>BMAO01008195.1:0-1331099 GCA_019973975.1 Trichonephila clavata
CCTTCATTTGGGATAATAAATAGAAGGCTATCCAGTGACTACCGGGCTGTGACGAAGAATCAATGTTACAGACGAAGCATGCAGGATAGTGCACCATCCTTTCTGGCAAGCAGTCGCTTGCGTACACATCCAGAAAATATTTTTTGTCATGGGTCTTGCAGCAAAATCTTGTTAATTGTAAGCTGTTCATTTTTTTTTTAATTTATTTTTTTTATTTTTTTAGTTTGGAAAATCACAAAGAATATGACGAGATTTATTATCTCTATAATGTTTTCAAATTCTGCGTAAATAATACTGAAATAGTTTTCGAGAGAGCATTAGCAAACTAATTTCTATTCGTGAATGCCTTGATGTTGTAAATTAAGATGCGGTCCATCACATAAATCTGGGCTAAGATAAAACATAAAGTGTATGCCTTGACAATTCTTCCCGCGTTAAATAGTTTCCACTATCACGGTTAAAGCCTGAAAACATCTGGTGATAGGCTCTTATATAACAGTTGGTTTCATAATTCAGTTCTAAGGGTTTGGCAGGTACTGGTTGCCCATCAACGTAAATACTCAAAAAGTTAACGTTGCAATGGTCAAATAAAAAGGATTAAGACTCAATGCCCATTTATCGCGGCGTTGTCTATACATCCTACAACAACACGTTTGGCATAACTCCTAAAAACACATTGTCTTGCATGAAGGACCAGCTGCCCTTTGATATGGAATAAGTCTTAACATAACACCTGTCAATTGGATATTTCGCTGTACTTTTTCTAAAGCCTTAGCATGGCTAAAAGAACACCTGGATTGACTTTTACTTTGCGAATAAATAAAGACGCATGCTGTAACACAATTTATAAGTTCTCCTGTTTTAGTTGACATCAGACAAAAAATCAGGTTTCGTGCGGTCATTTTTATTTTTACATCTACTAGATTCAGTAAAAGACGATTTGTTGAAAAATATCACAATGCAGAGGTCCAATCATGTCCAATATCTGACTTTTAAACGTCAAAACATATCGTTTTTTAAGCCCTCGTTTCCATTTTCCTTTTGAAGAGGGTCGACACATCTAAAAAGGTATCCTTATAAAAACACTCGCAAGTCAATAAACTTTTCTTGCATCTTCACCATAGTTAAGTAAGGTTCTACATAGGCACGATAGGGTAAGTATTGCTAGAAGAAGAGACCACTCTTTCGTTCAAGGCCACGTCTACTTGTCCAAACAAAGCATGTAAAAATAAATTCACTGGAGCTACCGGCTCGTTTTCTGCTAAAGACGTTCCATCCAAGTTGGTGATTTTAACTTTTACGTGCAAATAGGAAGCGGACAAATCCATATAGTCTTCTCCGCTCCCCGATATGTTAAATTCCACAGGCCCCCATCTCGTATATTAGCCAGTGGATGATATTCAATAAATCCACCTTTTTCTATAGCTGTCTGTGTCGAAGGAATTAAAACAAGTCTAGTTCGGATTTCACACAGGCAGGAGAATCTTTATGTATTAAACAAGTCATTTTTTTTTTTTTAAGCAAAAATATCGCGTGTTTTCACCTTCTTCGATTTGCGTCGAATGATATTATTTTAGATTGCGTTCTCTTTTTATTGCGTCGTCCAGAACCAATCATGGTTTTTACTTATTGGAAGCTTTTTCTGTCAAGTTTCGACCCGCTTCTTTTAAGCGACGTTGAGTTGCTACTTTAAAATTATCACTTTGGAAATATCATTTAGCACATCTACACCACTGTGAAACAATTGTTTCCCAACAGCCTTCGCACTTGATTTAAAAAGAGGGACAGCAGCCCTAAATAGACTTCTAAACAATCCTCCAAATCCATAACCCTTTGCAAAGGGGTACCTTGATAATAACCGAGACCACTTCCCGACTGATGTGTATAATAATCTTCAAACGATTTCTGGCAACAATTATAAGGAACAAACATTATGATAGATACTTCTGCCTAAAGTGAAGCTTCACGTAGGATCGCCCGCGTTCAAATGGTATAAGTTCTCCGTGTGAGACCTTATAACGATTTCTAAAGAGTCAATTTGTTTTCGGCTACATGTACATAATGTGGTCGATTATATTTCACACATACAATTTCACCGTCATGTCCTGTCACATTCACGATGCGTAGCAAGGGGCTAACACGTCACCGATAATTTGCGGTTCAACAATGTCAGAATACAGTAAAAGAACTCTATAATTGGCCCATGGGTCTGCAACGAATGGGCTTTCTATCATATGTTCTTTAGAACTATCAGATGATTCGATTTTGCATGGGTTAAACCCTAGTACTTGAGCTAAGCCATCTTCTAAAATCACCTTAGCTTTGTTTTTTACAGTAACACGAACTCGCTTGGTCACGGGGTTATAATTAAAATAAATCTTATTTTGGTGGGCTTCAATCGTCATGGCTTTCAAAATATCAGCACTGATTCATAAATCCTGGTGGAATTTTTCTTGCTAATATCTGTCCGTCACCAGATCAAACCAAACACATTATTATTGATATTCACATTATACCAAGTGTGGGGATAAATAAATTCAACTAGGCCCACTTCCCATTCTCCTTTCAATTCAATAAGATTTGGTAATCTCATTAAAAAATGCGATATTTTGTTTTCTGGAAAATAATTCATGGAACTATCGATGGTAGTGTTACGTAGAAAGACATTTTTGAAAATGAGTGATGAAAGAAGTATACACGCCTTTATAAGTAAATAAATCAGAGGATGGAATCCACTGATCAAATTTAGATGGATAACCCTTATATTTTACTTTATATTCAACTTGACCTTTTTTAACTCGTTTCTGTAATACTTTTTCGATGGGGAAAGTTTCTTTCTGGCGAACTTTTTGAAGTTCTTGAGCGTAAAACGTACCTTGAATAGGCTCTTCCAACAGGTCCTTAATCCGATAAACGGGGGGATGTCTAGGCACGCATTCTGTCACTACAAATAATTCTTCGTCAGTTTGTTTCATAACCTTTTTCAAAGAGCAATTTATGTTTCGAAACGCGCACGATGTCTCCTACACTAAAAACATGCTTTTTTTTCATGCCTTCCATATCACCGTATAATGTAAACCATACGTCATTCTCATTATCCGGAGTCACCTCAGTAGGAGTTCTTTTAATACTTGAATGGTAAGTATGATTATAACTATGCAATAAATCATTCAAAATGTGTGCGTATTCATAAGTATGATTTTTTGTGAAATATTTCCACATTTTCGTTTTAAGGGTTCGGTTAAATCGTTCAATGACCGAAGCTTTGGTATTATTATGCGTTGTAAAAAATCTAACATCTTCTTGTTTTAAAAACTTTTGAATGTCTTATTTGTAAATTCTGTTCCGGCATCTGTCTGTAAGAACTTGGGTTTTCTTATAGAAAATATAGTTTTAAACGCTTTGACAATGTCTTTACCACGCTTTGTTTTCAAAGGGATAGCCCATGCATATTTGATAAAATGTCTATACAAGTCAAAATATATCGAAAACCCTCGTTGTGTTTTTGCAAACTACTTAAATCACTAAATCGGCTTGCCATTGTTGATTAATCGAATATACAAGGACACGGTTCGTCGGAAATTTTTTTCGGATTGGTTTGTGCAGTGTATAGGCATCTACTCCCTGGAGCCAATCCTTAATGTGCTTTTTGGATACTTTGCCGTCGACTGCACGATGTAATGCGTCTACACCACCAAAACTTGCCACTTGCTTATATAGGATCCTGATACGTTTCCTCCATTTGTTTAAAGGGTCTATTTTACATCGAAAAAGTTAAGTTCCTAGTTTTGTTTAAATTCAAAACAAAATCACTGCAACCTTTTCACCTCCAGTAAAATGTAAATAATACCGAAAAAAACACATAAACTTATGTACAAACACACAGAATGTACAACTTCCTCCGTCGCTACCATTTTGAAAAATGAATAATCCTCAGCACAATACCCTATTTTATAGGCTAAAAATTCTAAGCTTAACCGTATTTCAACTGGATAGTGGCTAAAGAAATAGAATCTACTATCCAGTTGAAATAATTTTTCTTACGCGGGTTCAATTCTCAGAATACTAAAACTTAAATTATTACTGTATTAATATCTTCTTTCATCAATTTTAATAAGTGTTTATTTTAGTAATTCAAAACTTGTGTTTTACATCACAATATCTGAACAAAAAGACTATGTCACATTTTAAATTTAAAAATTAATATTTGAACACCTATTAAAAAAGTTTTTTTACATTCAAAAGGGCACCACCTGTCTTAACAGATAAGCAATTTCTTCAAACACCTCCTTCCCTATCTATTCCATTCCATATTATCCATATGCAGATAACTTTCAAATGAATCTTTTATCTCTTTCAATGAATTTATTTTAATCTAACAAAAGTCGCGCACATTTTATCTTATTGTCAATGATCACACCTCATTAAAGTATTCTTAAACCCAAAAAGAAATAATCTGTCAATAATATCCATTGCCCCCCCCTTATCTCTACCCCACCCTCTTATCTCTACCACCACCCTCTTATCTCTACCACCCAACCTTATCTCTACCACCCCAACCTTATCTCTACCACCCCAACCTTATCTCTCCACCACCCTCTTATCTCTACCACCGCCACCACTATGTTGAACCCCATTTATATACTACTTAGGTTTTATTATTAATTTTTCAAAATAATAGTTATAATTTGCTTTAAAAATTGATTATGTTATTTCCTTAAAAACAAGATGCAGATATTAAAAATTTTTAATTTCGATATATAGATTTTTATTAATCGAAAACATTAAATTTTATAAAAATCGTAAGTGTAGAAAACTTTTGGTCCAACTATATATTTCTGAACGATGAAAAAATTCATTCCTTAATATATCATTTAAAGTTCGGCTTTTTTAAGGAACGGACTTTACTATAAACTTCTAAATCTCCAAGAACACGTCCCACAATTTTATCTCTTAATCAGTCTTTAGCTCTTTTAACGATACTTAACTAACGTGTCTTTTTTGAAATAAAGATTAAAGAACATATATAAAAATACGTTTTCCCAGATATGTATTTTTAAGTAACTTATTCTTCAGGAAACTCTTTGATTTGGTTGCAAGAGAGATGATGTAAACATTCTATTCTCGACAGTTTGAGCAAATTGACAAGATTCCTAAGATCAGCCAGCTCGTTTCCTGACAATGGCAGTTCTTTTAGATTGATAATCGCATCGCAGGATACTAGAAGGGACTTTAGAGAATTGTAGGATATAGATAGAGCATTTCCAAACTGCAAATGATAGAAATAATCAACTATAAATTAAGAAATTTTCATCTAAAAATATTTAAAAATGAGATTTTTTAGTTTGATAAACATGGCATCATTTCAAAAAGAGTTCTAAATGAATTAAGAATTTCTTAACCCTAATTCCAAACGATTTAAGAATTTTTTAAGCCTAATTCCAAATGAATTAAGAATTTTAGATAAATTGACATTCTTCCTTTTCAGATTTGTTTTTTTAATTCTTTTTAATATGATATAAAGTAGCGTTCTTTAACTTTTTAATTAAATATATTGCGTGTTAAAAAGATTCCATTTCAAAAATAAATCCTTCTCAAAAAAGGAAACTCGCGAGTATTAAAATAAAAAAACTTATATGCAAATAGAAATGAATCGAATCATATTTTTGGAGCTTAGAATTATAAACTCCATCAATTTTCAATTTCAAGATTTATAACACAAATAAACGAACTGTCCAAAAGTATCACATGTGAAAAATAAATTAGTGTAAAAGGAATTCACTTAAATATGAACATATTTCTCAAACAAATTAATTTGGTTATTAGCTATTCGGTGACAAACTTCGAAGTTTTAAATCATGCTGAGTGAAAAGGATGACATATCCTCTTCCCATTAATCTGTCAATCGAGAATTTAGAAAACTAATTTCATTCACACACACACCAATAGGTAGCTCTAATTATTCCTCATAACAAATCTGTGGAAGGAATCCTTACTCGAACTCGTAACATGATTTTAACATCGTAGGCCACGAAAATATAATATCGTATTTTAAAGACTAGAATCGTCATTATAGGTTTCTAATAGTTTTAAAAAGATTTTTTTTTCTAAAGACAAGGCTTATAACAATTGATTTTTCAAAACAAATGAAATGGTATTTTCTCAGTAAATGTTTAACAAGAATTAATGCACGAATTTAAGCGAACACGACACTCAGAATTTTGAACACGAAAAAAGGCTTTTAAAAAAAATTTCATTCAAATGGTAAAAAATAATAGCTTACCAACCATGGCAGTGCCCAAAAGAAGTTGTACGGTAATTTTTCGAATTTGTTATATTGTAGAGAAAGCCACTTCATATGGCACTGGGTTAGAAAACCAGGAAGTTTGACTAAGAGGTTATGGTTCAGCCTTAAGTCCATAAGATTGCAACAGGAAAATATCCTACAGAAGAAAAATAACTTAATTAAAATTAATTAAAGAGAATGACCTTAACATATGGTTATAACGCAGAAATTTTTTCCATCAAAATATGGGTTAAAAATTTTCAACCAAAATTATCTCTCTCTAAAAACGATTTTAAATAAAAAAATTTAGGTAATAAGAGAAAAAAACCAGGTTCAAAACTTTTAAATTAAATAAATAAATATTCAATTGAATCGAATTAAAAACTTTGTAGTAATGTGTTTATTATCATTTAATACTTCATTCATAACATTTAACAACATTTATCCAAAAGAAAAAAACAACTATATATAATTCAGTTTTTGCTAATAAAAGAAAAATACAATAGATAAAAAAAATTTCATGTTCAGACAAAAAACAAATTCCGCTCCTCATTTTATGTTTACAGAATCTTCTGTCTCTTGTTATTTTTTTTTTTTTTTTTGGTCCCAAATTCCTCTTATATATGGTATGATTAATCTCCAGAACAATTCTATTAAACGTAATTTGATATGAACGAGTAAATTATTTCTTCAGAAAAGCAAATATTCAATAAGAATAAAACTGATAAACACAACTACTTTTTTAAAAAATACAAATATTCACAAATATGTCTACATGTTAAAAAAGATACTGTTAAAAAGAAATCATGCTTAAAAACATTAAGTCCAGAATGGAGTAAATTTAAAATTTAAGCATTTAATTCCTTTTTACCATATTCTTAGAGATTTCAAACATAAACAATAGCCTCAAACGATTTTTTCTTATAATTTTGGACTGATCTATACGCGTCCTTCCCTAATCCTCTTGGGAATTCTTTTGAGCCAGCATTTTTAATCAATCTTCTCCTAAAAGAAGAAAACGTGATATGTAAATTAGTTTAATATATATATTCCTTCTTCGCGAGTTTGAGAGTTAGGGAATTGTGAGTAGATTAGAAGTGTAGTGAATTGTGTGTGTGTGTGTGTGTGGCAGTGAAGTGTGTACATAAACAAAAAGCAAGAAAATCAGAAGTTTAGATAGCAAGAAAGTGATACGAGTAGCTAACCAGAAGTGTTGAAGTCAACTTGAACTAAATAGAAGACTGCGTGAGTTCAGGTACTGAGACCTTAAATTAAGTTAATGTTTAGAGTGTCAAAATAAGAGTGCGGTTATTAAATACGTAAGGTCTGTGTAAAGTAATATTAACAGCGGCAGTATTGATCATATGCTCTCCAAATGCGAATCTCGTCTCTCTCTCTATTACTGAATTGAATTATCTTATTTAGAGTGTTGTTTGTGTTTGAGTTGATTATAGCGATAAATAAAATAATCGGAATTCATCATGTCGTATGATCCTTTAGTTCTTTCCACACCTTTAGCTGGGTCTCAGGGTAGAAGGGATGTAAACACGTTTCAATTTATTAATAGGGCCGTAAGTGCCTAGTGGTTAGAACACTGAACTCCAGACCGGATGGCCTGAGTTCGATGCCCGATGTCACCAAATGCCCTCCGAGTACACACGGAGTACGTGCTCGTTAAATCAGTGGGTCCAAATGGTGTCGCCATCTATCGTGTTGTACCGAGCAAAATCGTACTGTCACCTTCATGAGGCTCAAAGCTTAGGTTAACGACAGGCATAAAATTCCAGCCCTTAGCCGAGATGTATTTCGTGGACCTTGATCTGATGTTACTATCGATCAGGTGGCATAAACAACAGCAACAACAACAATTTATTAATTGTCACCTAGAAAATGAAAAAGTTACTTTCAAAGGCCTTAATTGTTGCAATGATCAACCTTTTCATATCGCCGCAGCTCTTTCAACGTTTCATAATTTTACCTCGACCCGCTGAGGTTGAGACGATGGTCGTTTGTATTTTAGAGTGTTTTGATTTAATAATTAGAATCTAGTTGTACTTAAATATGCCTTTAGAATAAAATACAGTTACACCCAAATTGAATATTAAGTGATTTAACATGGATTTTAAAATGATTTCCATGAAAATCGCACAAATTCGAGAGAAATACACCACAGTCAATAAAATGGAAATAAATTAAGGTTTTTGGGTGGCTCAATACCATTTGAACCAGAGACCTGTACTGGCCCGAGGGTTGGGGATCACTGATATAGAAGATTAAAAGTACTCAATATACAGTTGATTAGGGGCGTGGTCTACTCTCAGCCCCGCTTAGAGAAGTGAAGGAGGACTTCTATAAGGCATAAATATCGTTATCAGGATTGAGTCCAACCTAGTTACAGAACTTGATTTTAGAAATTTTTCTAGACTGTTTGATGTTTCCAATTCTTTTAGGTTGTTTTCGATTCTTTCATTCAATTTTGCATAGGATTTTTTTCCTTTTTATTCCAGGGTCGCCTAATTCTCTGGATTTCAAATTAACACACTTATTAGTTAAAATAATAAAAGAAGAAACACAAAAAGTGTCTTTTAATTTGCAAAGACATAACAAAGCCAGACATCATAAAGTTTATATGAGAGCGCCTTTATAACCTTTGTACCTGCCACCAATTCTATCTAACTTCAACTTGTATTTCATGTTCACGCCAAAAGAAAGAAAAAAAGGAAATAATTCGAAACCTTAAATTGCCTTTTTTAAACCATTCATTTGGTCAAAACAGACAGTCATTTCTCTTCTGTAACTTAATTGCAATAAAAAGTTGATGAAATTATTTAAAAAAGCAATTTTATACTATATAGCACATTTTATTGCACCTTTAAAAGAAAGAGAGATTATTACACTTCGGTCGCTCAATTTTGATGTTATATAACCCAGAGCCAGTGGCGTAATGGAGAAAATTAGGTCCACCACCTGCAAATCAGGTTTTCGGCGTCAAGCCGTAATTGGCGTTAGTCAGGCTCTACGGGGATGAACGTTACACCACTGGGGTTCACCCTCCTCCCTCCTTGTGTACGCCACTGATTACTTACTTTCTTTTTTCGCAGAAATCACACATTGCTTCTATAACAAAAATATTCTGTAGCGACTTACGCTGTATAATTAACATATGATCATTATGATATGAGTTTTTGCAACAAAAAAAACTGCTTATATTTTAATTGCACAGAAGAGATCCGAAAACTCAGCTTAATATGGACCGAAGGGTGGTCGAGTTTAGGAAAATGCTGTGGGTATCGAGAATGGTATTAAAAAAAATACGTTTAAGTGAATCCTCAGAAAATAGTGTACTTCACATGTATGTATTGTTTCCTTGAAAATATAACCGAAAATAAACTGTCCCAATACTCTTGAGCAAAGATAAAGTACGTACTTTATTATGATATAGAGCAGGGAGGGCAAACCAGTGGCACGTGACACAATATTTTGGGCACGCCAGTGATCAAAATGGTTTGCATGTTATTTCAAAATAACAAAGTTCACTATGAAGTATTACGAACAAACACAAGTGATCGACCATGGGGCTGTAAGGAGCACATTCTCTAGTTCGCTATTGTCTTGTCTTAGTTGCGTCGGGGTCTACAATTGCTTATGATGCGAAGTTTGTCTATTCATAGCATAGTCAATTTCATTGATACAACTGTAATTTACAGTTTATCTGTGTTATATTTACGATTTTTACTCAAAGGAACAACAAGTGCAAAATTGTAGGAGTAACAGAAATTTTGTGAATCTAGAAATATGGCATTATCAGTAAAGGCAACAAAGCGGTGTGTGTTTTATATTCTGTAATGCTGGTATGCGGAACATCGTCTATAAAACGGCATTTTAAAACAAATCCTCTTGTGAAAAAAGTGAACCCCAGTAAAAATATTTCATTGCTTAGAAACCGTTTGTGCAATTCAGCCTGCATTCCACTCAAAGTAAGACCTCTGTTACAATCCTAACATAAGTTATTAGTCATCCAGTCTGCAACAACAGAAGTCACACCAATGTTTACTTTCATTTGTATTACACGTATCACTAAAACATTTGCAGCTATACAGTACAAAAGGTATTTTTTCGTAGCAAATAAATAGTTTTTTGAGTTGTTAGTATTTAGTTATATTATTTTCCCAACAATCACAAGTCAAAATTGTTTGACGGCGCGTTTATATTTCGTTAAACACTTCTTTAGGAAAAATGGTACGTTGATCTGTAAAGGTTCGCCACCCCCTGGCATAGAGCATTTACTACGTGAAAGTGAAAATTAATGAATACAGACAGTGGCGTAACGGAGAATATTAGGGCACCCCTGCAAAGTCAGAGTTTTGATCCCCAGGGAGGATCTTATAAAGTATTGTAAAACCGTAACACATCAGGCTTTGGGTCTTCTAGAGTCCTGAGCCCCCTTCCGATGCGGGGGTGTACATTACGCTACTGTGTGTCAACCCCCCTTCCTCTGTTTCTACAATACTTTGTACGGAAGGAATGAGCCGACTTTTCCAGAGTACGGGCTACTTCTAATTTTTTTTTAAGATGCTGCGGTCTACCCAATGGCCTAGGTGTGGTAAGCTAAAAGAAAAAGGTCTACAATATTCATTACAGCTTAATAAAAAATAAATACGGAATAAGCACTTACCTCAGTACTTCTCAAACTTTCAATCATAATTTTCAACTCTCTCCCCTCCATACAATAGCAACGTATTGAATTCAATAATACTGTACTTTGACTCGAAAACTACAATACGACTTTAATCTCTTAAGTATATAAACGTTTCACTCAGTCAAAGCGCTAATTGTCTCGGACGTATATATACGTCTTTCCTAAGTACGATCTTTTCTGTGCACTGCTATCCATGACGTTATTCCGAAGGCCTTAGAATGTAACAAAATGACCTTTACAGTGTTTGCGAAGGATTTACTTATTTATTCCTTTTCTTCCCCCCCCCTCCTCCCCATACATCACATACGTGTGCCTTCTTGGAAAACGGTGGCACTTTGGAGCGAATCGTGTAATTTTTAATCGACAGTTAATGGATTAATTATAAACCGTACAAATTATCAAGATAAGAGTTTATTCTTGTATATTATATGTGACAAGCCCATGAGGTCATTGGCAATTATTAAACTTATTCTCAACTCAGTATTGTGTGTTAAATGAATTATAAAATGGATCGTGCAGTACTGATACACAATTATAAGTGTATTATATCAGTGCAAACGTGTATTTTACTTTTTGTGTATTTTTTTTTTACTTTCAGTAAATTAATATTTTTGAAAATGATTTTTTGTTTTTTAGAGTTTTCAATATGCTCGGGCTCCCTTCGTAGTAATATCGCGCACTCCTAGGGAGGGGGGGGGGGTGCTCTACAGTTAAAGCTGACTTACCCCTGCATAACTACTACAATAAAACATAAACCTACACTTTAATGACCGCGTTTAAAGCAAACCGCAAGATTCAAACATTATCATAACAGCCCCAAATATAATATCAAATGATGCACTTTTTACGAAACAATTCAAAATACGTTAAAAAATAAAACATTTTCATTCAAAGTTAGTGCTCATAGTTATAGTCAGCAGAACACTTAGTCTGCATACTGTCAGCCAATCTTGAATATTTCGGTATATAATTACTAACAGCTAATCTTCAGGCGGTCACTCCAAATTGTATTCGTGGTAGACTGCGATCGACTTAATGCTCATCCCTGTTGTAAGGTATTGCCTTAAAAATATTGCACTACATTATTACTTAAAGGTTTATTAATAACAGAATTAGTAAAAAAATATGTAACGGATCTACACGCGTCCTCTCAATAACCCTCTTGGGAAAACTTTGGGGCTATTAAAAATTATCAACCTTCTCCTAAGAAGAAGACGTGATATGCAAATTAAGTTTATTATACATAGTTCAGGTTCATTTACTAGAGAGATAGATAGTGGAAAGTTAGAGGGTTAGTTAAATAAAATTGTCAAGTGAGATACAAGGAGAAGAATACCGTAAAAGGTTAGAAAGTCCGTGTGAGAGATTAAAGACAGGAAGGTGATATAAAGAAAAAGAAGGATTAAGCCTTAATTGACAAGAAGACTGCCTGCAGTTCAGGTATTAGTCACCTTCATATTACATTAGATATTTAAAGTGTTAAAGATGTTAAGTGACAATTAGTTACTTTTCAACCGTGTAAAGCAATATTGAGGTTGAAGATTGTTTATCATAAAGTGGTTAATTTATTTGATGTGTTCTCCAAAAACGCGACTCTCGTGTCCTCCCTTTGTTGACTAATCGGAAATATCCTATTTTTTGTGATTCATTGAATTGTTTCTGAATTAATTTAAACGTTGAATAAGAAATTAGAAATTACAATGTCGAATCATCCTTTATTTCCTCCACACCTTTAGATGGGTCACAAGGTTGACAGGGTGGGTTATAACTAATATAATTGGGCTTTCTTCCGTTTTAAAAAATTAAGCACTGCAACGAAATTGATTTAAAAAAATCAATTTCTGAAATAGTTTTAAGAAAGATAAGGTACTACAGTGGAAAAATCTAAAAGGAACTAAGTCATTATATGCAACATTTTTTATCCTGGAAATCCAAATTCATTGAAGAAATGTGTTGATATTGAATGACATGTTTTTATAAGATTCTTACATCAATAAAATAACGAATGATTCCACACAAATCTTTCTTACTCGTTATCCGTAGCTTTCAGCATCATGCAAGTGACAGTACTATTTAGCTCGGGTCCACCCCAATTTTGAGGGAGAACACCCTTGGAAGGGTCAAGAGCCTTCCACCTCTCTTCCCCTTTCACCAACCTCACTAGAGGGTTTTCGGCTAGAAGGCTATTTAGAGTAGCCCCATGCACTATGCATTCACAAATATCCATGCCTTCTCCAGGACTCGAACCCAGGCCCAACAGCACAGAATTTGAATCCGATTTGCAAATACGAAATAATTCAAGTGAATCTTCCCTTAAGAGCTTTTAAATTTATAATGATCCTGAGCCCTACAGGACGTCGCGTAATAATTGTATCAAGAGTTATATACTTCCGGTTGGCATTTTGTATAGACTAGAATGTACTGGAAGATTTAAGCTGTGTGGAAATCGCCATGGAAACCGGTGGTGTGTGTCTTATATACCGTAGATGTGTGTGTGATTTGTGTTTGTTAGTATGTTCTACATTAAATAATAAAGGAAGGTGCATCAACCAGTGGCATATTATACACCCCCGCAACCTCCAGGTCCCAACCTTGGGGTCCAGGATTCTTGGGGCCCCAAAGCCTATGATGTTATGATTTCGAATAGGGTTTGCAGCCCCGGGATCCCGAAATCCTGGGATTAAAATAACTAATACCGGGATTTAATTTTTGTTTGAATTATATAAAATATTTTTCTCATAAAAATTTTCTAAGAATTTAATTCTTCAAAAATTTATATTTTGTTTATGAAATATGTATGTCAATTTTTTTGTGCAATTATAAGTGTGCTATATGTAAAAAAATATATAAACAGCACTCATTTCTCGTATGGGAGAACGTCTCACAGATCTAAGTGGCTCTCTGCAATGCTTACACAATAATATAAGTAACATCTCAAGAATAGATTTGGTCACAGTTCTTTCTTCAAATAAATGCCGTTAACTAATAGCGGACCTCAGGGCCGATCCTAGCAGGTGTGCAGCGCACGAGGGCGGCCAATACAAGGGGCGGCCGCAGGCCGCCTATAATTCTATAGATCAAGCAAAAAATTTTGCGAATTTCTCAAAATAATTTTTTAAAAAAATCGAATAAATATGTTGAATAGTTGTTGAAAAATCAACATAAGTCCGGATTTCCCGATAGCATAACATAGTTAAGAAATCTAGAGTTAGTGTAGAGTTCACTAGTCCATTCTCCATTAATGCCTACTCCTTATACATATCCTCCATTTCATAATTAAAATTCGAGGCAGAGCCGGCAATACCGCAATAGAGAAAGTATTTTTTTGTTTATCAGTGGAACTAGTGGTGCATTGGATCGATGCTTAACAAAGGCATCTCAAAAATGATTTTTGCGAAAGTTACTTTTCGAAAGCAATATGGTTTGTATTACATAAGACACGAGTGTGTGTAAATTCAATATGCATTTAGGGAAGTTAAAAGTTTTCAATTTAATAATAGCTTTACAATTTTGAAAAACAAAATAGTTGAAAGAAGTGATTTTTGTGTCAATGGTTTTACAACGCTTATAAACAATGCTCAATTACCTTTCTAGTGTAAGTGTTGTACCTCTATTAAAAGGCAGTTTCTTGTTGCTTTACTTGGTATCAAGTTATTTGAGAAAAAATCTTGCAGCTTCTTTTGATCAAATTATTTTTATCGGCAATGCCTGCTAGGAAAACACTTCATCTAGTATTATTAATGTTAGCGAAATTCTTAATTTCATTTTTATGTCGTATGTACTTAATAGTACTATAGTTAAAAAAATGCGGGTTTTATGCATTTTCTTAAAACCCTAAATGTTACACGACAGCATATAATCAAATAGGCAAATCAAGAGATTCACAACATAGCACTAAAAACAGATATTAAAGCTAATCATGATCTATATATATATATGTCCACTTTTATGTATTCTCCATCTCCTAGTTGAAAAATAATTTCATGTCACCTGATCCACTTAGCCCGCTACCGTGTTCACTATTTTTCTACGTTAGCAGCAAGGGCTGGGAAAACTGGACCCATGTCCGGGGCGGCATTTGGACCGAATTTGAAAAGTACATTTTTTTTTGTTTAAAAAAAAAATTGCATGAAAATATTTCCTGAAATATTATTATTCATGCTTTAGAAACCTGGAACACATAATCATTTTATAGACTGAATTGTGTGTGAAATGCCGACCGCTACTAATAAAATTTGTAACAACTACATTTTTTGTAAAAGCGACTATATCTTTTATAAAAAGGACGATATCACACATCTGTAAAAAAGACTTTATCTTTTGTAAAATTGTACTAGGGGGCGATTTGTTGTAGCAAGTAAATTGGCACCCGGCCTCGGGATACAGGTATAGATACGCTTATCTTAGCATGATTTTCACTGGCCTGATATAAAGGGGAAAATGGTAATTATCTTGTTTTACTTATAGTATTACTACTTTAAGGATGACTCAAATGTGCACAAAACAGAATATTTCTTTTAGAGCAGCGTTCGGCAAATTGCAGTTCTTAATATTTCATTTTTATGTACAATTAAAAATTACCGTCTGCTAAAACGTTATCGTTCACACTTTCTTATTTATAAATGTGTCTTGGTGGGAAAAATTACTTGC
Organism: Trichonephila clavata; assembly: GCA_019973975.1. Taxonomy (NCBI): domain Eukaryota; kingdom Metazoa; phylum Arthropoda; class Arachnida; order Araneae; family Nephilidae; genus Trichonephila; species Trichonephila clavata. The sequence goes on from BMAO01008195.1 coordinate 15,636, forward strand.
ATTTACATGCACATTTAAATATTTTATTGGCTTACTGATTGAATTTGTTAAATATGTATTTGATTTATCTTTTTTGCGATGTCCAGTTATGTATTTGTATTTAGTATTGTGAATTTGGTATTATATTTTAAGTACTTATTTATTTATTTCGTACTGTATACGTTTGATGTCTGTTTTCTTATGTGTTGAACCTTGAATGGTTCAAAGCTGATGTGTATGTTAAGTCAGGAAATTTGATACGCTTTCTCTTATTTTCTTATGTCACTCTCACCCCATCGGGAGTGAGGTCAGAATGGACATTCTTCCCCCACACAACACAGAATGTCCGGTGTCAGCTAACTTAAAGGGGACAGAGGCAATTAGAATTTTTGGAAGATATCTAGCGCAACTGGAGATGTTTTATTTTACTCTTGAGTAAAGTTACTTGACTTGTGATCGTTGCTATCAACAGACTCCTTTTCGAAGAAGGCACAAATCAATCTCTTTCATTTAGATCGTATGAAATAGCAACAGGTAATTATGTTTTTAATTTTGAATTATTATTTATTTTTTTAAGGTATACATTAAAATACACACATTCTGTAGTACCTCCTGTAAGATACACTTTGAAATAGGCTCATTTAATGTTGATATCGTTCTCTTAGAATATGGACCTTATCTATTTACCTCTCATTTAGGGACATTCAATTAAAGTGAAACTAAAAAAATAATTCAAAGATAAGTTAAGAGAAAAATAAATGATTTTTTTTTTTTTTTGTAAAATTTTAGGATCTCAAAGACAAGAGAGAGAGTAGTAGCTTGTGTTTTTCTTTAAATAAATCAAATAAAGTGTTAACCTAATAAATCAATGTAACTTAATAGAGGAGGGGGGGAGTACAACACTGTATGTTTGACGCTTCTATTTATAGACAAAACAGAATGTACAATAAAGCTATTGTATACCTCATGGACTCGCGTTTCTTTTGGATTTACATAAAAATAAAAACGCGTGCTTAGGCTGACACAATGCAAAGACTTTCAAACAGATCCGTACAATAGAGTATTTTCCTTAACTTTCTGTAAATACAAGATTTTACTGCTCATTTCAAACATTTATTCATTAATAAAACGTTTTCAACTAAGAATTTTAACTTTTCATTAACTTCAAAATTAAGGGGAAAAAAACCCTGTGACTAATGTACTTATTTGGACATAATTTATTTAAGGAAAGATATACTGAATTTCTCTCTCTCTCTCTCTCTCTCTAATTAAATTAATTTGCTTAGCATTAAAGGATAAAATACATAATGTCTAGTCTTGTGGGTTTAAATTTCTGGAATTAAGACATATTGTGTAGGTTCCTTATTTGGAGGTACTATTATATTTTTACCATATTAAGTTAAGTGTTAAAGAATATTTTAGTGTATTTACTTTTATGAAAAAGCGGATTATAAAAATAATATATTTAGTTTAATAAAATATCTTTTGGTTTATATACATACGTATATAAATTGCGTAAAAAATAAATTCACGTAAGTGAATAACGATTTTAACTAAAAAGTCCACTGAACTAAAAGAAAACTAGCTTATTTTAATATCAATGGAATTATTTTGTATATGTACCCATAGTTATACTTAAGAGTATATGAATCATAAAATTTTATCTTTGAATTAAATCCAAATAATATTGTTGACGCAACCTTTTTTTCGTAAGAGACCTTCCACTTTCGGAACTAGACATTGCACAATCTTCATAACTGTTCCAAGTATTAAAAAAAATTTGCTTCTTTTGTCTTGTTTATTGTAAATTTTGATTTTTTTTCCTTCTGAATTTTTCATCATGAATCATTTTTCTGAATCATCAAGTTAAGTCAATATAACAAATGTGCTTTTAGATGGGTTTTTTCTCTCTCTCTCTTTATACAAAAGAAGTTTAATAATATTATTTTGTAATTATGGTATATTTTTAAAGTAACTACATTATTGCTGATAGAAATATCGAAAAGGCATTTCTTAAAAACTCTTTCAGAATATTTAAAGTTCGGGAATTAGGTCAATAATAGGTGAGTTATTTAAATGTGTGTGTTTCCTTTTTCTCAATCAAAAAGTAAATTTAGCACCATTATTTCATTATTATAAATTTATTTTCAAATGAGACTACATGTGTTAAGATTTAAATGTTATTAAAAATATTTGGAAATGACATTCTTTGCAGAAGCTGAATGAGTGAGTGAGTGAATCTTAACGTCCCACTGTTCAGCTACACGAGGGCTATTGGGGACGGTCCGCGTAATTTTGCAGAAGCTGAAAGACGGAATTTTGTTCGAATGAGAAATATAATGTATTTCATATTATTATTTTAAATATTAATGTCTTTTTGAGTATTTTTATAAGCGTTAATTTTAGTATTTATATGATTATAAATTTTTCTAATGTTATATTAATAAGAAAAACGGAAAATTATTTTTTCTGTAGAAAAGTATATATAGAACATTATATTTTTAGATTTAAATTTATATAAATCCCTTCTATCTTCTGTGTGTGCTATGTACAGATGTAGATGTGGGAGGAAAATTAAAAATTCAGGCTTAATAATTTTAATTTTGAAAAATCTTACATTTGAGATAAATCAAGGTAACGTAATATTGGTTAATTTAAATGTTATGTTTAATTACACACACACACACACACGTCACAGCTATTATTTACAGATTTACATTGAAATTAACTTTGTTATTAGATTATTAGAGTCCAAGTTCTGTTATTTTGTGAAGGGGAGTTTCTGGTGTTCCTCTTTGGTGAAATTTTCAGACCATCTCTTTCTCTCTCTCCCTGCCCTCTCTAAGCTTCGGGGATGACAGTGGTTCCCGACTTTAGCTTCGAATTACATCCGGTTGATGGGCGGAGGGGTTTAAAACAAGACCACGCAATATTTTTAAGGGTGCAGGTGTAAATTTCACGAGGGGTAACCACACCCTCAAAGAAGCCGAATCACAGCTGTGTTGCGGGGACGTCACAATGCATTAAACATAAATTAAAAGAAAGAGTGTTTCAACGATAGTAAAATAGGGACTTTTTTATTCTCTGTTTTAAATTTACGATAAGATTTTGGAAAATGTCAAATATATTGAATTTTAATTCAAATGAGTCAATTTTTGATAAATTAAAATTTTTTTGTATGAAAGCAAAGCAATTTATCAATTATTTTTATACTTTCCCTACTTAATTGATATATATGTTGTTGAAATTTTTAGAATGTCCGAGGGAGGGCATAAAAAAAACTAACAGTTGCCCATTATAAAAGAATAAGACTCGAAAAACAAGCACATTTTAAAAAAAACAGGCTGAAAGTTTACTGAATTACTTACAAGACACTAGGAAAAAAGGAAAGCAGTATAGAATCAGATTTAGACTTTCATGATTAGGATGTTGCAGATCAAATAAACAGAATAGATAGTCGCACTGCTGTTGTAGGGTTAGTGAGTGAATATTAACGTCACACTGTTCAGCTACACAAGGGCTTTTGGCGTCGGACCTCGTCATTTTGAACCATGGTTAAGTGACGAGGACGACACCTGAGGTAGCACCCCCTCTCCTAACTATCACACACCAAAGGGAGGACGATTGAGTTCTCGACAGATTTAATCTGCATCTCTCCTCTACACAGCGAGTTTTTAGTGATACTGGGCTCGAACTCGTGACATGCCAGCCACGATCCGATACCTTGACCACTAGGCTACCGCGGCTTCACTGCTGTTGTAGGAACTCCTCCAAAAAAATCCTAAAATCACAATACTCTAACAATGATATTTAGTTCAGATCTAGGAACCTGGCCAGCTATTCTATCAGACGCCGATAGATGTTTTTTTAGTAAAAGAAGTCTCTAAGCCATTGACAAAGTATAATTTTCCTTATGACGACGCCGGTCGAACATTTAGCTCATATTGTTACGCCAAAATTTTCAAAAACGGAGAAAAGGTTATGCGTAAATCGTTAATCCATTACAAAAAACTGTGCATATTGTTTTTGCAGCAAACTTTTTGTCCGTGTCATTAGTTCTCTTTCCACGGAATATTTTAAAAGTTGGAAACATCACGTTAATATTTTAAAAGAACATGAAACATCAAAAAACCATAATCAAAGCCAAAAGTCTTGGATGGAATTCAGTCAGCGATTACAATGCTCTAAAACAATTGACAGTGACTCGAAAAGACTTACTTCTACGATTATTGGTGCGATTTGCTTCTACGTATTGTAGCAACGTTAAAGGTACTGGTTCAAAATTGCTTAGCCCTTCGGGGTAAGTGTGACAAATTAAATTTGTCACACTTACATATTGCAAATTTGGACAAATTTAATTCCAATATATAATGGTTATCTTGTACAAATAATTTAATTACTTGCTAAATTTGATCCAGTAATAGTGGAGCATCCTCGAAGAGTGCTAAAAAGGGAAGAAGCTAAATACACTATCTAGGGAAAAATACTCAGAACGAAATAATTTCTCTTCTACATGAGAATTTTTAACTTCATATTGCTCATAAAAGGGAACAAGCCAAATGTTATTAGATAATTGTATATTACGCCTCTGATTTTAGTAAGATCGAACAAATGACATTTCTGGTAAGATATGTATGTATTGAGAAATCTTATCTTAATGAAGTTACCGTTAAAATAAAAGAATTTTTTAGGTTTCCTTCCAGTTAAAAGATTGATTGGAAAAGAACTTTCATATTTAACAGCTGAGAAACTTCAAAAATTAGGGCTAGATATGCGGGAGACAGGCCTACGATAACGGAGCCAATATAAATCAGGGGTTCAATCCACAATCTACTTGTCATGTAGTAGCCACTCTTTAAATTTGATCGTTTATGACAGGGGTGGCCAACCTTTTTGGGAAGCGTGCCACAATCTCATAGAAAAAAATTACGCGTGCCATTTTCAACTTTTCCACTAAACTATACAGTGAAAATGTAAAAAGAAAATGGTATAAGAAATAAAACAAAAGTAGAAACTTATATTTTATTGTTGATAAATTTTTACAGGATCAATCAGTTAGCTAAGGTACAAAATAAAAATAAGCAATGTGAAGCATTTAATTTTAAATGATTAGTAAGTAGTCTCTTAGCCGCCCATCCGGTATAGTGGTCAGTGAAGCTGACTGCGGTGCCGCAGGGACTGGGTTCGAATCCCGGAGAAGGCATGGATGTTTGTGTTGTAATCCTTTCTTCTGTCTGTGTTGTTTACCCCCGTGTTATACGTTCGGTGGTGCACGGGGTTTATAAATGTTAAAAAAAATTTTTTTTTAAAGTAGTCTCTTAATGAGGCTTTTGAATTAGAAGTTTTTTACTAAATCATCTATATTTGGATTAGTTCGTGAAGATGCTTACAAAATTAGGTGTTTTAGGTGCATATCGGTTAATTTTGAGCGATATTTTTATTTAATTACGTTCATAACAGGAAACATTTCTTCACAAACATATGTTGATCTAAATCTACAACAATATCTGACCGCTAAATCATGTAAATTTGGAAAATTACTTGGTGGCACAAATTTCCAAAATTCGATGTACTTCTGATCATTTGAAGTTAAAATAATTTCCTTATATTTGCTTTTCAGTGTAATATGGTGCTGCATGTCAATAATTTTAATTTGTACCTGAGGTGGGTAAAAATGAATGTCTTGAAGAGAAATCGAAAAAGGATTGGTGAAAAGTTCAGTATTTTTTATCATCTTTAAAATCCTCAAACCTGGCACTGAAAGAATCCTGCAAAATGGATATTAAAATTTTTAATCTATCATAGTTCGGAACTAACCATTACTAACTTTTTCAAGTAATTCCTGCATGAATAGGAAATGAGTTAATTTTGTTCTCTCCAAAACCCAGACAAAAAAGCACAAGTTTGTTCACAAAAGAAAATATAGGACCAACTAGGGTAGGAAAAATACAATTCTTCCTTATAGTCTTAAATTTAAATTGGTTATATGTTCCATTATATCGGTAAGAAAAGCTAAAACCCACAGCCAGTTTTCACTCCTGAGGAGCGAGTATTCACTGGTCAGTTCATCCTTTCTTCCAGATATTCTAAAACACATTCCCTCAAACTCCAAATCTCGCAAGTGAACTTCCTTTGGAACGCCAGCGCACACTACAATGATGGAGTAACTCGCCATTTTCTTCAGTTTCTTCGGGGAAAAGCGTACGAAATCTTCGTCGATTCAGAGCAAGAGCTTGCACTTTGTTGATACAGCACACCACGAGGTCAACAACGAAAGACAAGTTTAAATCCTTGGCACAAAGAGCTTCTTAAAGAATAATACAATGTAGTAATAATACTTGAAAGAAATGATACTTGAAAAAACCTTTCTTCCCAAATAATTTTCAAGCAATGCAATAAAACCTTTTATTCTGAAAAACCATGCAAGGAGCTCCATATGTGCAAACACTGTCTAATTTTGACCATTCTACTTTGTTAACTTCAATTACATTTTTAAGTTCCTTAAAAACGTCTTCACCTGTAGTTAAAACTAGTTGGCGCAAATCAAGAAGTTCTTCCACAGTATCAAAATTATTGTTCATATAACTGTAACAGAGAGGGTGGTGTCTAGGGGTATGTTGAATGAAAGAGAGACGTTAAAGTTTAAGGATATTTAATGACATCTACAGGTTGTTAAACCTGACTAGGCGCGCGCGGCTGGGGAAGAGTATGTCTACTCCTTCTCCCGCTTACATCCGGGGGTTACAGAGATTGGCGCTGGTGTCGCCTGAGCGTATACAACACTCGTCCATCCTGATGTGGTCGGTCCCCGACCAGGCTGGAAAATATGCAAGTAAAAATTATACAAATACTACAACTGAAAAGAAAAAAAAAAGATTAAACAAATTTTTAAAGTTCAAATTTCCTTGAGTATATAGAGGAAAAAAAATAAAGTCATTAGAGTTCTGGAAAGAAAAGTCTTAGGGATTATCCCATGGTTTCATCAGATCAGCAGATGTGGACGTCAAATTCGGGCCTTCTTGTCTTCCTATTTTCTTTACATCGTACCTGTCGTTTGGACGAACTTTCACGACTTCATATGGGCCAAAAAATTTTGGTCGCAATTTCACACCTACTCCAAACTGGGTTTTCTTGATTGCAATTCTGTCACCTTCTTTGTATTTTCTTGCTTCTTTGCGATGTTTATTGTAGTGTAGTCTACTTTGTTCTTGTAATTTCAGGATATTGGATTTGGCATCTTCTCTCATTTGTTGTTTATTCTGTAAAGATAATTGGAAATTTTCTTCCTCGAGAATGGCTTTGATTTTGATGTCATCTTTATTTTTCATTTTGACGCCTGTTAAAAGTTCAAATGGTGTATGTATATTTGGTGGCTATGGAAACAGTGCTGTTAATTATTCGTTGAACTGATTATACGTGTTTATACCATTTATTGGGATCTTCAAGTGAAAGCTTTGTTAGGACTGGTATTAACGTTGCATGAATTTTTTCTACCTGACCGTTCCCACGCGGTACACCTGTTGTGATTGAAATAAACTCGATATCTTCATCCTGACAAAATTTCTGGAATTCTGTAGAAGTGAATGCTGTTCCTTTGTCTGAAATTATTCGTCTGGGACTTCCAAATGTTACTTGTTGTAATTTTAATTAGTCTAAAGCATCGTTAGCGGAAGGAGACTTTACAGGATAAATCCACAAAAATTTGGTGAAAGCGTCGATGACAGTAAAGATATATTTGTAATTTTTGTTGGTACTTGGGAGTGGACCCAAAAAGTCAATATGGTAGGTATCAAGTGGAATATCACCTTTTGGTATGGGATGTAGAAATCCTTCTCGTTTGCCAAATTTTTTGGATGAAAGAATGCAAGGAATACAATTTGCAATAACATTTTCTACAGTCTTACGCATATTTGGGAAAAAGAATTGTTGTTTGACTAAATTTTCAGTTTTGTTGATGCCGAAATGTCCTTTAGAATGTTCAAGTTTTACGATTTGTTTTTGCATTTCAAGTGGAACGACTAGAAGTTCTTGGTCGTTGTGGGAAATAGAGTTTCCCTATATAAATAGCAGGTTCTTTGATAATAAAGTTAAGAGAAAAACAAATAATTGCTGCGAAGCTTACCGGAACAGTAATTTTAATTACGAGCACTCGACGTTGAACATACAAGGGTAATCCCCACGTGAGTAGTGAGGAAAAGGTTAAAGGTTACAGCTAATGCTCCCTCGGTGGGGAGTTGAGCGGTTTCTCCCCTCACGCAAGGGAGGGGAACACACATGGCCTGGTGGTGATGAGACCCTGCGGTTGGAACACAACATCCTCCCCCCTTTTTGAGTCTACTCAGACTCAAAAATAGTAGTGACATTGAAAACACTTAGTCTCTTGGGTCTTCGGATAGTACGTCCATATCTTGACATCTTAGGCAGATTAAGAGGAGCATCTACAGGTATCATTGTACTCTCAGAGACATCAAGGGTAGCAGAAGGAACTTTAGGAGCATCAGCATCCAATGGAACATCATCTGACTCTGTCGTTTCCGCAGATTGAATTTCCAAAGGAAAAACTCTCTGGATAGGACGAATGATCTCGGAATTGCTGCATCTCAGCTTTAGGGTGCGTACTTTTCCGTCCCTTCCAGGAATCAGCTCGACAACTTTGCCTAAAGGCCAGTAAAGTCTCTTCTTGTTTGGATTTTCGATGAGAACTATCTCGCCAACCTTAAAGGCTCGAGACGTCTTATGAGCCTTTTGCACTAATAACCCAAGATATTCTTTACGAAACCTTCCTCTCAGATTTTTCAAAAGTTTCGCTCGAAATTTGACCCTTCTCTGAAACTTCGCAAAATCACAAAGATCTAAATCTATCACCTCAATAGAGGAATTTCCCATCAGGAACATTGCAGGTGTCAAAGGTACCAGGTCATCAGAATCCTCAGACACATAAGTCAAAGGACGACTGTTGACAATAGATTCGCAATCACATAAAATGGTGAGAAGCTCTTCATACGTCAAGATTGCATTACCTGAAGTGCGTTTTAAGAGATCTTTAGGCACTCTTATGAGCCTCTCCCACCAACCTCCCCACCATGCTGCAGTGGGAGGATTAAACTTCCATTTAATGCGTTGAATCTCTGTTTCCCGTTCAATTTTTATCCAGTCCAGGTTTTTGAACTCCCGGACAGCACCTTTGAAATTAGTTCCATTGTCAGTGTACACGACAGAAGGCCTGCCCCTTCTGGCTATGAAGCGTCGTAAGCACAGCAAAAAATTATTGGTTGTCAACGCTGTAACCAGCTCCAAATGCACTGCACGATACACTGCACACGTAAAGAGCACAATCCACACCTTTTCACCAGTTTTTAGAAAGAGAGGTCCGGCAAGATCAATGCCTGTCACTTCAAACACATTAGTATCCCTTACTCTATCAGCCGGTAAAGATACAGATTCACTTTTAACTGATTTTGCGTTGTATCTTTTACATTTTACACAATTTTGAATGACATTTCTGACTGTCCTCCTTGCCCTCAAAATCCAAAATTTTTCTCTAAGAATTGAGACCAGCATTTGCGTACCTGCATGACAGTTTTTCTTGTGATAATATTCTATTAATCTTTGAGTTAAAATACAATTATTTGGTAGTAGAATAGGAGACAAGAAATTAGGATCATCCTTACGTTCCGTGATTCTAGTTTTAACCCGAATTAAGCCCTCATTGTCTATGAATGTATTTATATGTGGATATTGTTTACTTCGGGAAAATATTCTTTTTGTACTAAGCATATTAAGGTATTTTCGGCCTTTTCAATTTCGGACGTTGAAAGTTCTTTTAATTTTCTATTCTTTAATTGCTTACGACAGTTACTTAAAAATCTCAGAACCCAAGCTATCATGCGAACAATAGAGTGGTAATTAGAGAATTTTATGGAATACTATGTTTCTCTCTTATCTGTAACGTTAAGATTACACAGCTTAATTTTTCTTCTCTCACAATCGAGAACTTTAGCCTCGCATTGTAACTCATTTATCGGCCAAGTTTTAGCATCTCCCAGTAACCAGTCTGGACCTTCAAACCATTTACTTTCTAAAAGATGTCGTGGAGAGCATCCACGAGATAGAACATCTGCGGGATTCATTCGCCCTGGAACATGTCTCCAGTTTCCCGGAGAAGAAATTTTAGCTATTTCCTTAATTCGGTTCGAAACAAAAATCGACCATTCCGCGTTATTTTTTATCCAATGAAGGGCTACCATAGAATCTGACCAATATGTTATATTTAAATCAGGTATGTCAAGTGAGCTTCTAATTGAATTAGCTAACCTGGCTCCCACACAACAAGCCAGAAGTTCCAACCGGGGCATTGACACAGCTTTAGTAGGAGCTACTCTCGACTTAGCTCTAAGTAAATGTAATTTGATACCTGATGCCAATTTAGTCCTTACAAAGATGCAGGCAGCATAAGCATTTTTGGATGCATCTACAAAAACATGAAAATCTGAATCTGAATTTATTTCACAATATCTGGGGATTTCTACATTTTTAAGCAGCAAAATTTCTTTAAACCATTTATCAAATTTATTGCACAATCCAAGTGGTAGGGGACTCCCAAGCTAATTTCAATTTCCAAGTTTCTTGTAACCAAATTTTGGGTAATAGAGTAGCAGCCGTTAAAATCCCTAAAGGATCAAATATTCCCTGAATAGCTGATAAAATTGTTCTTTTGGTCATTTGGGTCAATTTTTCCAAAATTGCAATATTAACCGTACATCTTAGAGTGTCTTTATCCAAATTCTAAGTTAAACCTAATATATTCGTATCCCCCTCAGATTTTGAAATACATTCTTGTTTGACATTGCTTTCCCATCCCCTCAAATTAAAGCATCCATTAGACATAATTTCTCGAGCCTTATTGACAAATGACTCAATCTCCTGTGCATCTGACACGCCGGTTACACAATTATCAACATAAAAGGAATGGCGAAGCTTAAATACAATAGCTACATATTTTGAGGGAGTATTATCCAGTAAGTGATTGATAGAGGCAGCTAACAAAAATGGGCTTGAACACACCCCAAACACCAACCGACAATGCCGATAAACTATTTCCTTGTTTTCATGAGGGTAGAAAAACCTTAAAAAATCCCTATGTTCAGGCGTGACACTTATTTGTAAAAAGGCCTTTTCAATGTCAGCCGATAAGCCAATAGGGTACATACGAAATCTATCCAAAATATCCGGTATCAACTCTATTAAATTAGGACCTCTAAGTAAACAATCATTAAGCGAAGGATTATTTCCTTCTCGAGCCGTTGCATCAAACACAGGTCTTGTTTTTGTTGTTTCAGAATTCTTAAACACAGCTCTATGGGGAAGATAATAAGCATCAGTTTTGATATCTCCTTCAGAGACTTTTTCTATAATTTTTAGTGCTTCCCACTCATAAAAAATACTAGCATATTCTTTCAAAAAAATTTTCTCACTCATTTTTTTACACGTCCTTCTAAGTCTTTTCAGGCCTTTGTTATCCGTAAGTTGGCCCTCTATTTTAAAAGGTAACGCCACTTCATATCTGCCATTGGGAAGTATTTCTATGTTTCTCTGAAATCTTTCAATCATATCTGAATGCTGTATCTCACTTTTAACATTTTCTACTGGATCTCTGATCCCTATAGTTTCAATATCCCATAATTCTGTAACATTCAACTGATTTAAAAACATATTTAATTGTCTTTCCCGAGTGGCAGGTACGGAAATCTCAGTATTATCATTAACTATTTGACTCAATTTACCCATTAAAGTAAACCCTAACATAGTACCAATAGCTATCAGACCCGACATTCATTTTATTGTTCTACCTGACAAAATTACACTAATTACATCAGCTCCTAAAAGCATATCTATCTCATTTAAAGAACTGCATAAATCAGGCACAATGATACCCTTTTCTTTAATTTCAGATAGAACCTGCAAATCATTTACTTTAGGCAAGTATCCACATATTTTATTTTCAGAAAGAACTTTAATTTGACAAGAAAAACTGTCATCTATACTCTTAATAATAACATCGTATAGAAAATGTTTTCTTGGAGCAGTCTCTCTGCCCCCAAACAAACCATGAACAATGGTTTGTTTTGATACCGGTTTTAAATTCAATTGATCAATTACTCGCTGAGTTAAGTAAGATTTTTGAGACCCATTATCTAGTAAACAACGCAAAACCATTTCATTATTATTACAACACAGTTTCAAAACTATAGTTTGCAAATATACATTAGTAATTAAAGACTGATTAGCAAGGGAATTACTAATGGTAGCTTTAACTGTCTCATTTTTTAAATCAAATTCTTCATTTCTATTGCATAATAAAGTGTGATGGCCTTTATCATCACAATTCATGCATTTTAACATTTTTAATCTGCAAGAACGAGCATTATGACCTTTATTTAAGCACCGAAAACATGCACGATTTCTAATTAAAATACTCTTTTTATCATTTAACGATAATTTTTTAGCAATGAGACAGTCAGAGCTCCAGTGATTACATTGAGAACAAAATAAACAAAATTTTTGCTTGCCTGACCTCTCTCCTTTTGTGTTGACGAGAGCAGCACTTGTAGCCAAGAATGGCTCCTCTACAGTGGCTTTGCTTTTCTGACGTTGTGAGGACCCCAATCCAGTGCGAGCGAGGAGTATCATTTCTTCCGATTCGACCTCCCTGCGGAGAAAAGTCATCAATCTTTCGAGGGTTCGTCCGCTCCCTTGACCTTTCGAGGCCAGGTCCGTATTCCTGCTTCTCTCCCAGGCCCGTAGCACAGCCTCCGGTAAACACGATTCCACGAGGGGCTCCAAAAAATCGGCGAACTTCTCTTGCGTCCTTCCAAGCGATTCTAGAGCTAGGAGTTTGCTCTTTAAGACATCATAAAGTTCGGCTAATTCAAATTTTATTTTACCGTTGGCATTTTGCATGACTAAACCAAGCAAGTCTCTTATATAGATCTGTACAAGCAGATCTTCTCGGCCAAATCGTTCCTTGACCTGCTGCACCGCTTTGCTGTAGTTTTCCTTTGTAGGTGGAAAGCTACTTATCAGTCTGAACATTTTTGATCCTGGAACACTGCATTGTATGAGATAATGCATTTTATCATCATCAGGAATGTCCGAATCCATGTGAATTTTCTCGAACTGCGACCAGAAATTAAGAAAGTCCTTTGGTTCACCATTGAATTTCGTTAGTTCAAGCTTAGGAAGCTTAAACTTTCTACTGTTATTATGCGAGATCCCAGCTTCACTTTGCGGTTTATTTAGCCTTTGACTAATAGCATACTCCAGTTCCGCTGATAATTGACTCATTTTATCGTGGTATTTCTCCGCTTTCGTAAAGTCCTCTTCATATTCACTACTCCTTGTTTCATCGCTTAGAAGCAATTCCAAAATCTGCTCCTGCACGGTATCCAGCCTTGTAAATTTATCCATTAACTGTCTTTGGAAGGCATACAAGTCCGTTAATATGAACTATCCTTTTTCAACGCCTCCTCAATCGAAGTGCAGCACATGGTGAAACTTGAACGCAGTGATTTCTGCTTCACTCTAAGACTTTCAACAGCCATGCTTAAAAAATCGTGGACGCCAATAAATGTGGGAAATAGAGTTTCCCTATATAAATAGCAGGTTCTTTGATAATAAAGTTAAGAGAAAAACAAATAATTGCTGCGAAGCTTACCGGAACAGTAATTTTAATTACGAGCACTCGACGTTGAACATACAAGGGTAATCCCCACGTGAGTAGTGAGGAAAAGGTTACAGCTAATGCTCCCTCGGTGGGGAGTTGATCGGTTTCTCCCCTCACGCAAGGGAGGGGAACACACATGGCCTGGTGGTGATGAGACCCTGCGGTCGGAACACAACAGTCGTTGACAATTTTGTACAGCACATCGTTTTTTAATGTATAATCAGAGGCTAAAGATGATTGTAATAATTGTTTGATACTGGATGTAAACTTATCATTAATTTGTGCTTTTTTAATTTTTTGTGTTGTCTCGTTGTATTGTATGAGCATGACGGGATAACGACTGAGCGCGTCAACATGTTGCATTTGTTTACCTGGCCTGTGAAGTATTTCGTAATCGAAGTCTTCTAAGTAGAGAGCCCATCGTGCTATTCTAGGTGGTAAATCTTTCTTTGACATAGTTTTTTGAAATGCTTGGCAATCTGTGATTATTTGAAATTTTGTGCCGACGAGGTAGTGTCGAAATTTTTTTAATGCTGTAACTATCGCTAAGACCTCTAGCTCGTAGCTGGAGTATTTCTCTTCTTGAGGAGAAGTTTTACGACTCATATAGTGTATTGGATGAAAGTTCTGATTTGAGTCCATTTGTAGAAGTATAGCGCCAAACCCTTTCGCACTGGCATCGCAGTGTATTTGTAATGGAGCGTTTTGCTGATAAAGATGTAATACAGGTTCCTGAGACAAAATTTGCTTCAAAGAGAGAAAAGCTTGTTTTTGTATAGGACCAAAGGTGAATGGAACTTTGTCTCGTAAAAGATCACTTAAAGGTCGTGCGATTGATGCATAGTCCTTAATAAATTTTCTAAAATAGCCTGTTAGTCCTAAAAATGATTGGACATGCCGAGTGTTTTTAGGTGTTTGGAAATTCATGACTGCATTTGTTTTAGCTGCTGAAGGACGAATAGTACCTTCTTCAATAATATGGCCAAGAAAAGTTAATTTCCGCTGAAGAAAATTACACTTTTTAAAATTAAACTCTAAACCATAAGTAGCAGCAACATCAAATACTTTTTTAAGCTTTGCAATCCCTTCACATTCAGAATTTGCCGGAATTAAAATGTCGTCCATGTATATAATAACAGTGTTGTTTTTTAAGAGATCTTTAAACACAATTTGAATGTATTTTTGAAATAGTGAGGGAGAATTACACAAACCAAAAGGAACTCTATTAAATTGGTATTGACCATTATGTGTTATGAAACTGGTGTATTTACGGCTATCAGGATCAATTTTGATGTGAAAAAAACTGTTTTTTAAGTCCAGATTTGAAAAGAGTATCGCTCCATGCAGTTGATCAAAAATGTCTTCAATGAGAGGTAGTGGAAATCTTTGTTTAATTGTTTTAGAATTAAGAGCACGAAAATCAACACAGAGTCTTGTTGACTGGTCTTTTTTTTTGACAAGAACTAAAGGTGCGGCAAAATTAGATGAACTTGGGGAAATTATTCCATCAGACAGCCATTGCTCAATTTGGTTTTCGACGATATTTTTTTCCGCTTGACTTAATTTTCTAAGACGTAACGCGATGGGTGTGTCATCAGAAAGGATAATTTGCATCTGTAAGTTTGTATCTTTAATTTTATTTGGTTTGTAAGATTGGATAAGGTTTTCAACTTCGCGACGCGTATCAACGTTCAAAATATGCGATAAATCTACTTGAGGATAAATTACATTTAAATTTGATAAATAACAATTCTCATTTTGAAAAAGTAAAGAGAGAGATTCGTTTTTATTATTAACTGGTAAAGAATTACAATCGCTAATTTTAAATTCAGAAAAAGATTTGTTTACGTTAGCTTCGCGCTGAAAATCAGTTACATAACATGTTTGATCGGATCTGGGCTGTGACGTCAGTTCATATTTCTTATTTTCTTTTTCATCGAATAATTTCTGTTTTGGTGAGTTTAACGATTCATTTTTATTCATTGGGTGATTTACATTACTCGCGCTGTGAATGTTTGGAAATCGATTTGAGCCATTTGGCCTTGAACCTTCGCCGGAATGATTTGGGATAGTTTGCGGTGCAAAAGAATCGACATATCGCAAGCTCGACATATTTTGGCTAGCGAAATTATTTTGTCTATCATTTTTGTTTTTACGCGAAAGAATGTTCTTAGAATGAGAGGAAGTAGGATTTTTTTCTGAAATCCGTGCATTTTCTTTTCCTGCTTTATTTAAATCATCAAAAATATTAGGCGGAACTATTAAATCACAATACAATTTATTACAGACAGCTGCAGTTACTATTATCGGGTTTTCACGAAAACTTGGAAGAGCTAATTTAATTTTAGTAAGTTCAGCTTGAATTTCATTTCCGAAAGCACATGTTAATTGAACAGTTCCTAAAGATTTTGTTTCGGGTGGAATGAGGGAGGATTTCACACACACAATATTCGCTCCTGAATCGATTAAAGTTTTCACGATTTTATCATTAACAAAAATATTTTCGTATTGCAATTCATGTAAGGATTCATTAAACATTTTACCTTCGACTTTACAAACAGGACCGTGATTTGAATTAGGTCTAGAATTGAAATGAGTTTCGTTTCTGTGAGAACCACTACGCGGGTTATTTGCTGAAGTGTTTGGTGAATAATTTGTGAAATTTTTATCACGAGAGTTGTAGCGATTAAAGCCCTGAGACGAGTTATATTTTTGTTTACTGTCATACGGCGGTTGATGATACTGTGTTTTGTCGGAATACGACTTTCGCTTTGCTACGTAGAAAACATCGCATTCCCTAGCCAATTCAGTAGGCTTAAACCAAGATTCGTTTTGACATATCGCGATATGTTGTTGCGTTTCTCCATCGAGGGTAGAAAATAATTTGTCGGCTATCATTAACTCACACAAAGTTTTAAAATCATTCGCATTTCGAAGTTTACAATAATATTCAAAAGAACTTGTTAATCGTGACGAAAACTGTACTTGCGATTCGTTTGGCAATCGTTGGGCCCTACGGAAATTAATTAAGCATTCTTGTGGGGTTGGTTGGAATTCTCGTAAAATAATGTGTTTAACTTTCTCGTAATCTTGGAGTTCATTTTCGGGGATATAAAGTAAAATACTGTTAGCTTTTTCACCGAGAATATTAATTAAGATCTCTGATTTTAATTCCTGTGGAACATTTTTGGTTGTAAATGCACGTTCAAGTGAATGAAAAAATAAATTATAATTTTCAGGTTTAGAAGGAACTGGCATACTAAGGGTCTTAACGGATTTAATGAGACTTTCTAAAAGGTTAGTTGACGGTGTTTCGAATGTTGCAGTAGTATTGTTTGAATTATTAGAATTTATAGCGGAGTTTATTTTCGCGAGTTCAATTTCTTTTTGAAGTTGAATGATTTTTTGGGCCGTTTGTTCGGCTTCTTTTTTCTCTAGTTCTGCTTGTTTTTTTTCTAGTTCTGACTCTTTTCGTTCCTCGACGAGTAAATTAAGCATATCCTTAACGAATTCAGGTTCGTTTTTGAAAGTGTCAGTTTGTTCGATAAGTGCTTTTAAATTCACAAGCGTAGCATTTTCTGGGACAGTAACACCTAGTTCTTTAGCGGCGGTTATCAGATCTTCTTTCTTAGTATTTCGATACATGCTGAGTAAAAAAAAGTTTGATCCTACCTGATTGGACGATATCGGAGTGTTTGTAGACTGCAGATAGACTTCGCTTATAAAAAGCTATCCGTTTGCGATGAGTTCACCACTGTTCACTTTTCACGGCGATGATTGGAGATACGAAGCAGATGGAGTTTACACTCTTAATGCGATGAATAGGCGGGGAAATTGGCCTTTTTGTTTCACTGGAACACTTGGACGATGCCGAAGAGACTTTTTGGTTGAGTCTCAAGCTTTGGTTTGGCTTGGCGAAGGAGACGGTAGTATTGGTCTCGGAGCGGAGGATTGGCTCTTAGTAGGCGTCGGTGGAATTCGATGATCAAGCATTCGCCATTGTGTTGGGCGATTTCGATGAGCGCCGTTTTTTTTTGGGCGACTTTTGATTTTACACGGGTTCAAAAACCATTAAGGTTGCGAGGTCGAACCCCCATGTAACAGAGAGGGTGGTGTCTAGGGGTATGTTGAATGAAAGAGAGACGTTAAAGTTTAAGGATATTTAATAACATCTACAGGTTGTTAAACCTGACTAGGCGCGCGCGGCTGGGGAAGAGTATGTCTACTCCTTCTCCCGCTTACATCCGGGGGTTACAGAGATTGGCGCTGGTGTCGCCTGAGCGTATACAACATAACGCACAAAGATGCTTAACTGCGCATTGTTTGTGATATCTCAGCTTCCATCCAAAGTTAATGAAAAATATTTGTAATTTTGAAGTCCAGAGACAGTTTGCGTTCCAACATCCAGGCCCATGTCATTTATTCGACGCATGGCGGTATTTCTAGACAAAGCCATTTTATCAACCACATTTTTGACATTAAGATCACCGACATTTTGGGCGAAAAAGAAAAGGCTACTTTTTATTTTCTCCTCTCCATCAGAATATGGTTTTTTCTTGCGGTCTAACAACAAATAAAGTTCATAAGAAGCTTTCACCATGGTTTCTATTTCGTCATTTCTCTTCTGGAACAAAGATTGTTTGGCCGTCTAAAGATTTCTTTTTTTTTATTGAGGAATTCCGTTTACACGTTTGATCCAACTGGATATTTGCTGTTGAAATTGCTATGTAGTTGTTTGAAATGACGGTCCAAGTTAAATTTATTTAGAACTGCTATACAAATTCCACATATCAAACAAACAAGCTTGGAAGCATTTTGATGTGTAAACAAGTATTGTTCTTCCCAGATAATCTTAAAATCACATGCTGCAATATCCTCTTCGTAATTTCTTTTCGGTGTCGAAGGTTTTCTCATAAACATATTAAAAATATTAAAAAAAAAAACTTTAAACAACTACGCTCAACGCTAAAATCTAAAAACAATTTTAGAAAAGGAGAAAAACTTAACGTCTTGCTAAACAGAGTTTAAAATCAACTGAGTCTGACAGCTAGAAACAATTTGCCAATGTTACGCTACACGTTTCCTAGGCTCTGAATCCAGCATTCTGATTAGTCATGGATGCAAGTTCACACTCCCTCTTCTTTATAAAGTGGCTACTTTGTGCAGATAGAATTACTTCTACCGTATCAACAACTGCTCTCCTAATATATTGAATTACTTCTTGACATTACAGAAATCGTAAATAGCCAACATCTCCGGAAAAACCTTTTTATCTGACACGCTGACTGCCAATAACTGTAAACACGAAACTTCAACACTGCACAGGGAAGCTGAAATTCGAATGGAAATCTGAGGTGTTAAAAATTAACCGCCCCCGAGAGAGGGTGACTTTTTGGGCAGATTCGACTGTCCGAGAGAAAGAGAATTTATTTGTTTTTAGTCTCACGCTACTCAACACTTTTCTCGGAACGTTACAATGCTGTGGAATAGTAAGTTTTGCAGCATGTTCTCCTTTTTGGCACAAAACTGAAGCAAAGAAAAATCTTGCTTAGTACCCTTAAAATCTCAGGGTGAAAATTTCTGTTTTGTACATATTCTCTTCATGACAATTTTTTTTACTCTAATTCAATTAATTCAGTAATATTTTCATAAAATTTTTGAACTTTTTCAAAAAGTCTTCGCGTGCCACAGTTATGACTCCCGCGTGCCACGGGTTGGCCACCCCTGGTTTATGACATGGCAAAAGCATCCTTAGAAGCCTGCACTATCTCGACAAAGTTAGAGGTATGTGGCATTCGCTTTTTTTCTGCAACTTGTATATATAAGGAAAAATACGAAAAACCATTCTTATTTCAATATGTTCATTCAATTTTGATTTAACATACACTAATATTGGTCGTAACACGATCAAGTATAAGTAGTTATTAAGTTTTAGTGAAAGGTGCTGCCGTTGATTTTTTGTTTAAATCAAAACTGTAGTGTATTATCTGTGATCAGTACAAAACTGTTATTTTATTCTTTTGATCCTTTGATATAATGTTCACCAACTCCTGTCCCCGGTTTCCGTTTCACATTTTTTAGAGGATAATACCCTCTATAAAAGCTCTTAATTTAATTTATGAATGAATGAAATGTTGCACAAGGTGTTTCCTAAAAGAGTAGAAAATATTTTGGCATATTGTCACGCTAATTTAAAAAAGAAAACTCACATATAAGCATGTGTCCTGATGATTTGTTTCGGAAATAAGTACAAAATGTTTAAAAATTGAAACTAAATTTAATTTTTTAAAATAGATTTTCTTACAAAATTGAGAAAATTAACAGGTTTTTTTTAATTTAGATTCTCATTTTTATGAAGACCTTGAAGGGTGCTACAAATAATTTATTTTATGTAATTTGCTCTAATTTTTTAACAGGAATGGGTATTTTTAATGAATAATCCATATTCTTACACTCAATAATTAAAAGCCTTGAAACATTTAAATTTTTATGTTCAACTTTAATTTGGCATGATTTATTATCAAGAATTGATGTATTGAGTAAAATGCTTCAAAATCCTAAATTAAACATCGCGGAATGCATTAAAAGCTTAGATAAACTTAAAAAATATTTAATTTTCCAAAGATCTGACGATATTTTAAAAATATTTGTTGATTCAGCAGCAATACTTCCTGCAGATATAGGTATTCATCCCAAATTTCCCATCTCGAAGCTAAGGAAAGGTTCGTTTGATTACGAAGCCAGTGATGAGCCAGTTTTAAATCCCTTTCAGCAATTCAAGACTAATTTCTATTTTGCAATTCTTGATCATACGATCTCTTCAGCAAATGAAAGATTTACCTTATTATCTAAGTGTAATTCAATATTTTGCTTCCTGTATGAGTTTCACAACATTTCTAATGATGATCTCATGAAAGCTTGTATGGATTTAGATATTAAGTTACTAGTACAGGAAGAAGGAAGTATTGTGAAAGATATAGATGGCATACATCTCTTTAATGAAATAACTTCATTCAAAGATATTTTCCCTGGTAAAAAACAGCCAACTGTGATATTAGAAATTATAGTGAAAAATGATCTTAATGATGACCTGTTTTCCTGTTAAAAATGACCTGTTTTCCAAATTTTGATCAAGCAATAAGAGTTTTTTTTAACCTTACCTGTTTCTGTAGCTTCAGATGAAAGAAGTTTCAGTAAATTAAAATCATTAAAAATTACTTGAGAAATAGCATGACACGAGAAAGGCTTTCAGATTTGGCCATAATTGAATCAGAAATCTCTGCAAAAATTTATTTAACCGAAACTATTAACAAATTTGCTTCTCAGAAAGCCAGAAAAGTTATTTTATAGTTACAGTAAAATCCGGCGAATAACGCGCCCATATACTTTCTAGCTGCAATTGTTAGTTTTTAGGTATATTTACCGCGTACAACACGCACACCCTTTTTTGTGAAGAAACCTGAACCACACGTGCGCAATGCTCTTATATGTTTTAAAGTCCTTTATTCGAAGTATTATTCCAAGCTTTAGTAAAAAATGGTGTAATTTTATAATTACAACCCTTTAAGTTCATAAGGAATGTTATTTCTTTCACAGAAACAGTATTTCGATATACACATGTATGTAATGTGTATGTAAAAATCTGATTTTTTCTATGCTCATCTTTTTGTATTTTTAAAGCTCTCATTTTTATACACGGTGTATAACGCACACCCGTAAATTTCCATCTTATTTTTTGAGTTAAAAGTTCGCATTATACACTGGATTTTACGGTATAATATATTACTTAGTCTTTGTAGAAGGACTGATTTATATACTTTTCGTTTCACGAGATTTATACCTTAGTATTTATTTTTATTAGATCATATTTTTTTAGTAAATTCTGTTTTTTTGCAATTATAATTATAAAATATGTTTTTATTTTAAAGGTAATATTTTTGTTAGTTTATTATTTTGTTAAAGTATATTATGTCGCTATTATAACTCATTACCTGGCCAAAAAATAAAGTTTTGCACTTGTTTATTTGAGTTTTTATTAATGTTTTATTTTTTATTCTTATATAAGTAGATGAGTTTTTAACGTCAACATTAAGTATTAGTCAAAATATGAAAAATTCTCTAGGGGGGCGGCACATTAGGTGTTTGCACGAGAGCGGCCGATACCCTAGGATCGGCCCTGGTTTTCATGTTAGTTTTTAAATGTTATGTCAAAGCCTACATCCCTTAATTTTCCTTCTCATGATAGTAAATTTGTTTGAGTTTAATAATAATTTACATTTATTTAACTTTTGTAAAGTAATGGATAAATACTAATTTTGAAAGAAAAGAAAATGTTTATATATATATATATATCATTCGTAATTTTAACAAGGGAAAAATTTCTGGCATTTTGTATAAAAAAGATTGAAATCAATATCAAAGTTACGTTAGAAAATAATGTAAAAAGTACTTTTTTTAAATGTTGCTTTCAACTGCAAGTTTTCAGGATACCGCTTTTTTTAAAAAAAATTGAAATTCATTAAAACCTTCAAATCTATGGGTTAGATCGAAGTTCACGAAGCTACTTACCAGGGATTCTGATTTTATGTTTTTTTTCCCCTTCCCGGGAACGTAATAGTCCATACCTGAAATACCCGAAAACACATCAAAATTTCGAAAAAATCTAAAAGCAAATTATTTTTGATTAATATCAATAAATATGTAACATAAGGATGCCCATAAATTCCAAAATTTATACTCATTTATATATTGAGCTAAAAATACACAAAATAAAATATATTACTTATGCAGTTTTAAAAAGTATGATTTAAGAAAACCCAAGCAATTATGCTTTTATCACCTAACCTAGTTATTAGCTTTGTAATGAATAACGCGACAGCAGAAAATGCTCTCTCAGATTCAACTGATGTTCATCATATTCGATGATTGATTTCATTTAATCAAATAACTGCTTTTTTGCTTCACTGTCTTATAGAAGCTAGTTGAAAAAAATAGAACCTTTGTCTTTGAGTGGATTGCTTTTTCTAATTTATCGTTCAATGTTAAGGATTTCTTTTCTAGTTTCCATGCTCTCTTCTGAATGCAATGATTTGGAGAGTGATTCGTTCTTCTTACAAAAAGGACTTGTCATTATTTTTTTAGCTTGTCTAATCAAACAGTTGAAATCTGGTAAACTTGAAATATCAACAGTAACTGCAATAGCTTCACACTTTCTCCCAAAATTTAGATATTGCATTAATCCAACTAAACTATTGCGTCTCTCACTAATTTTTTGGACTAGAGCACAAATTTGAGTTTTATTCGTTCAATTCTCCAAGAATAAAAGTAAATATTCCTTCGACAGTTAGCAAAATCATGTTTCGACTGCATAGTTTTCTAAGGCAATTTTTACTGACATCAAGCTTTCTACAATTGTAGTCTGTTTCAAATTGTACACTACCCATAATTTGCTCTTTAATTCTTTTGAAATTCATCTCTAAAAATCATTCAATCATTGATTATTTCAGCCACTTATCGTTCCCGGGAACCTATAATTCCCAGGATTACAAAAAATATGAAAATCTTACGATTTCTCGGGGAAGAGAAACCCTACTACATACAAAATCTTCTAAGAGAAACAGATAAACCTAATTATAATCTTAGAATCATAAATCTGAAATTAATTCTCCATTGTAAAAATGGTCTTTTCTGAAACGATATACTTTCTTCTCGTCTTTAAAATTCGTTACAATTATGCCATAGTTTATAATTAGAGGAAATTATTGAGTTAAGGGGTTAGTTTAAATTTATTTTCTCCTTAATAGTTTCACAGACACATTCCTAATCTATAATGAAATATTTTCTTCTGATGACTATTTTTGTTTAGTACGCGATGAAAGATTTTTAAAAGATTCCTAGCAAGGCAAACATTTTTGAAAAGTGGAAATAATAATAAACTCACTAAACAGTACAAACATTATCACTAGTTAATCCACAATTTTACACACCTATTTCTCAATACACAAAAATACATTCCCACAATCAGTTTAAAAGAGATTTAAGTTTAGTTAGCTCTTTTTTTTTCAACTCACCCTTTTTGACTTTTATGAAAAAGTTCAATGAACGACTTTTACAAAACGACGATCCCTGCATATTAGTGTGCCAAGAGAGAGAGAGAGAGAGATGTGTTCTAAAACCACAGTAATTAAACTTTCGATTCAAAATTTTGTCCTGTTATTTTGAATAGTAAATGAAAAATGGTATATGATTATCATTTTTAATACGTTCTAGCAATATTTCTTTGGTTTGTAGAATTTCTGCTATCAGGAAATTCTCATTACTTCTAAATTTAACTAGTTAAAAAAATTTATAAAACGTATTTTAAAAAAATGTTAGCATTAATAAGTAAATTTTGATTCATAAACATACCTGATAGATTAATTAAAGGAACTTCACATAACGCAAAAAGATATTTTCACTCATTTGATTAATATTTGCATAAAAGTCGATTAGGAAAGAAATTTAGTGGTAACTAATTAAAAATAAATAGATGCCCAATTTAAGACAGAGTTTGGCTTTTCTTACCTTACCATTTCTTGAACTGATTAAGATTACTTGAAATTTGACAGTAATTCAAGTGACAATAAAAATAATAATCTAAAAATCTTAAACTGATATAAATCTCTATTAATCTGCATTAACAATTTTTTCAGCTAACGATTTTTTTACTGAATATTTTTATTTATAGTTTTGAAACTTCGAAACAAAATTCTTCAGCTCAGGAAAAAGTCTTTTTTTTTTTCAAAAAAATAAATAAATAAATAAATAAAAAAATAAAGCAGATAAAAAACTTCAAGACTTTTAAGGAGCTTCTTTAACATCAAGAAAAATGTGTGATTTTGCAAACATCCTTGTTTCACATCTGTATCTGAATTTCACAAAATCAAATTGTTACTCATCATAAGAAATCTAGGATGCGAAAAAAATATGTTTACACTATGGAGGAACTACGTTGAAAGTAAAAAAAGACTGTATGACAATCAATATATTTGAAAATTAGTGTTCAATTCCGTTCAAATCACGAAGAATGAATGTTATTAATTTCTTCATAAGTTTTTTTCATCGATTATTAGTCTTTTTAACACGCTTTTATTAGCTTCACATGTATGAAACGGAATCTTTGAACTCGCTTTTTACCCACTTGAAAATGCCAGATTAATTCGAAATTTTGCATACTTGTCACGGACCGATAGCAATACAATAATTTAATAATTTTGTTCCGTTGTCCTGATCAGGGTCAATGATTTCCTATTTCCAGATTTGGCAACTGATTTCAGATAGCATTTCCAGAATTGGGGCGACTAAAAGATTAAGTTACAACCCTAAAGCGATAACGCTCATGGTTAATACAGATACAACAAACTAAAAACGATCTACAATAGAAGCGTTTTTTTTTTAGTTTTTTAAACTATCGTTTATTATTTAGTTACCTTATAAGATCATATAATTATATATGCTTATTCGAAGGATTGAATTCGTTCATATTTCAAAGATGGAAAGAACAATTGTTATGCTTAGCGTCAAAATTTTTTTCCAAAATAACTCAGGGCGGGAAAAAAATATGCCATTGAAGGCTTATTTTGTTGGTTTGGTGACACTAGCGTGCATATTCACATGACCTGAATCGGACAGCTGAAGAGAATGGAAAGAAGTGGCATTCACGTACAATAAAAAAAGATGTTATTAGTATCTTAAGTAACAACATTAAACCTTGAAAAATACTCGCATAGTAATAAAAATATAATATAATTTAATTAATAAAATAATAACTTTTAATACTCTCCTCATAATTGTATTGTATATTTAAGTTAAGATCAATGTTTTTTTTTTTTAATTTGAATGAATCTGTTGAGACAAATATTATTCAACTCGTTGCCAACTAATGGCCGTTAAAGCCAAATGAGTTAATAAACAAACAGAAATATATTAAAATTATAGAACATATCATTTGCAAAATAATTAATTTTTAAAATGAATTTTATAACTTAATATTTATGCATTTGTAATATTAGGAATTTGTATTTTATGTAAACTAATATTTATATTTATACTGTGTATTTATATTGTAAATCTGGAAGCAATTTTCTCGTAACATTCTTCAGCTTACCAGATTGGCAACAGTTCGTATTTTGGCATCAGACGTGTTGCAATGTTTTGAAGTGAGCGCAGCTAAGTCTAATGGAATAAAAAATTGTTCTTCGAATTCTTTGCGCAAATTTCTATACTTAAAAGTTTTAAAACGAAACGTTCCATAACAAATCTATGAATAAATTTTACTTTATTGTAGAGAGGAAAAAATTGATTAAATAATTTAGATCTAAAAAAATATATATTCAAAGTATTCTGCGTTCCTGATAATTTATTTTAAGAGAGAATTTCTCTTAAAAAATCAGATGAAAAAAATGAGGTACTGCTTGTTTAGTTATTAAACTACTGTTAGTGTGCATGTTTTTCTGGCGTTTATTCTATTAATTTTTCTATTTAATAAAATAAGACAGAAATATTAGAAGATACCTATTTTATAACAAATACATTTCGCAACAAAATTTTTTTTTGAAATCTACGAAACTTATATTAAATATAACGCTATTTATTCATACATGCAATTTTTAAAATTGCTTATCAGCGCTATTCTTCAGTAATGAACATGATTAAACTATCTTACAAAATTTAGTCCATAAAATAAGAGATGTTTAAATAAGATATTTCCATGTTATATAAACTAAAGATTAAATATTGTTTTTTTAATTCATAATATTTTTAAGAAATGCAATTAGTAATTATATTTTATTTATGCACCTTGTTATCAGCAAAGCAAAAATCTTGCTACAGAAATTATGGTTTAGAGAAATGAATTGGGAAATCACAGCCGGAACCACACACACACACAACCGCGTCAGAGTAGCTCAGTTTTGTTTTATCTCTAATAGACTTAGGAAAAACTCAAACTAGATCGAGCACACATTTTTGCCAATTCTTACAAGAAACCCACGTTTTTACGATACACAGATTCTTCGGAGTCAACCTATGGAACCATGGTATATATGCACTGTATCAAGGAAGATGGTTATTGCCAGTAAATCTTACGCAATACCAAAGTCATCACTATTCCTCGCCTGAAATTCTCAACAAGTTTGTTGCTGGTGCAATTAATTGGAAAGGTTCGCTTTTCTACAAATAAATTTAGTTAAAATCATCTTGCACACCGATTTAACTGTAGAAATTTCCTGGATCAAAACTCCAGCTAATCAACTCAAAATAATCCTCGGTAATCGAGTTTCCAAGATACAAACCTTGACTGAGAACTTTGAATGGAAACTCAAACCTTCAGTTCTAAACCCAGCAGAGATCTCGGGGCGTAAAGAACTTTAGTAATTGACTATACGGTGGAATGTTCCCCAGTATTATGCAAACCTTTATAAACAATTTAGTAAACTTTCATTGACCAATTCTGATGAAATTTGCATGATGGAACTCAAAAAACAATCCGATATCAGCTTAACATCAGTCTTGGATTCTACCTTTAAAAAATGACTTTTTCTACATATTACTGATAATTATGTGAAATTAATTCGAAATCTTAGTTATATTTTCAGTTTCCTGCATAATGTAAGATATACATCAAATCATACGGGTCCCCTCACTAACTAGGAACTTCGGAGATAAAAATTCCATTTGATTAAAATTCAGGTAACAGTATCAGCAAAAAAAAAAACTAAAGCTCTTAGAAATAGGGAAAACATTAAAAAGGGTCAGTTGGCATTGTTAAAATCATTTTCTAGACAAAGCCTATTTAGAGTTAGTGGCAGACTAAACAATTCCTATTTATCATTTAATGAGAAATTTCCTATTTTGTTTCCAAAAACCATAAGCCTTACAAGCAAATTTTAGATGATTATGATTTATTATGATCTAAAATTTGCACGTAAGTGCACAGAGACAGTGTTCCGGCCATTAGGAGACAGAAACACAGCTAGACAAATTGTACACGATTGTATTGCTTACTTCGAGAAGTAATCGAAGAATGTAAAACAAATCATGGGAAATTCGCCTAGAGACAGAATTACTCCTACTTCTCCTTTCACTTACATAAGAACAGATTTTACAGACCCATTTTATACACCCAGGAACATTAAAAGCGGCACACCAGGAAAGGAGCTTTGGATTGAAATGAAATTGAATGCACATAACTATACAGAAGAATGATCT
Organism: Trichonephila clavata; assembly: GCA_019973975.1. Taxonomy (NCBI): domain Eukaryota; kingdom Metazoa; phylum Arthropoda; class Arachnida; order Araneae; family Nephilidae; genus Trichonephila; species Trichonephila clavata. The sequence continues at coordinate 43,585 of BMAO01008195.1, forward strand.
CCATAAAATGTGAGGGCTTGACCGGAAATTTCATTTCATTTCGGAATGAAGATTAATATTCAAACATCAAAACTAATGTAGATTTCCAATTGTAAGCATGCCGAGTAGATGCAAAAAAAAAAGAGAGCTTATCCTCGTTGCGGAGGAATTTGGATTATCCGTACCTCCTGGAGTAGACATTTTTAAAAATAATTCGAACAGTTAAAAAAGGCTCCTAACTTAGTTCGTTACATTATTGAAAATATTGTCACGTAGAAAGGAACAAGGCGATGTTACCCAATACAAGATTTATTTTGTCGTAGTGTCTTTCACGGGCAACACCAAAACTGAAGACCTATCCAGCTGCAGTACTTTTATCTACCTGGTGGAGAGTTCATGAATGACCAACAGGGGAAGATTAACATATTCAATTTACATAATTTGCAAATGTCCATAATAATAAATAACGAAAGTCATGATTAAAGAAAACAAACAAGTATGTAGGACTCTAACCGTTCGGCCGCTCAGAGCTTATCAGTTTGTGACAATATCGTGAAGGATAGAATAAGCAAAGCTACCGCAAAGTAGAAAATTAGAATTAGGGAAATCAAACTTTCAGTTAGAAAAAGAAAGAAATTAAAAAAATAAAAGAGCATACCATTCTCACAACAGTCAGTCCCAGATTTTGGAGAATAAAACTCCGATGCTAGAGAACTTACGAGAAAGCGTTAAGCTCCTGAAAAACCAGAAGCTTATAATTTAATTTTTCAATAACTCGAGAGGACGTTTGCCGCTTTAAAAATGCTCTAACTAAATTTAATCCAGAAATCTAATTGATCATGTTGAGCGAAACAGAAAGAAATTTATTAATGTGTGAGTGTGACGAGGGTATTAAGACTACAAATAAATTAAAGAGGTTAATTGTAAAAGAATTTCAGCCAACACATCGTAAAAATATTTGACCGTACGGGCAGCAGAGTACAAAGCACACGTTTAATTCACATGACAACTTTCCACGACATTCATCTGATATTATTAATTTTGGAAAGTCACTGAATTCAAAGATTTATTAGAATTAGATAAACTATCAAGTCTGTTTAAGAAAACCATGCATACATCCCCGTACTCAAAGATTATTTCAACCCCTTAGAACTAGTCGATGTTTACTTTTCATCTGAAGGAAGGACACTGTCCTGAAACCTTTCCACAATAACCAAATTAGGAAAATCTAGAGACCTTATTATCTGGAGAAAAACTCAGAAAGCAGAACTCCCGCGAAGTGTTCAAAAAAAAGTTGTGATAAAGAACATTTTGTAAGGGTTTACCCAAATCCAAGAGCGTATACAAAGGTAGGGTTGGGGGTTCAAACCCCACCCATAGACCAACAGATTTTTAATTTTTAGCGTAAAGATTACGTCTTAGTGCTTACACCTACGTTTTTTTTTAAATATAACCCACCCATGAAAATTATCTAAGTACGCCACTGCCCAAATTTTTCAGTAAAATGTGAAAATCATAAAACGGAAAAATAACGTTAGAACTAAAAAAGAAAATTTTGTATTGGAAAATTTTCTTCGATTAATGAAAATAATCCCAATTAAAATATTCCACATAACGAGTTAAGGAACACAGAAATCCTAATTGATGAGAACAAATGTAATGCTTTAATAGTGGAGCATAATTGAGATATACTCATCTTTATTCTTAAATACATTCAAACGAATCCATCAACAAAGACAATGGAAACAAGGTTATCGCAGAAATATCTTTTAGTTTTCTCTTCGAGAAAAAAAGGGGTGGCATTGAACTCTCGTCTGCTCTTAGCGATCAACTGAAAGCATCGATTTTTATCTCCCCTTTTAGCAAATGCTAGTAAAAAAACTAATCCATACTGGAGTTTGACAAATGGAGAGAAGCTCTCAGTAAAATCAACGTTGGACGGACATCGGAATAGTATAAGAAATGAGGAATGATCGACGTGAACGATTTCGAATGGGGAAGTGCAATCGCGGAAGAGAAAATTTAGACATCGAGTTGCTTAAAATAGCAGAGATGGTGGACGATTTAATTGTAGATACAACTGAAACCTTACATTCGAAATCACATGTTATGTATAGAGATACTGTCTTTCATCATCTAAAACTTGTGCAGAATTTCTCAGAACCGAAAATAGTAACTGAACAGGTCCAGAGTTCAATTGGTCTAATTTCTTATGTAAGTACATTAGGGATTTCAATTATTGCAAAACTTTTCAGTTCAATCCAAAAGAAAAAGCAGCATTCTCTCTCAAAATTCTAAAATAGGATTTATTCAATGATCCTGTTCTGCACTGTTTTCAGCCAGGGTACTAGGCTTGAATTGCACACAGATATCAGTATGCAAAGGAAATAAGTAATTTCTTCAGGAAAGTAACGACAATTAATTCCGCTCTATATATTAAATGAGTAAAAAGATGTCAATCCAAGAAATAAGTATACTAATGATGAATTGGAAGTATTATGGATTATTGAAATGGAGTTAAAAAATTTAAGCAATGTCAAATCTCAAAAATTCACATTTTTCTACGGACTGTTCCGTTTTCTAACGAAATGTGATGAAAAAGGAATTCCCCTAAAATTGCCAGGTGGGCTTTTTGTTACAGGATTTTGATGATGAAATCAAACAAAGATCAAGTTAACAATGCAACATGTTGGTGCACTTAGTAGAAATCCTATTTTATCATTACAATTAGATGAGGTAACACAAGAAATAATTTTGGCTCGGTCTAATAATGAATGTGTGACAAAAAGAAATTGTTAGAAGAGATAAAATATTAACATGTATTTCAACACAAGACGAGTATATTTTCAAGCTTTCTGTGTTATGTTTCGTATAAAGGTAACACATGCCGTAAAGAGATGGGTTTCTAGAACAACCCTTGTTTTATGCTAGAAAAAACTCCTATTATCTCTATATCCAAATTTCATGAAATTCTGCTGAATAGTTTTTGCTACAAGTTTCTTGAAAATGTCAAGTTTAATAATGGACATCTTGTTATTTAAAAAGTTTACATTATTCTTAGATAGCGTACAAGACACAAATTCTGATACTGTTTGAAATATTTTTACATTGTTTTATTCTTAAATATTCATAATTTAAAACAGCTTTAAAGAAAGCATAGTGGCACATTTTACTTGCTCATGTTGTTTGTAGCATGCACTTCATCTGGATTATAAACATTTAAATTAGAAAAGAGGCCTGAACACATATAAAATATTTATTCTTACTATAGTCGTTGGTGACTGAACACTGTACCTAACCCTTTCGGGTTCTAACCTCCAATCTATGATACTACTGAAACTTGCACATTATTAAGAAAATATAAGAATTAAGTTTAATAGAATATTTAAAGTTGAATAAAATAAATTAATTTAAACTACAAAAAAATTAAGTTAAAAACGGTGATAGACTATTATTTACTGATTAGGAGGGTATTTTTACAATGTTATTTTGAAAAAGATTCTCAGATGCATATCCCTTACCTAACTTCTGAAGCAACTTTACTACAATGCTTCATATGCGAACAACACCCTTGTGAAAAATCTAAATAAGACTTATTTTATTTATGAAATGTAGTGTGTGAGATAGAAGAGTGCTGAAGGGATTAGAAGGCATTCTAGGAGCACAACCGAGGGTAGAGTAATTTTAAAATATTATTTAGAGTGCATCTGCCTGAGTTGGATCCAATTAGAAGTCTATTATATAGAGATTTCCAAGAGTAGTAAATACTATTGTTATCCTCATAAGTTAACATTAGGGGTAAAGTTAAACCTCTCCACATACTTCCCATTATTTCCAGAAGAAAGGCCCTGTAACAGCCACACTCGAAGAAAATGATGCAAGAAAATTTATGTACTTTTGTTTCCCTGATAAAGAAGTCCATTGTTAAAAAAATATACATTGCAACAAGGCATTGCATTGAATGACAGAAGAAATTTTTACTTTGCTTATAAAAATAATAGCAAACTATATATATACATCGTATGGAGCTATCAAAATCTGATTTGTAATTTGAATTAAAAAGATTTAGCACAGAAAATTACAGTAATAAATTTAGCATATGGATCTGTTCAAAGGAAAGAATATGAACACAACAAAGTTCAAAAACAGCTACTGTGTGGGGTCAGCACTGGGGATCAAGGCTCTACTTACAGTAGATTCCAAATTATTTTAAGAGCACAAACATGCATCAATAGATGAAAAACGTAGTACCTGCTGAAAATTTAAATTTTAATCATGTAAACATTGAAGTGTTTCTTCCAGAAACAATGGTAACTTATTTTGATATTGATTATTCAAAGACTAAATAAACTGGTTTCACATTAAGGCTGATCTTTACAGAATAAACCAAAATTTAAAAATGCAAGATAAGATTTCAATAGAAAGATTTAATAATAAAAACTTTCGATTTTAATAAACATGAAGTAATTATGATGGAAATTAAGTAGGATACATTTTGTTAGCTAATGATTAATGTTTTTAAGCATTAACTGGAATTTTCACATTTCAAGCCTTAAAAAAAGCACTTTAAAATGACAAACATAATTTTAAAAAAAGGATTTTTATGCATAAAAGTTATCTATATTACATCATTTGAGAAAAATATTGCATTCAACACAATATCCCCTGGTATAGCTAGTCCTACAGCTGTAGCAGTCCCCAACTATGCCATCATAATAAAATTCTAATTTTAAAAACAATGCATTCTAATTTACTTAATAATTCCTTAGAATAATTTTATCATTTAAAAAAAGAGAGGAATTAGAGGGAAGGATGTAAAAAGAGAAAATTAAAAGCAAAATATACAGAATTAACAGGCATGATTATAAAATCACTGAAATCCTAATTATGTCAAAAAAAAAAGAGCACACAAAATGTTATAAATGAAATTAGAACAAACACAAAAACGTTTCCGGCAGAGAATAAAAAACTAATTTTATTTTATCATACACACACTAAAAAGAATTGAAAAACAATATTAAGAAAGATGGCACCATTTATATTCAAACCCCTCCTCTGCTAGGAGAGGAAGTGTGCAACAGGTGTGAATAGTCAACAGTACACACCATCAGCATTGCAGTCATGATGGCATGTGACAATATGCCAGCAGAATTTCCACCACCTTACACTGTTTCCAATAGTAGTTAGTATCACTACAACAAAAACAGTCTGTACATTTGTCCAGATAGATTCCCAGCAGAGACAACATAGCTTCTAATGATGATGATGAACAGTATAAAAATATGATGATCATTGCAGAAAGTATGTATAAAGTGCAAGAATTTTTCTTCCATGACTTCAATCTATTTGTACATCAGATCTGACTCTGTTACATACAACTTTCGAAACTGCAATTTGCATTCTGCTTTTGCTTAATGCATATTAGAGAATACTGCTTACAACAAAATATAATTTTCAAAAGGGAAGCATACAGTTGATCATACATAATTGTTATTCATATGGCTTTTGTACTGAAAGGAACTTTATCTGGTTTTCTTTTTTTCTCCTGAAGACCTAATGAAAATACTGCAGTATTTACTATGCCTTTAAAAAGTCAATCTTCAACTCCACAGCACATTAAAAAATTTTCTGTTTCAACCCATTTGCATCACTTTTCTCAGAGAAGAAACAGCGTTATGGATTTTTTTTTTACATGCATTAATCACTTTATGAAAGTTAGAAATATAAAACAAACAAGGATGATTAAAATGAAACTAATTTTTGATGCAAGTGGGATAATCTCAACATAAAATTTTTTTTTAAATAAATAAACTATTACAGCAAGCATGTCAAACTCATTATTTAGCCTTGACTAAATAATTAATTCTTCAAGCCAAGTACTTGGCTTCAGCAATGACCTAAATTCCAAGTCCATGTAAAGTTAATAAAACATGACTCAAAAGTGGTAATTCCTGAATTGAAGAGACATAACAATATACAAACTTTGGGAAATTTGAAGGATTTCAAAACTTATTTTTTGCAGTTCTAGTTCACAAGGGTTAACTTCTACATTTTCACACTAGTAAATGTAAATATAATTCTATATCCAACAAGTGACTTATATTTCTTTTAACAAGTGTAAATAAAACCCCATATCTATAAATAATGTTAAATATGAAAAACATTTCATATGAAATTTTCCACTATTCATTAAGGCAAATATTTGAAAAATAAGGCACACTTAACTTCACTGAATTTTTGCCTTCCAATTCTAGTTAACAGCGAATGCAATGCTTCAAAATTAATGATCATGTACAGTTGAAAATTACAAATTCAGTTATGAAATATTTAACAATTCTTTTATTACCAAACATTGTATTAGCTGGGTCACAAAAGAATTCACATGTGGCTTATGAGTTTGACATGCTTGTATTGCAAGTATATATATATGTATATATATTAAGAGATTATATCATACAAAACGGAACTCAAATGCACTGAATAAAATGATAATGCTAACAGAAATACAAATATTTTTCTACATGAAAAGAAAAAGAAATAACATAAGATAAGGAAGATTCACACATCACAAATTTTATACATTGTGTTTCACCAAAATACAACATTTAAACTGAAAAATGAATGACTAAATACTTTTACCTGAAATTATAAAATTATATCAGTTTCCAACTGACAAGTATTTCGTTGATTCTATTCCTATACAGATTTTATTTACATGACATTTCAAGAGGAAATATAAACAAAGTTCACATTCAAGAGTTATACAGAAATCCCATATCCCTCTTTCAAAGAGTTCAATTGAAACTCTCAAATATTCAATATTCATAAAACCATTGATAGCTTATGCAATATGGCTACAATGTATTTACCCCTATAATTTAATAAAAATTAAATTTGTAGCAATTTATTTAAAAAGATAAAATACTTTTAAATATATCACACCCTTCAATTCTACAGCCCCTAGAAAAAAAGCCACCACAAGTTTTCACAAGGAAAAGTATTTGCATAGTTTATAAAAATGGCAGAATAAATGCTAAGGAGAATTCTACAACACAAAGAAAAAAATGCATGTTTAATTAAATCGAACTTTAAACAGTACAAAAATTCATTAAATCTGAATAATTAAAAACACTTTATCACATATTTCTTATTACAAAATACCTTGATTTCAGAGTACTACTAAGGGATTTTGAAAACAATTTGAGTATTGGATTCAACAATAAACAAACAAACAAAAAACCTGAAAAGAAAATATTCGGCACATAGAAAAACTTCAACACAGAAATGAGTATATCTATAAAACATCTGTACATGGAATAATGCTGCCTATACAAGTGAACGAAATAACACAAGTGTATTAGGAGCTTTCTAGAGGTGAACTTCATGATTTAGTTGAGGCAATAAATAAGCAAGAAGTTCTATCAAAGAGGCAATATTCATTCTCCACTGCTGGCAAGATAAGCATAATCTTAGCATATTGAGATGAAGAATTGCCTCATTTCAAATAGTTGACTGACATTCTTAATTTCAAATAAAAAAACATGTTCAATTTAAATAATTAATATCAATGTACAAATATAAAAGAATAGCTACCACAAATGATTTAAAACACACAAGAAAAAACAGAAATATTAAAACTCTCTACTTTCATAGACCTAAAGACAAAACGTAATAAAACAAAGAAATATTTTGGCAACTTAGTGCATGTATACGACATCCTTAAAGTGGGCGAGCATAAAAAAACATAAATATAATGAGAAACATAAATGCAACTGATTGTGAAGACAATCAGATGTGAATCATGGATAAGATAATCATACAAATTGAAATTAACAAAAATACATAAGATGGCAACTAACATAACACTAACAACCATTTACAACTGATGATAATGATAAAAATTGATGGTCTTCCATATACATAAATGACATCTACATCAGCTAAGGGCAACATTTCATGTAGCCATACTGAATCAAATTAATGTAGTTGTTTATATCCTCCTCAAGAAATGATTTGAAGAGAGCAACTGTAGGGTCAGCAAACATGCCTCTGGAAGAGTTAATTGGCATCTCCTTTGAAGGAAAAAAAATGGCTGGACTGAGTTGTTTTTACAGAAGTGGCTGACCAGGAGGAAGAAGAGCATATGTTCCCTATAAACAAAATATGTTTACAATTAAAATGTTTTTGGCACACACACAAAAGAAACTCATTACTTCCTCACATACTAAACAGACAATTAAAATGATCAAATTTGAGAAGAATATTACAATGGTAAGTAAATTTCTCTAATAACGGTGTTTGCTTTATTTATCACATAATAAAACGAAGCAAGTGGATACATTTGTCACTTAAATCATAGTTTGAAAGAAAAATTTGTTGAAAGATAGAAATTAAATAAATATAGAATTAGAATGCATTTTAGATCAAAATGTTTAATAGAAAAATTTTCAAAATTACAACTCTATCAATACATCTTACTTTAATTCTCAAAAACAGAAAATTACAAAGAGCTATGATTAATTTTCTACACTAATTTTACATCTTTGGATTAAGTTCTCAACAAGGTTTGTGAAATTAATACTGAAACAAACCATCTTAACATTAACACAGTACATAGTTTGGGTTCCTATAAATATAAAAGTATTACAACACACACAAAATAAATAAAAAAATAATTTAAAAAAATTTATTTTAATAAAATGAGAACAAGTCTTTGAAACCTTCCTTTTTTCTTATTAATTTTATAATACTTTGATAAAAAATGTAACAAACTCTACTGAATTGCACACAGCATACTCTGAAAACTAGAAATTTACAAGTTTTTCTATGAGATTTGAATATGGATTTTCCAAGTTTCATTAAAAGATTAAACAAGCCCGAAATTAATAATTTCAAAATATTTTAGTTAAACAAAGAAAGAATCTAATGAATATTAACAAAACTGCTGAAATTTTTCATACAATTTATTATTCACTGCCAATGATAAAAAAGCAAGGAATTTTTACCAGACTGATATTAAAATCAAAACAAGAAATTACAGCAGGTGATAAATCAGAATCTTCAATTTATTCAAAATATTTGTCAATGTAATTTCTTTTGGTTTGCGAAAATTTAAATATTAATCCCAATCCAAGACTCAGGCAAAATGAAGAAACAATATAGGAAAAGATGAATATTCAATTTGTTTGTTTTTATTAACTTAAGCTTTATAATAATCTAACAAACCTCTATGAAATAAAGATTATTTTGGAAGCTTCAATTAAAATTTCATCTTTCTTGGTAAAGTAAAAATATAATAGTTCCCTCACCCATATTGTTTTGGCTTTTTTCTTCTTTCTCCATAAAACCTAGAATCTTAAGGCAGAAGTGGTTGGTCAATATCATGGCCATCAGCAAATGTCGTTGTACACTGACTTGATAACGTCATTGGTGCAAGGATTCCCTAAATTAATTTAAAACTGTCTTTCAATTGCCAAAATTTACAAAATAAATTAAAATAATAAGAAACATATTCAAAATAAAATTATCAAACCAATATTGAAATCTGGGGAGTATGGTAGATGTGTGTTTCAATAAAGGAAAAACCCATAATATGAGGTAAACAATGAATAATAAATTTCAAATATGATTAATACTGTGCTTTTTAAAGAAATTAAAACAGAATATGTATTATTTTATTAACTGAAAAATGCAACCACTGCTTTTATCAATACTGAATAAATACTAAGGAATTTATAAATCACCTGATATGCAACAATAAAACAATATATGACTTAAACATGTTTATGTTCTCTATAAAAAAAAAGTCCGGCCATAACATACATTACAGCATAGTTTATAAAATTATCGTTAGACAAGAAAGGGGAGGGGACACCAAAAAATTTTGGAAAATATTTCAATTTCTAATAGTTTATATATATTTTTAAATAATGATTCTACTTTTTCTACAAAGTAATGCATCCCTTAAAGAAAAATGATAAATGTAATTATATTTGCTGGATATTCCTTGTTTTCTAACTCTAATACAATAACAAGAATAGTAGACAACTTTAGTCAGTACATCATTAAAATATGATATGAATTAATAAAACCATAAACAGCATAATAAATATAAAATTTCAAATATATGCATTGGCTTCCAAATGTTAAGCACACAACTTCAAAATTATCAAGAATGAAAAAGTAAAGCAGAGTAACACAACATTGTATGTGACGGTAGCAAATGGCTTAATGTTGTAATACTTATCATATACATCACACCACATTCACATCATTCTACATAAGATCATATCCACATCATTATACATAAGATCATATCCACATCATAATACATAAGATTCTCTGTAATGTGTAGCATTGAAATATTTTGAAATGAACTTAGAAGAAAATTTGGAGAAACACCTTAACTTGACCTTATATAATTCATAAATAGTCAAATATTTCAGCAAAAACTTTTTAGTAACATACTGTTCTAATGGCACAATAGTCAGAGAGACTACAACCTTGTTACTACACATAAAAATAAACTCACAAGAGTATTTTTAAGAATAAATAAAAAAATTCCTATTGAAAAGAGTGTAAGTAGTTAGCTTATTTGTGGCTTTTCTCCTGTCCAAAAATCTGTAAAATTTGCAAATATCAGCTGTAGTTGCAACACATGTCACTAAATTATTTTTCTTGAAATTTTATACTACCATCAACATTCTCTCTTAACAGAATATAAGGTATTATCAAGTACATTATGTACAAGGATGAAAAATATATTTATTTTTCAAAAGTTATGAAATGATATTACATTACATTCGGGGGATTCTCATAAAATATACTTCTAAAAAAATAATTAATTTTGCACAATTACCATATGCGACCACATCAGATCTTCATCAACTTTTCAATTGTTTAAGCTTCCCATCAGATAATCAATAATAGCTAGAGCCATTCCTCTTTAATGGCAATTTCTAACAATCTGAGACTTTTTTTGAGGAAGTAAGTGATGAGAGCTATATTGACGTCGCACTATAAGGCAACATGAGGGCTATTGGCTACGGATCTCCTAATTTTGAACCTCGGTCAAGTGACGATGCCATTTAAGCTGGCACTTCCCTCTCCTAACTATCACACCACATTAATGGGAGGACACTGAGCATCAATAGATTTAACGTGAATTCGCCCCCTCTATACGGTGAGTCTCAAGGGACACAAGGACGTGAGCCACGACAGGAAATCAGGACCAACTTTTGAATCAATTTTAAAACTCGCATTCATCACTCTGAAACACCTTAAATGCACTATATTTCAACGTATCCCACTGAAATTCCAGTCCTCACAATGCAGCTACCAACTTGAAAGCATGATGTTTCCCAATGTTCTTGGCCTAATTGTAAGTGCCTTGTTTTCTGCAGATTCATAATCCCAACGATTCTGTAGTAAATCTGGTATCATTTGTGAGTACAATGTTATGTCAATCTGAGAGGTTCAAGCTATTTAATCCTTTATCGTCTAAATTTAATGGTTAGTAGAACATCTTGCACTACTTAGGCATACAGTCAATTCATAGATACACATTATTTAGCAGTTATTCTCCCGCAATGTGATGCTGCAGCCAAGGAAGTAAAAGGTCATGGAGGTCGCCTGTCATTTCCACTCACAAAATTTTAAATCAATTTATTAGTCATGAGAGAAGGGTAGCTATTGGACACTCAGAAAAAGGTATCTGGAGAAATGTCTTCGATTTTTTTTTGAAATTGTTTCTATAATCTAGAAATTACCAAAACTGATTGAAGTCTAAGAAAAAAGCAATATTTTTTTAGTGCCTTTCTTTATCCATCCAACAGCACATTGAGTATTTATTATTTGTTTCTCTCTAATAAAATTTTATCAACAAACTAATTCTATAAGAACTTCATATTAGCATTCAAATGCACTACTGAAAACTCTACAAAATACTGGAATCTTTAAAGTCTAGTAAAGTAGTAGCATATGCAAGGGATAGTCAGTCCTGACTGGCTGTAACACACTATTTGCAAACTATTTTTCGTATTTGCAGTGATTTCAGCAACTTGAATTCAAATATGCTATCAAAAAATAACAATTATATATTGTGTGATTAACTTTTGGAAGCCACTCTACCTCTAATCTATATTAATAAAAAAATAAACAAATACTAACCGGTAATGAAGTAGTCAACCGCTGATGTGTTAGGGAATCTATTGTTTGTGGATGGGGAATTGCATGCATTCCTAATTTGGGACCTTCTTCATTTTTCTCTTCTTCTCTCCTTTTTAAACACGCTGCTTTAGGATTTAAATTTCGTTCTGTAACAAGAAATACATTCCAATATGTAACCAAAAGAGATTCATACAAATAAACTTTGATAATGTCAGTCATGTCGTCTTCAAACAGACAACAAATGTTTAGAATTCACTCTTTCACTTGAGGAATTTCAGGATATATAAAATTAGAAAATACTATACATGAAAAAAGAATTTACAAAATACACAATTATGTAAATTAAGTAAAAAGTAAGTAATTATAATAAAGTAAAAAGATGTATGTAATAAATGTATATAGTGTGTATAAATGTACGTAATATAATAAATGTCTAAATGAAATGAATTCACTGAATAAGAAGAGAAAGCAATTGTTATATTGCTTTCTCTTGGATTGCATTAATTGATTGTTATACTGAAAACTTTAAAAACAGCAATTCTAATATTAAGTATCAAGACATTTCCATGATAAATATTGTATGTGATGATTTTCTTGCTATGTAAATCCGCAACCTCATATTGACTAGTCAAAAATAGTTGAATGAAATAATCTACTTTAATAACTTTGAAAACACACTTTTATACAAAAATATGAAATCTTTGTATATTTGTGTGTACATTTTCTTCCTACAAAATTACGTTAATTGTTATGGAATCAATTCCATCTCTCTTCTAACTGCAACAAACAATTCGTAACATTTCACATTGAACATATATAGAAAATACAATTAATAAAAAATATGCCAATTGGAACTTCATTGCTTATTCATTTAAATAATTTTTTTTTAAAAAATAGATAACATTTTAATTAAAATAGCAAGTTTTTAACAATAATTTGAAACTTTTTGTCTCAAGAGATTACTTGTGCATCAAACAGTTGGTCAATGCAGTTAAATAGGGAAAATATTTGTTGCAAAATAAAAAACAACTATATATATGATGATGATCTAACAATCCTCCACATAAAACATATGTTGGTTAAAGTTTATGAGAAATCCTTTATTACATATTGGAAAGTGTTTTATACAGCAATAACAGTAACCATAACTGGAAAAACTGGGCAATGCTTTTTGAGATATTCTTAGATAGTGATTTTTATCTTGTTTTGTTTTACAAGTCTTTATAACTCTTGGTATATTCAGCTGAACAAATCTTCAGATCTTGCTCAAATTTTAGGATGCGCTTAATTTAATTTTTAGATTTACGCAAAGTTTAAAGTCCTAAAAATTTAAATTGGCAGTTAAATGATGAATTTTACCTTCCCCTTTGGAATTATAATTAAAATCAAATCATCCAAATCTCTAGAAATTTAATTTCAAATACATTTTAAACATTACCTGTGATCAAAACATTAATACAGCACAAAAAGAAATTCATAAAAAATCAAATATAATTGGCATTTGGAGCTATGCACTTAACCCAGATGAAAATGTTATGATACAGTAAAAATGAATTATTTGGATGATGAAACATTTGTGAAGCATTGCACGAGCGCATATCTTCTCTATAGCAAGCCGATGAGCTAATGTGTCAATTATAAAGCTGCAACCTAAAGGATAAGGATGTGGCAAACTGATCAATGTTAAGAAGTAATAATAATAAAATAAAATCCATTTAAGTATATAAATCAGTACATATATAAATACGTATTATGAGGTTTTATATTGTAAATTACTTTAAGGTTCCCAAAGTTTAAAATTCTTCTTTCCTTCTTATCACTGCCCTGTCATATAAGCAAATAAATGGAAAGGCTGTGAATCATACACTTTAAGCCTTGTTTACCTGCAATATTAGTTCCATGCATTTGAGTTTGCAACTGTACTATAGTGCCATCTACTTTGACCAGTACTATCTTACTATATTTCAAACATGTGGTTAAGCCTTAAATTAGATTTAAAGCCTTAAAATATATAATTAATGATCTCTATATCACACACAATTTTACAACATGGACTTGCAATGTAATACTAAAACTTTTAATGTTATTTATTTGTTTCACTTTTTAGACGATTTCCTATATATGTGCAATCTCACAAAAGAGAAAATATTAATGACTCACCTCTAACTTGCTGCTCCAAATTTGTAATTACATCAACTGCTTGATGCAGAATATTTAATTTTGTTTGTGCCTTATCAGCTTTCAGATGCACCATGCACATCCTACCCAGTTCTTTAAAAGCTTCATTTATATCTCTAACACGAATTCTGAAACAATACATAATTTTTAAATAAATATAATGAATGAAAAACTACCAAATTCTTAGAAATAAACAAGAAAAGATATATATTTTTACACATGTTCTAGAAAAAGCGAGAAAGGTAAAACAAAGCATTACCGTTCCCTAGCATTGTTAGCCTGCCTCCTCTCTTTGTCTTTCTCGGCTTTCATTTCGGGAACATCATCTTCATCACCTGAACTGTTTATGGAAAAAAGAAACAAATCATATCTAATAAACATTAACAAATTCTAAGTTTCAAATTTCAACAGGAGCTACTAAATTATAATTAACATTCAATAAATAACTGCTATGCAACAACTCAAATAAAGCAGTAGTATTTTCTAAAGTATTTTACTTAGAATATAAATAAAAAATTCATAACAGCATGCCAAATTAATTTTTTCATCTAACTCTAAAATGATATCTGTTCAAAGAAAAAAATTAAATAAAGGAATAATCATTATTTTACACTGCATAGTTTCCTTAAAAACAAAAGTACTTACAACCTAGTCCTTGACCGTTTAGCTCCTTTAGATACCATATTTGAAGCTGTATTAGAAGATGTGGAAGTAGGTGAGGGAACAGGAGGGGTTCCAGACACACTATTTCCTGTTGGTGTACTGACTGTGGGAGTTGAATTTGCATTAGGTGTAGTAGATTTCCCTCTACTTAAATCACCTTTGTCAACTTCTTTTACTTTGTCTTTTAAATTTGGTAAAGAATCTGGTGGAAGGCCAGTAACTGGAAAAAAAATCACCACAATCTATTTATTCAAATGATATAATAATATATTACAGGAAAAAGATTTTACAGTAACTATAAACTAACTGTAAATTTTACAAACTGAACACATTTTATTTTTTTAAAAAAAATTTTGCAGTAAATATTGATATATACATATAAAGCAAATTTTTATGTGTTTCTTGTCAGTGCTGACTAAATAATAAAAGAGTCAACTATATTCACATTAACTGTACTGTTACAGCGCACCACATACATTAAAACTGTTAATAGTTAACACGCCGAGTACCAAGAATGTAATAACTCATTGATGAGAAACAGTTTTACTTGCCATATTAGTATAGTTACAAAGAATTTATACTATATCAGAGTACATATGAATTTTTGTAATATTTGTATAAATATTAACTTTCCATTTTGGAATTCTGGAAACTATTGTAGCAGTCAACATGTTAATAAGCAATCTAAAAAAACCAGGGAAACTTTACACTGCACTCGAAATAAAACTTGTTAAGTATTTTGGCAAATATTAATTTATGACAAGTAGGATTTGAAAGTAACAGAAAAAAATATATATTCGCACATAAAATGTCTATATTTTGCTATAAGAACCGCAAGAAAAAAATTACCAAACGACTGAGATGCAGATATCTGTCCCGATGATCCTGGCTGAGTTCTACTTCTTAGCACATTATCTGAAAGGGTAGTTGGGCCAGCCTGTAAAATGAAAAAACATTAAAAATATTAAAAATGAACAAAACCAAATAATAATATTCATAAAATCACCAACACAATACATTTCACATCATGGGTACTTAAAAATATGCAATGTTTTACCAATTAAAAAGAAAGATTGATACATCAAACTAAAACCTTTCAGAAGGCAATGTAATAAAATGAATTACTCATTAAAGTTAACAAATCAATTATTTTTTTAAATAGCCATTTAAAATACACTAAGCAATGATTTAAAGAATCTTCAGATATTTTGATTCAATCATTCTTTAAAGTAAATGCAAATAGAACAAAAAATAGTAGCATGAAATTGACTTAAACTTTTTTCTACAATCTAATATTACACCAATTCTTTTTATGTTAATTTATCAACTTTATTAGGCTTCAATAAGCTCTGGAAAGCAAAGTGAAACATTTAACTTTCATAAGTAATGATTGTTTTTTAAAGGAAATTATAATGCATTTTATTAATATTTATCATATTTAATTTATAAAAAGACCAAAAATTTCTTGTATCTGGGGTATAGCTGGGGTTGATTGTAAGCGCAATTAGCCCGCTAGGGCTTTTATCTCCTATCTTGAAGGTCAATAGATAGCATGACATTGAATTACTTGCCCATGTTTATAAAAAGTTTAATGATTTAGAAAAAAAACTTAAATGTTGATTAAATATATTAAATAATTAGATTAAATAATTTAGCTTTCAGAAGAAAAATATATTAAATGCATTTAAATTTAGAAAAAGAAAACAGCTTTTTTCAAAGCTAGAACAAATTTAAAATTACTAAGATCAGAACGTTTTAATTTACTTGAAGTTCCCTCGGCCAATGGGAGCCTCGGGAGGATAAACCACCCGACAAATGGGGTAGCAACTATTTATGACAAGGTGTGAGTGGAAAAACTTGTGATGTGCTTGTTCCCTTCTCGTGTGGCGAGAGAACGCTATCATTGGTTGTTGTGTTAATTGGATGGCTTCGGTCCCGGCAGGGGAACCGTCGCCGTGTCCGGGTGAGACAGCTTCCAAAGTCGGTACGGCTAATGGAGCTCTCTGATTGGTCATGTCTATGTGAACATGAGAGACGATTTTTTACAAATTAAATTGTAAATTTTGAGTAGAGGTATCGATTAAAAATAGATAAATGATGAACAAATTTTAAGAGTCAGATGAGAATTGTAAGAACTTTAATTTAGGAGTAAGTTTCTGGGTCTCTGTGTGTGTGACAATGGTGTATAGTTCTCGATTTTTTTTGCTTTACACAGAAGCTAGACAGCTCAACTTAAAATGGAATTAAGTCACTGATAATAACCATACTTAAGAAATGTTAGTTAATTCAGCTTTATTGACTTTAGTAGTTTGTTTTCATTCCAATATAATTTTAAAAAAGGTTTCTGAGGTTTTTCTATGATTTCTCATGGAATTAGAATGTCCTATTATTCTCTTTAATACATGTATAAAATAACCAAAAATACGTTGAGCTATTTAAGATGTAATGATAAAATTCTGTGGAACCTGAGCTTGACAATACTTTCTTTTACATTAATTTTAGAAACCTTTGGTAGAATTCTAGTCATTCAACCTTTACCTTAAGTTTTTCAAATAAAGATGCCCCTAATAAGCTTATTTACTGAAAACTTTACTTGGTCATGTTTCAAGTCTAATTAGTAATGACAGAGAGGCAGTAGTTAAAAACTTCAGGAACATTGCAATGTTTAACATAAACTAATATCACTTATTAATAAACCAAAATTTAACTTAAAAAATGCATCTTAAAGCACATACTATTTGCACAGATAAACACTAGGAATTTGCAAAAAATACAAATATTTTACTTAGTAAAAGGAGTATTATTTTAGAAGAACGTTCCTTTAATGGATCGCACTTTAAAATAAAAAACTGATACTCAACAGTTTATTTTAGAACTGTACATAAAAGGCTTCAAAAATTTTTTAGAAAAACATTTTACAAATTTAAAAAATTTATATATTTTATACCTTTTTCAGATGTGTAAAAACCCACAAAGAAAATACTAGAGTCACTAAAAACTCATATAAGTATAAACATGTTCAATATACATTAATGCTTTATGAATAGAACTAAACATAATATAGTAAAACATCGTTTATCCGAACGTTTATTATCCAGAGCGTCAAATATCCTAACCGAAGTCCAGATATGTTTTCGAACAGTGCAATGCTCAACATTTGTCTCCTGTGAGGCCAAAAGTGACAGGAAAACACAAGGTGAGGGATGTTTTGGGAATTTCAGCTGTATGGTTTGGTAAACATCTGCACAGAATATTAGGTCAGTTTGTTTCCAAGTGAGGGGGTGTATATGTGCTTTTTTGTTGATGTAGAAACCTGGATGGCATGTGATGCAGAAGACTGTGGATTTCAAATGCCAAATAATGACGAGATAGTGACTTCCGTGCAAGAAGAATCCGACCCCGTCGACGATGAAATGGATGAAGACGAGAACAACAACGAAAGTAGCAAGGGTCCATCAAATGCTGACACGTTTCTGCGTTAGAGACAGCAATGGAGTGGTACGAACAACAATTACAGTGCTGTCCTACTCAACTACTGCTGCTGAAGAGAATCAGACCTTGCAGTGAAAAAACGAAGGTGTACAATGGTACAGCGAAAAGTAAGTGATTATTTTCCAAAATCACAGTAAAAATGCGACATTTTGCACCTATTTTGCTTTTTCTTCAAGCACGTTTCCCGCATGTGATGATTTTCAATGTTTGTATAGTGTCCAGTATCATATACTGCATGGATCACATTCGGTTATCCGAACAATCGCGTGTCCGAATGGTGTCCGGTCCCAATTGATTCGGATAAACGACGTTCTACTGTATTTATAAAGAGTTCCATCATTAAAATGTATAATTTTTAAAAGATTTCAATCATAAAAAGATTTATATAAGAATAATATAAAATAAACTCTGTTTTGTATTTATATTCACAGAGTTCCCCCCCCCCCTGTCAATTTCAAACAATTTATCTTCACTAAATAAATTTTAATTTATTCTACTAGTCTTAAGAATTACAGAAAGTATATATCATACCACATGAGGATCTAATGAAATAATTGCAACACCAGGATATGACTGAGGCGGAATAAGTCCATTGGAATGTGCAGTAACCGGGGAAATGTCGTTTAATGTTGTTGTAGGAGGCACTGGCTGTATCCCTGGTCCTTCTGCATGATTCCTTAATATATTAATTGCATCATCTAAGCGTTCTTCCATTACTCCTCGTGACTGCTATAAACGAGAAGAAATTTTGTTATTTAAGTACAAAAAGTTAAAAAATAATAATTACTACATTAAACAATACAAATAATAAAAAATCCAAGCATTATATACACAGTTTGAGATCTCCCCTAATTCAATAACATCATTTATTACAAAATTTAAACCACACATATATATGAATTCTTAATTTTCACAGTAAAAAAAAAATAATAATTCTTTAGATAATTTGAGCCTTGGAATCCCAAACAACAGAAGAGCTGAAATAATTATTCACATTTTATACTGATGTCTTAAAACCCGAATATCCCCTTCAAGAAATAAAAATACCCACTATAAATATAAAAACCTATAATTACACAAAAAGGAATATCAATGGTGCTGGAGGGAGAGGGATTATTACAAGGATTAAGGTAAACCCACTTGCATGATAATGAAGTAACATAACAAACAATGGAATTTTTATTATTTATTATGGATTAAATGGATTTTTTATTGAAAATTTATTTAACATCCTTTTTTATGAGCCAAGAGTATAAAAAAAGCAGAGAGGAGGGACAGAAAAATTAAGAGTTCCTGATTGTGATGTATTTTGAAAAAGAATGCCCACCCATACACAATGTTTGATCAGCAAAGAGGCATCATTCCATTTCATCCAATAAATATATTTTCACTCCTTTGTCTGGAATCCGCAGCTCAGAGCTTCCATCTCCATCAACAATGTCCATTCAATAATTGTAGTCTAACATATCTAGCAAGAACACTATACTTGCAAGCATTTACTGAATGTTCCTTTTTTTTATTTTTATTTTTAAAAAGCATGATTCCAGGGCAAAATGTAATAGAATTTATTAAAATTCCAAGATGTTTGAGTCCTGGAAGTTCAGATTCTGAGGTATCTGCACTAATATTTTGAAAATAAATGAAAAAATTTTGTAGACAAATTAACTCGCTTAAATAAACGTAAAATATGAACTACGGACATCCATTTACCTAGGTCATTAAATTCAAATTTTATAATCATCTATTAGAGTAATGACAATTTATAGCAAATAACGAAAAATGTGATTTCACTTTGTAAATCTATTTCTTCCCTTCATTGCAAAAACTTACAAAAAAAAAAAATTCAAAACATTTTTTCGCATTTACATAAAATTACAGCTAAACTTCTCTGTAAGTCAAATAATTACAAATATATACACAAACATTATGAGATCAGCTTAAGTATGACATTTTACATGACAGAAAATAATAATATAATAATACTCCATCAACCCCTTCCTTCTCACTTCCATCAAAATTACGGGGTGAAATTTTCCAATCTATTTCTCATGCCCATGATATTTCCGGGCTGGAGTGTTCAAAAGTACGTGCTAAAAAGATTTAAACTATCTCTTATTCCTGGAATCATGTTTATTCCTGACTAGATGGCAGTATCAGATTATTAGTAATGTGTTTAGAGATAGTTTTTTTTAAAACTAGAGATTAGAACAATCAAACATATATATTAGCAGTATGTGTTTGTAACCTTAGCTCAGTTACTTAGTTTCGCTCTGCGTGAATACACATGGGTTGTGTTCTGTGATAATATATATACTTTAACATTCTATACATTATGGATATTGTCAGAAGTGGAATTGGATTCTACTTTAAGTATACGTCAATTTGAGATGGATTCTGAAATAACTGATTGTTTTAAAAGTTTGGTTAGTGAATCTGAGAGCAGAGATGATGGATCTGTACTGTTACCTATGTTGTTGGCCTTTGTATATCATGCTTTGAAATTTATCTCAAAAAAAAAAAGAAAGAAATTAATACTAATTACTCAAGAAAAAATTACTAATGTGTGTTTGCACTGTGCATAAGTGTAAAAAAATTCTCCTTTAAAGTTTGAAACACCTGTTTTTTAACTTTTTCTCTTTGCTGGAAAACCAACATTCAGTCATAATAACCCTCAATGTAGGCTTTTCTTAAAAATTTTTTTTGTATTTCAAGCTAAAATTTCACCCAAAATTTAAAAATAAAAATACATATTTTGTACATACACTAAGTTTCATATAATTTTTGAATAAAACAAATAAGCACTTTTATGATCGTTTTCTTTAAAATTATGCAACCATTAAGAGGTTAGCAGAAACACAGAAAATAGTTTAAATAGTGAAATGTTAGAATGTGATATGCTTCCAATTAAATCCAAATTAAAGACTTGGATATTCAAAAAAAAAAGTGAAATCTTCTACAATAAAACTTATAAGCATGTTCCTTAAAAATTTAAAAATAACATTAACATTTTTTAAAAAAACCCATAAAATTTTAATCCTGAAGCACGAGCTTAAGATTTAAAAAACACTAGTTTTAACTCAGCCTTTTTCAAAATTACACATACAGGAACACTTGGGGTTAATAATTATTTTTGGAATGATAAATACATTTGATTGATACAAATATCTTATTTCATCTTGTATTCCCTCTCACACCAAAATTATTAATGTAATGGATGAAGTGAAATTAAAGTAATTAAAATATTTCATTCTTAAAAGAGGGAGGTAAACTACATTGGCTTGCAAAAGTTAAGGTACAACTTCTTTTTACTATCAAATTTGAAAGTAAACATTGAAACAGTTCTTTACTGAATGTGATATGGAAGTATACACACTGTACAATCTGGCATATAACGCATACATTCAATAGAAAAAGATCGAAATTAAAGGGTGCGTGTTATTCGTCGAATATGAAAAAGGTTGATTTTAAAAAATAGATGAGCATTAAATAATTGGATTTCTACATAAATCTAAATATTGATCATAAAAAAAAAATTATATACCTTATAAATTTTCAACAATGAAATAATACCTTATATAAATCTTGCCCCCCACCCCTCCATTTTTTTTTGGTGCTTGAAAAGTTGTAGCTTTAGAAGCATATTATTGTTCAAAAAAGCCTGTGGGGAATAATACTTCAAAAAATAGGAGCGCTTAATACCTTGGAATTTATGGTAAGTTTAACAAAGAAATGAATAACCACAAAAAAATAACTTAGTAGAAAAAGCAATGCACATTAGAGTTTTAAGTAAGAAAAATGCGATGAACATTATAAATAAATAAAGTGTCCACCTCAACTAGAATGCAACAGCATCATCGAATTTCAAGCTGCTTATTAAATAGACTCCAAAACAAGAAGCAAAGACCAGACATGGAGGAATCTTGGTTCTACTCAGTGGAGGAGGACTTATAGCAGCAATATGTGCCAAACAATGTTATCTCTAATATCCTCTATTGGATTTAGATCTGAAGGCTTTCAACAGCTTGCATATTATGCATCAGAATGAATTCATTACCAATAACAGCAGAATTATAGGCAGATATATTGATAAAGGATCTTGTACCCATATCTCCCAGAAGTTACTTTCCTTCATCGAACACATTCAGGTAAGTGTGACCACTGAGAGAGACTGCTGTTTAAACCATGTTTCCAACCATCTCAATAACTGCATATTTTGGTTTTACCTAGTATGTTGTTCTTTCCAGAAGAGCAGAGTCTAGATCAGCCTTTTTGTGACTCTGGATTGGCCTCTGAAAGGTACAGAAGCCTATTTGCCATCATTTCAAGGTGTGACGTTTTCGTACCTCACAGATGCAAAATCGGCTTCTTTAATGTGGATAGCATAACACTGTTCCTCTGCATATGTGCACTTTTAAATATTGCAAGGTCCTTTAATCTGACAACACACCGAAACCAATGATCATGAGAAACACAATGGCTGGACATGTAGAAGCTGGAACCCCAAGTGTTATTCGAGGTGTCAGAAGTGCCCTACCCCGACAGTGGAGAAGACAGTCCATTGAAACACCACAGAGAATGGTTGTGTTGCCTCCTCCCACATAAATAATATATTTTGAACTAATGAAATAATCAATAGTATGAATAACTTCTATGTAAATGTATATATTGTAATTAATAATTGGGTGACCTACATAAATCACAACTATTTAATTTCTTAACTCTCACACTACCATTAATTTCCTCAAATGTCACACAAGAGGACAAGACACTCTTGTCCAACATAATTACGCATACCTATGTCATTAGTTTAAAGGGACACACACAACTGGTCATCTTGCATCTAGACTTGCATTGTGAAGGTGTCTTCACACCATAGTAATAGATTCTTGTTCCTGATGTGATAAAATGATCTGCAACAAGCTGAGACAACCTCATTCGCTCCAAAACGGTCTCACACAGGTGTTGTAACTTGTGGTTGACCTGGAACATGTCTTGAAACTGATTCTACAGTCAATGGGGCATATTGGGTGCCACATTGAGAGAACTAGCAGCATTAGCTTGAGATAACCCCATAACAATCAATCTAACCAACCACCACCTTGACAAATCAGGTAAATGATTTCTCTTAAACACTGATAGACTCTCCTAATACTCCGTTAAAATAACAAACAAATTCTTAAGGTAAACAATCAAGCAGAAAACATACACATGAAATACGACTTTTGCAGTTATCCTACCCATCCCAATATAATTAAAGTCATTATCAGTATAATTAGGCACCAATTTCTTTAAAATAACGATAGTAACTGTCATTTTTTACTTGTTTTCTTACAGTTAAATACCATTACTGATATAAACTACAAATCTTATTCTTACTAAAACTTTTTTAAAGTGGAGCTTTAAAAATATGTTGTACCTTATAAATTCTGGAGGCCAGTGTAATTGTTAGATATTGTCGGCATTACAAAGTTAAAACTGCGAATAAAAGTGAAGTTCTTAATGTAAGCGGATTTGCTTTATCAAAAGCCAGAAACAAAGAACTACTATACCTCAGCATGGTCTCTGAGTATATGTATGGCTTCATCTAATCGATCTTCCAGTCGACCTTGCTATATAATTAAAATAACATAGGACAAAAATGCAAAAAAATATTAATAAATCATGCAAGATTAAAAGCAAACATTACATGATTTCAAAAAATTAAATCGGGAAAAGCATACATACATCTTATTAAAAGAAGCAAAAAAAATAAAACATGCAAACAAATGTCATACAACTAATTTATAAAACCAAATCAAAGTAATACATGCTAAATAATAATAAAAAGTGAGAGGGATAAAAACAAACTTCAAAGGGGTATTTTCACCCCCAGGACAGCATAATTTTGACAAGCTTATGCTAATCATAATATGCTAAAAACAAAAATTCTGAGGGGCACTGCTCCACTAATGTTTTGAAACTGACGATTTTTAATTAGTTATATACCTTACACAAACTTTAAAATTTTGGAGAAATAATGTAATGCTTATTCTAAATAATTTACACAGATTACAAATTTATCATGATTCCTGCTAAAGATATTTTCGTTAAGAAGCCTAGATCCACAGATTGCATACAGAATATTCTTAAAAAATTCATTCAAGGGCTGAATGAGCAAAATCTTTAGAAAATTATCACAAAAAGAGATACATGAACATATCTAACACAATTATTATAAACATTTCAAATCTTCCGCAAGTTTTTAATATCTTAAGTATTTGTTAAGATTACACAAAAATTTCATAAAATCTAAAATATTAACACATAAGAAACATCTTACCAATGGAAGTAAAGTTCTGTCAGAATAATCAGAATTTTGTGTAGGAGTAGGATGAGGCCCATTACGAGACCAATGAGTAACACCTTAAAATTATAACATATTTAGTTAAATATATAAAGTATAAAAGCATATTTAACTTTCAGTAGAAAATATTGGGTAACTCACCAGACAAAGGAGAAGGGGAACTAACTGGAGTAGCAGGAGTAGAAGTAAAACTATTTCCTGGTGGTTCAGTAGAATAAATCTGTCATAAACATAAAAGGGTGATTTTTGAAGAAAATGCCTTTTTGTTCATTTAGAATAAACCAATAATAATTAATTAAACACTCCAAAATAACAAGAAACAAATATAACTTTAAATTTAAAACTTACATTTTATACAAAAAGGTTTTTTTTCTTTCTAGCATAAGTAAAAGTCAGACACCATGCTATGTAAGATGGCATGGAATGTACTGGTAAGATTTCGTTATAATGAATAATTATATTCAAAAAAATTCAAAATGTAAGAAACTATGACTAATAGAGACTATTTTAAGAAACAAGTCCGAATAGCTGTAGCCATACAAATTTAGTGAAGTAAAAATATATGTGCATCAGATCTTAGTACGCTTTGTACAGCAAAATCAAATGAAATCAGAAATTGTTGCAGCAGTTTTTAAGGACAATATTGTTTAAATGAATTGAATAACCTGCCAATTTGGAAATATGATCTGCGATTTCATTTTTTATGACAAAAATTTCTGTTACAGACAAGCTTTGTGAGGTGCACAGCTCTATGCAATAGTGACAACTAAAGGCGTAACTAGGTTTAACTATTTACACTCATGTCCATAAATTAAGGATAATTCAGAATCACACAGAAATTGAACTCTAATAAAATTTTCACCTGTAGAATTATCACACACATCTTGAAGAAGAATATGCAAATTACAGGAAACCACCAGATGGCGCGGATAGTATGTCACAATGACAAGAGTATAAGAGAAGGGTATATAAGGAATGGTGGCAAAGAAGTAAAATTGTTCACAAGCGCTTTAAAAGCCTCTCAGTGCAATAACCGAATAGTTATGGCACAAAGGAAGCATTTGGATAATTTTTTTACGTGGCAGAATTATCGGACGACTGGAATTTGGACGTACCCAGCTACAAGTATCTGAGGAACTTGGAATCGCCAAGAGTGTCATCTCCAGGCTTTGGCAACGATTCCAAGATGATGGTAATGTGAGTAGATGTTACAGCACAGGTCGCCCCCGAGTTACAACGCCGAATGAGGACCGGTATTTGGCAGTTACTGCCAAAAGAAACAGACGGAGCACAGCATCAGACCTATCTCGTCAGCTCTCTTCAGCTACTGGTACGACAGTTTCAAGGAAGACCGTGTACAGACGCTTAGGGCACATCAGTCTATATGCTCGTAGGCCTGTCAGATGTGTTCCCCTTACCGCAACTCACTGTCGCCTGCGATTAACCTGGAGTAGAGAGCATGCATTGTGGACACCGCAACAGTGGTCCTGTGTGATGTTTTCCGAAGAGTGCAGGTTTAGTTTGCAGTCTGATTCTCACCGGACTTTCATATGGAGAGCGCCAGGTACCCGTTACCACCAAGAGAACACCATTGAACGACACTGTTACGGTGGTGCAGGATGCCTCGTTTGGGGAGGAATTATTCTTGGTTCCAGAACTGACCTGCATGTTCAGAGTGTAAGGATGACAGGCCACATCTATCGGGATGTCATTCTGGAACAACATGTACGTTTGTTTCGGGGTGCCATGGGAGCTGAATTTCTGTTTATGGATGACAACGCCCGTCCTCACCGTGCAAACATTGTAGACGAATGCCTTCAATCGGAGGATATCACCCGAATGCATTGGCCAGCATACTCACCGGACATGAATCCAATAGAGCATGTGTGGGATATGCTTGGCCGACGAATTACAGCCCATCAACCCCCTCCCACCTGTCTACCGGAACTTCGAAGGGCATTGCTTGATGAGTGGTGTAATATTCCCCAAGATCAGATTGATAATTTGATACTCAGCAAGCATAGGCGTTGTAAGATAACAGATAATTAATTAAGATAACAGATAATTAATATATGTAGATTGTTTTTACTTCTATTCAAATATGTTAAGCTTTCCAATGTTTTTAAAAATAGCAAACTTTAATAGGAATTTAATACTGAAAATTTCTCATTTAAATTTGACTTTGTACAATGTTGGGGGAAAAAAGGATACAAACTCTAAAAGATTTAATGTATATGGAATACTTTTAAAATTTAATACATCTGTAATGACTGAAAAGTTAGACAAATAGGTTCATTAAATTATATAATGTAAAAAATCCATTATATTCATTGTAGTCATAACATTCATCCACCAAAAAACTGAGAATGGAAGGGGTTACAAAATTTTTTTAAATAAAAAGTACAATAAATAAACCATCAAGAATTTACACAAACAAAATTTTTTTTTGTTCAAAAATATGTTCTTTCACCGATCTTTTCAAATTCAGAAAAAATACTTTAAAAAATAAACTTAATCATCAAAACTTTATTTCAAAAGTTATGACGAGGAGGTAAATATGGGTGCAACAGAGGCATAGTAATTCAGTAATGCATACAAAAACCTTCTCCAGGAGAGTTTTAAGATTATATCATTAAATCTTTCTGACAGTTTTACAATTACTTAAGTGCTTGGAATATTTTCTGTAAACCAAAGACAACAACAAAGCATGGGGAAAATATACAAAGCTAATTAAATATACGAATATATTTATTCTTTTCTCCAAGAAAATGATAGAAAAAGTAAAGGTTTCATAATTGCAAAAAACTTCCAATTTAAATTGCATTTATATATTCTAACATGTCACTACCAGTTGACTTGTTTATCAAAATTTGTAACAGCTCATTTTAATTTCAAGTTTCCTCTTTATCTTTTAAAAACAATCAATCATTCACATTTTGAAAATTGTTTTCATATTTTTTCTGCAAATATGTTGTCGACTTCATTAAAGAATATATTTTTAAAAAATTAATTTCGGGAATATCTAATTCTTTTTGTGTGTTGGTTCTTCTTGGTGAAGTAGTGAAACTCCAGGTTTAAGCCAATATATTAATTTTTAGCTCCAAAGTTGTAACTTTATCTCTAGCATGTTCTCTTCTAAATCTAACCCAATAATATAGGTAAATTAAAGGAATGCTCAATACATGAATTAAATGCATATATTTATATACTTACTGATGCAAGTGCCTTTCCTAATGTGTCCCCAGTTTGTGTTGGTTGAGTTCCTCGATTTACCAAAGGATCTACAGAACTCAACGGACTTGGAGGACTTGTTGCTTGACCATATAGTGGAGAGGCAGACGAATGTGCCATAGGAGCTCTATGACTGGACGGGTCCCTGAAACTAGACATGGGTGGAAGACTATTGGCCATCAAAGATGGATCATGGCTAGCTGAAACTGTGTTATAACCCTAAAAAAAAGTTTAATATTTTAAGAATTTCAAAACATTGTTTCTATGAAGTTCTTACAAAAGAGGTTTCTATAAAAATTATTAAAAGACATCAGATAACAATTAAAATTCATTTCAAGTAAGGAAAAAGAAAAGAAAAACCTTTATATCACACACAATCACTACGAAATTCACAACCTGTAATAAAGTAATCTCTACATTTATGCTAAAAGAAAAGAAAAACATAAATCAAACCATAAAAAGTTGTATCAAAAATAGGTTCTATATCCTGAGATTTACATTTATCAGGTGTGGGAATTATTTTTCGCATAATACGTTAAATAATGACATGTTTTAGAAACTACTGCATGTGCAATAAACTCCAAACAAAAACCTTTGGATTATGTGGTATTTTTAAATTATTTTTTTTTACTTCTTTAAATGACATAATTTGGGTAATTTAAATATGCACCCTTATTTATAACATAAAAAGCTAAAAATTTTATAAACTGCACCACTGCTGCTTCATACAACACAATAACTGTTTTTTTTATAAGTGATTGGTTTTCAACCTTTTTCTTAATTTTTTTTTTGCAATCTCCTCCCTGTCAGCTCTGGTGGCTTAGAGATAGCGTATCCGCTTCGTAAGCCTAAGGTTGCGGGTTCGACCGGGGCTGCAGTAGAGGTTTTCTGGATGCAAAAATCATAGGCACTCATATCATGATTATGTGGCATGTTAAAGATCCCTTGAGTATCAATTTAGCTCTGATAATCTGGGCAAAAAAAATAAATCAAGGCAATATTTAGCATCCGACAAGAGTTTGAATTGAATAAAATTCAAAAGTCAAAATTTAATAGCGGAAGCTGCCACTAGATGGTGCCACCAATGAAATGGCTTCCACTCTTGCCGGAGGATGGAACTTGCCATGTCTGCAAAGACTTAGTTGCTAATATGCTGCCCCATTTAGAAAAAAAAGTAATCCTCCATCCCTGAAACATTAACATATTAAAAGTTCCAAAATCCTATTAAATTAATTACAAAATTTTTCTAAAAAAATTAACTGTAGATTAGTTTGAAGAAATGATTTAAACAGTTGCTTGCAAACTTCAAAACATTTATACAAATGAGAGCTATAGATTTGTGTGTACTCTTTCTTTTCTTTTTTTTACCAATGTTTATAATGAAGAAAAATTTTAAAGAGAAAGAAGAAAAAAATTAAGTAATTTTTCAACGGAATGAATTTTTATTATTATTGATACAAATTTTTGCTAGAGTATATTGGATAAACATTTTAATTCCAATGTAGTTTAAGATGATTATTATGTAAAACTTGAAGTCCAGTGGCTGAGAGGTAGCATACTGCACGTCTAAGCCACAGGTCCGGGGCTCAAATCCCAGCCTGGGCAAGGTCGACTCTGCCATTCATCCCCTCAATGGGTCATTAAATGAGTACCAAGCTTGCTTGGGAAATTAAACACTGGAGGTTTTCACGTCAAACTGACCGGATGCACCTCAGCGCCCAAAGTCATTAAAACTGAGCATTTGAATGCAATGATGTAGCAATTGAATATAATTAAACCTAAGAACCAAACCAATATGATTAATTTGGTTTTTTTGTTTTTTGGTTTGATTAATTTGGTTTTTTTGACTTATATTACATATAAGTCAAAAAGCTTTTTAAAAATTAAGTTTCTATCTTGTGAGGGTAAAGATAGAAGAAAATAAGTTTGACTTTTAATGAATGTACAACTATATTTTTATTTGATAATATTATTGGAATTGTGGTTTAAATATTAAATAAATAATTCATATTGTTTCCTCAGCCTCCCAAATATGACATGAATTTTAAAATAAAAAATGCTATTACACATCAGATTTAAAAACTACCAACACATTAATGTATAATAAATGATATTCATCAATGCATATTGCTACTTATATTAATGCCATGCATTTTTGATATCTATAGAAACTTTAAATTCAACAAAATATTTTGAATTGTTTAATTCACACAACATGGGTATCTAAATTTAAGCTAATTATAAATATGTCTAACCTATTAAGTTTTCAAATTTTAAAATGGCAGCAATTAAAAATAACAAAAGTATAACAAAAATTAACAGAAAGCAAGCCTAAAGAATTTCCACTGAATGAAAATTTTATTTACAGATAATTAATAAATGTCAAGAAAAGTCCCGATATTTGATATTTTTTGGGGAGGGGGGACAAATTAATTTGAAACTAATTTTTAAAATAATATGAAAAAGGAATGCTTTACAGAAATAACAACACAACACTGAGAATGATTAAAAAATAATAGGGCAATGGAATGCATTCTAAAAGTAATAAAGTTTGAAATATATAAATTGAACTTAAAATAGATGCTTAGGGCATCATATTTTGTTTCTAATTTCACTAAAGGCATGGTCTAACGGGAGTTAAATTTTCAGCACAAATACATCTAATATTTTTCTATCTTTATGCGTGAAGCTTATATAAGGTTAAAGATAGCGGTAAGTATTTTGAAAGTTTATGCATATTTTTTTTCTTTGTTTTGTATGTACCACATAAATTCAATTTTTGTTTCATTTATTTTAGTATGTAGTGTTTGTTTGATAACTTATTTTATTGCTTTTATCTTATTGTTTAATAATTTTAATTTGAAATTTTGAAGGGTTTTTTTTCTGCTTGCTTGTTAGAAGTGTTAATTTTGAGCAAATTATACTTGAATCTCTTACCTGCAATAAACATTTTAAATGAATATATAAATATTCCAAAAGTAGTGAATAAATTCCCTAAGTAATGGGATAAACGAAATTTTTCCAAATTGGAAATTGTGTTGATAAGTGAGAAAAATACTTACTCATACAAGCTGAGTTCATCTATGCATTGGACATGCATGTATAAAAATGTACAGTTCATTTTAATTTATAGTTGAAGCAGTAAAAGAAAGAGAGAGCTTAAAAAAATAATACATTTTTTATGAAGAAAAAGATTTGACTATATATTTAATGAACTCTATATAAACGTGATAAAGTCAATGGGCCATAAGATACTTTGTCACTCCATATGTCATTATGCGAAAATGAGAAGTTTTTTATCATAACTGGCAACTTAAAGATAACAAAAATACCTCTTACTAACTCCAACAAATGGTACAAGATTAAATTAAGTTTCATGATCAATTTAATTTTACTCTTATAAATATAATGCAAGAATTTCACATCACAGAAAACTTAAACCATAAAAAAAGGGTTTCTTCTCATCAAGGATTTTACAAAAAAATTTAGACATGAAATACAGTTATGTTTTTCAGAATTTTAATATTTTTCCTGATGGAATTTTCTTTTCAAGTTTTAATAAAACTTGTAAATTACATAATAACATTTTGGTCACAAAAGTACCTTTGACCAGATAATTACAATGCTGAAAATAGGGGAAAGCTGTAAGTTCAAATTTGTTTGCTTGTCTATTGATTAATAGAAATAAAATATTTCAGAAACAAAGAGGGGAATATTTCCAAGCTAAAACTAATACAGAAAAAACCTACTCTCACATATTTATATGAGGTAAATGCTGAAGTCCTTCAGCTAAGATTCCATTTATATTTAAAAACAGTATTAAGATTGGAAAAGAGAAAAAAAACTCCTCTCTCTCCCCTTTTTAATGTTTTAGAACTATTGACCAAATAGTTCTAAAACATCAAAAAGAAAAGTCTGAAATTGCTGTACATTGTTAAGAGTAGAAAATTATAGCAAAAATTGCATACATAAGTAAAATAAAATATATTACATTTAGTAAGACTCTAATGTTATAAAAATAAGTTATGCATATTAAATATTATTCACTTATTTTTTGAAAATATATCCTTAAAAAGTATATTACAAATAATCGGGGGGGGGGGGGATACCCACTACTGCTTTAAACCAGGATTTTAAAGCAGAAATGCCTTAAATTTAATATAAAAAAATAAAATAAATAAATAATAAAAAAAATAATAAAAATTCCCATGTATAAAATTAATTAATAGTATAATGTAGGAAGGACTCTTACCATGGGTTCTGGAGGAAGATGCATTGTTGAAAAGGCTGAAGATGTAGGAGGTGGATGAGAAGCTGGAATACCAATCACAGAATTTGAATATGAATATGAGGAGGACTGTAGACTTGAACTAGTTGACCAAGGATCTGGAGCTGCATGGGGACCATCTAAAGTAAAGAATAATATTTTCACACAAAAAGAGGCCTAATTACTTGACTTTTATGTATGTAAAGGTGAAATTTTTGAAAATGGATCAACAAGCAAAAATACAAAAATTGCATAATTCATTTCTAAAGGTAAGAAATCTTTTATAAAAATCCAAAATAGGATAACTAAAAATACACACATCATAAATGATATTTTTTAGCAGTTCCCAGAGAAAAAGTCCAGGCAAAACAAATCAGAAGATTAAGTACACCAAGCAAGCCTGGACCAATCCATCTATTGTGAATCAAAATATCTATGTAGTTCCGCACATTCTCGGCATAATTAGCTGGTGCTTGTTCATGCTGAAATCACTATTGCTCAGATTAGCGGACACAACTCTTAGTAAATTTGACACTGCATTAAGACCGTCATAAAAGAAGTAACCCAGTTAAGCAATCATGGATTATCCTCACCATCACATTCACAAAGAATCTTCATGGTCCATATGACTGCTGTGAATATTAAATATGAGATCACACATTGCCTCATCTGTAAATAGGCTGGTTTCTGTATGTCCTGTTACAGAAAGCATTTTGCTGAAATATGCTGTAAGAAATTTGATTCTTTCAAGACCTGCTGTTCTCGAAGATGGTATATGAAAAACCTTTCTCCATGAAACATTTACCATTCAGTCAAATGGCTTACTCATTTACTTATGTAGAATTTCCTTCATTCCTTTGGACTGTTTCTGCTAGACTTCAGTCATATCTCTCACATGAAATGATCCTATCTCTATGATTTGCCTATCCAACTGTTGAAATGTTTATCGATAAGTTACCATTCCATTTGTAAATCACTTTTTGTAAAGTCTTACTGCTTCTTTCACGTTGTTCTTGGCAGATTCATACTAAGTGCATATTGATATTTTTAGTATTCAATTATTACTCCACTTTTCGAAAGAAACCGCAATTGAATGAAGAATTCTACAAAATGTAAAGTTGACATAACTTCTTTTAAAGGAATTCTCTCAGTTAAATTTTGATTCTTAGAGAAGTTTCAGTTGATTTGCATCCTGAGTGTTTTGAAAAATGATTGCTTTGCTTTGAATCAGTGTTCAAGAATTTCTTAAGTTTAGGACTTAAAAAAAACAACCCTTACTTCTTGGGTACACAGAAAATTCAATAGCACAACTCAGGGATTTCCTTCTTAACCCACATTGAATTGGGAGTTTTTATTTACTTTGGTAACTTCTACACTTACAACCAATTTGGACCAATATTTCACTTACACTCACACCACATTTTATACATACAAATGCACTTAATAAGAATAATTAGAGTTACAATATGTGAAAACTAAATTTAAAAGAGAGAGAGAGAGAGAGAGAGAGAGTCCAAAATGGATGTTCAAAAAACCTATTGATATATGTCAAAGGTAATATTTAAAAAATATTGATAGAGATAAGGATTTTTTTTTTGAAAACTAAATTATATTAAACATTCATGTAAACAAAAATATATTTGAAGAGTATACAATCCCTAAAACTTTTAAAAGTATTTATTTCTTAAAATTAAATATTTTAGACATACTAAGTCTATTTTTCACTCCCATAAAAAAAACAACTATGAACTTAATTTTCAATTTAAATTTCTTTTCCAATTTAAAAAGAACAGAAGAGAAAAGAACAATACAGTAATAATTAATAATGCAATGCATCTTATGCAAATAAAAAAAAAGTAACAATAATTTTTTTTCCTGTCATTTAAAAAGCACAAAAATTATAATTTTTTTTTTACCATTTGTTCAAGTTCAGCTCTAATAAAAGCATAAAAATTAAATTGTAATTTGTTTTCATTTAAATTTTTCATAAATGGTATTGATTTTCATTTCAACCAAATCAAAAAAGGATGTTCAAAAAGGAAATCAAAAGGCACAAACAAATTTTCTGAAACATTTAACATTTCAAAATGAAAATGAGGGTTCAAACTGAACACTGCTGGCAGTCAAAAAGTTTTAAGCAAAAGGATCAGAAACTACAAAATTTAAGACATTGAAATTCAGTTTTTCTCACACACAGATAGGAATCTAAAATTTTTTTTATTTAAATCATTCAAAATTTTCAGATTTCTAAGTTATCCGCATCTACTAAAAATTTTTGGAAAGGAAAGACCTCTCCCTCCTAAAAATTTAACCAAATTCCCAGAATTTTTATGTTTTTAATTGCTTTTTACAAAATCAAGTTTAAAACAGCTGAATTCATGAAAAATAATCAACAGAAATAAAAGGTAACAAATATGTCTACCAACATTACTAATATGTAAAAAGCTCACACAAAATGAATAAAAAAAACACTACAAATAACATCTTCAATTCAGTCACCTCTCAATATTTCGAAGTTGGAGGGCCCAATGAAAACTCCCAAAATACATGAAGAGACATTTAATTTTAACTCATTTAAATTTGAAGCTATGTAATAAAAAACAATTGTACCAATGCACAAAATTATTTTAAAGTATTTTTAAAAAGAACATATTATTCAGTACAAATACTATACAGAAGTTAAAATGCCTGTACTAAAATACATTTATGTATTAAAAACAATTATTGAAAGAATACATACTGTACACAATTAATCTTTTTTGACAAAAAAAATCTGTAATCTTTAAAAGTTTGTTTAATCTGTTATCGATTCCCTCAGACACTGTCCCCAACACCATTGGTCTTCAAGGCAGGGTCCAGTCTGGCCCATGCCCTATTTGGTGCCACATGTCATTGTCATAAATCGTCATGTCACTCTGGCGCAAAATACACAATCCTATGCATGTCTTCTTCATAATAGTAGACCATCCTTTCTGAACACATGTGTCGCAAGGCCATGTGTTAAACAAAAGATATGGACGATTGACAACAAGTTCGTCCAGTCTATAGTCTACTTGAAGAGGGAAAGCAATAAAAGTGTCTTTTTGCCTGAGGAACCGGGAAATACGAAGAAGGGGGTGACAGACAGATGGTCATCAAAGGAGTTACGTTACAGGGGAGACACACAGAATCAATACAACACAAAACATATAAGCTCCAACCTGTTTGCTACTGGACTCTACATGATAGTGAGTGTTCAAATTGTCGAGAGTTACATATAAGATAACTTCGAATTATCGCGTGTTGTATACTGACCAGTCACAGATTTTACTTCGAAATATTGAGTGTATCAAAACATTGCTTTAGTTCGAAATATCAAGAGTTTTTCTTGGAGCTGAGTATATACTTTGAATTATCGAGAATCAACTGTATCTCAGTAATGGAAATATAAATTAATAAAAGCTCAAAATTCTCACATTTCCCCTTTTTTCACAATAAAATTACAGGTGTATTTAGAGCTTGAAAAAGGAAGACAATTGCATACTTTAATTTTTGCTAAAACAAATTTCTTCAAACACACACACACACATATATATATTTCAATAAAAAGATAATTCTGAACAAATCTTACCAATGAAAAATGCATCTGAATAGGGACCAGGTTTTGAAGAATTAAACCTCGAAGAGTCTTGATCAAAACCATCAGAACTAAAAGGCTGTAAGGAATAAAAGAGATCGTTTATAACATTTCCACTTATATAAGTAAAGTTTCGCAGTACTTTTTTTTTTTGTAAAGACAACAAGCCAAAACTACTTCTTTTGAAAATGAACAGCACAACACACAACATTTACAATATAAGATTTTAATTATTACAAATGTGTTTTCACCCCAATTTAAGAACTCATTAAGAATATATTCCAGGAAGTTAAATTTGTTTAAAATTTATAATAAATTTGGAATTTATAAAAATATCCCAAGGTTAGAACTCAATTATATACTTTCAAATTTCTGAAAATGCAGAATTTAAGCATTTCATAATATTTAAGAAAATCGGATGCCTTAAAATATAACTTTAAATTTTTTTGGCTTCGTTTTTCACTGACATTTTTTTAAGAAATATTAATCTTTATTTCTTATTATATTCATACAAAAAAAAAAATGGTAAAATCATCCTTTTGTGTAGCTTAGTTTCTTTAAAAGAATATCAAAAGTTTTTAAAATAAATTGTCCGACGTTGTTCAAAATTTATTTATAACCATTTGCATCGATAGTCATCAAAAATCTAATCTTTAAGCTAAAACAATCATTTATACACATGCAAAATTCAAAGCATTTTGAATAATTAAGTCTAGTACATTGTATTATTATTACTGTTAAGAGTTTTATGAACCATCATATGACCGACAAACTTTGTGTCACTCTAAAGATTAGCATTATTTCGCTCTCAAAATATGAGTTTTACTTCTTAATTTTTTGTAATGGTACAAATATAATATCTTTAGGTTTTTGTTCTAAATTATTATACTTTCACTTACAAAAATATTTAAAATAACCGTACTTGATAACCCAAAATATATTAATACGCTAATATATTTATACTAATATATATTTATACTAATTATATAAATAGTCCCAAACGGTTTAGGCTCATTGCATAGTTACTGTCACTAATCTATCATTAATTAGCTTACGCACCGCTGATCACACATTGAAAAATTAATAATAGAACAGGAAAAAAAATACTGATGATTTTCACATGAATCTTCTTATTTCGTAAAATTTTAATTTTTGCTTATATTTAGTAGTTATAAGTAGCTAAAAAAGCGCTAAGTGTCTCGTTTAAAAATGTAAGAAGTCACATTTTTCCCTTAACAATATATAAATAAGAGAACAGGAAATTTCGAATCAATACTATTTCGAAACACCCCAAAACAAGGGAATGCATAGAACCAGGATGGACCACTACCATCACTGGAATCAATAACATGTTGCCGTTATGGTTTCCCATTTGCTGCTAAATGGAAAGGTGGGGAAAGAATCAGAACATTTCCTCTTGTAGCATCAATAAAGTCACACAAGAGCGATAATAGCCATTCTTCCTATTGGATATGCCTAGTTTCATATATATATATATATATATATATATATATAAACATATACACGAAGAGAGATACGCGTATACCATCCCTCCCCCCATATAAACACATTTCTCGCTATCAATACAATTTTTCTCTAATTTTCATCCCTTTCGTCTGCTTCGACGAAAAGGAAAACTAGTATACCGCGAGATATACTAGCAATTATATAAAAACAAACGACGAAAGCATACAATTAAGAACGCAACATATGGGGGATATCTGAAGTTGGAAGCAAAATTTTGTGACATGTCTCAATTACGGTTTTTTAAATCCAGATATATGTAGACTAAAAAGTATTCCCTTCAAAGAATAAATAAAACATGAATCGTGTGTATAATCAATCCTACAATAAATATGCCTCACTCACGAACACTACATCTATGCTATTTTAATGGGCTTTTCTAAAAGGACAATTAGTGATATGCTTTTGAGTAATTAACATCTTCTTAATGTGATGCATTAACTATTCGGAAATATGCAATAATCACAATACTATTACTCTCTAGATATCATTATAGCATTGCTTTAATTTGATAATATAAGCACAATAAATGAAAATGAGCCAAACTCGAATTAGTCCATATGTATTTTGTCGTTCAGAAGACGGGAAAATGCAAATAACGAAATGCATATTGATATGTACACGATTCTCTATAGAACATTTACATAAAACTCAACGCCAATTTCGTAAGAACTCGGTCGCAATAAATATGCATCGTCCCAAGAGATGAAACGTGCAATTACGAAATATCATCATTTACGCACAGAAGAAATATGAAGACAGTAACTACACTTGCGTTGACACAGCTGCTGATCCTATTGCAATCATGTACAACACGAATTTTACTACGATAATGTGGAAGTGTGGGTGCGCATAAAATCTTCAATGAAATTAGGGTTTGTAAGTGCAGAGGAATTTTATTCACCCCACCTTAAGTCATTTCGAGACGTATTCGTAAAATATTATCAAGGTAGGTTCAAACAATAAGAATAAAAATCACAACAGATCATTTTCATTTATAAAGACGTCAATCAATAATTAGATAAAAAATATTATGTAAAGAAAATGCCGGTCTATTTAAATTAACATAAAATCATACAACTTACAATATTGTTTTTAACGTTGTAACGGATCAAAATGCTAGACGAAGTAGTAACAAAATATGCCGTATTCGGAGCATGATTACTGAAAAGATGTTTATTACTACTTCCTTAATACGATTGCAAAGTTTTCGATTTTATTTGCGTAATCAATCGCAATTAGCTTTTTACGACGGTAAAATGTGTCATTCACTAGATTTGAGTTTTAAATAAAGCAAAATGTGTGTGTGTGTGAACACCCCAAAATTAAAAAGTTATTCTGAATTCGGGGAAACTTATCAGAAAATCGAAGACGAATCTTAATGACTGTCTCGACCCCCCCCCCTTTTTCTTCTTCTTATATTACGCACGTTTAAAACGACACACAAAACTTTAATTAAAAAGATTTACCCAAGCGTTTTCTAAAATGAGATTTTCAATATTTTTATCTTTAATTTCCTAATGGTTGCTTATTAATGCCATTTGGAAAAGCATAATTCGAAGCTGAAGTGAAAAAAAAGCGATAAAATTTTTAAGATCCAATTTCAAATGGGCCACAATTACGTCTATAAAAATGGTTGGGTTACTTGAATTCGTAACCTCGTCTCACGAAAAGCCACCGTGTAGTAGAGTTGATTTATGTCACATATCTGTCAGATTCAAGCTCCTCATACTGGCATGGTGTGGAAAAAAGTTGAGAGAAAGAGGTAGCAGCTCAGATATCACCCTCGTCGGCAAAAGCACACGTATAATTTTTAATGCAACGTTAATAAAACAACGAATCCAATCATCCAATTTCAAACAAAAGCTCAATAGATTTTAAATAGTACACACACAAAAATATGTAAGGTAAAAAGGTAAGCAAGGTATTTTTTAAAAAATCGGATGCATCACTGACATTTGAAAATGAATTACTGCGAAGCGTAATTTTATTTTCCAGTCATTTTTAAATGAATTACTATGTCTCTGCGCTTACCGTTATTTAAGCATTTCATAGCATTTACGATTACATACATGAAAATGAAATTTAATCCAATAAAATCTATATAAAAAAAAAAAATAAAAAAAAACCGATGAAACTGGCTCTTTTCTCGCCCCGAAAAAAGCTCTATCACTGAACAGTTTATTTTGAAAAATTGATGAACTATCAACAACTATGAGTAAAACTGTTCATAATACAATTAGCATAAACACTAATATTACATGATATATTAAAAAACATATAATTAGTCACAAGATACACAACGTCACGAAAATGAAAAATTAATGTGATATATAGCTAAAAAAAACTATAAAATCGTTACATTTCTCAATTTACCTTTTAGAGAAGTTATTTGGGATTACATGAACTTAAATCATAGCAAAAAGAAAAAGAAAAACAAAGTAGGGGGGGGGGAATAATGCTAGAAAATACTGCCACTTTCGGAAAAGCAGCTTTAATTAATACAATTTGAACAAGATATAACTTAAATAAAATTTTCAAAAGAAACACGCACAAGTATTCACACAAGCATTCAAGAAAGAAAAAGAACAATCCGTTACCAAAACATGTTTTATCCGTTTTTACGAATTAATATCACCTACAAATACAATAAGGGATTAACTGGCGGCATGATAAAAATGGAGGTGGGGGGAGGGAGAACACACATTGCTTTTAAATATAAATTTAAAAACAATTTTGAAAGAAAAGTTAAAAACATTTTACGGTTTTGCTGCTAAACGGTTTATTCGAAGAATGGAGAAAAGTGAGATAAGCTGAATTAGCAAAAGAAAAAATACTTTCGATAAGAATAATGGGAAAATAAGCGGGGAAAAATCTTATTACGCGGGAGAATTCGGAAACAGTGAAGGAAAAAGGATACAATTGCTATTTCAAGGATATTTCGCGACACGATTTTTTTTCCAAACGTAGAACTTTGTGTAAAAAATTCAGTTTAAAAATTTCACTGATACAGATTGACTGTGGAACGTCTAATGAAACCAGAAGCGTGTGCTTGAAAAAGCTATTTAAGGAACTTTTTTAAGAATGTAATGTTGATGATAAAATTTCGGGGGAAAATATGCATTAAATTTTTTTTTATCTATTTGTGCAAAGACAGATTATCCGGCTGTTCTTTTTTAAAGCAAACTTCACCTCTAATGACTAATATTAATTTTTTAACACATCAAACTGTTGAAAATTTAGGCTCAGAGAACTCTAAATTAGTTACTTCTTTAAACCTACATTTTGTTAATAAAATTAAGCTTATTTAAAAATAATTATTCCTCGAATATAAAATTAAAGTTTAATATCATTATTTCCTTTCGTTTATTTCCGCTTACAGCTCATATATAAGAGATAGTGAACGGTTTACAGTAGAACTTTGGAATCAATCCAGAAATGTGTGTTTTCATACAGCCCTTTTACCAGTGGCGTAACGTACACCCCCGCAAACCCCACACCGCGGGGGGCCCAAAGCCTAACAGCTGCCAAGTACCTACCCTTTATAAAATCCAACTTGGGGGCCCAAATGTTCACCGTTACTCGCACGCGCGCGCCACTGCCTTTTACATGTGTCTACTTTAAAGATATTTTTCGTTTCGTGTCCAAAACTGAAAGTTGTAGATGTTTTCTGGCGCGAGCGGGGACCCTGAACTTTAATAATGGGGAGATGGGGAGGGGGCATGATTAACTGCGCATCCATTTAATTGTAGGATTGAGGTAGATCGAAACTCTTCGCTTCCGGTGTAATCGAAACACTCTTTCTTCGGGCTATGGGTCGGCCACTAGACCCTGGTTGTCCTAAATCAGAGGCAACAAGTGACAAAAGCAAAGGTTAAAGAAATTAACGATTTTGGGATCCATTACGAAATGTTTCAGGGCATCTGTATTTCCAAAATTTTTAAGAAGATAGCAATTAGATATTGCACAATGGTCCAGTTTAACCTGGATAGACTACATTTATGATGATCGAAGTTCAACGGCCAGAGTTCAATACTTACCAAATAGAAAAACTTGCGAAAATGAACAACCAAATGAATGATTAATAAATAGGTTACACTTAAAAATATTGTTCAAAATAAAAAGTTATATTTCAGATTAAGAGATATTATTCAACGCAATTTTATCAAAATTAACCTTATATAAAATGAAAAAGAAAAGTGTAAGTAATGCAAAATAACTAAGCATCCAAATTGATATACCAACGGAGATAAATCGAAATTTTAAGAAATCAAAACCACGTCACTTCAAAAGCGTGACAGATCCTTCCATAAGAATCGCGATCAAATTTTCCGGACAAATGTTGACAATTTTATTCGCTGCAACAGTTTTATGACAAAAACTTAAGATCAGTGGTGCACACAGGAATTTTTCAGGGTGGGGTGGGGTGTCCAGGGTCGGAAGTCCAGCATGCTCCAATTCGCCGCCCAACATATTCTTTTAATTTTGTCAAATTTTGGGGGGGAAATAGTTAAAAATTAATTACTGAATAAATAAACAGTATTAATTAATAAAATTAATTAT
Source organism: Trichonephila clavata (assembly GCA_019973975.1). Taxonomy (NCBI): domain Eukaryota; kingdom Metazoa; phylum Arthropoda; class Arachnida; order Araneae; family Nephilidae; genus Trichonephila; species Trichonephila clavata. Next base: position 85,609 of record BMAO01008195.1, read on the forward strand.
TAATAACAAATACTAAATTAAATTTTACGTACTATATGCATAGGATTATAATCAATTGAAAAAGAATCAAGGGCTTGGGGGGGGGGGGAGTCCAGACCCGAGAAGGCCTCCCTTGTGTTTACCACTGCTTAAGATATATCTTTTCTTGTTTTAACAAATAATTTGTTTAGCTTTAACTGATCTTATAAATATTTCCTTTCTTCTAGAAATAGATGAATTTGATATTTGAATTTCCCAATCCCCCCCCCCTACAAAACATAAAACTGAGCTTCGGTTAACAAATATCGAATAAGAAAGAGACAAGTAATCGGTATTTATTTGCTTTGATGTTAAGTTTTTAGTAACTTAAATTGTTTTTGGAGTTTAGTATACTCATTTTCAATTCCCCTTGGATTAACAAAGGCAAATAAACAAATGTATTATATCAAATATGATTCACGTATTAAAAAAAGCAATTCTCTGTCATTAAGTTTTAAATTCAGACTGTATACAAGTTTTCTTAATGCTACAACCATCACACACACACAAACTTCAAGAAAAAAAATTTTTTTTAAACCACTTCCCAACAACATATATTAGTTTGCCAAAAATGATAAGAATAAAGATAAATATTTATGTACCGCTCTCTCTTTTTTTTTTTTTGGTAATAGTTTGACTTCATTCTGGTCTATCTCCATATCATCATTCTAAACATTGGACGTAATAAAAATGGGTAGATATATGGGGGTCAGTGTTCGGGATCTCTATCTATCACTCAACGTTGAGTAATCGTAACGTTTGCCACAACTAATGATTACGAACTGATGATACGAAAAGACATAAATCAATCATTAACTTTTTTCAATAAGTACCAGATGCAAACATTAATTACTTGTATATCTTTAAATAGTTCAGTCTAGCGATAACAAACATACAATTTATTGAATATAAAAAGGTTTAGATAATATCTGACACTCTGGACAAAAATATAAACAGTATTTTCTCATCTTAGAACTTTCTTCAGATAATAAATAAATGCAAGCAATTATACAAAAAAATATCAGAAAAGCATTAACAGACAAGATTCTTTTTATAATCAGTTTTTAATTTTTAAAGCGCTTATTCACACGAAATAAAATCTCCCACACCAACAATATATAGTATTTTTTTCAAAAAGAAAAAAAGATAAATGTGTTTCATAAATGTTTAAAACGTATAGTAAAAATTTGTTGAATACTGAAATTAAACTTAGTCCAAGGAAATCTTTTGAAAAGGACATATACAAAACCAAAATTTCAGTCAACAAAAAATAAATTTTCTACGATTTCCAGACGCATATTTTGATGCCTTTTTTAAGTACAGAGAAAACAATACAACATTTTAATTACAAAAATTAATTAAATCATGCAATTTAGATAGGATTCAAAATTTAAAGATGAATAAACAAATTAAATGTCATTAACTAATGAAGCAATTCATTGCAGAAATTTAAATTTTCCAAAATAATTCAAACCAAAAAATTAAATCTTTGTAAATGACCACGTGGAGGTCGTCGAAATAAATCATTATGTAAAAGCTCAGTTATTTTAACTAAATAAGATAGACAGCGCATCTTGATTCTAGAAAAAATACAGTAAAATATTCTGAAGATTTAATAAACCTCATAATAATGAAATATTTTCCAATTCGTTTCTATTCCTCCGAAACGGTTTACAGATTAAATATAATTTTAAAATAATTCTATCGTCTTTTCGAAATAGTCTGTACAAATGAACAGATGTAACGGTCAAATGAAAACTTTCTATGACTATCACAAGAGTTTAACACGATTTGTTGGGGGCTCTCAAACGCAATTACATCTATGGGAAGAATGATAATTCAAGCAAAATTTTTTATGAAGAAACATGAGAACTTATCTTAAATTTTAATCTTTTGGATAGGCAGATAAGAGTATCCTCAAATATAAAAAATACCAATGCGTAAACCAATTTAAAATAAGTATTCAAGTCCACATAGACGATTAGTCAAAATTTCATAAAGCTAACTTCCACGCGAAATTTCGTTTTTCCCTTCAATTTATTTAGGTAAAAATAGGTTGTTATCTTTACCTTACTAAATGTCTTTCCCCGACTCCAAGGAAACATCGATTATTTTACTAGCAATGACTTATAACCTCTAAAATCTATCCCTAACCAACAAGGCTATTCACTTCTGCATGAAACCCTAAGTGCTAAAACCAAAGATAGAAAATATGACGGTTGAAGGGTAAAAGAACTGTAAGAAGGATAAGGAGGAAACACAGTCTGAAATAAATATTTGTATACATTAGTAAACCAATGAAAGTCTTCTCTTATAAATTTCAGTGTAAAAATATCACAGCCTTCCGACTTTTCGAGATTTGAGATCGTTATTTTTCAGCATCGCTTTCAAAGGTTGGAATTGATAGGGTTAAAATACCCATTAATCTCTCAGAATCCATTATAAGAGTCAAGTTCCCATTTTTTTTAAATTGATGCCTGTCAAATAATGGCAAATGCTTACTAATCACAACATATTATCCGAACGTGTGTATGTCTTCAAAGATTTATTCAAATAATTAATACAATCGAAACGTTTTTCGTCTGTTAACATTTAATTTTTTTACAAAATGAGAAAGAGGGACGACAGTATTTTTGGAAACTGTCAAGTATTTTGGTTTCGATTGGTTAAAATCCTAAACGGGCTGATTTCTTGGGCAAGACAGAGACACTTATAATTTAAAACACTAAAGAAAACACTGTTTTAGAAAAGTGAAACACAAGTAAATTAATACATCTCAAAATGATGACATTTCTTCATAAAATTCTGATAGAGAGAGGTAAAAAAAAAAATCAATCTGTAAATTTCCAAATAATTGAAAAATCATCAAAGTGACGTGAGTATTCTTTGCGTGTGTGTGTTCTACATAACTGACCATTTTCTTAAAATTAATCGAAATGACTTTGAAATCATACTTTGTGCAGTAAAATATGTCCTTTATATAAAAAATTCGTGAACTAGCTGGATTATTTACTATTAAAGAATTATTTATACTTTTAGGCGCGGAATGTTTTGTGAAACTTTGAGAAATATATAGAATTATAAACTTAATTAAAAAATGGTAAATAGGGAAAAGTACACTAAACTATAATTATGAATCCCTCTATTAATTTAAAATTTAAGCCACTTCCATAATAAAATGCAATGTAACATTGTGTGTGTAATTAAAGTTATACTAAACTAACTTGATTATTATATCGAAAGATATAACCAAGGAAAAACAGTTTATGTATTATTTGGGGACGAAGTCAATATTTTCTGCCCCCCCCCTTCTTTCCAACACTCTAATATTCTAAATATCTCTTTAGCACTGTAATCAATACATTTTCCTTAATTAACACTTGAAAATCAACGACGGTTAACAGCAGCATCATGTTTAAAAGTGTAGTACTATCTCTGAAATGAAATACTGATATGGTCATTCAAGATTCCCTGTTCTTTCACAACATAAAACAGCTGCACATAGATCACACAATTTTATCAGATTAAAAAAACTCGGTGAAAAGACTTTTTTTTTTTTATCAATCTCATACAGTTATAAAGTACAAGAGAACCAAAAAATGATTTTATTTAGCATTGCAGCAGGAGAAAAGAATCATTTTTTTAACGATACAAATTAAGACTAATAATTTTTTTAAATATATTCTTTAAACAGAAATTTTTTAATCAATGCATCGGTGATTTTTCTTTAAATTCTTCATCCACAAACTTTTTACGTGACACTTCAAACGATATTCAATACAAATACATAATTTCGGAGACGGAAGTTAAATCTTGCGTAAATTTTACGCATTATTTTCTTTAATTTTTAACGTTAAAGATTAATTTGACATTAATAAAGTGTATGGTAGAGCGCGATCAAATTAAAAATAAAATTGTTAGCGCAGCAAACCGATCATTAGGGATAAGTATTGAAAATTAGGATATCATTTAACATGATTTATAAACGTGAAGTGGAAAATGTGTCAGAGCTAATTACTGATAAATGTAACGGAAATTAAAAACGTAAAAAGTCCTTTTTTAATAAAAACAGTTACATAAAATATAGAAAGTACTTTTCTCCAGTGTAATGCAGGAGAAAAATCAGGAGAATTCAGAAAAAATTCTCTAAACGGAGAAGTTTGAACCTATTAAAAATCATAAAGAATTTGGTATAATATATTTTGGATATGCTTGGATTATGAATATCTTGTTTTATTCAAAATTCCAGTCTTTTCCCCAGCTCAATTATAAGAAAAACAATTCCTGAAAGAATTTTGTTTTCTCAAGTTTTAGCGTGTATCATCAAATATTAAATCTTTGTATCAAAACGAAAATTAAAGGTGCCTATTTCAGCGAGAATCTCATTATCAACTATTTACATAAGCTATCCCAGTTGTTTTTTATTATTATTATTTATTTATTTTAGTCTAACTGTTTGGTATATATATATATAAATCTGAAATATAAAGAAAAATATTAAAATAATTTCGAAAAACCACTATTTACCATGTTTTTAAGATGAATAAAAAAGTTAACTTTCCCATGATTTGTATGAACAAATCCTAATCCTAACCTTGTATGATACTTGGTATCTCCCAAATTGTATAGAGACGTTTTAACCATTTGGTTACTGAGGTGAATGACCAAGGCTTTCACATAAGCTACTTCAGCAGGCTGAAGCCCTTACATATTACCCTTTCCCCTCTTTTTTTTCCTACTCTCGGATGGGGAAGAGAAACCAGCCAAAAGAATCAATTGAACACCAGTCAAGAAATTTCCTGCCAACTATCATTGTACAGGTTCCCCATCTCGACACACACGCCTTTTTCGTTCATTTTAAACCAACGTTCAACTCGAATATTTTTCTTTAAAAAATTACAATTTAAACGCTTTTCAACAGGATAAAATGAGGCTTATTGTACAACTCATGAAACAAATTAGGATTTTTTAAACATCAGAAAAGCATTTTTTTTTTAACCAATCGATACAACGAAGGTTGGAATTTGTAAAACATTATAAAGAAAGAAGCAGTTATTTTGTACGTATACTAAAATATTTTGTATTAAGGTGTGATTTTTTTTTAACAGGAACTTCTTTAAAAATACTTTTAAAATTTATACCATCTTTTGATAAAAATAAATAAATAAATATTCGAAATCTAGTACTGAATACAAACATTGTTTTCGTCTTTAAAAAACAGTGAAACTTAAAATTAATGTCGATGTATTAATTGAAGCCCTTCATGAAAATGTTTTCACTATGCCCCAGGACAGTGCGTACAGTCTTTAATACTTTGTAAGACAGACAGATGTGAAAATACAATGTGTGATTGGTTAATTAAAAATAGCAATATGTGTTAATAATTTTTAATATTCTTCAATTAAGTTGTTTGGGTGGGGGTATATAAAAACTAAAACATTTTAAATGGTTTCAAAAGTAGAAAACTAATATACCCATTTTTTTTTTTTTTTTGCTTCTATAAATTATTTTATAATTATTAATAAATTCCGTCCCCAAAAGCCCTCGTGTAGCTGAACAGTGGGACGTTAATATTCACTCACTCTATAAATTATGAATAACACATTGCTATAACTTAAAATTATATTTTGAATTTTTATTATCTGATATTTTTACCTATACCGAATATCATGCAGCACAAGAAACACATAAAATGTCTTCTGCCATGACATCTTATCATTCAAGTCGTATTGCAACACTTACTCTCTCCACCGTTGGTGAAGAGGAAGTCATCAGGAAAAAAAATAATAGTTGAGTTTTTTTTTAAATTATTATTATTGAGATGATACAAAATAGCACATCAACACTTGAAAAATAAAGATCAATACTTTTAATACGTTTTAGAGCAATAATATATCGTAGTTGATGTTTAATTAAAAAAATTTCTAAATAATGAATTATTTTATGAATTTACTCAATTATTCCTTTACATTTAGATTAAATTACAGAAGAATTTAGAAATGGCAACAACTTCGAAGACGTACTAATTATCACCTTATATTCTTCTAAGCACCAATATGTTTTAACGAATCATAACCAAAAAAAAGAAACAAGGAAGAGAAAAGTTAAAAAATCCAACCTCTACTACAAACAACTATCAGCATGATACCAAAAAAGCGGCAAAATAAATAATTACGTAAAGGAAAAAGACATCGGTAATCCTCAAATATATCAAGCACACATTTTACGAAAAAGGAGAAAATTCTAGTGTTATCGAAAAAGTATTATACAAAATTGAACTTAGTTATCATAATTTATGAGAACGGGAAGTTTGGAAACTAAACAAAAAAGGAGGAAGGAAAACTTTTTAAAGAAAAAGATCAGTTTTCGGAAATGAGAAGGGGGAAAAGTATTCCATGAGAGTAAATTTTCTTCCACTTCCCAATTTTTTTTTTGTAGTAATAGTTTAGAAAAGCAGATTATTCAGATAAAAACTGCAGTATATTGTGTACATCAAGTAAAAGAAAATCATAACAGAAGATTAATGATAAAATAGGAGCGTGGGCTTTATATAATAAACAAGCATATATGTCCCCCCCCCCATATTCAACGCACACACACACAATATACTCCTTTTTCAAAGTAGAACAATTACTTTTAAATATTAATATTATAAAGTATTTATCATAATAAGACGCTTAAAATGTATATTATCAACAAATCACATTACATGTGCAGGGATACTCAGACTTTCAATAATAGTAAAAAAATTATAAGCAATCACATTCTCATAAAAACGATCAAAATTATAGCATAAATTTTAATAGGTTAATTTACCAAGCGATATCCAAACATATATAATTCAAGCTTTAAAATATAAATTAGTCTGCGACGAGAATTAATTTTTGCTGGAAAAAAAATACCAGTATTTACTGCGAGTTAAATATAAAATTTCACTTTACACAAAACTTTTAAGAAATAGGACATTCATCGTTTTCAATCTCAAAACTTTCAAAATTAAGTACCAAGGAGGATTATCCTGAAATAAAAAAATTTATTTTTAGGAAACTTAAGATTATATTTCATACGGGGTTGAGAAAAAAAGGTGTGTATGAGAAAAAGATTCATTATTTTATAACTAGTCTTGTACAGTAACATTCAACAAAATTAAAGAAAGGAAGAAAAATAAGAACTGCACTACGAAGTGAAAGCGTTTTAATACAGGTCATATAGATAACGTGATGTTACTTTTAATTCTATAGCTATATTAACATTTATTTATTTAATCAATCGGCATGGTTCAGAACAGTTTTCTTTTCAAACATTAACTGACAGTGCCCACAACCAATCCTGATATCTTTCATCACGACACTGGTCTCTTTACATTCACAAGACTTATCTTCCGACATGCCGTTTAACGTCACATAGATCATTCAGATTGTTTGAATGGAAAGTAAACATATCAACACACAACTAAATCCTGATGATAAATCCTTATAAACAATTCCAAGGGACTGCGTAAGCTCAACTACAAACTCGAAGATTAATCTTTCAATCAATGTGTAATTTTATAACATTTAAGAAGTCATAATGTAACTACTATTTGTAATTAATGACAAAAATTTTGAAGTATTTTCTTTCCCAGAGGCGCAAATTTTATATAAAAATACTTCATGTTTTAAATATATTTCAGACATTTTTAACGCCACTTCCGTTGCCTCCAGGATATAAATAAAACAAATTTTCCAAAATATGAACGGTATTTAGTCCTAAAACAAAATATAAGAAGTAAAAACAACATAATTACTGAAACAATGAAACATACATTTGCTTGTTTACAGAACGATAACTTTTGTTTTTGATGTCCTTAAAAAACTGAGAAAAGAAATTTCGTAATTTAATATATACTTATATTTTTGATTTGCTTCTAAAGATTTATAGCAATTTCGTATATATATATATATGAGTGTGTGTGATAAATAAATATTTGCTTAAAATTTGAATCTTTTTTTATATATAATATTTAAATTACATAATTACGAATACTCTATTTCAAAAACGCTAGTCTCATTTCCCTTGGTACTAAAGGATTAAAACTTATATTTCGACAAATTTATTCATTCCTCGTTAAAAGGATTAGACCTTGAATTTTTTGCCATATTTATTTGCGACTTCCAGGAAAAGAATATAATAGCTTACAAGTAAGTGCCTTTCGAGTGGTTGGAACTTCTCTTCAAATACTGACGCAATTTCTAAAAATAACTAATAACTCCCTTCACTTGAACATGCGATTTTATTTTTACCATTCCATTTCCCCGTATTTCTCTGTATTTAAAAATTTAGAAAAGGGAGATAATTGTCTTTCTTGATTGCCTGGTGCTTGCGTTGCCTGTGTTTTGATCTTAAAATACCAAAATAAACGATAACATGATAAATATTGAGAAGCATTTGAATTGATACGACTACATTATTACATTTAATAAAAGAAATACATCTTTACATTATATTATATATAATGTAATATAAAATATATATATAAAATTGTTAAACATTGAAAAACCGAACAGGATAGTAAGATAATAAACAGCATAATATATATATATCGAGAATTTAAATTTGAATAGCTTGCATTGGATGTGAAGATATTGTATCTACCTTAATTAGTACGTCAAAAAATTAACTTCCATCGTTACAAATTTAAGCATTTTTACTCATGATACTAAATTATACAAGGAGAAACACAGTACTGACGTTCACAATATTATTTCGTAGCCCCTCCCAACAAAAACTTTCGAAATATCGATATATTAAGTAAAGAAAGCGAAATACATCTTCAAAGCGGGTCATAACAAATAAAATAAAAAGCAATCGATGGAAAACTGAAAAAAGACATCCTGTATAGGTGGAAAGAGAAAAAAAAAGAAGGGGGGGGGGAAGACAGAAGAAGAAAATGACATTTCTACTTCTAGCACAAGTAAAGCACAATTGCGACGGGGAAACATTCTAAGAAGGAAAAAAATAGAAACTAGCAGTCCTCGAAAATGGACCAAATCCGGAAACCAAAACACAATTTAAAAAAACTCCCCGAAAAATGCCGCGTTCTACGTGAATTTATGCAAGACACACCGTCTTCACAGCTCCCGTTCAATTGAAAACTCCCATAATGTATAATCGGGAGGGTAAATCGAGGGGAAATGCTAGAAAGCCCTACGAAAAGAGCCTCAACAGGTTGGCAAAGAAAACCTTCACCACCACCTGGCTGAACGGAATATAGGAGAGTGCAGCGAAAAACCCTGTCCACGCCATTCCGAACAGATGGTGAAGCGCTGAGCCAACCAGTATTCAGTATACAGGTGGTTAGTTCCCCTCCCGTTGAGTACCGAGTAGCATACACAAAAAGGTTTTTCCCCAATAACTTTGTAATTAGTCCAACAAGAAATGAAAGGATTCAAAATGAGGTTGAGCAAATGAGGAGAAAAAGTCTGCATGCGACAAAATACATTTGACTTGGTTGAAAGTGAAATGGTAACCATGCATATATACGGAGTAGACCAGAGTTATATAATTTGTCAATGAGTATAAATATTGTATTCAGAAGCCCCAGAGAATTTTCTTGATAACATCAACTTTTACTGAAGTTATGCATGAGTTAATTTCCTTCAGCTATGGCATATAAACAGTAATTGTGAGTAACTCATACTTTAAAATTTTTTACCTTAAAATGTTTAATGCTCAAACTAGGAACAACTGCTGAGCAATGAAACTATTGAGAGATCATTGTAATTTTTATTACGTCTGAAAGCAACTTCTGGTAAAATAACCAAGATATAATTAAAAATTATTTAAAAATAAACACATGAACTAACCTGAACTTAATGTTCTAAATAATGAAATCATCAATCATGAAAATTTCATGTAAGTTTCACTAAATCGAATAAGGCCAGCCCCCCCCCCCTTTCTCTTCTGAGAAGAAAAAAGGGATAGCCTTTATTTGTTTTATATCAGAAGACCATTGAAAGATTTCATATAGTTCATGAAATAAAGGGGGGGGGGTAGTATTCGGTACATTACTAATTTAGAATACGTACATTATGGTTAGTATTCATAAAAATAACACAATACTTAAATCTGATACGCCTATAAAACGGCAATAATTTAAAATTTCATATGTGTTGAATGAATTTAGATACTTTCAATATACTTAAGATATTTTCTTATTACTATTTAATATACCAAATAAGAAATACGTGTAATTTTAACAAAACACACTTTAAATTATATTAATTGTTTTTAAATGTGACGAAACTGGTCCTCTCATTTATGCACAGACAATGGACTTCCAGAGAGATAGCTAAAACCCACTTGAAAAGAAGTCAGCGACATACAGGAGTTCCATGGAACGAAAAGAGAAAAAAAATTCCCTGCTCCATATTCAAAGAGAAAAATAGTAGTACTTATTTATACCTAAAACAGAAGAAAGAAGCGAGAGAAAGAGAGGAAGAATGAACGTACTGAGAACCAAAACAATAAACTGCAGCAATATCTAGACATTAAAAAATTACGCGTGATTTTTATTCAGTAAACGGCATATGTAAGAACAAATTAATATACATACAATCAATTTTCAAAAGAAACGTTACAACGAAGAAATATTAAAGTGATTCTTATAAGGAAATGATAATAAAGTATTAAAATTTTTTCCATCTCTTTTAAAGCACATATCTATCATCTAGAATTCATAATGCTAATAAAGAACATAAATGACAAATGCAATCAAACCAACAAAGAGATAAATGCCAAAGAAAACTTATAATTAACGGATAAAAAAGGGAAAAAATAATGCAGAGAAGCTTATACTGAATACAGTTAAATATATATTCATAATTTAAAACTATTCTTTATATAAAATCAAACGAAAGTGCTGCGATGTTTTGAAAATTATTACCACACATTCCCAAGCAATGGACATAGTGTAACGTATATGCTAGATGAAGATAGACACGATATAATACGAGCAGTACATCGATTTTAAATCTGAGAAGCTTTTTTCCCCACAGATATTTAAATTCAAAGAGTGAATTGGGGGGGGGGTAATTTTTTCATTTATTTGAAAACAAGTTCCCTAATTTTAATTGCATAAAACCACTAATGACGCTCATCATAAAAAATTTATCCCTTTTTACAGAGTACCTTTACAAAATCAATACCTTTATGCAACAATATGTAAAATGCCGCATAAATCAAAATATTTTATTTAAAAAAAAACACGATGAAATGTAATCGTACTCACGAGCACACACAATGAGAGAATTCTTGTGAAATACTGAAATTCATTAAAATTCCCTGAAGAAAACTATTACGCTAATTTAACAGAAATGACAATTTCGAAGAGCTTTAGAAGTTCATTATTCATGGAATGTCATTCTCATATCAATGTTCTCAATTAAGGCTCTATCCAATTTTTCGTATTCTGGCAAAAACTGGCTAGAAGGTTGGAATTCTAAAGTACTTCCATCAACAAACGTAATTGTACTCTAAGCGGCCATTTATATTATCATAGATCAACCAAAACATCAGAAACATTAAAATTTTTTAATACATTTAGGTAGTTAATTTTATTTTAACATGTGAAAAGCTTCAATTTTAGCAGAAGCAATGTTTTAAAATAATTCATGACACGTGAATTGTATGTTTTTTTATTTAAAATTTTTTTCCCCATAAAATTATTTGAATTTTTGGAAAATAAATATTCTAGTTAGATTTACCCCCCCCCCCCAACTTTACATTTCTAAATTTATCCTAGAATATTTTCTACTAAAATGCACCTACACTTCGCTCAGACAGAAGAAACATGCCGAAATAAGCAATTAATCTGAATAAAGCAAACGCCAAATGAAACTGTAAAGCATGTTGAACAGAGATCTATCACTGAACAAGTTAAGTTTTTGAGGAAGGAGGGGGATTATACACCAAATTTGAAAAGAGACATAAAAAAACCCAGCGAATTTGCAAGCAAACGTCCATATTATAGATGAAATTAAGACACAAGACAATAAATTCACGCAAATTAAAACTTTTTATTTTAAGATTTTAAATATTTAGCCTCCATAAAGTGAAAATTATTCCATATTCAAAGGAAACTCAAGAAAATACACCCATCAGAAAGCAACACATGACTTACTAAAGAAACTAATTTATCCACAACAATTTCTTAGACATTTTGTGCCCCTATTGTTTGTACCGTAAAATCCGGGGAATAACTCGATCTTATAAAACAAAAAATGAAAGACTTAAAGTTACAGGTGTGCGTTGTACGCCGGGTATAAAAATGATACCTTTAAAAATAAAGAAAAAAATGAGCATAAAAGAAATAGGAATACTGTTTATTTTGAAAGAACAAATCTAATGAACTTAAAGGGTTGTAGTTCCAGAACTATACTGGTTTTCTTTTCTTTTTCTTTCTCAAAAGCTTGGGATAATACCTCATATCAGTAGCGCACACAAAATTTTTTCAAGGGGGGGGAGTCCATGGTTGAAAGCCCCTCAACTCGTATCATACCTCAAGACATCATAGGATTATCATCAATCGAAAAAAATTCAAGGGCTTTGGGGGTGTCCGGCCCCTCAGGACACCCCCCTTGTGTGCGCCACTGCCTCGAATAAATTACTTCAAAACATAAGAGCACTGCCCATGTACATTTGAGGGCCCTTCATAAAAAAGGGAGTGCGCGTTATATGGAGTATGTACCTAAAAATTAAAAAATGCAGCTTGAAAGTATACGCCGGAATTTACGGGAAATGTTTTTGTAATTTTTTGTCTGATATATGAATGTAGTAAAACATTTTATAATTTAGTTTTTTAAAAAAAATTGCGATAATTTTCTTTTTATTTTGAGAGTTATGCTAACGTTAAAATTTGCAGCTAAAAATCAAACGGAATCCTTCCGCGCGCTGGATATTTTATATAACAACAATCTGAATAAAATTAATAAAATTAGAATTATAAAAAGCAAGGAGGAAATGTAAAATCAACGCGCTTCAGTTAAACTTAAAGGGGGAGGGGGAATGAAGGGAAGGGGGGAAAGGAATGATGCAGAAGGAACTTAGCATCGCAATACATCATGAAAAATTTTTTTTTATCATGGAAAAAAAAAAGTAAGAAAAGAAAGAACAGCAGAATTATTTGTTTTACGAAGGTCTTGAAACAGCTGCTCTTGCATGAGGTCGGTCGATGTGAACCGGTTTATAGCATTGCCGGTTGGGGAAAAAAAGGAAAGGGGGAAAAAAGAAAAAGGATTGACCACATAACTCGTGAACAAGACGAATTAATTAGGAGATTTTCAGCCGCAGAAGTTAAAATATAATGTACGTCTCACACACATTTCCATCGGTGATTAAGATTTGTAGTAAGCGATTAAAAGAGCCACATGAAACTCAGTTGCATATCCAGACCATTACACAGTCATTTGGAGCAGACAGTCTCCTGGTCAGTTAAGTTGTTCTACATGCTAATTACACGGAACAAAATAAATGATGAACAAATATACATATAAAACGATTTTAAAAGCAGCTGACGTACTTCTAGCTTGAAAAAATGAGACAAAAATCACAAGGACTGTATTTTTTCATTTCAGTAATTTGAACTACAGTCAAGTACGTTTAACGCGAAAACGATTAAGACGAAATATCGGTTAACACGACAAACTACTATATATTTTCATGCATTTTTTTTTCTTAACACGAAAAGATTTCGCTTCTGGGGATGAACAAAATACGAAAACATCAGCCGAAGTTAGAAAATTATCTGTATTATTGGACTGTCCTACTGTACCATCGAAATAATTCGTTGCAGTAGACGATAATAATGAGTGTACAGTCCCAATTATGCAGACAAAAACATTTTGGAGTTTGTTCAAAGTTAGAAAAATATCATTGATACAGATTCCGATGAAGAAGAGGAAATGAATAATGCAGTTCCTGTTCCCATGTCATCCGAAATGAGGATCATGAAAAGTATGCGCAGTTATTTAGACGCACCTTTTTTAATGGTGAAATGAAGAACAAAATGGATGTCATCGAAAAATGTGATGCTAAAAAAGATAATGCAAAGAAAATATCAGATTATTTTCCAAAAACTCAATAAATGTTTTGCTTTTCGAAATTTTTTATTAAATTTCATTAAGTTCTTGTAAATGTTTTTGTTTCACTGATTTCTATTAAATACATGCATACATACTTATCTATGTAAATAAAATATACACTAATAAACTTAATTTTGTTGAGTTGAATATATATATATATATATATTTGCAATATCCTTTAACACGAAAAATTATTTCAGTTTCGTGCTAAGCGATTTTCACTGTATTTGAAAGACATAAAAAAGACAATGAAGTTATATTCAACAATTTTAACTAAGATACATTTACTTTGGTACGGAAATTTATAGAGATGAACCACGAAATGCTGATATTCTTTAAAACAGTAAATAATTAGTTAATGGGGACAAGGTACCATTTATAAGAAAATCTTCGATTTAATGGTTTTTACAATTTTTTTTGCTTGTAACCTATGTATAGATACAACGTATAAAACAGGTTTTGTTTTCAAAATTCTACAAGAAATTAAACGTTTAATTTTTTTAAAGAAAAACTTAAAAATTTAAGGATTTTAAAAAATGCTACTTTTTTTTCAACTATTATTCAAAATACTATTATTCAACTATTATTTTAAAAATAATTATTGCTTTGATTCAAAAATGCATACCAACCTTGTTACATGTACCAATAATAATTGGTTAAAAAAAAACACACACACACACACACGTTTGGCACGATAGAAAAAAAAAGCGTAAGCATTTTTAATGAAGATAAACTATAGTTTATTTTTTCTTTCTGAGATAAAACAATTTAAAGTTTTTATTTTCCATTGGGATGTGTACAAAAACGAACATACTAATTATCATTATTCAGGATTTCTTTAACTTAATGCTTTCAAATTTTGTGAGATTATAGAAATGTATATAAAGAATAATTTAGAATGTTAATTTATTTGAATTTTTGACCGATTTTTGTCAATTGATTCGTATTGTCTCCTTAAAGAACAAGGAAAGCAAATCAGTGATACTTGATTACACATTCTTAAGTCAAAATTTTCCATGCAGCCCATGAGCAATGATTCTAAAATTTCAATCAAGTATACTACCCACCTCTTTTGTTTTGTTGATACAGGTGATTGAAAACGTTTATTTGCAAATATATGTTGATCCAAAAAGGCATGCGTTGCTTTATTTAACAATAATTTATTTCTGTTTTTATCAAAACAAATGCTTAGAAGTTAAATTAATTGGTTTCAAAGAATTGTGATTTCGCTTCTTATATGTGTTCTGCAAAGTCGATAAGCGTGTTATTTTGGGTACTTTTTCATAAAATGGCAAAATAAATACATAAATAAATAAGTAAATCTAACATTTTTTTTTTAAATCCAAAAACGATTTTTGAAGGATATCAAATATTACACCCCAATTACTTTTCTACAAAAACAGTGCAGTTTGCTTCGAACGATTCCGAAATGTTTTTTTAAACTAAAATTTTTGTTGTTTCCCAATTTAGAATAGGTTTGAAATTAAGTTAAATTATATCGAAGAAATAAATGCTATAAGTAAAATAATGTAGTTAATGAGGGCTGTCAGTGAGAGTTTATTTACGTCGCATTTAAAAAAAGCGAGGGCTATTGGTCGTGGATCTCATAATTTTGAATTACGCGGTCAATTGACCGTACCCCACTCTCCTACACAACACCAACGAGAGGACTTTGAGCCATGACAGATTTGACTTGCATCAGCTCTTCTACACGCGGGTCTTCAATGGCATCAGGAAACCGCCAGTTCGTGACCATGACCACACTAAACTACCACGACCACACGTAGGCTGTCAAAACATTAATGAAAGGTTCCTGTACAAGCAACATAATTATTAATCTGGAATAATCTCACACACACTCCAAGGCACAGAACAATTTTTCAAGCCATTTCAATGCAGTTTAGAAAAAATCTAAAACCACGCTTTCTTAAAATTCTTTTATTAAATTACATTAAAATGTGCTTTAATATTTACCAATGCTAGCATTCATTTAGACGGAAATAGAGGTTAAAAGTATTGATAAATAATACTTTTTGTCTCATGAGAGTAATCAAGATTGTATACAAACAAACTACACATAGCTTCAGCATAGCAATTATCGATATTCACAACTAATAACTAAAATTGTTATATCTGAACACTATGATAGAAAAATCCTTTGAGTGAAAAGCAAAGCAAAAAAATTACAATTTATCAGTTAAAAAAGTTATGCATTAAATATAAGTACTTTTCTGTGACAAATAATATTCACTGCTCTGAAAGAAAATTTTAAGATAATTTTAAAAAGTACCTTCCACTATATCCAATAATCAAGGGTTCCATATACAAACAGCAAAATTAAAATATTGCATAGCCAAAAATTTGGTGCATCGATTTTTAAGGAAAGGCGTTGGAAGAATAGTATGGGATTGCTAAGGCTGAGAGAAGTAAGGAGTTTCAAATATACTTAACGGAAAATACGGCGTATAACGCGCACCCATAATTTAAGCTGTATTGTTAAATTTTTAAGTATATTCGCCGTATAACGCGCAACCCCTGAAATATACGTATGCATTGGTTATATGTTTTGAAGTTATTTATTCGAGATATTATCCCAGGCTTTTGAAAAAAATAGTATACTTCTAGAATACAACTCTTTAGAAGTTCATTAGGGTATATCTTTTCTTTAAAATCAGCAGTATTTTGATGTATGTAGAAGTTAAATGTGTGTGTTTTTATGCTCACACATCTCTTTACTTTTAAAGCTATCACTTTTATACCCCGGCGCCGTAAATTTCGATCTAACTTTTTGTGTGGAAAACTACTCGCGTTATAAGTCGGAATTTAAGGTATTTACAATATAAAAATTGAGTTGTTTGTATTTAGGAAAACTAACGATATGAAAGACACGTACTACCCGAATAAAAACTTACATGGCTTTCGGAAATATACAATCAAGTAAAATTTGTTTTTGAAAAATATTGCTGTACAACCTAAATTATATATAGCGTATTTATTCGAATATAAGCCGCACCCCAAATTCTCAACACGTCTTTGTGAAAAATTTTTTTTAAAAAACAGCGTGAAACAGTTTATCAATATATATTTACAATATATATTATAAACAAATAGTTACATATATTATAAACAATAGTTTACAATATATATTTATGAAATTTAAAAGAAAATTATAATGAGAACTAATAAGAAGTGAATAATTAATTTATTTTACCAGTATTAAGAACTTTTTAATAGATACATGAACCTGTAGCTGCACACTAATCGTCAGTATCTTGTTCAATTTCCCTTATCCAACGAATTTATACGCCTTCCGATTCCAAACCTCACTCGATTTTTAGAAGTATTAACATTGGGGGAAAAGTGCGGCTAAGATTCGAATAAAAACGGTATTAACTCCCAATTTTCTCCCGCGGAGAAAGGGAATAACTGTACAAGTTTTAATCTTTATTTCGATGCATTATTGTAACAGTTTAATAGGGATCAGAAGAAAGTAGTAAAAATGAATAACATGTTGAAAAATATATTCCTGAATCTCATGTCATGTCGCTTCACCTGATAGAACAGAAGGAATTAAATGATTTGGACCATGATTAGAAACTTACTCAACAACAAGCAGATTTATTAGGTTCTAGGTGACAACAATGGAATTTACTAGCTCGCGATACAAAAGGCCCATGCTTAGAGGAATAGAGAGAGAAAAAAGAATTTATAAGAATTTTTTTTAATGAAAACTCAATGTCTTTCTCCATAGACGTGAATGGTTTGACAGGTATTGAAGCTTAATTTTAAAGATTGACGAATTTTTATAAGTTCCTATAAAACTAATTCTCACAGCAGTACTAGTACAAAATGACGTATCTCTTCATAACATTTGACTCAAGTAATGGACATGCGTGAAACTTACAAAAACGTACTTTTGCTGTTGGAACGAGCAGGGACGTCTTAAGACTTCACGAGGCCCTGGGTCCTTACGCAGAAGTAGACTCAGGGCCCCTACACAAATGTAGGCCCCACCTATGACCCATAAAAGTAACCATGCATAGCATATGTTGTCAAATACTATACAAAACCGAAACAAATAAATGTGAATGGCTTACAATAGCACAAACAGGCTCGACCGACTGCCGCCTTTTGACTGAACGAGTAATGATGGTTGGTGTATGGTGGTAGGCCTACACCTATACAAGTACGACGGTCATCACATGTAGCCAATTGACACATCGTTCGAAATTCCTAGTTTTTCAGAGAATACAACCAGAAGTAACATTTGACCGTTGAAATTATTCGAAGCATGATTTTATTGAGGCTGAGTCGAGAACGAGACGAGGCCCTCTTTGTGCCCGATGCCCTGGGCTCCGGCCCAGTTGGCCCATGCCTTAAAGCGTTCCTGGGAACGCGAGTCAAACATAAATATGAGTGGCATATATCCTGCGATATAAAAGTTGTTGCACTGCTTAATAATTTACATAACAATTTCACTAAAATGTTTGCAGTGTTTTGTTTATGGAACAGATGACGTACTCCCCCCCCCCCTAAAATCAAGGATTGGCCTTTGAGGAAATCATATGTGATTCGAAAGGACAATGTGATATGTCCCATTCGTTGAATTGAGTAAAATCATTCTATCTCCACTTAACACAAAATTAGAACTAATGTAGAACATTGCTAATAAATAATGAAGAAGGGTAAGGTTTCGGGCATTTGAGGGAAATGCTTCCGAAATTGAGAGAAGCAAAGCTAAAATAAGGCATTTTTAATGAACCATAAAGAGCAGAAAAACGTTGAAAGATCCAATATTTAGTACTTAACTCACAAATCTAAAGTTAGCTGCTTGGTCATCATTTTCTGGGCAACAGAGAATATGACGACTCTATTCCTGCAGTAACTTGTTTATTAGCGAATGAGTGTTTTTAACGTCAACACAAGGGTTACTGGCGACGGTAATTTTGAACCTCGGTCAAGTGACGAGGACGATACTGAGCTGGCACTCCCCTCTCCAAACCACAACACTCTAACGGGAGGACTTTGAGCCTCGACAGACTTAACGTGCATCCGCCTCTCTACACAGATGGTCTTCAGTAGCACTAGGGTTCATACTCATGACACGACAGCAACAAGTTCGTGACCATAACCACTGGGTTACACGGCGGTTCCAAACTTATTTATTAGACAACTACAAGAACATAAGGAGCAGAATCCTATTAAAAATTCACTTTTTGCATTCACGTTTTCTTTTCGAACAAATTGGGAGCGGTAAGCGAGGAACAGGGTGTGAATGTTTTTATCAAGATTTCTTACCAAGGGCGATGGGACCACGTAATGATAGGAGATTACTTTGAGTTTCATTTTAGGAATACTGGTACGATACCATACGAAAAAAAATTTTCAACGTGTATTTTGTCAAAACAAATCGATGTTACGCTTTGCAGATTTTGTACCTTATTGATTTTGCTTAAAGATTTAATTTTTTCCTACAGCTATAAAAAAAATTTTAACCTGATCATAAATAGTTTTTAGTCTTACATTTATATCACAGACGTGATATCGAAAATGTGGCGTGTCGAGAAATCGAATTCTTCCATTATTTGTTAATTATACTACATATTAATGAAATTTGTAACATGTATTTTAAAAATAATGAAACCGGAAAGAATATCTTGAACAATTTTTATAAAAGCAATTATATTTCTAAGAAAAATTGTGTTCCGATATCTTATTCTAATTTCTTATTTTTTAATATTTTTTTCTCATGAATTAAATTTTTTATAGCTTTTAAAAAAAGCTGTTTCTGCATTACTTTTATTCTAGATTCATTTTGCAGCTTTTAAAAAAGTTTTTTCTTGCATTCACTGATCAGCTTTTTTAGTTGTAATCTCATTGGCCAAGTTAAACCCCTTCCACCTCCTGATCCGAAATAAGTTAAATTTTTCGGCCTATTTTTGGGGTTCATTTTTTTCTCGCACTTAATATACTCTCAATATACTAAAATTTTATTTTTCATAATGTTTAACTTGTAAATTTTAACACCAAAGTAAAATATTTTAACAAAGGGCAAGAGTTGATGAGAATGGTGAGAGGTTAAAGCCCAGCAGGGCTATGCACTCTGTTTATCCCTCCAACGATATTTTCAAGAAATTGTAGATAATAAAAAGAATTTAAAAAAAAAACAATTTTCACATTATCTGATGAAAATAAATTGCTTATTTTTAGACAAGACAAAGGACTGCAAATAGATTAAGTACTTGCATTGAAATACAGAAGGAATTTTTAACTACTGAATTAAGAAATTTGGGTAGGAAATACATCTGAGATTATAAAAAAAACACTAATTTTAACATGAAAGACATTTAAAACTAAAACATTGCGCAAAAAATTAGCCCTTAACAGCAAACTGAAAAAAAATATAATAAATTTCAGAGAATTAGTTTAATTATTATAACTTAATTTAATAGACGACATTACATACATTAATACGGGGGAAAAAACCACTAAAAATTATTCATTTCTGTTTTTATTAATTATTATAAATTGGTTCGAACATTAAATGTATAAATCATTAAATTTTCTCTATCAATCACTTTGTTTGAATACAAAAACACATGAAACATTTATTTTGGGCTTTAAAAAAGCAATAGATATCTTAAAAATACTTGAAAAATTATAAAATTGAACTTTAAAAACCTTACAATGTTTTATCACGATTCATACAAATAAACACAAAACGATTAAGTATTTTTCCAAAGACAAAGTCGTGCAATTAAGTACAAAATATTTTACAACAGAAAAGTATTCATTTGAATTTTAAAAAAGAGTACATTTCATTATCATCATCTCTTTAAAAGAAAAAAAAAAGAAAAATTTAAAAGTCTGACATCATCCTTCAAAATACATCAAGACGTGGGAGGGAGGGGGGAGAAGTTGATGAAATGTTCGTGATTTATCAGTCCACATACATGCTTGTCTCATTTCATTTAGTTTTTCAAAATCTTTGGCTTATTTGTCAGTTTAAAAATCATATTTCCTTTTGAAAGACTTAGACAGGCATCAAAAATCTCAAAAAATTTATTCACCGCGATCCGATTAATATATTCATACGCTCATTTCATTACGGAAGAGAAGACAGCTCTTCTAAAATATTGAAAACTTTATGTTACTTTTTTTAAACGAAAAGTTGTTGCATTTCCTTAACATTTATTTCCGAGAGGGTTTTCACGATAAATTAATTAAACATGTACGAAGTGACATGGTGAAAAATAAGATCGGTTCAACGTGAACTTCACAATATTTTGGAATGCGAAAGAATGCAGAATATCAATTATCCCGGAATGGTAAGCCTGTTGCTACACCACCACCACCACAGCTGGTATTTAAAATGAAAAAACAGGTTGCTCTGTATACATTTTTTTCAATGCAAAAGACAAAAGTAGTTTTGGACTAAGCCAAGTGGATGGCAGATGCCAGGTGCAAAATGGAAGGCCAAAAGAGCACCTGGCTCTTTTTCACTTGTGGCGATAGATATCACGCAAGACGCCAAGTGAATGCCCTACCCTGCCTTTGCTAGGGCATTCCACCACACACTAAATTAATTGCACAAAGCAACATGTGCCTCGATGCCCTATCAGTAATTTACGGCAGATACCAACAAGTGCAAAGTTGGTCCACATTTTGGGACGGGATAAGGTGACATGATTGGTTGTCAGCATTGAGGACACCAATGTTTTTCAACATTTTATTTTTTGTATCATTATTATCACAGCAAGTCCGTCTTTCGCTTTTTCACACTTTATTTTCAGAAGACGAAATATGCTTTCTTACTTCGCGGAATTGACTTGCACCTGTTGGGAGGGGAAAGGGGTTCTACTTGAAGGATATATTCCTAAGGCCACACTTATATGTTTATTAAAACAGGTGCAAATTTAGACAGGATAAAACATCATAACAGGTACAAATATTGAAAAGACAGCTATTATAAAGAACTGATTATTGATCAGTTTGTCTTTTGCTGCGCAAAAAACAGTCAGATCAATATCAAAATCACTAAAAGTATTTGAGGCAAAATGGTAACTAGGATATGTTATACAAAACATTTTACATAAAAGAGAGATGTTACGGATTTAATATAGCAACATTTAAAATACTTTCAAATATAATATGAACAAGGAAGCAATGTAGGAAGAAAAAAACATTGCAAAAAAAGCATTAATAACAAACAGATCACAAATTTAAGTTCACTGTTTTTCTTTTTTTCCTCCAAATTTTAGGAGCAAGGAAAATCACACTAAATGTCTATGAAAATCATACTAAATGATAAAATGTTATTCGTGTCTTAAAAAGACACAAATAAAAATTTTAACCAAACTAACCTCCTACTTTTTTAAAGGAAGGTAGGGTTATTTTTCTCATTGTCAGAGGATCTCAGTGTTTGGAATATATGGTTAATAAAACATAATATATATATATATATATATATATATGACAGTTCTATTAAATGCGTCAATACAAGCATCTAACAATTACTTATAAAGAGATCTTTCAAAACATTGATGAATAATTCATGACAAAGCCGTTTTTTAACCACTTACACATTTTTTATCAAGATTATTTACAAACCCTTCAAATTTTGTCTTTTAAGACCTGACAACTAACAGAACTGATTCAAAAACAGTGGTTCTTCAACTGTGATCCACAAAAAAGGGGGGGGGGGTCACAGTGCCTTTCTAGAGCGTCCTCTAAGGTCCTAATGTTAAGATTTCCCTCTTTTATAGATTCTGAAAGACCTCGTGGAAAAATTGAAAGATTTGTCATCCTCTAGATCACTAAATTATCCCCAATAAAAATATTTACTAGAACATGTATTTCAATAAAGAACTCTAATTCAGTTTTTTTATTGTTTGTAAAAACATAGATATTATTAAAAAGCAATATTTTCAAAAATTACATAGTAGAAACACAAGTGCAAAGATTAACAACTAAATTCACATAGCACGCCAATACAATAAGGATTGCATCCACCTTGATTTCCTAATCGAATTGCGTCTGTATTAATTATTGAACTGTGCCTACATTATTTATTTGAAACTAGTATTTTGTATACATATATAATTAGATGTTTACTGTTTTCTTCAGGGGGGGGGAGTGCTAAAAAGTCTGTATAAATAACAAAGGCAGTCATGTGACTTTTGAGGAACCTTCAAATCACTTTGTCGGGTGTTGGGAGTCAGGGAGGGATGTTTAAAATTTTGGGGGTCCACGATATCAGGCTGATATATAAAGAAGGGCCGCGGCAATCGAAAGTTCAAGAAACAATGATTTAAGTCGCCCTTTAAAGCTACAATAGAGCTATTGGTAACAGACCTCGTAATTTTAAGTCTCGGTCAGTGACGAAAACAACACCTGAGCTGGCATTCCACTCTCCAAACTTCCACACCACGCCAATCTGAAGACCTTGGGACTCGACAAATTTAACGTGGATCAGCCCCTCCACAAGGCAGGTTTCCTTTGATGGGATTTGTCTAGATTTTTACTCGTTGAACCGTAGATGAAAAAAATATGAAAATATACAACGTGTTGGAATTTTTTCCACAGTCTGAGGCGGTCTGAGTCTCATAAATTCCCAATTTGTAAGCACGCCACTGACACATAATCATGTATAATTAGAGAAAACATTAAAAACTTTCCACTTCCATAATTTTACGTCTTTTTTTACGTTGTTTTTGTGTCTAATGATAAAGAATCTCTCAACTTCTCAAAAACTTAGAACACTTTCATAGATAGAGAGCTATCTCAAAAGTAAAATACTTGTTCGACTTCCATTTAAATACAGAAAAGAATCACATTTCAATATACTATTCATTTCTGTTCGAATAAATACATTTTTACTCAGCAAAATGTGTTTTAACCTTTGTCGCCTGTAATTGTAATAACAAATGAAGGTTACGATTTTAAAAGTTAAAAGTAAGAAAACTATTTGTAGCACATTTATAAAAATTAAGAGTGCAGTCTAATAATGATTTCTTCAATGGGGAAAATGCTTCAAATTGCGGTCTTGCTCTGTAACACCAGGCAAAGAGAAAAAGCCCTAAAAAACCACATAATTATTCTGATTTTTTAAACTTTTTTTGTAATATTTTAGAGAAACTAGAGAGAGTTATTAAGTGAAGAGAATACCAAAATGTTCGTTCTAGATGCAAAAAAAAGTTTAAAAATTAGAAGGGGGGGGGGGAGTATTTTGCTACTTAAAACAATTTTATTTTTATCGACATGGCGGAACACGAAAAACGAATTTCACTTATCCACTAGTAATTTTTCAATTATGCTGACAATTTTTTCAAATAAACAATAAGAAATACTTTAATCATTTTGTGTGTAATTAATAGTTAAAATATAAATAAACAAGAATGTATACAGTACACTTGTTAAGTTTTAAATGCATGATAGGGAATCCCGTAAAATCATTCGAAGGGATGAACATTTACAGTAAAATCCGGCGTATAACGCGCATTTTAACACAAAATATAAAATCGAAATTTACGGGTGTGCGTTTTTCGCCGGGTATAAAAAATGATAGCTTTAAAATAAAAATAATTAATGAGCATTAAAAAATTAAGACTTCTGCATTCGAAATACTGTTTATCAAAAAGAAATGACATGCTTTATGAACTTAAAGGGTTGCAGTTCTTATGAACTTAAAGGGGGGGGGGGTGTCCTGGGGGTCCGGACACCCCCCAAAGCCCTTGAGTTTTTTCGATTGATGATAATCCTATATATATATATATATAACGCACAATTTAATTCAGTACTTATAATTAACAATTTATTTTATTTATTAATGCTAGAACTTATTTTTTACTGTTTTTTGTTAACAAAATTGACAAAATCAGAAGAATCAATTGGTGTTGTTTTGAGGTATGATACAGGTTGGGGAATTTTCGACCATGGACACCCCCCCCCCCCACCTTGAAATTTTTTTTGTGTGCGCTACTGTCTAGAAGTCTACTATTTTTTCCAACCATACATCGAACAAATGGCCAAAACATAAGAACATTACATACGTACATTTCAGGTTTCTTCATAAAAAAGGGGGTACGCGTTATACGCCGAATATCAAGCTTATGAAAAAATGCAACTTGATAGTATATGTGCGCGTTTTACGCCGGATTCTACAGTAGGCAATTTCATCAACTTCAAAGTAAAAATCATTCGCTTCACCGAAATGATGAATTATCAAATACAAAACAATTCCATCTTTTCATATTCAGCTATTCACAACCTATATTATATGCCCAAAATTAATCCTGAAAAAAGACAAAAATACAAAAACCACCAAATTTCACTCTTAACAATCCAAAACAAATCACGACTTGACTTCTCAAAGCATACAACGTTTCTGTCAGCACACAATGCGTCATCCGACTCAAAATGCCAAGCTCGTCAAATCATTTTTTTTCTCAACCAAAAAAAAAAACCCTTTTCTGCAAAATCAACCATTATCATCCGGTGAAATGAATGCACAGAGATGACTGAGGCATTCGAGAGAAACGCAACTTAAACAACGGTTCCGTCACACTTATTATTTATCGGTGAAACCCGGAGCATCGGTTCAGTGGCCTAAACAGCGATCCCCGCCCAAAGAAATTAAAATTCCCTTACACGTCCGTTCCGATTAGGGCAGGCTCAATAGACCGGAAGCTTCCGTCTGTTTGAAAAAGGGGGATTTCGGGAAATCGCAAGGGGGGAGGCACCTACCATCTGGCCCGTAGGCTTGTTACAAGTCTCCCTGCGGACGCTTGGCGTCTCTGACCTTGAAATTCACGCACTAACACAACCTCGAATATTTCATGCGTCGAATCCTTTGACTTAAGTACACAGGTATTAATAAATAATACCCAACCTTACAAAATTATGAGATTATTCACAGTAACTGCTATCTATATGCAGTTGGATATATCAACATTTTTCGTATTTTCCCTTAATTAAAATATTTGCAACTTAAAATTTAATTTTAAAATGTATAAATTAACATTTATTCACATTAACTATTGTTCTAAATCACATGCACAATTTATCGAGGAATTTTTTTTCATGATTATCTTAATTAAAATGAATGCCCCCCCCCCCACCCGTTTTACAAATACTTTTAAATTCTAAGACACCTTCTCACCACTTGCTTCTCTTTCAAATTTTTATTTAAAAATCGCGGCTCATGCTTTTATTTTTATTATTTTTGCGTAAATCTTTCAATATAAGCATGTTATGAAATATTTCACAGAACATTATTTTAATACTGGATATAGCGTTTTTATCACTTTTACAATGGAAATGAAATAAAATAAGAAAAAAATCTAAATTTCTCTATAGTTTTAATCCTTCTATCCTATTTACTAACAATAAAGGCATAGTAGCAAATTTTATTTAAAGATAAAAATAATTCAAATCAAGAGCGTTTTAAAGCCTTTAAACGTAATTTTCTCCATTTGATAGACTTTTTTATTACCACATAGATACATTAAACTTAATTACATTGATACTTTAAACTTACTTTCCCGCGTTTTATACATTTTTTTACTATTTTATTACTACATGAATACACATTCAAAACTCTTTTACATGTAACATAATGTTATATCCTCTCCTTCCACGAAACCATAAGTAGATGCATCTTTTATATATGAATAACAATATCAAACATGGAAGTATTAACAGGTGCAATAAAAAAAATCTGTAGCCTGAGATATAAAATAATTTTAAAATTAAAAAGAGCACACAACGGAATTATATTAATGTACTTAAACTTAAGACAATTTCCTTACTGCTTGCAAACTAAAGAATATTTCATTATTTTTTTAAAAAAATAGATAAAGTTTTTTTTTTCAATGCAAAAAAAATCTTGTTTTCATGACAATATGTATAGTTAAGATCACTTAATTTTTCTTTAAAAAATAATCTACCCCATCAATAATTGAAATAGTAATGACTGCTGTTAAGCATTATATGCACAGATGTAACTCTTATGATACTATTGATGCACAGAAAACTCCTAACACAGAGCCTACCGATTTTTTTCTCTTTTTATTATAATATTATTATATATATGTAAGCACCCATACAATATCTGCATTAGTACATTCCATAAAAACTAACTTTCATCGATGCAACCACTTGAGAATACAACTTCTCCCCCCCCCCCCGAAATTTGCAGCGGTTACAGTACAAAGGAGTGTATATACATAATTACTAAGTTTGTGGAATATTTATAAGTAAGAAAAAACTTACAGTAAAAAATACGTTTCTAATTCATAAATTTTAATTTGTTAATATTCTTTATAAAAATTTGACCCATGTCTTGCTAAAACAAGTACAGTTTCATATCCACACAAAATATTAATTATTATTATATGGCATCCACTATTTGTGCCCCCCCCTTCCTCTCCCATCATTTAGAAATATAACAACAAATATAGCTCGTTTAGTTCAAAAAGGTTGTTTTAATGTTATTCATGCAGCTTTAAGCAGCCATAGAAAACAATTGAAATTCGGTTGCTTCTATATACCAATACAGAACATACAGTCTGTAATTTTTAAATTATACATTTTATGCTCCGTCCTTTTCTAGTAATGGAAAAACTTTTATTTTAATGTTACTAAATACCTAGAAATTGAAAAAAATGTAAAAGAAACTTGGGGGGAAAAAAGAAAGCTAATTATAACAAATCAGAGACAATTCAAGTTCGGCAATACGTATTAATACTATGAGACGAATACGTCAGATTAATATACCTCGAATGTTTATCTATAATTACATATCTGATATAAAAAATGTTAGATTACACGAATTCATAATAAATTTCTACGTCATACATCAATTTTTCAACTACAAACAAATAATCCTACGAAACATTTCAACACTGCGTCAATTTCAGTACTGCAAATTCGTTTTCCTGAAGGATCTTTTTTTTACTTCTATAACACAGGCTCCTTTTAAATCTTATTTAACCATTTTTATAATTTAAATACATTACTCTTCAGGAACAATTAATGAAACTACCTCGTTCGTACCCAGATTTCTAAAAAAATACCTAATGGCTCTTAGTAGTTAGCAGAGGCAAATCACCTAAATATTTCGTTGGATTAAGATATCCGACTACTTGCGACAACGTTTTTTGAAGTGAAAACTTCTTTAGCGGCGTTGGGCACTTTTTGGTAGGGGGAAATCTTATGGGTTCGCGTCCCCGACATGCTCTGACTGGCGCACGCGCAGTGTGCTGTTCGCCTTAGAAATTTTTGGATGGGTGAAATCTGGTGTGTTCGCGTCCCCGACATGCTTATAGTAGTATATCTGTAGCTATACAGCTGACGTATAGTGCTGTGTATATCTTATACGTGAAATTGAATGGATTTAGTGAAAGCTCAATGTGTATATACTGTGCATTGTTGAAATAGTGTTTTTTATTTGTTTGATTATTATTTGAATCCTTTAATTAAAGAATCATTGTGCAATACAATAGTGAGTAATAAATAAATACACTAATATTTTTTTAAGATAAAAAATAAATAACAGAAAATTACTTTAAATACTCGTATTTATTTTGGCGTTTGAAAATTTTGTATTATTTATTTTCTAATATTTAACCTCTGCAATGCATCACGCAATCCGGATTAGTATTTCACAGTGGCTTAGACGTTTTCTTACTACTGTGGTAAAACAGACTTCTAGTGGTTCAATCATTTTTATCGTGGATTTTGAAATTAAAAATTTTATAAAACCCTACATATTAATGGTTGCCGTTTATATTTCGCCTGGAAAATCTATGAGACAGATACAACAATTTTTATTCGAAAATTTGATGATTAATACAAAAAATGGTTCTGAAATACTCGATAAGAGATTTGGCGAAAAATATGATAATGTACCGATAATTTTAAGTGGAGACTTCAATATTAACTTGGCAGATGATAAAAATCTGCCACTAATTGAATTTCTAAATGAAACACTTAATTTAAATATGTCCAATGATCGAAAACTCAGTACTACAAAATATAAAACGACGATCGATGCTGTTTTAACACACACACACGATACTTAGATAAATTTGAATCAAACATTTTCCTTTCTTACTTTAGGTACCATAAGCCTATTGTATCTTTTTTAGGACAGAATGAAATAATTGAAAGTACAAAAAGTCTAAGTATTGTTGAAATTAATGATGACAATGATGCAAACAATTAGAATAACGTTAAAAATTAAGTATATTAAAATTTAATTAAATACTATCCATAGATAATATAATTATATATTAATTGTTATTTCAATTGAATTGTATTTATATTTTGTCATGATCTTGTACAGCCCGTAATATATTTGAATAATAAAAAACCATATAAACATGCATATAATTGTTGCTCGGTGTGTCAATAGATGTGAAAACCAGATTGATGTTGATAATTTTAGTTCAAACATTATGAAATTTCAAATTTTAATACTAAAAGTTCTAAGTTTTCACTTCTATCGGCAGTCTCTATAACTGCCAATTTTTTTTTTTTTTTAAAGGATATATGGGAATTTTGTTGTTGTTTTTAGATTTGTTTAGTACATTTTAAGAAAAATATGCTAAAATTAAGAAGAGAAAAAGAAATTATTATTACTAAAATGGGAAAAATGGGTAAAAATTTACAAAAAATAACATAAACGCGGCCCATTCTGTGCCAAAAGTTTATGAACAACTTTTAAATTTTTCAATTCTGATGTTTTGCTATGTTTTTCATTTTTAAAGGACCTTTTAGATAAGAGATATTTTAATTTTTACAAAAACTAGATCAGCTTAACTTAAGTTATTATATGAAATTGCTTTAAAAAAAGTGATTATATTCACATAAGGGACCGTAAATTTTATAATAAAACAGTGATTGATAAATCTGACGGTTAAAACACTTCTACTATTATACGGAACATACGCACAAAATTTCACACAGTTAATTATTTTCAAAACTTTTTTAGCAATCACCGGCCCCGTTTGAGCATTTTCAAAAAAACCCATTTCGAGCGTTTTTAAGTATGACATCTTGCTTAAAGTAATGGCATCTGCTTTTACTAAAACACTTGTAGTTTTTGCTCTAGTGAACGGAAAATAATAAAATTGGTATTTTTTATAAAGCTAATAAGATGGCCTACAAAATAAAATCATAAAAAAAATTTGTTAATTTTTGGCAAAATTCACAATTTTAGAGTAATCGAGTACCTAAAAGGAATAGCTTAAAAGCTTCCAGTAAGCTATTCCTGAAGTGAATTTTAAATTTCTTCCGTCTCAATATGCATAATCAACCAAAGTACTTCAAAATAATGCAAGGAATATTTTAATCTCAACGCGTATTCAAAAATTAAGAAACAGTGTGTACGTGATTCAAACAGTAAGAAACATTAGAAACACGAACTTTAAACACAGCTTATGAATTTTAAAACAGATAAAAAACATTTGCAACAAAACTTACAAAAAAATTCTTTAAGAAAAATATTTTTGGAAGATTTAAAAAACATACCTGATAGTGAAAGGGGTAAGGTAAGCCATTGTTACAACCAAGGCCAGTTGTACTAGAACTCCCCCTAAGTTCGGGGAAGTTTAACTGGCCCACAAGGTTCGAAGCACTATTCTCAAAAGTAAACATTGAGAAACAAAAAATAAATGCCTTCCAAAACAAAAAACTTAACAGTCGAACTCTTATTTTTACATCAACAAATAGCAAACGTGACACTGGTGCTTCAGAAGTTTGTCAGCTGAAAATCCTGTCATAGTGGAAATCGACATCCAAACATAAGAATCGTTAGACTACTCTCAGAGGCAACGCGACTCCGATACTGCTGCCAAAGATTAACCACAAACCAGATGTAACACACAATCCAGGTTGCCAGATACAAACTTTTATACTAGCCGCCAAGTTTGACGCCAACGGAAGAGTGGATCAGGATGCGGATCAATTATCCTCTTGAGTGTCCTTCTATTGTTAGTATTTTCCGCGTGAAATCCTTCCAACTTACTTTTCTATGAGAACTAAAAGCATTTTGGATTGTATATGGACAATATTCAAATATAAATGGTGGTTTTTAAACTATATTAGGAGTTTGTTTTTAAAATCAAAAGGAGAATATCGTCCGTTTGACACTTTTCCATAATTCAATATTTATCACTCCGCGCATTTTTCTCATATCCAAGTTATATCTGAAATTTTAAAATGCGCAGAGGTTCTGTAAAAGATTATATTCTAAAGTATCCTTAAATATATATCACAAAAAAGGTTTCGAAAAAGTACTTTTTTTTAATGAAAAAAAAATAAAAATTTGTATTTAATATTAAATGCAAATTTACAATTGAACATTTTGCAATTAAATTTACAAATAAAGAAATGAAACTTACTGGTAATTATTAATATAAATTAAGAGAAAAAATATCAAATAAGAGTAGATGTAATAAATAGCATGGAATAAGTAATCATGAATGAAATGAGCAAATAAAAAAGTACGACAGAGCTGTATTTTAAGAATAACTCGGATTTTAAAGTAGAAAGAGGCTTAGATTTTTTTTAAATTTTAAATGTTTGACGAACATAGCAATCTTATTTTACATACCAGATGTAAAATATTAATGGATACCAATACTAGTACATAAATACAAAAAAAAAAAAAAAAAAATTAATGCTTACTAATAAAATCATACTATTTATTCATCTCCTATTGTTTACCAGTTCGTATTTATTCTAAACATATTAAGCATAAGTAAATTTAAAATGGTTTTAGTATCGAAGGCTTAATAAGAACTAAACTTATAACAAAATACGTTTTCAAAAAATTCCGCCACATATTAAAAAGAAATATTTCTAATAGAAATATTTGGCAAAATGTACACTTGCGTAGCTAGACTTGTGTGGGCCCTGTATCAAAATTCCTTGGGGGCTCCTTTTAGAGATCCCTTAACACTACGATTTTTTACTTACGCATGCTGGGGCTCTTGTAGAGTGGGGGCCCCGTATCATTGATACGGCTGACACAGCGCTAGCTACGCCCCTGGTAATATAAATAGTTCCCCATAGAACTTAGGGAACGCGAATAAAATAATATATATATATATATATTCCCTTTCATCATATTTAGAAAGACAATTCATATTTAAAAAAATAAAGCTCTTCCATACAAAGAGGGGACAAAAGGAGGGAAAGATTTTTTTAACACGTAAGAAACTACAGTTACTTTTAAAAATGGCGAATGGTTTGGTTTTCACACAATTGATATATAAATAAAGAATAGAAAAACTCTCTAAGGGAAAAGAAAATCGGAATTTTGAGTTGAAAAATTATCACAAATTCTACATTTTTTTTACTATGCGAATCTATAAAAAAAAAACCATTTTAGGAATAAGCGTAATTAAAATTTTCCTATTGAAACACAATACACAATCAAATCACTATTATTTGACAATTATCAAAATAAAATTTTGTTTAACAAAAAATTCTTATCTACGTAGAGTTATGTCGAAACCTTATACTTTTTATTTTCATTTATGTCGAACTCTGAAGCAACACGAGTGCACTTGGCGACGGATTTCGTAATTTTGAAACACGGAAAGTGACGAGAGAGACCTGAGCTGTGTGTCGCATCGAGAAAATTTATAATCCTTTAAAACAATGTTATTGCATATCAATATATATGAAAGTCGATTTTTTCCCAGTTCCTTTTTACTTTCCCCCTTTCTCGGAAGGTAGGAAATATTTTATAATACTTGTAGCGAGACACCGTTCGCGTTGATGTGAGGATTCAAAAAATGAAAAACCTTCTCTAAAAATCAACAAGCTTTTTATTCTTATCACTTTTAATTTGTATCAATTTCTGTTTTAGCTAATGGGCGAGTCAGTTTTAGCCTATTTTAAGCAATTATAAATAAAGATACTTATTTAATGGATATACACCCAACTCTTTTTTTAACACGGTAGATACATTCCTTAGGGGGGGGGGACCATACAAAATAAATGCGATACATGGTAAATTTGGGGATATGTTCAACAACTTTAAAAACTCGAGCAAGATGAAATATCTTTCAATATTTTCCTCTAACAACCGTGCAATAAAGTAAGTAATAACGAGTAAAGTAATAACGAAATCCATGTTACATATTTATAAAATAAAAGAAAACAGTTAATTTTTAGTACAAAAAATTAAAATTAGCGTGCATTGAACATTCAGTCTATAAGTACATACAAGATATAGAAATTAGGAATAAAACTAACAAATAACAACCACTCATCGCTGAATGATAACAAGCATGCACGTTTATTACGAATTGGATCAAAAATGCTGTTATCAGTAGATGTGTCGGTTTTGATTCAAATTAAGAATTTCGTTCGTTTTTAAGACCTTTGTTTTATTGTCGTTGTAGTTAAAAAGGAGTCTGCTATTAGCGGCTGTTTTTTGTGTGTTTTTGTTTGTTTGTTTCTCAAGTTGTTTATATAATTCTTAATATCCTGCTACAAGAACTTATGACTACGTAGAAATTTTAGAGTAAGCTCTACGTCCGGATCATGAGTAAGAAAATGTCGTTCTATACTTGCAGCAAACTTCAAGCCCACGTGAATTAAATCAGCTGTTAAAACTGTCAAAAATTTGATCAAATCGTCTTAATCCAAAGGGCAGGAGCCTTCAATTTTTTTTGTGATTCTTCTTCAAACAAAAAAATTGTGTAAAAAAATCCTTTAATTAGTGTACCGTGTTGTTTCAAAATCATGTAAAAAAAGAGAGTGAAAAAAAAGTTGGGTGAACTTTGCTCGATTCCTTCAACTCAAACCACAAGGTTCCTAATCCCTTTTCTAGATATATATACCCTAACAATTCAAACCTAACATCAACACGTCTATTGCTATTTTCCTCCACGCGAACTCAATTCACACTTAACTTTAAATAGTTCAACTTTGCATAAGTCACGGTTCGTATACAAAAAGAGGTTCTCAAAACAAACAGTTCATTTAAGGTATTTCCCTAAAAGAATAAAAGTAGGGCGAGAATAGAACCCGTTACATATTTATATATATGTCATAATTTTTATTACATATTTTGATTAATGTTACTTCATATAGGTGTAAATAAAAAATGCCAAAATTATGAAATTAGCGTTAATTAAATTCACAAAAATACATAAAGTAATAAAATCACTAGTAAGCCAGTCTTGAAGTTTTAAACAAACAAAAAATGATAAATCCTGATATAATAATCTATTAATAATTTTACAATTGCACGTTATTTATCTGCACGCCATACGAAATATTTTACAAGAAGTTTTAACTATAAAAAAATCCGTATCAAAAACAATGTGACCTAATAAGCACTTGGAACTTTAGTAGTAAATACAGAGACCTTAGTAAATTTAGACTTTAGTAAGTATAGAGACCTTCCGATAGCACTTGGTATATACATGAAATATATTCATTTATTGAATAACTGCACATAGGAATTAAACCTACGCAATTTTTAATATATATCGCAGAGTTTAACACCACACACAACGCCACTTCCCCCATCACACCAACGGGAGAACCTTACCTTATATTTGAGAAAAGCTTAATGCAGAAAACTATGTAATATAATATTGTAGAGCTTTATGCCAAATTAAAGCTGTAACAAAAATAATATAAGTATGATAAAGTAAAGGTTACGAAATAAAAACTGCTTCTTAATAAAATCCAGGGCTGTGTTGTCGGAACTGGACGTATTTTTGGATAAAAGGAGTCGGAGCGAATTCCTAAAAATACGTCGACTCTGACACCAATCTTAGTATTTTTTGGACAATTTGAATTTGAAATTTAATTAAAGTGAACTGAAAAAAAAATAATGATAAACTGAGTTATTATTTTTATTTATTTTTTATTATGAGTTAGATTTAGAGAAATATTAGGATAATATTGAAAAGGCTAAGGGGCAAAGCAAATGAAAATAAACAAGATATCAATCATTGGCATGGCCAAGTAATTTTAGCGCGTTTTTCACATGTTGTATTTTACAATAATGCTACTAATGAACTTTTCACTAACAGAAAGTAGTGTGTACTATACTTTAAAAAAAAAAATTTAAAAAAATTTTTTTTTTTAATTATTACATTTAAATATGATTTGGCTCATCTAGGACACAAATGCGACCAAATGCCGAAAACCCGAGGTCAATCGGTTAATTATTGGCTGAGAAAAAGGTACGACAAAATATGGAACGAAGACAAAATTTGCGTCCTAATAGCGCTTTTTTTACACTACGTGAAAAACGCGCTAAAAACCAAGAGCCCCTTAGGTATAAAAATGAAAAAATACGAACAAGATTTCTACTTTAAGAAACAATATACATATATATATATATATATATGATCGCTCTTGCAAGACACCTCTTTTAGAACTCATACAAATCTATCCTGAAAAATTAAAAGAAGTAGCCTTAACAGTAACAGATCTTGCCGAAGTCCTTTTTCAGAAGTTGCTAATGCCAGTTTTTCTTATTTCATTATGAATGCTAGTTAATATAAATAATCTGCTATGCCATCAATTGTTAGCAAGTTTTTCACGTAGTGGAACAAAAGCGCTATTAGGACGCAAATTTCGTCTTCGTTCCATATTTTGTCGTACCTTTTTCTCAGCCAATAAGCAACCAATTGACCTCGGGTTTTCGGCATTTGGTCGCAATTGTGCCCTAGATGAGCCGAATTCTACTTAAATTGAATCATTTTAAAATTTTTTTTTTAGTACCGTACACTACTTTCTGTTAGTAAAAAGTTCATTAGTTGCATTATTGTAAAATACAACATGTGAAAAACGCGCTAAAATTACTTGGCCATGCCAATGATTGATATCTTGTTTTTTTTTTTGTAGCATCTTATATTTAAAAAAAATAATAAGCTGTAACACATGTGTGTATGTTTACATATATATATGAGGGAGTTGGAATCGGTCATTTTCCCTACCAACTTCACGGCACTGATATAAAATCACTTAAACCAAGGGTGTCAAATTCAAAGGTTAACTTGGGCCAAATAAACAAGGTTTAACTTTAGGCGGGTCGCAAGAAAAAAATCAATATTCATAGAAACGTAGTTTTATTTCGAATACATTAAATTAAACATATATGAAAGAACAAGACAAATTTAATGTTTATATACTGACATTTTACTTCTCTGCAACTACCTTCCCTATTTCGGGAGAAATTTTCTTATTTTATTATATATTATTGTATGCCGATATATTGGACGGGCCGCAAAAAATGTTTGTTGTGGGCCACGAGTTTGACATCCTTGGCTTAAACGAAAACGCTCAAATAAAACGTGCTTAAATACTGATAAAATGATTTTAAAGTACTTAAATTATTTTTGAAGTACACTTTTACATTTCATAAAATTTTTTCTAACACTCAATAATTGAAGCATGCATTATTGTCATCACTTTGTCATGATTTAAGAATAGAGCATGACAGGGCTAAGTGTTCCGTTATGTACCCCAACGATTGACTTTAAAAAAAAAGCTGATAACACTACAGCAAAGGAAGCCTTCATAGACACCATTTAAAAAAAATCAGCGCCAAGGTCCATTCAATTTAACTGATTTCCAAGCACGCTGGCCCATGACCTTCGACCTCGTGTCATGAAGGCCATGAGAGAAAGGTTCCTGGACTGAAGTGTGAAAATACGCAGCGAGAAATAACGTCCACATCGCAGCGTTAAATCAATTGAACAAGGAATTGGGAAAACTTGGTTCAAATCATTTATAATTTAGGTAAGAGTGATATAATACAAAGGAATTGGCTTTTATACAATACGTAACTCAACCTTCAAGATATCTTCCAATATTCATCGCAAAAATATAGCACATTTACACTGCTTTCGTCGACGGTCCGTATTTATTTATTTATTATTCAAAAGAATGACAAAATAAGAAGAAAGAGCGATGAAATATCTTGAGCCTGATTAGAATAAATTTTCAGATTTTATTACTACGAATGTATTAAAAATTTGCTAAATACCAAACAAGACAGATGAAATATTTTTACAAGGAGAAAATATAATTTTTGTTTTCTAAAACTTACATTCTAACCATTAATTCTCGAATAAAAAATATACCACAACCATATTAAAGGCTGCTATTTTTAGTTTAGTAATGCTCGAGCTCAACTTCATTTAAATAGCAAGCATCGTCATTTTAAAATGAAAGAGTTTAATTTCCTAATCATATATCGGAAAAGAGGCTTGATAAAAAGTTTCAAAGATTTTCTCAGCACAAAACAAAGAAAACACTTTATTTACATTATAAAAATTTACTCTATACAAAAATGGGCTCATATTAACACGAATTTCAAGAAAAATAAGCATAAGATTTTAACGGGATTTTTAAACTATGTCAGTAATTCAAAGGGTCAGTTAATGACTTCAAAGGTATACGCAGGAAACTGTTAGGTAAAGGAGAGAAAAAAAAGTTTTATTCATTACAATAATATATTTTAAAACGTGAGCTTCAAAAAATATCTTATACCACCTAAAGTTAGTTAAAAATAGAATAAAAAGGATTATATAATACTAATTTTTCAGTAACAAAGAGGTATTTTAGATATACCTTAGAAATAAGATTGTATTTTACATCCAAACAAAAAATTACCGAAAATAGATTTATTAGTTAAAATAAACACAACTTTATTCATAAACTTATTTTTTCTTTAATAAGTAATAAAAAATCTGTAGAAATACACTACATTATTTAAAATTAATAGAAATTATTATTACTTTATCCTTTTCCTCGAGTAAAAATAATTTGAAAAACTGCATTTAAAATGACTTTTAATATATTAAGAAATATTAAATTAATAGCTATCATAAAAAACGCATCCAACTTAATCACTCTTTCAATCAGGAGAGGTTGTGCGTATCTTCCGGAACAAATTAAATAAATACTCTCTGTTTAATACGAAGAGTATCAATTTTCTTATACATCTTTCTATTAAAAAATCACTAGCATAGAAATTCTGTGTGTTTGAAAAAAAATCTGGATTGACTCTACGGACATAAATAAGTTTTAAATTGTATCCCAAGATACGATCATGTTAAAAATTGGGAATACAATTTTGGGGAAGGGGAAATTACTTTTGAACTTATGAATTGGCAAGAAAAATTATCATTACCACAGATTTTTTGAAAAACGATATATGTAAAATTTTTAACCCGAGATGAAAGCAAAATTATTTATTATGAAAATTTCTTAAACACGTTATTTTTAAATAAATTTTCACAGGGTAATAATAATTTAGCAAGACTTCGGTGGCGTTTTCGACTTGCGACATTTGAGCTTTCAATTCGAAATTTTCGATACTTCATCATTTTTATTGGCCGATGGCCTCGACCTTGTTTTTTCAGGCCAATTTTTCCTAAAACTTTGATTTCTCTTCTTGTTCTAGTTTGAGTTTTTCCTCCCTAGTTTTTGAGCAGCCATCTATGCCTCAAGCTCTATGAAATCTTATTAGCGAGTTTATCAGCAATAATTGCGCTTACTTTTAATTACCACAGTCCCACGTTCTTTTTAAATTAATTGTTCGCTGTTAACAAGTGAAAGGAAAGCAAGTAATTGAACTAAAGTAATCATTCCATGCTATAACTATGGGCCCTCGAGTGATATATTGTATATATAACGAATACGAAATTTTCAATTTATGAAGGTAGAGCTAGAGTGAGAGGCCATATACAATACTTCTTCAAAAACAAACTCGAAACACACATACAAATGAGTGGAATCCGGAGTAAAATGCTAATCACATTAAAAATGAAGTAACTGTCGTTAAATCTCAATCCTTCAAGAAATAAAACGTAAAGATCGAAAATGTCCGTGAATTTTTTTATTCTCCGTTCTAAGAATAGAGATGTACGTCAATATTGTAATCTATTTCGGAGCGTTAGCTACACGAGAATATACAGGATTTGTTTTAAGTACCTTATCAAGCCCCATATTTTAAAAAAAACCACGAAATAATTCCAATTTAAATTTTAACAAATAAATTGTTCAAAGGTTTCAGACGCTTAGATAAAAACTATCAAAACCGAATTATAATTTCCATGAACATAAATAACTGTGCAACAAAATCAAGTCTAATAAAAGTATAATTTAAAATTAGTTCAAATGTCCTGAACAATCGGTTAGAAAATTAATGCAGTTCTAAGCTATCGGAGATAAAGTTTAAAGTCCTATGGCAAATGTATAAACAGCTCAATATAATAGAACACGGACAAGAGCAATTCCAATACTGGAACAATGAAGTTCATACAGAAAGTTACTGAATGATTACAAGTGCCTGATATACTTCATTCAGAATAGCACCCAGTTTAATTTCGATTTCAAAATTTCCAAAGAGTAATTTAAAATTTTGCTATAAATGTCACTAAGAATACAAATGCAATATAAAAAATAACCTTATAAAATACATAATATGAATAAAGCAGCAACATTCACATTCAAGCTTCAAAAATTTTATTTTTCTCTCTATCTTTAAATGCTCAAAAACGGTATTTTACATTGAACACACACACACTATTAATCTTTTAACTTAAACAATAACAAAGAATTGTAAATAAAAATTTAATGCAACTAACTTATACATAAGCTCGAAATAAGTAATTTATAATTTTATTTAATTCATACACATAAAAAGACCATGAAGGATCAAAATTTATAAGGGGCTGAGTGTGACTTAAAAATTCCGATTGGTATACTCGATAGAATAAAAAGTCATACACAGACTAAAATTAATTAAAAAAGAAAAAGGCATACATTTCATTTAAGGCTGTTTTCGCAATATGTACGAGAGCGTGAACTAAACGCGAAGCACATTTTTGGACAGAAAAAAAATGCTTCCATTTTTATAAAAATTTGTGACATAGTAACTCATGCATTTGTTTATAATATAGTGTTTTTAAAATTTCAAAATATTTCATACATAACTAGTTGTTCCTTTTAACATGTGAAGGGATAGCTCATTTAGCATTACGGTATAGAAAAAAAATGCAAAACACAAAATTTTATAAAAGAAAAAATGTGTCAACTCGGATAAAAATGAGTAGTATGATAAGATAAGGGAGAGATTCTCTACAGGATAACGAAGCCATAATATAATATGAACGTTTAAGTACTTTTATATCTGAAAAAATATTCCGAATTTGGGTCCTATTCCTGAACATTAGCCGAAGACAGCCTTAAAAGAGCGTAAAAGGGAATGAACGTATATCATACAAAATTCGACCTAAAATATTAAAGAAACGTATTTTAATAATAACCCTTCATTTATCATTTTATTTCACCTTAAAATATTAATAAAAAACTAGCTTTGAAAAGAAACGCCGATCGAAATCGCGTTCTTTTACACGAAGTGGGACTTTCAACTTAATGATTATATTCCACCAGTTCAACAACTATGAACCTTTTCAATGAAATTCTCATGCACCCAGGCTAATTGCATACATCTTTTAATGAGGGCTACAACACTACAACCTCCTATGCCAGAAATCTGCAGTATATTTGGTCCAATTATTCGGCTCCATGATTACCGCAATGCATCGATTCTAACATACCGTAATGGCAACTTCATTTTCGAAGGTTCGTTGCACACTAGAGGACTGCTAAAATGTTGCAGCTTTATCATGTGTGTGACTGCATATTACTATATTAAAATAATGGATGATTTAAAACACTGAATGTTCTGTGAAATATATTTCTAAAAACTAGCTAAATATCAGAAAATCCATTTAAAAAGCTGTAAAAAAAAGATTTTATTACCTACAAAGCAAACCTTGTTAATAAAGCGATGTGCTACACCCCCAAAAATTATTTTCACTAGGAATTAACACAATAAAAAGGAAACATAAATTTCACCTCCTGATTAATCATATGATACCCAACGGGTTTTCTGTAATTTTAAAAATAAATTTGACGAGTCTCATATGTGCGTGTTATTTCTTATTTTTGAAAAAAGTAATCTTTTCCAAATTACTTTTTCTTGCGGTGCG
The DNA here is from genome assembly GCA_019973975.1 of Trichonephila clavata. NCBI lineage: Eukaryota > Metazoa > Arthropoda > Arachnida > Araneae > Nephilidae > Trichonephila > Trichonephila clavata. Next base: position 126,794 of record BMAO01008195.1, read on the forward strand.
AATAGTTCCGTTTCAAAAGATTTTTCCAAATTTGTAACTTTACTTCAATTTAGGTCTTCCTTAAAATTTTAATCAGTTCTACTGCATTAACCAAACATCAGTTCTAAAAAAGTTTTCTGAAACGTTTCAAAAAATTTGAATAGGATCTTCTGTTAAATTAATCCTGCACCTAAAAATATAACTTCTTTTAAGTCAGAAAGAACCCTCGTAAAGTAAATAAATAGGTATTTTCTCAAAAAATGAGAGGTACTCTTGTTTTTTTTTCTCATAATCTCACTAAAATAATTTTAAGTTTGCTGAAATCTTAATAATTTAGTTTGTAACACAGCCAAAATGCCAACGCTTAATCAGTATTAGTACTCACAGAGAGAATTGGTCGAATTTTTAAAGCGTCTCCATTTGAAAAATCATGTATAAACAATTAACGTTATTACAGATAAAAATTTTCAGTGTTTATCAATATGAATTAACATAGCTTTATTGCTGCACAAGGTTACTGGCGACGGAGTTCGCAATCTTGGAACATTTATCAAGGAACGAGGACAAAAACTGGGGACGTTCCTTACTTAGCCTAAGTGAGGCCAAATTTCACTTAACTTGCAGCATGTCCCTTTGTTCCGTATGGATTTAAGAATAAGATTCAATTCACATAATAATACAATTGGGGCCCCTATTTAACGAAGTCGCTACATCCCGAAAAAAAGTTTTTTATGTGGAAAATTCGTTAAATTGATTTATTTTCAATATATTTTATATTTTTGGTTTGAAGAAAAAGTTGGTAAAATAGAGAGATTCGCAAAATAAAGTTTCGACTAAAATTCCCTTTTTAAAAAAATTAAAGAGTAAAAAAACCTATCGTTTTTCTCTTAAAATGCATTATTTATCGGCCCCGGATTTTTGAACTGTTTTTCTGTGAGAGTAGACACTACTTCACTCCTATATAAAAGCGGTATTTGAGTTGATGAAACGTTTTGGAACTTTCAAGGAAATTCACGCACCATTAAGTTGCACGTGTCACATATCAGTTAACTCACAAACTCGGGAGACAAAATAATAACTCAAGAACCCCACCGTCCTCCTATTTCAAAAAAAATCGCACTATGCTTCAGACAAACAAAAAAAAGTATATGATAAAAAAATAACACAAATCAAAATGAAAAGACACATTAATAACACTAGACGAACACTCTCTATCCGAAAAAGACACGCTGTTAATCTCCCCGCCACAAACTGGACAAAAATGCTGAAAGAAAAAAAAGGGACAATTTTGGAGGAAAAACATACTCCAGTTAGTCACCGAATTTTGCCCTTTAGATGCACTGGTAGAATGTGAGAGATTTTAGAAGGGGGGTGAAGCAAAGGGGGAACACCTTTCTCTGGGATAACGGATTGAAGTCCCTAAACGGAAAAGCAGAGCAGCAGATGTATGTTACGCTCTGTAACCACACGCAATATTATCCCAGGGATGCCTTTTCCACCTGTTTCGCACTGGGTACCACAGTTAGATGGAAAGGGGGGATATATTAACATCGTAAAACTCAAAGAGACGGTGTCCAACATCTATAAATTTATATCTACTTACACGCTTATTTTTGTTTGCTTTATCTCACAATTTTTACTCAATCCATTTCTCCCTCTCTATATTCAAAAGAATAAATTTGAGACTTGATAATGAAAAGGAATGGGGGGGGGGGAGAAGGATAATCTCTGGAAGGATGGATACTTCATATACATGAAAAAATAAAACGAAAAGAAAAAAAAGTGGAGGGGAAGCAGAGCACTACGACCGAAATATCTATCATTTTGTAAAGTATAGTAGAAGTGCTCGATTTACGTAATTTTTAAGGTACGTCTCATCCCGGATTCAAAACAAATTCCCTATGGCAACTATTAAATAAAAGACAGATAAAACATATTTATTTTCAAATAAATCGTAAATAAAAACGGGGCTGAAAAAAAAAGAAAATTTTTCTGTAAAACTTTAATTTTTCCCAGGAGAAAAAACGAATATTCTAGGGTTCACACACTTCACAAAATTTTAAAAAAAATAGGATTAAAAAATTCGGTACAAATTTTCAGGTAAAAAATTTTTCCAATATTAATGTTATATATTTTGACTTTACTATCCTACCTACAAAGCAACATATTGTATTTTACTCATTTCCATCCGAACTAACCCATTTTTTTCTGATATAAAATTTCCATATTTAGTCTCCTAAACTCTAATTCTAAACATGTTAACGAAGGAGAAGGGAAAATAACACGAAAGAAAAGGAAGGAAAAAAATATGTATTATATACGCTAAAAGAAAATATGTATTTATGGACACTGTTAACGTCAAACTCTGAAGCAAAATGAGAGGGGCGGTGTTATTATATATTTATAGAATAGGTAGAACTTTTATAGACCCGGTGTGGTGAAAAGGTGATACAACGAATGAAATCGAAAATTGAGAACGATTCACTCTAAAAATATGTTCCGTACATTTAATACAAAGGCAAGATAATATGTCTTTCTTTTTATAACTTTCATAACGGGCCTTTCACTAAACTTAGCCGAACCATAAGGTAATCGAGTTTCTTTCGAAAATAAGTTAGAAGCAATAATAATATTCACTAAACTTAGCCGAATGATAAGATAATCGTGTTTTTGTTCGAAATAAAGCTTAGAAGCTATAATTATGTGCTTCTCATGCTTCATATTAAGAATTGTTTTGATTTTTGAAACGTTGACTAAACAATTACATTGATCGGATAAAAATATAACATCCGTTAGAAATTACAACGTGACCACATAAATTATATTGCAAGCACAAACAAAAAAAACCTTTAGTGATAAAAAAAAAGGAAAGATTAATTATTATAAAACGCAGGAAAGCTCCAAGCTAAATAAATATATCGAATAAGAATTTCTAAATAATGAAAATATGGAGTTAAAATTTATATCCTCCCTCAAAATAAAATAATCCCACATAAAAAAAATTTTTTAAAAAAAATGCTACACTCAAAACTATTCAGCAATTTTATCATTTAAAAAATTGAATAAAAAATAACTTTTGAATGTCTGAAAACCCTGTTTCAGTTATATTGTAAATCCCTGCTCACAGTTTTATTGATTGCTTTACATGTGAAAAGAATTGCAGAACAATTTTTTTTAACGTTTAATCCTGCTGCTGCTTTTTAACGTTGCTTTTTGAAGCAAATCATAAATAATATTCTATTAAAATGTTACAGGACGAACCTTGAATAGCTTTTCGTATGGGAATAAGTACCAACATTGTTTGTGTGTGTTTATTTTAAAACAACAAAAATAATTTAAAATATAGTTTTAATTTCCTGTCATCGGTTTTTTTTAAAAAATGTTCCCCAATTTCTATAAACAATTAACTCAAACACTTTTATTTAAAAAAACAACTAGAATGAAAAAACATTATAGAATACAGCCTTTGTCTTTTTATTCATATCTATACAAGCAACAGTAACTCTTTAAGTAATAATATAAAGTAAAAAAAGAGAATTTTTATAACACAAGGAGTATATCTTTATGTACTCTCCTTTAATAAAATCCAATTATATGTACTAAAGTTTTTAAATGAATATAAATATTCATTTCAAACAAATTAATCCTGATTTCAGGAAGTGAGAGACTATCTCTAAATTGAAAATATCGACAAAAGTTGTACAATTAAATATACTTTGAACAAAAACATTCAAATTTTAATCAAAAGTTTAAATAAAAATTAACTTAATTAAATTATAACATCACTTTTCCCTTTTCAATGCAATGACTAGCTGGTTTAATATTATACGTATGAATCCAAAGATTATTCTATTTGCATATATTTAATTCAAACAATTCCTATTTAGATCAACAAAGAAAAATTTTATTTTAGTTTTTATTAAATAATTACAATTAATATAAATATGTATATACATATGACAGAATCACAATATTAAGTAGCAAAATAGAAAGCGATTATCCATGCAATTTTCCATTTTCCTTTCTACATATGGTGTAAGACTTTTATTTTTGTTTGTTGCTATTTATTAATTTTTTCAATTTAATTATTCCAATAAAATAGTACAGTAAAAAGAAATCACATTCTCAGAAATTAGGCCATGCCCGGGGGGATTCGAACCCACGACCTTTGGATTAGAAGTCCAACACGCTATCCATTGCGCTACAGGGGCAGAACGAGAGTCTTTTCCTTTTATGTATGGTGTTGGACTATTATTTTCGTTTGTTACTATTTATTCATTAATTAAATTAAATAATGAATTAATATTTAAAAAAATTGTATTAACATCAAGCGTTATCCACTACAAATTTAAAAAATGTATTTGAATGGATGAATAAAAAGTATTTTATTAATGACTGAAAATTATAACATTATATATATATATATATATATATATATATATATATAAGGGAGAGTGTGAACTAATAGTAGGAATTGAAAAAAACGGGAAAAAATATCAAGAGCACAAGATCAAAAGTATTCAAAAACCTCTCTCTTCTTCTCTGTACTTTTTCAATCACATAGCTTAAATAAAATTGCATCACATCGCTCACAAAAGAAAAAAGAAATAATAAATAAGCAATAACTATATGCATGTCTGATGAGACGGCGCGTGTGGGTCGATTCCCACATTTCCCCCATGGCCAAGTGGCGGTATCCCAGTCAAGAAGCGATTCTCTACCCTTCCCCCGAAGATAACTGCGCTGATGTTGGTGACACTTTTAAAATTTACGAGTGTGACTGCTTCCTAAACACTTCTTAAATATCCCGCTTTTTACCGTCACACGATTTTACGAAGCGGCGTAAGAAATGGGCGAAAAATACGATAAAGGCCCAAGCGTTGAAATTTTACGGCAGGTTATTGTTGAGCTTCGGAGCATTATTTAGGAGACCGTAAAAACAAAATGGAAAGCGAGCCAATCCGGCTGAAAACAATTAAGTGTAAGTACTAAAACTGGAGGATCGATAGTCATCAAAATCGAAAATTAAAAAAAGGAACACAGAAAACTTTACACCACGGATCTATCTATATTTATATAGATTAATAAAAACTATCACTGAAGATTAGTCTATTTTCTTTTTCTATAATCGCAATATAACTTTTATAAGCCTATCATTTACATTTTTATAAAGCAGCAACATAAAGAAGTTCTTAAAACCGCTTTTTATTGTTTTTTCTAGTATATTAAAAACAAAATCGGCCACAAAACAGAGTTAGACAGTATTCTATATGTACAAAAAGTAAGATTTTAAAACAGTAAATTGAATTTTTAAAACATTTCAATTATTAATATTTGAGGCTACTACAAATTATTAGTAATATATAAGTCCTACACTATAAATGACCACGGTAGCCTAGTGGTAACGGTCACGAACTCGTGGTCCGAGTGTCACGGGTTTCGAGTCCTGATGCCACTAAAAACCCGCTGTGTAGTGGGAGCTGATGCACGTAAAATCTGTCGAGCTCAAAGTCTTTCAGTTGAAGCGGTGTGGTAGTTAAAAGAGGTGGTGCATGATTCAAGCGTCATTCTCGTCACTTAACCGAGGTTTAAAATTACGAGGTTCATCTCCAATAGTATCTCCCTCGTGTTGCTTAAAAGTGCAACGTTAATAAAACTCTCACTCACCATAAATGTTTCTCTCTCTATTTTTTTCTAATTACTGCATATTCTAACTTTTTACTTGATTTTGTGTTTAAAAATACACTCAATATTAAAACATTCTTTTCTGCGATTTTTTACATAATTTTAAAATACGAATGTTTTTATTCTGAAATTCAAAACTTCAAAAAAACAAGTTATTCGGAGGTTTAACAATGCTAGAACTACAAAATAGATAACTGTATTAGGACCTGGACATTTTGAGTCATAGTCAAAAGCCAAGGAAAGGCTAGAAGGGGGAAAACGCGAAAATCCGATATAAAGTATTGTCGTGTGAGATTTTGTAACAATAATAAATAAAGTTTCAAAAAAAATCATCTTCAATTCTTTGTATTTAATTGAAACTAAATTAGTACGGTTATTTCAGATTATAAATAACTCTCATAAAAAAATTATACCGAGATTCGTCAAATCAATAATTCCCTCTCTCGTCGTATTTAACTCAATAAACTTAACACAAAATAATAGTAATGTTAAGTTTTGTTTTCGTAAATGTATTAAGCAGCAAATCCAGTAATATTCTTAAAATGTTTATACATAGTGTCGTATATCATTTCTGATGTGTAATAACAGGGCCGATCCTAGGGTGTCGGACGCCCATGTGCAAAGATCTAATCTGCCGCCCCTCTAGAGAATTTTTCATATTTTGACTTATACTTAACGTTGTCGCTCACTGGCGTAACTAGTCCTGAGTGGGCCCTGTATTGAAGATTCCTTGGGGGGAGGGGCCTCTTTTGAGCCTCTTAATATTTTACGATTTTTTGCTTACACGTATTGGGGCCGCTGTAACTTGAGGGCCCCGTATCATTGATACGGCGGTAGCTACGTCCCTTTTGTCGCTATAAACTCATCTACCCGTATTAAAGTAAAACATTAATAAAATGTATATACAATTCTAAGAGCAGAACCCTTTTTTTTACCAGCTAATATGTCATAATAGTGAAAAAATACTTTAATTAAACAATAAACAAACAAAAATACTACCTTTGAAATAAAAATAGACATTTTATAATTAGAAATGTAAAATATATATAACTCTGTATTTTCTCAGAAAATATAATCCAATAAAAAAAAGTACTGAAGCATAAATCTCGTGAAACGAAAAATACATAATTCAGTCCCTCTACAAAGACTACCTATTAAATAACTGTAAAATAACTTTTCTGGCTTTCTGAGAAGCAAATTTGTCAATAGTTTCGGTGAAATCCTTTTTTTCCTGAGGTTTCGGATTCAATGGCTAAATCTGAAAGCCTTTCTTGTGTCATATTGTTTTTAATAATTTTTCATTTACTGGAACTTCTTTTCCCTGAGGCTAGAGAAACAGGTAAGGTTAAAAAATTCTTATTGCTTGAGCAAAATTTGGAGATCATTCTCTGCTATAATTGGTCCAACCTCAAATGGCTGTTTTTACCAGGAAAAATATCTTTCAATGAAGTCATTTCATTAAAGGGTTGTTTGCCGTCTATATTTGTCACAATACTTTCTTCCTCCTGTACCTATAACTTAATATTAAAGTCCATTTCAGGCTTTCATGAAATCGTCATCAGAAATGTTGTAAAACTCACACAGAAAGCAGAATATCGAATAGCACTCAGATAATATGGTAAATCGTCCATTAGCTGAAGATATCGCGAATTGCTTGAAGGAATTTGAAGCTGCCCTCATAAACAAATAGACCTTTTTTTTTACCTTCAAGATGGGAAATTCGGGACCAATACCTAAATCTCTAGCAAGTGTTGTTACTGAATCAGCAGATATCTTAAAGTTAAATATTTTTTTAAGATTATCTAAGCCTTCAATGCATTCCACGATGTTTATTTTAGGATTTTGAAAAAATTTACTCAATACATCAATTCTTGATAATAAATCATACCAAATTAAAATGGAACACAAATTTAAATGTTTCAATCCCCCCCCCCCTGTCTCTGATTGTATCTTCAATTAAGGCATTTAATGCGGTAATAATTTTTAGGTCTTGTTTATAAGAGGTCTAATAGCACCCTTCACTTGTTTCCCTTAACGGTTTTAAGGTTAAGACTTTTCAAGTGGTTTCTTTTTTTTTGGTAAATACCATCGATATGGAGGCGCAGTAAAGTAATTACATACCTCTTGTACCATACAAAAAAACAGAAATTTCACCAACGGAGCTGGCAGCGCCATTAACGACATGATTTAATGAGTGAGCCGCACACAACACGTACATACAATATAAAGTGAGGGTATTTCTCCCCCTTTAATGGGGTTTATACTCGGACATAATAAAAAATAAAATAAACATTTCCATTGATATAATACACTTATAAATGTATCAGTACTGCAAAATGTATTTTATAATTAATTTAACAATACTAAATTAAGAACAAGTTTAATAATTACCAGTGACCCGAAGGTCCTTTCACACATATAAAAAAACATACAAAAATTAACACGTATCTTGAAAATTTGTATGATTTATAATTAATCCCTTAACTGTCAATTTAAAAGTTACGTGATTCACTGCCTAATGTCACCTTTTTCCACATAGGCATAAGTTTGTGATGTATTGGGGGGGGGGGGTAACGAATGCATAAGCAAATTACTTGAAATAAGTAAATCCTTCGCAAACACTTCCAAGGTCCTTTTATTGCATTCCAAAGCCTTTGGAATAATTTTATGGATAGCAGTGCACAGATCTTACTTCGGGTGAGTGAGTGAGTGAATATTAACGTCGCACTGTTCAGCTACACGAGGGCTTTTGGCGACGGACCACGTAATTTTGAACTATGGTCAAGTGACGCGATAGTTAGGACACCTGAGCTGCCCCCCCCTCTCCTAACTACCACACCATGCCAACGGGAGGACATTTGAGCTCTCGACAGATTTAACGTGCATCGCTCCCCTACACTGGGGGGGGGGGTCTATACAAAATTGGGGTAACTATACAATTCTATTTTTTCCCCCTTGGTTTCAAAATTTAGTTTCATTCATCACTTCTGTAGAAATTGTAGCAGCAATTTTTTAACAAGAGAATTTTTTTAGAATAGAGTGGCTAATAGAATAAATTTTTGTTGTTGTTGTTGTAGAAAAACATATTATTTAAGATAATAATATTTAAGAGTTAAATGAGATAAAACTTTTTTTTAAGATTTACATGCAAATATTTCATTCAAGGATTTGTGAAATATTTCACAAGAAAGATACTTAAGTGATGAAAATCAAAAATTTTCTTTTTCCATAAATTGCTTCCTTAACATGTCTGGAATACGGTGGTAAAGTGGTTTTTTAAAATTTGAAGTAGTTAAAAAGAAGCAAGTGTTCGAAGCACTGAGTTGGCAATCGAAGGCTGGGCCTATTGTGTGCAGTCAGCTTGATACCATTAACCCTTCTATGCAAATATATGTTCATACAAGTTTGTAGAGGTTTAAAAGGAAATATCTATAGTTATTGAATATTTCGTCGAACTTGTTTTAGTCTTCGCCACCAGGCATCGCCGATTGACCGGTAAGTTAAGATTTGCATTGTTTTAATCGGACTTGAGACTTTAAACGCGTTTTTCACAAAACTGTGTTTTTCAAACTTTCCTCCATCATATCTTAAGAACGTTTTGATCGAATGACTTCAAATTTATAGGGTAGACTCAGCACATATATACGCACCAAATGGACTACGATCGTTCCAAAATTCAAAATATTTTTATTTTTTACAACAAAAACAGAACAAAAAAAAAAGTCCCATAAAATTCGAAACTTTTTCTTCAGATGTCTACCAAAAATTTTGAGGGGTCGTCGATAGCTGGGTTAAAGAGAGACACATACACGTTGAAATAAAAAGCTCTCCTCCAGTGGACTGATTTTTATTCTCTCGGAACTACTCGACTCAGACTCCTCACTCGTTGGAGTCTAAGAGTACACTGAATCACTATGAGCGCTAGAGGGCGCTTTACAATTTCATACACGTACACTGAACAAATTTAATTTTTGATATTTTCTATTTGAGTACAGTCCATTTGGTGCGTTTAAGCTTATAGATAGATTAAAACGCCGTTAATTTTTTTTTATATTTCAGATAAGCCAATGTTTCGGAATCGTGGAGGAAGAGAGCATCCATTTTTTCGAGGCGGGTGTGTTCAAAGCGGTATAACTCACGTTCTTAATGGATATTTTAGGCTAAGCATTTATATCATACACTTAAAATACATACAAATAAATGATAAAAAAAACACTTAAAGTTCTATCTTTTTACTATTCGTCAAAAAAAATTCACTAAAATTGCTTAAAAAACAGGTCATCACATGGGTGAACCCCCTTAAAAACATCTCACCCCCAATTTGTTCATGCATTCTTTTTAAGATGTCTAAGTACCTCTTAGAGGTACTTAGGTTCGAGGATTTTATGCAAATCAGTCACAAAGAACAAGACAGTTCTGTAAGAGAGATGAGAATTTATTTTCACAAAAACAATCCTTGAAATACAGGATTTATCAGCAATATTCGCAGAATCAATCTCAGGTCTTCACGCATTCAACAGCACTCAGACAATAATCAGCGTCTAAAATACACGTATGAAAAAGATAATTCACAAGCACTGCTCGTCCTATTCAACAGCCGAGCTAATCGGTAATTACGGTCAAGGCAAGTCTACTAAGCGCTAGTCAAAACCAGAGTGACTTTCGGCGAGCATCTCCTTGTTTACAGGCCTCGCGGATAATTCAAGAAAGATCCGCTTGCGTCATAGGTCTTGAAATTACTGAATTTCTCCACTAATTTCTAGAAGAATCCATAGGGTCCCGAACTCGCCAAAAAATGATGTCAACTTAGCTCTATCGCCAAGATTTCGCCCATTGAATCGCCATTATAACATAAGGAACGGCGTTGTTTACGAATATTACAATTTTAACATAAAATAAATATTATATAGAGTAATATAAATGCATCACACATCCAAATACAAATCATTTACACTATTTTATACAAAATTCGTAAGAATATGCATGATTTTTTTACTATTTCCACCCTTGCTATCAAAAGGCAAGTAGACTTATAGTTTAAAATTAATTAAAATGAGATTAATCAAATGACATTAAGATGTATATAAATTCCTAACTCATCAAGCTATAAATTTTTTTCATCATGAGGAAAATTTTAGGGTAGTTTTCTCTACCTATTCTTCAAGAAAAAACTTTCCACTGTCCAATTCATATCTATGTTAATTGATATACATAACTATTACTAAATCATTTCTTGTGCTTTACTGTCAAAAAGATGAAAATGTACTCTTTTTGAGTAAAATTATTTTTCAAAAGATGCCATTTTTTTCCAAATTATACTTTTAAGATCAACACAATTAAAATTCAAAATTGATATACACATTAATCATATAGTCAAATGAAAAAAGCAATATAAATATACAAAATAATTTTCACAATAATGATGCCAACACCCAAATGTTAACCTCACAAATTTCATAACAAATTTTAAAGTATTTCTCCATAGGTTGAATTGATAACTTTCATTTCAAAGTGGAAAAGAAAAGCTTTTCAGAAAATTACTTTCAATCTAATCAAATTTTCTCATGTAATAGACTGTTCTTTGATAAATTTTAAAGCTAAAAAATATAAAGCAGCAAATAAATGCATAATTTGATTAGATAAACAATTTTTTACAACTTTTTATTTACATGCTCATGAAATTCATTATTAGGAATATATTCTCATCCAGCAATTTAACTAAAAATATCTATTTTGACAAAATAATTTGATATTTTAATTTCTAAAATATAATATATTTTGAGTAAAAGAGCAAAACTTCACTATAGTTTTTTTACCTATAAAAGCAGAGTTCTAAAACATCAAAATATACCAAAAAGAAAAACTTTTAATCTTTTGACTTAAATTCAGCTTCAATAGAAGGGATGGGAAATGCAATATTATTTCCAACACTTTTAAAAGTTAAAATTTCAATGAATTTAAACAAGGTCTTATTGATTTTTTTAAATATAAAAATATTGATAATTTTTTCCCCTTCAAAAATCAAGGATTAACTTTTTAAACAAAGTATTACATGTTTTTACACGTAAAAATGCTAAGGTTTGAAATTGTTTTGATAAAGATGAATATTGAAAAGTGCATTTGTGAGACAATAAATGCATTTCAACATATGGAAAAATGCAGTTTCACAATTCCTAGTTTCTTTGACTTTAAGCAGATTTATGTAGTCTTTATCTATGATATAATCAAATTATCATTTCCATAAAATATGAATTCCTTAACAGAAACTAGTATTTGAAACAATTACAACATCAAAACATTCAAACGTCAAGTATTTTCTGATTCTAATACTCAAAAATTACATTAACTATATCATTGTTATAACTTATTCATTTTTTTTTATAAAATTGCATTGAATTTCTTCAGAAAATATTTTATAATCAGAAGTTATTCATCTAAAATTCTAATTGTTATTCACACAAAAAACAATATGCCTAGTTATATGCAACATTTCCATAAAATGGACTGAAATAATAAGCAAAATCCTTTTTAAACTCCTTTCACAGAATATGATTTTTTTAAAAAAAATTACTAGAATAGCCAACAATTGATTCCTTAATTCTCTCACAAACTTTAAATTAGAAAATGTAGTTCATAATTTCACAGCAAACTATCTTAATATATAATTGCACAGGGAAAAGAATTGTGCATATGGATATATTGGAACATGCAATATAATCACAAAATTGAAAAGAAATAAAACAGATGGAGTGGTGAGTTCAAATCAAAAATTAGAAAAGATAAAAGTATGCCATTAATTCTTTTTAATTGTAATCACATTTAAATGTTTTCCAATTAATATCACTGTTTGTGTTTAAAGTTTATACATCCAAAAAAAATAAAGCTAATAAAAAGAGACAATCTAATTTTTTTTTATCAAACACAATAGTAATTCCAAAAACATTCAATACACAAGTAAATATTTATATTTATTAAATGCATTTACCTATTTCCCTTCAAATATTTTGCACTGATATAGAATTGTTATCTGAATTTATATCTGACATAGTCTGATCCTGAAACATTCTTTAAAATATAGAAAAGTCAGTACAGAAGAAAAGAAGGCAATTTAAATAAAATATTCATGAGAAATTAACTCATTTCCTTTTTTTGCAACTGTTTTTATTTTCTCACTGATATATTTTTAATAATAAAATACATTCTTCTAGACAAAAGTTGCTTTGAACAAAACAAAAAAATTCTTGATATTTTTCATGTTCAAAAAACCTTTTTTTTAGGTTTATTTAAAAGTAAGAAAGCGTCAGATAAAAGGATTCATTCATGAAAAATCCTTTTTTCAAATTCAAAGAAATAAGCATTAGCGAAATAGCTACATAAATTAATACATTTAGTTCACTGCTAAGGCTATCTGCACCTAACGTTAAAAGCACAGAATACAAATTCAACACAACCTTTCATTTTGAAAAAATCCCTAATATCATATTCTGACTTAAATATCCTACAGAGAGATTGTCTTATTAGATAACTCTTTTCTGCTAGAATCAATCCATTTTTTTATGTATAAAATGTTTTATATTGAAATTTTCAATATTGCATGTGAAAAATGAACTATTTATAAAACATTTTACAGGTCCAGTATAGAAAATACTAACTTATTTTAATATTAAGAATTTTTTTATCTTAAAAAGAATCTCAAATTTCACATCTGTTCTGAAACAAAGCAAACTCAGGTTTAAAAAAATATTAGATACAGGTCTATGATAACTCAAGATATATAATCAACTCCAGCAAATTTTCAGCAAATATTGACCTTTGAGTTTCCAAATGCAGGATTCTTGAAACATGTACCATTGTTAAAGTAGATATTCTTTTTCCTCATGCATTGAAAGCAAGTAATCATACTTTAATATTTTAGACAAAATCTCACAAGACATATGAAGAATCAACTTTATAATGTAAAAAATATTTTCATTGAATTCTGTGTATAAAAATTTGCATGCAACTTCATCAAGTATGACAGTCACAATATTATTTGATTATTAACACATATATATACAGGCAGTAGACTGAATAAATATACAAAATACCAGCTGTATTGTATTCACTTTCATTCTGCCCACTTGGAGGCTTAGAGGTAGAAGGCCCACCTCACAAGCCCCAGTTTGCGGGTTCTATCCCTGCTAGAGTCTATAGATGTTGGATGGGAAAATTGTAGGCATGCATGTCATGATTATGTGGCATGTAAAAAAAAACCTTGAGTAGCACTGGTGATCGAGCACTGGTCCTCTCGCCAAAATTAAATCACTGCAATATTTAGCATTCGAAAAAGCACTTGAATTAAATTCAATCCTCAAAAATTTGATAGCGGGAGCCGCCATTAGATGGTGCCACCAATGAAATAGCTCTCCCACTTGGGGACTTACCATATCTGTAAAGGTTTAACTGCCAAAAATGCAGCCCATTCGGATTAAAAAAAACACATTTATTGAAACATTTAACACTTCTATCCATTACAATTAGTCTTCATTTTATCGATAGCAAGTACAGAAAGAGGAGATAAATTCCTCCTCAAAAGTAGAATATGTATCATGGAACAAATAATCCAAATTTAAATATATTATAAGTGTTCTACTTACAGGAATCCAATGCCCGTCTAGCTCTTTAGCTTCTGAATTCTAAAGAGGGAAAAAATATGTTTTTCAATTATATCTAACTTTTTTTTTATATCTAAAAGTAATATTTTGCCTCTTAAAATGGAAATAAAGTTTATTAAATTAAGTACAGCAAGTTCATATATATGCTTTTTATATATGTATAATTTACATATTGCTAGTATAAATACTATTTATTATACAATAAAACAGTAATATTCCTTCAACACATTTCACAAATTTTAAAGATAAAAAATAATAATTCAGTAAAAATTAAACTTACATCTCTTTTCCGCTTTGCAGGTGGACCTGAAATATAAGATAAATTTACTATTAACCCATATAAATTTCTGACATTTATCAATAAGGTCATATAAACATTCATTTTACTTAATAAATATATTACAATGAATAAAATTCTTCATCAATATTTATACAAGTATTTATGTATAGCCCATACGAATGCCTTACAAACAATAAAATTCGAAATAAAACAAAAGTCAAGTTTTTTTGTAGAAGTAAAATTACATATCAATTTACTTCAATAAAATACTATAGTATATTTAAGGGATATAATCTGCCACACTTTGTAAAACCATATAAATTAACCAAGTAACCACAGTGTGTGGACTGTTACAAGGATTTTGGGCACAAATATTAATCTAAGAATATCCAAGATAGGCAACACATACATCTTCGTAGCACTTCTGTAAATAAGATCATTCCCTTCAATAAAAGATGAAATTCCAAAAGAAAATCGAAAGGGTTTATTTCAGTTGTAAAACTAGAAAAAGAAACAAGCCTTCAAACATCAAAGAATACTTGGAGGAGGGAGGGAGATCAAACCATCATTGAAGAGAACTGCCAAGAATCGGACTATTCAAATTGATTTCCATTTCACCTCCTACTTTCAGTCAAAACTGAACATAAAATTGCATCTAAAATGTACTAATACCATTTCCTTCATATTTGATGGAAAGGGGGATGTCAATGTCCAATCTGAGGCCACTCTCTACAAATCATTTTTATGACACTTACTGAACTCTTCTTTCAACTAAACTAAACATAGATTTTTCTTTTGTATTATTCAAGAACTTGAATATTACATGTCATGCAAGTTATTCAAAGAAAGTGGTGCTTTTTGACTAGCCTAAATGGTCCCTTTTTCTGTTAAGAGAATTATTTTTACTCTTTCCATTGCTGCTTTTCTATGTGTGAGTGATCTCAAAGAATCCGTTACATCTATTTCATATTCTTTTAATCAAATCACTTGATTTATACACGATTTACAACACGAATTAAATATCTTCATGTTTTGTGAAGCTTTTCCATCAAGATGTTAGGACATTTAAAATAAAATAAAAAATTTCATTTTGGAAAAAATGCTTTCCAAAAACTCTTTACTAATAAAGACATCAACTCTACTCTATACAAAGTATTGATGTGGCCTTTTTACACCATAAATATAGGTCCTACCATTCCATTGCCTAATAACTAACATCTTGCATTTGATGGTACAATTTGTGATTTAAATAATCTTTCATTTAAAATTGTAAAACCTAATTTTTTTTATTAATAATTCAGTAGATTTGTTTTATACCTAACAGAATATGGATATTTTATTTCTATTAGCTAAACTATTATCTATCAACCCATAGAAAAAAAGAATTTTGACCACAACTAAATCATAAATTCACTACAACAGAATTGTTCTCTTAAAGTGCATAATTTAATTATCATGTGATTTAATTAAAATTTAATGATTTAATTGTACATAGAAGATAATATATGCATAAATATGGTGTATATTTATAACAGGTACATTGATTTATTTAAAAATCTAAAAACTTTTTATTTTGAAAGATATTTTATTGTCCTTTTCTTGACATCAGCAATAAGTTATTTGTTTTTCACTCTTTTAATCACAAGTATATATTCAATCAAAGATAAAATTCAGAGTCAGTTGAAGTAGTTACTTTTATTGATAGTTTTGTATGAAGGCAATGGATACTATTAGGCTAGTGGAAATCTATTTCATGATTTTTTAAAATAAGCCATTTTTTAAAATAAGTCAACCAAACAATTAAATTCCTATAGCTAATACTTCAGCACAATCAACTGAAAAAACACATTTTTGCCTAACAATTTAAATTCAATTTAGGCAACAAGAATTATGAATTATTATTATAATAGTGCTTAAGTTTTTCATCAGATATGCAATTTCCTCTCTCTCATTTAAATAAAAAAATTGTAAAGTTTAAACTTAAAATAATAGTATTATTCTGATTTTCAAGAAAGTTTCAAAATTAATCAGTATAAATAATTTTTAAAAAATACATGTCTACAAAAACGTTTAACATTCCTAAATTGGATAATCAGTTTTGGGAGGTACTAAGTATCTCTGTGCATCATAAATCAAATCCCATATTTAATACCATTTGTCATAACTTACAAGCTACTATAATTTCAGTTGGCAAGCACATTTCCAAACAAAATCGTTTATCACCAAAAATAAGTATTCATTGCCAAGAATAAATTCTTTAGGAAAAAATAACCTGGTTTCATGTTGCAGTTAATCTTAATTGTGTGTGTCAATAATAATCAAGAATAAATTTTTAATTTTTTTAAAATGATTAACAAAAACACAAAATTGCATTTGGACTAATCTATCCAGAAGAGAGAACCATACATTCTCAAATTACCTAATTTTACTTGAATCAAAATTTATTAGGTAAAAATGTGCTTGATGATTCACCTCCTATACATTAAAACAGAAAATTTAAACATTCATTTTACATTAAAGACTACATATTTCTTTTTTTTTTAAATCAAAATTCTAAGAAAGCTATCTTATAAACAATTATATATGTCATGTTCACATTATTTTCTATTAATATATTGTAGTTTTTCCTTTCCTAAAAATGTGCCAACAATCTGAGCATTATCTTTTAACATTAAACAAAAATAGCCTTAAGGTGAGTGTGTGTGTGTTCTCGTTAAATTCATTGATGACAGTTCAACACCAATGGCAATATTGAATTAGAAAAAGTTACAATTCTCTCACATCTTTAAAATCATGTTAATTAATAAAATTATACAAAACTAAACCAAAAAAAAGTTGATGCAATATACCGTAAAGTCTGACGTATAACACGCACTTTTAACACAAAAAATAAGATTGAAATTTACCGGTGGGCAGTATACCTTGGGTATAAAAATGAGAAATAAAAAAGATTTATAAAAAGAAAATTAAGACTTCTACAAAGATTGAAATACTGTTTATTCAAAAGGAATGTCATACCTTATGAACTTAAAGGGTTGTTTTTCTAGAAATATAGTATTTTTCAAAATCCTGGGAAAATACTTGAACAAATAGTTTTAAAACATAACAGTATTGCTAACATATATTGCAGAATATTTTGTAAAAAAGGGGGTGCGCATTATATGGCAAATATACCTTAAAATTAAAAAATGCAACTTAAAAGTATAGGTGTGCATTACACGCCGGATTTTATGGTACCTCAAATTATCAACAAAGTATTTCAATAGTCAAACAACACAAAAAAATCCATATACCCTATATGATTCATACCTTAGTTTTAAAGAAATATTTCTACCACTGAATACAAGGTACTTAATAAGAAATAAATTTGATACATTCATTTTTAGAAATAATTTTATAAAGATTAGTTATGGATGCCAAGAATGAAAATAATCCAGAATTTGTTTTAAAAGGGTAGGCTTTAAAAATCATACTTATATAGTTAATTTTTAAAGACATACTAGTACTTTTGTTTGGATCATGAAATTCCAAAACTATTCAGAAAGTAAATGTGTACAGATAAAACATAAAAGTAATAGCTTCTACGAAAATTATTTTAGTTTTTTGGTACATAATTTTTCATGGAGAAAAACCATCCTTACCTCTTACTGGTTCAGTAGGAAGGAGTCTCTGTTGAACTGTGTTTGAATACTGAAAATATGCATCACCAACAGAAGGAAGAAGTTCTACACCAGGATAAGTGTTTAGGCATTCCTAAATGAGAAAATGGACAAGTATTAGAAAAGGCTGCAAAAACTTCAAACACACACATCACTAATTGTACTTCATTATATATATAAAAAAACATTAAACCCTTTAAAAAAATTACCAAAAATATAAAAATTTTCAAGTGCTATAAATACAAAATAAATGTTCATTACCGGTGTCATTCCATCTGCACCAGGATTTGTATATGTTATTGGATAAGTCATGTCTCTGGACTTATCTGAAAAAAATAAGGCATTCTTTAAATAAGAATACAACACTACACATACAACAACTTAAAATATTAAAATACAGTTTATTGGTTCAGATTCTAAGGCCTAATTTTAAAATTTGAAAACTGTTCCTAAAACTGCTTTTGTTTATTCATATAACAGCTCAGCTATTAATATACAGCTAAATTATTATTATTTCATACTTTGACAGTCGAAATGCCCTTCTCCAATTTCAAGTAATTTTGAACTAAATTGACAATATTGTACAACAAATAGAGCTCAAATTATATCTTTTTCCAATTAACTATTACATTTGATTTTTCAAAATTGTTCAGAAGGAATATAATTAAAAGGCAAAGGGGGGAAAAAATGGCCAAAATTTTTTTTTTATAACTCAGATGAATAAAGTATAGATAAAAATAAATAGTGATAAATTTTTCAAAAAAAAATATTTTTGTTTAACAATTTTTCATCACAAGGGAAAAAGTCATGCTATCTCTGTAACCAAGTATTCAACTAAGAAAAGTTAAGCATATGAATATCACCTTAAAAAAATGTTAGATAACTGCAAAAATAAAGATGATACAACAGATGCAAGCATTTAGTTATTGTCCCCCCCCCCCTCCAGGTTTTTTAAAAATAATGATACAAAGAATTTTGCATTGATGAATACACGAAATGTATCTGAATATGTTTGAAAAAAAAGCCAGAACATCCTTTCCTTGGTTTCCGCATAAACCTGTTCCTGGTACTCAACATCTCTGCAGATAGTAAATAACTCCTAATTCATTAAACTCTTTCTGTTCCTATTAGCCTCACAATCTCTTCACATGTTCTTTTTGCCACACTATCAGGTCATTCATTCTTAACAGGTCTTAAAATGTCAATCTGTTCCCTATAGACATTCTTTTTTTGCCTTTGCTTCAATAGTGATACACTGTGAGATTCACAGTTTATATTTGATATTTTACAGATAAAAAGCAGATTGCACAGTTTAAAGGAAATACAGCAATTCAATATATTGCATGTGCATGGTCTATATATGTATGTGTGTGCAATTATTTGTGTATATTATACTACTTGCAGGGCAATGATGCAAACATATTTATGAATGTGTTAATTCCACATAAACACAATGAGTTTACATTTCATGTTGTCAGATAAGACGAGAATACTCAATATCAAGTTCATGTGATGTTTTTTTTTTTGTTTCCCCATTTTGTTAAAATCCATAATCTTTTTAGTACTTATATATTATATTTTTGGAAATACTCCATTGTTTTTTCTTCCATAGAAAATAGGTCTCAACTTCTAATTATTTTTCACAACAAAATGAAAGAATATTACAAATTATAAACATTATTTTTAACTATGGGCAATTAAAATTAAGACCGTGTGAGCACATTTGTGGAAATTGTACAACTCATAAAAATGATTATATTCATGTATGCACAAACAAGATTATGTTTCCACATGCACAAGAATAGTTTTCCACTGTTGGTTGCATTTAGCAATGCTTTTTTAATTGAAGGAATTGGTTGATGGTTAAATACACAAATACCATAAAGTTTATGAACAAAACAAATATTTTTTTAAAAATGATAAACTTAATACATTAAAATGGTTACTTTTTACAATTTAGAAGACAATTTGAAGGCAAACATTTTAGCACACTCAACAAACCCAATAGTTTAACTTTATTATTTGCATTAACCCTTTACCGCCCAGTGATCTATTTATAGATCACCTCCCACTCAGAACTCCCAGTGAAAACAATATCTTTTAATCACTTCGTATTGTCATTGGTTGGTTTCCTTACACATGTAGCCGTACCCCCAAACAAGATTTGAAGCATTCTTTCCCACAGCAGTCCAGCAGCTAGCGTCTGATGTTCGCCATTTTGAAGCTTCAAAGTGCAGCTTTGGATTTTGTATCCAACAGAAAAACAATTAAAAGTAAGTTATACTTTTTTCATGAGTTTTACATTTTCAATACCTCTTTAATTATTCTGGCTTATTTATATTAGAAAAATAACTGTTTTAATTATTAAAATGTAAGTTTAAACATGCCGATCTATAAATAGATCGCTGGGCGTTAGTGGGTAGTTTCATTTCTTCCAGAATGTCTCGGCGTAAAGTGTTTCATACCACCAAAGAAGCGTTAGAATATATGTTTTCTAAGGAAATAGAGTCTGATACATAATTGCTTTGCTGCCTAATGTGGATGAGTTAACTGACGAAGAGTATTTTGATGATGATGAAATGACTACTCCATCGGTAAAAGATCTGTCAGGTAATGTAGAAAATTGTGTACCTATGGGAGAAATATAAAAAGTATAAAAGACATCTGAAGATATATCGCTGTTGCGTACCTCAAACAGGGAACAAAGTCTAAGAAAGGCATTGGAAGACCTCAGATGATATCATCAGGATCAAAGGTAATAGACTCTATGCGTTTAGATAGAAAAGACCATGTTATAGGAAAAAGACAAAACCAAAGAAGATGCCAGTTTCAAAAAAATGTAAGGGTAGACCTCTTATATTTTGTACAAAATGTAATGTAACCCTTTGTCTACAAATTGGCTATATAAAATTGTAACTAACTAAGTTTAGATCAGTAAAATAATATTTTCTCCTTCAAATCTCATTAGTTGTTTTTAAATTTACAAAAGTTACATTTTCCCTCCTAAATTTGTAATTTTTTTAATATAAAACCACAGGAAAGTTACTTGGTCTTTTACTACCAGAAGCACCCAGCGATCTATTTATAGATCACCTATTATCTCAGCTGCTAATTAAGGAAAATGGATACAACTTCATAATTACTCTATTTATAATATATAAAATGTAATTTAAAAATATTTTTCCAAAATTTTGATTTTAAAATAATTTGGGCATTAATGGGTTAAACCACTGCTACATATTTAAAAATATATTAAATTTTTAATGCATACTGCAGAAAAGTATTTCTTTATAATGAACAGAACTGTCAAAATATTTATGAATCTCATTAAATGTGCATGTTTTAAATATATTATACAAACATATTTATGAAAACACATTAAGAATTATAAACATTCATTTGAATTTAACTATTTCAGTAATGAAATTTGAGTTCAAACAAACATCTGACCAAAAGAAAAAGTTAAAAAACAATTCTTTTTAAAAGAATAAAAACAGGGGAAAGAAAAAAATCCCCTATAAGAAATGTTTTCCATACATATCCATGTTACATATAAGAAAAATTATGAAACTTCTCAGACTTTACCAAAGAAATTATTAACCTTTTTGAAATTTACTTTCTTAAAAATATTTATTAAACTATTTATTTTGACAAGTACAAAATTTTCATCAACTTTCTTATATGAATAAAAGGTTATAAAGTTACAACATTCAAAATGGATCAAGAACAAGTGAACATTTTTAAATGTAATTAATATTAAAATTATAAAATTGAATATTTATTAATGTGTCAATTTTAAAGCTGCACAAGGGGAAAAGGCAATGGATCTTGCAATTTTGAACCATCATCAAGCAATGAGAATGACATCTGAGCTAATACTCCACTTCAAAAGTTCCATACCACACCAATGTGAGGACTTTGAGGATCAACAAATTTAATGTGCATCAGTCCCTGTACAAAAAGAGGAATAAAGAGAATTTGGTTTAATTTTGATTCCCATCACACTCTGAAGCAACACAAGGGCTACTACCATATAAATTTGAACCATGGTCAAGTGATGAGGATAGCACCAGAGTTTACAACCCCTCTTAAAACTTCCATACCTCACCTACGACAGGACTCTGAGCCTCAACAGATTTAATGTGCATCAGCCCCTGAACACAGTAGGAGTTCAATGGTACTGCCATTTCAAACCCACAACTTGACAATCTGACCACTAACTCATGACCATGACCACTTGGCTACTGCAGCATCATGCGAAAGGGTAAGAACTAAACAAGTACGACTCTCCTATTTTCAAAGTAAATAGGTCTATCACATACATAAGTGACACCCAATAACTAATTACAAGAAAACATCTGAATTTCATTTCAATAATATTTATTCATCCCAACAGTTCTAAAATCAACGTGTCCAAAATTTTAGCAATAGTCTAGAAAATTCTAATATCTTTAAAATTTAAAACTTTTAATAAATTAAATATTAATGAGCATAAATCATGTTAAAAAATGACTGAAGTTACACTAAATTTTTTTTTTTTATAATTACAGTCAGGGCCCTAATTTAATAAGCCCCCATTTCACAAATTTTGCAGTTTAACGAATTGTTCACTTTTTCCAATTACAATGAAGGCTGCTACTTAATGAATAATTTACCCCAAATTAACGAATTATTTCTACAGCTGGAAAAAAATTCTTTAAATGTATTTAAAAAAAGAAACTGTAGATTTTTTTTCCCCAAATGACACATCTTTTTTGACCAGAACAGAAAGACTTTAATTGTGAGCAGTAAATTTAGATGGAAAACGTGCAGCTCATTGTTAGACTTTACAGGTGTAGATGAGACATGAGTGTAACCTATTGCATGAGTTTTGAAAAGGACAGAAAATCCTTTCATTGTCTCCTTCCACTCCATAATGGAGAGGATATCTTAGAGTTTGTACAATTTGCTCTCATTCTTGAGAGAAGTAAAAAATTTTATACATGATGATTTTTGAGAAAATTTTGTTTGATTTGTTGGAGCCAATGATTTGTGATTTTAATGCAGAGACTGATAATGAACCTCCTATCAAAACTGTTACATTTTCAAATGTTTTACATTGTTTGGAAACTGTGAAAACATACCTCTTCCTTATGCAGCAGGGCATAAATGATGCAGAATTTTCTTCTCTGAGTAAAGTCAGGGGTAAAAGCGCTTTCAAGTTGGGAATCAAAAAGATTTTCAAACAACTAATTATCCAATATTTTAAAATTTTCAATTAACTAGTGCATAATAATTCATAAATGGTATTTTTAGCTAATGAATAAAAATATGTAATTTCTAACTATGGATAATTTTTGAGTAGTTCCTTATAGAATTTCTAAAAGGCAAGGGCAAAAAATTTGTATTTTGTTTGGACCCCAATATAATGAATATAACCCCGAATTAATGAACAAAACATTCAGTCCTGATGAATTCCCTAAACTGCAATCTGACTCTATTTGAAAATACTTTTCCATTTCATATTATGACAATTTTTATAAGAATAAATGAGGATTTGTCTTCTTAAATTAAAATAGAGAGCTAAAATTAAGACTTTTTACTATACTTTTTTTCCCCACCCCTAAATTACACTAAGCTTTTCTTTTTAACACGCTTTCTTATAAGTTTCACTTGCATGTAACGGAATCTTAGAACTCGATTTTTACCCCCTTAAAAAGATCGGATTCATTCGAAATTTCGCACACTTGTCAAGGACTGATGACAATACAATAATATCATAATTTTGTCTCATTGTCCTTATCAGGATCGTCAGGAATAAGGATAATCAGATTTGGCGACAATTCCAGATAAAACATCCAGATTTAGCGATTTATTGCATATATCATTTTTTAATTTGGCGACTTGTTCCATGTACCATTTCCAGATATGGCGGCTAATTTCATACATCATTTCCAGATCTACCGACTTATTTCAGATCTAGCGACTAAAGAATAAGGTGTAACCCTAAAGCAACTGTTTTGAATTTAAAGCTAATTTTATGCAAGTATAAAATACACTTGTGGTTAATAGAAATAAAAAAAAAAGTTTTTTGTATCCGAGAAATTGGAGGGTGGGTGTGTGTTAGAAATTTCTAAGCATAATATAAACATTTTTCTGAAAATGAAAAAAAGGCTCGTGCATGTGGAAAAAAAAATAATTTGCGTTCTAAGTACTAAATATTTTTTATTTTTATAAAGCAATACGTTTAGAAGTGATGATACGAATTAACATGAAAGGAACACGTTTAAAAGGTGAATAAATGATTGACACTTCATATTACCATGCTTTTATTAACTCGCTTTCTTTAATGTCTGTCCGGGTGAAATTTTGTAATTGATTTTAAACTGTGTGACTTCCCGAGGAGCTAGAGACTTGAAATTTGGACCATAGATGAGAAGTGGATAACAATGCATGAAAATGTTCAAAAAGAAAATAAAAACGAAAAGGAGGAATTTTATAATTTTTAGTCCGTTATATAAAAACATGGTACATTAAAAAAAAAATTTATTCGAGCTTTTTCTTCTTTACACACTTTTATTTGTTTGACCTGTTCAAAAGAGACGGAATCTAATATAATGATACGGGACTCATTCAAGGCCTCGTAAACAGAGAGAATAAATACACTTCCGACCCGTTAATTAATATCCATTGAAGAGCAAGACTAATTCTACGGCCACGTAATTCCAGCTTCAACTATCAAACTCAAGGTTAAATTTAACAATAAATAAATGATAGTTTAAAAAACTAAAAAACACGCTTTTATTGTAGTTCAAACTAAAAAAATGAAAAATAAATTATAGTTTGAAAAAAACTAAAAAACACGCTTTTATACTGAATCGAACTCAAAAGTAAAAAAATAATTCTTAATAAAGAATAAAATGATTAACAAGAAAATGAATGTCATTGGGGTAAAAGCGTGGGGTGTTCTATAAATGTATGAATTGTCATAATTTTTAACTTCTATTCCGAAAAGCTGAATTAGTGTAAAAATGTAGTACAAAGCACCCCACGCTTTTACCACAATGGCATTCATTTTCTTGTTAATCATTTTATTCTTTATTAAGAATAATTTTTTTTACTTTTGAGTTTGATTCAGTATAAAAGCGTGTTTTTTAGTTTTTTTCAAACTATAATTTTTAACCAAGAAGCTTGAATTAAAGGGTTAGTTATCAAGTTTGCATGTTTTTGGTACTTTCCAATCAACGAGTTTTCCCCTGTTTTACAGCAATATTTATTCTATAATAAGTCTTGCAAGGAGACCCATCTTATAAGCCCTTTAAAACTATAACTATTATCACAAGTATCTTTTTCTTTACCAAATTGTTTACTAAATATAAAGAATGGTTAACCTTCCCAGAAGAAAAAAAAAATTTCTTTTCAATTTTACTTCCAAAGAACCAAAGTAGTAATTCATTAAGTAAATTCTGTTCTTCCAGCACTCTTCTTTAAACCTTAAAATGAAGCAGTTAATAGCAAAAGGATCCTATTTTAGTGCACACTGTTATTTATCACCAACTTCGCAAACTTCTATCACATTGGATTGAAATCCAATACAGAAAAATGAGCTGTCAGCACCGATTTTTTCTGTTGCCAAAGGGGTGTTGGACTAAATTAAAATTTTATCAGCCTAAGCCTTATCTATTTTTTGCATTTTATGAAATAGATTATTTCTCTTTGAATTTCCTTTACTTTTTAATTTACACTTTTGTGAAGAAGTTGTTATTTCATAAATGATTTAAATTCGGATATCTTTTAAGATTTCATGACAGAATTGATTTAAAAACTTAGATCTAAATGATGATCTACAATAACTGCAAAATGCAAATTTTCCTAATTTTTTTATCACACACATACACACATGCAGGTAAATAAAATATATATAATTGGACTTTTATACTTTTGATGTCTAGATTTTACAGATGTTGTATAGTTTTAATTTAAAAATAATAATAATTGTACTTGCATATTAATCCTACACCATTGGCAAATTTCCACAAATTTCTGTTTGCACCAGAAAATGCTTAGCAATTATCCTTAGGATGATGGTATCAAATATGTTGGCATAACTCAAAATCTTTGGCGCTTAATCTCTAATGTGTAGTTAATCTTAAGTGATAAATCACTGACATGAGGTCAATTCATATACACCAAAATAATTTTTTAGTAACTAAAAACCAGTCAGACATTAAATATTTCCCTAAGTTTTATCAGAGATCTCAACTCCTTGCTTAGCCTAATGTTAAAAACAACACTGCAGCATACAATTATACTCAATTTATGTTTCAAATAAATCCCACATCTATGAGAATTTAAATTGACTGCCCACTATGCACTACCCCAAAACAAAGAGGATTCTTCATTGTTAATGTACCATACATCTCTCTACAATCAAGATTACTGAAGTCAACAAAAAGTACAATTATATATAAACAAACGCCTTTTGACAAACCATTCACATTTACAACAATAAAAAATGGACAAATAAATTTTAATGATAACCAATTTCAGGTTATATTAATGTTAAACATGAAAGCAAAACAGAGATTGCACAATACATACTAAAGAGAATATATTATAGATTTATCACTTTATGTATACAATATACATACTGTAAAATTCGGCATATAATATGCGCATTTTGAACAAAAAATATGAAATGACATATCGTATGAACTTCAAATGTTATAACTCTTGAAGTATACTTTTTTTCTAAAAAGCTGGAATAATATCTCGAATAAATGACTTCAAAACAAAAGAGCATTGCACTCACACATTTTAGGTTTCTTTGTAAAAAGGGGGTGTGCTTTACATGGCAAATATTCCTAAAAATCAAAAATTGCTGCTCAGAAGTATAGGTGCATGTTATACACTGGATTTTACGGTACATAGATCAAATTTTTATGTTTTATGTAAATACTCAAAAATATAAATCCAATTTAAAACTTGTTCATCACAATAGAACTCAGATGCAAGTCAAGTGGAGGTTAAAGTGTAGAATAGGGAGCGCCAGAATCAGTCACCAAACTACCAATATGTAGCGATAAGCGTTCCGAAGTAATGAAGAGCCGAATTCAATCAGGCTTATATAAATATCGCCAAATCCTAGAGGCCTCCTATTCTACACTTAAGCCGGTAACTTTTTCTCCCATACGATAAATTTAAATCATATTTATTTTGCTTTTATACAATTCTTAGATACATAACTTGATCTTAACACTTTTTCTTTTCAAGAGATTAAATTATAACTGTGCATAATATTAGTATTAGTCCGACTGTTTAACTAAATACCAATAAAATATAATACAGGATATTTTCTTTCTTATTAATAAAACACTACCTACTGTATGAATCCTCAAAATATTACAAAAAGGCAATGAATAGTACTGTAAAGACAGGAAGCAAATAAAAAAAATTAAAAGTCAAAGACAAACAAAATACAAAGACTAAAAAATAGTAACTCATCCTCCACTGCTTATCCAGTTGTTATACTTAAAAACATGTGTTTGACTAATGATGCAAAGAGATACTGTTAAAAATTAAGACATTTTTTCCACTCCCGATATATCAGGGAAGAAACTGACGTCTTTGAAATCAAGATAATTATAACCCATATTGAAAAAATGTTAAATCTCGTAATCTTGATTTAGATAATGTCACAACACATTATCATGTACTAAGACAAGAAAAACACATTTTAGAAATCTTAAAATTCCAATTTAATAATATATCACTTTTTCACAGATGCAGGCTTATTAAACTACTAAAAGTGTTTTTTTTTTTGTCCTACGCCTGTCTTTGGAATCTCTGCCATTAGTCAACGAGCAGCCCAATAAAATGATGACGAAACATAAAAAGAATTAAAATTTGCCTCTGTAGAGTTGTCTACAAAATACTTTTAAAACAATAGGGCAGTGTTTGAGGTGGTCACCATCCATTTCACACTGGTTGCACAGAGGGCAACAAGCAGAATCCTTTACTCCAATACGATGTAAATGCCTTTGCAAGTAGTCATGTTCAGTAAGTAAACGAAAGCATGCAACTCCAACAGATCGAGGCAGAGAACTGGGGACTCTACCACTTTTGTTAAGCAAGATATTCCACCTTTTATCTGTAGTTGCTTCACCATACAGGGAGGCTCAATTAATTTGCAGTTTACTGTAAATGATTCTTTTGATGTTATGCAGAGGCAAGGGAGAGTCAGGTTGGGAGGGCAATGCTTTCTCTAGACTTCCCAAGTTCAGCTAATTTCAATCTACAGGAATTAACTAGTGCATTTTCATTATATCTTGAGTTTATTAGAGACAAAATGGCAGCTTGAGAATCAATAAAAAAAAAACAATATTATGTTCAGAACAGCTTTCCAATTTATCAATTACAAATGATATTGCTGCTATCTCAATTACTTAAAGTGCTTTCTGTTGTCTGATTGCAGAAAATATCTACTAGTTTCAAATACAATCTTTCAAAGATAGCTTCCATTTGGATTTTTTTTTTAAAGAAACAATTCTCTCTATGAGAAGCCAACCATCCCTACACTTAGAATCTTAGAGATGTTATTCTGGTCTTTGTTTACTTGTAAGCCATTTTATTTAACTAACAATACTTTTTTACCATGTATATACTATTTTCTTTTTTAACATGATACTAACACAACTTGGTTTTGATGTAACATACTGTATTTATTTGAATATAAGCAGCACTCCAAATTCTCATCACATTTTTGTGAAAAAAATATAAAAAAGTGTAAAAAAGGTTTATTGATAAAAATTGGGTAAAACAAAATAAGAACTAATAGGTGAATAATTAATTTATTTTTACCTACATTAAATCTTTGAAATATATACATAGACCTGTAATTGCTCTAACTGTCAGTATTATGTTCAATTTCCCCTATCCAAAGAATTTTTCGACCTTCGATTCCAATTTTCGGTAGCATTGACATTGAAAAAAAAAGTGTGGCTTAGATTCGAATAAATATGGTAGTTTACAAATTGTTTAAAATTTACATCAAGAAATTACGTTTTAGCACATAAAGGTGTGAATATTTTTTGCATTAATGCACACTTCAAGCAATATGAATATTAGGTAACATTGAATTAATTATATGTAACTGATAAAAATGTCTAAAATTCTTATTTTGTTGTATTTGCAATTGAATATAGTTGCAAATAATTAGCAGAGGGTCTAAGTTAAAAAAAAAAAAAGGTTGCCAATTTTCTTGTTTAACAGGAAATTATACCTCAATAGAGCCCTTTGAAAAACTTGAAGAGCAATACAATAGTCATTAACCATCAAATCATGAAATTGATTGAAAATTGCAGCACAGTAGTAAACAAAGATATGATTACTGATTTCTTAGTAACTAAACCAACCCAACTATGTCAAAGCATTTGCACAAATGATGACAGAGATTTTAAATGAATAGAGGTATCATTTTAGCGATTTCAAAATAAAGAACACAAACCAAATTTTTTTGCTAAGCAATGATATATATTAAAAATACTCTTTATTCCATATGTAATATATATGTGTGTGAAGTCCAGTGGCTGAATGGTAGCATATCGTGCTACCACACCACAGATACAGGGTTCAAACCCCAGGCTGGGCAAGATCGACTCAGCCTTTCATCCCTTCAATGGATTGATAAATGAGTAACAAGCTTGCTTAAGAAATAAACACTGGGGGTTTTCAAGTCAGACTGATCACCTAACCAGAACATATGCTCAAACACCTCAGTGCCGAGGGTCATGAAAACTGAGATAGGCATAGTGGGCTTTAGCTAATGCGTTGCTGAGTTTAGTTTTAGCATATATGTGTAAAATGTAAATGCAATTATTAATTTTTAAATTTTATATTAAATTTATGTTTTGTCAAGCTATATTAATTATCAATTTAAGCACACAAAAAATTCTTATTGCATTTATTTTTGTTTTGAAAATTACAAAAAAAATTCATAATTAAACCTTTTTCTGAGTATTCAATTTAAGGGATTCATATAGACAATTTATTCAATACTAAGTTTCTGTGAAGCTACAACTGAAAATTTTAAAAGGCGCTATTGTACAAATGTGATGAATATCTGATGAATATATCTAGATTTGACTTGACTTTAATTAACATCACATTCATCAACACAAGGGATATTGGCAACAGATGGTCTAATTTTGGACCACAATCTAGTGCAGAGAGTAACACCTGAGCTGGCACCTGACTCCCTAAATTTCCACACCATAACAATATGAGAACTTTGAACCTTGACAGATTTGACATATATCAGCACCTCTACACAGGAGATTTTACACATTTTTTTGGACCAAATGACTTAAAACCTTCAAAAGAAACTATATATTTTCCACTTTTTATAACCAACACTTATTTAAAAAAGAATATAAAAACTCTAACAGATATAAATATATACAAGCACAAGAGTTGTGTTAATATAGAATAAATTAATATAACAGGTAAATAATAATAGACACAAAAGATTCCTATAAATATAAAATAATTTCTAACTAATTCAAAATTTTAAACTAGCAGCAACCCAAACCACCAATCTATACAGATCATTAGAACAGTAAAAACTAAAAACAAAATAAAGAAAGAATAGTACTAACACAGCAAGTTACAACAGTAATTAAAGCATGCAGCTTTGGCCTATTCTATGAAATGTAAACAAAGATTTTACAGGTACTTTAATAAAGGTATTTTACAAATTTTAATTTTAAAAAAATACTAATGTTTGTGTATCTTAAAACTAAACAGCATAATTTTTTACAACTAATATACATTAATCTAGTAACATTCATTAAATTAGAAATAGAGAAACAAAGATTTCTAAGAAATACAATTAAGTATCTTTGGAACAAATTAATTCATATAAAATATCCAGACAATTAACACAGATTTAATAACTTATAAAGTGACTGAGAAGAACAACAACAATCCACATGTGCAATTGTGTGTGTTATTATTTTACATAGACATATAAAAACAAAATATTATTTACCAGCACACATCAGGTTAACTTATATTCTGGCAACAAAAAAAATATATATTTAAATTACATATTTCAAATCAATACAAATTTAAAGCACTTCTAAGAAAATTATCAGCTACATAAGCTTGAATATAACATCTTATGTTTTTTTAAAGATATCAGCTTATTCTATTAGAATACTTTTAGCATATGATTAAAAATGCTTCATATTTTGTTAATTGAAATAAAAACAATATGAGTCGTCGACGATTTCAACGTCACATACAACAGTATAAATGAAGTTATAATACACACAAAATTAGATATTGAAATGAAGAGAAAAAAATAATATATAAATAGAAATAAAAGTAATTTTAGAAAACAAGAAAAGTAAGAAATTCAAAGCGAATAAAACTGTGCATGCAAAAAACCACGATGGAGCCGAAACATTTTCTGCAGGGATAGCTTAAATGACACACACACTATACACTGCAGAAAAAATATAACAACCATCATTGAGTAAAAAATGATTTTACAGAAAAATGAAAGGTCATAAAAAATATAAACATGAAGTTTTAAGAACTACTGCATATAAAAGCGGATTTAGTACTTTGCCAAAATCAGCTGACAGATAGCTAGGTAAAATGTCTCAAGACAACGATTTTAATCAAAATAATAATTCAGTACAATCTTCCACTTTTACTACTTAGTAAACAAAAACAATATTTGACACTCAATAGCGCAATTTGTACCACTAAAAGGATGATTCGATAACAAGAAAAACAGTTTGGAGTTTCAAGATACCCATGTGTTGTATCTAAATACTGGCCATAACTTCCAGCAGCGTGTCACAGTTTCAATAATACTTCAATTAAAATGTACTCAAAACGTAGAAATACCTCCTCGCTGAAATTATCAGAGGGATCCGAGAAGTTGTCATTAGCCATAAGCTTTTTAAAAAAACATATTTAAGTAAAAAGCACTTTAGACTGGCATATTAGCAACAAGCTTTATCGTATAACAACAATGAAGATGGAGCGACCATCTCCCGAAAACCTTGAAAGGGCGATTGGTAAATGAAAATAAAAGAACCTCACAGATTCAAGGGGCAGGAATTAAAAAGACAGTTTAAAACTCTTACCTTGTGATTTATTTGCTATCTTATTGAAGCAATTTTGAAATACTTCATATAAATGCATCGGCTCATCATCATTTGTCGCCATGATACTACATGTACAACAAACATACTCTCCAACCAACTGTTATAGAAAAAATAAAATCGACTTAAAGTGTATTATTCACACTAGATGGTGCTGCTACAATCATTTCAATCTTAGAGACAAAAAAGATGAGAGATGCTCTAAAAATACATTGAAAAAAGGAAAATGAAGCTCCCTTTGTATAAGAAATAAAATGTTATGCTTGTCACATCTTTCCAAAAGTAATAATATTATGCTTTTGAATATATATAATTAATCTTCCTTTAAACACGATAAGTTTTTGAGCATTCTGTGCTCTGTTAAGATCAAATGCGATTTTTGAAAACAAATCATATGAGTATTTGATTTACTTTTAGAGTTTTATTTATAACTTAAGCTTGCAGTTCTAAAAGAACAAGTGAAAATTGTGTTTATTTCTTTATTGCACAGTTGTACTTGAGCAAGTCATCCAATAATTTTATTTTTTTCTCTTTTGTTTTGAATATTAGAAAGTGTCCCAAATTAAGTCCCTCAAGGTTTCAGATAAAGGAAATCGAAGATTCAAACACCATTGCATATGAAAACATGATGAATACAGGGTAAGCAACATACTTTTTGACTCTTAAAAGTGATAAGAAGAACTAATTATAGGAGCTAGTCAATTTGGTTCGTGATTTTAATTTATGTCGCATTCTGAAGCATCACTAGGGTTAAAGAGCTAGACAAAGAAAAATAACTGATGCAGGGGCGTTGCTACATCCGTATCAGTCGTATCAATGAAACGGGGCCCCCAAGCTACGGGGGCCCCAACATGTGCTAAGCCCGACCATGGGTTCCATACGGAATATGGCAACCCCTTAAAATAGTTTTGAGAATCTGGCCTGGCAGACGCTCAGAGATGTAATCACACTAAGCCGATGTGTGGCGATCACCGCAATAAATTAATATAGAATGAGAAATATTGTCTCTTTTCACCATAAACATTTGTAACTTCAGTCTCACTAAGAGGATTCTCATGTCTAAAAAAAGGGCCCCGAAGGATTTTTGATACAGGGCCCCACTCAGAACTAGCTATGCCATTGAACTGTCTTATTAGAAAATGAATAAAGAATTCACTGATTGCTTAAGTCCAATCCGTAACTCTTCCCCTCAGAAATTTCTGGACATAAAAACAGACCCAACTTATCTTTTACATACAGAAGAAAATACCATTTAACTCCTTGAATCCAGTGTGTGTGTGGCATAGATTGCGACTTGAGACAAAATTTCAAATTTTGCAGTGATAACCAAAATAATATATGGAGGGATTCCCGTCCAGGTATCTCTTTTATGATAAAACTTGGCTACAGAATTACAGTAGACCAATGATGTACAGATCGTAGAAATTTGAAAATTTGTTAAAAAATAAATTTTGATAAAATAACGGAATATATTAGGACTTGTTTCCAATATTAATAACCATTTTATATACTGATATATCAGGAAGCATTAAACTTAAATTCATTAACCAGAATTTTCAGATTTGTATTGATAAATACCGACAATACAATAATTGTTTTGGTTTCTTCCATCCTATTAAGTTTTATCAAAAACCAACGATATGAATGAGCAGTGGAATAGCCCATTCAGGCCAGGGACATCTTACAGTAGGGGCCGATTGGGTCTGCGGCCAGAGACCTGACATGGAAGAGTGACCTCGTCTCAGTAAAATCATGATCCGAATAATATTCCCGGACATATTCGAAAAACTAGGAATTTCTAACTACTAACAATATGGCAACTGGCAACAGTGGCCAGATTGCATTATTATGTCTTGTCTGTCGTCCGTGTCTAGGCCTAGGCCTACTACCATATACCATCATAACTCATTTATTTGAAAGGTGGTAGTCGGTTGGTGCCTTGTGTTTGTGAGATTACGAGTCACGCACATTTATTTGTTAGAGGTTATCGTTTGTATTAGTATTTGACAACGTTCAGTCTACTTAAAAGGGTCACAGGTGGGGGCTACTTTACAAAAGGGTCCAGTACCTCAAAAAGTTTTTAAGACGTTACTGATTCACAGGACAATGAATAAATTCTTTAAGGTATATAAATTGCAAAGAATTTCATTTCGCAAAGCAATCTACATACATCAAAGAAACCAAACGTTAGTAGCATTATATTAGCAACATTTAATTTTGGAACAGGTAAGAAGAAGGTTTAGTGAAACTGATTCGGAAAGTTATACTACCACAATAAAAGCTACTCCTTGAAGTCCAAATATGTAGGATTTGTTGAAATAGAAGATGAACAACGGGATGTTAAAAACTTTTCCAGAAGAGGTGTTTTTTTTTTCCTGAGAAACAAACAATGATTATAATAAAGGGAAAATTCAAAAATCAATGAAAATAATTTTTACTTTACCGATTTACATAATATTTAAGAAGTCGGGGGACAAAGTAATATATTTAACAGCAAAAAATTTATTTGATTTTTTATTAATGTTGCACTCTAAAGTTACGTGAGGGCTTTTGGTGACTGACTTTGGTCAAATGACGAGGGTATATGTGTGCATACATATAAATAAAGAAAATAGATATAACATTTTCACTGTCTGTGTGTGAACCATTCGTATCTATTATATAAAAGTCTTAGAAACTACGGATCATTATTTTATTAAACAGCCTTCTTATAATAAGGATCAGTAGATTTTCATCTTGAAAAATGCATGCACAAAGAAAAAAATTTCCAATAATATATTTTGTACACTCAAAAACTCTTATTCTGTACGAGAAATTCTTTAATTTAGGTTTTTACTCTTTAAGGCATTAAAGTTTTTTTTTTACACACGCATTTATCTCTAATTCTTAAATCGAACTTAAGTGAAGCCGAGCTATAGGATTCTTGTTTGAGTTTTCCAACATTTTTTCGAATCTATGTAACAATGTAATACATTCATAAATGAATATTTTTATGCGAGGATTTCCTGTGTAATAATCATACTCATGTCTCTTTATCTAATAAATGTTCCATTAAAATTTAAAAATTTTGAATAAATTTTAAAAACAAGTCAAATAAATGTTTCCATATTAAAAGCAAGTAAAAATTTGTCCCTGAATTACAGAACTAATTCAAAATATTTTCGGAAAGTCATGATGCATTCATAACAGAGGAAACACGTTTTTAAACATATTAATCGATGTAAACAAATTCTTAGAGTTCATCATTAAAGTGTGTGTGTGTGGTAGTTTGGAGAGGGGTGTTAATGCAGGCGTCGTCCTCATCATTTGACCGAGGGACAAAATTCTGAGGTCCGTTGTTATTAATAGCCCTCGTTATGCTTTATAGTGCTATTTTAATAAATTATATATATATATATATATATATGAAATAGACGCGGCCGTTGAAAGGTATTCTTTATATGATTACTATTATTTACGATTGATGTTTGCTTTGGCTGGAATTGACGACAGTCCTGTGATTATTCAAATCTGTTTATTCCACATCTTAAGCACATAAAACATTACAGGGACGACACAATATATACGCACACACAAACACAATGCAGCCGGCTACATATTTACCCAGACAAAATACAGAAGCGAAAAAGAGTTGGTCTCCAGGAATCTCGGCATTAATAGGCTTCTCAAATCACATGATCTGAGTGGGTAGCTAGGTGTAGTTTAAAATACTCTCGTTAGGCGGCGGGTTAACTTATTACTAAAACGTTGGTCCTGAAGGGATGGACCATTGGTAGTTAAAAGTTATTTTAAAGGATTATATTACTGGGAATTATTATATATATATATATATATATATAGTCAAAATTTCTCTACAAGCGAGAGATGAGTAAACATTAATCAAAAGTGAATATATATGTATATGCCTGTTAATACTTTTATTCTTTCTGTTTTCTCTACATCAGGCATGTCAAACTCATTTGATATCACGGGCCACATGAACTATTTTATATTAAGCTGAGGGCCGTGTTTTTTTTCAATGTTTAAAAAATTAATTAAGCAAGATTTATAGAATGATTATATTCTTATTTATAAAAATCAATGTATTACATATTATACATACATAATCATTTAATATTTCCTTTTATTTTTAAAATATACATGTTTTATATTGTTTTATTAAAAAACAAAAATAAAAGTTGTAATATGAAATACAATTTAATATTTCTTTTATAAGATATTTAACATCATTTGTTTTCTCTCAACGCTAGTCGTCAAAACTTCGTTGAACATATTGAGCTGATGTAATTTTTAAAAAATGATAAATGTTTATCATTTAATCTTGATCTTTCATAAGTTTTGTTATTTTTTTTAAAAAGTTTTTCGCATAAATAAATGCTTCCAATCATAGCCATTCATTATACACGTAACAAATGATAAAATTTTAATAAACCGATCTACAGATGAATATGCATACTAATAAAGAGTTTCAACTTACAAACATTTTTGCTTCAGCAAAGAATCACAAAAGATTTCAATTAATTCTATTTGTTAGTTTTCATTAACAATTTCAATATCGATAGATAGATGTGAAGTTAAAAATTAAATTGTAATTCAAAATTTTTAAAATTTAGAAAATATTCGATCAAATTCCATCTTTAATAATTTAATTTGGTGAGAATATTCTGTAAATTCTAATTTAAGTGATTTAATCAATGAATTTTGAAAGCTTTCAAAGAGAGAAGTTTTCTCTTTATATTTGTAATAATTTTTGTTTGAAAGCGTTAATATCAAATAGCGTTGTAACAAAAAGATTTTTGCCTTGAAACTTAAGTTGACTTGTAAGATCAACTGAGAAAGCTAGGGGTTTTCTCATTTGATACTTAATCTTTTAATTCAGAATCTTTTTCTTTTTTCCTCTTTTCTCATCTTTTAATTCAGCATCTTTTTCTTCTTTTATCTTTTCTCATCTTTTAATTCAGCACATTCATAATTTTTTCTTTGCTTCCAAAAAAATAATAATTTTATCCAGAAAATTAAAAAATTGTTTTAACACTTTATAACTCGAAATCCATTGAACTTTCGAATAATATGGTTGACCGATAACTTCATATTCTATATCTTCCAGAAATGAAGCAAATCGACGATGCTTAAGTCTACATGCTGAATATAGTTACAATTTTATTAACTACTTTAAAACATGTCTAATATATCCAAGTTCATACCCAAGAACAGTACTTGATATGAAGGTAATACAATGAAAATTTTTAAAGTTACCATGCTGTTTGCTTGTTTCTTTTAATCTCTCTGCTCCTTTAGTAGTAATGGTCACGGTAGGTGCGCTGTCAGTTGCAAGACAAACCAACTCCCCCCCCCCCCCCAAAGAACACTGTCTCAAAACATCTTTAAATGCATCAAAAATATCTATTATGAATAATAATACATGACTCGACTCTCGACTACAGTTCTCGACAATAATTCTCGACTATTTCATCACCTCTAATGGTTACAGAATTTCGACTTAAACTTACGCTTCAAATTTTTTTGAATTTGTGCTGGACATAATACTATTTTTTTTTGCGAATCTAAGCCGCCATTGATTCTAAGCTGCACCCCCAAATTCTCAACAAATTTTTGTGAAAAATAAAAAATAGTATAAAAGGGTTTATCGATATCAAATTTTACGAAATTAAGATAAATTTAAAATAAGAACTAATGAGAAAGGAATAATTATTTATTTTATCAGCATTATAAACTTTTAATTACATGCATACCCCCGTAATTGCTCTAAATACCCTATCCAACAAATTTCTTTCCCTTCGATTCTAAGCCGTGCCCGATTTTCAGTAGCATTAACATTGGAAAAAAAGTGCGGCTAAGATTCGAGTAAATATGGAAGTTCCTCCGCTTTAATTAAGCACTCATTAATAAATTCTTCTTTAGTAAATGGTTTCGTCTGTACTTACGATTAAAAAAGTAATAATATATAATTAATTTAATGCAGTTGTATTGTCTTCAACAAATTTAGATGGCTGGGGTAGCTTAGCAGTCACACAAGGTAACGAACTCGAGTCATATGAGTTTGAGCCTTGTACGAATGAAGCTGACATTAAATATGTCAAGGTTAATTGGTGTGGTGTGAAAGTTAGGAGAGAGGGTACCAGTCCATGGGCCGACCTCGTCACTTAACCATGATCCGTCGCGAAACACCCTCGAGTAGCTGAACAGTGAGAAGTTAATGTTCTCACTCTCACTTCCTCTCTCAACAAATATAGTGAATACATTTTCTTTCCTTTTTTAAGAGTTAAGTTCAATTCCAACAACTCTTCTTCATAAAGTTTCGCAACATATTTGTGACAGTTTGTTTTTAGATTTGTGTCATAGTGCCTTTTAAAATTGTATTCCTTAGCAACTGAATTACAGTTTTTACATGTCAGGTACAATATTTTATTCTTGCTTTGGGCATAAAAGTAGTGCAGTTCCCATTTTTCTTGAAAATTACGATGTTCATCGTCAGTTCACATTTCTTTACTCTGTTCTTGAAGATTGATTATGTTTTTATTAAGTAACTTTTTAGTTTAATATGAATGAAAACCAAAATCCACTTTCATTCACAAACTATTAAGTAAGCCCTACATTTTGTCTTGGCAATCTTAGGGTTTTCAAATTTTAAAAAAATAATACTTCAACTGCTTCTGACGTCACGCTATTCGTCTCTCACTGATTGGACTCTTCAAAGAGAAATAAAAGTTGCACACACGATGAATCGTAATGCGATCTCTATAACAAATTATTTTCATAAACGCTTTTAGAATTTAATAAAAATATAATTTATTATATAGTAAAATTAAATGTGAAAAAACTTAATAAAATATTAAAAATAATTTGCATTTAAAAGCTATTTCTATAATTAAATAGGATTTTTTTAAAAAACTAGAATAGATAACAGGTTAATTTTTTTGTAAATTTTAAACAGTTTAACGGAAATATGAAGTTTAAAATAAAAAAAAAACCTTAAAAATCCTGATTTTGTAAAATGTAATTATTTTGTAAAATGTCTTCGCGGGCCGCAACCTATGCACTGGTGGGCCGCGTGTTTGACATGCCTGCTCTACATGAATCATATCTCTTTTTTATTAACAGAATATGTGAAACGTTGATATTTTTTACTTCTATTTTTAATTTAAAATAATACTACTCTAAAAGTTAAATTGGTTTATATTTATGTAATCTTATCTATTCGTGGAGAATAACTTTAAAACCTTGATGGACTTCACAATTTTTAATTTCTTTTCTACAAATACAAATCATCAAAGACCTCTCAT
Organism: Trichonephila clavata; assembly: GCA_019973975.1. NCBI lineage: Eukaryota > Metazoa > Arthropoda > Arachnida > Araneae > Nephilidae > Trichonephila > Trichonephila clavata. The sequence continues at coordinate 166,511 of BMAO01008195.1, forward strand.
CATATTTGCCACTGTACACATTGTATAAAAATCAAAAACAGGACATGGATTGATTTCATTGAATTTATTTTATTAGAATATACATCACAGCGAAGTACTATATTGTTACGAATTTTGTATAAAATAGTGTAAATAATTTGTATTTGGATGTGAAAGGCATTTATATTACTCTATGCTATATTTGTTTCATGTTAAAATTGGAATATTCACAAGCAACGCCGTCCCTTACGTTTAATGGTGATTCAATGGGAACTTGGCGAAATTTTGGCGATAGTCCCAAGTTGGTATCATTTTTGGTGACCAATTTGGCTACTTGGCGATCATGTTGGTGACAATTCTTGGCGAGTTTGGGACTCTCTCTCTCTCTGGATTCTTTTAGAAATTAGTGGAGAAATCCACTAATTTCACGATCTATGACGCACACACACACACACACACACACAAGCGCATCTTTCTCGAAGTTTTCGCCACGGCTATAAATAGAGCGATACTCGCCGTAGCAGTTAGTCTGGTTTTGACTAATGTTTAATAAACTTGCCTTGACCGTGAAGACTAGCGATTAGATCGGCTGTTCAATATTACGAGCAGTGCTTGTGAATAATCTTTTACGTACGTATATGTTAGACAGTGGCGTAACGGAAAATAATTGGGCCCCCTCGCAAGGTCAGGTCTTGGGCCCCAAGCCGGATCTTAGCTATATACTCGCTAGAAAAGTCTGCTTCACCTATTACTGCTTACATAAACGACGAAAAAAATTTTAAAATTATATTTTATTTAGTTCATTCCAAGTATTGAGAATAACAAAAGTGAACTCGGTTTGCTTTTATAGCTTTGAAAATAAGGACAGGTTTGTAGCGATACCAACAAAAATCAAGTAGAAAAAGTCTGCGTTCACTGTTTTAATAGTAACTATAAAAATTACTTAAAAAGGAGATAATGAGCTATTTAATAGCTGGTTGGATAACCCCATGCGTTGAAAACTTCCTGAAGTCGTTTCGGCATTGAATTATTAAGTCTTTATCTTCTCTCACTCGTCCTTAAGAACACTCTTTTCCAGCAAGTGTATATATATATATATATATATATATACAAGGAATTGCCAAACCATAACATAATGTACCTTTATACATCACGTAAAAATATTTATCATTAAACTTTTTCTGAATGCAAAATCAACCTGAGTCTGAGTAAACGAAATAAATAATGTATAACATTAGAGAGTATTTATAATATTTATTAAAACTGGAAATCTCTAACGATAGATAACCTGGGAACTTGAATAAAAACGAACACCAAGAAAGACAGGAACACTGTAAAATAATTTTAGATTTAAAATTTTTACGAAAGAAAAAAGGTATCACTTACCTTATTCTTCATTTCTGAATCCTGGGATAAACTTGACCTAAGTTCGATTACATTCTAGCGTAAATACTGCAACTTTTAATAAGGAGAGTTATTTGTATGAAGCAAAAATGATTTCATGAAAAAAGAAATGAAAAACTGATATATTCCATTATGCTTTCTTCTCATTATGCTTCATTTGATTGAATACTGATGCAGCGCTACAATTACTTCATTAATTTAACATATTATGACTTACGCAGGTTCGATTAATTTAACTTATGTCTGCATCATATTAGTGGTTAGTACTTTAAAACTCAATTAAAAACAATGGGATTAAATGAATAATTCAGATTTAATTAGATCAAATTCGTTTATTTCTTTTAAAACATTACTAGGTTAAAATAAATACACTATTAAATTTTAAAAATAAGAATACTACAACATTCCACTTATCTGAAACGGAGGCATGGAGCTGGGTGGTACTTGGACGGCCTAAATTTAACTTTCTTAATCTGAAATCATGGTAATCTGTCTTCTGCTAATCTGTAAAATCTCTCTCTAAATCTGCCGAGAAATGTCCCGGTTCCTCCTTTTAAGTGGGGGCAAATTACCCCCTTTTTCATCCGCACGCCCTTTGGTCCCGCCTAGCCATTGGTCAGGAACCAAGCGCAGAGTTACAAATTTCGCGACGACTCTTCCAAATTATGAGTCCATTCAACTTTGCTGACCGGCCGTTGTGACCCCCCCCCCAACTAAGGAATGCGACAACATCCTGTCAACAAGTTACAAGGGGAATACACAAATTGCATGTGTCTTAGGGACCATCTTCAAACCCGATCAGCATCTAAGCCTTCCAGCCTCCAAGCCACCCATCACTTCTCCCCCCTTTCAGACTCACAAACACCTGGAAAGAGAGGAAAAAAATTAACACATATTTTGCAGCAGACATACAAAACTGAAATGGGAGTGATTAAATGACAATAGTAATAGTCCAACAGCGAGCCGGAAATGGATCTTCTTGACACGATGAAATCTTGGAAAAACAACTGCAGGAGAGGGGGAAAAAAACTGGAGGGGGAATCCTTGATCCCGACGATTGAGCCTTTTAGTGCCAAGTGCAGTAGGAAAAGGCGGAAGTCCCCCTTTCTGTTGTGAAGGTGAAGAAATAACGACAATTATGTCCTGTCGTTTGACGAATTGAAGAGGGGTGAAAGACACCACGCTGGAAGAATGTAGCCGCCGTAATGGGTAGCATATTGTTGAATTCTCTTATTGACTTCGCGGCATTGTAGGAACCTTTATACGTTTGTCTCATCTGCTCCCTCGTGTTGGAGGTTGTAAATCGTGACAGCTCCCGAACCTGATGAATGTGGCTGGCCTGTCATCCTGACGCCATGGCGAAGGGGAAAATTTTCCTTTCCTGTGGTCCGTGAGTTGCATCCCAGCTCGACCTTAATGAAAAAAATACTCCCAAAAGAGATTATAATAAGTGCGGAAATGTTCTACACACACAACACGTGAACTCATTATTTTCCATTTCACTTTCTCCCTCCCCACTAACTTCTTGACCGGCAGGGACTTTCGTTTGAATACCACACCGACCATCCCCTGCCTCCGTTTCTGCCAAACAAATGTAGTACAATAGAACGTCTTGTAAAGAAAAAAAAATTCATAAAATTCGAATTTTGAGATGAGATCTGGGCTACCGCATAATTTACACAAAAGAATTGCACTCACGAAAACATTGTAACAGTATAATTGTGTACATAACACAGCAATGATTAATGTGTAATATAAATAAAACAAGTGATATATATATAAAGATACAAGAAGTAAATACTTAAAAAAAAATTTGACTGTGACACAGATTTTGGCGCGACATGTATGCATAGTAGAATGGGTAAAAACAACATTTCCGATGTCTGGCATGAAAGTTAAACAGATATTTTGTATAATTATGCCAACTCCTCCTTCTCACTGATCATCGCAGAACGACATGATGAAGAAAATTTATTAGCTAATAATGTACACAAAAAATTTCCACCATTTTAAGGGATTTAAAAAAAATTATTTTCCAGTGTGAGATTGTAACAATTTGTGAGAACAAGTTTAGATAAGTTATTATTGTTATTTATGAGTATAATGCAAAAAAAAACAGAAAATCATCACAACATTGCATCACCTAACATCGAAATTCGACATGATAACAATATGGCATGATTACATAAGAAATTGCAACGTACATCAAAGTCAATGAGCATAAGGAATCATAAATTCACCCTGAGCCTTGAGTACTAATTAAATTAAGCATGCATTTGAAAAATACAACGTACAACAAAATCAATAGCATAAAGGAATGACAAATTCACCATGAGAATTGCGTACGAATAGTATAACTTAGGCGTGCATTTTCCTTATTACAAAACGATGAATATGCATGTGATCAGGATGCAACCCAAGGTTAAGAAACAAAAAAAATTTAATACTAAAAGTAGACGAGATTATTAAAATTGTGGCTATTAATAAAAATGGATTTTAAGTCTATATATAAAAAAATAGAAGGCGAGAAAAAAAAAACGAAACACTTCACTCTAACCTTTGAGTGCTATAAATGTGCACTGAACAGAGCGATTCGCAAGTCATCAACACCAGACACAAAAAAAATTTTGCTCAATAATAAAAATATTAATTCCCATCACTATAACTAATTCACCAAAATCGACTATCGGCAACTCGAATACTGACTCTCAAACAACATAGCCATAAAACCTTATAACCAATACGATCCGCTAACAAATTAACTAACGCTACAAACAGATAACTATCTCTCAAAAACAGAACTAACTCGACAACTGAAACTCTAATTCTCAATCATTTCTACTAAATCACTTAACTAATACCTGAATAATCATATTAATTCACAAACTCATAAAACAATTCTCTGTATCTCTTCTTCAACACTTCGTTAAACATAACTTCCGTAATAATTCACATAACCCGCTAGATTCTAATACAACCATAATGACAACAATTTCCTGTACCTCTTTAACAATTCGCTAAACATAACTTCCGAAAATAATTCACATAACCCGCTAGATTCTAATACAACTATAATGACAACAATTTCCTGTACCTCTTTAACAATTCGCTAAACATAACTTCCGAAAATAATTCACATAACCCGCTAGATTCTAATACAACTATAATGACAACAGTTTCCTGTACCTCTTTAACAATTCAATAAACATAACTTTCGGAAATAATTCGCATCAGTATTCAAATATATCACGTACAATCTTAACTCAATTGTAATCAACACTCTTCACATAATGAAATTCAACTTTTTAAAAAAAAATTCATGCTCTAACCCACTAAGTATTCAAAACAATTTCATAAGTACAGAATGAACACAAGACTTATCTACCTCAATACTAAATAATATGACCAAGAATTTTCATAAAAAAAAATTATAATGAACCAAAAACACGAAATCAAAACTAACTTCACTTAATCAATCAACATTATGCAGAGTAGTACATCATGGAGGGAGAGAGAAAAATTCATAAATCGACAAAACCAAAAGAAAAAAAAAACTGAATACCTAATTTATGGACAATTGAAACTCAACTACTCAAAAACATTCTAAAACGAGAGTACAAGAACACAATACTAGTAACTATACTTTAAACATATCATAGAAATTCCTTTAGTGTGAATAAAATTTTACTAGTGCGATGGCCAACACAGAATAAAACAAACAACCATCTCGAATATTATCAAAATTCATAAAACACAATTGTAATCAAGAATAATAATGGCAAAATAGCTACTTTCTTCTACACTATCATAAGGTACAATCATGGCGAAAGCAATAAAAGTTCAGAAATAAACATAAATGATAATACATCCACAATAAGTATTCAATGAGTAGATTGCAAGATAAAAGAATAATATATATTTGATTATAATAACATGATAAAACCAACGTTTAATAGCTCAAAATTTAATACTTCTAAGCAACAATGAAATTCACAAGAGATAATGTATAAATGAAACACAATAACAAAATACGTAGAATGAGCATACTAATAAAACACATTGAGCATGTATGGGACTACACACATAGCTAAAATAGTTATTCACTGACTTTATGAGTTATACAAGAGACCTTTCTCTATATTTCCTGACTTATTGTAGACATGTACCTTGTGTCCACAGTATATATTTTGAAATAACATACATGCAAAAGCACATGAGTGACAAAAACAAATTTAAAAAAAACATCAATGTATATAATATTGATATTTATACAAGTACCAACATAATAAAATACAATTAATTCTCATTGATACAAAATGAATTCCTACAATCTACCCGACAACAATCTTTGAAGTATTTTAAGATAAGCATGGACCCTTCTCCGATAACAAAATGTCGACAATAATATGAACAAGGTAAACATTAAAATTTTATGTATGAATTTAATTTATTTATTTTGAAACACTGTAATAAGTTTAATCTAAATATTCGAATTCACACGATTCCTTAAATTATATCTCTGTTCCTCACAAACATTTTTTACCTCTGTATCTACTGTTATATTTTCATCCAAATTGTTCAAATGCAAATATTTAAATCTTTTTATAAAAGGAATCATTCGGTTGACATGCGTGTTAAATTTCTTTCTCAGATGCTCGACATGCTGAACTCTGTAATTCACTTTGGAAAACCGTTCTACAACTCTATAGGGACCTTCGAACTTGGGTCTGAGTTTTGGAGACAATTTAGATTTAAGGTTAGGTGTCCTGATAAAACATAAAGAACCAATTTGATAATCGTAATGATGCGACTTTGTATTCTTTGTGCTAAGAGCGATGTGCGATGCTTCTTGATTTTTTAAATTATCTAGGACTTTCTGAAAAATATTCTCTAATGAAGGTAAAAGTCTTTCGACGTATTCATACGTATTTTGTGATGTATCAGAGCTCTTTTGATATGTGTACGACAGACGAATGTCTCTGCCGTGTTCTAAAAAGAAAGGCGAAGAGAAAGTGGCCTCGTGAATGGCTGAATTTAAAGCTAACATAGTGTGAGGGAGTTGTTCATCCCAGTCGTTTGTGTCATGAGTGATTGCTGCAAGGATGTTAGCCAGCGATTGATTTGGCTTCTCTACTCTTCCATTTACGTGAGCTGAATAAGTTGAAATATGTCGTTTCTGGATACCCATGACTCTACAAAATTCCAGGAACTCAGAACTTTTAAAATAAGTGGCGTTATCGACAACCAACTTATGAGGGCAGCCCCTGTGTGTACAATATAATTATCAAAGAAAGCTTTAGATATGGTGCTGGACTTAAGATCAGGAAGTGGGACGTGATCGTATAGTGGTTAGTACATTGCGTTGTGACCGCAATAACCCAGGTTCGAATCCTGGTTACGGCACCAGATGATGCAGCGCTACAATTACTTCATTAATTTAGCATATTATGACTTACGCAGGTTCGATTAATTTAACTTATGTCTGCATCATATTAGTGGTTAGTACTTTAAAACTCAATTAAAAACAATGGGATTAAATGAATAATTCAGATTTAATTAGATCAAATTCGTTTATTTCTTTTAAAACATTACTAGGTTAAAATAAATACACTATTAAATTTTAAGAATAAGAATACTACAACATTCCACTTATCTGAAACGGAGGCATGGAGCTGGGTGGTACTTGGACGGCCTAAATTTAACTCTCTTAATCTGAAATCATGGTAATCTGTCTTCTGCTAATCTGTAAAATCTCTCTCTAAATCTGCCGAGAAATGTCCCGGTTCCTCCTTTTAAGTGGGGGCAAATTACCCCCTTTTTCATCCGCACGCCTTTTGGTCCCGCCTAGCCATTGGTCAGGAACCAAGCGCAGAGTTACAAATTTCGCGACGACTCTTCCAAATTATGAGTCCATTCAACTTTGCTGACCGGCCGTTGTGACCCCCCCCCAACTAAGGAATGCGACAACATCCTGTCAACAAGTTACAAGGGGAATACACAAATTGCATGTGTCTTAGGGACCATCTTCAAACCCGATCAGCATCTAAGCCTTCCAGCCTCCAAGCCACCCATCAATACTCATAAATCTATCATCAAATGCTCTAATTTAAAATGCAATCTATGCTTTTCCAAGTTTTGTAATACTATTTTACTTGAAAAAAGTATAACAGATGTACATTATTTACGACTTTTCTAAATGAAATTGAAACACATGGGGGGAGGGAGGACTAAAGACGCCAATAATTTTCTCTGCTGCTTCTTAAAAAGTAAATCATGTCTTCACCCCACCCCCCTCCCTACTGTTAATGTATTGTATTCAGTAATAATAACAGTGTTGAAATTTTTGTATGTTCCTAGTATTTTATCCGATTCTCCGTTTGACTGTTTTATTTGTTAGTAATTAAGGTTTAAAAAGAAAAACCCACTAAAGAAAAAGTATCTATCTTTGCCTGGATTACAGCAAATGAAAAAAAAAGTTTTTTGATTTGGTAATAGGATTAAAGATATGTAATGTGTGTATGAAAGTTTTGATGATGAATGACGTTTGATCACTGATTGGAAAATCGTTTAAAAATTTGATTTCGAAAAATGTGAAACGAACTTTGGGAAAATCTACGTTTATGGCGTCAGTCAGGCTTTGGGCCCCCTAAAAGTCTTGGGCCCCCAGCAGTGCGGGGGTTGCGGGGATGCACGTTACGCCACTGATGTTAGACACTGATAATTGTGTCTGAGATCTGTTGAAGCTATGAAATCCTTCTGATATTTATTCTACGAATTTGGCTGTTGAATCCTGTATTTCAAGGATTGATTTTCGACAATAAATTCTCGTCGCTCTTAAAGAACTGCCTTGTTTTTTGCATAAAATCCTCGAACCCCGATCAAAGTTACAATATTATACATAATTGAGCATTTATTTTACGAAGATAAACACAAAAACTATATTTCTTCACATATATATCATTTACATTTCTAACTGACAGTTTCATTTTTGGTTAAACTCTCCTATATTCAAATAAAATAAATTGACTTTTTATTTAATCTAACCATTAATTCAATGCTCCTTGTTTTTATTTATATTGAAAAACATATATTGGCTATTTATATGTAACACACACAATTATTTCTCTGCATACGTATTATGATATTTCGGCTGTGTTTTCAACCGTAATGTATTTTTTTTTTTTACTAATACACACTTTGGCCACACAATGAGTTAGAAACCTTTATGATTTGCATTTAAATGCGTGCTAGTGATGAAGTGTGCAAAATTTTTTTTATGACTTGGGTAAGAATGCTAGTATAAGTAAGGTTTAAGAATGTTTTTTAAGATGAATGAAGTAAAGTGGGAAATACAACAGATTTTCCCCCAGGTGCCCATTTAGCAAGGGCCTCGATTTCTCGATTTCGAAAACAGCAAATCTCTCTGGGTTCTCAAAAGTAGCCATATCAAAAGTTTTGAAAAGTTAGAATCAGAATCAACTGCCCTTCTCTTGAAGACGTAACTGCGGTTCGAGTACAGTTTTCCGAGAGAGAGAGCTTGATCGACGTCGTCTCCGATGAATTGTATAGCAAGACACTGTGCTTCAACTGACACAAATCGTCAAACAAGGTTGCTCCGAACAGATTTCAGCTAGAACAATGCGCAGATAATAGAAGAAGATAGGAATGCATAGTCAAGTGCCTGCGATAAAACCACTCATTTCTGCATAAAATGTAAAAATTCGTTTGTAGTGGTATCGGGAAAGAGGACTCTGGGTATCTGAGGATTGAAAATGGGTAATGAGGTCGGATGAATCACGCTACAATCTTATTTTGCACTGATGGAAGGCGTCGAATTTGTTGAGAACTCTATTAAACCATGAATCCATCTTGCCTTACTCGCCCTGTGCAAGGGTCTGATGGGAGTTCCATGATATGGGGCACGTTCAGCTGGCATGGAAGTTGTGCCTTGGTGTTCTTCGAGAATAAACATCCATGATATATATATATATATATATATATATACCTCGATATACTGACAGATCAAATGCATCCTGTAATGTTGTATTTTTACTCTGACGGCGACGTAATGTCGGATTAAACGATATAGAATCCCTAGACCCTAGGTAGTCGAATTCTCGGGACCCTGTAGCCTAATAATTTTACTACCCAACATTTTAGGAATATATTTCATTGCATAAATAAAATAACAAATTATTAGCAAATTAAAAAATATATATAAAAAAATATTATATATTAGAAACTGTAATAAAAAAAACTAACTCTTGCAATAAAAAATAACTAAATATTTGGTTTTTTTTTCAGTTTCTTGTAAGTGAACTCTTAGAACATCTTGGAATTCTATGTTCTGCAAGACGCCGCATTCAATGGCTATAATAGGGAGTTCAGTCTTTCTTGTATTGTTGAAGATCGATGACAGTTTTTTAGCATCTTTAATTTTGAAAAGCTTCGTTCACTAGAAGCATTTGTTATCATAAGTTTTGTTTGTCATTTGTTTGTTAAGTCTCAGCCAAATGGAAGTAAGAGTTTAGAGTCTAGAGTCTAGAAAAAAATTCTCTTCTTAATGTGTGGACGTTGACTTCTTTCAAACTTTACTGTAACTAAAGCCTAATGTAAACTTTAGAAATATATTATATAATTTACTGTAAAAAAGATCATACTATATTTTTGAAGCGTCAACTGTTTCATAGATATAAACTGAACTGACTAATAAAATAACAGTCTAAGCCAAGCCTTGATTATAAGCCAATCTCAGGGAAAGAAAGGCTAAATAACCTGCCAAGATGTTCTGTACTCAGCATACAATCGAACATCCGAGGCACTAACAGAAAACAGAACACACTCTAGAGGGGCTCCTAAAAAACGCGGAGCCTACTTCGCTTAGTGAGTAATCCGGCACTGCGGTGACGGATACTTCATGGAAGATAATACGATTACACTGGTGTCCAAAAGTTAAGCATAAATCGTAAAATGCGAAAAACATGGAGTAAATATTCGTAAAATTATTCCAAATTTCTTGCGGATATTAATTGAGTGAAGAAAAAACATTGGGTTTATGCAAAACTTTTTAGTCGACTACGTCCTGCGTGAAACACCAGCGCATGTCGGAACGCGAAGAAACCGATTCACGCAGCATAGGCAGTTTAGACAAGTTTCGTGCAACTGCTGTGCTAAGGAACGTTGCTAACCATCAAACAAGGTGAATGATGGCACAAAGACGCCAAATGGACATGTTTACGAAAGGAAGAATCGTTGGAATGCTGGAATCCTCACGATCACAAACTGAAGTGTCTCGAATTCTGAATGTGGACCAGTCTGTGATCCCAAGACTGTGGCATAGGTTTCAAAGAACGGTAGATGTTACCCGACAACCAGTATCAGGTCGACCAAGAGTCACAACACCTCGCCAAGACCGATCTCTGGTAATAAGTGCGCGACGTCAGAGGGGCAGTACTGCCAGAGCACTGAGTTCGGCGCTCACAGTCGCCACAGGAATACGAATTTCGAGACAAACTGTTTACAGGAGACTCAATCATGCTGGCTTGTATGCCAGAAGACTAGTAGTTTGCATTCCCCTCACTTCAGCGCATAAACGCACTCGTTTGAACTGGAGTTTGAAACATCAACATTGGAGTGGGGGAGAGTGGGCCAATGTGATGTTCAGTGACAAGTCCCGGTTTAGTCTGAGTAGTGATTCTCGGCGGGTAACGATATGGAGAGAACGTGGAACACGTTTTGAACCAAGAAACATAACGGAAAGACATCATTTTCCATCAAGGGGAGTAATGGTATAGGCAGGCATCATGATGGACGGCCGCACAGACCTCCATTTCTTTCACACGGGGTCTGTGACTGCTCAAAGATACAGAGACGAAGTTCTTCAGCCTTATGTTCGCTTGTCTCGAGGTGCTGTCGGTCCTGACTTCATATTCATGGATGATAATGCGCCATGTCACCGAGCGGTGCTGATTGATGACTTCCTTGAAACGGAAAACATCCAGCGCATGTCGTGACCTGCGAGCTCCCCTGATTTAAATCCTATCGAGCATGTATGGTATATGCTCGGGAGACAAATTGTAATCCTTTCGCACCCACCAAGCTCCGTTACAGAACTGAAGAGAGCTCTTTAAGAAGCTTGGAACCGTTTGAGCCCACAACTCATTCATCATCTCATAGCAAGTATGGTAAATTGCTGTGCAGCGTGCCTGGCTATCAGAGGTGACCACACGCCTTATTAAACTGCAGCATCGGTATTTTATTTAATGTTTTCTTTCGTTTTTTCCTTAAAGTGTGAATCCTTGCTATGCTCAGTTTTCTTTCAAACTGTTACCTTTGGATAATAAAATTAATTATTATCATTCTTTTGATTTGCTTCTTTATTTTATAACCATTTTACACTCGCATATCACGTTTCCCGCCATTCTGATTTACAGTTCCTTCTTTATTCACATAATTATCAATTATGCTTAACTTTTAGACACCAGTGTATATATCGTGCCAGAAATGTTCAAAATTGGTTCGCTGAACATTCTGATTTCCAACACCTTGCCTGAACATTGCATAGCTCGTATCTGAGCCCCATAGAAGAAATGTGAGATATGGTGGAAAGATGCATCCGACAGAACTCTCCTCTTCCATCTAATTTACAAGATCTAAAAAGCTTTATAGCCAATGCATGTTATTTTCTGGATGTAAATACTCTCCTGAAGCATGTAGACTCGATGCCCAAACGAATCATAGTACACAGTGTGTCAAATAAGTTTTAAGACTCATCTCAGGGAGCAGGTTATAATGGCGCCATGAGTGTAAATGTACATGTGCCATAACGTTCATGATCTGCCGACACACTGCCAACTAGTTGATGACATTTAGTTAAGTAGCTGAGAGAAGACGAGAATTGCAGAAGTGAATTTGTTCACATTGATTTTTTTAAGATGGAGAAAAGAGCTGCCATTAAATTTAATGCAAAACTTGGTAAAAGTGTTTCAGAAACATACCAACTCATTAAACAAGTTTACGATGACTGTTGTTTGAGTAGATCAAATGTTTTTGAGTGATACAAATGTTTTTTGGATGGAAGAGATACGGTAAAAGATGATCAAAGTAGTGGAAGACCAATTTCGTCTGGGACACCTGAAATTATTAAGAAAGTATACGAAAGTTTGTGGCAAACGATCACTGTGCATCATTGAAATTGATGAAAGACACTTCAAACACCAACAAAGAAACGATTAGAACCCTCTTGCATGAAGATTTGAGCAAAACAAAAGTGCATGATAAATTTGTTCCACACACTTCAACCACTGAACAAAAAGCAACGAGAAGTGCACATTGCAGATAATCATTTCAGTCGGTGAAAGCGATCCAAACTTCTTGAAGCCCATTGTTACAGGTGATAATGTTTCCAATATGATTCAAAGCGACAAAGTGCGGAATTAAAGTCACAAAATTCACTGCGAGCCAAAAAAAAAAAAAAGTTCCATACAGAACCAAAACAATGCGCATTACATTCCTTCTATAGTAAAGATATTGTCCACAAAGAATTCGTTCCAACTGGACAAATAATTACAGATCAATACTTCTTAGCTGTTTTAAAGCGTTTGATGACCAGAATTCGTCGCATTTGTCCAGAATAACGTACTGAAAACAGTTAATGTTTGTTACATGAGAATGCACCCAGTCACACCTCCCTTATTGTTCGTCGATTTTTGGCAGAAAACAATGTCTGTGTGTTGAATCATCCACTGTATTCCTCTGATATAGCATCGTGTGACTACTACTTATTCCCAAAACTTAGAATGACGTTAAAAGGGGGCTATATTTTGAGGATATTTCGACCATACAAGTAGATTCAACGCATGCTTTTCAACCCATTCCACAAAGTGATTTACAACAGCCATTCGATTCATTAAAAAATTGGTGTAACAAGTACAGTGAAACCAGAGGAACCTTTTTTTTTTACTCAAAAAACAAAACAGGAATTGATTTCTTGTTTCCATTTGTTTTTACACAGACCCAGTCTTAAAACTTATTTGACGCACTTTGTTATCCGTGCAAAAGGTGATCCAGTAAAATATTGATCTTTGGTTTCTAATTCATTGGACAGGTAGTGTATATCAATGTACATATATTAATAGAAACAATTATATAATAATATTATATTATCGCTGGTTATTATTAATAATAACCAATTATATATATATAGTCACATTAATCATAACATATGCATCCTAAGTACAAAGTTTTTGAAAACAGCAAAAAACAAATGTATATATATAAATGATTCACTTACAAAGAAAATATAGAAAGAAAACACAGATGGTACAAATAGATGCATTTCGATTTAAACAACAAAACCAAAAAACAGGAAAAATAGATAGGCCCACAAAAAAGGCAAAAATATAATTTAAAATAAAAGGAAAGCAAATATAAATATATATATGAAATAGAAAATAGAGAATTAAATCTTAAATTATATGTAATTAAAAATTTTCACTACAACACAGAATTATGCACTGTGCGATTAAAAAAAATAATTAAAAAAAATGTTATCAAGTACAACAAATATCATTCAAAAGGAAAATAGAAAAACCAAGAAAACAACGCTCTTTTTACTCAGGAAATCATGCTCAAAAATTAAAACAAGGCAAAAGCAAAAAATCATATTGTATTTTGTGGGATATATTGTCTGAGCATGCGGAATAGGGCCGAACTGAAATGCTTGAGGAAAAATGCACGCACATAAAAACGATTAGTTCTTATTTGATTTGATTTTTATTAACATCGCACTTTAAAGCTTCACGAGGGATATGGGCAACGGTCCTCATAATTTTGCACCACGATCAGGTGACGAGGACGATGCCTGAGCTGTGTGTGTGGCACCCTCTCTCCTCACTTCCACTTCAAACTAACAGCAAGATGTGTGAGCCTCGACATATTTAACGTGCATCGGAGAGAGATTAATAATAGGTTAAATGCAAATGAATGCAACTGGTTTGTCCGTATACTGTATGGGCATTGATATTTTCTTCTTTCTATCTTTAATTTTCACATATTTTTGGTTCTTACAGTGAGATTATTATTGCTGGTGTTTTTAAGAGACGCGGTTAGCCCATATTACTGAAATGCTTCTCGTCCGGGATTTTCTTTGTGGTGAAGGCGGGAATTTCCCTTTTAAGTCTGGAATTTCGATTCTTGAAAATTTCGATAAGGAACAGGGAATGGCAAGGCAATGTAAAATGTGTTGCTTGAGAAGAAATACAAAGGGGAAGATAATCCAAAAAAGCCGATACATTTCTGTCCCGATTGCAATGTAAGACTTTTTTTTGTATTTTACTATGTTTCAAATTGTGCACACATACACACAAAATCCTCAACCATTTGAAAAAAAAGGTACGATCAAGAAATTTTTTTTGTAAGTATGAGAGAAATTGTAAAATGGGAAACATTTTTCATGGCATGCAGAGTGTACTTATAAAAGGGAAAAACTTCGGATTTTTGTGTTCCACAATTATAAAATAAAAAGATAGTGTGAAAACTTTAAAACAAAATTCTTCCATTTTCTTGTTCTATTAAGTATTGTGCTTAGTTATCTGAAATAAAAAAAAATGCAATTTTTTAAAAATATTTTAAGCAAAAAAATTGACCGGTTAAGCGGTTAATGAAAAATTCTGAAATAATATACACCTTGTTTATGAATTGATAGTCATATTAAACATGAAAAAAACATAATGTATTAATTAAATTATTTATGGTTTCGTAAATCAGTTATAATATAATAACACATTTCATAATTTTGATACATTTAATTTTTGCAATGATTACATTAGTAGCACACAAGTATGAGAAAACAAATAATAAACAGTTTTATAAATGTAAATTGCGCACAATGAGTATACAGAAAGATAGTATAGCTATAGATATGTTAAGTTTCTTAAAAGTATGTAACGAATGAGATGTTCTCTCATTCCCGCCTAGAGCTGTGGGAGGAAGGGAAGGAAGACTAGCCATATCTAAATTCACTCTCTTGATCACACAATTTAACAACACAATTCAAGTAATTTCAACGAGAAGAGTTGTTCTAAATCTAAGCAATATGTGGATTAATAACAAGATGCGCGAATTATGAGATGACATTAAATATCGACCCTCTTATTTCAGGATCAAATCTACTATCCCAATTATCTGAGCACTAATTTAACTTTAGTGACCAATCATCACTTTAATTCTTTCACCTAGCAAATATTTGAAATGCGCTATAAAATGGTATAATACCTGATCAGTAGCAATCTATCCTATCTCCTCACTTTCTCTCTTCTTCTAGCTTGAAAACCTAGACTATATATAGCCGACCTAATCTGAATGATCAAGGTATCTTCTTCAGAGTGTTGGTTGTGAATGAACTCGAATTGACAGACCAACGATTTCCCAAGAGGATCAAGGAAAGGACGCGGATAGATTCATCACAAGTATAAAGATACAATTATTATTAGAAGTATGATTTAATATAGATTGTTCTATAAAAAGCTATGTAATACGTTCATCAATATATTATACAGAAAGGAGAAATTAAACAATATTATAATTTAAAGAAAGATATTAAGGAAAAAATTCTCCAAAGAGAAAATATCAAAAGCGCCCATGATTACACCAATAGCCGTAGGTAGCCTAGTGGTTAGAACATCGGACTCCAGACCTGAGGGCCTGGGTTCGATGCCCGGTGCCACTAAATACCACCGAGTATAGACAGAGTACGTGCTCGTTAAATCAGTGGGTCCGAAAGTCTTGTGGGAGGTCGCAGTAGAAAACACGAGGGCAGGGGGCTGGAGAAAATTTCCCTCCCCTTCAGTTCCTTGCCAAAATTGTGGAGGTGGAGATATGTGGTGTCGCCATCTATCGTTAAGAAGTCCAACCTGTCTTACAGGCAATGGCCACTTTCATTCCTTCCCTGCGGGAAGGACACGACTACAACAACATTACACCAATAATAAGTAAATATATCACAGAATAAACAGCTTTATCTATGAAAAATGTGCATAATGAATATTTACAAAGATAATATAATCAGAAATAACAAGAAACAAATTTGATTAATCATATTTGCCTTTCTAGCTGTACATTTTCACAATAAATTTCATATATATATATATATATATATATATATATATATATATATAAATGGTAATAAATAAATAAATTTCCATGCGTGTAGACATATTTTTCAATTATTCAATTCTTAAAAATTAACTTTTGATTTTACAAAGCTACTACATAACATATTACGTAAGACAAGATTTTAAATATAATTCACAAAAAATTATTTCAGTTAAAAAAAACTGGGGTTAAATTTACAAAAATTCAAAAAGGGATTAATTTTAACTAAATTCTCAGTAGTTTTCCAACAGTTTAAATGCTCTTACTATTATCTGCTCTGTCCAGCAAATAAATTCGAAGAACGTAAATGAATTAGCTCAGTTTCTGGACAATTTAAACAAAAACACAGACATTAACTTAAAAGATTTACATTTCACAACTCAAACAATTTCTTCAAATTTTCTTTTCTATGTAGCAATACAAATATGAATTAATTAATTATTATCGTAACAAGTACAATTTAAATAATTTCAAGACATTCAAATCGACTTTCGAAATACTTCAGAATACTTTAAATTTTTTAAAGCAATTCAAACAAGAACGACTCTTGCAAATATCATGAAATAAAGCAGTAAGCAAATGCAAGTTTAGGAAATTCGTTGAATGCTAATTGAATTATTTAACATTTCACCAACAAGTGCTTGTAAAAAATCTTTTTCTGGTGATTTTTATCACGACTGATGAGAACCTAGCATCCTGGGCAAAATATGTGAAATATATATATATATATATATATATATATTTCCTCTTTCTCACTAATCAGATCATCAAATTCAACATTCCTTAACTTGTAAACCAAATATTCATTTTTAGTGTTTCCAATTATTGAATTGGAAACGACAATGGTTTTGCAAATTGAGCATTTTAAATAGGTGAGGATATCATCAAGGGATCCATAAAGTACTCCCAGAGCCGTCTAAGGCATGGACCTCAGCCTCATTGGGGGCTTCGTTTAGTTCCCTACTTGGCCTCAATAAGATCATGATTAAAATAATTTTAATGGTCGTATGTTATTCTCGGACATATTTTCCGAAAGACTGGGAATTTCTAACTACCAATCAGCTGGCAACAGTAGCATGACAGTATTATTAGGTGATGACCGTTGTCCATGTCTCGGCGTAGAGCTACCAAATAAACCATCATTACTCATTTAATCGAAATGCAGCAGTTGGTCTAGACGATTTGTGCCTAAATTTGTGAGACTGTGAGACATGCACATTTATTTATTTCAGGTAACGTTTGCACGAGTATTTTTCAATGTATGCTATAAACTTTCCACTTTTAAGGGTCACAGGTAGGGCCTAACTTTTACGTAGGAGCCCAGGGCCTCAAAAATTCTTAGGACGTTCCCGGGTACTCCCATTGTTCAAGAATGATGAACAAATGCTTCACAAAATTTAATTAGAATTCTTTATAGTTCACTACTAACAAGAGTTATGCTTAAGACCAATACAGAAAACATGAACTAACAGGCGGATAGTTTTTCTGCTTTAGATCATAGGCTATCAACGTGGGTGATAACCTAGTGGGCGTTTGAGGCTTTCATGGAAGCAGTAAAAAACCCAGAGAAAATGGGGGGGGGGCGTTGAGAGGGCACTGAGGGGCTTGGGCAGATTAATCAAAAAAGACTAAAAAACACGTTGATTATTTACTAACAAAAGTAAACTTTAATAGTGTTTATAATGTTGATTGTCTTTATTTAAATCATTTCTATATCACATGTACAAAAATTCACATATTTCGGTAGTTCGGGAAGTGGATGAAAAACTTAAAGATTACATTACATTCAGGCCTACATTAAATTGAGTGATTTAGTGCATTTTAATTTCTGTAGTGCACGTGTTGTCTTTGTCTGCGAGCAGTAAGAAACATGTTTCGTCCTCTGTATTTCATTACGTATATTATCCAAGAAACAATTAAATCTGTTAACCAGGAATTACCGTGATTCTTTAAAGGCTGAAACAGTCAATTTATATTTATTTTGAAAGCAATAGTTTATTATGAATTACTTCATATTATTAAAACCCTTGCCTGTCTTTATATCAGGTAAGCTAAAGCTTTTATTCCACTCATTTAAATGAAGAAGAAATTCTGTAGCGTTTCAATTCCAACAATATCCTACCTATGACTAAATATATATAATATTACACATTTAAATATATTTATGGCAATAGATATTTCAGATTTGCAAGTAAAAAAATTGGGGCTAAAGAAAAAAAATTTTAATTAAAAAATATATCCTTTTTGTAATAGGATATTTTAAAAAACTTAACTCTCTTGTTTTCACCATGTCTTATGTACACTCTTATTTCTCTAGAGTAGGAGGGAGCGGTATCGAAATATTCACTAGAAAAGGGGGCGACAGTTCAAAAAAGGTTGGGAACCTTTGCTGAAGATAAACACAATTAACTCTCTCATTTCGTTATAGGTAGAGTTCTCTCATTGGCTAGGGATTAATAAAACAAGATACAAAGCACCAAAGAGTTCTGCGCTTATGCTCAGATTGGATGCAAATAAATAATTTTTGAAACTCAACTCTCATGCTGCCATCTATTGTCGAAAAGAAATATAAAATTCCTTAATGAAGCTGATTTACAGTACACAACTACAGAAGAAAGCACAGTGCAGAAAATGTATTGAATTAACAACGAATCATTGATTACTTCACTTTCAGAATATTTTTAATGGCATTTCTTTTTTCAAATAAATCTACTATATGTTTCATGTACAAAAATTTCCTAACTTTTTTTTAAAATCAAATAACACTTTGTTGAAGCACAGTTAAAATAATTTTTTTACATATGAAATAGATGAGCGATATATTAATTCTAGATTATTCTTTAACTTACATAATTAGTAAATCAAAATTACAAAAAATTCCATTTTCTCCCGAAAAACCTAATGTTACCTGAGTTTTTACCTAATAAAGAATAAATTTTAATAATAGGATAATAACTTTAAAATATAACGAATAATTTTAAATGAAAAAACTCATTTTTACAAGGTTTTAAAAGCAATAACTTATATATTAAATAAAAATGTATTCCAGCAATCATTAACATTTTATGTAAATTAATAGTTTTGTTACCAAAGATTTTTAATTATATTTTGAAAAGTACTTCAGCAAAAAAAGCATATGTGTCCAGGGGCGTAGATAGGTATACAAAGGCCATGGTGCTAAAAAAATGAGGACCCTATCTCGGTTGGATTTTATCTAGTAAAAAAAGGGAAAATATATGAATATTTTAACTATACGAAGCTACAATTTTTGTTTACTATATTCTCCTTCTTGGCGTTGTTTGCGCTCAAACGCACCACTAAGTTTCTTTTTTTAAAAATTTATTCCTAATTTCAGTTTTATAATTTATGTAATACGTTTCGTATGTGCTTGAGTACTTACTGACGTTAAAAATAGAATGTAACTAGAAAGGAATTGCCTCTTGTGTAGGTTTTTAAGATGTAACAATAAGCTAGGCAAGATTTTACATGGAACTTTCAAGTAACAGTTTATAGAAAAATGAAAAAAATTGAAAATAATATATAAACTTTTCTATAAATATAAAGTTTGCAACATTAAACAAACAACGGAAATAATTTAGGGGAATTCCCTACATGTTCAAAATTACTTTAAACTGAATTGCCATGATTATAGTTGTGTTTTGCAACCTCTTATATTTATATCAAAAATTTGGAAGAAGTTATCACAAGTTCGGCTTGCTTGGTGGTCAGAGTCCGAGGACCCACCCCTGAACTTGAGGGTTCCGGTGCACGGCACCGCCTAGCCCATTGGTAGCTACGCCACTGCATTTGAGCACATTGCTATAGAGGAGGGCAAAGTAAATACAAGGTATACTGTAGAAAATATAGTTTATTAATATAAGCGTTGTTCAGGGGATACAATGGACCCAATTTCACATCTGAGGTGTTCGCCTCTTCGACATATTCGAAGGTCATTGTTATGTAACTATAAAAGAAAGATTAGATTGATTTTGAGTTAAAGTACATTGGCATATGCTAAATCTAAATTGCTGTGTGAATTTCCTCGGAAATTATTCGATCATTTTCCCGCTGAGCGGGAATGAAAGAAAAGCAATCGAAAGCGTCCAAGACGCAGGTGGAAAATTGTTACGTAACAAAAACTTGCTTTTATAAGATTGTCTGGCGGTGAGCGCTATCTAGCTAACAAAGTAATTAACGTATTTCCAAACACTTCCTATTTCTATTCAAAGTGTTGATATGATATTTTATACAAACGAATTAAATTAAAAAAATATTTCGAATTTTCTCATGCAAACCGCAAAAATAGTTCTATTCTAATACACCAGGGGTATGCAACTACTGTATTTATTCGAATTTAAGCCTCACTTTTTTTCCCACTGTTAATGCTACTGAAAATCGGGTGCGGCTTTGAATCGAAGATAGGTAAATTCTTTGGATGAGGGAAATTGAACATAACACTAAAAGAGCAATAACAGATTCATCCATATATTAAAAAGTTTTTAATACTGTATATAAAATTAATTATTTGCTTCTTGTTAGTTCTTATTTTAGTTTCTTAATATCTCAAATGAATAAAAACCTTTTAACACTGTTCTTTATTTTTACACAAAAACGTATTGAGAATTTGTAGTACGGCTTAGAATCGATGGCGGGTTAGATTCGAATAAATACGGTATTTTGGCTCGTGGGGCACATTGTGGACGTGGAAGGTACCGGAGGGCCACCACTTTTTAAAATGTGATTGCATTCATTATTTAAACTTACATCTCAGAAAAGGTATACATTGTATTATAAAAATAATACAATTTTATTGACTATAATTCAATAAATATAAGTTAAACAAAATAGTGGCTGTTTTATTCAATTTATTTACTGTGCTAATTTCATACCATCTATAGTTGCAAGCACATTTAATTTTAGAATCACTTTAATAGGATCAACGTATCTTATTTCACTTTTCTACAATTTTTCTTTATATATACAGAAATCAGAAGTTGAAATTCTTATTACATGCAAGTTATGTCAGCCAACTTGATCTTCATGTGAAAAAAAAACACCTTGCCCACAATTATATATTGACTCAAATGTAGAGAAAATTTTCTATCTATTTGGTTTTCAGACTGTCTTGGTGGGCCACAAAATAACTCTTTGAGGGCCGCCTGTGACTCGCGGGCTGCTGGTTGTCCATCCCTGTAATACACAATACAATTCATAATTTTTAAGAATGTATTCAAAATGTTCACATTTCAGTAACAAGGAAATTAAAAGTATTACGTACTATGTAAAAATCACCAATTGCTCTTTATCATTTAAACTGCAGCAATTTCTACCAATGACTAATGATTTGCTACGGTTAGACCATTTGAACATGTTTTATTGCTTCAAGTTTCTCTAAAATTAAAAACTGTATATTAAAGGTTTTTTTTTAAGTGCAATGAACTCCTTTGAAAATAGTTTTTGTTCCTTTCAATCAACATTTTATACAAAGAAACGCTCCGATACAGTAATAAATAACTCTTACAAGACATACCTTACGCATATCATGACTTGTTCTTTAGAAGCTATAACTATAAGTTTTAGCTACTTTAGCTTTTCACTTACTCTAAGCTTTAGCTACAATCACAGTAATCAACTGGTTGTTAGAAGAAAACAAAAGATTCTCTATATCAGGGGTGAGGAGACTTTTCTAGAGTACGGGCTACTTTTAATTTTTTCAAGTTGTTGCGGTCCACCTAGTATTAGTGGCACATACAAAGGGGGTTGACGGTTCAAAAGTCCGGACCTTACTCCAAAGCCCCTGATTTTTTTCCCGATAGATTATAACCCCATGTATATAGTACGTAAAATTTAATTAAGTATTTGTTATTAATAATTTTTATCAATTAATGCTAATTATTTATTTAATAATTTTTTTCTTACTGTTCTTTTTTCCGAACAATCAACAAAATGAAAAGAAAAAATGTTTAGCAGCGTATTGGGGTA
Organism: Trichonephila clavata; assembly: GCA_019973975.1. Lineage (NCBI taxonomy): Eukaryota > Metazoa > Arthropoda > Arachnida > Araneae > Nephilidae > Trichonephila > Trichonephila clavata. Next base: position 189,029 of record BMAO01008195.1, read on the forward strand.
GAATATGAGAATGATAATATTCGACCCTGGACACCACACCACGCCCCTTTTGAAATATTCACGAGTGCGCTTCACTGCCCAGGGTCATAGGTGTGGTGAGGTAAGGAAAAAGTCAACAATATTTATTTTAACTTAGTAATAAATATGGAATATGTACTTACCTTCGTAAATAAAATAAAAAACTCACTTTTTTGAAACCACGTTTAAAGCAAAACGCAAAATACAAACATACTAATAATAGCCCCAATCATAATAATATTTAATGATGCATTTATTGTCAAACAATTCAAAATACATTAAAATATAAAACATTTCATCTAAAGTTAGTCATCGTAATTATAGTCAGTAGAAGACTTAGTCTGCGTACCAATCTTGAATACTTCCACGTACAATTACTAACAGCTAATCTTCAGACAGTTACTCCAAATTCTCTTAGCGGTCTACAGGTCGATAGCGATCGACGTAATGCCCACCCCGGTTCTAAAGGGTCTCTCAAAATATGTGCATTTTTGAAATATTTATTACCATTTCATTACTGCGCAAAATTTCAAATGCGAATATCGCAGCATTTTACAATGGAAATGAAATTAGTAAAGGCTTTAACCACTTTAAAGTACTACTTTCCTTACATGAGATTGAAGGATTTAAATTTTAAAATCAATATGCGAATTGGAAGCAATTTTATTGTCTGTCAGAATATTCAAGAGCATCAAAAACTTCACGAGCTTCTATTTTTTGAACAAAAAAAGCAATAGGTATTGAATATAAACTTGAATGAAAAGTTTTCAACTAGGAGCAAAGTTCATTTGTAAGGGTAGATGTTGACTCGTTTTGTGAAGTATCTGTAAGATTGACTAGTCTCATTGACTTATAACTTTAACCCCTTAATTCCGACATATATTTCAGAAAAAGAGGACAAAAATGGAAAATTTTTTGTCTGTATAATTTTGTTTTTTTATATTATTATAAAAGTTAGAATATGGTTTCTTATAAAAAAAAAATAAAATAAAAAAATAAAAAAAAAACTTAAAGGCAATGACTACTATATTTATAATTTTTACATACACATAGAAAAGTAATAGATTACACACACATCTTATTCAGTTAGAGCAAATTAACCCTTTATCTACCGCATTATCATTAACTGCAGTTTTTTTCATGCAATATTTTTTTAATCACTAGATTGAAAATTAAGGGATATACATAAACAAAATACTTAACTTAGCGAAATTTAATCAGTTAGAGTTGAATAATTAATTAAAGCTATTCAACTGTAAAATTAATTACGTACATTGTTCACTTAAAATAAATAGTCACATCGTTTTCTAAGATCTTCATTAACATAGGGGAAAAAAAGACACCTTTTGACATTGTCACACCTTCAGATTTATCAATCACTGGTTTTTTTTTAAGCAATTTCATATAACAACTAAGATAAAGTGCTCTATCTTTTTTAAAATAAAAAATATCTCTTATCCTGAAGATCATTTCAAAAATGAATTGCATAGCAACACATTAGAATGGAAAAATTGAAAATTTGTTCAAAACTTTTGGTACAGAATGGTTTTTTTGTTTTTTTTTTTTTTTTTTTTTTGTAAATTTTTACAAATTTTTCAGCATTTTAATAATAATAATTTCTTTTTCTCTTCCTAATTTTAGCATATTTTTCTTAAAGTGTACTTAAACAAATCTAAAAATCACAAAAAAAATCCCTGTATGTTAATTTTTTTTAAGTTGTCGCAATAGTCGGATACCTTAAGTAATTTTTTACTGTAATAATATTTTTAAAACAATTTTATATGTATATTCTAATTCAAGTGTCACTAAATGTCAAAAAATGATTCATTTATACGGTTTTGGAAAAATCCTGGTTCCGAACGCGTAGTCAGCTTATGTGTTTTAGAATATCACAATCAAAAAATAACTCTTTACTCGAATCCCCAAACACCAACAACCGCTAGTCAGTTGTTACAGAATGAAAAAAACAAATTCGATTAATGACAGAAGAAAATGCTCTATATTTTTTTTAATTCAACAAAACAATATCTGATATAAAAGAAGCTATGAGATTCAGGAATATGTATACTCTTCAACATGTTGTTGATCTCCACTTTCACTTTAATCTAATTCCTGTTCATTTGTCTTCAAGATACAAGCGGGGACAGAAAAATCTTCCTATGAGGTATGGGAATAAACCCACGCTTTTCTGTCCAATCAACATTCCCCCTCATAAAATCGTCTGTCTGTTGGGACTTCTTCCATTGGTGGAGATCTAGCATTCTCAACTATTACACGTGTCCTCTGAGACAAGAAAAAATTTCCATAGTGATTTTCCTAGAAGAAATAACAGCACGGACATTGCCCATTCTTCAGGCCCCTTCTCTTTTATCTTACTCAACATATATCGAAGAGCTGCACATCAATTGCATTACTCAGCGAGGTACACCTACCCTGAAATTTGCATAATTTTCTAGTCACTCCTTCTTGGTGTTACATTTTCAATGCCACGAAGCGTATATTTCAGTTAAATGCTGTTCCTCAGTTAAATGATTCCTCCATCTGAATCATTTTTAAAATCTACCGCACATATATTAGAAACAACTTCCACGCATTATTCTTCATCAATTGATGTTTTTTAAGGATATCGATCTCACTGCTTAAAATTATTTGTAGTGAGAGTATCTTACTTAAAGCAAATTCCTTTGTTCTAAGTTTCATGTTAATGCCCATTTTCTGGGGAAGCTCCATTGTCTTTAATTCTTGTCTTAATAGTTGGGGAAAAGAAAAGAAAATCCATCGGGGTCAAAGAGAAAGGAAAATGATAATGAGTCAGCTGATCATGTGAGAAAGAGAAAGCTCGAGTGAAACATCCGATCAAATCCAAATTTAGTTTGAGAAAGCAAATTTCTTCCTTTGGCTGTGTCAAAGAACAAATTAGTAAATGCACTTCACTTCAGGTGATTGCACATCTGCATAAACAAAACCAAAAAATGGAGGAACGAGAATCCACAGAACAGAATAAAGCGTACGAAATGAAGTAATTAAAATGCCAATGTACTTCATTGTAAAATTATGTATTACATTCACATTTTTAGTAATATGTAATAAAAGTTTCATTAAAATTAACATATAATCGCGTATAATATTACACAGAGGCTGTACAAATGTATGCTGTGGATACTTTGCAAAAATGATGATTCCTTTTATGGAGAGGGATGCCAGAATATATTTGTTGACGAAAAAAGTCAATATATATACATACCCTCATACGCAAAAAATGTGTTTTGAGGGGGGTGAAAAAATGTTACTGTATTTCATGTAGCATTTAACTCATTGAGTCAACGACTTTTATAAGGAAGAGTGTAACCCTTTCCACAAAGTCGGATTATTAAACTCCGAGGGTCTCCTACTTGAGAGACTGTGACTCAAACGAGACTTAACACTAGGAATAGTTACCATGACACTCTAAACACTGGGGAATAATGATTTTGTTAGAATACTTATAGTACTCAAGAGTTACGAGGAAGAGCAACTAATATTTAAGTAATCAAAATTCATTTACCAGAAAAATTTGTAAACAATCAGAACTGCTGCACCCACAAAACGACAGTAGCTCCACTGTTGGCAATTCTGTCCCGAATTTGAAGTTTAATAAGAATTTCTCAAAATGGAATTCACTCTGACAGTCAATAAGTGCAGTGCCGGATTACTCATTAGGCGGAGTAGGCAATTGCCTATGGGCCCCGCGCTTTTTAGGGGCCTCCAAGAACGTGTTCTGTGTGTGTTTACTGTTAATGCTCCAAAACATCCGGGAGATGTCTGTGATGACAAGTGTGCAAGTCTGAGACGTAAACATCGACTAGTATCCTATTTACACCTGATGAGTAGTTGCTCCACAGACTTCGTCTAGACTCCAGATGTTCGATTGCACACAAAGTACAGAACATCTTGGTTGGTTAGTTAGCTTTCCTGAGATTGGCTTATAATCAAAAGGCTTAATTTAGACTAATCTATTTTATTAGTTAGTTCAGTTTATAATATGAAACAGTTGACGTTGCAAAAAATAATATGATCATTTTTACAGCAAATTATATAAGATATATTTCTAAAGTTTATATTAGGCTTAGCTATAATAAAATTCGAAAAAAGCCTACATCTGTTGCACCCTCTAGCGCCCGCTAAGGGAAGCTAGCTGTTGTAAACAAAGGGGACTGGAGTTGTTGAAAAGAAATTGAACAGAAATGTAACGAGGCCAGCAAGCGGAATGCGTTGTGTAGCCGTTTTTCTAAAAAGTAGCTTAATTTTGAAAAATTATACTTGTAAATAAACGTTAGTTGTCTACCAAAAGAGGCCTCTTTGCTGTCAACTTACTGAGAGCCCCTCATTTAATTAATAATGATCACATGGATCTAAGAAAACAACAACATCCATAAAAAGTTTATCTTGTTATCTTGTTCTAGACTCTAAACTCTTACTTACTTTTGGCTAAAACTTGAAGAATTACTGCTTTATTTTCTTTTTGTAGATTTTTATAACCCCAAATGTCGGCGTTAATAAAGAAGTGGTGCAGAGAAACGGAAAAAAGAGAGAGAGAGAGAAATCAAACAAGCTTATTGAACAAATGAATAAAACATATAGTCTTTTTCAACTTGACTTCACTCGTAGAACATCAACGAAAAATCTACTTGATACTTCTCCAAATACGACTACAAGGGAAATTATGGAAGTAGATCCTACACCACAAAAAATTGTAGAAGAGGAAGATAAAGTTCAGATGCATGACATTTAAGCTGATTCGAATGTCAGCTTGCGACAGATCTATTCGCGACATTCTATTAATAATCCTCTTGGGTATTCTTTGGGCCAGCAAAATTCCCCAATTTTCTCCTAAAGAAGGAAACGTGATATGCAAATTAAGTTTATTATATGTATTCCTAGTTAGCGAGTTAAAGTAGTTAATGAATTAGAAGTGAAGAGAAGAGTGAATGAAATATTAGAAAGTTAGAAGTTTAGTTAACTAGAAGTGACAAGAAAGATTCAAGGTAAAGATTACCTTGTAAAAGATTATAGTCAGGAAGAGAAAGTTAATTTCAATTGATTTGAAGACTGCCTAAAGTCAGGTACTGTCAACTTCATATTACGTTGATATTTAAAGTGTTAAAGTGGCTGAGAGGACATTAAGTATACGTCTACTGTGTAAAGTAATATTAAGGAAGAACCTTTAATTTAAAGAAGTTTATTTAATGTATCCTCCTCAAACGCGACTCTCGTTTCTTCCCTCTGTTACTTGACTGAATTATCCTATTTATAGTGTTAAATTGATTTGTGTTTGAGTAGATTATAGTGATAAATAAAATAATTGGAATTTATCATGTCGAATGATCCTTTATTTCTTTCCACAGCTTTAGCTGGTAGAAGGTAATCAGGATCGTTTCAAGCTAGATATTCAAAACAGAAACCACCTTGAACCAGAATATCAAAATGTTATTGGGTTATGGGGAAATATTACCGAAGGCGTACAAAATTTCTGGTGTAAAAGAAATTCTGCGGAATGTCATCATTTTGACAGTGATTTTTTTGGTTTCATGCAGACAGTATGATGATTGTAAAAGAAAATTTTCTCTCTCGATGATGTTTCGAAAACGTGTAAGTGGTGAAGTAATCAAAAGAGAATGACTCCTCGTGTATTCGCCATGCACAGGAAATGTATATTGTTTTTCATGCGTTCTATTTTGTGAAACATCTGCTTGCCAAACTCAATTTTCGGAAGGATTTTCTGACTGGAAGAATGCGGCATAAAGAATGAAAATGTTCGAAGACAGTTTAACGCATCGGGAATGTGTACAGACACTTATTTGAAGAAGACGTGCACATAATCGAACTGTTAGTTTTTTGAAAAGCCAATTTAATAAAGAACAAGAATATATTGGATCAAAGTTTGCAGAGAGTAATGTCAGTAATCAAATTTCACTCATCGCGGGGATTAGCATTTCGCGGTGGTGTATAACGTATTGGTTTTCTACATAATGTCAACTACTTAGTAATATTAGAACTAATCACGGAGAACGACTCTTTTTAAGTTCACATATTGCTAGATACTGCAATAAAGTCGTGGAAAACCTTCCTATTTGTCTTCTACAATATGTGAAGTAATAATTGAAATTATGGGAAATAAAGTTCAGGAAAATATTATAAAGTTCATTCAGGAAGCTAAATACTTTTCTCTAAGCTTTGATTCTATATCAGATATATCTCATATTGATCAATCGACAGTAGTGCTTAGATATGTGAAAGTATCTGATAGTAAAGTGGCAGAACGCTTTCTAACATTCATTCCCACAAAAAGTCACGCAGGAGAAGCGCTTGCCAGCACACTGTTTTGATCTTCCGAAACAAGTGCAGTATTGATATAAAAAACTTAAGAGGGCAATCTTATGGCAATGCAGCAAATATATCGGCATGCTATAATGGTCTTCAAGTGCATATTTTAAAGATAAATAACTTGCACACTACATACCGTGCACAGCACACTTCCTAACTTTAGTTGGAGGATGTGTGGTATAAAGCTAAGTTGGAGCAGTTTCGTTCTTTGGGCATCTACAAGCAAGGTACAACTTTTTCTCAGTAGACACACCATTGGGTGATTATGTTGCAATATGTTGAGGACAGCAAAGACTGAACTAGTTAAAAAACGAGTAAATGACACACGATGGTGTGCCAGAGCTGATGCTACTACGGCTTTATCCAAAGGTTATAGTAGCTTCCAGAAAGCTTTACAGGTCAGTGCTGAAGATATAACTTAATTCTACAAGTAATTCATGAAGCTAAATGCCTTCTAAAAGACTTGTCGAAGAAAGAAAATATTATCATGACAGGCTTTTGGGCTGTTGTCTTAAACCGGACCAATGGAGTAAATAAATATTTACAAATGAAATCAATAGAGCTTCAAACAGCCGTGAATCTTCTGAAATTATTATTGGATTTTTTAAAGTCGTAAAGAGAAATATTTTATGAATATAAAAGAAAGGTAAAGGAGAAAATAGATCCGCAATATACGGATGAATGTAGATGTGAAAACGATATCACGATGACGGTGATGCAAAAATTATTTTGCTTCAAGGAAGTGAAAAATTTAAAACTGAAACTTATTTACATATATTAGACAATTTATATAAAGAACTTTCTCGTCCTTTGGAAGCATATAGTTAAATATCTTTTCTATGTGGGTTTCTCGTTGATTTTACGACTAAGGAAGATTCAGAAATTAAAAAAGCTCTCCAGATATTTAGAGAATATCACCCTGAGGACATCAAATTCGAATTCACAGATAAAATGTGCCATTTTAAGCATTTCATATTAAAAATAGAAGCTTTAAAAATGAAGTAACGGTGCCCACATTGCGATCATACGAACTTTTGTTTTCAAAAATTTGCTGCAATCCCCGTTTCCGAATGTTATGACAGTACTAAAAATATATAGGTGTATTACCATCACAAATGCTTCTGGTGAACGAAGCTTTTCAAAATTAAAGATACTAAAAAACTCTCGTCGATCTTCAATAACACAAGAAAGACTGAACTCATTTGCTATCATGACCATTGAATACAACGTCTTGCAGAACATAGATTTTCAAGATGTTCCAAAAAAATTCACGGGGAAAAAATTGAGAAAACCAAATATTTAGTAATTTTTTATTGCAAGAGTTAGTTTTTTTTTTTGTTACAGATTCCAAAAAAAAAAAAAAAAAAAAAAAAAAAAATGTTTATTTATATTTTTAAATTTAATTAATTATAATTATTTAATTTGTTATTTTATTTGTGCAATAAAATATATTTCTAAAATGTTTAATAAAATTATTAGGCTGCAGGGCACCAAGAATTCGACTGCCTAGGGACCTGCATGTCGTTCAATCCGACACTGACTAAGTGGAATTAATAACTAGTTGTGATCAATCTAATCCTGAAGCTTTCTCTGGAAGTGAAAACCTCCCCACTGCTAATTGCTCCCATACTCCTGACTTTCATTTACTTTTATAGCTTAGAGCTAATCTGCAGAGGCGGATTAAGCGGGTGGCAGACCTGGCGGCCGCCAGGGGCCCCCAGCTCTAGAGGGGCCCCAAGCTTGATGGATTCCACTTATAAGTTCAACGTGCAAAAAAAAAAAAAAAAAAAAAAAAAAAAAAAAAAAAAGATCTTGAACCGATATTGCAACTTTGATATTTCCTCGTTTTTGAGTCGTGTAGCAGCCCTAGTCATCTTTTTCTTGTATATCTGTATTGTTGCAATCTGTACAAACTTTTCACATGCATTTTTTTTTTTGCCTAAATTTTATTTCAAGCAAATGAATGCTATTTAAATCAAACAAGTTCGTTTTCAGTTTACAGGCGTGCTTGACTACTCTCGGGTACATTTTACAATGATCGAAAAAAAAAACCCCGAACACCAAGTAAATAATATTGTCGACTAATAAAACTTCGGCAATACAAATCGGTAATAGACTACCTATACAAATGTATAGGTAGTATATTAAATTGATTAAAGTTTCAAGATCACAGGATCATGCAAGCGAGAGTAGAGCCATTTCAAATGTGAAATAATGATACATTAAAAACTGGTGTAACCGCCACACTTTTAAATGCAAGCATGCAAACGTGCATGCCTCGTGTCGTACTGGTACCGGATATCAGTATGTGGGATTGAATTGCATGCTTGTTGTTCTTGGTCGGTCATTATAAAGTTGTTTAATTCTGGTTGTGGATGAAGCTGACATTGCGTTCAATGATGTCCCATTCCTGCTCGATTGGAAAAAGATCTGGTGATCTAGCAGACCAACTCAACACGTCGTCACTCTATAGAGCCTGTTGGATTACAACAGGGATTAGGGAGCATGATATCCTGTAGGAAAACACCCCTTGAATGATGTTTATAAATCGCAGTGCAACAGTTTGTATCGCCAGACTGGCGTACTAGTTTGCAGTCAGGGTGTGTGAATTAACCTCGAGAGTGCTCCATCAATCAAAGAAAATAGCACACTCCCGACCATAACTATTGGTGAAAGCCCAGTGTATTAAAAAGAAAGCTACAAAAAATTAAAGGAAATCTACAAAGACGACATTGAATCATTTAATTTTGACTATATGAATTGTGGATCAAGAAAAGAAAAGAAAACAAAGAGATAAGGAAAACCACCACTAGAAATTTATCGAGTTGCACGAGAAATCCTAATGTAGAAATACTTTTGAAAATATTTTTAACTATACCGTTATCGAATGCATCAGGCGAAAGATCTTTTTCAGTTTTAAAACGTGTTAAAATAATTTAAGAAATACTATGGGAGAAAAGACAAATTGAACAACATGGCCATATTATATACAGAACAAAATGTTTTGGACAAAATAGATATGGCAAAAATAATTGATGAATTTGCCAAAGAGAAATCAATTTGTATAACTAGACTGTAAGCTTTTTAGTAAGGTTTTATTTTTTTTTCATATACAGTTAAGATTTTTCTGTAACCGTTGAGTTTTATTATTAGCAATTTTGAGAATTTAAAGTAAGCGGCTCTTTTCACTTTTTTAGTTTTTCGTCTCTTGAGCCCATGGGCCTCAAACCTTTTACCACCATGGGCCTCCAACTACCTTAATCCGCCTCTGCTAATCTGTATATTCTGTTTCCATAGTAAAGATGCCCCAATTAAACTTTAAATTAAGAAATACTACCCCATGTTAAGACGAAGACCTCGCGAGATTGCCCGTTATAAGAGGTGTTTTTTAATGTTCAATGGAAGACACACATTTCAAAGTACCTTTTGGAAATGTTTGAGAATGAAATATAAAATCTGATTACAAATATTTATGTTGGCAAAATTTTTTGAATTTTATCCTCGGAATCTCACCAACACTTTTTCATGCATGCCCAGAAATGCCGTAAAGAAAGAAAAATAAGAAATTATGATTAATTAGAAAGAAAATCTTTAGATAAATCAGTCATCCATATTCTTGAAAATTTTCTTGAAAGTTGTTTTAAAGGGAATTAAACCATATTTACAGTACATGAAATTTAAGCCAGTCTTGTGACGAAGATGCTGTTGATAAATTCTTTTTGTCAGCTCCGGTGGCTCAGAGGTAGCGTGCCCGCTTCGTGAGCCTAAGGTTACGGATTCGACCCCGGCTGGATTCGATAGATTTTCTAAATGCGAAAATCGTAGGCACGCATGTCATATGATTATGTGGCATGTAAAAGATCCCTTGAGTATCAATTTGGCTCTGGTACTTTCGCCCAAATTAAATCGTGACAAATATCCAGCAGCTCTGCGCCGCCTAGATGGTGCCACCATAAAAGGGCTCTCACATTTGGGGACTTGCCGTTTCTGCAAAGATTAAGTTGCCAATATGCAGCTCATTAGGAAAATAAATTCCCTTGTCTGACATTATTTTCTATATACCTAGGGTTTATGTAGAAATCTGAGGGCATAGCTTTCGAAGTTTATTCCGAGAATGAAGCTAGAATTTTGCTTCTGTGCTTTTGTTGAAACTATTTACAACATTGTGAAATTTAATTAATTATGGTTCACCTAATTAGTTAGCGGTCATCCTGTGTCTTACCCTAAATTCATCCCTAGCGGCAACCACATTGGTCCAGAATTACGTCGTGCTCTTTTTATTAAAACCAGTTCAATCCCCTGAGCTATGACGTCATAAACTGTTACGAAACATCCTTGAATTCAGCCTTTGTAATCGCCGCGAGTATCACGGACTAAAAGTTGGCCGTGTTTTTCTAAGCGAGAACATGTGCTGATGTGTTTTTGTTTATAAGAGCGTGCTTCTAGTCCGTGTACTGTAGTTCTTGTTTCAATGTTTGTTATTGTTAACTATGATAGTTCGCGAATCGTCAATTATGATGCGATGCAATACATTTTAAAGCTAGTTATAGATACGATTATTTTTTATATTGTAGTTTTTCTTTTACACTATGTTTTTTAAAGTTTTTAAATGGAAGGACAAAACTTAGGAAAAGCAACATCACTCTTGAGTTTTCAATAATAAAAATATTGTTTACACTGTGTTTAAATTTTTTTTTAGAAATGGAAAGTAATTTTGCAATGAAATTATTTAATAAGTTTCAAGGAAATAGTAGTGATCCCAATATGTCTTGTAAACAAATTATTCCGAGGCGAAATTTAGAAGATTATTTACCTGACGGTTCATGCTTCAGCAGAGTTTTGAAAATTGAACCTCAGATTGAATTAAGCAATGAATCTACAATAAAAAAGTGTGAGGTGAGTGCAAATATTTGTTCACTCAATATTTTACTTACACAGTTTGAACACTGTTCAATTAAAAATAATTGAGAGAAAACATAAATGCAAAGAGGCATAAAATTAAAAGGAAGAAATTATGCTTAATTCAATTAAAGATAATTTTTAAATATGTTTTTAAATTAGTATAAGTCATGAACTCTGTGACCTCATTCTATAACTTTACAAGAATAACTATGATACATAAACTAAGGTCATGATGAAGTAGATTAAATAATTTCAAAGTAAAGGAGATAGAATGTTGCAATTGTTCAAAATAATGTTATCTTTAAAAGAACAGTTAAATCTAACATAGAAATAAGACTTACACATATACGTATAATGAAATTTTTATTTTGCACAAATGCCACACACTACTATAGCAACTATGCCATTAGTGCACATGCTTTTCGCTCTCCAATATTTTTTTGACAGTAGAACTAAGACTTATATTAGTGCAGGGCACATGTCCAAAATTTTAGTATTTCTCAATGATTGCATTTAACAATTTACTAACTAATGATTTATTTATTGTCTTGCGAGATTCCATATACTAAATAAAGTTATACATTAATGAAGGTATGAGAGGTTAAATTCATCAAATTGAGTGACATGTATAAAATTTTTCATTTTCAATGTTTTTATGTTGATCTGAATGAGAAAAAAAATAGTTTAAAATAGGTGTTAATTTTTATCTTGATTATTAAAAACGAGCTTGTTTAGAAATATAAGTATGAAGTTTTGAAGAAGCTATTTTTTGTTGAAATGATAGAATGAGAATTGGAGATAATGTTTTGAGGATTCAGCTTCTTTAATTCCTGTGATATAATCTTGAAAGATAACTAAAAATTTTGATGCATGTCATTTAAAAATAGTATTTTGTTGTGTTATTTGAAGTAAAATGGGGGGGGGGGGATCTGAATATCAGTTGCTGTACGACTTCAGTCTATTAAAAAAATATTTTGTTTTCTCAGTGTAATGCTGTATTTTAATTTCATATTGATTATATATATATATATATAGTTAACATTGTATTTTTTATTAAAACTACTTTATAAGCTTTCAAAAGTAGGTTTTCAGCATACAATTTTGATTTATGTTCTGCAGATGGTTATTTTACTTTTGCACAATATACATTTATACCTGTTCCCTTGCATGCATTAATTTTTCGGTCAAACTTATGAGGTCAATGATTGAAAATTGATCGTAATAAAATGTTCAGAACAGTAAACTATATCTTCAACGTTTGGATAGTTAATTTTCTTTCATTTTTAAAATGAAATATGTGATTAATTTATGAAATCTGATCAGTAAATACCATTTGTTCAAAGTAATATCAAAACAGTATTTAAAAATACTAGGAAATATAAATTATTTTTAAAAGTATGTATGTCATTGTTTTAAATTATTAATTCTTTTGAATACATTTATATGGATTTAAAATTTCTTAAGCATTTCTTTGAAAGCTTATAGTGTAGGGGAGGGATGCATATTAAATCTGTTGAGAGCTCAAAAGTCCTCGCGTTGGTGTGGTAGCTAGGAGACGGGTGCCAGCTCAGGTGTCATCCTTGTCACTTGACCATGGTTCAAAATTACAAGGTCTGTCGCCAAAAGCCCTTGTGTAGCTGAACAGTACGACGTTAATATTCACTCACTTGAAAGCTTTTTCTAAATAATTTTTCAGTTTTATTTTTAAGACTTTCCATTTACTTTTTCTTCAATTAAAGCTATTATAATCAACACTTGCTAATTATTTTAATATATATTGGATTAAAATTATTGAAGAAAATAATAAAGAATATATTTTTAACGAATAGTAATGAACATTCAAAAATACAAGCTGAAGACATGTTTAATTATATCTATATTGCATTTGATCTTCTTTTTAATTAAATTTTTTAATTATTGATGCCTTTTAGTGTTTTAGGTGGTAGGACACATTTTAAATTTTATTCTAGCTGTTAAGTAAACTTTTACATTTTTTAAGTTTATGGTTTTGTGGAATAAGCAACAAAGGGTATTATCCCCAATTTTTTAAGTTATTTTGTATAATTTTTCATTTATTCCTTTTTCATACTATGGCTTTTAATTTTATAGTTATTTCATCTTCAGTTTAAAACAGATTTGCTTATAATGCTACTATTTATGGATTCATATCTGAAATATTTATCTAAGCTATCTTATTCCTTTAATGTGAAAATTGATTTTGCATTAAATATGTTGATATCTTGCATTTTACCAGCGTAATTCAATTAATGAACATAGGCTATTTCTTAAAAATGGCTTAATCTTAGATATATTTTAATATAAAACTGTGATATAAAGACATAGTGAATATCTGTGTGTAATTTCTGGAGTAATAAGCAGTAGCTGCAATTATTACAGGAAATATGAATGTTTAATTTATTCTTGTAAAAGTAGTTTGCCAAATGTATTTGAAAATTTTGCTGTCTCATTTAATTTTTTAAATTTTATTACTTTCCTTTGTATGTTATTCAATTTTGATATTTTATTTTATGTTAAATACTTTGTTTTCTTAATTAAAATTTTTGTAGTTATGACCTTTTATTTGTTATGGCAAAGCTTCTAAAAGTATTTTGTATATTCTAGTATGTTGGAAGCTTCCCTGTTTCTGGCAGTGATCAAAATGAAAGAACAGAATTTGTCAGAAATCAGCTTAAACAAATGCGGGTGAGAATGTTGTGCATTTATAATGATTTATATGCTTAAATATGATACTTTAAATTTTATTTTGATTAATTTTTTTGTAAAGATGAAGAAATTATTAATGATTTATTGAAAGTCATAGAATTTATTCATATATTAGTAGATATAGCATTATTTAATACTATATGATAAATGAAATATTTAAAAATATTTATATCATATTATTCAGAAGCTTACAGTGTATTTCTCTATTATTTAATTTCTATTGCAATATTATTCACTATGTCCTTTTTTAAAGAAATAATGTAAATTTTGTGAGCCACTCTTCCTTTTGTAATGAACAATACAAATATCTCAGTTTAACGTACATGAATAGTATATGAATTAGTTCTGGTGATAACCTGTGTGTGTGTGTGGTTGATAATCGGAACTCACTTTAGTTCATAATTGAATGGCTACCATGAATAACCATTGAATGACTATCACTTGATGATTGTTCCATTCTATCTATGAAATTTAGTGTTGAATAGTTTTATTTTTTCTTAAATGTAGAGAAAAAAAGTTCAAAGCTTTATTTGTAATATGTCTAGGTAACGTTTTATTTATTTGCATTTTTTTTTCAAAGTATATATTTTGAATTTTTTTTTGTAGGATTCTGGTCCTAAAAAGAGTGTTTTATTAGTATTATCCTTAACTGGAATTAAAGTATGCAGTTCGAATGGGAAGGTATGTAGTTTTTAGTTTTCTCTGAACAATAATATTTATATAATACTAACTTTAACATAAACATACTGATGACAAAATATTATTATTCTTTTGGATTTGTATGTGAAGAATAATGGGGGTGACAAATTAGTGTTTTTAGTAATTGTTCATCAAATGCATAAATTATTTTCTTAAAATCTATTATTAGGCTAATATTAAGGGAATGATTGTTGGAACTAAAATATTTGCAATATTCAATATATAAAAAATATTGTTTTTATAATTTTATAATAAAAAAATTTCCTTGGAGTTCACAGAGGAACATTTTCAGAGAGTATAATGCAGTAATGGGTTAATTTGATCTCAGTGTTATTCTTTACAGTGTAAGGTTATATTGGATTTCTGATACCAAAGAACTCCAGCTTGTTTTAATTTTAATGCATATTATTTCTTACTATTATGTTAGTTAACTTTAATTATTTTATGAATTATTGAGGAAAACAGACCAGCAAAAATAAATGAAACCTGTGCTAGGAAATGTGAAGCAGAATTTTTCGGAATGATCATAATATTCCATATAAAATATATTTGAATACTATTAGTAGTAATCCTTCCACACACATTAAAATTTTCTCCAGTGATAATTTGCATACAAATGGGTTAGAAAATGAATGTTATTAATATTATTTTCAGTTGGACAAATAGGCTTACTGTTTATTTCTATCATCAATAAAGCACTTATTCTGTGTTAAAGTTTATATCAATTGTAGAAAGATTTTAATAATATAAAAACAATTTGTGATTTACAGAATGAGTAATGAATGCAAATAATCCCTACCAATTTTCGTTTTTAATACTAATTTATACATTTATTAGCTCTTAAATTAAAGAGAGTTTGCAAAGAAAAAAAACATTTATGTTAAATGTTTTCCTTATATTGACAGTATAAGGAAACACAAGTCTTATTCTTGAAGAGTAAATTTCTTTTTTGTGATCCTTTTTTTAAAAAATTTTATTCAAGGATCACTTTGCTTGTTATAAATATCTAATAAACTTTTTGGTTTTTTATTATATTGTTTAATTTAATTATTGCAAAAGCTTATTTTTTTAAATTTAGAAGCAAAATTGATTAACATATTGTTCAAATAATTTTTATTTACAATTCTCATTGTTTAGTATCATTATACTAATATTAAAACCAATGTTGCATTTTAGTATGCATATATATGTATCTTTTTTTAATTAAAGAATTTTTTTTGTAAGCAAATGCTTTTAGATTTTAAATATGTGATAATTTTTTTTTTATAAATACTGTTGTGAATGAAAAAATGCTTAAACAACAAAATGATATGATTCCATAGTTTATGAATAGAAAATTTATTTAGTAAAATTATGATTTTTTTAATATAGATGTATAAACATTTCCATGATATAAATAAATGATTTTTCATCATCATTAACAATGCCGTGGTAATAATAGTGATAGTAATATGATTGTAGTTTAGAGAAAATAATTGTTAAAATCATTTGATTATTAAAAAAACTTCTAAAAATCTTATTTATTCAAGGATATTTCAACCAGCAGTGGTCAAACAAGTAATCTGTTATTCATTCTAAATAACTTTGACTTACAAAATTTTAAGAAAAAAATTTTGTTTTTGGTTATGAAAGTAAATAACCCCATTCTCTAAAAAATATATTGATCCATTTCATTCAGTGCTATGATAAAGTTCGTGCTATAATGACTCAGTAACTTCATATTCTCAAGACAGATTATTGGTATTTCCCTCTTGCTAAATAGTAGATAGAGCAATGATTATATTATTGTTTTATGTGTAATGATTTTCCATTTTGTTTTGTTATTAATCTTCCTAAAATGTAATTTTTTACCATTCGAAACATTTGGATGAATTTTGACTATTATGTTGATACTTATTCTTTTCGAGGTTGTTTTAATTACAGTTCTTTACAGTGTCTTATATTTTCTATTTGTATATTGTGTTGAGCTTAGGTCTCTAATTTTATTTTTGTTGTCATTCATACTATTAAAACTATTTATTTATGACTTAAAACCAATAATCATAACTTTCTTACACTTTGTATGCAACTTGTGAATATTCGTTTTATTGAAAACTGTACTTATGTTTACTGACAGAATTCTTTTTTAAAATTCATTATTTAAAAACTGTGAATATTCTAAGAATACCATGCTATCAAAATGGTTTTGTATATTTTCCTTTACTTTTTTAATTTACATATATGTGTATATATATATATATTAAGTGAAGTATTAAGATGAATTGCTACTAGTGTAAATTATAAGCATTATATTCAATTGTCATTTCTATATACTTATGTACATTTTTTAGGGAATGTAATTATGGAAGTGTTTTTTTGATGTTTTATTTTAATATGTAAAATTTTTAAAAATGTTCAATTGTATTTCAATACTATTATGAAGAGATTAAAATACTATTATACTTTCTTATTTGGCTTGCTTTTCTGGATGGGTACTTTAAGTAAGTATTTAAAATTCATTATATATATATATATATATGGGTACAATTTTAATTAGAGGCAATTATTTATTCATCTCTGCAATCTTGAAGTTTAGTATAGCATTTTTGCATGTAAGCTGTTGTTACTTATTACATTTTGTCTTAAAGTTTTTGTTTATTCAATTTTGAAATGATTTAACAGTTATCTGCTGTTTTTCTACATCACTTTATTTGTGTTGTTTGCTCATACATATTTATAGGGTTAGCATATCAGTAGTTGATTGTTTGCCTTTCGGGTATTCTTAGTGTTGAAATATGTACATATTTACGTAAAATATTAAATTGAACCTTTAAGTGAAATTCTTTCATTATCATTTCAAATTGAAATGAATTGAATTATTATTCCTTTTTATCTAATTAGTGTAGTTTAAAATTAACTTTGTTTTTATGTATTTCTTAAAATGTTTCAGTATATTTTTACTAGGATAAACATGTCTGTCTATCAATAATTTAGTTTCTAGTTTTTGCATTTTAAATATATTTAAAACATTCTAAGGTAACATGTCTAATGCTTTTTTGTTCTATGTTTTCTTCTTAACAGTTTAGTATTAATATTTTGCTTGCACTAGATCATTAAAATATCTGCTCAATATGAAATGTACATTTACTTCGTTGATCTATCTCTATAATTTTTATGGATAAAACATTTTCTTTTCTGATTTTTTTGGCATTTTTTCTCTTTTATTGTAGAAATATTAACATTCAGTATAAACTTTAATTACTTTAAATCTTTTGTGATTTTTCTTTGTTCTACTTTATGTAAACTTTCATGATATCAGGTTGAATAAAAAGTATTTTAGCAGTTGAAATGTGTAACAAAACCCTTTGAGAAGACAGAGTTGCATATTCACTTGTACATGATTCAAATATATATTTTAAAAGTCAATTCATTTGATTTCATTCTTATGATATATTAAGAAAGGAACTTTTGTTTTGCAAAACATACGACTTGTATATCTTTCTCGATGAATGTAAAATTCTGTCAAAATTTAGTGTGAATGTAAGAAATGTTTTAAAATGATAATTTTGAATTTGAATCCAAAAATAATGACTTTGATTTGGAGAATTTTGGCCTTTAAACAACCTTTTCATCTGTTATGAGTTCTATCCCAGGATCATATAACTGTAGTATAAGGGTTGAGTTCTACATTGGTCGCATTGTTTTCATATATTTTGTGGGATTTTTCTGTGTAACCTCATTTACTTACTTTTTAATTAGTTATCTCAAACAAATAATGGAAAGGAACAACTTAAATTTTTTTTATATGTCTTGTTATTTCCTAAAACTTATCATTTGAAAAAAAATGCAACCCTAATTTTTCTTTCCTTTTATTTCAGTACTCTAATTTTTATACTTACTGTTATATATCTAGGTAGATTTAAAAGTTTACATGGATCTACCTTAATGAAACTGAAAATATAAATATTTTGTTTGTTCTATTGATTTTAATTAATGATTTATTTTTAACTTTTTAAAAAGTGTTGTGGTCATCAGGCCTATTATATTAATATATATTTATTAAGATATTGTAGAAAGCTTTATTACATTTAATGAATTATACAATAAAGCATTTGATATAAAAATACGGAATTTATAGAATTATTGTTGCATTATTTTTTTCTGTTTCAAATGAATTTATATGGCTTATAGGTAGTTTAGGAAAATTTTCGAAGTGTTAATAATTGTGTCAAAATTCACTAATCAAGTGTTAAAATTTCTACCCTAAAAATTGAATGCTTTGTAGTAATCTCGACACATATTTGTTAAATCGAGCTGTGTATGTGTAATAATAGAGAGTCATAAATATGTATTTGGATGAAGTGTACCTTCCTCGGATTTTTTACATTGATGTAGATTCGTTAAGTGTGTTAAGGGTTTTTTAGGAATGTTCTTTATTTTTTGCTGTACAATACATCCTAAATTGTATAATTATTTAACAGAAAGTGAAAATAAAATTTGTGCCCGTCAGTATATGTTGAGGAAAAATATGTATCAAGATAAAATACTTATCATAAAAAGAATGTCTACTCCATCGCAGGAATATTCCATAATTTTTCATTGAGGCTGTCTTCGTCAAATGTAAAAGAGCTTAAATTAAACATTGTGCATATTTTGAGATGAAAGAAACAATCTTAATTTTCTTTCAAATTTTCCAAGTGTTTATTCATACATGTATTTGTAATGGAGATTTTAAAATTCAAAAATATCCTATAAATAAGCTATTTTTCAATTTACTTGTAAAGAGAAAGCTTCTTTTGCATTATATTGTATGAAATATGCAACTCATTTTATAGCAGAAAATGTAGGGATGTAGTGATTACATTTATGAATCTAATGCATTTAAAATGTCTTAATTTTTTTGCCTGATTTCATTTATATATATTATAAATTACAGTACATATGAGTTTGCTTGTAGGAAAAATAATTTTTTTATGTATGTACTTTTTGTTTCAGAGTGTCTTGATGGCTCATGCACTTAAAAGAATATCATTTGCCACCTGTGACCCTGAGAATCGTCAATTTTCATTCCTTGCTCGTGAACCTAATGGCCATTTTAGTCTACAGTATTGTCATTCATTTTTGGCTGAAGATTCGAAAACTGTAAGTAGTTAAAAATCAATTCCACACTAACTTCTTTTATTGTTCATATGACACATTTATGCTTGTTCAAATACATCATGGATAAGGAGAGTAGTACTCACCAGCAGGGAACCAAAGATATCAAGTGATCTTTGTATTTATCATTACTGCAAAATATATTGAAATTTTTTTCTGAAATGTTTTTTTTATCAGAATGAGAATATAGAACATATATATTAAATTTACCATTAAGTTCTGATTGGTATTTTGATAAATACAACAAATTATCTTGCAATGATATTTAATTTGGAAGTTATCTTTATGACTAAGGTATCCTTTCATAGTTTTATATGAATTTTTTGAACACTTAAATCTAGAAGTGTACTTTTATCAAAGGTATTCTTTAGTGAAATTTTTCTGCTGCATGAATGAGAGTATTTTTCTTACATAAATGAGTTATTTTTGAGCAATCATTGTTCCTCAATTATTAATTCAGAATTAGTTATATGTTTATTGCATGTGATTTTATGCTTTAATATCCTCTACAATGTTTTGCTTTTAATATGCAGAATAGAAACACACTTGTCCTTTATTTTGTGTGATTTATGATTTAACATTTCTAATATTGATAAAATATGAGTTTTTAAGTTTTTCAATCAGAATATATCTATAATATAATCATTTTGTTAATTATTTAAAACTAATATGTTATTATTTAGATAAATTTTTTCTAAGGATTAAATCATAGAATTTTCTTTCATTCTGTAATGAAGAAAATCCCTTTCTTTACATCTTGTTTAATTTAACTTGTTATTTATTCAGTTATGTAAATATTTAAATCGAACACTTAAGTTTTCATGTTTTAGCAATTTTAAAATGTAAGGGTCTGTATATATATATATATAATATATTTTAAATAATAATAAATTATTGGTTTATAAATGCTGTGAATTATTTTTCAATCTGCTGTTAAAGTAGTTACTGTTTTGTGCTATATGTATCTTCTTGAGTATTTAAACTAAATACTAGTAAAATTTTTGAACATTTGTTTAAGGTTATGTTTATAGATGAAATATGCAATAAAACTTTAATTAGTTTCAAATGTTTTGTACTTTTTATGTACAGTGGCCACAAAAGTGTTCGTACACTTGCAAATTTCTATAAAATTTAATGTTTTTGACTAATAAAAGTTTATGTGTCGGAATTGTATTTTTTAATAATATCTGCAACTTGTTCTAATTGAATATCATAATCAATTTTTTAAAGATAGTATAACTATTATTTAAAAAAAATTAATAAGAAAAACTACTAAAAATTATGTCACAAAAGTTTTGTACACTTAAAAATCTCAACATTGCTTTAAATATTGCATTTCTTTCTTAGTAGGAAATCTTTTAGCGTCCACAACAACTTTTAAACATCTTGGTATAGATTTAATTAGTTTTTGTAATTTCTGCATCAATGTTTCTCTATGCTTCTGTGATCATTGTTTATACTTCATAATTTGTTTTATATGCATTTGTTTTTTTTGTTTGTTTTTATATGCCATGTTTTCACTTTAAATTTAAATGCTCACCAAATATACTTTACTGGGATTAAATCAGGAGATTTAAGAGGTGTTTTCAAAATTTGGGGACAGTTATAGAGACACTAGAGGCGTATGTTGAGAGCAGTGCACTTGGGGCCATTATCTCGTAAAAAAATGAAGTCGTCTCCAATACCCAAATTTTGGGCAGATAATTTGAAATCGTTCTTTAAAAAATATGTATATACACTAGCCCCGTTACCCACCCATCTAGCTGGGTATTTCATGATGTTTTATAAACATATACTCTGTTTATATATATATATATAAATATATAAATTATTGATATCTAAGTCCTAACATTAAGAATTTGATTGTATTGAAAAATATACTTATACCTGTAACTGTTGCCTCTTGATAAAAAAAGAGGGCAGAAATCATCTAATTTGTATTTTTTAAAAATCTCTAAAATTGAAGTATAGAATGATGTTTGCACTTTCGTAACCCTATAACCAAGTGGATTCCCACAAAACCAATTTTCGGTGGATCTCTACTCTGTAAAATGAACATGCAAGCCAAATTTCAAGTCTAACAGAAAAAAACGAAATTTTTATTATCAATACCCCCCGTAATCCTGTTGAGAGTCGTTTTACAAAATAACCGTTTTTAGCGGATTTCAATTCAACAAAAGTAAAATGCAAACCAAATTTCATTATTATAGTCTTTGTAGTTCGAAAAAAGGATTTTTTTGTCAGTACGCCCCAGTAGCCCCTGTCCCCCCCAGGAGTTGATTTCCGTAAAATACATTCTTAGTGGATCCCTATTCAACAAAAGAAACATGCTTAACAAATTTCAAGTATGGGGGAAGGGGTCTAACAATTCAAAAACAGGAATTTTTTTCTATAACTCCTCTTTACCTCTTGCAACCCACCTTGGGGGTCTATTTTCGTTTTACTCTTTGTTAGAGGAATTCTATTCTATGAAAGGAACATGCCTACCAATTTTCAAGCAGGTAGATCTAATAGTTTAAAAACTGAAATATTTATTGATTACGCCCCTTAATCTTCCGAAATGAAACATGGTGGCTGATATTCGCGAAACTCATTTTGTAGCAGTTCTCTACTCTACGATAAGAATCTGCTTACCAAATTTCAAGACTGTACGTCTAACAGTTTAAAAATGGGGAAAATTATCTATAATGCACCTTGAGCCTCTGCAACGCCACTTCGGAGTCTGTTTTCACAAAACCCATTTTGTGGGGGAACTGTACTCTATGAAAGGAATCTGCTTACCAAATTTGAAGACTGGGTCTAATAAATTAAAAATGGAAAAAAAATATCTATAACGCCCCTTGAGCCCCGCAGCGCCACCTAGGGATCTATTTTCACAAAACACATAACATAGGGGATTTTTAATCCATGAAAGGATTCTGATTGTCATATTTTAAGACTGTACGTCCAGTACTTTAAAAATGGAAATAATTATCTATAACGCCCCTTAATCCCCGCAACGCCACTTGGATGTCGATTTTCAGCAAACTCATTTTGTAGCGGATCTCTACTCTATGAAAGGAATCTGGTTACCCAATTTCAAAATTGTACGTCGAGTAGTTTAAAAATGGAAACAATTATTTATAACGCCCCTTAACCCCCCGTAACGTCCCTTGTGGTTCGAATTTCGCAAAATCCGTTCTTAGCGGATCTCTACTCCATGAAAGAAACATGTCTACCAAATTTCAAGTCTGTAGGTTGAATAGTTCTGGAGATATCGTGAATCGTTAGTCAGTGAGTGAGTCTCTTTTCTCTTTTATCTATATAGATTTAAATAGAGCTCAATTCACAATACCGTAAAAAAAAATCCAAATAACTTAATCCTGAAGGTGATTTATTTCCCCACACAGGAACACCTCCATCTTCATGCTTTACTGTTCCAATTAGATTCTTGGTATAAAATTTAAGACAAATCAACATTGATAGCAAATTTATCAAGATGACTGAAAATTCAAAATTCTTGGTTTCAATGGTCATATAATAATTTGGAGTAGAAAAAATGAGGAACTTAAACACAAGGATTTAGCTGGAATAAGAACACCACCATACTTCAGCATGGAGTCCGAGGTGTACTTGTATGGTGGCGTATATCAACTTCAGGATTAGGTAATTTGGTATTTTTTTATGGTATTGGGAATCATTAACTCTATTTAAATATTTTAAATTACAATTTGAAATTATCCACCCATAATTTGGATATTGTAGGCGACTTCACTTTTTAACCAGATAATAATGTCAAGCGCACTGTTCTCAAAGTACGCGTCTGGTTTCTCTGTAACTGTCCCCAATTACTGAAAACACCACCTAAATCACCCGATTTAAGCTATCTAAAACATATTTGGTGAGAATTTGAATTTAAAATAAGAAAACATGATATATAAAAGCAAAGTGTGAAGTAGAAACAATTATCACTAAAGAATGATGGAACATCGATGCAGAAATTACAAAAAAACTGATGGAGAGAATTTATACCAAAATGTTTAAAAGTTGCTGTGGATGCTAAAAGATATCCTATTAAGTACCAAAATAAGAAAGAAATACAATATTTAAAGCTATGTTGAAATTTTTTTAAGTGTGCGAAGACTTTTGTAAAGTAATTATTTTGTAGTTTTTTGATTAATTTTTTAAAATTATAGTTATACTATCTTTTAAAAATTGATTATGTTATTTCGATAAGAAATAGTTCCAGAGATTGCAAAATATTACAATTCCGATGTATTAATTTTTATTAGTCGAAAGTATTAAATTTTATAGAAAATTATAAGTGTATGAACACTTTTGTGGGCCACTGTATATTTTATCATTTTGTTTTCTTACTCTTTATTAAAACTTAATTCTTAAAAATAGCTCTCCTTACATTATATAGATACTTTTTTATTGAACAATATCTTTGTAAAAAATGTTTTTTAGTAGTTTTAGCCATTTTGTTTTCTAATTTTTTAATTAAATTTCTTTCTTAAAACTATCTTCTTTTTAAATTGAATGCTGCCGGAATGTGGATTGACTTTGATGAATGATTATTGCTTTATGTTACTGGGATCTCTGTAAACTAAATTAATACTAATTTACATGTTTTCTTAATATAAAATGAATTTATTAGTTTAGTGTATAAACATGTAGAATATTTGTATTTCTTATTGTATTAAAACAGGACAGATTTTTGTTGTCTGTATTATTACTTATTATTAGCATGCTGTATTTTTGTGTTTTGCTTTATTGATCAAGTGCTTGATAGTCAAATTGTAGTAAAAAGTACTTTATAAACTTCAGAAATATGGAAATTCTGCTAAAAATGATAATATTTTTGCAGCATTTTTTAGTAAAAAGTATTCAGTTTCAAATGAAGCTGCTAAATTAAATATCTTATGTCATTCTTGTTTAACATATATTTGCAATAAATTATCTTGAATTCAGCTTTGTATTTTACGAATTTAGTAGTGAAATATACAATATTTGATGTAAATAAAATATTCTTTTCTCTAAAGTCTTTTAAACTGTCTCAATTGTTGTTCCTACAAAAAGTGGTTAACTTCAATTATATGCAAGAAACCAGATTGATCTCAGCAAATTATCGACGAGTACTGTACATTCATTATTAAAACATACTTAAGAAGAAAAAAATTAAATGAAAAAAAATGTCATTTAAAGTCTAGAATTAAAGATCCAAAGACCTATTTATATATACAGCTTAAATTTAGAAGTGTTTTTAATATTTGAGTTGAAATGATTTCACAAATTTGGGCTGCTGGTTAAATCTGTGATACATTTTATCTAACATAATTAATTTCAAATGATACATAAATATTAGAAGCTATTCTGACTCTATTTAAGAGTTTCTCTCTTTTGTGTTACTCTATTCGTATAATTTCCTTTAGAAGAAGTATGTAAGGAGGAGAGAAAATCTGGATTGATTATATTGATAGTAAAAATTAATAAATACACCTATACAATTCATTTTTTAAAATTATTAGCACTAATTTGTAGATAGTTTTTTACTAAATATTTTAATGTCATTTATTAATTTATTTCAAATTTAATTTCTAAGTGTATGTAAACGCTTTGTGATATGTTAATTTTAATTCATGAATAAAATTCAGTTTTAATATATTTCTATTAATATTTGTTTTTGTATTATTATTATTGTTGCATTGGCCTGCTCATAGATATTTCAACAAATATATCTACATGAATGAAATCCAATGTGTGTGGCTGAGTGGTAGTGTATCACACTTCCACGCCACAGGTCTGGGGTTCAAATCCCGGGCCGGGTAAGTGCGACTCAGTCCTTCATCCCTTTAGGGGGTCCATAAATGAGTATCAAGCTTGCTTGGGAACTGAACACTGGGGGTTTCGCGTCGGACTGACTACTTGACTGAAACATCTGCACATGCACCCCAGTGCCCAAGGTCACATAAACTGAGATAGGCACAGTAGGCCTTGGTCCTCATGGGCTGTTGTGCCACTGAGTTCAGTTCAGCTATCTACATGAATTGCTATTGTAGCACAGCTTTTTAGATTGCTGTTTTTTAAAAAAAAATGTTTTATACTTTTAATCACTTGTTAAAAGTGACAAATAAGTTTTTCATTGAGTGTTTATTCTCCTTGAAGCTTATGTTTTTTTCCTAATGGTTTTTAAATAGACACAATTTTCAATTTTATTATTTTAGAATGTTTTATGTGGAATTCTAGCGTATAAAGAAATTTTACTAATGTGCGCTTTGGCTCAAAATTTTTTTTATGAAGCCTTAAAATCTTTAACTTAATGTTTAAATTTAATCCCTATACTATTCTTTTTAATAAAACCATTTGATATGAAAATATTCATAACCTGTTTCAAATAATTTTCTAACTTTAAATGCTCATTTTTTTTGTTTAACAATTTGTAAAAATGTAAATTTTAAAATAGTTTTTTAGTTATTTTTAATGATTGTGTAAAAGGAAATCTTTATGCAGGTTAGTTCAGTACTTTTGTTTAATGTTGCTTGCAAATTTTTCATATTTGCTTGTATAAGAACTCTCTTGTATAAATATATTTCAGTTTGTATGGAAATTCAATGAAATATGTAACATGTATTATTCATTTTGCCAAAATATGTGTGGACACATGCATACATTGGATACATCCAATATTTACTGTGAATAAGAATTCTTTCTAATAATTGCGAAATTCCTTCTGAATTTCATAGCTTGACCATTGTTTAAGAATATCAAGTGTTACCCCAAGTGTCCTGCAAAAATTGTGGATTTTGTTGTCATATCAGCATAGTCAGATTAAACACATATTGATGCATGATGAAAGTATTTTTGTTTAGTTAAAAAGTAAAAATATATGTTTAATTATTTGAATATGTATACTTACACTTGTGCATAGATCACTTTGAGGGAAAAAATTTTAGTGACATACAAATTTTAAAGAAAATGTGTACTCTACATTTTCAATCTGCCATACACCATTCTACATGAGAGGGGGGGGGGCAGAAATTGAAATTCTCCATTTTTGAAACTTATAATCAAAGTTATTTTCCGCTTAATTGTCGGACTTCTTATAGCAGTGGCGAGGGAAGAAAACGAAATTTCGTGAACAAAATTTGGGAAATTTCTTTTTTATGTGTTCAAAGGCGTTGTATAAAATAAACACTTCAAAGAAATTTTAATTATTAAATAATTGGTTTTTATACTGTGTTAGAACTTGGAATTGAAATATTACTAGAAATAAAATGTATTTAATCCTACTTTGTGTGAGATGTTTTATAAATTGACATGGCTATAAGTTGGTTAAATATGATCTTTGTTATATATTCTTTTCCTAATCAAATACGAAGTAGTTGAAATTTGAGGTTTGTTTTTTAAAAGAAGATTTGACGTTTAATTATCTGTATGGAAGGCTGAAAGTACAATGAATAGCCTCAGCTGCTATGGAGTTTAAAAAATTCTGAATATTTTAATAACATGTCAATCCTATTTAAGTTTCAGGAATAATACAAGTGCAATTTATCACAATTAACTCTTATTCTGAGAAAATTTGAAATTATCTTGCTTTTTATAGATGTATAAGCTTTTATTTTTGTTATATTCTAGGTATGTTTTACTGTTTTCAGTATTTTTTTTTCTGTAACATATGTGCTAATTAACTTTAAAGCATAAAAGAATGTAAAGATTTTTGCAGCTGCAAAACATGAAAGACACATAAACTGTTTTTGCTCATATTTAAACTCACGTTTATGATCATTTTGCAGTCGAACCAAGAGCATATTAATTTTTAAATAGGTATTTTTTTGCCATAGTACAATAATATAAATTTTTTTACCTTATGGCTTTTAGAGTATATTAATTCATATATTTCATTTCATTTATAATTCATACATATAGAAAAAGTATACCTGTGTAGTTTTTACATAAAAAGATAACTTGGAAAATCAAAATAAAGCAATTCAAAATTCGTTTTAAGTGATTTGGGTAACTGTCTAATTTTGAAATCATAAATTTGTATTCTTTAGTTTTTTGTTTTTAAGTGTTCATCTGTAGGATACAGAATTCTGTGTCCCATTATAATGCTAATTCTTGCACAGATAAAAAAAATGAGTTAAAATAATAATTGTCACTTCTTTTTATACATTTCATAAAACTGGTTACGGCTGTCATGAAAAACTACCTTTTCAGTAAGATGAAATAAGAGATGAAAAATCTTAAGACAAGAAGCAGTACGGAAATATTTAAAATAACAGCTTTTTTTTATTTGGTATATTTAATATTTAATTTATTAGGTTTGTTTAATCAGTTCAACGGGGTACGCGAACCCCTTTTGGAGACCACTGGCTTAAGTTAATGTATTGTTCGCAAATTTCCTACTTCGCGTATATTTTTCTGTATATATTTTCAAAGAATTTCTCTAAGTTTTTAAGCAGAGTGTCTATACTGTCGCGCCATCTGTTAACGAAATTTGTTACGATAAATTTCTTGCAAAATGAACACATTTCAGTACGACCTCCATCGCTAAATAATGGTGCGATGTTAAATTTTATTCCCAAATAAGTACAGCTATAGTATAGCATCGCATAATTATATTCAACGTGAATAATGCTAGTCTTAATTGTTTGTAAATCTTTTTTTTAAAAATTTTATTCACTTCTTAGTTATGTGCACCTTTTTTGGAAAAAATAAGTGTGTGAAAATTAATTTCATCAGTTTATTCATTAATTAATGTAAAACTTTCAAATTTGTGTTACTATTACGTTTATAAATTTTTTTCATTCTTGAAAATTTATCTTTTTCCATTTCTGTACAAACCATTTAAAAAAACTACGCTTTTAGCCAGAATTTCAATTGAAAACTACTTCTGTTAATTAAGATCGATAGTTCACGGGATTTTTCAAAATTCTTGATCTTAATTTCCAAACTCGAAACCCATGATAAGTTCTCAATAAAACTTGTCGAGGGCGCAACATCTTTGTACTCTTTAAACTTGTTATTTTGAAATATAATGAGCAAACTAACAAAAGAGTTGCTTTAAATTTTGGAAAAATTGCGAATCCGACATTAGACGTTTACACCCCCTCCCCCCCAATCCATTTAAGTGACTTCTCTGTTGCAACGTTATCATCATTAAATTCCTGTATACATTTTTGGTTTCTTCCAAAATTTCAATCTTGTTTTAGTTTTGAAGGATTTTTTAAACCTTCTTGTGTGTGTGTGAGTGTGGTTTTTCTGCCTTTTATATAGTATTAAAAGCCATAATTTTTTTAGAAAGAGATGCATCTATCTTATGTTTTTTATTTGTATCGTTACGTTATCAGGGTGGATAGGTGAATAAAATGTAATAATTGTTAAAGATATTCTACTTTCTCTTTTAAATGTTTGTCTGTTACATTTACTGTTGTTTAAAAGAATTGTGGTTTTTAAAAATAAAATGTAAGAAAGAGCAATACTTTTCTAACATGATATAATTGCTTAAATTCTTTTAATCTGTGTTTTAAAAAATTTCAGATTCATTTTTTTAAAAAAATCTTATTGCCTATTTGTTTCCTTAAGTATATATAAATAATTTAGAAATAAGTTTTGAATGCGTTTTTTTCCTTTACAAGACCCTTTAGGAATCGTTATAACAGAATGGAATATAATCAATTTATACTTGTTCATGTATCTACTCGTATAATGAACTTACTCTGTATTTTGGTAAAGTTATTTTTGAATATACATATATGTAATTCATTTATTTATAAAGTCTAACTTTTTCCTTGGAGAAAAAACAAGGAATTTACTGTTATATATTTATATATATTTGCCTTTTAAAAAAAAATAGTGGAGAAATTTACGAAATGAATTATTTTTGTCAAGCTGTTTGAAAATTTTTTTATTTTTGAACCTTTATTTTTCCACGATTAGGTTTTAATTTTAGTTTTCCAAAATTCCGTTGTTGTTTTTAAAGTTGTTTATTTATTACGAGATACGATTTTGAAATCATGGCTCTATGAACCATTGCAAATTGAAAATTTTCATTTGTAAACTATATGAAATATGATAGCTATCTAAAGATATATTTTCCTTACAATTTATATTTGTCTTACACGTCGATTATTATGTTAGTAAAATTAAAATTACTGTAAAATCCGGCGTATAACACGCGCTTTTAACACAAGAAATATGATCGAAATTTTCGGGTGCGCATTATACCCCGAGTATAAAGATGCGAGCTATAAAAATAATATAAAAAAGATGAGCATAGAAAGAAATTAAACTTCTACATGTATCGAAATACTGTTTCTTTAAAAGAAATGACATTCTTTATGAACTTCAAGGGTTGTAGTTCTAGAAGTGTGTAAATATATATATATATATATATATTTCTAGAGCTTGGAATAATACTTGAATAAATGATTTCACACACACACACACACACACACACACACACACACACACACACACACACACACACACACACACACACACACACACACACTCACTCTTCAGGTTTCTTTGTAAAAAAGGGTGTGCGTGTTATACGGCGAATGTACCTAAAAACTAAAAATTGCAATTTGAAAGTGTAGGTGCGAGTTATACACCGGATTTTACTGTACCTTATTACTAGGGCCCTAAGAAAACTTGCAAAATGATTTCAAGGAAAGTTAGAAAAACTTGGATGATGTAAATGGAAATATATTTGGTATCTGAACCGTAAAACATAAGCGAAAATCCAATTTAGAATAAATAAAGATAAATGATTCACAAAAATAATTTATCATACACTTACTTCCGTAGCCTGATGTTAGAGGTTGTAATTTCTACAAAGAATCAAAAGCTCAAATTCCATCGTGTGAAATAATGGTAATTCTTACGGGTAAATTTGACTGATCTTTAAATGGAACACATAATGCAAGTATTTTAAAAGTAAATGATTCCTTATCACATAATCGTTCCCAGCGCCATTAAAGATCCGTCGAATAAAGGGGCTGATACAAATTAAATCTTTTGTCTGTCTCAAATACATCGGTGTGATGTGGAAGTTTAGAGAGTGTCGTCCTCGTTACTTGACCATGATTCAAATTTACGTTGTATATCACTTATAACCCTCGTATTGTTTGGGAGTACAATATTTTTTAGCATTCAAATGAATTGTATCTTAACCGTGTTTCAAGATCGTGGTACAGTTTTAATTAAACTACTCTTCTTAATTATAGTTTTTTGTGTGTGTATTTGAAAGCTTTTGTTCTGATTAACTTTCTGTCAGGCATAGTGGTTGTAAGGTATTTTATATGACCAAACTTTTTCATTTCAAACAACTAATAATTTGAATCAAACTGCGTGTTCTTAAGTGCATTTCTTGAATATATTATTAATTTCATATAATCTTTGCAAACTACCTTTTTAATCCTTTTTATTACTTTACACCATTCACATTTTCAATTTGCTGCAAAATTGCGGTACGATTGCGTAAAATTAAATTGTATTATTGTTGACATCTACTTCGAGGATCAGTGGTTAGAAAGAATCTGGACTCATCATTGAATATAACGATTACTCACTGATCCATGCTTCAGTGCTGATGACTTGGTTAAACGGACTCTTCTGGATGTGTTAGTCAGTGGGACAAACAGAGCGGTTCTTACAAACACGCGTTTACTGCAGCCTTCTTGAAACACTAACTCATTAAACTTGAGTTCTTGCGACCGCATGAAATTCACCAGGTAACTGAGAAGCTGTTGTACACCTGTCACGCCTCGTTGTAATGGATAACTATTGATTTTTACTGTTCGTTATGGCCTTTAGTTTTTTCTCTAAGAATTCATTCATATTAAACCTTTTCTTTAAAATGCACGCAACGATGGTCGTTGCATTAAAATCTAGCAATCTGCACTTGCGACTGCCCTGCTTCAAGTGCCTCGATGATTCCTTTCTTTACATACCATTATCCAAACGTTGGTGGTTAGCAATTTTAACTAGATTTTATTAAATTATTATTTTATGGGATGTTATAAAAAAACACGACACAAGTCGCTGAGGTAAGCAAGCGAATGAAACATGGAAATTGGCGCTTATAGTTACGAACAGTGGCGCACACAAGAGGTCATGCGGGTCTGGACACCCCCAAAGCCCTTGAGTTTTTCAATTAATGATAATTTAATTAAGTGCTTGTAATTAATTTACTTTATCAATTAATGGTAATTATTAATTCAATAATTAATTTTTACTGTTTTTTGTTAACAAAATCGGCAAAATCAGAAGAATCAATTGGTGCTGTCTTGAGGTATGATACGAGTTGGGAGACTTTCAACCATGAACCCCCTTGAAAAATTGTGTGCGCTACTGGTTACGAAGCATTTTTCTCTAAATACACAAGTTACACGCATATAGGCCTACGTAATCGAGGCAAAAAATTTGCATCTTTGGAAGTATTTTACCTTTCGTTCTGTACTTTACAAGAAAATTGACCGAATATGCAAACTCTCATTTTAAGTAAGTGTAATTTTTAAGTGTAAGACCTAAAAATTTTTCAATTGTAATCATTACAAAGCTCCAGTTGACGGCAAAATAGCTTGGTAATTGTATATTTTTTTATTGGATGATGATAGATAACTACTTATAATATTTGTTCAATACTTTTCTTACATATATTTGATTTTTTCTGCGTCCCCTTAAAATATATGAAAATTCAAATTAACCTAATGTGTTGCCGGGAATATTATTATTCATATTTGAAAGCATTTTAATAGATTTATCTTTCTCCATAATACGAAGAATAAACTTATATTTCGGAGAAAAATATGTATTAACTACTTTTTTGTATTCTCTACTAAATACATTTACCAATAAAATAAATGCTATTTTTCATTGAAAACTGTAATGATCAGGACTTAACACTGTCTTAATTGATAAAAAAATAATTAAAGTTAGGATATATATTAAAAATTCAATGCATTTGAAAAACATTAATGAATTTTATACAGAAGTTTTGCTGTAAATTTTTATAATCCTTCTTCAAAACACCAAGATGATCAGTATCTCGACCCCTGAATTATTTTGTGCTTTTTCTCGTCGATAAGAATCATTTATCAAGATTCCTCTTTAAGTTCTGATTTGAAAATACTGTATTATTACTTATTAAATTTATATTAACATACTTTATATCAAAAAATATATTTAACACTCAGTAGTGTAGCTACCGTCGTATCAATGATCCAGGGGCCCCAACGTATGTAAGCAAAAAAGAAAAAAAATCGTTATATCTTAAGGAGCTTTCCAAAAAGAGAGACCAAGAAATTTTGATACAGGGCGCTGCTATCACTAAACGAAAACATGCAAAATTGCATTTTTCAAAAAAACAAACTAGGATTCCTCGGGAATTTTTTTTTAAAAAAACAGTTGAAATTCTACCAGGATCAAAAGATTCTTTTATATAAAAACGCTCCTTCCACTAAAATTAAAATCGGATATGTGTGTAGTAATACGTAATTGAATAATAATAAACCAGCTATGAGATTTAAATGTTTCTGAATTCCGAGATTGTAATCATATTTGGTTTTTTTTCTAATTCATGCTATTGCGGATATTTTTTATAGAAAGTAATGGAATTATAGTGTCGAATTATTTTTTCTGTAAAAATCGGGTTTTAGTTTTTGAATAAATGTTAAAAACTTCAGACAACTTTAGTCTATTTCAGTGGTCTTCAATTTTCTTCAACTCATAGAACCCCTAGAACTTGAAGGAGCTTTCGTGGAACCCCTAGAACTAGAAAATGTTTTCGTAGAACCCATATAACTAGAAAGTGTTTTCGTGAAACCCCATACCATGCGCATACTTCGAAGAACATAGCGCAAAATAATATTTAAAGTCGATCAACATTTTATAGGCACTTTATGTAAAGGCAATTAAAAAAAGTATTGCATTTATTATATTAAACACTAATCTAATTTTTTTAATCTAATTTTTTTTTCTAATCTAATAATTTACTCATTAATAATATTTTGTGATCCAAGTGTCACCTATCCATGCATTATATTTAGTAACTAAGATATGTGCTTGTGTGCTTTTTTTCCCATACAAACTGTCGAAGTTTAGGTCTATTGGGATTAAATGCAATCGTATTACATATATTCTGATTTTAATTTGTTTCTATACTTTGTTTTTGTAGCCACTTACATTGAGAAATATATTTCACTTAAACACAGTTTTTTGAATGGTATTAAAATGTTTATAGCTGTGCTAGAAATCCCGTGCATTTTGCATAAATTTGCAACTGAAAATTTAGAAGCTATTCTTGCTTAAATTTAGATTTTAACATCGAACCTGTTGGTAAGTTGTTTCCTCTCCTTCTTTAAAGGTATTTTTTCCACAAATCCAAAAAGGTACATTTTTTATAAGAAAACTGTTTAGTTTTGCAAGAGATTGTGCTAACTAACGAGTATAAAATTATCTCGTGGAATCCTAGATAGTAAACAATAGAATATTCATAATCTAGTGGGAAGTATATATATAAAGATTAAACGTTTTCATATTCTTTCATTATAATAAAAGTTTAAAAAGTGTTGAAAAATAAATTCATTATATATAAATAAAATGTTCAGTTTTAATGAATATGATGAGCTTCACACACAGATACTTGTAAATATGCGTAGAGAACGTGAATCCATTTTGTATACATATTTATTTCTTCTCGATTTTTTGTGTGATTTGTGGAACCCTAGGGTTCCGTGGAACACTTTGAAGACCACTGGTCTATTTAATAAATTTAATTAAGTTCCTTAATAGCATTATGCAAATATGATTTTATCTATCCTGTGTAAAATTGTAATTTAGAACATTTTGCTGTCTATTTTAATAAATGTAGAACTTTTGGAAAAATAACGTGATCTCGTTATTTAATTAGTCTTTAAAATTTATTTTTAGATCTAATGTTAAACATATTTGTGAATAAAATGAAATTAATCATTATTTAAAGCTTTATTGATTTACTAGAAAATGACAGTTCTTACTTATTAAGCATTGTTTATCATCAATGTAATTTAATTATCCAGAAAAGAAAAGTTAAGGAGAGTTTTAATGAGATAAACATTTATAATTGTGGTATTTAATTTAAAGTTATTGTATATTGCCAGATATTACCGAGAAATTATATTTTATTTCAGTATCTTTCATTTTTATGATTAAGGAAAATATTGAAAAATTAGGTGATAAATATATATTAAATTGTAATGAAATATTACCCTTATAACAACTGTGTTTTTTTTCCAACTTTCAAAGATTGAGTGATATGATGCTTTTAAAAAAATTATATATTTATATTTCCACGATTTTTTGTTTTACATAAGGTAACAAATTTTTAATCATTTATCTGAACATTTATTACATTCACTACATTTTAAAAATAATTCGCTTTTACACCTTCATCCTTTTAAAATAATTAAAAAAAAAAAAAAAAACGTGGACATGTTTCGGCAGATATCCTTTCGCTTATCGCTCACGTTTACGTGTAACCATTATTGAAGGAGGGAGACAAGGGGGGGGGAGCAAAAGTCAAAAAGATGACGTCCTCTTTTGATTTATGCCCTTTCTCTATCGTAAATTATTCATGCATATTTCCATTCAGACGTTCGATATTTCTTGCTACAAACCTCGCTACCATTTACTGAATATACCCCAAACTACCTGTTGGAAGAGAAAAAAAGAATATTTGACTTCTTCGCACTTGGCCTGATAAAACAGCGAACCTTCTCCGCCATTCAGTAGTTGATGAAATCCACTTCATACCGAGCTGTTAAAAGTAAACTCATAGCTCTCTCACCTGATTATAATTGTGGCGCCGCTAAAGTTGGAAGAACCAACTGCCTACACGTTAGGGCATTTCTGGAACGCTTGGCATTTTGCTTTGGCCCCCAGGCTGTGCCCACTCAGAGCGTACTTACCCTGTTTTCGCGTTTTCTTTCTTTTTTCTTCTTTTTCTCCATCTCTTTTTGCTCCTATTAACCACTTGTTTCTCCACCCTGCTTCGAGTAACTTCAGTTCCCCCTTGTGGTAGAGCGGCCTGTCCGGATGCTTGTTTGTGTTCGCCGTTCGTTGGGACGGCTTATGGTCATTCAGTTGTAGCAGGTACCGGCGTGTTCATTTGCGTTGTTGTAGCTTTGTATTGTGTGTGTGTTTTTTTTTGTGTGGTGAGGCACATCTCCCTCTCCCCTGTAAAATTTATCACTTTTTGTGACATTGGAATTTCTGGCATCTCTGGTATTTTTTTTCAAAGTGTTTTGGATTACCTCTTCACGATTTTGGTGAAGGTAAGTTCGTATTTTTTGGATCATTGATTATTTCTTTTTGAATGCTTTTGGCTCGGAAAACGTGTTTTTAATTACGCTGTATTTAATCATTAATTAAAAATATAGCGATTGATTTTCGCTCGTATTTTTCCTAGATGCTTATTAATTATCAAACTCCTGAGACTGCGGTATTAATTGAAACGTCTCTGTATAGTTTATTAATGAATTGTTAATCATATCATTCTCTGGACGCATTATATCTTAATGAAATAGCTGGATTAATGTGGCAAAGGTGTTTAAATATTGAAAATTTAAATGTCTGCTTGTAAAGAATCAAAAAATGTAATAAGCCTTTTTTTGGTTATGTAATATTGTTTGAATAATTCATATGACAGATATTCTTATACTGATTAAGGTTAATTGCCTAGCCAAATTATTATCCTTGTACAATATTTAAAATGAATTATATTAATCTTCTAATTTTGTATTTCAAGTTTGACAATTGACTTGTATCTTTTAGGGATATGTAATTTTTTTTAAAAGGCAGTTCACATTTTTTTTTTCTTTTTTAAATTTACTTGAGTAAGTTAATTTTTTCTGAGGTGGAGATCTGATTTTAAATTTAATCAGATTCTTTTATTTTTTGTGTATCAATCACGAGCAATAGCAAAATAAGTTAAAAACATTCCTTTCATTCGTGTGAAAACCAATATTGGAACATAAATTGTTAGAATTACGTAAATATTTTAAGCTCTGTAAGTTATCATTATTGATATTTTCCCTTCTATTTTTAAATGCACTTAGAATTTTTTTTTTAAAAAATGAATATCATTTATCCAGAATTATTTTAATATTTTTCTAATAGCTTAAAATCATATAAGCCAAGTTTTCTTTATTTCTAAAAAGGTTTTTGTTACGTTTGCTGAAAGCAAAATGTGTATTGTTTTATTTTGAGTTAAACATATTTGAAGGAAATTAATTAGGAGGTTTGCCTAAAAATCTTTTCGTGAATCTTATAACCTATCTCTTTTAAATATGAACTGTTAGATAATTTAATTCAGTCTAAAGCAATTTGTCATTTCTGTTTCAAGTATGCTAAATGTCACTTCATATTTTTAACTTATTGAATTATTACTAATTGAAAAGAATTCTATCGAAAATCGTCATTTGTTTTCACTAGGTAATTTTTTTAAGCAGGAAATGTGTTATGTTAAAAACAAAATTTAATTATAAGTACTCATTCTTAATTTGAGCTATTAATGAGCTGACAAAATTGAGGAGAATATTTAAATAGAGATGCTGGTGAAAGTATAGTATAAAGTATCATTACATGTACAAGATATTTATGGTTGTAAATAATACGAGCTTTTATCTGTATTAAAGTATATTTTTTACTGAATGAATAGTATAACCGACAGTTAATTGGAAAGTTTTTTTTTTATCATTAATGCAGTTCTTTTTAACTGTATTTTCACATGCAATGCATTGGATTTATATATATTTAAAATTATTTGAGTTCCTTCCCATTTGATTTGTCCGATTTTCTCGAAACATGATTTAAAAATTTAACGATATGTACTTGAATGGTAAGCCATGAAAAAAATTATGCCTTTAAATCCATAGATTTACGTGATTTATGGTATAAAATCCTATATACTGCAAAAGTCAAAGTCCTCTGAATCGGATACTTGTATTACATTTCATAAAGATTTTCTTATAGCATCATGCTATTATCTAAAGCTTAGTTGTTCGCTTAGTAAAGCTTAGGCGATTGTTCGATCAAGTCAGAAATATTTCTTTTCCTAGGAAGTGGTGTATTTCCCTTTTCTTTAAAAGTGACCCTTGGATATTTTTCAGTTTTGATTTGATCTGACCTTTTCATACTATTTAGTGTTGGATTGTAGAATTTCGAACCGGTTCTTTTCCCTTCTCACATCCGGTTTCCCAGATGAATTTTAGGTTTTCTTTCCTATGTGATGTGATGTGATCTGACCTTGCCTACCTTTTTTTTTGTCCTTGTCTATTTATGACTTTTTTTGTCGTTCACTATTTCGAAATGGCCTAGTAACTGTTTCTCATCCATTCTTAAAAAGATATCCCTTTCAGTTGTATACGAGCACATTATATTATTTGCTTACTTTATTACCAGTATGTTAACATGTTATGGCTTTTGAAATTTCCGGCGCTAGTTTATGTAAAATTATTAAGAAAAAAGGAAGGAAGGATCATTAATACTGCAGATGTACATTGGCACTGTTTGAAAAAAATTAAAATCTCAACTTTTTTCCATTATTTTAAGAATGACTTAAAAGGTTAATGCATTAAAAATATTACTCTAATACATAGGATTTTGTTTGTTACTATACTTTTTAAAATCAATAATTTATTTAACTAAATTAATATAGCTTCAGAACCGCTTAGAATGCTATTAACAAACCTTTTTCATTCTGGAATGAGAATGACATAGACAGATCTTTTATTTTTTTGAAAAAGAAAAAAAAAACTTTTTTGCTTTTTATGTAGTTTACGGATTTTCTGGTCTCGAAAAATTTGTTGTTGTTGTTGCTAATGCTCCAGGGTCTGACGAAGTCGAAAAATTTAATTAATCGAAATTAGTAGAATTAATTAGTCGAAAAATTTAGTGTGTAGAAGCTCCTGTAATTTGCTCCCCCCCCCTCACGTTGTAGATGGGTGATGCATGTTAAATATGTAGGAGCCAGTGGCGCACACAAGGGGGGGGGTCCCAGGTACAGACCCCCAAGAGCCCTTGATTTTTTTTCGATTGATTATAATCTTATATATATAGTACGTTAAATTTTTTTAAATATTTTTCTATAATTAATTTTTTACTGTTTTTTTTTTTTGTTCCCAAAAATCGACACAATCAAAGGAATATGTTGAGCGGCGTGTTGGAGTATGATACGAAAATGGTGCACTTATGACCCTGGAACCCCCCCCCCCCTCCCTGGAAAAATTCCTGTGTGCACCACTGGTTGGAGCTCAAATTTTTCACAAAGGCGAGGCGTGGAGGATTGGAGTTTGGAGTGTCAGTCCAAGGAACCTTCCATGTTTCTTGACCATGGTTCATACTAACTTGTGACCGCCGATAGCTTTTGTGTAGCTTCAAAGTATGACACGTTAGATCAAATCTTTAGTTGCCCACCATTCTGTAGTTATAAGTTTAATTTTAAATTAGGTTTCAAACTTGTTACTTTTCAGTTATTAAGACTTGACTTCCTTCGATTCATCCATTTATTTTTCTATAATATCATTAGAAATATTATTTCTTTGTCTATTCTGTTTTTAAGAAGTTGCATATTTTTTTTTCAAAGTGAATATGTTTTGTAAACAGATAAATTCACACAAAGTCTTGTTAATGAAAAAAAAGTGTGGCAAAAATTTTCTGCAATTTTTTTTAAAATCTTCACACTCTTAAATGTTAGTCCAAATTCAGAATAAAAATACATATGATTTCTTTCATTTTTATTGCTTTATTTCTTAAAAATAAATTTAAAATAATGCACATTACTAAATATACTTTACTTTTTATATATATACCTTCCACAACTTTTCTTTAGAAATTGAATAATTACAGTTAATGTAGTTTATTTTTAAAACATAAATGCATTATCTATTATAAAATCACATCGCGTAATTGGATAAAGTAATAGCCTTTTTTAATTTATTGATTGCGGTGTTAAATAATGAATACATGGGTTTTAAAATGAATTCAAATTTAATAAAGTGAAATGTGTGCTGTCTCAAAACACCTACTCTTTCCCCACTTGAAATATTTTTTCTTTTGTTGTAAGTGAAGCATATAAAACATAACAATCTGTGTTTTTAATCTTTAAATTTCTTCAGGCTGTTCTACTCGGATTAATATCACAGTTGTTTCATTTCTTTTATTTTACTTCGCTTTCATTATAGAGGCTCTGTAATTCATTAGCAGGGGCCTAGCTACCACCGTATGAGCCGTATTAATGATACGGGGCCCCCAACATATGTAACTATAGTCCCTCTAACAGGATTCTCGTATCTAAAAAAATGGCCCTGAAGGAATCTTGATACAGGGCCCACTCGGAACTAGCTCTACACCAGTGTTCTTTATAATTATTTCTCTCAGCCTTAAGATATAAGAAATTTTATTAAAATTGTGAGCTTATGCATGTATCATAAAATGAATGCCCTCTAAGCGATAAAGAAAATATATGTTTGGCCTACAACTTTTTTTATGATACCTTAGGATGCTATAAGAGAAATGATGATTTTTAGAGAAATAACGAAATGGAATTTTGCTTCTTGACATTATGAGAATTTGCTTGTACATCTTAAGTGGAAAAGAATGATAAACTTGAGAATATAATTGATTTAATAGCTGTTGTTTCAAAGATTTTGTGATAATGTTTTTGATAACATTTGATCATTACCTCAACGGAAAAAAGTATCTGTTTTAATTTATAAACACTTATTATAATAGTCTTCTGAAATATTTAATTGAAGAAAGTTGAGAATACGGTTTAGAGTAAAATTGAAATTTTCAAGCCGTCAGTCACTGTGTTAGATTATAACCTTTGATACAGTGACGTAACTTAAAGAAATTTCCTAGAATTTATAAAATTTCTTAAACCAGCTTTAATTATCTTAAAGTTTTTCCTATCGTACGATTATGTAATGTATATTATATTAATCTATCGTATAATTTAACTATGTTAAAACATAAAATTCTTTTTTATAACATTTACAATTTATTTTTTCCGTGAAAAATAACTAAAATTCTGTAGGAACTATTTACGCATGAATTCTCTGTACTTATACGAAAAATTATTTATTAATTTTTTTGTTTATAATTAATACTTATTATAAATATGTTATTATCTGTATCACAATGAATCCCTGCTATGTCAAAACTATTTTAACTATCTATTTAGTTTTCGTAGTATATGTTATTAACTATTTTAGTATGAAACTATTTAACTTACAGTGTATGTAATCAAGTTAATTTAAATCATTATGTCTAATTATAAAATTTATTTATATAATATTGGTCACTTTAAATTGAAACCAGATTCCACCCTATGGAATATTATTTTCTTCATACGACCCGGATCATAGGTGAATCTTTAAATCCTGGACAGAGTGGTAATCCTTCACCTAGCGCTTGAATTCTCTTTTATTTAAATTTATCATTTTTTTATTACTAGGAACACTCCAACTTTTCTATCTCAGGAGCATTCAACCTAAAAACGGGAAAACAACCCCCTACCTATGTTCTTTCCCCTCTAAAACCTCCAGTGAACCCTACATTACCAAATGTTCGAACCGTCGAGATCAATGACATGTCTGTAAGCTTTGCAAAGTACTTTCAAATACTGAGCATTTATTTAGAAGGTATTTGCGTGAAAGAGTTTTTATATATGCACTCACACTAAAAAGATAATAATTTTTTTACATCTCTCTTTACATGTATCTATAAAAAAAATTCTCTTATCTGAAGATTAATTGGGCAATATTATTACAAAAATCTTAAGATTAATTTCAGTAAAAATTACTGAATAAACATAATATATATGCGACCAGTGGGACTTTTCTCTTTGAGTTAATCTATTTTATTTGGTATTTCTGGATTTGTAATAGTTTGGTTGTATTTGTTTGTGTAGAACTTAAAGCTAGAAATTACTGTGTGTGTGTGCAAGAGAGAGTTTTTTTTAAAATTAAAAATTAAAATTTTTTTCCTTATTGAAATCGGCTTAGTCCCGAGAAAAATACTGTTTTGATTTTCATTGTTCTTTTCAAATTGTTGTTCGACTTTTCACTGGTTTGAGTGCATTTCTTTTTTCAAATCAGGATATGTATGTGGTCTTGAAAAATATTTGTTTTAAGTTAGCCCTTATATGGAGTGGTGCTTTTTCACCTTGAACTACTAATTTTTCAAGTCGGGAAAATATCAGAATGTAGTTTGCTCTCTTTTCTTTCGAAATTTCAGCTTATTCAAGCTGTATGCAATTTCATATATTAGTCGATTGAAGATGCTGTACTATACTCACTATAAATGTCGACATCACTAATATAACATTACATGCGTTATGCAACATACATAGGAAGCTATCTGCTTTGTAGTTGAAAACTTCAGTTGGATTTTGAAATATCTTGTTCTGTAGACTGTATAATAATTTGCGTTGTATAAAAGTTTGAAATTTAATAATCACTTCGTAATAATAATATATGTATGTTTCTCTGATTGTGAACAAAGTATACCTTTGTATATTTTATGATATAAAAGTGATTATTCTTGAAAAATATTACAAACATATGATAACAAAAATTTTTTTTGAGGGGGAGGGCAAATTTGTAAATCAATTTACGCTTGTAATTTATTTTTATCTAATTCATAAATTTATTACTTATTATAATGCTTACAACTTTAACAGTTTTTGAATTTAATTTTAACTAACTAAAATAAATCATATTTTTATATTATTTGCATTAAACTATTAACTACTCTATAAATAACCCCAAATCAAAATCAGAATTCTATTTCTAACGTGCAAGTGAATTTTAATACTGACATATACACATAACTTCGATCTTCTCTCGGCTCAGCATTTCGATGATTAATAAATTGGGTAGAATTGGAACTGATGAAAGACTACTTGTGATGAGTATGTTTATAAATTTTAAAAATGCTTTAATTGTTTAATGAAAGTTTGAAGAATTGGGGGTGGGGAAAACTCAGGTGTCGTTCTCGTCATTGATCGTGGCATAAAATTACGCGGTCCGTCGCCAACAATCCTCGTGTAGCTTCTCAGTGTTACGTTATTAAAAAGTTAATCAACAGAATTGTTTAAAAATGGTTTTAATTGTAAAATTACTTTACAATGACTTTATGGGGGTCAGATTCAAAACATGTAACACAGTCAAATATTTTTCTGAGATATCTAAAACCAAATCAAATTATAGAGTGTTCTATAGTAATTTCCAAAATCTTTTGAAAAAACTAACTTTTATATCATAGAAAGACTTGTAGAGCTGCGTGTCTAAGATGAACAAAGTTGAATGACAAGTCTGTGCTCAACGTTGACTTAACGCTGAAATAGCTTCTCTCCCCCCCCCCTTCTTAAAAATAAATTTTTTTTTGAATTTAATAAAATATTAAATTACATGCTTTAACATTAAAACTGAAAAAAGCTTTAAAAGTGATTTTTTTTTATGCGACATCCCATCATTATATTTTTAAAGTAACAGTTTTACAAAATATACATAAAACATTATCTTGGAAAGACTGATGTATGAAACCATGTGAATAAATTGACTCGCATCTCTACCAAGATTTATCTTATATTATGAAGATAAAGATCGCTATTTTTGAATAATAATGATGTTTAAAAATAGATGAAGAGAACACGTGCTGAAAATTTTCACACAGACAATTTTTG
This sequence comes from Trichonephila clavata, assembly GCA_019973975.1. Taxonomy (NCBI): domain Eukaryota; kingdom Metazoa; phylum Arthropoda; class Arachnida; order Araneae; family Nephilidae; genus Trichonephila; species Trichonephila clavata. The sequence goes on from BMAO01008195.1 coordinate 232,587, forward strand.
CAATATATTCTGTAAATGTCTCTTATTTAGCGGACGCATTACTACGGACCAAAAGGGCACCTTGACATGTGTAGTCATTGATTTCTTTTTAAATGAACAAGCATTTTAATGAGGGAAGTAAAAAATAAAGACTACGTTTCTTTCCTTTATTTTCTGATTTAAATGGAAAGTTTAATTGTGTTTTACGCTTTTTTGAAAGATTTGTTTCTTATTATTTACATTTCTCATTTTTAAGCATTCGATTCAATTTACGGTATTTCATTTTGGATTTGAAAGATGTTCTCCACAAATTAACGAGGGCACGTGTTCATTTCTTTACGTTTTCTCTGTATTACGAAGAAAGAAAACGAAAATAATGGAAGTTTTATTATTAAATAGATTTTTTTTTGAAAAAAAAAACATCTTAAAATCTAAATTGTTAAAAATCGACAATCAAAATTAACGCTAGAATTTCTATGGACAGTTTGTTTTCATTTTCCGTTCTTTGTGTTTACAGATAATGAAAAATGCTTGTAGCTTTAATTCTATTCAAATAACATATGAAAAAGAATGAAAATAAATATGCTTGTTTTTCCATTATTTTTACGCCTATGCAAAAATATCTTAATTCTTGGATAATGAAATTCCGACAAGCTTTTTTTCGTTTTCGTTTGTCGCAAGAGCACTGTATCTCTCCCCAATCTACCCCCTGCTGAAACTTTTCTTTGGCATCAGGTATTCAAATGTGTTCTATTTTTGCACACATTTAGGCTTGGTTCCGCATTTTTCTTTATTGCATATAATTCCTTTTTTGTTCAATAGTTGCATTTTCTGGGGACTTTTTTTTCATCCTGGAATTTTGATTTTTTCTCAAACATTCTCGAACGTTATTTTCAAAGTAATTCATTGTTGATTTAACGTAGGCTGAAGAGAATTTTCTTAGAGCTCTGCATTTTTAACATTTTTGGAAGTTTTCACATTTTTGCCGACAGCATCAATGCTTACAGGGGAAAAAATTATTTTATTGAAATAACTGTAAATCGATGAAGCTGTAAAATTTTTTTTTTTTCCTTCCAAGACCCAGTTATATATGAAACGACGCTTATCTTAGCCGACATTTTTGGCTTGTTTCTACTTTAGATTTTTTTTATGTGTATACAGTTTACTCTGTTTAGAATTCAGAAAATATTTTTCTATTATATGAAATTTATTCATTGAAGGAATGAAATCTTCTTTTCACTAAGGATAAGCGTCATGCATTTATTAATACGTTTTATTCATGAAGTGCTCGATGGAATTTCTAATCGAAAAGTTTCCTATTTATAATATATTGAAATTTTTATCACTAGAGTTATCGTTGTTTGTATGCTATTAAAATAACCAATATTAGCAGCTTCTCTCCCCCCCCCCTTCATTATTAGTAGTACTAAAATGCGCTTCAGTAATATATTTGTGAATTTGAAGTATGTAAAATGAGAATAGTTCTTAATATTGCACTTAATGAATTTGATAATTTGAAGTATATATATAACAGAGAACAATTCTCGTTGTCGTATTTAGAAAATAATTTTCAAAATCTACCTTAAGTATAACAGTTTTGGAGACAAAAATACTATATGCGCCTGTTTCCATGTCTCTGCTTATAAAATCATATATTCCAATAACAACATAGGCAATTTCCTGATCTTAAGCGTCATTTTAGTTTCATATTTGAATTATATTCTTTTTTTGGATAAAATTATATTTTTATTATTAATCAAATTATATTTTTATCGTTAATTGTTTGTCTGTATTTTCTTTTATGTGCTGTACTTAATTTCTATTAAATTCTTATTAATTTGTATTTTGCGTAAAATAATTATTTTTTGTAATATTTACCAACACCTTCTACTGTATTTATCCTTTGCACGATGGCAACATGTCTGTGTAAAGAGTCTATGTGAAAAGTTCGGTTGTTGTTTTGTCTCTTTCTAGGAGGCTTTCCCGCACAAAACTGCTGGTCCTAGAGGCGTAACAGAGAATATTAGCCCCCCCCCCTCCCTGCAATGTCAAGTTTTGGGCCTCATGCTAGATCTGACAAAGGATTGCAAAACCATAACTTAACATAGGCTTTGGGCCGCCTAGAACCCTTCTGAGACCCCCCCCCCCATGCGATGCAGGGGTGTACGTTACGCCACCGGCTTGTCGCTTGTTTCAAAGCCTACTTTGCAAAATTAAAATTGTTTTAAAGTCAACAGTGTTTTAGTCCTGTGTGTTGACTATTCTTTTTAAAGATAGTATTGAGGGAGAAAAATCCCTTAGTTTTACGGATTTTATTCCCTTAGTTGTCATTTGCGAGGTAAAAGATATTATCTTATTTAAATTATGAACGAGAATCTTTCTTCAGTACGCAATCTGCGATCACAGCTCAGTTTTCTCCCTTTCACCCTCTTACAAATAAAAGTAGTCTTTGCTTCGGTTGTCAGAGAATTTTTTTACTCTTAAATTTGGGACTTTTTTCGTAGGTTCACGCTGGTCTGGTTTTTACTTAATGACATCCTGTATGATCATTTTGTATGCCCCCCTCCTAAACCGATAAGACCATTAATGTAGAACTGTTTCGCTTCCCTCTTTTCTCAAGATGAAAGTTGTATCTTAAAAACTTATCTTTGGTTAAATATTAAGTTACTTTTCAACTTCAATCACATTTACTGTAACAACCCAAACAGCATTTAGTATATTTGAAAGTATTCATACAATTTTTCCCGTGAGTGGTTGATATGTAACTAAGTAGTTCTAAGTTGAAAAACAATGTTCGTATTTTGTTTCCTTTTTTTCATGTGTATGAAAAGAAATTGCCGATTCTGCTTCCTGTTATCCAAAACTTGCATTTTCTCCCCCCCCCCCCGTCTAAAAAGTGACTTAAATGTTTTCCTATTATTTTGAAGCTGATAATATTTGGCTATGGTACATTTGTGGTTAACCGTAGTGTTAAATCGCAGGTAGTTTACCTTTGTGGATAACCTTTAAAAAATTTTTTTAGGTGAAGGTTTTTTTCTGTAAAACTTTTTAAGTACCTTTTTTTTTAAAAAAAAAGAAAAATAAAAGTGTCATTTTTCCAGCTAATAGTAATTAAATTTTCTAATGAATTTTCCACTTTCTTTGAAAGTTTTTTATTTGAAAATTTGAATTAAAATTCTGACAGGAATCTATAATTAAAGATCTGTTGAACATAAATATTAGAGCAAAATATGAAATTTTGGTCAAAAGTATTCTTTTTTTTTGGAGCCTAAGATTAATGAAAAATAATTCATTTTTACGAAAAGCTCAGATTTTCCCCCCGAATTTTTATGTTCTTTTGGTTTATGTTAATAAATTTTGTGTGTGTGTGGTTTTGAAAGAGATATAACATCAAAGTATAAGCTGGGGAGTGTCTATACAGTAGGCATATTTACTTGTGCTTTCTTTGACCAACTCATTGATTTAATTCTATAATTATACAGATACGCTTTATTTGATTTTGCTGAGAATAACCTAAGTGTCTCCGCCTCCATTGTTTTAATGATACGAAGCGTGTGAGCTCGATTAAAAATTTATGTTTTACGTTCATTCTTAAGTTGTTGATTAACGTACGCGGTCGTCAACTCTTTCAGTCATGCGTAACGGCTGATATAAAGGTCACGGACAACTGCTATTTTGTCTCTGAACCAAATAGTAACTTCAAGAAAGGACGATCTTTTCTCATTCTGGGCGTTTCTCATCTTTCTGATCCAGGAATCTCGCAGCTCTAGTGTAATTTAAAATTCTTTTCTCTTCCTTTTTAAGATGTGTTTTTACTATAGGGTTGTATGATTATAATAGGTTACGAAACAATTATGTATAATTGAAGCCATTTATACACAGAATGAGAAATTGATGGAAATGTGAGTTCTGTCAACAATAGAATGATAGTTTTGTTCTCATGTTCTGTATTTATTGATATTTTTTTCAATTATTTTTGTTATCCAAAATTTGCTCGATTCCTATACAAATAAAATCTAGTAAATATTACTTTTGTCGTGAAAGTTTTAATTTGTAATCTTTATTATACTTTTCTAAGTTTTAATATAATTCTGAAACATAAGGACCTCTTATATAGTTCGACATGTGGTTTTGTTGATTTTCTGGTGGTAAAATGGGTTTTAATATTTGTATTTAGAAACATTTGTAGCTAAAAATTAACCAAAAATCAACACAATTTTTAATTTTATTTAGTGAGCTTTATAAATCTGGAATCGTTTGCGTGAATTGAATTCTTATTCTTAAACATTAAACGCGTGGCTAACTTTCAATTACTATTGCAAATAATAATTCTTTTAATATTGTTAAATAGTGTTTGTAAATTAAAAGAACTAAGGAAAATTAACAACTCTGTGGTTGTAATTTAACAAAAATTACGTTTTCCCAATCGTGTGCGTTCAAGTAAATTTTAAAAAGATTTTAGGAAAAAGAAAGAAAAAAATCTCCATTTTATTCAATGGTTTGTGTAAATATTTTAAAATTCATTCGTGTCTAATGGGGACATGAAGGCACTCGGTAGTTGTTTTTGAAATTAAAAAAAAAACCCTGAATGATGAAACTGTAAAAGGTTGACGAATAATTATTTTCTTTATCTAAAATATTCAGAAACATTATCAGTAAAAAGAAAAATTATAATTTTTTTACAAACACTGTACAGTTTTTTTTGTGTTGTATGTCCACTTTTCTTTAATTCATTAATGTTAGTAAAGGCTTGTAAGCAGTACTAGTCGTTATGTATGCAATAAGCATACTTATGCTTGACGTTATTAATGATTATACCATTTGTGGTAGCGCATGAATGATAGTGTGTGTGTAGGTTTAGCGTATATCTTTCACATTGGAACAATATGGTCTTTTATAGTTTCTTTCAGATAATCGTAAAACTGCCATTTTACTTTTCCTTTCATATATAATGTTAAGTTTAAGAAATCAGTCGTGGAATTGTATCAATGGCCTTTTGTGATCTAGCTGAAAGCAATTCTTTAAAACACGTATTTAAAAAAATTTGTACTCAACCTCCATGACATCTGCTTGTCGAATTCCTGTTTCTTTGTCACCCTACTGAGAAATGAGTCAGGTGTAGAACATGAATAGTGTACCTCTAAGAGTTGTACTTAGTGCCAGTTGAGTGAGCACACTTAACAGAATCGTCTGTTATGGTATTGGAAATATCTTTGACCCGAGTGTTGAAGAACAAAGGTTTTGACTTTACACGGTATAATTTTTAATCTTCGGAGAGAGCAGTGGACACTCTCGGTTTTAAGTCTTGAATTGTTAATTGTTGTACTTAGATTGCATGTATTTTAGTTGTGTGATGTTTTTATCTTAAAGCAATCTATGGAGCTATGTATTAAAATTGGAATAAGAGACAGAGACCTGTAAAATATTACTTAATGATTTATCTGATGGAGAAGTTGCTCATTTTTCATTTTAAATTGCCCATTGTTGGATGAATTGCAACTGTGTAAAATATCTTGCACGTTATCTTGTAAGCTTTAAGTTTCTATTGAAGCTCTATCTTTCTCAAGCTGTATCGATAGTTTTCTAATGCATTATAAATAGACTGTTTGGATACTTTTATGAATTTTACTCTTTGACTTTTTAAAAGTGCTTTGTTATTTTAAGTCTATGGGAGATTGTATAATATTCCCTCTCAAATTTTGTTTAATAAAAGCATTTTTGCTTATATGAGGGAATGATTTGTTTATGCGAAAGCAGCGCCACATTCGGATTGTGCCAATCTCTGTATATTTTTCTTTTGTCATCATTTATGTTTTTAATTTATCGTTTTACTGAATAATGGTCGGTTTCGCGACTGAAACTCGTATTTTTCTTAGCAAAATTGTTTTGGAGAAGGGAGGTAAAAAGTACTGTGTAGAATTTTTTTTCTTAAATGTAAATCCTTAAATATCCTTGTATATGCAATTGCTCTTTTTTCATAACTTTTACGTCCTTCTTTATTTTTGTTACTCCATGTCGGTATACATAATTTATACTCGATATCTATAAACATATGGAAAGGTAACTCAGATAAATGAAAATTATTATTCTTTCAAATTACAGCAATTACGAAAAGAATAATATCAAATAATTGGGGAAATAGCTAGGAAAGGGTCCCTAGAGTTATTTTTTAAAAAATGCAATTTTCTTCTGCATTAAAATATGAAAATTTGTTTATTCGACTTAGAATATTGGGATGGTGCGTAACGATGTGGTGCTGTATTATTTTATTGTATTTAATTATTTTCACTTTTCTTCTTATAATTCTAATTTTGTATATGGAATTATACTGCGGCTAGATTTCTTAAAAATATTTATTATATCGATATCATTTTGTGTCGCTAATTGTATTTACTAATGTGTACATAAATTTATATAAATTTTTAGGAAATGATGGAGGCTCCTAACTTTGAAAACATTCTTATGCATCAATTCTAAATTTTATAAATTTTCAATATTTAATGTACATACACCAGTAGCTCACACAAAATTTTTTCAAGGGGGGGGGGTCCATCGTCGAAAGTCCCCCAACTCGTATCATACCTCAAGACATCACCAATTGATTCTTCTGATTTTGTCAACAAAAAACAGTAAAAAATAAATTATTGAATTAATAATTAGCATTAATCAATAAAATAGTTAATTATAAGTACTTAATTAAATTTTACGTAAAAAAATAGGATTATCATCAATGGAAAAAACTCAAGGACTTTGGGGGGGGGGGTGTCCGGATCCCCAGGGCACCCTCCTTGTGGCGCCACTGACATACATATGTTTGTATGTATTTCAACATTGTACATTGAAACAGTGATATCACTTCTTCGAGTCCTTTAAAATTCCTTTACTGATTAACTTTGATCTGTTTCAGGCAGGGGTGGGCAAATAGCGACCCGCGGGCCACGTGTGGGCCCGCCAAGACTGTCAAAAAGCTAGACAGATAGAAAATGTTCTCTATATTTGGGTCAACATTTATTTGTGAGCAGATTTTTTCTTGCTTGAAGATCAACAAGAGTAAACATAGATGCAACTGTGTTGACATTAACTTTCAGGCTCTGATGAAAATTTCAACAAGTAATTTTACTCCTAATTCGGAAAAAAAAAAAAAAAAAAAAAAAAATGTAGGAAAATGTGATAGGGCATATTTGTTTTATTAAACTGATTCTAAATTCTTTTTGTTTTTGCAGCTACGTATATGAAATTAGCACAGTAAATACATTGTATATAAAACTGCGACTATTTTATTTAACTTATGTTGATTGATTTTTATGGTACAATTGATACCTTTTTTGAGATGTAAAGTGTACTAATGGATGCAAACATTTAAAAAAGGTGCGTTTCTCTGGTATCCTCCGTTTTCACAATTTAGCACTTGAGCCAAAAAAAATTGTCCACCCCTGGTTTAAGGGGATAGCTTGAAGAATGTCACCAATATTTTGTGTTTTTCCTCTTTTATTTCCTTCAATGGTAACACGAATCTGAGAATTTCTCTAACTTAATATTATTATAATATTTTTAATTTAACAATATTGCTTTTTTTTATCATGACTGTTAATTTCTGTATTAGGTTCAATATTGAACAAATTGACTTTGAGGGATTTCCAGAAATAGTTCTTTTTACCCTTTTTGTTTCGTAATCGAATTTCACCCTATCGACGTAAATCGTTTAGCTTTTTCTGCAATTTTATAGCGTGTGCTTACAGCTGCAAGCTGCATTAGCTGTCTTTAATCTGTCCGGCACTCTTCTTTTTATGCCTCTGTAAGTGTTGACAGACGCGCCGCCCTGGCGCCTCGGAAAGGGGGCGGTCTTGGTAGTTCAGTGTCCACATTCCCCCGTGGTCGGTATTTTTCCTTGATGGGGTTTCTCGTGTGGACTGTGGAATTTTATCTTTTTCCTAAGCTCTGATGAGTATTCTTTTCGAAAGAGAAAAAACAGGGTCTTTTTCCACCCATTTGATATCCATTTCTGTTTAGTTTCATTGAGCTGTTCTTGTATCTTTAAACTCTTTATCTACTCTGAAATTGAGTATAAAAAGAAGCATAATTGCATACTTATTATAGTAGCAATTATTACTTGTTATATGCTAAATTCAGAACAAGTTTGTTCTAATTTTCGACTATTTTCTGATCGAGCATGATTATATTTCACATTAAAATGCGCTTGCTTTTAGCTTAAATTAGTATCATATCCTGCATTCAAATAATTCAGAGAATATTAAAAATATTTTTTTTGAAACAAAAAGAATGGAATTTTTTTGTACTAACTACTTAAGGTCTTGACTTATGATTTCTTTTATAAATATGTAAACGCATTTTATTTATTTTTTTTTACTTGGGTTTGTGAAAAAGTATATTTTTACAAATTATTTTGCTTATATTTATATATATTTTTTCCCTATATTTTTTTTTATATTTTACCCCTTTATATATACCGTATTTACTCGAATCTAAGCCGGAATTTTTTGTCCAATATTAAAGCAACTAAAAATCGGTTGTGGCTTAGAATTGAATTAAAAAATTTTTTTGGATGGAGCAGTTAGAACAATTACAGGTTCTAAAATATTTTACACTATTTTTCATTCTCTACAAAGACTTGTGGAGAATTTTGGGTGCGGCTTAGATTCGAGTAAATACGATATGATTGTCCCTGTATTCCTTCAGTACTTTTTTTGTAAGAATTAAAGAAGTTTTACGTACACATTATATTTTTACGACGCTATTATTCTGAAATTTCCAAAACTAATATGAAGCAAAATGTTGCAAAAACTAGCTGATAAAAAACGATGTAATAATACAAGATATAAAACGAAATATATTCATTATACTATGAGAAAAAAAATTGAACATGTAAATGGATATAATGGATCAATAAAACGAATTTAATTCTTATGAATAGTAAAGATAAAATAGTATTTGGCCTTGTGTTCACAGGCAAAAATAATTTAACTAAGCGCACGACATGACTAACAAATGGCTCATTGTGACGCATAATGTTTTTTTTAATAATATTATCCATCGGTTAAAATTTGTTCCGATTAACATTTGTGTTTTGAACCTTTCAATTTTTTTGTCATTAAATTTGTTTTTCTGTGCGTTAAAAGACAAAAAACATGCTCATCATTTGCAAAGATAATTTGCTATGCCTAATTTTATGCATCCATTTCTACACTTAAATATTATGTATTATATTATTAAGGTTAGATCTTCCCGGCATTCAAATGCTTTACTCTTTGCATTCAAACATTTATAAATTATTTTAAACTGCTATAATTTTCTTTATGCAGTATGCATACGGGAATCGGATGTATATGTACTTTTTTATTTGGGTTTAATTGAAGTATGTAATAACAACACATGGGGGGATTTGCGTGACGAATACTAATATTTTTTGATTCACTAATTTTAGTAAAGTGCTTTTTACTGGGAAGAATTTTTATGATTGTTCAAAAATTGTATTCTCATAATTTAATTAAAGTAAAAAGATTTGTGCTCTATTTTAGAATTTAAAAACTTAATTCATTTGAATGCTTTCCAAGCAGTTATGAAGTAGGTATGTAATTTTTTTCATGTATTAAATTTGAGAATTGTTATTCATTTATTTTTTGTGCTATATGATGAATTTGCCTTGGTTTTTTTGTTTGGTTAATTTATTAAATATTTAGTCTTATTTCATACGTGTTTTGTTTGAAAGTAGTCACAAATTTTACTATTGAATTGTTTTTATTTCTGTGTACACATTTTGTGTTTGAAATTATTTGTTATCAGTTATGAAACATTTGCTTGGAAGTGTTTTGTGATGACACTTCTATTTACATGTTTTGTAAATTATTTTTTGAAAAAAATTGACTTTTTTATCAGTATTAATTTTTCTCTGTGTAGTATATTATTTTTAATAATTTTTGTGTAGGAAGTTGCTTTCATTATTTAATACATTTCTATTTTTTTAAGTCAGTTTTGCTGCGTCTAGCCTTAAGATCAAAAAAAGGAAGTTTTTATTCTCCTCTATACTCATCTATACCTTCATGTATATTGCACAAGGTTCAAATATTTTCTTCTTTCAAAAGTAGTAAATAAAAGAGCATTATCGTGTAGATAGTCTTAAAGCTGGTTTATTATGTAATGTGCACCTTCTTTTATTTATGTTCTACCTCCTGCTCTTTTTGAGACATTAATGAATTCTTAATATGTGATGAGAACTCAATATTTTATATTATGTTTTCTCAAGTTTCTTTTTAGCGGTCTTGCATTGTTTTTATTTTAAGCACTATTTTTATAATTGTTTTGAAAGCTGTTTGGGTATTTAAAGTTGTTATAAAATATATTTATCTTAGGAAATTGAGTGTAATTAATTTTTTTCAAAGAATCTGTGAAATGAAACTCAAAAAATATTTGTGATGAGGCTCAGTTTTACAATAATTAACTTATTCGTAGTGTACGACAGCTAAAATATCTACAGAAAAATTTTTTGTTAATTATTTTAATAAATACTCTTTTGAAGCAGTCTTTAATTAGCTTCTTTCTCATTTTAATTACGATCTGTGCTTTATAAACTTTAGTTTAAATTTCATTACCAATCCTACGCGTTGTATGAAATGTATCTAACCAGAAATACTTAGCATTTTTTTTGAACTTGCAATTGTACATTTGTCATTCGTTTTTAAGGTCTTTTATTCTTCAATTTTGCGAGAAATATAGAAGAAAAAAATGGTAAAATGCTTTGGAATAATCTTATTTCTCTTACTTATATAATATATCATAATTTTTTCTATCTAATTAAATCATGATCGATATGTGTTTTTTTCAAACAAATATATCATACGTCTCAAAGTGATTGAAGTAAATTCCTTTTACTTTTCATTCTTTTTCCTTCCTACGTATTGGTGTGGGATACCTTACACTGCAATGTCTTTCATAATGAAATAAATGACCGTGTTCTACTATAGGTTGTGTGGTTTGATTTTTGTTATTTATTTAATTACTTTAATGAATATTATTGGCGTCACTGCTCTTATCAATGTGATAGACGATGCATGTGGTTAATAGCTGACATTTCCACACTCCTTAGCGAAATGATGTAATAACTCTTTCCCCACTCACACACACAACAACTTACGCGAATTGGATAGCCTTAATTAGAGGCTATCAAATAGAGCTATCCGTTGGGTCGTAGGGACTTTATATGTAGGGGTTTCTACTTATGAACTTTTTTTTGCCGATTCTTCTGAATACTATTTAATTGAAATATAATTAAAAATATGGGGTGTGTTTTTTGATATTTGTAGGTGTTAATTTTTAATTGAATCACTTCTTTGAGATGCTGTGTAGATTCAAAGATAAATATATTTATTGCGAAAATCAAATAGATTAACGATAGATATCTGAAATTTATTGGCAATTTTATAATGAAAGAAGGGAAATATGTGCCGAATAATTTTTTTGAATGTCTTAAAATGTAGATGCAATTTGAATTTCTATATTTTTAATTTCAGTTTTATTTAAAGATTTACCCTGTTCATCATGGATGTGCTTAATTTTCAGAAAATGGTTAGAAGAGTTGAATCGAAATATAGCAATAAGTTTAGTTTTTCTTATGAATATTTAGTTATAAAATTTTTAAATATCTGTTTTTTATTTCCATTGTGGTATTTCTATGCATTATATTGTCGCTGTCAATATCTGCTATGTGCACTTTTTGGAGATTTCGACTATTATGACGAATTTATTAACCAAATTTTAGTATTTAAAGATTGCTGCGTGAATCTAAGCATTATACCTTGAAATAAGATCGCTAAAAAAATATGCTTTGAGCATCAGCTAGAATATTGTCCAATAAAAATATCTTAAATCTCAAAGTTATACATTTTGCACATCGCAAATATTAGTTTGGCAACGACGATATTTTGCTTTGGCATTGCTTGTAATATCTTTTTCCTCTAGAATATTTCCACATATCTGCTTCTGAATTATAAATATTTTTAGTTAGTAAATAATATTTGGAAAATTATTTGTAAGGTACTGAAAAATTAAACTCGTGTGGTGTCCTCCAAAATATGTAAAATGTTATTATTTTTTCGTCTCAAAAGCGTATCAAGATGAAAAGATATACAGCCATACAAGAGATGGAATGTGCTACTATTATTTCACAGCTGAGAGTCGTTTCAGATTTTTTTGAGATTTTGAATATCAGTGTGCGTGGAAACAACTTGGAATTCTCTATCTTGTTTTGAATACTTGCGAACAGCGCAGTTCATGGTGATCTGTGATGCTAATGTACATAGATACCGTGATTAATGGTAGGACGTCGCTGCGTGTGATCAGCGTCTTGACATAGGATCCAGTTTTATGAATGGCAGTACCAGATCTCGCAGAACGACCCAGGTATTTCAAGTACTCCTCTCTGCTGAGCGAATTTATTCAACGATTGAATTGGGCTGCATAGTTTCTTGACTTAATTCTGATAGATCACCCGTGGAATGTTCTTAGAAAGCATATTTGAATGCGGACCCGCTGCCTCGGAGTCTTCACGATCGGGGGGGGGGGGAGGTGAATGTCTGTAAGATGAAGAGTAGAAATTCCTTTGCAGTTTGTTAAGCAAATGAAAGATATTTTTTGTTGCTCAAACTGTTTGACTGTCAACTTTTAATTCGCGTCGTTGTTTTGCCTTTAGATTTTTATTCATTGAACAAACTACTAAAGTTCCTATATGTAAATTCCCGTCCTAAAATTGGGGTTGTTTCTTTGTCGGTTTGACTAACAGTCAACGCATTATTATTAATTATTTTGAAAGGTGAAATTTTTAAATCTCTTTTGTTTGCCATGCGCAGTTGCAGAGTTTGAATTTCTGCTGATGATTTTCTTTGGCAAAAATTCCACGAAATATATTTTCTTCTCTCCTGAATTCTTATTAAAGGTATGTTTGAATTAGTTTTTGAAAAAAAAGTGATTCACGAATTTCCTGAAAAATCATGTAGTGACTAATACCGCATCTTTGATTGAACCAATAATTAAAAAAACAAACAAACATAACACTTTTAAAACAGCCTTCAAGCAATAGTTGATTAACTTTTCTTTTATTTACTTATATTGTTGATATCTTTCTTTGATGTCTGTTCAGAAATTACTGGTAAATATAATTTAGATATGTTTCGCACGTAAGCAATGACTTTGATTTTGTGAATGAAAAAAAGAACCAAAAAAAAAAAAATACTAGATGAACTGTGTAATGGATTTCAACGATTCTTATCACACCTGTTTCTTTTTCAATTTATTCTTTTCTTCGTTTAACTTCCCAGCCTCTTATTTCAAACCTTCTGACCCTTGTCCTAAATACATCCCATTCCCTTCTTTTTTTTAAATACTAGATTGGAATTAGTGGTGTCACCGATACTCAGTGCTGCATTAAATTATTCTTTTATTTCATCAGATTCTTTAACAGAGGTGGACGGCTACCATTTTGTGTTCTTGGTATTTCAACTGAACAGTTTTCCTTTTCTGGATGGAACTTACACGCAAGTAGATAATAAATGAATGGATTTAAAAAGAATAGATAACTTTTACCTGCGGGGACTTGATAAATTACTCGTCAGTGAAATCTTGCCTCATTCAACTGACATGAATTGATTTTTTACAATCGACAGTCGCATTTATCTTTGTAAATGATTGTATGTGTTGAGATTTGTGAGATAATTATACGAGTGAGGAGTAGGGAGATAGTTCTCTAATCTCCTTTTCTGTTTTAAAAAACTTTTTGTTGAAAAAGTGAAATGGTACTTTTAAATTATAGTTCAATTCCCATTTACTGTTTATTTTTCAGACGTTTACGAAAAAACTTTATCGACACATTTGTTTTTGAATTCAGACTTATTAAAGCTTTTAACAATAAAAAAAAATCAGTTTTTATTTTTCATATTTATTGTAAATTTTCTTGTGAGTTTTAAAGAACAAGGAATATAAATTTTTTTGTGAAGTCAATTCCTACTTAGGTCAACAAATAAAAAATTTTTTGTTACTTTTTATTAAATAGTTAAAATTAATATAAATATGTATATACATAAGATAGAATCGCAATATTAAGTGACAACATAGAAAGCGATTTTCCTTGCAATTCATTTTTCTTTCTATGTATGGTGTTGGACTATTATTTTGTTACTGTGTTTATTCATAAAACAAATTTAATTATTCTAATAAAATAGTATAGTAAAAAAGAAATCACATTGTCCGAAATTAGGCTATCCCAGGTGGGATTCGAACCCACGACCTTTGCATTAGAAGTCCACTGCGCTACAGGGACACAACGAACGATTTTCCTTTCTAAATAAGCTGTTGGACTAATATTTTTGTTTGTTACTATTTACTCATTTTTTAAATTTAATTAATGAATTAATATTTGAAAAAAAAACTGAATTGACATCAAGTGTCATCCACTACAAGTTTTAAAAAGTGGATTTTTAAAACTTGTAGTGGATTTAAAAGTGGAAAGTTTTTTTGAGTGGATGAATAGGAAGAGTTTTATTAACGGTTGAAAATTTGAACAAGATATATATAATTTTTTATTGATATCAAAGTTCTCCTTATTTCGTCACGCACATGCGCATGCAAGTTCTCACTTGTTGGTAATCGTTAAAAGATCTGGAACCGCAGAGACGATTTGTAAATCAGGAATTGAAAGGCAAAAATGTCTTTATTATATTATGAAAAAATATTTTTCTTTAAGTCAGGGGATAAGTCATTATTATTATATCTAGGTGACCATCGCCCACAGCTGGAGCGTAGAGTATTCTTCTAGGTCCCCGGTGGGAATAAGTTCTTTTGAGACTTATTAAAATAATTAGATATATAATTATTATCTTAACTTTCAGTAAGAAAGCTTTATTTTGTTTGTATTCAAATTTTGTTATTGAATAAAATTGATAAGTACACATGGATATAATTGAAATGCGTAATAATATGTTCTGAATTTTAGATGATGTGCTTAGGAAAGCTTAAAAACAATTAATGTTCATTTTAATATCATAGAAATTAAACTTTTAATTCCGAATTTTTTCAGTATATTCTGGATGATTTTCAATTCACTTTTCCCTGCACTTTTCGAAAATAAAAGGCAATGTTTCATATAATTAATAATTATATATATATATATATATATATAATTAATAATTATATAAATAATTCTTGCTTAGGATAGAAAAATTCCAAACAACTAGATTGAAAAGAAATATTAATTGAAAATGTCTTTTAAAGTATTCAGAATGTAATTCTATTCTCCCCCCCCCCCCCATGAATTCAGTAGTCCATTTCTAGGAGCTATATTCTTGGAAATATACCAATAACGATAATACCATTATGAAACCTGCTTGTGTAGTTCGGAGAATATTTCCGACTATTGACATTAAAATGAAATGAAATTTGTTGAGTGCAGCCAAGAAGAATAGCGTGCTCTTTGAAAGACACCAGCGCAAATTTCCCTTCAAATGAAATTTATAATTCCTTTTAAAGGCTTAGAGACCTCATCGCGTTCGCGGAAAGGCCTCTCAGTGAATACATCTTCCTCCCCCGCTTCCTTGGAGCACGAAAAGCCGTAAGGGGAAATAGTACCTTTCAGGTCCTAAAAATAGCATAATTTGATATGCATTTTTAATTCCTGTTATACCAGTAAATTCTACGTATTTTAAAGTGAATTTTTTGCAGTTTGTACTGTAAATGCTAAATCAATTTTAAAAAAAAGTTAAATCAATTTTTACGCTGTAAAGGTGTTTTTTTTTTCATATAAAAAATATGGGGGGGGGGGAATCAAATTAACTTCCTTTTTGCTTCCCACTAGGTGACATTTGAAAAATGTACAGTAGAACCTACAATCTTATATCAAATTAAAGCTAAAAAATGCCATTCTTCAACCTTTATATCAGATTTTTTTAAAAATTATGATATTAAAAAGTTTATTTTATTGCCTTTTTCTATTTATCGTTCAACGAGTACAGTTTACATATTAAAAATTATAACTCTACCTTCAAAACGTTTTTTAAAAATCTTGTTGGAAACTAAGGAAATTAGAAAATAAAAAATCAAATTTACAGATTGACTTTTTTTTTATAATAAAATAAATTTTGTTTTACGCTTAAAATGTACTTGCCTCCTATTTCCATCCCCTTTTCTCATTCTCAGAACCCTATAAATCTTTATGCTTTAAAAATTTAGATTTTATTTTTACTCCCTTTATTAACACTTTGTCAATTTGTAAAGCAAAAGTGACAGAAAAAAAATACTCTAATTGAAGACTCAGACATTTCTCAACAACTAGTCGATCAGCTGTTCAATCGTTAATATCACTATTGCCACACCAATACTAATTTCTGTTTTAGAAGATTCTGATGTTCTTTGGTCAGTTATTTCCAAAGCCGTAGTATTGAAAAACTCTTTTGAGTTCAGAGTCTTTCCATTCAGATACTTTTTGAATAGCTTGAGTGAGAAAATAACGCTGTAACTTAAAATTGTACTGGATTCATGACAGTGATAGGCACATTATTTTTTATGTTTGTTTGAAGGATAACTTTTTGAAAAATTTTGCACTCTGATTAATACAACATAAGGTAGCACCAACTAAACAAAAGTAATGCATCAGCTAACCATTTGTTAAACAATTTTATTACATAGCCAATATCGCCAAAAATCCTTTTTAATTCCAAATCCAAGCAGCGTTTCGAACGTAGGGTGCAAGCTTAGTTATCCTCGTCACTTGAACGTGGCTCACAATATTACGAGGTGCATTGTCAAAAGCCTAATGTTTCTTCGAAGTGCAATTTTATGAACTAATCAATTAAACTCAAACAGAAATTAATGGGAACACCCTTTTGTGTACATTGCTTTTGGAGGGCAAATTTATCGATATGTATGTGTTTAATTCCTCAGTGTTATTATCGTCGGATTTCGATTTTTTCGCTTTCCTTATATTTTATATTAATTCCTAAAATTTTATATTATTTTTGAAAATTGATTATGTGTTTGAATCTCCAAAGCTTTTTTATCTCCCTTTAATCTCTGTTTAATGTTCCCCCGGTGTCCCAAAGACGCAAGCGTATTTCTTTTATTGAATTAGGTGTCTTTCAAATTCTTTAAAGCAGTGATCTTCAAACTGTGTTCCTCGAAACCCTGGGGTACCACAAGCCCTACCCAGGGGTTCCGCGAGTCACAAAAAAGATTGTACAAAAAATTATAAATATGTATGCAAAATGGATTATCGTTTTCTATGAAATTTGTATAACCTCAAATATGCAGCCAATCATTGAAGCTAAAAATTTTATTTTTGCATGAAAACTTTGTTTTGTAATACTTTTTTAATTTTTATTGTAGCATAATAAAACAATAAAATATTTTTATATGTACTCACCAGATTGTAAATATTCTATTGTTTACTATATCGGATTCTACGAAATAATTTTATACATTTTAGTATAATGTTTCGCAAAGCTAAATAGTTTTCTAAAGTGGAAATTGTACTTTTTTTCATTTGTGGAAAAAAATACTTATAATGAAAGAGGGAAAACTTATATTGATTTATCAACAGTTTCGACATTAAAATCTAAATTTAAGCTAGAACAGCTCCTAACTTTTAGGTTGTAAATTCATGAAAAATACACAGGATTTTTCACACAGTCATAAAACATTTAATGCCATTCAGAACAATGTACTTAAGTGAAAAATATTTCTCAATGTGAGTGGCTACAAAAACATAATATAAAAACAAATTAAACGCAGAACATAAAATGTGACTGGAGATAAATTTCAACAGTCCTTCGACAGTTTATGTAAAAAAAATGCAAGTGCGTATCCCTGCTGCTACAATATAATACATGGGTAAATGATACTTAGATCACAAATTAATATTATTAACGAATAAATTATATTGAAAAATTACATTACAATTTTTAATAACAATTACAATACTTTTGGTCTTTACATAAAGCATCTATAACATGTTCATTTACTTTAAATAATATTTTAAGATATATTATAAGCGTGCGTGTGGAATGGTGTTCTACGAAAACACTTCATGGTTCTAAGGGTTTCGTGAGACGAAAAAGTTTGAAGACCACTGCTTTAAAGTATATTGTTGGTTTAATTTTACTTATAAATTTGGCACATTTGTTTTTGCTAAATAACTATTGGCTTGTTAATATTTATACATTTCATTTGAGCAAATTAATATATTTCTAGCGCGAAAATATGCTTGACTTTTGTATGACGCCGTACAACCTTTTACGGAACATGTTTCGCGAGAACTACAGGGTTAAGTACCATAAAATACCCTGGATGAGAAGAGTAATTTAAAGAGAGAAAAGCAAGTAACATGCAAAATGAAATACTTCGAAAATCCTTTTATAGATGCATGGAAATTACATTTAATCGAAACTGAAAATGAGGATTTATGGAAAAGATTTTGAATTCCGGTACATTCTGAGCCGTCCATTAGCGGATTAAGTTGCCCGCTACTGAGTACTGAACACTGTCAGAAAGCTTTCGAATTTTCGTACTAAGTTAACATTAAAATCAGAAATTTTGTATTTGTTTTTAGGTTTTGAATCCTGTTAATTGATTGTTTAATGTGTAAGTTTTCCTGCCGAAATAAATCCATATTTACATAGCAGGCATGTTATAAGGAAATATGATTTATTAAAATCATATTTAAAAAGATTCGTTAATAAAACGTGTAAAAAAATTCGCTTTTAACTTCTCCAATATTATTAAAAATTAATTCTTATAAATATTTTAAAAAAATTAAAAGCATTGAAAAATCCTTCTTTTTTTTTTTTTTTTTTTTTTGTCTTTTCATGTGATAATTTTTTTCGGACGATACAGTGGATTTTGAATTGTATAAATAACCAAATAAATAGCAATAAACGAAATAATTATTGCCAATAACCATAAAATTACTGTGCTTTTACTAGTCATATGGAATTAGAAAAACCTCAGTGTATGATGAAAAAATCGTCATAAATGCCTTGAATTAAAGTATTTTGAAATTTTTTTTTTAGTGTTACAAATTTAATGTTCAGTTAAAAACTTCTTCAGCTTTTGGTCACCGTGACCCCTTTATGTATTAGCCTGACATTGCGGACCCCCAAGATTTTGAGCACCCCTCCCTGACTCTCGAAACATGGTTGAGTGACTTAAATACAATCGTTATCGTATTGAATTCAGGTCTTAATCTTTGCACAAGTGTTTCTTATCACATATTTTTTGAAAACATTACACTGGAGTAACAGCTATGAGTTGCAAACAATAAATAATAATAATAAAAACGGAATTAACATTTATTATTCTTGTTCAAAATACATACTCTAGAACAGTTTTTTCATTGGGGCAATTTAGTCATCTGATCCAGGATGGCACATCTTTCTATTTTTCCACGAGGCCTTTCAGACTCTCTAACGAGGGAAATCTTAACGTCAAACGCGATATCTTCGCAGACCCCCTAGAAAAGCGCTGTGGACCCCCGGGGGTTCATGGACCACATTTTAAGAATCACTTATGTAAAGGGACAGCTTTGCTTGCAAATATTACGATTTTTAATTTAAAGTAATATTAATGTATTCAATGTCCAAATATAAATAATTTATTCTATTTTAAGCATTAATTACATAACATTCGTAACAATATAAAATTATTTTTCGAATTTTATAGATTCTTCATACTTTGTTCTTAAAAGATTGGATCGATTGAAACCTTAACTGCCCAATACATTAACACGATAGATCCTTATATAGAGGTGGTATTCCCACAAATCTTTATTTTTTCCTCTTTCTTGTTTGCTGCGGAATTACCGACAACGAAACATTTCAGCGACCCTCTTCGATTGGAAAGGAAACGAGACGGAAGTTAAAAAGAGATTTAGACATGCAATCTATCAAGATAGAGGGAAAACATTGGCAAACATGGACCGAGCACTTGATGCATGGCAAACAGAATTGCCGACACTTTGTTTGTTCTTCGGAAGTGTGAGGTAACAAGTAGAGAGCCTGACGGATCGTCCTGTTTGCTGTTCGAGCTATGTGGATTACTTGAAAACTTGATGAACGCCCCTGCATTGCATTGAAAAAAAAAATTTTTTTATCAAATATTTACCCTATAAGCCCAAGCAAAGCGATTTCCTTAAGGAGGAACAGATAATAATTTCACTAAGTGGAGCAACCTAGAAAATACCACTCTTTTAGTTAATTCTTAAATGTGTTACATTAGTACAAGAGCGAATGATGTGTTTAAATATGTAGCACGAATTCAACTGAATCTTTTTAGGGCAATTACAAGAGATACTATTTACTTGGAAATCTTAAAACGAGTTAATTATATGATTAGTATACATAATTTTAAACATATCTGGTCAAATTATGCTTGAATTGCTTACATTAGCTTATGTTTAATTGCAACTTTTTATCTATGGATAGTTAATTGTATATTAAGGCGAATGAATTCAAGCCCTATGACGTTTTCGCGTCACACTGCTGAAAAAATCAGCTTCTTTTTGTGGATAGGATAAGTGTTCCTAGTGGCCGCGGTAGCCAAGTGGTCGAGGTATCGGATCATGGTTAACGTGTCATGAGTTCGAGCCCAGTACCACTGAAGACCCGCCGTGTAGGGGAGCGATGCACGTTAAATCTGTCGAGAGCTCAACCGTCCTCCCGTTGGTGTGGTGTGGTAGTTAGGAGAGGGGGTGCCAGCTCAGGTTTCATCCGCGTCACTTAACCATGGTTCAAAATTACGCGGTCCGTCTCCGAAAGCCCTCGTGTAGCTGAACAGTGTGACGTTAATATTCACTCACTCAATCACTCACTCAACAGTGTTCCTATCCACTCGTGCATTCCTAAATATTTCGGGGTCTTTCATCTCTCATCGCCCCGAAACCGGTGGCCGAGCACCCCAACAGCTGGGTTTGACACCTGAGAGCTGGAAACTCCGAGTGTAATTCGAGGTGACAGAAAGAAACCACCCCATCCCAAGACCATGGAGTGGAAAGGAGAGTCCGTTGAAAAACACTGAAGAGAACGGTTGTGTGGCCTCCTCCCTCACAAATAGCATATTTTGAACTGTAATGAAATACTCAATATTATGAATAACTTCAATGTAAATGTATATACTGTAATTAATAGCTGCGGCGTAAATAAATCAATTATTTTATTTTCTACCTCCCACGATCCCATTAATGTTCTCAAATGTCACTATCCTTTCTTACTCAGAACCTAGTAAAAAAGTGGCCGCGATAGCCTAGTGGTTATGGTCCCGAACTTTTGGCTGGGATGTCGTGGGTTTGAGTCCTGTGCCGTGTAGGAGGAGTCGAAGCATGTTAAACCTGTCGAGGCTCATTGTCCTCAGGTTGGTGTTGTGTGCCAGCTCAGGTGTTGCCCTCATCACCTGACCGAGGTTTAAAATTACATGGTCCGTTGCCAATAGCCCTCGTGTTGTTTTATAATATGACGTTAATGTAACTCACTCCCTTAGTGAGGTAAAAAAATGTTTGGAAATGTATTAGGAAATATAGCAGATCAATTTATATTATGTAATCAGTAGGTCTATATTTCAGTTACAAAAAAAAAATCCATATAAATATATATATTTTATTATTTGTGCCTTAAAAGTATTAAATCTGTCTTGTAAAAGTAATCAAACAAAGACTAAGAAGGCTAACTGAGTTAGGTTGAATATATTATTAAAAAAAAATCGACAAGATGACATTAAAACTAACTCTTTATAAAAAATGTTGATATGAAAAAGGCCCGGGCGTAAAATTTTTAGAAAGAAGTATTTCGTAAAACGGGGCCAAGGTAATTTTGTTAAATTTTACGATGGTATGAAATTTGTAGAAAAAATAAGTTTCATTTAACATTAGTTTCTGTAAGCTCAAATCAATAATCAATCTGATCATTAAATCGGTTGCTAATTTCCCACCTCTTATTAATAAAATGACAGAAACAAATTCTTCAATTGTAACGTAATTGAAATGGAAGAATACTTGTCTTTTTGTGTTAAGGCTTATGAAAGGAAAATATCTCTAAGTATTTCTCGGCTTTAATACCAAACTATGGATAAGATTGGAAAATCCATCCGACTTAGTGTTACCTAAAGTAGCTGCCGAGCTTACGCTGATGCCTTGGCGAACCCAAATTGGATTTTCTTTCTGAAAAGACGGTGGAAGTTTGGCCTGATTTCATTAATAGTGAGACAACTTCAGCGGGAAGAAGCGGAATTGTAAATCAATCTTTATCTTTTCTTTTCCCTTCAGTATTATGTTCTCTTTCTATCCCCAGATTCTCTCTCTTAGGTAAAACCAGGTTCTTTCTTGTATTTCTTTTCTCCCTTTCTTTCTCTCTCGTGCATTTCATTTTCATTTACTTTTCTTTTGTTCTCGGGATTTCCCCCTCTTCTTTTCTTTGGAAAATTTTCATGTATAATATCTTCTTAATTGCGTCTTAATGTAAAATGGCAAGCTTCATTTTAAGAATTTCAATTGTCAAGGAAAGTAAGTTTTGTTAACAGCGTTATAAAAAATTCTTTTATGAGCTTCTGAACAGGTTTAAAGTAAATGCTTAATATCTCGTTCATAAATGGAAGGTTTTTAGTATCTTACAGGCTTATTTTATTTCTTAAGGTATCCGACTACGTTCGGAACCGTGATTTAAAAAAAAGCGTATAAATGAATAATTTTTGATATTTGGTGTCACTTGGATTAGAATACATGTATAAAAATTGTTTTAAGAATATTATTAGAATAAAAAAATTATTTAAATGCAATATTTTGGATAAAAATGAACATAGAATTATCTACTTTCAAAACATTCTACTTTTATGAAAAAATACTTCTATAATAATTATAATAATATTTTGCTTATATAAAGCTAAGATTTCTCTAGAGGGCCTTAACTAGGATTTTTGAAAAATTCACATTATTTTCAAAGTTATTACCAATTGAAATAAATTTTATTGGTGTTTTTTTCTTAAAACTTCTCCACTCTGTTGTATTAAAATTTGGATAAATCCAAGTTATTTTTTTCAAAAATACTAGTTCAGGCTCTGTACAGAGGTCTGAGCTATATATAGGCAAAATATTATTATAGAAGCATTTCCCATAAAAGGAGAATGTTTTGAAAATTGGTAATTCTATGTTTATTTTTTGCCAAGATATTTCATTTAAATATTTTTTTTACTGTAATAATATTCTTAAAACAGTTTAATACATGTATTCTAATCTACGTGACACTAAATATCATGAAAATTATCCATTTATACGCTTTTGCAAAGTAACAGTTCGAAACGTATTTGGTTATCTTAATGTATACTTGGACTTTTTTTTTAAAAAAAAAGTTAGGTTTTTCACGTATTACTTTTATTAATTTTGAGTAAATTTATCTAAATCAGTCACTCAAAAGCTGTAAATTGTGTAGGTAATATCGTCGAAGATTCATTCTCATAACTGTTTTGGCAATTGGGAAAAAAATATTCGTTTTTAACCGCGATAGTCTAAATGAAGATTAAAAAAGATTCTTTTTGATGCCAAATTTTAAATTTGTTCCTAAATTTTTGTTTTTGAAACTATTATTTTGTTACGAAAGTACTTCGTTAATTAACAGTCTTGAAATTATTTGGTACAGTGTTTAAATAACCACCAATAAAACGCTTGCAATTCTCTCTTCTTTGGATACATTAAGAACGGAAATGCTCTTCTATTCCGTTTTCAAAATCATATGTAGTAGTTTGATAATATAACTGTGCTCTGTGAATAAATTTTAAAGATTAATCTTAGTACTTCTCGAATCCGCGAATGAAACGTAGATGTACAACTTTAATAAGGGAAAAAAAAAAGCTATCACCTATGACTATACTTGGAATTTAATGCATGCACTAAGCTAAATATGATTATTTAAGATATACTAATACTCCCTTGTGCTAAGTTTATTTATCATATAACCATGATAATATTAGGATTAGTCGAACTTTGAAATATTTTCGCCTTGAGTGTAAACGAGTCTTCCTATTATTCTGTTATTTAACTTTGTGACGGATCTATACGCGTCCTTCCATTAATCTGTGGGGAATTCTTTTGGGCCAGCATTTTTCAACTAACTTTCTCCGAAGGGCAGAAAGCGTGAAATGCAAATTAAGTTTAATATATATATATTCTTTATTTGGGAGTTAGTTAATTGTGAATAGATGAGAATTGAAGTAAATGGCAGTGAAACGTATACATAAACAGTGTAAGAAGCCTGAAGTTGAGATATTAAGAAAGTGATTCGATTAACTGGCGAGAGGTGTTAAAGTCAACGTGATAGAAATAGAAGACTGCAAGAGTTCAGGTACTGTGATCTTAAATCAAGTCGATGTTTATAAAGTTAAAACTAATAGTGCGGTCATTAAATGCGTAAGCTCTGTATAAAGTTATATTAAAGATAGAGCTGCATGTGGTTGAAATATATTCTCCCCAACGCAATCTCGTCTCACTCCCGTTCTATTACTGATTAAGGTTATCTTGTTTAAGTGTTTGTGTCTGAGTTGAATATAGCGATAAATAAAATAATTGAAGTTCATCATGTTGTCTGATCATTTAGTTCCTCCCCCAACTCTAGTCGTGTCATAGGGAAGAAGGGACGTAAATTGTTTATAACTTTAAAGTACTCAAACAAGGGCTGTTTTTCTCGAGCCGCGGGTTCCAATCCTGGTGGTATTAAAGAACATATACAGAGAAGCTGAAACTGTTAAATCTGTCGTTCGAAGTCTTTGTGACATGGTGTGGGTGACACACATGCACGCACAAGCCTCTTCATTTGACCTTTGTTCAAAATTACGATGTCCGTCGCCAATAGCCCTCACATGGCTTCGAAGGACGATGTTTATAAATAATCAGTCTGTGATTTTACAAATTGTAGTTTACTGTCTCATTTATTTTGGTTCTAGACAAATTATTTGAATAGAAAAAGGTCCTTCCTTTTTACTTGGGAATTCACTGGGTACGTCGGTGTTGTTTTTCTTGAAAAGACAAACTTTGCTTGTATTTTTGATTGAGTATGCTTGTTCATTTTTAATTCTCGCACGTTTACCATTCTTTATCCATGATTTCTTGAAATATTTTATGCATGTGATCGTACCGAGAAAGATGTTACCCTTCAGATGTTCAGAAAATTATCATTACCGTCAGGCGGTAGCGATTTATTCTCTTTAAAAGGAAAAACACATTTCGTTGACAATCATTACACATCTACTGTTAAATACAACCTGAAAGATGGTGTACAAATTAAGAGTTCAAATAACGAAAAGAGAAACAAATGACCATTATTTTTGCTATGTTTATGTATTCATTTCGCTAATAACAGTATCTCCATAACACTGGTGTTTGCATTATTTTGTCCAGTCCCTGTATTTTTTCTCACATTTGATGTTTTGAGTTCGATGGCCTTTTAATGGACAAGAGATTACTCTATGGAATGAGGAGTAGGATGCGTTTAGCTCGTTGCTTATGTTATCTACACGTTTAATCTAACTTTAGAGCTCACGAATTTGCTCATGTCTGACCTGTGAGTTAAACTGACTCCTAAGTAACTACTATTTTTTACATGTTAAGAGCAATGCACATTTTTCGTCGTTAGGTAATTTTTTTCATAATTGTCTGCGGTTTCCACGAAACTCATAATTCTTCTGCTTTTCTGAATTAATTAATTTGGTTTCCATATGCATCGCATAACTCAATTGTTACTTAATCGACTAGATGTAAGCTTCTCTCAAAAAATATACCAGTAAAAAATTCGTTGTAAAATTGCAAGTTAATTTTTTTCCTTTTTTAAAGAGTTTTCTTTTTAAATTGATAGACGTGTCACTATCATATCTTATGACTTCGTGGGTTTTAAGTAAAAGGTAAGAAAAAGAGTTTGTTAAAGAGAGAGCTGTCAAACTTCATAAAAAAAATTCTTGTTTTTTTTTTAACTCGGGGCGTTGCATACTTCTATGAGTATCCTGTTGATGATTCACCGACTCACTAAAGATATATTTTTACCCACTATTCATTGCTTAAGCAGGATGCTGCTTTTTAATTAAATATTAGTATCTTGAAAGAAGCCGAAGTTTATGGCTATTCTTTTCTTCATTCTTAATTACACGGCTGAAAAAATGTTATTTTTTGCTGATATGGTATAAAGATTGTATATTTTAGATGGATTATTATAAAACTACTGAATATTATATGTCTTTTAGAATGTGAAGCGTGCTCTATTTTATTTAAAATAACTTGTTAAAATATGTAGCGTTAATGTGATACAAACGTACCAAACCAAGATAATTGAAATGTGTAAAAGCAAATGAATGCTGAGAATAAGCGCCTTTTAAATTAAACCCATATAGTTTTTTGTTTTTGTTTTTTTGTTCAGTTTTCAAAAACTATTGTATGAATTCACCGTAGCTATATTTTATAAATCTTCTCATAAGAATTTATGAAAATCCGTAAAACCTGTTGTCTGTGTAACGTTGTTGTTAAAGAAACATATCCTTTTGTAGCTTATTTATTAAATACTTTTCAAAGTAAATAAATTTAATAGTTATTTTTACTTAAAAGTAAATATTAATGATAGTTAATGCATAAATTTAGTAAGTAAGAGAATTTGTCATTCATGTTTGATTTTTTAACTCTAACTCCTCCGGTGTTTTTTTCCCTCTGACGTTCGGTTTATTATAAATGTTATATATATATATAAGAATACTTATTATGACGGTAGGGGGACTAATTTTTCAAAAAAATCATTTATATTGCGTCTAATGTTTGTAACACATAGTTAAAAAAAGGTTATATTTCTGTTAAATGTTTTTCTTCTAAGAGTATAAACGGAAAATTAGTGCTCCATTCTTTATTAAAACCGGACGTGTATTGTGAAGTACATGATTCTACAAGAGATAACTTTATTGTATAGCATTTTGTGGTCCAAATTTTCGATACCTATTTTTAATTCAAGCCTTCATGTTACTTTTGAGCGCGACGTTAATCAGCAATTATGTAAAATTAATGTTGCATTCTTAATTTTTTTAAATTTGTCTTTTAAATTTGAATTTAAATTGGTCTCTCTCTCTCTATGGCCCGACGAAAAAAGTAAGCAAAATCAACCTGATTTATGTTCTGTTTATTAACCGTTATTCATATCTGTCTTGCCCATTATTTACTTTAATTTTTAAAGCTAGTTTATTTGAAGACTTTAAATTATATTGATTAGAGTACGCGTACCTAATCGTGTTTTGTTAGAGTGATTAAAAAATGGTCTCTTTTCCCGTGTTTACTTAAATAAATTACACTAAATGAGAAATATATTTTTAGAAATAAATAATATATCTAAAATTGTACTCCCACTCTCTTACCCACCTCTCTACTTATATAAATACTCCCATAAACCGAACTATATGTTTGATAAATTCTTTTTCAATCATTTTATTCGGTTTCTTTCTTTTTATAGATAATTGAACTACATAATTGTAACTAAGATTTTTTTGTATTAAGACAGTTCAAAACTAAATAATTTCAGAAGCTTTACAGCTGTGGGGTTAAAGTTTTATAATTATTTGATATTATTCTAAAAAAAGTGTCCCCCCCCCCCTTTAAATTCTTGCTTCAGATCGGTTCTTCCTTATCATGCATTACCTACATTTTTTTTTTTTTTTTTTTTTACTTTCATTTTTAAAATTAAGTTATTATTATTTCGTTTCTCTATATAGTCGTGATTATTGCATTACCTATCAAAATGCTTCTACAAATGTGAAAAATCAAATTTTTTTCACTAATTAGGTTCAATACAATTTTAAATGCATTTTAGAGTGTTTCGCTTCTGTAATATTTTGAATTAAATATTTAAAAAACATCACTTCGCAGTATATATACATATTGTAAACTTTATGAAACTCTATAGTATTCCATTGCAAAAATAATTTTAATCATCAAAAGTACTATTAAATAAACTAAAATTTGTAGGGTTTCTTAAGGAATAAAGATTTATTTGGCTTTCACATCTCCTGAAAAGCATTATGCTTCTACAACTTATCTTCTATAGCAGTGTTCTTCAAACTGTGTTTCACGGAACCTTTGGGTTCCACAAGCCATACCCAAGGATTCCATGAGTCAAAATAAAAAAAAATCGGAAAGAAAATTATAAATGTGTTTATACAAAATGAAATAACGTTTTCTATGGAGTTTATATGACCACGCGTGCGCGCGTATCTAAAGAATATCAAAAAGATTTTCTTTATATGTACTACATACTGTGATTAATCTATTGTTTATTATCCCGGGTTCCACGAAATAATATATTCATTAATGCAATTTGCTGTAGTAAATTTATTCTAAAATGTTTCTTTTTTCATTGCGGGGGGGGGGGGGAAACACCTATAGCAGAATACTTCAAAAAAAAAAAAATTAACACATGCAAGAGGAAAGAAGAGAAAACTAAGTATGAATGGAATAAAAGTCCATTCGAGTACTTCATTAAATCAGAAGAGTTGCTAATGAAAGAAAGGAAACAACTTATAGACACATCAACAGATTTGATATTACAACCTAAATTTAAGCAAAATCAGCTCCTAAAATTTAGGTTGTAAATTCATGCAGAATACACAGGATTTCTCACACAGCTATAAACATTTTTATGTCATTCAGAACAACTATTTAAGTGAAAATTCTTTTTCAACATCTGTGGCAACAAAAACAAAATATAGAAACAAATTAAAAACGCAGAATAGGAAATTCGGCTGTGCGGGGTAACTTCAAAAGAGCTAGATTTCGAGAGTTTGGGTTAAAAATTTTTTTAATCACATCTCACTTGTATTAAATATAACCTGGAGCATAAATTAATATTATTATTGTGTAAATTAACATTATATTAAACATTTTAATAACTTATACAATATTTTTTTTAAAATCGTCTGCATAAAGTGCTAATGGAATTTTTATTTACTTTAAGTATTATTGGAAGGTATATTCTAAGAGTGTGGAATGGGTTACCCGAATCCGTCTTAAATTCTATGGTTTGCGTGAGTCAAAAAATTTGAAGACCTCTGTTCTATAGCAGTGGTCTTCAAACTTTTTCAACTCGCGGAATTCCTAGAAATAGGTGTTTTCGTGGAATCCCTACAACTAGAAAATATTTTCGTGGAACCTTATTTCGCACACACACTTAGAAGAATATATCTTAAAATAATACTTAAAGTAGATCAGCATCTTATAGGTACTTTTTGTAAAGGCAATTAAAAAAATATTGCATCTATTATTAAAAATTGTAATCTACTTTTAATATAATTTACTCATTAATAACATTCTACGATCCAAGTGTCACCCACCCTTTCATTATGTTTAGTAACTAGAATATGTGCTTGATTTTTTCACACAAACCGTCGAACAGTAGGCCTATTGAAATTAACTACAATCGCATTACATATTTTGAGCTTAATTTATTTTACTTTCTTTTTGTAGCCACTTATGGTGAGAAGTATTTTTCACTTATACACATTGATCTGAAAGGCATTAAAATGTTTAGAGAAATACTGTGTATTTTGCTTGAATTTACGACATAAGATTTAGTTGTTCTTGCTTAAATTGGCATAGTTTTGGCATTAAATCTGTTGATAGGTCCATAATTGTTTCCTCTCCCTTATTGTAGGTGTTTTCTTGACAAATGTCAAAAGGTGCATTTTCCATTGGAAAACTATTTAGTTTTGCAAGACATTGCACTAACGAGTATACAAGTATCCCATAGAACCCGGGATAGTAAACAATAAAATATTTACAATCTAGTAGGTAATATAAAAAATAAAACATATAATAATATAATAAAAATTATTAAAATAAGTTTAAAAAGTATTGCAAAATAAAGTTATGTAGAAATAAAATTTTCAGTTTCTTATGCATACACATTTATAATTTTCTTTTTGATTTTTTATAGTGACTCGTGGAACCCCATGGTTTCGTGGAACTCAGTTTGAAGACCACTGTTCTGTAGGAATCCTTGTGTTCTGAGTCGCTTGTTCTCACCCCCCCCCCTTCAACCACTACATATGTATTGTACGAATATTTCGTCCTCTCACAACGTTAACTAATGCCATTCAAGTCAATTAACATATCTTCTAAACCCTCTTATTATACGAATAATACACTAAAGCTATTTTCGTCTTTTATTCTATTGCATATCTAATGATTTATCCAGTTAATATTTGAGTTTCACTTGCTTGACCACTTTACTGCCCCTACGATTAAAAGGGTGTGTCAAAACATGCCTCTAATTGGGCATAATAGTTCCTGTCCTTTACTAAAGGGTTCATTATTGTACATCGTTTTTATTCTCTAGTAAATCCAGCGTGATAGCGAAAACGATGTTGAATATGTATATTTTCCTTTTCGCTTTTTTAAATACCATAACCGTATCTGTACTAGCATGAATTAAATCTTACTTGCCATAGTGTATTCCTTTTTTTTTTTGATAGGAGCTATCCGTAATATTTCTGAAAGGCTGTTATCTGACTGTAACATTTGTAAATAAGTTTGAAGCTGCAGGTATCATCATCATAGAAGACAAGATGGGAATTTATGTGGGAGATGCGACTATTATAAATATGAAATCCTTATCTCTATGTCATTAGCTGTAAAGAATTTTTCGTTGCAAAACTATTCCGGGGCAATTATGTGCTGTGTAAGATGTATGTGATGTAGAATGTATTTTTACGGCCTAACTACACTTGATTTATGTGGGCGAGATTTTTTTTTACATCAGATGTTGAAAACGTGCCTGCCGGCTTCTGATGCCTTATATCCCCCCCCCCTTTTAGTAGTAAAACCATGTTTGATGTTTTGTTTGTTGAATTTCTTTGATTCTAGTATTAATTTTGTTTTCTATATCTGGAGAAGTATATTTAACATTGCGTGGAGAGCACTTAAATATGTGTTTCGATTTTCTAAGAAACAGAGAATTTCATTTTTTAATGCGTGCCAACCAATTACGTAATCACTGAGATATAAATCTTAGAAATGGGAGGGGGGGGGGAATTGGTTTAATGGCTTTTATTTTGTTACGTTTTTTCAGCGTTGCGAAAACTCTCATATGCCTCAATACGCCGCCAAACATATGCTTTTAAATTTGTTGATTTGGGGAACAAAATAAAGTTGATAATAAATTATTGGTTTACTAATTAGAATTAATAAAATAAATTTTTAACAGTAAATATTGAATTAAATTTTACATACTACAGTCGACTCTCGCTAATTCGAACTTTCGATAATACGAACCTCTCGCTAATTTGATGTATATGCTCAACCCCTTGAAAAACTCTTATTTCGAACTAAAACAATGTTTTGATACACTCAATATTTCGAAGTAAAATCTGTGGCTGGCCAGACTACAATACGGGATAATTTGAAGTTATCTTATAAAACTCTCTACAATTCGAACGCTTACTATCTAGAGTCCTATAGCAAACAGGTTGAAGCTTACATGTTTTGTGTTGTATTGTCTCTGCCTTTCTCCCCTGTAACGTAGCCCCTTTGATGACCATCTGTTTGCAACCCCTTCTCTGTGTTTCCCGGTTCCTCAGGCGAAAAGACACCTTTATTGCTTTCCTTCTAGTGGACAGTCATGGCCACACCTGTTGTCAGCCGTCCATATCATTCGCTTAGCACGTGGCTTGCTACTCATGTGTTCAGAAAGGATGGCTCACACTAATGTGAAGAAGAGATGAGTAGGATTGTGTTTCTTGCGTTGGACTGACATAACTATTTGTGGGCTTATCTGTGTGACTTACAGCATATGGCACCAAATGCGGCATCGGCCGCACTGGACCCTGCCTTGAAGAACCAATGGTGTTGGGGCCAGTGTCTGAGAGAACCGAGGGCGAAACGATTTCATTTCCTATAAGGAATGGAAGAGATTTGGTGGGCGTGAAAGAGAATTACTATATAAATGTATTCTTTTAATACATGATTCTTAAATTCCGTATAACTTTCATACTGTATAATATATACTTTTTAAAAAATATTTTAAAGTAATTTTATACATATGTACAATTGTTGTTTTATTACATAGTTTAAATTTAAATGTGTTAGGAAAAAAACAGAAGTTTTTCTTAACCTCTTTATTATTCGAACTCTCAATAATTTGAAGTTTTTCATTGGTTCCTTCAACTTCGAATTATCGAGAGTCGACTGTATATACATAGTTATCAATAAAAAAAATCAAATTCTATGGGGAGGTTTGAACCCCCCCCCCTTCCCTTGTGTGCGTCACTGACACCCACTGAGGAAAAAAAACCCTCATTTGTTTAGGTAAATTATTTTAGCTCTTTAACAATAAATATCGGATAAAGAAATGAATTGCATTGGTTGTAATTTCTTTCAATTAAAAATGTGGCAATAAAAATGTGTGACAATATTCTTATTTAAAAAATTTGAAAATATACATTTTATGCAACCTTTCTCTACTTTCCTCATTTATTAAAAAAGTAAGAGAGGAAAAATAAAATGAGTTTTTAATATTTACTTTATTATCTGTTTAGCTATGTGGTTATAGAATTGTTGATAATTTCTTTTGCTTTTAATTTGTGGTTTTATTAGAATTTAAATAAACTAACATAAAAACATTAGAAAATAAGATCTAATAGTAATTATGACGGTGAAAATGCGTGAATATATGTGCATTACATTTTGTTAAGTATTTGTTAGTAGCTCTCTTTTACTGTTCAACAATTGGGTATTTTTTGGTTAATGTATGAAGTGCTTTCCATTATTTATTTTTTCCTAACATTAAACTCGAATTATAAAATATATTAAGTTTGCGCTTAGTATTATTCTCATATTTTATTCATTTTAATTTCATGTCAAATTATAGTTGATTTCAAACTGGTTCTGTTAGTATCTTTTTAATTTTCCTACTTTTTTTTTTAAGGAAAATAGTGCTTTGTAATTTTTTTTTTAAAGAAATCGGATATATTGCTTCTATTTCACATTTATCTGTTTTAATATGATCCATTAAATTTAAAAATACTTTAAATGTGCATTCTAAGTCATACCGTTGTTTTTTGAAGACAGGGAGAAGCTGCTAATTGATATATTCTTTTGTTTCTTGGATCGTTTCCCTGGTACTTCGCTGACGTATTTAAAAATTATGTTGAACTCGTAAATCCTTAAAAGCTTCCTTAACCATGATGCCTGGGGTTTCTAAGTGCATGTAATGGATGCGTGTGTGTGCTATTTATTTCTTATGGTCACGATGTTCTCTCTTTTTTGAAATGTCTGTATTAAACGAGTTGTTATAAGCTAGATTTAAAGAGTTTCTAGTTTGATCGTACGTTTAGAAATAAGGAATTACCATTTTAATAAAGCAGTGATGAAGCAGTGAAAGAAAGTGATGTAAATACTTTTATTATTTGATATGTTACCATTCGTTGCATTAAAGCTTTAATATGCACTCGCTTGGAAGTAATTTAACACTTTAAAAGGTTTCAACGTAGGGGATTATAGAACAAAATATTTATCCTGTTTTCGTGTTCCTGTACAACGGGACATTTTAAATCTGAATCCCTGTAAAATTGTTTTTGTGATGTTCAATATATTGTTCGAAATGGAATTTCTTTGAAAAACAAACTTTTTCTATTACATTAAGGTAATCTTACCTTAAAAGAATCATAGTTAATTAATTCGGTTTTAAGTTATTCTGAACTATGCATTTCTTTTTTTCTGTATTAAGGCGTATTTACAAAATTTTTTTATGGAGGGTGAGCTAATAAATAAGTTAGTGTTAAATTTAATTTGAATAATTTTTAATGGTC
Source organism: Trichonephila clavata (assembly GCA_019973975.1). Classification (NCBI taxonomy): domain Eukaryota; kingdom Metazoa; phylum Arthropoda; class Arachnida; order Araneae; family Nephilidae; genus Trichonephila; species Trichonephila clavata. The sequence goes on from BMAO01008195.1 coordinate 266,418, forward strand.
AAGACATGTAGCCTAGTTTTCATTTTTTGTTGAGGAAGCCATATTTACCTATTTTTTCATCTAAACTTAAACCATTTATAACTTATCTATTTTTTCATCTATAACTTAAACCTAATTTCTCATCTATAACTTAAACCTATTAAGAAACTTTTAATTAGATTGATTACTGACAAGGCTTAAGTTTTCCTTTGTGAGATTTTTACAAATGGTTATTTTTTTCTGTTTTTGTTTTATCTCCAGTATTTAATATTTAAAATCTTTTAAGGGCTGCTCGGCAAATGCTATAGAAGTGAAGATGAGCCCAAGTTATTTCTAACTGTTATCCAGATTGCTTTATCAGATGAATATTTGCCTTCCTTTTTGGTTCTCTTATACCTTAGTTTGTCATCCGTTATTAAAATTTTGATTTTATTTTCTTATACTTTTAATTCATGAATTTTTCATTTTTAGATATTCAAAAATCCGCAAAAGCTTAGAAACGATTTTATTTTAGTTGCTTTTAACATATACTAAAATATATATTTTTTCTTTATTTTCTTTTTACAAAATTTTATTCATTCGCTTATAAAATGGGACACTTTGGTATGAAATACTTTTGAAAATGTTTCTTTAAAATTTTATTTTAATTATTGCAATGATGGCTAAACTATTTTAGTTACTGAACTCGACATGTTACTGTATTTTGTTGTTATTAAATATTTTATTAAAATAGTGTTCTAAAAGACATTTGTAGGAACTTTATAACAAATGATCCGAGTTTTTGATTTAAAAATTTTAATTTTTTGATTCTTTTTAATTCGATGACAAAATAGATTTTTTAAATTTTTATTTGTTATCTCAATTTTAAAATATATTTGTATGTACAAAGAATTATGAATATTTTTACTATATCTACAGATTTGTGTTTTGCAAAAATCTGTGATATAAAATCTTAGAAATATAAAGATCAAACTTTTTTGTTGTTGTGATGGATGGAAAAGGACTGAATGTAATGTTAACAATCGTTGTTATTTTTCTTAAAATATTGATCGTTTTAATTTATAAATTTAATTTTATCGTAAAATGTTTTCACAATGTTTAAGTAGACTTGTTTTTAAAAGAGAAAGCTATTATAATGCTGTCAAACCTTCATATAACGAACCTCTATTTTACGAACTTTTTCCTGGAACCAAGAACATTTTGCAATTTGCTATTGTCTTCGTAAAATAACCTCCAAATAGCGAAGTGCATTTTCTATTTAACGAACTTTTTCTCAATTCAATTCCCCCCCCCCCTATTTTTAAAATATTTCATTGCATTTTTCAAATTATTCTCTCTTTTAGCTTATTTCATGGTGATCTATGGCGAATTGGTTTTACCAGGTGTCTAACTCACCTGGAGGAATGAAATTGCCGTAATTTTCCAAACAAAAAATTCAAGTAAAATTGACAGATTTTATCAGGAATTAAATTTAAGGACGCATGGGGCTGTGTATGCTTAAAATTACTGGTCATAAAATAATGTATGTTTAAAATTACTCATAAGCTTAAAATTAATTTTAAAATAGAATTATAATTTAATACAGTGTATTCCTTGATAATGCTTTCTTTTTCTTCTTGTTCTCCCTACAAATTTCTTTTTGATGGGTAAAATATATAAAATGAATAGATATTCATTAAAAAAAGCATGAAAAATTATTTTTTAAAAATAATATATAGTGTTTTTGTATTTAAAATTTGTTTTAGTGATCCCTAAAGTATATTTAAAGTTGAAGCTCCGTTTAACGAATTTTCCCTATAATGTTTTCGGGATTTCGCGACTTCGTCAAATAGATGTCCGACTGAAATAATTATATTCATAAGTTTGAGAGACATAGCTCCAGTTTGCAGTTATTAATAGATAAAGTTTTGTCACCATCAAAGTGGAAATTCTGGTAAACGTGAAAGCATACTTCCGGAGCTCTTTGCAGAATTGATTAATTTTCGTGTCGACAGCCTTTAATAGACTGACTCATTCAACAGATAGCTACGTTTCGGCATCGTATTTTGCACGTAATTGGGACCTTCATATTAAATTAAGGTAGATATTCACACGAAGTAATGATAGAGATTAAATTATTGAACTACCCCCAAATCGACATGTTTAGTGTGATAAAAACCTAGTCATTATATTATATTAATGATCTGTTGAGAAATGTCTGGAAAAGTTTGTGATCTGTTTACCTTTACGTCACTTTGGATTCAATAGCATGTTGGAAATCTGGTTGAAATGAGTTCATGCAAAATAGCTTTTTAAATTGACATGCTTGATATTGAAAACGCGTAGTTGTAAAATTATTTGAAAATTAACTGAAAAAGTTTTGAAAAATTACAATTCAGAATTCTTTCTGATTAAATTTTTAATTCTCGATTTTTTTCCAGAAAATATATTATAGTCAGACCCCCCCCCCCTCCCTTTATTTAACGAAGTTGCTAAATCCCGACAAAAAGTTCGTTATGAGGAAAATTCCTTAAAAAGAGATTCATCTTTTTTGTTCTTTAGAAGCCATATAAAACAAATTTTAAATTCTTAAACAGTATATATTATTAAAAAAGTAATTATTCTCAAACTTTTTTTTGTAAATTAATATATATTAATTTTAAAAATCCTACCCATCAAAAAGAAATTTACAAGGAAAACAAGAGGGGGGGGGGGAGGCATTGTCCCGGAATATAATGTATTTTAAACTTTAAAATTTTTATGTTTGGAATCATGCGTCCCTAAATTTAATTACTGATGAAATCTATTAATTTTATTTGAGTTTTTTATTTGAAAAATTACGGCAATTCTTATTGCTCTAGGCGAGTTAGGCATCTGTTAAACTAATTCAAGGCCATTGATCACCATAAAATGGTTAAAAGAGAGAATAGTTTGAAATGTCCAGAAATATTTTTGAAATAGTGAGGGGAAAAAATCGAATCATTAGAAAAATGCACTTCGCTATTTGGAGGTTATTTTACGAAAAAAATAGTAAAATTTTCTTGATTCCAGGAAAAAGTTCGCTAAATAGAGGTTCAATTGAAAAAAAAATTGACTATATTTTTCAGATTTTCTCGTACTTTTTATAAATAACTGTAAAAAATCTGAATTTTTTAAGAATATTGATAATTTTTTTCAGATTATTGCAAAACAAAATTGATTCCAGTGATCTAGAAATTGCTTTCGCAATTACTTTATATGTGTGCATAAATCATATTTGTATTATACATATGTACAAACAAATTGGTTAACTTGAATTAATGTCGCTTTGTATATGATGGCTATTTTGAGGACCGACTGTGTAATTTAGAATTTTAGTCAGTTGTGTGGGGAAGACGACACCTGAAATTTGCTACCTTTCTCTCATTAAATACTACGCCACGCCACATTTCAACTCTGAGTAACTCCTACGATGATCTTTGATGGCATCTGTGTGTGGATTAAAACCTAAGATTCGATTTTAATATCGTATCTTAGGTTTATCTAGCTAGGTAGGTAGTTTTCGTAGCTAGGTATCCAAAAACCCTAGAGAAAAAAAAAATTGCCCTATCTTGGTTGAATTCTATCAAGTATATATATAAATATATGAATATTTTAAATATACAAAGCTACAATTTTTACTTACTGTCTTCTCATTTCTGGCGTTGTTTGCGCTTAAACGCACTCCACTTGGTTTCTTTCTTTTTTTAAATCTGTAATTTTAGTTTTATAATTTATCTAATTTAGTTTAATAACGATTTGTATGTGCTCGAGTATTTACTGACGTTAAAAGAAAGCAGAAACGTAATGCTACACAATAAAACGTCGTTGGAGAATCCCTAGCTATTAATTTATTCAGGAGGATCGAACTCGCACCCAACAGAGGGCTTTGAGCTACAAAATGGTCCACCGAGATAGACAAAAATTGATACAAAAATATGCATGAACAAGAAAATTTATACAATATTATAATTATTAAAAAAAAAACATATCTGCAAAAGAGCAGAGCGGGGGGGGGGGGGACAAAATTTCATCAGTGTATTGCAGATACGAGAAGATTGCGAAGTATTGAAACAGGAAACTAGCTTATTATGAATCATATTGCTATTAAAAATAGAATGTAACTAGGAAGGAATTCCTTCTTGTGTAGATTTTTTAAGATGTAATAAATAATAAGTATGGTAAGATTTTTCATGGAACTTGAAGTTTATTTTCAAATAACTGTCTATAGAAAAATGAAAATATTGAAAATAACAAACTCTTTTTTTTCCCCCAATAAGTAAAGTTCGCAACACTGAATGAGCACTCCTAAGCTTGATGGCCTCGGTGCACGGCACCGCCTAGCCCATTGGTAGCTACGCTACTGGTCCTGTGCGTACATAGAAATTGAATATGAATTCAATTGATAACAGAGTTAAAAGTTCCTTTTAACAACCTTGGGCTATTTTTATTTCAAGCTAATTTTAATTTCATTTCGTGTTTACTTTTAAGTGAAAATAAGTTGAACTCAGAAATAGCTATCTATTTTTACTGATTTATTTTTCCTTTTGTAGAATAGAATAAGGGCCCTTTCTTTTGGGGGATAATCTTTTCTTTAAATTCAACGATAAATTTTGAGTAACAAATTTTCTATTCAAATGAGTATTGTTTATTGAAGAAGACAGAATAAGTTTCTGTAGATTTTAAATAATTAACGGGATCTTTACTATTTTTTTTTAAAAAAAACCTATATCATTAAGATTATTGATTATATTTGCAAAATAGGTTGTAATAATTTACCAAAAGTAGTAAGTAAGTTTTAAAACCATTAGTAACTCTTCGAAATTTAATGGGATTCTTGTGAAATTTAGGATATAAAAGCATATGTAGAAATTTAACTTCTAATATATGTAAATCTAATTTTTTTTATTGAAAGAAGTGATACGATTATTGATTTCTATATCATGCAGCTGAGATTAATGAAAATAATTATAGTTTTGGAAATGCTTATTGAGCATATTGCTGTAATATTATTTACATAAAATGGTGTAACTAACAGGCATGTTATTTACATAAACGGCGATAAAATCTTTCTGTAAATCACATTAATCATATTTTTAATATCTTTATAAGTAACATCATAACTAGTTTTATAATTTAATTCCATAAAGAGGTCCATTAAAATGTATTTATATTTTTTAGACACGTATATATTTATATTCCTAACACGCATTTCCTCGCAAATTGAGAATGTAAACATTTACCTTTTTAACATCGAATAATTTTTCAAGGAGTGTTTTGCAACTGCCATTCAATTTATACGCCGTGATCTCACAGCGACCGAGGAATAATCGCTTATAAATATACGCTTTGAGTTTGTTTAATGTTATTATCGATTTCTTTATTCTCGGAAACGAGATTTCAACGAAAGCATTTTCAGTAAAAGGTAGCATACTACGTTCCGGGAAAAGAGGATTATTAAGCTTTTAAAACAATTAGTCGAATTAATCAAATTTTGATTTAATTTTCGTCTAATCTGTGAAAATTAGATTAACATAAAGTGTTTTTGGTGGAAAAGAATTTTTATTGTTAAGTTATTTATTTACGATAATGGTGTCTAATTATGAAAACGTCTGTAAGTGAATTATGCTTTGGCTCGTTGTACATCATTTTTACACATTCTGCAATCAAAAGCAGCAGTTTTATCTTGTTATTGTTTGTAAATCTTAGTCACATTTAAGAAAATTGATCGTTTTTCTCTCTCAATAGTTTAGATAATCGGTAAGTCGATTATATACAGTCGACTCTCGTTAGTTCAAACTTTTGATAATACGAACCTCTCGCTAATTCGAAGTACATGCTCAGCCCCTAGAAAACTCTTGATATTTCGAACTAAACAGTAAGTTCTGGTACACTTAATATTTCGAAGTAAAACCTACGGCTGGCCGGACTACAACATGCGCTAATTCGAAGTTATCTTATAAAACTCTCGACAATTCGAACACTTACTATTTAGAGTCCCGTAGCAAACAATTTGGAGCTCACATGTTTTGTGTTGTATTGTCTCTGCATGTCTCCCCTGTAACTGAGCCTCTTTGATGATCATTTGTCTGTTATCCCTTTTTTGTGTTCCCCGGTTTTTCAGGCGAATATTGTGTTTTTTGCGTCGGACAGACATAACGATTTATGGCTCATCTGTGTGACTTAAAAAATAAGAAACCTAATATTTCACGGGCTGGACTGTACCCCTCATTGAAGAACCAATAGTGCTTGGGGAGAGTGTCTGAGGGAACTGGCTGCGAAACAATATTATTACTAGTGAGGAATGGCAGAGATTTAGTGAGGCGTGATAGAGTCCTGTTCGAAAATTACTACATAAATCTATTCACATGATTTTTAACTTGTGTATAATATTTATGCTGTATAATATGTATTTTTTGAAAATATTTTAAAGTAATTTTATACATTTGTACAATTGTTGTTTTATTACATTGTTTAAAATTTAAATGTGTTAGAAAAGAAAAATTCGGGAGTTTTTTCGTACTCTCTTGATAATTCGAAGTTTTTCATTGGTCCCTTCAACTTCGAATTATCGAGAGACGACTATATATGTGTGTGTGTGTAATAATTAATTTAATCTTGAACACGTTTTTAATTTGTAATTGTCCTGGCTTTTAGGACTCGTTCATAAATAATAACTGGCATCTCCCGCCTAACGGGAATCTATCGAACTATATCATTCCATCTACGGAGGTCATGTGAGTTGTACTTCCGTTTGCTGCTTCGTATATAAACCGAGATTTTTGGAAAATCCGCCCTCTTTGCTTTTTTTCTTCATCATGTCTTGATCAGCTGCAGCGAGTGTATGTGTTATTTGTGTCTTCTTGTCTGCTTCCTGTATTGCCGGAACGCCATGTGTTTAATATGCAATAAAACTGGATTGCCAATCAACCAAAGACTGCTTCCTCGTCAGTATCATCAATAGAACATCAATCTAAAATATGTTTTCGTTAAAGAATTCTTTACACTCGCTTATATATATATAATATATATATATATATACTTCCTCGCAGATTCTTACTGTAACTTCATTTTTATTGTTTCTGAAGTTTTCAATTTATTCCCAACTTTTAATGCATGCAGTATCACGGCAATTCTTTTTCTACACATTTTTCCACTCGTGCCTGCTTCACTGTTATTTTCGTCACTCGACAAGACTCGATATAATGAGACCCTTTGCCAAATGCCTACTGTGTTGCGCTTCTTTAATTTTAATTAGAAAAAAAGCAAGCAAATTCTTTTAGTAGTTGTTAGTCTCTTAGTAACAGTTAAGTGACTATTGTGTGCAACATCTTCCGCCCCGACCGCTGAAAAATCGGATTTTTTATACAGATAGCATGACGCAGTTCACATCGACACGTGCACCCCTAAATATTGCGAAGTCTTTTCATCTGACATTGCCCCGAGAATCGATGACCTGAAGAAAAACACCACACTGCCCACAGGCCAGATACCCCGGCTGAAATTCCAGATGTAGAGGAACAGCGGCCCCACCCCGGGGCAGTGAAAAAGACAGTCCTTTTGAAAACGCCAAGAAGTTCGGTTGTGTTTGTCTCCTCCCTCATAAAGAACATTTTCTGTGCATTAAAATAATTAATAGTGTGTGTGAATAACTTCTACTTAAAATGCAAATATATTATAATTAAAAGCTGTGACGTAAATAAATCAATTATTTAATTTCTTAACTCTCATGCTACCAATATTTTCCTGTGTTAATTTTGAACTCTAAAGTAAAAAATTATGCTGTAATCATAATTTTATTTAGTAAAGTTACCGTCGAAGAAGGGATAACATGACAGCATTGAATATGTTCGTTTTTTGCTGACACATAATATTATTTTATATACAGAACAGATTCAGAAATAGAACTTTATAGTAAAATTATACATTCTTCCATATACGATCTCTAAAAAATGAAATATGAGAGGCGACATTTCTGTGATATCTTCTATCTTGTGATTGTATAATAATAAGTCTTCTCTCTTTTTCTTTTCTTTTTAAGGGAAAGAGGAAATATATATATATTTGATATACAGTCGTGTCGCATCTCGTGCGTTTCCATTCCCTTAGTATGCGATCGCAATTTGTGAATATACATACCTTGACCCGTTTCTCTCATTTCCACTTTGATTTTTTTCATCTACGTATACCCATCCTGCAAGTGTATATGTCTGCCTGAGAACGAGCGCAGTGAACGGTTATCCAATTTCTTCCATCCTATATTGCCGTTCTCCCTAAGGACTTGAACGGGTTATCAAAGAGAAGAGCCGTCTGAATACAAATATTTGAATACTCGGATGTGTTTGATATATACAACATGGTTGTTTTCGCGAAAGCGAGAATTCCGCGCTTTTAAAATCAAGTCGACATTGACGTTATATGCATTGACTTTGTGTACCCTGTCTAGTAATTGATTAGGTTTTGAGTAATGCTCTGTTTTTTGAACTTTTCAAAGTGAGGTAAATTACGCTAACACAAGTTTTCATCAGTACATCTAAATGCAATGGATTGATATATTTAAATGCTATGTTGTTTCAGTAATTGCTTACATTACCAGAATGTATGAGAATTCATTAGCTTAAAACTTCGATTTGTGATTTATTTTCGATAAGTTTTCTACTAATTAGACCGATGCTTTTGTTCTAAAGTGATGGAATTGAGAGAGATTTTTTTCCTAGTTTCATTGATCGTTGATTTAATGCATTTATTTGGATTCTTATCTGTAACGATGAATGACCTGTTTTCTGCTATTTTTTACTTAGCATAATTATAAATTAAATATTGTGTTGCTGTGATTAGAGACAAGATCAATTCTGTAATTTTATCAAATAATGTTTGTGTAACTGAAGTGTTTATACATTTTTAAAGTGTAGAACAAGGGTTGGCAACCTTGTAGCTATGGCGTGCCAAACCAATCTAACAATATGATTCAATGTGCCACACAGTAGGGGACATTTTTGAAACAGTTCGATTCCCGTTATAGTGCATGCAGAATTAGAGAATAGAGGTCAATAATTTAGATTTACAGTTTTATAATATATTAATTTTGCATCATTTAAAGATATTTCTTAACATACAAATAATAAAGAGCATAAAATATAACTATTTCTTCAGCAAAAATATAAAAAATTAAAATTGTACACATGCATTATGTATTTTTAAACACATTTATTAAAATAAGAAATATATAACGTAAAATATAAGTATTTCCATTCATTATAGTTCAATAAAGAGATAAATAAACATTTTAGTGCTAACCTAGGGCTTGCACAGTTCTACTTTCATATCACAAAATCAGGGGTATAATTTGTGACTTACAATTTCGCAAGATTCTGAGTATTCAGTTGCTAAAAAAATATATTTCCGGAAACGAAATATTTTTTATATGAGGAAAGATTTTTTCTTCAGTATGAAGAACCAAAAGCGTAAAGTAGAGTACATGCAATTTTCTCTTCCAAGAAAATTAAATCTCACCAGCAATGATATTCAGTAATTTACAAAATTGCTGGAAATTTATCTTTCAGATTTTTTCGTAATTCCGTGAATGTCCAGAATTTTGAAGATGTTTGTCAAATAAGGTCCATTACAAAATTTATCAACTTCCATCTTCTCGAAAATTGACACATTTGTAGAGTAGTGCAGAGTGCCACTGAGAATTGTACCGCGTGCCACAGGTTTCCAACTCCTGGTGTGTAGAATGATCCCCCCCCCCTTCATTATTTTGTAATAAAAGGTTATATGGCTGTATATATTTTTTGTGTGGGGGTGGTGTGGAGAAGGAGTTTCTTATTATGATGTGTGCTCGTACTTATTTTCCTTATTGTTTATTTAATAATTATTTAGATTAACTTATTAGTATTACTTACTAAAAATTGTCATTTTTCATTCTCAGTGTTGGGTTGAATTGATTCAATAAAACATTACGTTGCATTGCTTTGCACTTTCAGTATCTTGTTGTGACCGTGGTAACTGTGTGGTCATGGTCGTAAACTAGTGATAGGTGTTGTTACATCACGAGCTCCGAATCCTAGTGACACTGAAGCTCCACCGTGTAGAGGGTTGATGCGCGTTAAATCTGTCGAGGCTGAAAACCCTCCCTTGGCGTGGCGTGGAAGTTAGAAAAGGAGGGTGCTAGCTCAGGTGTCGTCCTCATCATTTATCTTTGCTTCAAAATTTCGAGGTCGTACGCCAACAGCTCTCATGTTGCCTCAGAGTGCGATGTAAATTAAAATCAAATCAAATCGGTATCTCGTTGTCACTGTAATTTTTAATGGCAGGATCAAGTATTTGTTGATGTACGCGTTGTAGGTTGGTATCCTGATTTAAACCAACCACTTGTACGTAATTGATAGGAATTGATGCACATTAAACCCAACCTCCAAATTGCATTTGTGCAGTAACCGAGCCGTCATGGTCACGAACTAGCGACCAGTGTTCTTTCCGTCCAATCTTGGTGTTACTTTAGGTCCTGGCTCCATAAAAGGGTTGAGGTAGGGCAGTAGCGCACACAAATTCTTTTCAGGATCTATTGGTCGAAAGACCCCGAATTCGTATCATACCTCAAGACATCAATTGATTCTTCTGATTTTGTCGATTTTATTAACCAAAAACAGTAAAAAATAAATTATTGAATTAATAATTAGCATTATTTAATAAAATAAATTATATTACGTACTTTATATATATATATATATATATATAGGATTATCATCAATCGAAAAAAAACTCAAGGGCTTTGGGGAGGGGGTCCAGAACCCTAGGACACCTCAAAAATGTCTATACTTGAAGTGAACTAAATATGCTAAATGTAAATAAAGGAATTAAAAGGCATGCAAAATTTTTGCATTCACCTTTTGGAAATTGTACAATAAGCAACCACTCAAAAAATATCCATAGTTAGAAATTTCGCACTTTTTATTCAACAACTAAAAATACTATTAGTGAATTACTAAGCGCATTTACATCCTGATACATAAGGTATGTTTTCACAATTTCCAAACAATGTAAAGCATTGCCATTTAAAATTTTGATAAGAGTTTAATTATTAATTTCTGCATCAGAATCGCTATTCTTTGGCTCCGACAAATCAACAGGTTCCTGAACTTCGGGTGCACAGATAGGCACTCCGTCATCAAATATAGGATGATCGTTAAAAATTTAAAATATTCCTCTGCGTTGTGGAGTGTGATGAGATAAGAAAGGGGTTTCCTGTCCTATTCAAAACTCGCTCGATAGGTTACACTCATGACTTATCTGCACCTGTTAAGACTAATAACGCTCTGCACCCTTGGCCATCGAAATTGACTTTTTACTAGAAAAATCTTTTTTCAGTTCTGTACAAAAATTATGTCATTTGAAAAAAAAATCCAAATTTTCTAACAGAAACTAATTAAAAAAATCTTAAGCTGTTGAAATAATTCGTTAATTCGAAGTGTATTATTCGTTATATGGAGGTTTTGACTTCGTTTTAGTTGGGGAAAGAAAAATATTCGTTGAATCACGAAATTCCTTTTATCGCGATCCGACTGTATTCTAAATTTCATCTCCTTTCTCGATTTCGTAGCGGTCGTGCCAGCCGAGCTGCCACAGTTGTGGACTCGCTACCGACGTTGTCAAGACCCGCCGTATTGAGGGGGCTAGTGAACTTTCGATCGATCCAGGATGAAAGTCCTCACGTTGGATTCGTGTGGAAGCTTGGAGAGTGGAGTTGCAAGTTCTTCAGTTGACCGAAGTTTGAAAGAAACGAGGTCCGTCACTAAAATCTTTCTTGCTGTTTTAAATCGCGAAGTTAATAAAAGGAAACTCAAATTAACTTTCAAGACAGGAAGGCTCTCAATGGGAAAAAAATTCTTCGATGTCTTTCTGTTTGTATAAATATCGGAGAGTGAACGCAGTCTCGCTGGATGAAATAGAATCGACTAAACAGAAAAAGTCGTAAAAAATGACCACAAAAATATGAACGAAGGTAAACGTATGAATAAATAAGTTTTACAACTTGTGACGGATCTATACGCGGCTCTGCTAACCCCTTGGGGATTCTTCTGGGGAAACAATATTATCAACCAACTTTCACCGAGTAAAGGAAAGCGTGATTATGCAAATTAAGTATATTATATAAATTCTGTATTCCGAGTTTGAAGAGTTAGTTGGAGAGTGAAGGATCGTTAAATGATTAAGTGCATTTGGAGTTTATTAATCAATGTAATACCTGTCGGTTCCTGCTTCCCTCTGAAACCCCTTGTCTACCCTCAGACCCGGCTAGGTATATGGGAGAAACTGAATAATCTGTAGACATGATTCACACTAATTATTTTATTGTCACCAAAATATCAAGCAGACACAATAACAATCTAATTAAGATAACAGGTCAGATAGCAGAGCGCGGAGGTGAGACTCAACAGCCTGGGGATAATAATACGGACCCTCAACTGATTCCACGATAACTTAACTACATCGCGCACTAATAAGCTAGACTTCTATTTAAATAAGTATCACGATACCTGTACTTTTATGAAATCAAGTCCTACACTTGAACCTTGGGTGGCCGCGGTAGCCAAGTGGTATAGACATCGGATCGTAGCTAGCATGTCATGAGTTCGATCCCAGTGCCACTGAAGACCCGCCGTGTAGAGGAGCGATGCACGTTAAATCTGTCGAGAGCTCAAACGTCCTCCCATTGGTGTGTTGTGGTAGTTAGGAGAGGGGGTGCCATCTCAGGTGTCGTCCGCGTTACTTGACCATGGTTCAAAATTACACGGACCGTCCTCAATAGCCCTCGTGTAGCTGAACAGTGGGACGTTAATATTCACTCACTCACCTACACTTGAACCTTGAAGGCGATCCTTATCCGGATTTAATCACCGTCGATTGTGATCCACTCTCAGTAATCTTCCATTGATAAACTCCAAATGCACTTAATCATTTCACGATCCTTCACTCTCCAACAAACCAACTAACTCTTCAAACTTGCGAATACAGAATTTATATAATATACTTAATTTGCATAATCACGCTTTTCTTTCTCGGTAAAAGTTGGTTGATAGTATTGTTTCCCCCGAAGGAATCTCCAAGGGGTTAGTAGAGCCGCGTATAGATCCGTCACAAACTTAATTGTTTTGGCCAAAGATATAAAGTCTGATCATTTAATTAATAACAAATATTCACAGATATACATAAACTGAGCAATTAGAATCGCAAGCTTTGTGGCTGATGACGTTAGAGTTGAGTCATGCTTTCCAATCTCGTAATTCCACCGAAGGCTATCGTACTAGAATAGTGGCTTCTCTTTAAATCGAAATAGATATGGAAGCTCTCGTACAATGTATTTTGTAAGCTTGATGTGTGAGAGGCAGCTGACTTAAATCTGTCACGTTATCTTTTGATCATAACTGAAGTTATTCGTCGCCATCAGCTTATATTTTGTGTTCGGTGTAAAATTAAAAAAAAAAAAAATACGCACAGAGAGTTTCCGTAAAAACTAATGTAAAAAAATAGGACATTTTCCTTTGTGGGTTATCAAATAAATTCGGTTTTAAAAGGAAAGTGGTTCTTCTGATTGTTTAAGTACATATCTTTAATTTGCTACTTGTGTGGTATTAAAAAATATAAAGAATAATTGGCGGTTAAATTTTTTTTTTTTTGCGGTTAAGGTAACTTAATAAATTTCTTTATAAACTTATTCCATTCTAAAATCCATAAAACGAACCTCTATTTTGTGAACTTTTTCCCGGAACCAAGAACATTTTTCTATTTTTTTCGTAAAATAACCTCCAAAAAGCGAAATCATTTTCTATTTTACTAACTTTTTTCTCTAGTGATTCGATATATGTTCTCCCTATTTTTAAAACATTTCAGGACATTTTTCAAATTTTCTCATTTAGCACACATTTTATGGTGATCAATGACTTTGAACTGGTTTTACCAGGAGCCTAACACACCTAGAGCAATGCAATTGTCCTAAAATTTTTAAATAAAACTAACAAATTTTATCAGTACTTAAATTTTTAAGGACGCCTGTGGTAGTGTTTGCTTAAAATTCTGTTTAAAATTACTTGTGGGCTTAAAATTAGAAAATGTCGTTAAAAATTCATTTATTTTAAAATAAAATGATGTTTTTAAGTTGAAAATACATTGTATTCCTGGACACTGCTTCTTTTTCTTGTTTTCCTTGCGGATTTCTTTTTTATGGGGAAGATATATAAAATGAATAAATATTAATTTTCAAATGGCGATAATACTTATTTTTTTAAAATTAGTATATAGTGTTTATGAATTTAAAATTTGTCTTATGTGGTTTCTTAAGTATATTAAAAGATGAATCTCTAACGAACTTTTTTCGGGATTTAGCGACTTCGTTAAATTGAAGTTCGACTGTATATTGTGTGCTTAGAAAATATCTTACTTTTCTTATCGTAGTTATTTTTACTGCGTTAATGGAACTTTTATTAAATTAAACGTACCTGCGTCAAAATATTTTCCGAGAATCATAATAATTCCCGACAATACATTTCTAGGAAAGGCACGGTTTTATAAATATATGTTAAAATTCCCCGAATCGTAACCATAACAGTAAGGGGGTGAGAGCTATGCCCTTTTCTCATTACCAGGGGGGGATATGTGCTTCCCTCCTGTTTAAATGGTCGAACCGTCGTCTAAACGTTCCGCTAATCAGAGCTCGATCTACATATATCAAGCAAAATTCCTTATCCAATTAATTATTCCTAAAATTACTTTTTTATGCGCACGAGATTGACTATTCTGTTACAGAGCATGATAAATCAGTGACGTGTTTTAGTCGTGATTTGATTTGTCGTTGTCACGGCGCATGCGGTTAGAAGGCTTCATAAGATTAAGGTATTTTTAGAACTCGCATCCTACTCCTCCGAGACCTGGGACCATCAGCCCATGCGCCCCTGATCTTATTCTCCTTACTTGTCATAGTTCCTTTTCTACCAGCCACAGGTTGTTCTCCGCTGCTCCGAATCAGCCGTCATCCTTCCCCGCAGTTAACAACATTTAAAACATTCGTTGAAAGTTTATTATCCGTTATTTTTAACTGTTCTCCCAATTTTTCCCTTTGGGAAGTCGATTCCTTTAATTTTATTACTTGTTAATAATTTTATCTTTAAATCAGTTACTTTTAAAGTTTCCGTAAATAGTTATAAAAAGTACTAATTCTTAAAATCAATTTTAGTTCAAGTCCTCTCCTTCGTCTTTTGATCGAATCTTCTTTAAGGTAAGTTGTTTTTTTTATCTTTTATTATTTTAAGGTATAGAATAGTGATTCTCAACCTCTGTGCCCCGGCACTTTCGTGTGCCGCCAAATTTTTTAAAAAATTATTTATTACACTTTGAGAAAACAAAATTCCGAACCGAATCATTCAGCCGTTTTATAGATATAAACTAATGGTATTCGTGGTATTTTTAACTTATTATTTCGTGGATTAAAGAAGTGTATTACAGATAGATAGAATTCTTGTAAATTTATTTTATTGTTATTGTGCCGCCAAATTTTGAAATTATTAAAAGTTTACCACTACAACTTCAAAAAAAAAAAACCCGGTTGAGAATTACTGGTATTGAACGTTAAAAAATAGATTTGATAAAAGTTATTCAACATTAGAATAGTCTACATGCATCAGAAATAGGCCCCCGTAATATGTAAAATTATTATAAGTTAAAAGAATTTGCATATAAAAATTAAAAACAATTGACTTTTTGATAAAAGATAATTATAAAGTCCTTTTTATTTTCCCTTGGGGCAAAGTAAAAATATGCCGGCGAATTTTACGTAAAGTATTATTGATCTTATAAAATGAGTGGGCTGTTTTGGTAAATTTTCTGTTGAGGGATAAGTAAGTGTTTATTATATTTTAATAGCCGTTTTACTTGAAAAAGATATGAATTAGAGTGAAACTTTAAAATTTTTTAAAGAAAAATTCTGTATTAAGAAGTGTTGAATGCTTTCAGATTCACAGGTAAGTTGCGCTGGGTAATTTTATAAAGTCTTTTCTGAAACATGATGAAAAGGTATTTTTTAAATTTGAAAATACAATTTTTAATTAAAAACGTATGGTTTAAAATTGCTATTTTTAAAATATACAGGTTGTTAAAAATAATTTAGTTTAACGGGTTGTAAGTTCTGTTATTCATTATCTATGTTAATTCATGTACATTGAAAAAATAAAAATCTGAACTCGAATTCTTGTACTTTTCTTTGGTATGCTTTTGTTATTTTGGCATCTCTGATAAACTGGTTTTAAATTAAGTGTAGTGAATATTTCACATTCCTTACGAAAAAATTAAAAATGAGATGAGGAATTTAATGGGGGAATAAAAAAATTCTATGAAATATTACTTATTTATATCCATAAATGATCCAGTTCTTTTTAAATGTTCTATTGCGATCATCTTTCGTGCGTATATATATATGCACTGCGTATGTTTTAAATTCTCATAGCCTAATTAGGATTCAAAACGAAGTGTTTCTTGTGTAAAATTGTTTGTTGAAAGATTCTGTATTTTCTATTTTTAAAGCATTTAAATATATCAGACGTAAAAATGTATCCCTCCCCCCATCACCGTGATTAAAATTAACATTTTTTGAGGGAGATTTTGACGATTGACTATTATGTCTTCGATTTGTGTTCAAATTGTAAAAATTAAGATTTCAATTTGCTTTGAGATGGATTTTTTTTAAAAAAAATAATTCAGTTCCATTTGCATTTATTTGACTTTTGATAACTATAACTTATTTTTTCTGCTATAAGTAAATATTGTAATGCCATTGAATACTTCCTACTCTAAATACTTTTGTGACAATTTAAGGAGCTGCAATAGTTTAGAAATTATGACCCTTTATGTCCTAACTTTGACTATGTAGATCCCACATACGCATTAGCATCGCTGAAGACCCGGCGTGTAGAGAGAGCCGCTGCGCATTAAATCTGTCGAGGCTCAAACGTCCTCCCATTGGTGTGGAAACTAGGACAGGGGAGTTCCAACTAATGTGTCGTCCTCGTCACTTGACTATGGTTCAGAATTATGAGATCCGTCTCCAATAGCCCTCGTTACAAAAAACTAGCCCCCCAATGCGACGTAAATTTAGCTCTCACTCACCCACATAGGTATATTTAATTTTATTTGTACAATATCTTCAACTTTAAACATCTAAGGCTGAATATTGAAAAGGAAATTGTGAAATAAAAGTTATAAAACGGATATAAAATTCAAAAAGCGGCTTAAAATTAATGTTTACTTTATTTTTCGGGTCTGTGGAGTTCAGCTGCATCAGTGCTCAACCCAGGAGTCGTTGCTGCGTGTTGACAATTATGGAAATAGACTATTAGAATTATAACGTTCAAAACAACACAAAAACAGTCGATTTCACCCAATAGATCTGATTATTCATTATGGAAAGAAGCGATTACGCGCTTGACTGATTGACCTTTCCTAGGTACTTAAATAAGTTTTCATAGCTTTCTAGCTGGTACTTAAATAAAATGATTTCGTCTTCGAAAATTTTCAGAGGACATCCACCCGTTAATTAAATATTCTTAAAGCATGAATCTGCTAATTCGGTATGTGTCTGGAGTATTTTGTTATTAGCTTATTTTTTTTATTAACTAGTAAAGTAAATTATTACTCTAGAGCAGGGATGACGAACCAATGGCACGCGTGCCATTGACGGCACACAACACATTAATTTGGGCACTCCATTGATCAAAATGGTTTGAATTTTTTTCAAAATAACGAAGTCCACTATGAAGTATTACTAACAAACGCGAGTGATCAGTCGCGGTGCGCATTCGTTTATAACATAAGTTATTAGACATCTAATCATCAACAACAGAAGTCACACTAATGTTACTTTAATTTGAATTACACGTATAACTAAAACATTTACAACAATACAGTGTAAAATATATATTTTTTTTGTAGTAAATAAAGAGTTTTGAGTTGTTAGTATGTGGTTTTTTTATTTCCCCAAAATAATCACAAGTCAAAATTATTTGACGGCACGTCTATACCTCATTAAACATTTCTTCAGAAAAAATGGCACGTTGGACCTTAAAAGTTCGCCACCCCTGCTCTAGACTATACATTATATAAACTCATAGTATATGAGTTTATATAATATAGCTTATAGTACATTCCTCTTATGAGATAGCGCCTCAAAATCTCCTTTTTTCATTTGAGCACAGCTAAGTAAGATATAAGCTTAAAAAAAAACTGTTTTCTTTACTTTATGGTGATTAATAACTACGAGGACTGCAACCAGTAATTTTTTTCATAGACCAAATTTAATATTACTCAATCATTCAAGTATTTTTTTTATAATTTAAACTTTTGAAGGATAATGTCGCCACAATAGCCTTCATGTAGTTCTAGAGCGATGTTAATTTTATTAACCATTGAAGCGTAATATTTGTTCGATGAAAATGCTCATCTTGTAGAACTAAATCAGATTTCTAGTTGTTTTTGATGAATCTTGAATTATATTTTATAACCACGTTCTAGAAAAAGAAATCGGAAGTCAGTCGTGCTCTTTAGATATTTGCGCAAAACCAATTTCCGTGGACTCCATTAAGAAAAGTCCTTATGAGAAATTCGTGCGGAAATTATTTACCCTCATCCGATACCGATTAATTTATTTTTCTAGTAAATATAGCGACTCAATATAGCACTTGAGATAAAGTGGGTGTATCGCTTTCTTAGCCAAAAGAAAAAGAATTCGAGAGATAGCTTCTAGAGACACGAAACTTCCATCAAGTGCCTGAAGGTAATGAGATCCTCTGTGTGTATCAACAGGTTGCAGAGCTGACTTTTCCGAGTGACGTTATGATATTGATTAAAAAGGGTTCGCTTTGCGTTGTCGGGGTTGTTTGTTGGTGAACTCGATTTGTCACCGTCGGCGATAAACTGGAAGTGTCGAAGAATTGAGAAATAAATTCTGAAAGTTAATCTTTGGAAAGGAAGCTTAGAGTGTGCCATTTGGACGTTTAATAATTGGAGTTTGATTCACATTAAACATTTGAAAGTTTCTGAGGTTTCTGTTATTAATAAACTTGAGATTTATCAAGTTATTTATATACTTATACGGCCTCTTGGTTGCGGTTGCAAGCGAGCTCTTTTTCAAAAGAATTCTTTTTCATGCTGGGGTGTTTTGTTTCGAAGCTGTAGTGTGAGAAAACATTTAATTAGGAGATGGGGAATTTCTTTTAATATATATATATATAAAGTAAGGTTGGATTTTATTCCTTAAAATAGTTTTACCGTCAATAAAATAAAACCAAAAGATTTGTCATCCATGCTTTTTTCCTCGTTTCTTGTTGAGTTTAGTCTAGATCAGAAGTGGCCAACCCACGACCCGCCTTGAATAATTTTGCGGCCCGCGAGTTTCTTTACAACTTTACAAAATACGATTATTTTGTGCAATATTTTTGTTTTCAGTGTAATGTTAGTAACAAATAAATCCCATAATTGTTTCTATTTTTTCACGTTGCTTCTGTTTTTATAGATACTTAGAAGTGGGCAGTATTGCATTGCAGCGATAACCCGCAGCATCACGCTTGATTCCTGTAGCTTTTCTTCAACTTACACCTGCGAAAAGTTCTTTTCTAAAACGAAATTTATCCAACGTAAATTACGCTCAAATTTATTAGACGAAAACCTACAACACCAATTACGACGTGCAAATACACTCATTTGAGATCGCAATGGATCACATAGTGGCTTAACGAAACAGCAAAAGGTTTTGGGCCCCAACCCCAAGGACGTACATGATATCAGTCAGGCTTTGGGCCCCCTGCAATGCAGGGGTGTACTTTACGCCACTGGAAAGGATTGAGAAACAAAAAAAAATCTCATTATTGAAATAAATTAAACTTAATTTAATCATTGCATTATAATTATTATATTATCTATGCCTGTATATATGAAAAATAATGAAAACAATAAGAAATAGTTCATTCTGTTTTAAATTTTCACTCCAATAAATGTTTGCAATGAGTCCAACAACATTTGGGTTAGCCACCCCGGGTCTAGATCACAGATACACTTTTCCCTAATTGAACGAGTGTTTGTCACAGCTTTTCCATGCGTCAATATAACCAATGAACAGTGACTAGCGACGTCCGAATAGAATTTTGGGTTAGAATACTGATTATTTCACCCAAAAGGTCAGTATCTGAAATCCAGCACTACAATCCAGCTGCCAAGTCTTTCCTTTGGTGGTGTTGAAGTTTGAAAGTGCAGGCATCAATTCAAATGTGTGTTCTCGTCGTCAGACAGTGTTCTAAATTACAAGTTCTTGTTAATAGCTCTTGTGTATCATTTTAGTGAGTGGGTGAGTGTCTTATCGCCACACTCTAAAACAACGCAAGGGTTATTGGTGACGGACCTCGAAATTTTGAATCGTGGTCAAGTGACGAGGATGGCATCTGATCCTGTATCCCACTCTCTTTACTTCCACCTCGCGCCAACATGAGCTACGTGGGTAAAACGTGCATCTGCCCCTATACGCGGCGAGTCTTCAGTGGCATCAGGACTCGAACACACGATTTGACAACGCTGCCCAAGAGTTCATGACCATTATGCTACCGCGTCCATCGAGTTACAGTTTCACGACTGATTTTTTTATACGAGTTTTCATTTGTTATAGTGAATCCTTTTGCTTAATTTCAATATTTCTGAATTTTAAGGGGACATGGTACGATTTAAGCAAAAAGTTTTAGTTTAAAGATTTCCAAAATTTTTTTGGTGGCCTCCTATGTGTGTATATATACTATGTAAAACAGATTCCGTGCTCAAAATTTTATAAAAAGCTAGCCATTTAATTTTTTTAAGGAAAAAACTTAAAATTTGTGAAGTGATTTTAAAATTGCTACTCCTCCTACAAAAATGTAGGTACACACATGAAATTTGATTTACAATTGCGTCAAACTATGCGTAACAAAAGTTGGTATGGGTTTTGCGATAACATGATTAGTATTCGTACAATACTTTTTTTTTATGAATGCTTATTGAAAATTCCTTAAAAAATGCACAAATTCTGAGTTCAATAATTTTTTAAAAATAAGTATTGCTTTGATTCAAAAATGCATACCAACTTTTGTTACATGTACCATTAGCAATAGGTAAAAAAAATCAATGCATTAGGCACAATAGAAAAAAAGCCTTAGCATTTTAAATGAAGACAAACTAGTTATTTTATCTTTCCGAGATAAGTAAGTTTAAAGTTTTGATTTGCCATAGGGCTGTGAATAAAAACGAACACAAAAGCTATCATAATTCTGTGTTTCTTAAGTTTAGAGCTTTGAAATTTTGTGAGGTTATAGAAAAATATATAAAAAATAATTTAAGCTAAAAAATTAAATTTGATTTTTTGACCGATTTTCGTCAATTGAATCGTACTGTGTCCCTTTAACTGAATTTTTTTTTATATATATAAATTACTTTTTTAATCATTAAATATATTGGCTTCTGTATAAACATTACAATATTATTTCATAAAAGACGGAAAAGTAAAAGTAACATTGCGTAATAGATTTCTAAAATAGGCAATGCTCTATGAATTCATATTGTGCGAAATGAAAAAGTATTCTATATATAAAAAAGCAACCATAGAACTAGATTAACTGGAAAAAAAAAATTAATAAACATTTCTTTAATAAAAATAAATAATTCCTTCCATTCTTCGTTAACTGATTATTCATAAATTGTACATAAGCGCATTATTTATGCATACAGTGAATAAAAATAAGCAACTGTTTTATTTATGAAATCCGAATTAAATCTTGTTTCTCAATAAATGTGATGGATAAATCATACATTTAACTACCGCAAACCAAACCTTCGGTGTGCCATGGCTTATTTTTCCATCTTAGCATCCCAGTCTTGATGCTCCTAATGTATCTGTCCACCCTTTTTCTCACTTGTGAATAGGATCTCGTTATCCAGTAATTCCCTTATCGTATCTTTCTTTTAGCTTCCTGATCTGAATGGAGCTGGGCTATATTAACGGGTCTTTTGATCTTAAGATCGAATCGTAATTTGTTTTCGTTTACGATGGTTGAGTAAGTGCTTAGCGTTGCCATAAAACTGGCATTCCCCAATGAATTATTCATCTTCTATACTCGACATGCAAAAACGATTCGTTGGATTTGATAAAAAGGAAAAGTGAACTGGAGCTGTGATGGGATATCATGAAGTATCAACGATTTCGTTTGACCATAAGCCGTCACTGAAGTGTTACGGGATATTTATTGTTTGCCTTACATTTGCGTATCTCCCGTCCTCTTGCCCTATCCTCAATGTTTTATTGTATTGTATCTGTCTCTGTTTCTCGTATTGAGTAGTTACAAAATAAATTTTGCAATTTAATATTTTTGAGTTAATGTTCCACTGCTTTTCTATGCTCGGTACAAAGGTAAACGTTCTTCTCAAAAACCAAATTGAATATAATTTTTCCTAAATAAATACATTCATTAAGTTGTTTCAAAAATAAGGATAGTAGCGTTTTTTTTACTTATTTTCCTTTCATTATTAGTTGCTAGTTCTCTTTCTTTTTATATGTAAGCCCGTTATATCTTCCAATACTGTTTGATTCAGCAGTTAATATAGAAATCTGAGTAATAATTTATTCTTGAATTGCGCCGCTATCAACAAAATGAGACATGATGTTAAAATTTGGAAAATTAAATCCCATATTTGATACTTCAAAGCTGTGTTCGCAGTCATATTTTGCATTGATCTAATGCGGCTTTGACTGATTAATATAATGCTCGTGTAAGTTCTTGGGCGATGTTAATTATAGTCAATCATTAGTATATAGTAAATCAAATCAATTTCAATTTTTTTCTCTTCGCAATTTTATACATGTGGCTGAATTTTGTTTAAATGTTTAATTGTCATGTATTTCTTCCCCTTTTTACTCTTCTCTCGAGAAGTTGACGTGGTGTGGAAGTTAGGAGAGTAGAGTGCCAGCTCAAGTGTCATTCTCATCACTTGACCTTGGTTCTGAATTATGAGGTCCGTCGCCAGTTGCCGTTGTGTTGCTTTATAGTGCTACGTCAATAAATACTCACTCACTAGAGAAATAGGCGTGTTGGGCTAGTGGTCGTAGTCGTGAACTCGTGGTCGTAGCCGTAAACTCGTAGTCGAATCGTTGGTTCGAGCCCTGGAGTCGTTAATCTTTAGCGGAAGTCTCGTTGACTTTTTCACCAAAACTAACAGCCCCTTAAAAGGCGGACTTGACCGAAGTAGCAACCGAGTGTTTCTTTTTTAAAAATTTTCAGTTCACTATGGTACCTGTTAAAACCTATTAACGTCAATTATTTGACTGGTCTATTTTGTATTCAGAAGGGAGGAGGAAATAGTCCCCTCTTCCGCGCTTACGTAGAAATCTTTATTTTCCCCTTATGCCTTACTCTTTTCTAGCGTATTTGTTCTTTACATCATAAATCTTTTAAGTGGTTTTTTCTCTCTTTGACTTTGTCATTTCTGAATTAATATGATTTTAAAATAAGTTTGAATTTTTTGGAAAAAAAATGCCGATATGGAAAACAGAATTTACCACAGAAGAGATTCAGAAACTTATAAAAACTTAAGATGTTTTTGTCGGTTAGGTTTGAGTGTTAGAAATCGAATTTGTTTTTAAATTTGTCTATGCCTTATTTGAGGTATAGAAACTTACTCTGACTGAAACTCGTGTTAGGATTATTGAAAATAAATTTTATGATTTTGCATAAACACACTAATGCAAAACATTGTTGTATTGGGATATTTATATCTGCGAAGAATGTGTTTTAATTATTAAAATGAAATTTTTAGTATGGAATTTATAAATTCCTTTTTATTTAACTCGAAAGTGAACAAAAAAGGAGATTTTCGTAAGCTTACAATGAATAAATATTTCAAAAATAACAAATATATTTTGAAGCAGCATTCAACTCATCTTTGATAGGATAATTCCTTACGTCGTTTCTCTGAAGTGTTAAATCATAAATTTTTGTTCCATACATATAACAGTGTTTTTTAAACGTCAGACACAATCTTATTTTAATCTTGTTCAAATAACACAGCTCTAAAAAAGAAAACGAAAATGAAATACTGTACTTGATTAAACGTTTAAAAACATGTTGCTTTATCTAGTTGAATGAGGATTGAATTTTTATTTGAACTAATTGAAATTTATTAAAAATCTTCAGAACATATTTTATTGTGCAATATTTTTTTCGTATTAGTAATTTTAAAATAGATACAAATTACAGAAAAATAGGCACACAAATTGTACAGATATTGATGGTAAACCTTTGAAATGGTTTAGTTTAGTATTTCAAATTCATTTATGAAATGGAAGAAATATTTAAATAATTTTTTTTTTCAGTAACTGATATGCATAAGTTGAAGCTTCGAAATTGAAAAACTGAAACTGAAGCCTTCAATGCTGATATTTTTAATGAAAATGATTCTCTACAAGTTTACTTCACTTTTTAAATGCAGGAAAATTATTTTTGTATACGCGAAAACCTTCGTAGAAGAAAATTTCTACTTTCGTTGCATGTTTTGCATCTCAATTTCTATACTGAGTGTGTTGCATTTCTTGATTTTTTTAAACTTATAAAAACTTTTTGTCTCTGTAACACTTTTTTTTTTGAAAACGTATGAAAAAAAAAGTAATAATAAATACGGAAAAAAAATATTTATGATTACGAACAATTTTTGCAAAATGCAGTAAACTGCATCTAATATACGAAGAACATAACTGAAACGCAGTTTTATGGAATAGTTAAAATATTAACAATTAGAATGGAGTAGTTAAAATATTAATTTAAAATCAATTAATAGTGAATCACGCATTTTTATGCAAGATAATGCATCCCCAAAAGGAAATCTTACTAAATGTTTGTAATTTTAAATGGAGACTCAGATGGCAAATGACTTGTTTTCAATCACTGCGGGTGGAGGAGGATAACAATTCCTTGTAAATTAACGTGAGAGACATGGTATAAAAGCTTTTAGATGGTCAGAGTATCATTTTTCCACCGACATTATTAGTCATTATCGATGTCCATATGCCTTATTGGTATAATAAGACCTTAAAAATGTTCACCTGTCTTCTTGTAAATCCTCGTGGTTATATATAAAAACACTCGATAATTGCTTTATATTGGCTCTGGTGTACTATTCTTCTCCTTAGGTTTGGTTATTTCCGTGTGACTTATTGACATCATCTCCTTTTCCATAGAACAATTCTGGGAATTAATCTGCAATGGATTTTTCCATACAAAGGTTTTTATTACTAAGTGAATAAAGGAATAGTCTTTCGATTTATTTTTAGTTTGGGTTCATTTTTTTTCTTCTGAGGAGCGCATTTTAAAACTATTGCATTACTACACTTTCTAATAAAGGAAAATTATGTTTGGGATTGAATTAACGTTTATATATATTATTTCTTAAATTTTTTTGTTTTTGTTTTCTAAAATTTGTTTTGATTACACAAAAATCGGATACTAAAACTTAAAATGTAAGCAATATTACCCTGATACATCAAAACAATTCTATTATTATACATTTGCTAGTTTAACACCTATCAAAAATAAGGTATGTAACATTTTTGTTAAAAAGGTGGGAGGAAAAAAAAAAGAAAATTCTGTGTGTTTTGTAATGCTACTCGCAAAAAAAAAAAAAAAAAAAAAATGTATTTAGACAAGAATACAAGTTTTTTCTTCTAAAAATCAAAGCATTTCATAAGGAATCTATTTTTATGAATCTGTATTTCAATCTATAGTTTATTGATGTTTGAAGTAACACAAAGACCTCGTAATTTTGAGTGATGGTCAAGTAACAAGAATGAACCCCAGCTGCTAATATAATGTATTAAAATGGAATTAACTTTTGAAGCAATTTTATAAGAAGCAATTTTTAAAAAAAATTACTGTTAAAATTGTTTTATTTATTTCGAAAAAGAAAATATAAGAAAAGTTCTTTTCAGTAGTATAATATCTTGTTAATTGATTCTGAAAAAGAACAGAAAAAACAATTATAAATTGATTAAATATGTAATTGCCAATAGATTAAATCCATTTATTACAATATGTCTATCCGTATACACAGATGTTGGATATTTATACAAGATTTTTTAAAGTTACACATATTTAATGCAATTTTGTTTTTAATTAAAGTATTATGCACGCATCTCTACACAAATTTTTGTTAAAATTTTCAGAATGCTTAACTATTTAAAATATTTCATTGTCGATCTGAGACGGTTTGAATTTTACATTATGACAAAGAGACTTTTTTTCTTTTTTCAATTTATATTTTCAATTATAAGAGCATTTACCTAATTTTTTTCGTTAATTTTTCAATTTAAATCGTAACACTGACATAATATGCCTGTATTAAATACAGGGATTTGATTTATATGAAGTAAAATAAATTTGTGTAATATATTTTTCTATATATTTTAAAGAATTAATTGAAAATCAAGATATAAATTTTGACTTGCTATATTCATTTAAATTTCCCTTTATTTACAAAACCTTTGACTAAAATAAAATAAGCTTTACACTTTTTACATAGAATTTTTTTTTACAATTTTCTTACTATTCCATTCAATGCCTTGATTAATAGTGAAAAAAGAAAAATTTCGGGTACAGTTGAAATTGTTAGGATATATACATGTCTACTTTGATTAGGAAAAATATCTGGAACTGAATTCATTAGATAACTATAATTATCTAATGAATTCAGGGTAATTAAAAAAGAATATTTCCCTAAAAAAAATATAGTTTAAAAAAAAAACTAAAAAACACCCTTGAATTCAGGGTAATTAAAACAGAATATTTCCCTAAAAAAATTATAGTTTAAAAAAAAAACTAAAAAGCACCTTTTTATAGTTAATTGCACTCAGTTGTAACTTAATCTTTTAGTCGCCAAATCTGGAATTGGTATCTGAAATTATTCGCCAGAAACTGAAAATGGGAAATCGTTAATCCTGATGATTCTAACCAGGACAATAGAACAAAATTACTAAATTATTGTATTATCATCGCGGTCCTAGACAAGTGAGCAAAATTTCGAATTAATCTGACCGTATAAAGTGGGTAAAAATTGAGTTCAAAGATTCCGTTCCATGCTCGTGAATCTTATAAAATGGTGTTAAAAAAGGGACAGAGACTTCTGAACCGCTAGCATACCCTTTACTCAACAGGTGACCAGCTGGATATCTTACTGCTATTGTTTAATCGCTTTCGAGAAACTACAGACCAGACTAAGATTTTTCGAAATTACGAATGGAAAAAAAAAAATAATAATGACTGGTTTGATAACGAAACCCCTTATACATGCTATCGATATCTTAATACAAAATACTAATTAGAAAATGGATTAAAAAATTAAGATACCTTTTAAAATTAATTGTATCTCTTTGTTTATTGCAATTTTTACTTGTGTCACAATTCTTTATAAAATATTTTCTAACCTAATTAAAATGAACTTTTTAAAAAAAATGAAGTTATTTTTCAAAATTTTAGAGCTTGATTTACAAATTACAAACAATTTTATTGGATTATGCGGTTTTATAATCAATAGAGATCAAAATAATATGCGTGTTATTTTACTTGCAATATATATTAAAATATTACAGTATTTCTGTTAAAAATAAAACGTCGTAGATAAAAATCACGGCCGAAAACACTACAGTAAATTTAATATGTTGTCTTTCCTCCCTTAAAAATAAATAAAAAAGTAAGAAAATGAGCCTCCAGTAATTCAACGGAAATGGACACATACCGTCTTGAATATGACTCCCTCTCCTTTTATTTTATTTAGTTTAAGCACTTAGCTTTTGAAGTCTTACCTACCCCCTTCTGTTCAATTTAAAGGAGGGTCGAATTTCAGGATTAATTTTAATTAACGTTTGCGCACGAATTGTTTCGCAACCGCTCTATGCTCTGAAATAAGTTAATTGCTAAGCTAAGTACATTGGTTTGGTGAAAGATTAAAAAAAGCTAGAAAGCACGTATATTAAGGTTTTTTCTCCACCATTTTGCTAAATCTTGAGCCATTCTGCTTTTGTTTCATTTTTTCCCCTCCATACTACCGAGATTAAATTCCTGGAATCAATAGTTCTTAGTGCAGACTTACACTTGAGAATTCTTTTTAAAGCAACTAGTGTTTTCCCGATGTTTACATTTCCTTTTAATTGTTAAGCATCTAGATTAAGTTGTTAAATGTTTTTTGAATTATCAACTAGATGCTTTTTGCAGCTAATGTGTATTTTGTAAAACGGTTTTGTTTCTTTCATTTCCGACACATTTTTTTTATGAACCAGTTTGTTTTCATTAATTACCAACATAATAAGGAATGGTAGAATTGTAATTTTTTTGAATGAATATTGCATATATTTTGCGAATATAATTACTGATTTTACATTTTTTTTTACTATGTTTCAACAACGGAATTGTTGTTAGTATTGTTGGTTGTACATTGCGTACGTTACATCGTAGCATAACTCAAAGATTTGAAAAAGTAACCACTTCAGTTGAAGCTCTTGATATTAATGTTATTTTTTTAAAAAATCATTAAATTTAAAGTCTTAATTTTTTAAAAAAATTCTTTTAATCCTCCGTTATTTTCTTTATTTCTCTATGAAATTTTCCTAGCTTTTTTTAATAAAGAATCCAGTAGATATGAGGAAATATAATACACAATAGAGTCCTGAAAACTCGGCCTAATGTGGACCGAAGGATGACCAAGTTTGTGAAAATGCCGCGTTATCAAGAATGGGATTAAATAAAAATGAGTGTTTCCTCAAAAAATGTACTGCATTTATATGTATTGTTTGTTTGAGAATTCAACAGAGAATAGACTACCTAAATGCTCTTAAAGTAAAAGAACATAGTTTATATATATATGAAGGAAAATAGCATGAAAATGAAAATTAAGGAATACATAGTTATACAGTAATTTATCTGATCAGACCCACCTCAGAAAATATTTTATGATGGCTAAAGCTCTCTATAATGAAAATTAAGAGCTGACTTTACCAAAACTGGATACTTTTTTTTGAAAGAAATGCGTTATGTCCTGTTGTCTTCCGTACTCTACTCGGCCGCGGTGGCCGAGTGGTCTAGGCATCGGATCATGGCTAGCGTGTCATGAGTTCGATCCTAGTACCACTAAAGATCCGCCGTGTAGGGGAGCGATGCACGTTAAATCTGTCGAGAGCTCAAACGTCCTCCCGTTGGTGTGGTGTGGTAGTTAGGAGAGGGGGTGCCAGCTCAGGTGTCGTCCGCGTCACTTGACCATGCTTCAAAATTACGCGGACCGTCGCCAAAAGCCCTCGTGTTGCTAATTAGTGCGACGTTAATATTCTCTCACTCACCCGTACTCTACTCTTCGTTTTGCTGTGCTTCATCGCGAAGACGATGACAGGATAATAAGTCCGTTACCGACGCGCCTGCGGCCCACCGAGCCTTTTTAAGTGGCCCGGTCATGACCCATTACTCTTAGAAATTCTTTCATTTAAGACAATGTAATAAAAATTTGGTGGGGATTTCTTTAACAAGAAATCAAACACACATTGTTATACTCCCCTGGATTATAGAGGGCCCAAAGTCTGACTGGCGCTAAGTACGTACTCTTTGTAAGATCCGGCTGGGGGCCCAAAACTAGACTTTGCATGGGGGCCCTAATATTTTCCGTTACGCTACTGCTATTAGGAGTTTTTATGGTTTCCTCAACGTTAACGTCATTATTTTCCGACATTTTTTCATTAACTGTGACAGCAACATCATTTCTGGGTCGGGCATAATTTCTTGTTCTGTATCACTCAAGAATGGGTCTGTAAGTGAGGTTTTTTTTATCTACAAGGGTGTGCCCGCGTGATCCGAACTGCTGGGTTATCGAATGCCAAGTTTTCGGGACTCTTCTGTACTTTTATTTTTTCACTTAATTGTGCAAATAAATTGTACAATTAGATAACTAGATAGTTTTTCTCAAAATGATATGCAGTAATTTTAACTTAGCACAAATCTTAACTTTCGTTATAGTTATGAGAATAGGGAAAGTTAGCAGAATAAATTTGATAACTCTATGTGCAAATCGTTTTCATTTGAGCTCTAACTAATCATTTTGTTGAAAAGGTAAATTCTGTATTGTAGGAAATCTTATTATATTATGGGATTTCGTAGTTTATTTTGTGGTAAAATTAAGTCAAAAATTTTAAAATGTTTTAATTTCTTTTAGTAGTTACAAAAATCTAACAATCCATTAAAATAAATAAAGTTCACCTGACTTTCATTGATTTTCTTATTTTTGTATATTCTTAAAGGAAAATAGCAATAAGTATGGAAATTTTTTTGTTAGAAATATAAAGGAGAAAGAATAGATGAAAATATTTCTTAAGAAGGTTCATTTTTGGAATTTTATTCCAAATATTACACCCAACAGCAAATTACAGTGAAAGTAAACTATAAATTATTCATGCTCTTTATAAATTTCTCTAAATATCATTTTCAATTTCACATATCTTGTTCAAAAAAAAAAAAATAATAAACTGTTCTGCTGTGTTGTATTAAGCAAACAAAGGATGTGGAAAATATAAAACTTGAATAAATTATTCATTCTGTTTTCTGCCGGTATTTTATCGTTTATACTTATTAAAATTCCCCCAGAGTCAAATAAAAGTTTCCTCTTCATTTTTAAATGGTAATACATTTTCTTTTCTTTAAATAGACCTATATGGATATAAAAAAATTTATTTTTTTAGCTAAGGGAACCATACAGAAGGCTAAATGTAAGGAATCCTTTCTAGTCTTTTGGACCAGTAAAATATATTTCATGTCATTTTATAGATCTAGTAATCTATGTATTAGTAATATTGCGTAAATGTCCCGCATGTTTGATTGTCACATATCTTAAGTAATCCTAGATTTCCAGATTATGTATGTCATCGTTAGCCGTCATACTCGTCTTACTTAATCAGCTTTACGAAGTCATTAAATGGTACGGGTATTAAATTATTTTCAAGTGCAATCAGTGTATGTTAACAAATTGAGTCGAGAAATTGGATTCCCATTTTATTTTAAGTCGGTGTATTTTAGTTTAAATTAGAATTTCTGGGATGTGTTAAAGGATTTGTATTACACAGTTGATTCTATATTTTAAAAAGGGTAGGACGTGAACATTGGAAGGAAAAAAAAGGAGCATTTTATTTCGTGAAAGGCCACGGATTAACTCTGTAGTGAATTAAACTCGGAGAAAATTAGTTTTATTTATATAATTGAAAATGAAGAAATAGAAATTTCTCTTCTTGTGCACATTTTATGAAAAATGTATAAATCTTGTTATAATTAATGGTGAACTCGTAAATTAATAAAAAGGTGCGCTGGGTGTAAGTTGAAAACCAATATGGAATCTTTCTGGAATAAACACCTCTTTGTGAATCTCCTTATTGTCATTTTTTTAAGAAAAATATTTTAAACTGAAACTTTTTTAATTATTTTATTTTTTAGCAATTAAATTATGTTACTAATTTTTGATGCTGTGGACAGTTATTAAATAAAGGTTAAAAAAATGAATTAATTTTCTAGGAAATTTATATCAGTTAAATGGTATCGAATTTCTTCCTTTACCAAAATTCTTGAGGAAATTTTTATGAAGGGAAAAGTTAACTGAGAGAGAAAAAAAGTTTATAAGGGATAAAAAAAAAATCTTAAAGATGAAATATGCGCATTTTACTTTTCTTTAAAATTCATAAAGATTCCCAACATTCTTTTATTTGAATGATTTTTTTTCCATTTAAACTCTGTTTTTTTTTTAAAGTTAGTTGTTCAATATTTCCTAAAGATTATTTCAAAAAGTTTAACTTTTTATTTTTCCTTGAGATATATATATATTTTACAAAATATGTTTAATTCAATTATATGATTTATTATTGGTATTAAATAAACAGCGTTCTTGTTTCTGGTTTTCGGCTAGCTGGAGAAAAATTTCCAATATTGAAGCTCTAAAGCTTTTTAAAAAGAATTAGGGCTTTTTTTTTTTAATAAAAAATTTCCAGTCATTTCGAATAACATAAAAGTAATAATTTCAAAATAAAAATGTCGCTTGTTGATATTTACCAAAATTGGCTCGGCAAAAATATTTTGATATTAAAAATTTATTATAGTTTAAAATAACTTTGTACGTATCAAGAGAATAAAACACCATGATATTTATTTTGTACCTTTGTTTAAAATACGCAGATGAATTTTTAAATAAATCTACGTCAAAAGAAATGTAATACTACCTTTTTTTACCTTCTTTATGTAATTACCCATCTTTTTCTACTTAAATTGATTTCCAGAGAATCGAAAATTTAAATGAATAACAGCGCAAAGACAGGAAATTATTTCACAAAAGGAATGCCGTTTGAGCAGGAATGAATTCCAGATTACCTCACTTTCCAAATGTGTGCATTTAGGACAATATTGAGCCTACAGCTATTCGTTTTATGTAGAATTAATCATATCGGTTCTCTCCCCATCTGAAATACTTTTATCTCTTTTCTACGAGAAACTCATGACAAACAGCTCCTAGAAAAGTGTCGGGATTCACTTTCTTATGTACATTTTTTTTATTTCTTGTCAGCGTGTTTAGTCTCGGGAAGAGGGTGGGATAAAATAGGGGTTGGAATATATCGTCATTTTGCTAGGCTCGGCACTGCCTAGGTTTCCTCTGCTTTCTCTGATCGGTAGGAATGACACAGTCCATTCCTTTCCACTAATATTTTATGATTACATCTTTCCTTAAGTTGGGAGAAAGCATAGATCATTTTTTTATGTTTGCTGTCCTTTTTGCTGTTTTGTGAAGAGTTTTTCTTGAGAAGAGCTTTTTGTGTATGCGCGCGGGGTCTCAATTCCTCTTCGGAAATAAAAACCTGGTTTGTTATTTTATTTTCCGAATAAATGTTTCTGGGTAACTTATTAATCTCATTTTAGGAATTAGTGATAAATTACGGTGAAAAGGAAATCAAATGCTTTTTAGAAGAGGCTTTTAGAAATAACTGAACCACTTTTTAAAAGGAGAGGGAGGAAAATTTTGCCGCGTTTTTATTTTTTGCACCCCCCCCCCCTCCACATTTTTTAAAAAAAATTCTGATCCCATTGATTAAAAAACGTTTTTTCTTTTCTCGTTCTTTAAAGGGGACTTTGTACCTTTTGAAACCTTGTATTAATGTTTAATAATTTTTTCGTTTTCGTTACTTGTTTGATGTATGTGTCAAAGAATTATCGCTTCTTTTCACTTTTCACTTATTTTCCTTTCATTCTTATATTTTAAAATGTAATTTGATTACTGGATAGTTAGTTCTAACAATAATGGGGTACTTTAAGAGCGAGGTGATTTGCCTATTCTAAAATTGTACTTGTCAACAAATTTGCAAGCGTTTGAATCTAAATTAAAGTAATGTTGCTGCTGATTTAGTTTTACTTCAATTTGAAATATTTGACTATATATTCTCTGCATTCGTTCGTTAAAAAAGAATAATAAATAATTAAGAATTATCTTCTACGACCTTTGGATATTAATTAGAATATTTTAAATCATTTATAAATTATGCTTTTTATGAAAGAATTGTACTCACGAAATTAACAGTCTTTAAATTTCTTATGGTAGCAACGAGCCATTAAAACTTTTTGCTTAATTTCCTACATGAGTTTATTTCATTTTTTTACATGTATTACGTTTTTAGGAAAATAAAAACTTTTACAAATAATTATAATTACAATGGATATATATGTCGTTCTATACAATTTACTCTGTGATATGTGTTAAAATAATTATATTAATCTTATTTTTAAAAAGAATTTTGATCGTGTAATCTGTTTATCAGACGTTAATGGCTTGTGTTGAGATTATCTTTTTGTTAGATTCCTGTAACGTGTTTACTTTAGTATTTCAAAAAGATATTAAAAACTTGGCTCAGTGAAAGGATTTATAATTAATCAAACAAAAATCGTATTTTTCTTAACTTAATTATTAGCGATTAATTGTGTTTAATGAGCACATTTGTGTACATATTTTTGTTATAATAAGAAATCATATTTTAAATATTTTTAATTTTTTAAATATTGAAATATTTGCTTTATATTAATTCTATTTTTTTAAATATGTATATTATTAAAAGCAATTCCTTTCACACACTCGAACTTACAGTGTTATTAACCTTATATTTCTGTCATCTACAATGATTTTTGTGCGATAAATTAG
This sequence comes from Trichonephila clavata, assembly GCA_019973975.1. Lineage (NCBI taxonomy): Eukaryota > Metazoa > Arthropoda > Arachnida > Araneae > Nephilidae > Trichonephila > Trichonephila clavata. Next base: position 300,693 of record BMAO01008195.1, read on the forward strand.
TAGCTACGACGAAATTTTTACTACTTCGTGAAACAGTATTAAATTCTATGGAAGATACGTGTCTTTCATGATTTTGTATGGTATGCCGACATCTAATGTGAAAAAAGAGAAATATTTATCTGAAACGAGCTGATTGCTGGTAATATGATCTTCCTTTTTACATTCTTAACAGGAGAAAGTGAAAAATCTCATTTATTTTTCTCTATCGTAGCTTTCTGACTCATTTCGTTCTTATCTTCGTTTACCATCAACGTTTCATTCGTTTTCTCACAATCCGTTTTAAGTTTCCGATTTCCCTCCGGATTTCTTTGATTTTTAATAAAAGTCAATTGAAATTTTGGATGTCGCTGAAATCGCTCACAACCTTGATGTTCAAGAATTCCAGCAATGTTTTAATGAGTTCTGGATTTGCGTTTTTACTCTCGTTTTCAGTAAAAACAAATTCCGTTCGATGTTCACTCGATAAATGCTTTCAAGAATTTAATTTTTTTTTAAAGATTTTTTTGAAAGGTAGATTGAAATTTTATTTGAAAAAAAATGGATTTTTCTTTTGTTTCTCATTTCTGTTCTTATTAACTGCTCATATTTTGTTGTTTGCGAAATGTTTTAAAAATATTACTAATTAATTTTTTAAGTTCCATAATGCCCTTTTTATTTTAATAAATTGTCTTTATACGTGATACTTAATATTAGGGACTGACATTAAAACCCATACATACGTAGCATTTATATAAATAAATAATATTGTATATTTATTCTCAATTTATAAATTAAACTTGGATTGTTCAATTTAAATTTGTATATAAATTCAGTCTATTTTTTTAAATGTTGTATTGTCTATTTAAAGTTCTTTAACTGCTTTCATTCATGGATTATTTAAATTCCAGCTACATGAACAAATTATTCTAAATTATTTATGTGTTTTATTACTATTAAATTGAAAAAAAATATTTGTCTTTTAAAGAACTATTTGATATTACATTGAATATATATATTTTTCCATGTATATATCAAATAGTCTCTTAAAAATATATAAGAAATGACTTAAGAATAATTTTTCGTTTAAGCAAACTATTGATTTTTATTTGCTGGTACATAATTTAGTTTTACTGATACATATATAACAGATCAATTGAATTTTCCATACGTATTAGTCTTTTATTTATGTATTTTGATTAATGCTTTATAATTGAACCGTTTTTTATTTGAGTTATAGAAAAGGGAGTAATTGTCTTTCCATTAATTTGAATCAAATCTTTTATCTTTGGAATTGGGATATGATAATTCTACACGCATAAGCTTATTATATTAGTTCCATATTATTAACCGGATTTCAACGTACGATTTATATACATCTAATTGTTGTAAGCAGTTACCATCAATAAAATTCAGACTTAACGGATTTTTTTATTTAATCTTTTAAATATATGTGTTATTCCTTTTTATATCCCGTATCATTAAACTATCATGCAACCTTCACAATTAATGAGAAAACGTTCTCTTCAGTTCATTTTATCATTCTAACAACGTTATGGCTGTCCAGAGAATTGATCTTAGAACTGTGTTGCTCTTCAAAGAAATATGAATTAATATTAATAAGATTTGTTTATGACTCTCTCTTTTTATTGATTCTACAAATATTGAGAGATAATCACATTAAGAACTGGACTGGGCTGATGGAAATAGAGAGATAACATTATATCACTAGGTCATAAATCAAACCGGTTTGAGACTTTTTCTTAGATTGTGACAGCCTGAGAATGTTCATCAGTCTGAAATCCCGAGGTCCAATGTTATTGCCAAACTTCATGTTGTTGGTCAAGAACATGGTGAATATTGGCGAAGTTGTGATTGTTTCGTAATGATTCTCTTAAAGCTGAGGATCATCCGCATTTGGTTCGAGATTTGATTGGACTTGTTTCGAAAACACTTAGCGACGGAAAGTAACGCATGGAAGCATATGTTGAATGAAACCGTAATGAACAGTTTGCCTTCTTTTTTGAACATTTTGAGATCATTTTGCACTAATGCATTGTGAGCAACAGAACCGGATGGAAGTGCGGATTTGCATTTTTTTCGCTATTTATCTCTAATAATATTTTTAATTTTAAATCGGAGGAAATTAGGAGTTATTAGGAAATTTTTCGAAATTATCTTTCACTTAGATGCAATTTTGAATCGAAAAAAATATATATAAATAGAATTTTTTTTGTTGGGATTTATTTTACTATCCAATTTCATAATATTAGCTTTAACACATATTTTTCTCCAGTACCTATAAAAGGGAATATAATCTTAGACATAGGCTTTATGTGCATGACAAACTATTGTTATATCCCTTTTTATCGTTATTATCACGCGCAGTGAATAAGTAAAACGTGAAATGTAATGTAAAGTATTGAATTTTATAAATTAATTTTTAGATTTAATACATCATCTGTGTGTGCACTGCATATAATGTATTGTAAATACAAAAACCAAAAAATACCTATTTCATCGTTTTATAGTTACTTTTTAATCAATCACTGGTAGAAAAACTGATTCGATGCTTTTGATACTAATAGTTGTGAATAAAGAAGTACTGAGCAAAATCACATTAAGAATAAAAATAAAATTAATCATCAAACAATATAAAATTTACAGAAATACCATAAAAATGTATTTTTTTATTTAAGCTTCTCAGCTTTTTCTTCTCCCTGCATATAGTTCGACGTAAATCAGAATCATAATTTCATCATTGATAGATTTTTCATAAAAGAACATATAAAATAATCATGTCTTAGTAAATTTAATTATCGTTCATTTAGCAATTGTTGAGTGATATTAATGGAAAAAAGCTATTAATAAAACGAATTACAGAAGAAGACTAGTTGGTAAAAAAATCATTCTTTCTTTCTCATTTTTTTACTAATTTACCGTAAAATCCGGCGTATAACGCGCACTTTTAACACAAAAATTTAGATCGAAATTTACGGGTGCACATTATACGCCGGGTACAAAAATGATAGCTTTAAAAATGAACAAAAGAGATGAACATAAAAAAAAAATTAAACTTCTATGCAAATATGGAAATACTGTTTAACAGAAATGCCTTGCCTTATGAACTTAAAGATTTGTAGCCTTAGAAGTATACTATTTTTTCAATAAAGATAATACTTTAAATAAATGACTTCCAAACATAAAAGCATTGCATACGTACACATTTCAGGTTTCTTCGGGAAAAAAAAAAAAAGAGGTGCGTGTTATACGGCGAATATACCTAAAAATTAAAAAATGCACCTTAAAAGTATAGGTGCGCGTTATACACCGGATTTTACGGTATTGTTAAATTTCTCCTCTTCAATTAACTGAACATTTATCTTTTCTCGATATTGCTAATCTAAACTTAATTTTAAAAGCAAATCTTTTTAACGCATTCAACAAGTCTCATTAAGTGTCTCTAATAGCTAAACTCCTTACTTATCTAATGTCGAATAATTGCTTCAACTCCGACACCCTTAAAAAGGATGAACAAAAGGCAAGAAATTGCGATTGAATGCGACGAACGAATCGAACAAATCACATTTCACCGGCATCATTTCTAACACGAAAAGCGCAACCTGTGCAGTCATTTCACAAATGTTATAGGTCGTGGACTTGTGAATAGCTTTGTCACCATCTGAATGTTTTTTCTCACCGAAGTGTCTCCCTTTTTAATTGCAGGCGGAAGAGCTCAGCAGTATAGTTGGCTCCGCCTTTCGCATGGCGTTCGCTCAGCAGCTGCAACAACCTCGTCAGTTGGAGCCGCGGCCTGCTCGGAGACGATCTCCTGGACCCGTGCAGCTCGGACCGCCTGGTTTGCACGTCACGTGTAGGGATGACAGATCGCCCAAACCTGCAGCCAGAGCTTGTTGGGTAAGTGAATTCTTTCATTTATGTCTGCTTAATTGTCTGGAATTTTATTCACTCTTTAAAAAAGTTAGTTTCCCACGCGCATCACCGCTTGAAAGCGGCTGAGAGAGTACCTGTTGATTCTTAGAACGTAGTTTCATTTTTATGTTTGATTATTTGCATGTATTTTTCTTTCTCTTTTTGAGTTTGAAATATAAATGGATACTTACTTGTTGATTTGTTTAATGGCGATGCTTAACTTTTTGAGTTTTCTTATCATTATTTTGCGTTCCTTCGTCGGAAAGCGGAATGGCTTTTATTGCTTCTTTGCGTTTAATTAACGAAATGGTTTTCGAAGGAATAATTGTTATCCTATTAAATTAAACTGCTTAGATAATTTTTGAAATGTTTATGATGTCGAAATATAGCTCTAGTTGATGTGCATACATTTATAATCTTATTTAAGTTGACTTCAAATAAAATTATGTTATCTAAATCCAACTCTTTGACGAGAATATTGTGAATAATCTCTTTTGATTTCTTTTCGATTCTGTTTGTTTAATGTATTTTTTTTTCGAAATTAATTTGAATGACTAATTTTAGTCTAGTTTTATTGTGCCTTGTAAATTTTTGCTTTGATTCATCGCACTGTATCATTGAATTAAATAGCTGATGGACTATTTAATTTCGATTCCTATTTTTCAGAAAATTTGAAATTATATATATAACATAAAATTTCCATTGCAATTGAATGTTCGTTGAGTTTAGAAATAGGGTTTTATAGTTGAAATAAAGTCATCTTTTATCAGTTGTATTCAATACTTTTCTTCAAAGCAGTTGTTCAAGCAAATAGGACGATTAATTTCGTTTTGTATTTTCCTATAGTACTCGCATTTTAAATTATACTTTCATTGTTTGATTGTGATTTATTTTACGCTTGTAATGTGACTTGTATTCTTATGCCATATTATTATTTCTACATTTTCAGTAAATATGATATATTTTCTTAATTTTATTTAAAAAAAATTGTTTTCAGATTTCGAAAATCAAGTACCTGTTATTATTATTTTTTTAATGAACGAATTTCTCTCTTTTGTAATTATATTTATTTCTATTCTTCTATTATATTTATTATTAAAAAATTAGGTGGAAAAACTGTTATCCCGGTTATACATTATGATTTTTTTTAACCTTGTCGATATAATTTCCGAATTTCTTAAACTAATTTTTTTTATCTGCCTAATTTGTTAGACTTTTGTTTTGAATGTTATTTATAGTGATTTAATAATCTTTTCCTGTACTTCAATAATGCATATAGATATGTTATGCTTTTTAAGTTTTTGTTGAGTTTAGAAACGGTTTTCTTATCAATATAAGAGTAGAATTTTTAAGTGCCTTTTAACTCTTTCACTTTTTTTAGAATCAAAAAAAAAAATTCTCTTTTTCTCTTTGTGCGTTCTTCCCGCTTCTCTTGCATCTTGCATCATTTCTTTTAATGTCTTGTTTTAAATTTTGATGTATAATATTTTATGTCATTTTCTTTTGTGTTTTGTATCTAACTATACTTAAACGGATTTAGAAAAGATGGACCAGCTGAAATGGGCGTGTCCTGTGTCTTTTCCAAATGAAAACTAGCTTTTTAATTTTAGTAACTCATTATAATTGTACGCGGGGTTCTCGAAGATAATATTTTCCAAATCCGTTCATGTAACATTTTATCTAGGTAGTCTTCTCACAAGAAAACGGGTACTGACTTCTGGTAATGTTTTTTTTTTCTTTCCTTCTTTCGTTTCGTTAGTAAAATATGCTCGGAAATAGTATGGTTCTTAAGGTACTATCTATTAAAAATAGATGCGTTATTTGTAACTGTGTGAAAGTCGTTCAAATTATTGTTAGTCGTGTTTTTAAAACTTTCTGTGCTCTATTTTTTTTATCTTAGTTTATCTGTTAAAAACTAAATTAAACTGAAAATCAATTGCTTCTGTTAATTTCTGATTTCCCCCCCTTTTCTGAAACTAAAATATTAGATTTGTAATTAAAGTAGTTTTTCTAACATGTATTTTAAATGTATAAAAATAGCCAGACGAGAGAGAGATCTATTCATTTTGAAAATTGCAATTATTAAAATGCAAAAGAGATTTGTTTTTTAGACTTTTTTTTCTCTTTCAGTTCTTTAATGTTAATATTATTTATTTTTGCAAGTTTGAAGAAAGCTTGCCTCAGATTTGTCTTTCATAATGAGCATTTTGGCATTTTGTTGTATAGCACAGAATATTAAAAGATTTTAATGCTCACAATAAAATAATCATGGACTATCTTTTAGTAACTTAAAAAGAAAAAAAAAGAAAAATGATCCTTGCTTTGCCTCGCATTTCTTATTTTCTTTATATTTACTTCATATTAATATTTTTATAAAAATTTTTATTATATTGAATTTTGATGCATTATGTTTATTCTATTTGTGTGTTTTGTATTATGTATGATACATGGATGGATTTAGTATAGAGAGGTGGGTGCTGCCCACTCTTTTAAATTAAAAAATTAGCGAATATTTATAATTAAACTATTGTAGTGTAAAGTAAAGCATATACATTTAATGCTTGACCTAAAAAATATTTTCTAAATCCATCTGTGTAATTATATTACTCAGGAAAAGTCTTCTCAATGGGACAGCTACTGTGATTCCCGGTAAGTTTTTTCTTTTTCCTAAATACTTTACTCCAGAGCGCTTCATTGTTAAGTTCTGAAAACAGGTGTTCTTTGAACTAATTAATATATATATATATAATCAAAATTTCTCTACGAGAGAGAGATGAATAAACATACAATAACCAGACAATAGACTTTAAATGGAAATATGAAAAATGAATAATAGTGGGAAATATAAAAGCATGGATGCTATAGTATTATAAGTATTGCTGACTTAGGACAGCTTAGATATAAAACAATTTATATAAAAGTGGGATTGAACATGTTTTGTTGCCAGCCAACCTCCCCCCTTTCTGTTAATAATACTGAGCAAAAGCCTATTGAAAATAATGGATAGAAAATCTAAATCAATTATGAGAAAAAGGTAACTTCCCTAAAAATTGCATTCAAAAATGTTCAGCCGTGCTAAATCTCAGTGCAATAAACAAGTTATTGCCAGATTCTGGACCCAAATTCAAAGCATAGCAATGTAGCATAGCTGAAAAGTAGCACTTAGCAAAAGTATGAAAAGAATAGAAATAATAAATTAGCCAATTTCTCTACACGAGAGAGATGAATAAACATTAATCAAAACTGAAAAAAATTGAAATTGTAAGATAACCAGACACTAGACTTTAAAAATTATACATGAAGAATTAAAATAATAGTTAAATATAAAAAAATATGTATGCTACAGTATTATAAACATTGCTGACTTAGGACGGCTTATATATAGAATAATTTATATAAAAGTGGGGTTGAACATGTTTTGTGTCCAGCCAACCTTCCCCCTTTCTGTTAACAATACTGAGCAAAAACCTATTGAAAATAATGGATAGAAAATCTAAATCCATTATGAGAAAAAGCAACTTACCTAAAAATTGCATTCAAATATATATATATATATATATATTGTGTTTAATTTTATCGCCATTTTTCTCCTTCTAATTTCTCTGGTAGAATTATTTTTGTTTTTAATTTTCGTTTCTGATTATGAATCTTTTGTAGACAATAGTTTTATTAGTTAATAGCTCAGTTAATTTTTACTGGTTCAAAACTTTTTTTATAATCGTTATTACGCGATATTTTATTGTTTTACAAGTAAAATTTTTTCAGAGTATTGTATAGTTTAATTTAGAAGGAATTCTCTTTTGTTAAATATAATTTCCTTTTTCAAGCGATTCAATAAATTCTTTGAATGATTAACTTTTGGATTGTTCTGGTGGAATGTTTCTATGCTTTGGGGTGCTTGAAATAAATTTTGAAAAGTTCTTAATTTTATATAAAATTGGATTTTTTTAAATGTAATATCTTGGAATATAATTTTTGTTTAATACTTTTTCGAATGTTTTGATGACTCTTTTTGACTTTATAAAGTTGCCTTGAATAGAAATTTTCAACAATGGAAATTGTTTTGAAACCGAGCGATTCGCATCTAAGCTATCAATGCTTCTAACTTCTATTTTACTTAAAATAATTGAATACAATAACTGTTTCAGAGAGCTTTCTAATAAAGTATGAATATTCTTCACTAAAATCCTAATAATTTTACTCTAATTATAATTTTTTCTGTCTTTTAAAGTATTTAATTCATTTATCTGAAAAGCAAAGTTACTCTAAACTATAGCAAGTGAAAGCATAATTCAAGTCCGTTTTTTTTCAGTTTATGTGATAAATCGTTATATTTTTTTTTATGAAAATTTATATTGCTATACTATTTTATACGAATGCATATAATATTATGACTTATTTTTAGTACTAACAGTACTTTAAAAATGCATTCTAATTCATAAAACATATTTTATTTCTGTGTATAGCTTTTAAATCGTGTTAAACACATTCTTTTATTTGATTTTTCTTAGTATACAAAATTCAGAATTGCCTACAATTTATTTCGTAGCTGACACAATCAAATATTAACAAGAATTTTCAAAATTATTATGAATAATAACTTAATTCTTTCCCAATATAAAGTAGAATATTTTTTTAAATTTTCACCTTTGATTTCAATTTATTTTTTATTTACCATATTTAGTTTCTGATTTGAAGAAATAATTTTAAAGCATTGATTTTAATGACTTTTAAAATATATTTTTTGCTAAAATTATTCATGAATTTTTGAAATATTCTATGAAACTAAATTTTTACGCTTGTAATTTTAACATAACTATTTCATTAAAATAAGATAACTGCTTTGGGGTTACTGTGGTACTTATTTTTAGAAATCAACCTACGTAAACTGTCGTCAAATGCTTTAGATGGTACTTCATGCATGCACACTTTTTTTTCACTCTTTCTGTATGAAACAGATTTTTTTTATGTAATATATTCATCATTCTTTTCTATTATAAGTGCACTTTTAAAGGTACATAATTAGGTATACTTTCCTCCGTTGTTAAAGATGTAATAGCCTCACACCGCATATGCTCCCTTTCCTTTTAAAATCTTGTAAATAATCAGAGTGCCATCTAGCTTATCTAAATTAATATTTGACTCGTAAATAGATTAGACTTGATTCTTCTATTTTGAAGTGTAAAATTTCCACCCTAGAAAATGAGTGAATATCAGTTTAAAACGTATGTTTTCCTTCACGTGAAATGTTGGAAGCAGATTTGTGTATGGAGTTTAGAAAAATGATGTGCGTCAAAAGGTAGCAATCCTCCCCCTTCAAAAAAGAAAAAAGAAAGAAAAATCAAATGCCGTTTAGGTCCTAGTATTGTTAAAAAGGTAGTTTTTTTAGTGCTTTTTTGGTGAAAAACCTTAGATTCCGAGTTTTTCAACTGTATTTTCTGAAAACATTTTACGTTTTTTATTTGAATCGTTTTGTGTGGGATTATAACATTCTGACAAGTGAAACGAAAGCAATTTTCTTTTAAATAACGATTTATGTATAAAATGATTTCGTTTCTATTTACTGTCAACTGCATGCTTTCGATGCATTGGAAATTCGAAGATGCACCCCCTCCCCCTACTGATATGTAACTTATAATGAAGCCCAATGCGACTTTTATCCTCTTTAATGCACCTTCCCCCCTAACTGCTATGACTTCACCGTACATTCTTTATATGGCATATTTCCATGTTTTACTATTGTTATAAATCGTTGGAATATAGTTTATTCCCTCTTTTCTATTCAGCATTCTTTTTTTTCTTGGAATTTTAAAGCATTTCATTGCTGTATTTGTTTCAAAGAGTATACTTGTTCATTTTTCACTGAACTCCAATGGGAGTTCTTTTAAATCTTTTGAATTATATTAACTCCATGCGCTCCTTTGATTATATTTCATTTTTATTATCTTTTAAATTATTTTTTCCATTAAATTAATATACAGAGAATATGTATCGTTTATACAGCAATTAAAATTACCAAATATTTATTTTACGAGTAATCGCATCACTTTCACTATAAATGTAATAACTTTGAATTGATCTCTGTTTACAATGGCTTATGATCTGTAAGAATTAGTGCAAAGTACTAGTTCAGGTTTAACACAAAGCTTTTAAATTTACTTAATGAAATGCTTTTATTTACGGATCCAAATTATCCTTTAAGACGATTCAATATCTCTTCTGTTGTACGATTTATTTATTTAAAGTTTATATGTCAGGAGAAAAATCCTATGATAGAATACTTTATGTTTGGTGCACAACACTTAAAGTATATTAGAACCATACGTAAATATTCAAAACATTTGAATCAAAATATTCAAAGTACTATAAAATTATCTGAGTGGTAATAAAATATAAAATCAAAAAACTCACGGATAAGGAATTTAAACACATGGCAAAGTTAGTACAATATGTACCGGATAAATGTACATCAGGAAAGCCTTTGATGACACAATAAATGACATAAATAGTTAAAAATTTATTTCCTCGAGAGATATCTAGAGAAATCAAATTCCTTATTTTATTTATTTTTTTGGAGGGAGGGGGGGGGGGAGGAATACTTTACTTCGGCCAGAATCTCAAATCTGAAAGTGTATCTTAAGAATTTACTTCTTATTTAGAGTATAAAAAACAGAATATTTTTGAAAAATAAAACATTTAAGTACAACAACTCTAGAAGTAGTCGAGTCGAGAGAGAGTATCATCTTTATTAAGATATTGTGATGTGTTTTGTGAAATGCTTTATATCTTTCCAAATATATATATATATATATAATACACACACACGACATTCACTATTTTGATCATTCTATAAATTGAATTATAGGAATTTTAAGCAATCTGTTGACTTTATTTAAAGCCGTGATTCTAGTTAAAAGTCGCGTAAATTAATGTATTAAAAATGAGATGGTGAAATGGATTCTGCGTAAAATGCTTTTTATCATTCCGCTTTTTCAAATTAATGTTCTGAAAAAGAAACAGAATTATTAAAAGATAATTAATTTTGTGGTAACTTGGTAGGCATGTTAAATATTTCACCATTCCGATTTTTATTTCGTTGTGCATATATTTTTCTTGTCACTTCATGATAATGCATTATCTTTCTTCTCATGTTTCTTTAATTCCTCCTACCGTATTCCACGAAAATTTTGAGTAGGAGGGACGAGCTCTTTTGGGAGGAAAACTTGCATAAAAAGACTGCCTACATATGAGTACTTAAGTCGGTACTCAATAAGGAAATATTATATTCCGTTATGGAAGTCTGTTTTCCAAATAAGTATTTTATGTTGCATAACTGAAGCTGAAAGCTTAGAAGTATTTAAAATGTGTTATTGTGAAATATCGAGTGCACATTTTAGTTTCGCAAAAATAATTTTTCTTTTCAATTTAGAGGAAATCTTTTAAGTGACTTTTTTTAGCCGTAGAAATACTTTCTTTAACATTAAAACAATACGAATAAATCTTACCTTTCGTTTTAGAAAATTTTAAAATTTCAACGTTATGAATGTATATATTCTTTGATATCAGTCGGTGTTCCAAATTGAAATGTGAGAGTTTTTTTAAATCGAGTATTTTAAAGCATCAACTTTATAAATTAGTTTTAGCGTCTTTTTATTGATACTTCTCAAAATGAACCATGATCGCGTTTTTCTAATGGTTATGGTCACACGAACATGGGTAGACGTGTCATGAGTTTGAGCTCTAGTGCCATTGAAAACTTGCTGTGTAGAAGAGCTGATGCACATTAAATCAGTCGAAGTTCAAAGGGGCTTGGTGTGGTAGTTCAAAGAGGAGGGTCCAACTTAAGTGTCTTCCTTGTCACTTGACCGAGGTTCAAAATTATGATAGCCCAATCAGGGGCGTTTTAAGACTCTTTGAGGCCCTGGGCCCCTATTCAAAAGTAGGCCCAACCTGAGATCTTTACAAATAGACAGTACATAGCATACATTGTCAAATACTCGTTCAAACGGTAATTTGAAACAAATAAATGTGCTCGTCTCACAATCTGAAAAACCTACGTACAAAAACCGGCTTGACCGATGATCGAATTTTGACTGAGTTGAATGATTGCTTATAGTATTAGGCCTAGGCTTAGACATGGACAACGGTCATCACATAATAATACAGTCTTGCCACTTTTGCAGTTGACATGCAGTCTGAAATTCTCTGTTTTTTGGAAAATATGTACTGGAATAATATTTGACCATTAAAATTATCCGGATCACAATTTTATAAAGACAAAGTCCAGAACGAAACGAGGCCCTGGCCCAGTTGGCCCGTGCCTTAAAACGTTCCCGAGTTCAATAGCCCTCATGTTGCTTTATAGTGCGACGTTAATCTTAATTTAATTTTCAGTGCTTTAATTGTTATTTTTGTTAATTGCTTTTGTTTCGCTGTCGTATTATTGGGCAAGTTAATATATATATGTTAGAATTTTGAAATTTCTTAATGGAAGATTAAAATACATCGAGGGAGATTATTTTGTAAAATCTTCTGCTTTAATGGACAGGCTTAACTAAAATGAGATTAATTTAGTGATTATTCGTGAAATTAGATTTCCGCGTAGGCGCGAGAATCTTAAACCGCTTTTCTACGAAAGCGTGGGGGTAAAAGCTTTTAGCATCAATGAGGATTAAATTAATGCTGCATTAAATTAATGTCAAGAAATAGGCTCAAATTTCTCTCCGTGATTACCTTTTGAATTCAGTTTTATTTTTAGCAACGTTTAATCACTTGGTGCTTTGTTATACATTTGTAGATATCGGTTTACAAGGAGTCTGAAAAATAGTATTCACTTAAATATTTTACTCAGTTCATCTATAGTATTATTGCTTTCATTAGAAATCTGAATTGCTTTCTTGTATAAAAATTTCAGTTATCCATTTTTTTTTTTCATTCGGAAAAAATGTTGGATGATGTCACTCGAATGAATGACATTTACATATTGCATTTTACATTTGAAAATTACATTTCTGTGGTATTTTTCCTTTAATAAGTTAGCCTTTCTTGGTCGATGATTCGGAATTAGTTGTGATTTATTGCCCTTTGAGATACAATCTATATTTGATCATTGCTTACCAAATGTATATAATTATATTTGAGATAACAATTTTATTTATAAAAAAAAAAAAATCGCTGAGTCACTTTTTTTTTATACAGTAATTGTTCGTTATCAATGATTTTCTAGGATTTATTCTACTGAATTTGTTTGTATTTATGTTTATGTAGACTTTTTTTTTCGTTTTTTAAATTAGTGTGAACGTTTGAAGTATAATGTTTTGTTCATGAGCTTGAAAAGAATTTTTAAGTTAATTTTAAAAAATGCTTGAAATATGCGAATTCTTCCAATAAATTTAAAATTTGTGTTCTTACCGCTTTTTTTCCCGTCCAGTTTCTGTATGTAGTTTTTAAAAAAGGTAACCCTATCAGTAGCGCGCACAAAAATTTTTCAAGTGGGGAAGGTCCACCAACTCGTATCATCCTCAATACAACACCAATTCATTCTTCTGATTTTGTCGATTTTGTTAGCAAAAAACAGTAAAAAATTAATTAGTTATTTAATAATTAGCATTAATTATTAAAAGAAACTGTTAATTACAAGTCCTTAATTAAATTTTACATTATATATATAATATAGGATTATCATCAATCGAAAAAAACTCAAGAGCTTTGGGGGAGGGGTCCGGACTCCTAGGACACCCCCTTTGTGTGCTCCGCTGAATCCTACAATTGAATTTTTTTTTTATAAAGCATTATATTTTTTTTCAGATACTTTACAATCCAAGAACTTACAAACGGAAAGATTTCTTCTTGGATCATTCATTATAATGCGCCATTCTCACTTTTATTTAGGCTACGCCAACGTACTTCTGCTGAAAAAGAACAATATCTCCAGCTCACTCAAATTATACATCTAATACACGAGCACAGCCACAATCTTATTCAACAGGTGTTATATGCGTGAACAGTAGAATATCCCATAACCTTAGAAATTCATTTAACTTTGAATCCTATTGTTGTATTCTAATGCACTCATATGCTCTTTCTGTTGACTGCAATAATGGACCGAATTGCGCTTTCAGAAATGCTTTTCTGAAGACGGTCATCTCTGGAATCTACGTTCTCATAACGATCATTAAGTAGCTTGCTAAAGCCTGCAAAAATTCCAATAATACTTTTCACCGTTGGCCTTAATTATCATGCATATTCAACATGCTCCCGCCGTGCCTTTTAAAATTGCGTTAGGATTTCCAGTTCCTTATGCTGAATAAATGACGAGTATCTCGTCGAATTCTTGCGTTATTCTTGCGTGAAAAGGATCTCTAAGCATGGAATGAATACGATGTATACAGCTAATGCATTAAGCTGGCTTAGTAATAATTTTTTTCCGAAAGGGTAGGTTTGTTGACTTTATTTGGCTGAGGGTATCTTTAGTGTTTACTTTTGTCCTGTAATATATATCCTTCTCTATCTTTATATAAAACTGGGAACACTTATTCAATGTTTTGTTTCGATAACTGATTCTATACTTAGCAAATTAGTTACTTTAACACAGTTTTTCGACATAAAAAGTACAAGAAGTCGGCTTTCAACCCTGAAGTTTTTTCAGCGTAATGCGTGGTGGTAACGATTTCTTTATTGCCTTTGATAAACTCACGTTATTTATGTGTTCATATCAGATTTGCAATGTTTTCTTCCTTGATATTTTTGTTTTAGTTCTGCTTTTACTGGTTTTCGCCTGTTTGTTGAGAATATTTCAAAATTATATGTGGATTGTGGTTATTTATTTTGCTTGTGTCTGAATCTAGATTGCTGTTACTTTCCTTAAAATTTTCTTGCTTTATATTTATTTGTGTAATACATAGAATAATATTTTAAACAAAAGAATCATTGAATCAGTATATCCTTAATTAGTTTTGAAGATTATTTACTCATTTATAAAAGGATTTAAATACAATTGCTATGCAAATATCTACGTTTAATTGCATTCTATCCATTGTTTCATTCTGTTGTATTTTTTTGTTTTAAAGTCAAGAATTTCTGAAACATTGCCATTTCTTCTTATAACAATAGTTCCTTCGGTACCCTTTCAGAATTTATTAAAAAGTGGAATTCCTAAATGTACTCTCGCGGTTAATTAGGAAATTATTTAATTAAAAAAAATGTCAGTTTTTTGCAAAATTGTTAAACTTGCTCAAAACATTTTTTATTTTTTTTAGCTTTCCCATTTCAAATTGTCTTCAGTTCGAGTTTTGGTTCCTTTAAAAATTTCGTTGTGAGGAATAATTAGAAATGAATAACATAATTTACTAAACTTAAAGCAGGATATAAAGATTCTGTGTATTGGATTCCATAAGAATTAGATGAATAAGCTTAGTTAATTGGCAATAAAATAAAGAATGCTGCTGTGAAATGAATGGAACTGAGCCATGAAATCCATCGCTTAAATGTAGCGTGAAAGTTAGGTGAAAAAGGTACTAGCTCAGGTGTCATCCTTGTCACTGGATAATATTTCAAAATTAAAAGGTCCATCGTCAATATGTAGTGCGACGTCAACGGAAAAATATGTCCTGGCAATTTAATGGGTTTTAAACTATAATAATAAGATTCATTAATGAATTCAAATAGTCGATTTTCGTTCGATTCTTACATGTAGTTTGAGATACAGCTTAAAATGTTCTCGTATCAATATATTCGGGATTTGTTTATTTATATCTCAAAAACGAATGTATATATATGTGTATATATATATATGTGTGTATATATATATGTGTATATATATGTGTTAACGAATATATATGAACGTTTTAAACGAATATACATGTTACGTTATAGTGTATAATTCGGGTATTTATATAATAGTATATAATTGATGATATATATAGTATATAATAGGTGATATATATATATAGTATATAATAGGTGATATATATATATAGTATATAATAGGTGATATATATAGTATATAATAGATGAAAATTGCACACTTTAACTAGTTATTCTATGAAATAACTAATAATGGTCCGTTAAAAAGTGAAAAATAAACTATTTCAAAGTTATTTCATAAATTAATTGATCATAAATATCTAAAATCTCTTCGAAAATACATTTTATCCCTATTGCGGATGATTAATTGATAAATAAGAAGGAAAAGCAGATGATATAATATATTATTGCTCATATTGTTAACATTAGTTAAACAGAAAGAAAAGAAAGATGTGCTACAGAAATAGTTATATTTAAATATTATCAAACAAAATATATGCTGGGAAGAAAAACTGCTGCGTTAAAAAAAACAACACTGTGTAAATTATTTCAAACAAAAATGTGAGGGAATATTAATTTAAACTTTATGAAATACCTTTATTATATATTTTACTTTTCACTATTTATTAGAGCAAGGAAAGCTGTGATGACACTGAATTGCATTGCACATTATTTTTGAAACAAGCACACTTTTCACTATTACACATTTGTTTTGCAAGAGCCCTTTTTAAATCCTTGTCCAGTACCGCAACTTGGAGCTGTTGCTACAGATCAAAGCATTATGTCAATATTTGGAACTTTTTCAGTGGAAATTAATTCTTGCTTACATATACTGAACTGAGATCTAGAGTACAATTGCCTTATTCGGCCGTCTCTTGTTCCTAATAGGTTTAAAGAGCTTTCGCGGGCCGTATTTCATACTTTATTTTATAGAATACCTAGTTAAATAATAGAATTCAATAGTTTTATAAGCTTTACCTGACTTATTTAGTTATTTCATGAAATACCTAGTTATTCTATGAAATAACGGATTTCATACTTTAACGTAACATATATAAAAAAAATACCTGTTGCATTTATTTTAACTGACTTCTACTCATTAAAGGAGAGAATACCTTTATAATAGTTTAGTGAACTATAAACTATCCAGAATATACTTTTAGTTTACTGAATATGTATCTTTAATAGACCCTTTACGGACCTTTCTGAACTCTAGTCTTTTTACCGCGGCATTCTTTATTTCATTGCCAGTTAACTAACATCTATCTAGTTTTTATGGAATCCAATATAGAATCTTTATATCCTGTCTAAAGCTTCTTAAATTATGCTATTCATTTCTTACATTGTCTTGTTTTTCATTTGAATAGCTTTTCGCTCATGTTTTGCGGGCATATTAAGTTACTCAGAGCTTAACCTTTCTTTGTTCGTATTTCTGCTTCACAGCGGAATACTTTGTCATTTTATAGCTGATGCATTCTTATATTTTTCATTTTATGACAGAAACTTGTTTTTCTCTGTTATATGATTACTAGCTGTACCCTGCCACGCGTTGCTGTGGCTCAGTCTGGTTAAATGGAAAAAAGAGAGCTGGTCCATCCAGCCAATTGTGAATCTTATATTAGGCATAATTTTCTTAATGGATAATCTGGTTTAATTACAGAAATGGAGGTCTGAGAACTTAAAATTAATTTGAGTTTCAAAACATGAGGAAAAACTGGTTGATTTAAAATTATTTAAATATTCAATCAGACAATGAAACACATTTCAAATCACAAAATATATAAGAAATAATCATTAATATATATCAGATGAAATCCCCAAAATATATAAGAAATAATCATAAACAAAAATCAGATAAAAATCCCAAAAATATGTACGAAACAATCATAAGCAAAAATTAATTAAATGCAAATCACAAAAAAAAAATAAAAAATAATCATAAACAAAAATCAGATAAAAATCCCAAAAATATGTAAGCAAAAATCATAAGCAAAAATTAATTAAATGCAAAAATACATAAATAGGTTCATGCAGTTTATAAAATAGTAATAAACATAGAAAAATTAAAAATAACCCAAAACTGATAAAAAAATTACATTAATTTAAATAAGAAAAAACAGTCTTAAACAGTTAAAAATATACAAAATTAATCCCAATTACGTATCAAAGAACAAAAAAATTGATAAATATGACAACCAATAAACTTAACTATAGTAAAAATATGTAATAATCCGGAAAAAACTATGTGTAAAGTTTAAATTTCAGCATTCAGAGTGAATCGTGACATTGTATGACGTCATAACACCAAAAAATCACTTAAAAATTAAATTTAAAAAAATCTAGAGTGCATTTCAAAATAAAAAGTACATAAGAACCTGACCGGAGTCAAATGCAACGTTGTGTCAAAATTTCAGATAAATCCATGCAGAACTTTTTGAGTTATTTGGAAGCGTACACAAACCAACATAACATTTTTATATATATAGATTCAAGATATCGTTTCAAATATTTCTGTATTAAAATTAGCTCTTTTGATGAATGAAATAATAGTTTTGTGATGAATATTGAAATATTTAAAAAGAAAGGAAATCAATAATCTGAATGCTTTGAAGAATTCCTTTTTCTTAATTGTATTTTTTTTTCGGTGCTACAGAAATATTGTTATTAGTATTTTTTTTTGTAATGTAACTTATTTTAAAATGATTACTGTATAATTTTTCATACTCTGTTTCTCTTTAATATTTTTTTCAATATAAATTATAGTATCTATAGAATATACTACTGACATGCGCAGGAATTTTATATCTTCTCTTATTCAATTTATTTAAATCATTTTTTTAAAGGAGGGAAATGATTTTTTATGTGTTACAAAATATTTCGAATTGCATTATAATGTTAGAGAAATCATTTTCTTCTGATATGAAATACTTGAATTAATCTAAAATTGTTTTTAAATTTTTGTTGCTTTTTCTTCGATCGTTAAAAAAAATGAAAGAATTTTTTTTCCTGCTTGGAACGCTATTTATAATTATTTCACGTAAACCCACAAAATCGTTTATTGAAACTTGATTGGCAGTTCTTTTTAAAATTGTTTTGAAGAAAAGGAATATTGAAAATTTTATTTTTTTCTCCCTTTCTTTCTTTTTAAATACATATATCAGAGTTCAGTCTTGATATGCTGGTTCTGATATGTTTTTGTGTTGTATATTTATAAGAATTCAATTTCCTTTTCATCTCATCTGTTGTTGAAATAATTTCTTAGACCATGATGAAACAGTTTATCGTTTCAAGTATTAATGCAGTGGGTTACAAAAGATAAAAGTACCTGTCATGAAAAAAGAATATAATTCATGAACTGCTGTACAGGTTAAAGATTTCCATGAGAAATAAGCAAGATTTTTTTTTCCAAATGCAGGTTTTGGTTGCATTCAGTACATGCAGTACTATCATCAAAATTAATATTTATTGAATGTAGAGGAAAACATCTTTTTTCCGTGCAAGCCATTTCATGACCGTGGTATCCTAGTGGTTATGGTCACGAACTCGTGACCGGAGTGAGGTGGGTTCGAGTCCTGGTGCCACTGAAGACCCACCGTGTAGAGGGGACCCATGCACATTAAATCTGTCGAGATGCAATGTCCTCACGTGGGTGTGGTGGGAGGGGGTTGGCAGCTCAGGTTTCGGCCTCGTCACTTGAGCGAGGTTCAGAATTACGAGGTTCGTCGCCAATAGTTCTCGTGTAGCTTTATAGTGCGACATCAGTGTCACTCTCTCTCTCCTGCAAGCCATTTCATTGTTCTGCATTAGAACATTTTGTTAGATTTATTTTAGCTAGCATATTTTTGTACAAGCATTTGTCATGTTAGGATTTTCGTAATCTTTTCCCCTGAAGGTTTCATTTTTTTAAGAGTCATTATATATGCTTGTATATAGTATTTGCAAATAAAGACTTATTTGGAATGAGATAAAAGCCGAGAGATACATTCTCAAGGGGATAATTTGATGGATACTTTTCTGTTTTTCATTTAATTCTCTTCAATTTTAGACTTTAATCATTTTCAGAATGCGTTGATTTTTTGTGCGTGCCCATAATTAAAAACTTGTTTTATTGATGTCCCATTTTTTTCTATGAATTATCTGAACAAACTGCTGCCCCTTTTCAATTAATTCATATTATTTTAGACTGGATTATACCCTTTTCCTATTAATTTTTCTGTTTTGTTCGCGACTGGTGTAATTAACTTTGCGCCTTGAGGGTTCCAAAAAATTTTGAACGCAATCCTCTGTCCTGGTTTGGCAGTTCAAATGGAGAAGCAACTGATACGATTTTTCCCCTCTTTCAGCTACATTTCTAGAATGTTTATAAAATTTTAGATAGTGCATACTTTTCATTATTTTTTTCCCTCCCTTTCTAATATTTTAAAAATAATTTGAAAAATACTTTGGTAATCTCTCAAAATAGAATGGATTATCTGTGACCGTTTGATTGGATTTTAATTTATTCTCGTGTTGTTCCATTTATGAAACATCACTTGAGACTGAAGTTTCTAATTTTGGTGATAGTGGGCGGAGGATTTCGTACTTTTCACCTGGGTATGACTTTTTTCATATTGTGATTTTTAATTAAATTAAGAATGGATCGCTATATTTTTCCCTTTATGCGTTGACTATTTTTAATCTGTTAATGGCATCACTAAATGAACAGTTTTTTTAAAGTTATAATCCGCTTATTAAATTTGCACAAGAACATCAGTGCATCTTTAAATTTTTAATTAAAATGTTCTTCTGCAATTGGCTTTTATACATTTAGATTCAGATTGTTTATTTTTTCTTCCAAATCGAAATGTCAAAATGTATCGAATCAATTTTTATAAAGATCGAGGAAACATATTTTATTTATTTTTTTGGGCTCATAGAAATTTTTTAATCTCTAGGTTCTTACCTTTGAGTAAATACGGGATTTACGTCCCCGTGGTACTGAATAATTGTACTTTTGTTCCATGGGATTTATATTTAGTTCAGGGGTGGCCAGCACGGCTAAGTTGTAAGAGTGGCACGGCGAAGACTTATTGAAAAATTGAAAATTTTTAAGAGATAATAATTATTAATTTTTTTACTGTTTTTTTAGAAAGGTGGTTGTCTAAACAAAGCATCAAAATTTATTTTAAATGCACTTAATTAAATTACAATAGAAAATTATACTGTATACAACACTCCTTTGTTGTGTGCATTGGCTTTTGCAAAGGAAGTGCATTCATGAGATTCTGGAATTTGAGGGAGCGTGCTTTTTTCTTTTTTTAAATATCTGGAAGAAAACAATGAACTGCCCAGTGAGTGCTTGCATCTCAAGAATGAAGATAGACTTTGAGATTTAGCTTTTCTTACCGATACTATAAGACATTTAAATACATTAAATTTAAGATTACAAGAAAAAGATTCTTTTCCAATCCTGATTGATCATATACGTTTTTTTGTGAACACACTTTTGCTTTTTTTGTATCGATTTTGGATTAAAAAAAGAGAAAGTGATGCACACCTAAAACAACCTGATTTTGTTAGCACCTCCGTGAACTAATCCTAATGTAAAAAATTTACAAATTGAATACTCAGTAAAAAATTTACAAATTGAATACTCAGTAAAAAATTTACAAATTGAATACTCAGTAAAAAATTTACAAATTGAATACTCAGTAAAAAATTTACAAATTGAATACTCAGTAAAAAATTTACAAATTGAATACTCAGTAAAAAATCTACAAATTGAATACTCAGTAAAAAATCTACAAATTGAATACTCAGTAAAAAATTACAAAAAAAAAAAAATTAAAAGAATACTCAGTAAAAAATCTACAAATTGAATACTCAGTAAAAAATCTACAAATTGAATACTCAGTAAAAAATCTACAAATTGAATACTCAGTAAAAAGTCTACAAATTGAATACTCAGTAAAAAGTCTACAAATTGAATACTCAGTAAAAAGTCTACTAATTGAAAAACCACATTAAAAAAATACTGACTGTTTGATAATTATTTATAATTTAATTTTTCTGCTTACTCATTTTTATTTTATACCTAACCTAACTGACTGAAACTGAAGAAAAAAAAATTAACAATAAAACTTAAGTTTGTACTTTTGTCTTATTTATTATGTTATTTTTAAATTCGCACTACTTAGACTTGCATAAAATATGTGCTATTTGCGCAAAAATTCCATAATAAGTCTATAAGTAACATTTTTTCTTCTTTTCATATTCTTTTGTTTGTTGCAAAAGTTTGAAGTGGCACGCATTTTTTTTTATCAGATTGTTTTACTCTTCTCAAAAAGGTTGGCCCCACCCCTGATTTAATTAAAACACCTGTGTGACAACGCGTTCTAGCGACATTTCCCTGTACTTACATTTAAATGGGTCGATCTTCGTGGTGAAAAATATCATTTGGCGGGGGAGGAAATATTTTTTGTTATTCTAATTATAAATTACGTTTCATTTCGCTAGATTTAAACTTGGAGCGATTGTAATCGTTATTTTAATTCACCAGAAATCTGAAATCATAAATTAAAGTTTGGAAATGTTAAGAGCAAAATCTCGACTTTTAAAAAGGCAGAAAAATATCTCGAAATTGTAATTAAATTTTTGCGTGAATTGTTTTAAAAATAAATTTTATTTTAAAAGGGAGTCTGCACCCAATATTTCATTTCTGCTAAAAAAAGGTTGGCCTTGAAAAACTTTCGTGAATGAAACACATACTACCCATCCCCCCATATAATAATAAATAATATTATTCGTTTTTAAATTGTTTTTTTTTTTATTATCTTGTTCTGAAGGGAAATACTAAATACCTGCTTTGCATTTTTTGTTGAACCGGAAATTGAAAAACTTATAAGGTGTAACATCTAGAAACGATTATCCAATATGCATATGTATATTGTAATTTAATGTATGCGAGTTTTAAAATTACATTTTCAAGGACAATTTTATTGGGTTTTTGTTTATTTTTGTGATATATTCTTAATTTCTTTTATTTAATTTTTTATGAATATGCACAATGTAATTTTGATACTTATTTATAATTTAATTTAGGGCTTGTGTGTGTGCAAGACATTACATTTGTCATTACTTTGAAAGAATGGATATTATAAAATTTCTATGGTTTTATTTTACTTTTAACTTCTTACTCATTATTGCTTTAATTTATGAAGTTTGTTCAGAATATATATATATATATATGTTACCTTTAAAGTGTGAAATCCGTTATTTCGTAGAATAACTAGGTATTTCATGCAATAACTAGACAAGTCACTTAAAGTATATAAAATTATTGAATTCTACGATTTAACGTGGTATTTATTCTATAGAATAACGATTATTTGATCGTTGAAGTATGAAATACGGCATTTAAAAATTCTTTGAACTGGCTCTAGTAGCTTTTAGTCAATTTTGAACCCCAATTCAAAGTATCATCACAGCAATCCTTGCTGTAATAAATAATGAAAAGTAAAATAAAGGTATTTCATAAATTTAAATTACATTCTCTTACAATTTTGTTGGAAAAAGTTTGCACAATGTTTTTATGAAGCAAAAGTTTTTCTACCCAGCATGTATTTTTGTTGATAATATTTAAATATAACTCTTTCTTAGTGTGTGTGCAACATATTCTTTTTTTTTCTCTTTCTGTTTAAATAATGTTAGCAACATGAGCAATAATAAATTATTTCTTCTGCTTTTCCTTATTATATATCAATTAATTATCCGCAGTAGGGATAAAATGTATCTTTCGAGAGATTTCAGCTATTTATGATCAATTAATTTATAAAATAACTTTTTATAAATAAATAATAATAATTGGGTTTTTTTTCTCTTTTTTTTTATCGGTCTATCATTAGTTATTTCATAAAATAACTAGGTAAAGTATGAAATGTTTCATATATTATATACTTAAACTGACTTGTCTAGTTATTTCATGAAATACCTAGTTATTCTATGAAATAACTGAATTATATACTTTAATGGTATTATATATATATATAATTTTAAAATGCATTATACACTTTAATGTAGCAGGTACTTACTCATCTAAAGGTATTTGCTTGCTCTGATCTTTCGTCTATTTAAGTTTCCATCTAAGGAAACGTCCTTAAAGTTAATTGTTGCAATTGTTTTTAACCTTTTATTTTTCTGAATTATGCAGTGTTTTGAACTACGGTACTCTACAAAATGATCCCCCCTCCCCTATCTCATTGTTTAAAAGCAGGTGTGCAACAATGTAAAAGTAGAAAATGAACTCCTACAAAGGATATTCTTTTGTGAGAACAGTTTTGCTTTCGTTTCTTGTCTGGTTATTTTTTTTAGAATGTTTTCTTTCTACCTTTTTTTCTGTTCCTCTTTTTTCCTTTTTAAACAGGTGTGAAGCCGAGTTCGATGCTTCTCTCTTCATTCCATTTTTTTTTACTCCCCCTCCGCCTCCAGCGTTGTATTAGAACAATTGGTGTGTTGAATTTCAACTAGATCGAATTTTAAGTGCACTTGTTTAGATGACTTACATTTCTTTTTTTCATTAAAAGAAAAATACCTGCCTAGAGTATCTGTATCTAATTTTGTCCAGATGTGACTGAAACTTTAGAAAATATAGATCGAATTTTAAATTTGTCGGAGTGATTTCTTTTATTAGAGTATTCTTGACCTCTTATAGATAAGAGGAAAGCTTTTTTTTTCTCTCACGTAATTAGGGATAATTTCATCCTTAATGTGTATCGCGTTTAGTGATACATATTTAGTTTGTATTATTGCAAGCTTTCATAAATCGTATTAATTTAAATTTCTTCTCTTTCAATGTGCATTATAGGGCAATTTTTTGGGGTTACCTTTTTCATCCCTTTCAAAATTAACATTTAGTTCTTTTAATATGCTTAATTTAACCTGTTTCTTGATTTATTATTTAATGGATTTATTAAATTTTTGTTACTTGAAATTATTTAATCTAAATTATAAATTAGAAGAAAACTGCAATTTTTATAAGTTTTTATTTAAAAGAAAGATGAATAATAATTTTATGCTTCTATATCTCATAGTAATCATTTGTTGTCATTTGGGAGTTATTCATGATTCTATGGAAAATGTAAAATAAGTTTCGTCTAGCTCGCGTCATGTTTTAGGTAAATATAAGAATTCGAACTTTAAGTTTATTGATTAACCTTTAGTTATTAATTAAGTTTTTCAAGTGAATTAGCAAAAGTTGATCACACAATCTAATAATTAAATGACTATCTGAAAGTCATCAGTACGTGTTTAAATTTTTATTCAATAATTTAATAAAATGATGATTTTGATGATATCTCGTAACGTCATTGATAAAAGAAAATCAGTTTTTCTACTTGATTATTTTGTTATTAATCATATGTTTTATTTAGTATATGTTTTTGAATAATTTTTTGATCCTTAATGTGTTAATTTTATTGGAATTTTGATGAACAGTCAGTAGAATAGGAAATTATTCACGTATTTGATAATTTCTCTTGAAATTTATGTGTGACTCATTAATTTTTAAAAGTGGTTTCGAACTTTTTTTTTTTTACAACTTATATATTATGAGTTGAGTTTCAGTAAAAATTTCGGTTTCTCATGCTTTTTTGTTGTTTTTTCTCCTTATCCAAATGCGTGGGCTTTAAAAATGCTCTGAAAGCAATATTCTTCGTGGAATCGAGTTGAAGTCAATTATTAGCTGTAGTGTAGTATTCGTAGTTCTTTCTTTCATTTCTGTGGCACAGAAAGCATATTAGTAAAAAAAAAAAAAGTTTTTTGGATGATTTTTCCCCATTCCGAGTTAAGTAGTTTATTTTTAAAAATATTTGTATTTTACTACGAAATGAAGTTTTTCTTTATAATTTAAGTTTTTATAAATATCATTTTTTTTAAAAGATGAAATTCTTTATTTTTGATTGTTTTAGCTGTTTCTAACGAGTTTGGAATTTTAGAGGGGGGGGGGAATACGAGAGTTCAACGTTTTGAAACTATCCTTTTCAGATTGTTATCTATATTTTATGATTTTCTGAAGCGTAAAAACGTTTTACGATAATTATTTTTTTGCACGTTTTAAGAAAGTGGAAAATTTTCAACATTTCAGCATTTTAATTAATTTTTTTACTTTGCTTTGTACTGAACGTTTTTTTCATGGAGTGATGAAGAGTTATTGAAGCTTTTCAATTCTATTGCTGTAAAGTGAAGACTAAAATATTACCTATTAAAGGCTTAATGCTCATCAGTCCCTGGGAATTATTTTGACAGCTTCTGTTATCACGTTTTGTTCGCTCTCACATTTTCATTGTATTTCAAGATAATATTAATTGAATTCAGATTTCGAGTATTCGTAAGGACTTTTATATTTCTATCGGATTAATGAATCGTTGTTGAATAATATTCAAATATATATGTATTATATATTTATATAACTTTTTTGAAATATATAAAAGTTTTCTGTGTAGCAGGCTTTAAATAGCAACACTTAAGGATTGAGAATTGATTTATTACGAAATGTGTGTGTAGGGTGGATATTTCTGTTTGAAATAAAGACTAACATAGACACTCAAACAAAAAAGTTGAAAATTAGAATGTATTTACAGTTAAAAGTATTGCGGCATTGGACTACTGTAGTGGCAGAGTTAAGTGATAGAACACTTGACAGGCGCTGTAAAATTTTTCAAAAGTTTTGTTTTATTTTTCAATTCTTACTATAAGTTCACTCTCTCTCTCTCTGTATATATATATATATATATATATTCTATTGTTTTCTAGAGAACGTACTAAAATATTTCTTATTGTATGAATATATTTTGAGTTATGGACTGTTAAACAATGGTCTCATAAAGAATGTAACATTTTTTTATAATACTTATTCAATTAGCTCTAAAATTTTAAATTTTGATAAAACATTAAAAGGTTAGTACGTTTTCTAGATAAATGTATTTAATTTGTTTTAGTAATGATTTTACTGTTATAAGTTTATTACTTTTTTCAACTCTCTCTCTCTCTCTCTCTCCCTCTCTCTCTCTCTCTCTCCAGTTTTATAAACTTGTAGTGTATGACAATTCAGGTTATTACAGTTTTTTCAAATATTAATTCATTAATTAAATGAATAAATCGTAATAAACAAAAATAATAGTCCAACAACATATATAGAAATGAAAATTGTTCGTTGTGGATAATAGATAGCGCGTTGAACTTCTAATCCAAAGATTGTGGGTTCGAATCCCACCTAGAATGGTTTAATTTCTGACAATGTGATTTCTTTTTTACTATACTATTTTATTAGATTAATTAAATTTGTTTTAGGAATGGTTATATGAATAGTTTTATGAATAAATAATATATGAATGAATAGTTTCTTATGTGGTGCATGTAATAAATTAATTTATTTTTTGAAATTTTTGAATTAATAACTCATTGTAAATTTGAATTATTTCTTAATAAAATATATCACACTTGGATATTTTATTCAATATATTCTCCATATTTTCGTATTTAAATTCCAATTTTAGAACTTCAGTTCTCACATATGCTATGCATAATTGATTTTTGTTGTGATTTTAAATAGGATATGAATATGACATATATGTACATATATACGTATGGTTAATGTATAGATTTTCTTATTTTTAAAATCTAAGGGAAATATATATTTTAATATTAAGAGGGATTTAAAAAACTATTTACTTGACACAAGTATTTAAAACGTTTATTTTCTTTAAAATGAACCTCTTTCTCTTTTAATCTCCCGACTGTTGAATTTTGAATTAAATATAAATTTTGTAGGAAATTAATATTTATTCCGGAACTTTCTTAAGGTTTTTTAATAGTTGAGGTTCTTTTATATCGCTCGGAGAAATGATTACTTCGTTCTAAGAACAACACATTTGCATGTAGTTGTAAAAAATTAATAATTCCCTTAATTTTAAGTTTTAAAATTTTATTAAGTTTTTCAAGATGATGATTCTAAAAAAATCTTATTATTATACTTTCGATTAAAATGTCCCCCCCCCCTTGTGTTAAATAAAAAGTATGCATATACTAGATGTATTTTTTTACTTTTTTTATTAGTCGATCTATTTTAAATAGTTTGCTTTCTCTAGGAAGCTTAGTTGAGCTTATTTTTTACCAACAAATTCTTTTTTTTTTTACTATGTGTAAAGGAACAAGAATTTGAATATACATATTCAAAATAGGAACAATAACAACAAAATAACATTTATAAAGAGGAAAATATGACTTATTGTTAAATTACACTGAACAATTTGATTTAAAATATTTTTCTTACACTGTCGTATAATTTATTTATTTATATTTTGAGACTACCTTAAGAAAATATTGCGTAGCTATATTCAATTCAAAAGCTTAAAATTGTTTTGATTTTTTTCTACCCTTTAGAGATAAACTTTGTTCCATGTTCTCTACCAGACTTAAAATTTAAATTGAAAGTTTATAGTATAGAACACGTTAAAATTGCTCATGTTTCATTAAAAAACATACTCAAATAAAAGAGATGAACATTTTTTTCTCTCATCAAGCTTTTTGAAATGTCCTTCTCTTATTTAAAAATTTCATTACCTTAACTAAGCAGTGGTTTAACTGTAATAGAAAGAAGGATACGTATATCCAAAGGAAGTATGGTCTCTTGATTTTTATTTCTGGATAGTAACTATACCTGTAGAAAAGTCTTATTGTTTCCATGACGCTTTTTTCTTTACTATGTTTCAAAACAGCTAATGAATAGAGGTCACTCTTTTTATGTGGCTTAGTAGTCTTAGTACTGTACATGACTTCGTTACTAAATTACAATCTTCTCCTAGAACTTTTTCTACTCTTGTGTATTCTTTTTGCACTTAAAAGATTGTGCAATTGCTGTAGCTCTTTCTACTGAAGTATTTACGCAATCGTAGTTTTTTACTTTCGTACAGTATATTATGAATGTATGTAAATGGTTTATTATTAATTGTATAATAATAATTATTAATTATATTAATTCGAAGCCAAATGTGTGGTTCTTTGCATAGACGTTTTCGGCTCTTCAGGCTTCTGTGTATTATTAAAAAAATAATTGTCTGCTAAAATTGTGTTTTTTCTTTTCATTTTTTCTTTGTAATTATGTTTTGAAAAAATTTACCTGTATTTGCATATACATTTAAACATTTGACTAGCTTAAGACAGTTACTTCTGTATTAAATTGTTTTCATTGACGAACTTTATAGAAAATCAATGAATATATTAGAATTAGTTCTAAAGCAGTAAAAGGCCAAATTATTAGCAAAAAATGTTGCCATGGAAGAAGCATTAAGGGGATTTCAAGTAACATTTACTTATTGGCATACATGAGTTGGTTAGTATTTATGATTGGACAAGAATTACGCTTAAGTCTCCGACAAAAATGGCAAAAATTTATACCCTTATTTTATGACATGTTTAAAGGCTAATAAAAAGAATTTTGAAATCACTTTTAAATGCAGTAGCAGCTGAAGTCAGTTTTAATCGTTAGTGTAAACATGACATTCTATAATAAAGCACTAATGGTAAATAGGTTTGGAAATTTTTCATGGAGCTTGAAACATAAAGACACTTTAACAATGGTTACTGAGCCACAGAAATAAAAGGTGTACCTTCGATAGCTCTTATTTCTTGAAGGAATGGAGAATGTTTTACTTTGTGTTAAACTTTATTTAAATATTATAAAAAAATATTGACTGGGACACGACTGTCTTGATCGCTACCGTAGCCGCTTTTCTAAAAATGCTCATTATCATGTCTTACTCTCAAAATGCTGTGATTGCTAGGCGTAAATATTTAGTGAAAATGAAGTTAATCGACTGGACAGATGAAATCTGAATATAAGTTTCTGTCGTAGTAAACATTTTCTTGTTAGAGCGTAAACTTCTTTCCACCGAAAAGAAAACACTTCCACCGTTTTCTCGGTGAAAAATTGGGTGTGTGTTAATATACAGGGAGATTTAAATAAGAAACCGAGAAAAGTTTCACGCTGTTCCGTTTCTCTGAACGCGTCAGAATTGTCACGTCAATTGATGGAGGAAGTGAGATTTTGGTTTTTATTTCTGTGCGCCTAATATCGTCGAGAAACACTGGGCGAACTTACCAAAATTGAGTTGTTTACCGAGATCTGCCAAATCTTATTTACACTGGCTTACAAATCATATTCCCTGGAAGAAAATTCAATTCAGCTTAAAGATTTGAGGAAAATAACTTTTCTGGTTTTCCGCGTTGGTGTTTGAAATATAGAGGAATAAAAGGACAGTCACAAAATTTTTTGACGCCGTTTGTTTCAATAGAAATGTTTTTTCACTCTTAAAAAATTCTATGGCGAACGTCTAAAGAAAATTATCGAAGTATATACTGTCAAACCTTTATTTAATGAAGTCGCTAAATCCCGAAAAAAGTTCGTTATGTGGAGAATTCGTTAGAGATTCATCTATTTTAATGTGCTTTATAAACCACATGAAACAAATTTAAATTCATAAACACTATTCATTATTATAAAAGTAATTATTCCCACCTTCTTTTGTAAATTAATATCTTATTTATTTTATATATCTGACCCATCAAAAAGAAACCTGCTCCCCAAGGGGGAAAAAACACCCAGGAATACACTGTATTTTTAATTTAAAAGAAGTAATTTTTTATTAAAGCTAATGAATTTGAATGACATTTTCTAATTTTAAACATATATTTTTTATCCAGTAATTATAAAGATATATTAGCACATACGTCCTTAAATTTAATTACTAGTAAAATGTATCAATTTTGAGTAAGTTTTTTGTTCGAAAAAACGTTTTCTCTCATCTTTGCAATGTACCCCCCCCCCCTCTTTCTTCAGGCGTATTTTCTTCACTCTTTAATCCACTTTGAATTGTTTCAAATGATTTTTTATCATTTCATCATACGAAGGACCAGAAATATTTTAAGAATAGGGAGAAAAAAAATCGAATTACAAGCGAAAGTTCGCTAAGTAGAACAGGCACTTCGCTGTTTGGAGGTTATTTTACGGAGAAAATCATAAAATATTCTTGGGGTTCTTGTAAAAAGTTCTCAAAACAGAGGTTCGTAAAGTGGAGGTCC
Source organism: Trichonephila clavata (assembly GCA_019973975.1). Lineage (NCBI taxonomy): Eukaryota > Metazoa > Arthropoda > Arachnida > Araneae > Nephilidae > Trichonephila > Trichonephila clavata. The sequence continues at coordinate 331,521 of BMAO01008195.1, forward strand.
GAATGTATTTCTTAATCATAATGCGATCAAGTGATTGAATCTAAAACATGAATTTTCATTATTTCATATTAACGATACCTTCATACTTAAATTAGACTTCATACTTAAAATTTGATTGATCCAATTTTTTTCCTTAAAAATATTGTAGCTTAAAAAGCAAGTGATATTTTATTCCTATTACTTTTATCCTTTTAGTATCAAAAGGAAAGCGTTTTAAGTTTTAATGTTTGTATCATTTAACATCAAATTCTATAAAATGAATTATTTAATTTTTTTCTCTTTCGTCTCTTAAAAGGAGTGAAAGGAAATTTAGCGTTTGCTCTCTTTAGCTTATCTGCTGAAAATGTAAAATTTCTTTAAATACTTTTTTTAATTTTCACCTCAATACTGAAGCAAGAAATGAAGAAAAAGCTCAAAATTTAACACCATAATTTAATAATAAGGGGAGGGGGAGATTTTGCCTCCCCACACAACAAATAAATTTTAAAATTTTCATATTAATATTTTCCCATCTAAAACACCTTCGATAGTTTCCGACATCTTCTTTCATTATCATATATTTCAATCCGGAATTTTTTTCTTCATAATTTCTCAGCATTTTATTATTTATGCTAATAACTCATAATCAAATTAATTATGCTTTTTGTTTTCATCAACGAGTATGCTATATTTTTAGTTACAAAACGAAAACGATGTGCGAATAATTTTTTTTTTCTTCTTTCTTTTTTTTTTTTTTTTTTCTGTTCCTCATCGAAACTTTTATATTTACTGAAAACAATGTTATTTGCTGAAATGGATCGTATAAGATATCCTTTTTTAAAGATTTAATAACTTTATCCTTCGAAATCTTTCAAAGTTGAAATGAAGAAGTTTTCATTCGATAATCTTAAAACAAAGCTCATCAGCAGATACGATAGCAAAATTTACTTATTAGTTCAATTATTATATAATGAATCAACTAATTAGATGAAAGCAATCATCGTTGCAAATTCTTTTCATCGCTGTGCAAAAAATTTAAAAAAATGATTGTTGGTACAGTGTAAAAGAACTTGATTGTGTCATGAACTTGCTAAGGAAAAAAATTTCTTTTTAGAACTTTGTTAAGAGTTAAATATAACCATAGAAGTAGAGGGGGAAAAATGATGAATGATTATTAGTACCATTGTACACGCTGCTGAATTTTCGTGCACTTTGACAAAAGCCTTCTGTTTTTGCGAAAACCACAAAAGAAGGGGATCTCATGCATGACAGTTGTGGTGCAATACATATTTGCCGCTTTTCATGTGCAGTGTTTTTAGCAGGATGTTGCTAATTCAGTTTGACTTCCTGCTAGGTAGGTGGAATTTTCAGATTTGACTTTTTTCCATTATGATTTCGAAATATTTCTGAACAAATTAATTTTTTGTGTTCCTTAAAGGGTTAGTTAGAACCTTTTTTTTAGTGTGAACTATGTTAAAATTGTTCAGTGAAAATTGCTTAACCCGAAACTGAGGTTAATATTTTTTCGTGTTAAAGAATATTGGAAGATAAGAAAACGTATATTCAGCAAAATTAAGTTTATTAGATTACATTTTATTCACAAATATGTATATATTCATGAATTAAAGACAAATCAATGAAACAAAACAGTGAAATTTAATACAAAATTTTCAAGGTTTTTGAAAAACAAAACATTTATTGAGTTTTTGCTTTGCATTGCCTTTTTAGCATCAAATTGTCTACAAATTGTTCGACGTCCATTTTGTTATTTATTTCATCAGTGGAATGTTACGTCTACATAACTGTGCATACTTTTCATGATGTTCCTCTTTTCGGATGACGTGGGAACAAGAGCTGTATTATTCATCTGATTTTCTTCATCGGAATCTGCATCAATTATTTTTTTTGAGCTTTGAACAAACTACAAAATGTTTTTGCCATAATTGGGGCTGCCTATACAGTATCATCTATTTCAGTAGTCTTCAAACTTTTTAAACTAATGGAACCTCTAGAACCTAAAGGTGGTTTCGTAGAACCTCTAGAACTGTAAAGTGTTTTCGTAGAACCCTATTCCATGCTCATATTTCGAAGAATATTTCTCAAAATAATATTTAAAGTAGATCAGCATGTTATAGGCACTTTATGTAAAGTCAATTAAAAAGTATAGCATTTATTATTAAAAAATTCTAATCTAATTGTTTAAAAAAATTTACTCATTAATAATATTAGTGATTCAAGTGTCACCTACCCATGTATTATATTTAGTAATTGTGTACTACATGTAATCTGTCTAGGTCTATTACGATTAAATGCAATCGCATTACATATTCCGAGTTTAATTTGTTTTTGTAGCCACTTACGTTGTGAAATATTTTTCACTTAAGCAAAATGTTCTGAATGGTGTTAAAATGTTTATAGTCATGTAAGAAATCCCTTGTATTTTGCATGAATTTGCAACCTAAAATTTAGAAGCTGTTCTTGTTGAAATTTAGATTTTAAGCATCGTATCTTTCGATAAGTTGTTTTATCTCCATCATTATGGATGTTTTTTTCACGAATGCAAAAAGGTGCATTTTCCATTAGAAAGTTATTTAGTTTTGCAAGACATTGTGCTAACTAACAAGTATAAAATTAACTCGTGGAACCCGAGATAGTAAACAATGGAATATTCACAATCTAGTAGGAAGTGTGTGTATATATATATAAAGATAAACGTTTTAATATTCTTTTATAAAAGTTTAAAAAGTGTTGCAAAATAGTTATTATATAAAAATAAAATTTTCAGTTTTAATGGATAGGATGAGCTTTAGACTCTTGTAACTATACAAACTTCTTAGAGAACTTGATTCCATTTTGCATACATATTTATTTCTTTTGGATTTTTTTATTTTGACTCGTGGAAACCCAGGGTATACCTTGTGGAACTCCAGGGTTCCGTGGAACAGAGTTTGAAGACCACTGATCTACTGCAACGAATTCCTTCTCCCGATGATGAGCCTGCGTGGCTGATGTTTTCCGTATTTTGTTCATACCCAGAAAAGAATTTTTTTTCATGTTAAGCGATTTGCGTTGCGTGTTAAGACAAAAAAGTGCAGGAAAATGCATAGTAGTTTGTCGGGACCGTTGTATTATTTCGTCTTAAGCGTTTTCGCGTTAAACGTTTTTTATCGTATATAAAAAAATAATTGAAATATTAAAAAAAAATATGTAACTGAAATTTTATAGCAATGCACATACAACTTATTAGGTTTTTAAATTACTGACTTACTTTTCTCGGTGATTTCTTCGTGAACTCTATATTCATTTTTCCCATACATATTTTTCCAATTATACTTTTCCCTCCAATTCTTCTATATATATATATATATATATACATATTATGACCATATTTCAAAATATTCTGTTTTGTAAGTAATTAGTTTTTTTCTATACAAAAATGTAATTCTTTAGAATTTTAAAATTCTTTCAAAAAAGTTAAATAATTCATTAAAATTTTCAAAACCGTGTAAACTTATTTTTAAATTGATATTAATTAGAATTTGTATTTTAATATACTCGAATCATGAATTTCTTCAATTTCTCTTCTAACTTTTTTTTTAAGATTCAAGACAACAACATATTTTACTAATTGGTGAAAATATGTAAACTTTTATGAATCTAATAACGAAAATTAAATTCAGATTTGAAGTATTGTATTCATCAAATTAAAAATAATTGCCCTTTTTTGTGCTTATTTGAAAACTTTCATCCGTTTACACTTATGTATTTTGCTTTTAATTATATTTAAAGACTGAAACTCTTACACTTGTAATAGCATGGAAAATATATACATTTGAATACGAGAAATATTTGAGAAATTTTGCTGTGAGCTTATTCATAATTTTGTTCAAACACTTGTCAAGTGTCTGTTACGTGTTTTAAACACGTATAATGGAGGAATGAAGAGAACTGTTACATTTGTCCCATGCTTGTAGGTGTTTCTGTGAGTTTTGTTTAACTTTTGCCACCGGATATGAGTGATTGGCTGAATGCATTCAGAAAAACATGATTTTTTCCCTCTAGAATCAGTTGAATGAATCGCCGCTTGTTTTTCACGTTGCGAAGTGTAATCAGAGAAGGGGGCGGCAGTCGCACACTTTTCCTCAATTGGCGTCCCTTTTACGAAGAAGTAAACCAGATTCCTTAAGCAGCGGCCAAGTTAATGTTTCGAATGATAAAATTTTGTTAAATAAGATTCGAAAATTGTAACCAAGTTTAGTCTCCTAAATGATAGATTTCCTTAAGTGTTTTTTTAGGCTAGCGGGTAAGTGAATCCGTAAGGAAATCAAAACATAATCATTCTTTGTCATTCCGTTTGTTTTGGAATAAGTTCTCAACCATAACTACGTTATGAGAGTACTTCGAGAAACGCTGATTTCCACTTTGGTATCCGTTATTTAGGGGTTTGAGAAATATTTAGTTGCTGCATATTTTCGCTCTTTATTGTTAGATTTTAAAATCTTTTTATCTATATAATTTTCTAAAATAAAAAAAAAAAAAACTAGTTTTTTTTGTCTTTAAACTGTCAAATATTTATTCTATGTAGATACATTAATACACAACTAATTTCACATTCCATACTTAGCAATAAAGAAACAATTTACTAAAAGAATCCGTTAAAAGTATATATATGTGTCTTTTTCTTTTAAATCAAAATTCCGTTCACTTTTTATCAAGAAAATGGTAATTATTCGGAGAATGCCTCGCTATCGATTTGTTTAACATGTCTTATTCACAAAGAATGTGCATTGATTAAATTTGGTGCTTTTTTATTACGATGATATACTTTATTTTGTTAGTAAACTTTATTTAGCGTATTAGTGTAAGTTGATTTTCTTTGCTGGGTAGATAGCCACACACCAGATAGAGGGAGAGAGTCTGGATAGATAGTAGGAGAGGGGGTATCAAACATATATTTTTAACTTGCTCTTATAAGTTTCTTTTCTTTCCTTTTTTAAAACTGTACGCAAATTCCTGATTTGCCACTTTCAGAGGAATGTATTAGCAGTTAATTGTGTAATTAATTTGCTTGAATGAAGAGGTTCATAATGTTTTTTCACTGATTCGTTCTGTTAGATATAAAAGTAGTTATTGGGTCTTCATTTTACTGGTGATTGTTAAAAACACATTGTAAGAGTTTAATTTGAAGTTGTTTGTGTGCTATTCGAGTTGCGAACTCGAACCCTCGTTTATTTTATACTTCTCCCCCTTTGCATCTTGAAGGGATACCATGTCAAGTAATGGTCTAATGATTTACATCTTGACTTTCAAAGTCACAGGGGCGATTGTTAGGGATAGATGACACCAGAATGCCGGAAATTATCCGTGACAGGAAACTTTTCAGGTGTGCCATCCTCTAGGAATCTTACACAGGTGGAGTAGTCCCAATTTTTTCACTTTATTGGTTTCTGAAGTAGTCCTTCATCAGATTTACCGCAGATACTCAGTTGTAAGCAGTTCCTCTCTTTGCTCTCCCCATTTGGTAAGTTTAATATTATTTTAACAAGTTTCAACTTCATTTGAAATCATATCAATGTACCTAATTTTGTTCTTATGAATGGAACCAAATAATTACTTTCTACGTGATTTTTAATTTGATTATTTTTGAGCGATAAACCAATGTTTAATGTCCACTTACTCTTGCTCTATTTTGATTATCTGAAATGTATACGCATTGAAAAATACAGTTATATATTTTTTTTCAATTTTAATTTTTTGACTAATTTAACAATTTTGATAAGTTTTAAAACTTAGAAGAATAATTTTTTTAAAAAAAAATTGATGACTAATTGTTTTGGTTATTTTTTAAATTCATTTAATTTCTTAAAAAAGTGGTCTAGTATATATTGATTTACGTTCAATCTCATTTTACTTAAAAATGCGTAACTCAAATAAATAGGTAAAGTTTTATCAATTTATAATGTAATATTTTAGTTCTTACTTATCTTTAAATTTTTTAGTGTAATTTTAATTAATTTAATTAAAGAAATTTTTCTCTGTCATTTTTTATACTTTAATTCCATGTATAAAATACTCTAGTTGAACATTGCTTTTGAAATAAACAATTTCCCCTTCCTATTATGATTTTAATGATTTTCTTTTTATTTGAGGATTGCTTCCTAATTTAAAACTTAATTCATTGCGTGGGTAAACATTTGATTCTCATTTTGCTCAAGCCTTACCGTTAAATATTTTCCAAATAAAAACGAGTAAACACAAATACGTGCTGACAAATAGGGGACAAAAAGTTTATCTCCAACGTATTTGAAATCCCCTGACGTATAAATAAAGCTTATCCTCTTTGTGTTTTCATAGCTACAACTTATTTTAGTCTGTATCTATGTAGTTCACTCCCTCTCCATAGACTTCTTTCTTTAAGTCAGACTGGCGAAATACCTCATTCTTTTTTTCTTTGTTTTTTGCTATCATTTCACGTCACTGTAAAGGCAATGTCAATAATCTCCAAATAGATCTACGTTTCTGTTTATTGAGCACCCCAAGTTCAGGTGCTCTTTTTCTCACAAAAGAAATTTGTAGATAGATGCTGGCGAGATAAGCAACGCGATAACCGACTCTACATTTTCTCTTTCATCAATCAGAACTCTTCCAGCTCCATGTTATTTGATTCTTAAGGGTCCCCCCCCCTTTTCTTCCCTCCCGACTTTACTATGGACTTCTTGTTATTCGACAACTTTAGTAGCTTACCCTGGTTTTATGTCTCTGTAATAAGCAATAGCCCTTCTTTTTCTGAGGTCACTTCTTGCTATTATTGGCTTTTTTTTATACCTTTCCATCAGTCCTTATGAAGGATACATCTTCATTTAGACTTGTCTTAAAAGGATTTTCTATAGCATAATGGATCGAAAAGAAATTGTCTCTGGAACTGTTCCTGTCCCTTTATTAGGTTTCCGGTATTTTCGTCCAAATTAGTGAGGCGGAATTGCTTTGTTTCTTACTTTCGAAGTTATCTGTGAAACATTTAAAATTTAATAATTTTTATATTCAGGAAGTGGAAAAGAGATAATTAATGTAGTTTTACTCCTATGATTTGTACTTTATTTTATTATGCATGCCAGTATTTTTTTTTAATTGGAAAGTAATTGGTTTCTGAGATAGTTACTGATAAATTATATTAAAGGTTTTATATTAATATAAATAACTTGATAATATATATAATTGATAAGTAATTAGTTAAATTTTAAGGAAACTTATATGAAAGTGCATAAGTACTAAAAAACTCTTTAATTTTTTAAGACATTTAATTTTTATTACTTTTGCAGTTTAGTCAATATTCAAAACAAAAGGGTTTAGTTGTCGTATTTATAGATATCTAACTAACTCTCAAATAACTCGTTAGGAAATAAAATATTTTATGTAAACATTCAATTTATGTCTGTACTGACCTTACTTCAGGGTTAAATGCCGAGAATATACAAGTTGAGTTGTGCATTGTGAAGGATCTAATTTAAAACTGCTTCAAATTCAACATATGATTTAGATATAAGGATTATTTTCTGAATTAGAAAATACCTCTAAATTTACATAAAACTTAAAAAAGCACATATTAGTGGCTGATAAATTAATATGAAGCAAGCACTAAAATAAAAGAATGTGATTTAAGCAGACCGGACAAAGTATTAAATTATTACAGTAAATGTAGCTGCTTAAGGTTTCTTCTATTCTTATTTTGGAAATCTTCTGTAATTAACTTTACGACGAGAATGACATTTAATCCTCGGATAATTAAATAATCAATATTCTCTATTGATGTTGACTTATTTCCATTTAATAGGATTAATAGGATTAAATAGTTTATTATTATTCTAAAAAGCTTTTAACCTTAAATTATTTTCGGCTTTTATTCTGTTAGAAATATTTCTCTGAAAGGAAGGCTAAAATTGATATCTATAGTAGCGTAAATTAAATTTAAGAAATAAGTCAAGAGTTGGAGTGACTTTGAAAGTTGAATAAATTATAGAAATTATTTAAGTTCTTCTTTAATAAGGTTTAAATGAATTTTATAAATCCAAATTTTCAAATGCAGTCGGCTTAAGTGGTCGACAGAAATGTTTTTATTTTTCACAGCTCCCAGGAGTTGACTGTTATCCAAAGGCTATCTTGAATACCAATTTCCTGATACCAAACTTGGATTCTTTAAATAAACATTTAAAAACGTTCTTTCACAACTTTTTTATGTTTAATATCTAAACGAGCGATACTCAACTTGCGGCCCTCCGTAACTGGTCATACCTGTTGCACTAACAAATTCAATTATTTAAAAACAATGCATTAAAAATTTAGCGAGAAATTCTATGTATCAAGTAATCAAATACATCAATTTTGCTATCGATGTCATGCTGGTACGAATTGCGAGATAACTTTTTTTCTTTTTGTAACTGTAACGGTTAGGGACAACAAATAACAATGGAATAGTGGCCATTTTATGTGGGTGAAACTAATTTTAAATTAACCCTCATGTCATCCTTGTGAAAATTATCTAAAGAATATATGTTGTTTCAAGACGATTGGGATCTTGACTGTTTCGTAGAGGAAAACAAATATGGATCAACAACTTGTTTGATTTGTCATTAAAATATTATATTTGAAAAAATATAACTATGCTCGTCATCACTAAGCACAAATTTTTTATAATGGCTTTTTCTTGAGGATCTCTTACAAAATGAGATAAATTGGCTTTCTTAAAAAAATCTTTGCAACAACAGCAAAACATTTGGTTGGTGGTAATGTCACAAAAGGCGGAGGTAACAAAAGTATCCTGTAAAATTTGTTACATTATATATATATATATATATTGAAAAACATATGAAATTGTAAAGGATAAACTTATGAATTAAAACAGAAATTGTTAGTGTTTCTTGAATGCTTCCGTTGTACTCTTTGATAAATTCAGTTATCTGTTCAGATATTTTTTTTAATAAATAAAAAAGTATTTGAATAAATTTGAAACAAAAACGCTCAACTAATTTTAAACAAATAATACCGATTTCAGTCCGGAATTTCAGTAAACACTCTTTGCTACCATTCTGCACTTGATAAATTAATATCTGAAATAAAAATAAGTGAGTCTTTGTCAAAAGAAAAAATCAAATTATCAAAATAAATGCAGCTTTATTTTTGTGACAGTAGAAGGCAAACAAGAGGCTTGGGATCATTGATGAAGGAAAATTAAAATTGCTATATAACTGGGTAAAAAATGCATAAAACTTATTTTTTGAGTTGAGTTTGATAGAGTTTAATATAGTTTTAAAATAAAATCCAAAATTATGAGTTTTAATATTTTTATCAATTTTTCCGCATTTTAAATGTCTTTGATCTTACAGCGCCCGCCTCCTTTCCCTATTAATCCTCATGTTGCGGCCCGCGTGAAGTAGTTGTCATATGCATGGTGCCCGGCATATTAAAAAAAGGTTGAGTACCTCTGATCTAAACACTTTTTTGTGAAATGGATTTTTCTCATTTAAATGGTATAAGCCTATTGGCATTTCTATGGTCGATCTTTGTATTTCTTCCAGTAAGAGATCATCCAATATGCGTACATTAGTTATTAAGAAGAAGTTTTTAGTAATGTTTTGAAGACGTCCTTCAATATGTTATGAAAAGTTAATTGCAACATTTCTTTAATTTTTGTTGATTATTCAAACTTCTCTAATTGCCTTTCGGAAAAAAAAACTGATTTTATATTGTTTTTATTTTATTTCTTTTCTGTCAAAACGTAAGGATATTTTTGTTACTGGGAAATTTTTAGCGATGAACTAAGTATCAGTAATTTATACTAGCGAGCGCCAACCTTTAAAACTTTATGAGCCATTAAATGTATAATTTATATTTGACGGATCACTAACATGACTAACCACTATAACTATATTGTCGCTTATTTGCGTTTCTATTTACATTTCCATATCACTGAAAAGTAACTTCACGAAAATTAAGAACAAATTGTCAATGCGCAAATCAGTATCAGCCAAAATGAAGTATTATGTGGCCAATTTTACCATGGTTGCCACTCTCACTTTGAAATGTTGATAAAAACACCTGTAAAAGAAGCTAAAAAGTCGCTAAACTCATTAGGCATTTCGCTAAAAAGTAGTAGCCAAAATTTTAAAAAAAAAAGAAGTATAATCCATATTCCGTTTTGTTACTCATTTTTGAAACTGAATGTTCATAAAAATATAAATATCCCTATTTTTCTGAGGAGCATCAAAAATTTTCACGGACCACCGGGTGGCAACGTTGGCTTATACTGTTATTTAACATTCTATACAAATACGTTCACACTCGCAACACATAATTTGTTTGTTTGTTTTCTTCTTTTACTGTCTTTTCTATCAAAAACGTTTTCAATGTCTATCGGTCTATTTGTAAACCAGTGGCGCGCAGATGAATTTTTCAGGGGGGGGGGGCAAGAGTGGAAAGTCCTCCATTTTCTTATCATACCCCAGTACCCCGTCCAACATATGATTTTTTCGACTGTCGGAGGGCAAAAAACAGTAAAAAATAAACTTTCGAATGAATAATTAGCATTAATTAATCAAATAAATTATTGATACCAGATAGTTAGTTAAATTTTACGTACTATATATACATAGGATTAAAATCAATCGTGAAAAAAAATCAAGGGTGTTGGGGAGGGTGGGGGAGGTCCGGACCCGTGCCCTCTCCCCCATGTGTGCTCCCTGACTTAAACCCATATTTATAGTTTCTCTTTATTCAATCGAGAGAATTCTATATGCCCTCTAGTTAGTTTCTTAAATTTTATACATTTACAAAAATATGAAATGTATCCTATAGAGGTGCATGTATTATTTTTAGAATTTCTTCTTCTCTTTGTACTACGTACAAATGCATTTTAATGGTATCAAAGTGTTGCAATTTAGATTATCTCTTTTTCGGATTATCATTATTTGATACTTAAAATGTTAAATTTTGTGGTAAAGCAAAATTGCAAAGAAAAAAGAAACTTCTGACGTCACTATTAAGCTAATTCTCAAACTTACAACTTTATATTTCTGGAATGTTTCGTGCTTTTCCTCCAAAAAATCTCGTAATTACTTTCTCTTAAATCGTCACTGAGGTATAGTGCAAAGCTCTCTTCAGAATTTTGTGTGAAACACTGCTACAGATGAACAGTTTGCGTGAAATGAAGTGAAGAGCTGCAGAATAAAAGGATACTTTAGTAAAACCGTTATCACTTGCTTGACTTTCAACCCCATACTTAGATCCATCACATTTTTCCTTCCCTCTCTTTAATGGTTTCTGTGTTCGCATGATTTCTGTTCCACCTTGCCTTTCCCTCAATCTGAGTTGTTTTCTACATTATGGTCCATTAGGCTTGTCTGACAACTTTTTGCTTCGCAGTAATCGTTTGCACTTGAAATTTTGCCGTAAGAATTCTTATTTTCCCCTCCATCCTAGATATTTATCAGATTTCGTGGTAATATTCATAAGTAAGGAATTAAAATTCTGTTGTTGATTATTGTAAAATTACTATTTATGTGCATCTTCATCTATGAAGCAAATTGGAAATATAGTACTGAGAGAAAATTTGTTATCTCTCGTTTATTCGTATTATTATCGCATTATTTTAAACTAAAAATAGGTTTTGAGTAATTATTTTAAAAAATTAAATATCACATTGATCTCTATTATTCCTTGTGGGAAATATTTTTTTTAACAGAATATATATTGAAAAAAGAGAACTTCTGCTTGACAACTGTTGCTTATTTCTCCTTTCCAGTTAATTTGTTGTAGATTTTGATTTCTTAGTCTGTTTTATTGTTCGAATTTATTTTCTATATTTAGTTTGTATTACTCCATTTTTGGTGTAATATGTTTTTGCTCCATTTGTGATATTAAGAAAAATGTGAAGAGCTATTGTTTCAGAAATACAGATATACATTTCTGATCGTTTCAGAAACGAAGAAAATATATTCAGTAATTTTAGTTAGTTATAATATTGGTGAATCTGTAAATACTAATGAAGCTGGTATTTTTACTATATACACTATCACTGTTATAAGTTATTTCGGTTCCATGTTAGTAAAAATAAAATATCATATAATCTTAAGCAGTGTTGTGATTTTTGCAACAAACGGCGTGTGAGTAAATTACAGTAATACCTCTACTTACCCTACCCCGACTTACGGGAACCCGGAGTTACGCGATTTTCAAATCTCGTCGATTTGTCTCCCATCACCGAAATTAATGCGGAATCAGTACCAGAACCTGATGAAATGGGTAATGTGATTGAAAAAGTTGTCAATCTTGCTTGCACTGGCGTAGATAGTTCTGAGTGGGCCCTGTATCTAAATTCCTCCGGAGCCTTTGTTTAGATATGAAAGCCTTGTTAGTGGACTTGTAGTTATGCACATGATGGGGCCCCGTATCATTGATACGTTGGTAGCTACACCCCTGCTTGCCAGGCAAAAAAGTTTAGAACTGGATAGTGATGTTGTTCAGTAACTGCTTATTCCCACTATCAGGAGCGGACAGTTGAGGAGCTCATAGAAATGCATGAGCATCGAGAACGAATAACGGTTGAGAATTTGACAGAAGGCCTCAGTTTAATTGAAAAAGGGTTACAAAAATTTTTTTAGGAAATATAGACTCCAATGGCGAGCATAATTTTCCCACAAAACAAGGAATAAAAACATTATTAGTTTGCTACGAAGAAATTTTAAAGGAGAAAAAAAATCTTTTGAGACGGAAGATCACTTTGTTAGATTTATGAAACCTTCTACATTGAAATAACTTTGCGATTTTGTATTTGTGTTATCTTCTAAAACTTTATAAAACATTTTCTTTTCTAAATTTTTATTTTCTTTCGTCTCCGTTTCCAACTAAAAATAACTTGTATGTATTTATGTGTGAAATTATACCTCGATTTACGTGGTTAGCTCTCAATTCAACTTATCGCGTAAGTTCCAAGCATTACCGTATTTTGTGATTAATGTTTCATTGAAATTTTCGATGCCATATTTTCATTTATGATTTCGAAATTGATTTTATTTAATAAATGATTTTTCGAATTCCTTGCTTTATTTTTTAATTCTTATATGAATTAGCATATTTATGAATATGTTTTATTTCTTCATCAATTGCCTAACTTATACATGTTTATAATATCTGCAAATTTGTTGCGATGCATATCGATATAGTTCGAATTTCACTTTGTTTTACATTTACATATTAAATTTTCTTTTTTCATAATCATTAATCAGCAACAAAAGTTAAGAATTTAAAAGTTGCTTTTAACCCATTTTGTCAATGATTTATATCATTACATATTTTTGATTTCATTCTTTTTTCAAATGCGGGAATAACACTGTTAGTTGATGGGATTAAATTTAAATAGTTAAAACTTCCATTAGATTCTTTATAACCGCCTTGAGTACCTGTTACCTTCCAGATGCTCTTACCATGCCGAAATTGAAGCCTGGTTTATTGTTTTAAAACCATTTCCGTTCCCTAAGGCTTGGATTTGACTTTATTGCATCCGTCACATCAACGATTCGCTTTTCTCTTATTAGGCAGCCTCCTGTGATTATTTCTATAGGATTATTTCTTGATGAATTTAGATTTCTCTTTGTTGTCTGAGAGAGTCCCTGTAGGGAAAACACTGTCATGATATAATGTATCTGCATATCTTCACCTTTGTTTTCTCTTGATATTTGATTTCTCTTGATCTGTTTAGTTATTTTCTTGAATTTACTTATAACAAGTTTTGAAATTGGGAACGTTGATCTTAATAGGAAGGGTATAATGTATTTAATTTGAGCGAAGTGAGTTTATAATCGAATTTAACTAATTAAGAAAAAAACTTATTACTCATAATACGAAATAGCTTTTGTTATATACTAGAAACTCAAATTTTTAGTCGCTCGAAGAAAAACTTTAAAATGTAAGGAGTAATGCTCGCAGTTATCGTTATTTTTAAATATTGAAAGTGGTTTTAGTAGCAAATGTTTCAATACTTAAGTTCACACATTTTACATTTGTTGGAGGAAAGCATTTGCAATAAACGCGTATTTATGGGACCTATGAACTATATTTTCTCACGCTACTTTTAGTAAATATATGTAAATTTTGTGCGTGGAATCAATTTATGTAAAATGTTAGTAGTGTACAACATTCACGAATATGTATTGTTCAAGTACAAAAGTTATATTATATAACGTCTGCACATATATTCATCCTATAAATGAAATCATTGAAATATAAAGGAAGGTTGACGTGAAATAAATCGAAATGAATATGTTGTAGAAATATATAATTAGTTATTCATATAAAACTTAATAAAAATGTGTTTCTTATGGATGCCTTTATACTTATATGGTGGATGAATTGATATGTTATGTGTATTTAGCAAAAATTCTAGAATTCATGAGCAAGTATTTTATACTTTTATATTCTTTTTGCAGTTAGTTAATTAAAATATCAAAGAAAAATGATATAAACGAAATTAAAATGCAATCGCAGTGATGCTTCTTAATTTTATTTTCTTTATTCAAATTTTTGACCCCATTCTAAATATAAATTCTTTTATAGCATTATTAACATTTTCGGTTTCTATAATAGTGGTCCTTTTCTATTTACAGTTTCCATCAGGAAAACGTGCAAATGAAAATAGGGTATTTATAACCCCGAAAGACCTTTCTTTTCTCTTTTGGGGATATCTTTGGTAAACGCGGGCAACGTGCCCCTGGGATTCCATAGTATCTTTCATTTCAGTCCTCATTTTTGTCAATCAACTCTTACCTTTCTCCCTTCCTTCACATACATACATTTTAACTTTAATTTACGCTTTAGTTTAACAGAAACCAAGAGTGCTTGGTAAAATGTAGCCCTAGCGGGGGGGGGGGAATAAAAATAGAAAATCTGTTATACTAGTATAGAAAATCTGTTATACTAGTAGTGAATCAATAAAGAAGTCTTACACATCATTAATAACACATGAGTGAATGTATATATTTTAATTAATTTATACATCAACTTCAACTTAAATTATGCGTGACTAGAATGATATTTTTTGGAATGGAACGTAAACTCTTTTATATACATTCATCTCTACACTGTCCCCTTTATTATATTCTTATTTCTATTTTCATGGGTACAATTTAAATGTTTTTAAAGTCAACAAAGAAGTGTTAATGGTGGTGGTTGTCTTACTGATTGACTGAGAACAAAGACAGCTATTTTTTTTAAAGTCTTATTTATTCAAATATTTAGCTTTTATCTCTAATATACATTTTTCTTATTTGTGTTGCTTCTAAAAAAGGTATTTCATTTTCTATATGGCTCTTATTTTTTTTAAACTCAATTTAACTTCAAATTACACATCGTACACCCTGTCTATATAACGTCTTAGTTCGTGTCACGACGGCTAGTTTAGTTTAATAAAAGGTAATGCCCAAAAATTTACTATATATGTCTGTAGAAACTAATATTAAATTGAAACAAATGGGAGGTTTGTTGTTAGGTTCGTTGAATCTGTCTTGGATTCACCACTCTATAAATAGATATATTGCTATGGGGGATACGCTGCTTTGACAATATTACATTTTCTGACTTGAAAATCCCATCTGTAAGTGCTAAGCCTTTTGCAATAAACTTCTATTGATTTCTTTTGAGGTATTTTCATTTCTAGTGTTTCAGTGCGATTTTGAAAACATCGAAGGGAATTTATTTTCATTTTAGGAGTACAAAATTGCCTTCAGTAAAAATGTCAGTTGAATTTTGTTTATCTTGAATTTCTTTTTCAATAAGTATAAATATAAAATGGGAAAATTCGCTTAAAATTCTTGATATAATTTTATCTCTAGTTTTGTAACTTAACTTTATTTTCGTTGATTTAATAAATGTTAAAATATTTTTACTTTGAACTTGTATAAAGATCATATTATATTTGAACTACTGCTTAGTTTGGTTAACTTTCTGTGTTACATTTGAACAGTCGGCTATCGATTATAGACTTTATAATTCTGAATCTTTCTCGCTTATTAAGGCGAGAGCTTAGAATCTACTCGTTGGTATTCTATTACTTATTTAATATTTGTCATCTTTCACTATTCTATTCGACGATATTTCGTTGAATTGGGTATCAAATCCCCAATTCTCCCGCTATTGAGTCGTGAATCTGTTGGCTGCCTTTCCCTTTAAGTACAATTAAAAATATATTTCAAACGTTTCATCTTAACACATGTAATTGTATCCGGAGTTTCTCCCGAAGCTTGTTGATGAATTATCGTGAGTTTTGTTGCATACTTTTGGTTAATACAGCAATATGGCTCCATTTTCAATTTTTATTCTGTTTGTTAATTACCATGCTTAAAGAATTTTCATAGGAATTTTTAAGTTTCTATTATTTAGCTTTTAAATTGAGTTACACTTAAAATTATTCGTACTGGATATAAGGAATAGCAAAAGTTTCAATTTATTTTGATTTGTGTAAGGTTTTGCGTGTAGTTAAATCAAATCGAATTAACTACCCGTAATCATAAAAACTATTTTTAAATTGAATGGTGGTCATTGAAATTTTGTAATCAAATGAAGCAAAAAATAGGATTTGCAATATTTTTTTTTAAAAATGTTTTTTAAAAATGTTTTTTGAAAAACGTTTCCATTATTTTAAAAGATGTGATTAAAAATAAGTAGAGGTTGATAAAACTTAGCGTGACAAAATAAAAGGTAATTAAACTAGTTTTCCTTTTGATGATGCCTTTACTTGTCTTGAAAAGATGATATATATGTAACGAAATGGCTGAATTAGATAAATGTTTCCAATACTGCTATTGTATATGATGGCTGCATTCCATCCTAAAAATATCGTTAATAATTCTTGGAATTTCCTCTAGCTTGGATAGATGAGTTGATTGGTATGGGCATGGAACTATACGCGAAGAGTGTATGCAATACTGTGATAAATTTAATCACATACGTTGTAATAAGTGACATCAGCTCTCTCACGCTGTGACATTGAATACATTCTTAGGAAATTGTTGCGTACCCCCGAAGATGTGTGTATGTGTGCTACTAATCTTGTTTCGGAAAGAATTCTTTGTTCTTCCATTAATAAAAGGTAGCACATAAGGAAACAAGGTTTCCTGAAAATAATCGCTTCATATTTAAGTCATAATTGATTACTGCAACAGGGTTAAATATGTTTAACGCTTAGGAAATAGCATGTAATTTGTATAGAACAAAGGTAATTTTTTTAAAATTTATGTATTGTTACTTAATACAACCAAGTAATCGCTTTTTTTAAACTCGTTCATCCTTTTAAACTCTTTTTTTAGTTTCATTTTTCTTTAACTTATTTACGTTCGTATTAATTTATTTTGGTCTTTATTATTATGATGAGGAATTTATACTTTCGTTACTTCTAGATATTTATGCTTTTAAAATTCAAATTACTGTAATAATTTAGTTTTTGAAACGAAATAGTATATATTTAAAAAGAATTAACACAGCACACATAAATTATTTCAATGAAGAAATAGTTAAGAGTATATGTGCTCAATGCTAGTGTATTTTCTCAATGGAATCAGTAATATTTCCGCTTAGAATTAGTTTTCACTATTTGATATTTAATATTTTTTGGTGTATAATAAATAAAAACATAGTTTTGCAATTTTTTTTTCTATTTATTTTTAGATTATATATGATCTAGAGATCTTATAATATTTACCTGTAAACAGTTTTTTTTCCTTCTTTTTTGAAATGTGTTTAGAAAACCTTTCTTTTAACTGGAGAAAAATAAGTTTCCTCAAATAAAATGTCATTTCGTAGCATTAAGTAAATATTTTAAATTTGTGATTTACGAATGAAACGTTTGGTTTCATGTACGTATCTGTTTTTCAATTTTGTGTTTCAGAAATGGCGCGTATAGTTTATTTAAATTTAAATAGATAATGCATGTTTATAGATGTAAATCGTGAATTTTAAAATAAAAATGTTAACTGTCTTCGGTATTACAAATCATGCTTTATTCTCTCCCCCCCCCCTCCTTCCTTTCATGTAATAAATTCTGAAGTTTTTAGGTGATTAACCTTTATTTTTTGTTAGCGAAGCTTTTTTCAAAGATTTTTTACGTTTCCCCTGTAAAACAATGTCAAAACTTAAACGCAAAAAAGTCAAATACCAACGAGTTCGTCATACTTATTATTATTACTACCAAAGCACCTGTTTTTCTAATTTACAAAACCACTGAAAACACGAAAAAATAATTTATTCTCTGCTAGCCTGTGATTTTTTCTCTGCTAATCAAAGAACATAAATCGTTTGTTGAAATTCATAATTCTCTGTTCTCCAGTGCACTAGCCGGAATAGAATTATTTCGAACTCTACAAGCCATCTCAATTACTTTCCCATGTCAAACAAATTTATGAGTTGGAGTTGAACCAACCCCTTTAACGTGGGAGAATTAGTTTATATAATTCTTCATTAAGTAAATATATTTATGATCGGGCATCTTCTGGGATACCTTGAATCTTTCGAGCTCTTGTTTCTGCTTAAAGTACGATTAATGTTCCGTTATCAATTCCCTGGACAGTTTTATCTTACTAATCCCCCGTAATTAGAAATTCTCTTAACTTTCAAGACAAGAAGAACGAATGGCTTCTGTGCTTGCGAAATTCTTGACATGGGAACTTCAGTAAGTTCTGAAGTTTACTGTTTAAGCGTTACCTTGGGTGTTGTGCAATCGTTAAGA
This sequence comes from Trichonephila clavata, assembly GCA_019973975.1. Lineage (NCBI taxonomy): Eukaryota > Metazoa > Arthropoda > Arachnida > Araneae > Nephilidae > Trichonephila > Trichonephila clavata. The sequence continues at coordinate 350,266 of BMAO01008195.1, forward strand.
AATAAAATTTGTCTTCAACTTGCGGTTTTGCTAGACAGCATGACGTCGGTTATAATTGAGTACCTGGTGAGAATTATAATTGAGGAAGGAAAATTATATACTCCTGCTGATCGTTTAGGAGTGTGTTAGTCATAATCGAAAATTCGATATCGATGTTACTATTTTTATAGTTTATCACTTCAATTACGTGTCTGATAAGTAATTTAAATAAGTTATTTAAATAAATTTTGAATTATAAGTCTCTTTTTCAGTTTTGGTGAAAATTTTTATTTCTTTGTTTAATAGAAAAATGTGTGACGGGGGTTATTTTCGTTTCTATCTGCAATTATTTTGTACTTTCCTGTAGTTTTGTTACTGCTAAGTTGTTTGTATTTTTATTTTATTTTTTGTAAAAATATAAAATCAACAACATAATAATGAAAATAGGGTATCCAACTAAGTTGAAAAGGTGTTTTTTAGGTGTTTGATGTTAGAACCATTAGAAGAATAAAAAGAAATATGAGCATATTGAGAGAGGAAGAAGAAATAATATATAAAACTGAGAAATTTTCAGTTGTTGTTTTTCGAACATTTATTTTATCTAACTTATAAGAATATTTTTTAAATGTTTTTTTTATTTGAAGAATGAAATTTTTACGGACAATTTGGGCACGTAAAATGAGATCTCCAAAACAATCCAATAAAATTCAATGAAATTTATAACACTTATGTTATGAGCCTATTAGAGTGTAACAAACCGCATGTTTTAAGATAGTTACATTTAATCAGCTATTCTTAGCTTAGAACATGAAGTAATTTTGACGAAGAATCCTTAACATCAAATTTGAATGCTGATAAAATATTTATTTCTTAAAGTATTTTTTATCCAACGGTTTGTTACACTTCAGAAAGATCAAGAAGTGTATGAATGAAATTAAAATTACATTATGTCCAATGTACTTTTATTTATGGTGTTTTTCTTAACATTGAAAATTTTGCTAAGATTTTATAAAAATATTTTTTTTTTTTTCAAAAACAAGGTGCGATACATGTTATTTATTTAATCTCTTTTAAGTTTTTTTTATGTTCTTTAAAAACAGTAAAATTATTCTTATGAAAATCAATTTTTGAAAAACGTGTCTCCAAACCTGGTTAGATGTCTCCTCTCCTAAACTTTTAAAGAAAATAAAAATAACTTGATGACAGTATTTGCCATATTAAATTACATTGTATTTTAAAACAAGAGTTGTTCAGTGAATAACGTTGATAACTTTTATCGTGAAAACATTTAAATCGTTGAAGTAATATTCTCACTTCCGTTGGTACTTCATTGATTATGTTACCCTTTGATTATTATCTTTTTGAATAGTGGAAAAGGGGGGGGGAGGGTCCTACTTCCGGCTATTAAACTGCTAAACCGGTGATTCCACATTTTGCTTTTGAAAAGGAAGAAAAGACCTACGTTTCTTGTCAGTACTCATGCATTGTAACATAGTAACTTAAATAACAAAGCTATTTAAATGTTATTTTGAATATTCTTTAAGGGGACATGGTACGATTTACTCAAAAATATTTAGTTTAAGGATTTTCAAAATTTTTTGGTTGCCTCCTATGTGTGTATGCTGTGTAAAACAAATTTTGTGCTCAAAATTTCATAAAAAGCTAGCCGTTTAATTTTTTAAGGAAAACTTTAAAATTTTTGTGCAGTGATTTTAAAATGCTATTTCTTCCTACAGAAATTTATGTATACGCATGAAATTTGATTTACAAGTACGTCAAACTATTTATAACAAAAGTTGGTATGGGTTTTGCGATAACATGATTGGTATTCGTACAATACTTCTTCTTATGAATGCTTATTGAAAATTGCATAAAAAATGTATAAATTTTAAGTTCAATTATTTTTAAAAAAATAAGTACTGCCTTGATTCGAAAATGCATATCAACTTTTATTACATGTACTATTAGCAATAGGTATATAAAAAAAAAAAATTAAAGCATTAGGCACAAAAAAAAAAGCCGTAGCATTTTAAATGAAGACAAACTAGTTATTTCATCATTTCGAGATAAGTAAGTTTAAAGTTTTGATTTGCCATAGGGATGTGAATAAAAACGAACGTGAAAGCTATCCTAATTCTACGTTTTTTAAGTTTAGAGCTTTTAAATTTTGTGAGGTTATAGGAAGGTATCTAAGGAATAATTTAGGCTAAAAAAATTAGATTTGATTTTTTGACCGATTTTTGTCAATTGAATTGCACCGTGTCCCCTTAAAATGTAAAAAAAGAGTCTTTCAAATATCAGATGTTGCTACGTTTTATTTCAATAGCTAACTTTCATGTCTACTTCCAGAATTAATATTTAAAAATTGCGTAGCAATACGCCTTTACAAGTGGGACAAAAAACAACCTGTAGTAACAAATGAGAACCCGGTGATTCTACATGCTGCTTCTGAGCAGGAAGAGGGAGAGGGGGATCTGCATGGCATTTTTCTTCTTTCTTTTCTCTCTTGAAATATTTTTTCTCATCTTTACCATTCCTGAGACCTGTTGATCGCTGCAAATGCTTCCACTACGTGCTCGGACCTCTTAATTATATTAAAGGAGGATCAGGGATTACACTGAAAGGTCAATAGAACTTGTTTATGAGCTGTTCTGTTAATCCTTATAAGGCTCAGTAATATGACCCAAAGTTCAGTTTCACATGGATTCGCTCTATAATCTGATGAATTCGCATTTAGTGTTGTCTCAGCAGTGCATTTATATTGTTATGATTATTGTGTTTGTGAGGTAAGGATATCGCCTGTGAAAAGAGAATGGCAATTAAGTGTTACATTAGTCAAAATCTTCATTTGAAAGGTCAAGATGAAAGAGGTGTTAATGTGCTTAAGAGTTTACCGATGTTCTTAATTCCTTTTTTAGTTAATTTTGTGGTACGTGTTAATTATCTCTTCGTCGAACCTGTTTGGGATTCTGTCGCTTAGTGCATGTGATTCTCACTTCTCTTAGTGCATGTGATTCTCACTTCTCTTGGTGCATGTGATTCTCACTTCTCTTGGTGCATGTGATTCTCACTTCTCTTGGTGCATGTTGATTCTCACTTCTCTTGGTGGCATGTGATTTCTCACTTCTCTCTTGGTGCATGTGATTCTCACTTCTCTTGGTGCATGTGATTCTCACTTCTCTTGGTGCATGTGATTCTCACTTCTCTTGGTGCATGTGATTCTCACTTCTCTTGGTGCATGCGATTCTCTCGTCTCTTAGTGCATGCGATTCTCTTGTCTCTTAGTGCATGTGATTCTATCATAACTACACTGTGCTTCATAAACTGAATTGTTCGCAGGTGAAAAAAAAGCTAATTGTTTCTTTATTTAGATCATAAAACAGATGCATTTAATGGTTCAGAAATCAATTACATGTGAATTTCTAATAACCGATATTTTAAACTGCTCAATTTTTTATCAAAGCACAGAATTCCTTTTCTTTTTTACCTTTGAATTATTTTGATTGATTGCTTTGTTTTCTTTAATTGAAAGAAAAGTTTTTTGCAACATTTTTTAAATTAACCAAATTGGAAAAAAAAAATTGAATTTCAATACCATTTTAAAAGGAAACAACATCAATGCTTTTTTTTCCTAGGGAAATTTTTTTAAATTGGCTTAATTTTTTAAAATTATATTTCATATGATGTAATTTTTTTGTCTTCTATACTTATGTCTGCTTTACATAACTTTGTTTCATATTAATTTTTCATATTTTAATAGATATATAACAGTGAAGCTTATGCAGTTAAAAGGAAAAATCTTTAAAACCAAAAATCGATTCATTTTCAGTCTTATCCAAAAATCAAACTTCTGCTGTTTACCTTTTAATGATTCTTGCATTTTGTCCTCAAGGACACATTAAATCTTTTGGTCTGTCTTGGAAAAATAAATCGCTCGAATCCAACTGTGAAGAGTTTATTTAACTTCTTTTTTTTTCAAACTTGAGAAGTCGTGAAACACATTTGAAATTCTTCGGCGTTATGTTTGCTCACTGTTGGGAAATCTGTTCGTACTCATAATTATCCCTTGAAGTATTTCATTAGATATTAATGGAGCTTAATATTGCTTGTGTTCATGGATTTTTGTTAAGTTGAAAATTCTGGTGTCTCTTAGAGAATTGTGTAGCTTCCTTGTAAAACTTGCTGTCTTTATTTCAGAATATGTAAAATGCTTAGTAGTGGTCATTTCTAATTGCTGGTTTTATTTAATTAATATTTCTGGTTAAGCAACACAGAAACATTATGCGATTTACTTTTACATGTGTAAATGTAATATGTTTAAAATCATAGTAGGAAGATTCTACTAATGTCAAAACCTTAGGAAACTATTTTAAGCGCCCATTTCTAAATATATTGTCATTAGAGATATTTACTATCTTACGATGCATTTTTAACTAGCCTTTTGAGTATTGTCTGTGAGATTGGATCATATAAGTTTAAAAAATAGGGTAAAAAAAGTTTCTGAATTGTATAAAATGAAAATTGATTTTTTTAGTAAGACTTATTTTGTATCTCTCTATATCAACTGGTAAATTGCATATTTATTTTGTATAAAAGATATACCGTATTTACTCGAATCTAAGCCGGTGCTATTTTTCCAGAGGAAATGCTACTGAAAATCAGATGCGGCTTAGAATCGAAGGTAAAACATTTGTTGAATGGTGAAAATTGAGTTTCCACCCCTTTCAAAGGAAAAAAAAGGGACCGTCCATTCTGGCCACATATATGGATGACTTAACCCATTCCTCAGTTTATACAAAATATCGTTGCGCGCTCGTATTTAGACTTTTTTTTGTATACTCTCTTTTAATCACCTGAACATCATAGATATCGGTAATAGCATCAAGATGAGCTCACTGTGATGCAAGTATGAAAAGGGAGGCATTTTTATATGCAGAAAAAAACGGAAACACAGAGCAACGACCACTGAAAATTTGACACGGATGAAACGAATATTCGTCGATGACGTAAACAAAATATAACTGATGCCGATATAATAATTCATGGACTGTATATTTTAACAAATTTTAATAAGCGAAACGGATCCCAATCATATGGGATCGCTATACTTTTCGAACTGAATACGAAAGGTTGCAACAGTTGTCTCGGAACAAATCTATACTAAGGAATTCTCGCCAACTGGCGCCAACAATAACTTTGCTTGTAAATGTTTTAACAGTCTTTAATAATTCCTTTAAATTCTTCTATGACACATTTACGGGGTCAGAGTAAATATTGGTTCATGTATGCGTCGTATTTGACAGTTTTTAATACTGGTAAAAACAATCATTATTATCTCTTCATTACTATTTTTTTAAAAAAATTCTTTATTGGATATTGATGAACCTTTTACACAATTTTTTTATTTTCTGGCAAAATGTGTAGAGAATAGGAGATGCGGCTTAGAATCGACGGAGGCTTAGATTCGATTAAATACGGTATATGCATTACATGATATGCATAGTTGTATTACATTTGCATCTGCTTTTTCAGAAAAGTGAAAAGTTAAACGTAAAAGTACATATTGTCTAGGACAAAATTTCAATTTCGTTATTATTTCATTTTGCTTATTGAATTTCTTAAGAACTTTGATCACCCCCCCCCCCATTATCTTTTGCGTTTAAGTAGAGGGGGAGGACAAACAAGAAGGGAAGCTTAAACTTTTGTCTACCTAGAATAGGTAATATGTTTCCCTTTATCCTAGTTTTTCAATTCTAAAAATCTCCCCACTCGAGTTTAAATATTTATCATTCATTTGTGATACACTATGTCCCCTCTCCAGATATTCAAAAAGATGTAAATGGAACTGGGTTGAAGCAACGAATAAAATTGGCTGAGTAGGTTTGGAGGATAGGTATGAGAAGGTCTTTCTTTGTTGCCATAGCTACGAATCCCATTAATGTACCTTTCCTGAAAACCATACATTCGGCAGTAATATCTACTCCATTTTCAACCCCTAGTTGATTATTCTTTTTAACTAAAGGGATTTCAAACTTTGTGCTAGGTTTATATCTTATTAGCCATGTCATCTTATTCCCCTCTTGGAGCCTTGGGGAGGCACTGTGGAGTTAGTAGTGTGTGTGCCATATTTCTTTTTCTATTTCCTTTGTACCTTCTTTATGTGGGATCTTCCTAGCAAGACCCATGGGTAAAGCCTCCCTTCCTCCATAGCTTTTAGACTTTTACCATCCACTCCCTTGACTATTCTTGAATTTTATTGCCTCAATCTTTCCATTAGGTTATTTTCTATTAAAAATTTCTCTATTTAACTAAATAACCCGTTTAGTAAATATTTTCCTTTCTGGGTGGGGAAAAAAAGCGACTATTGTAGTTTTAGTCATTCTAATGAGACGTATTATAAGCTTTGGTGATCTTAGGAGTTTTTAGCTATTAATTCCTACAATTTTTAGGTATTAATATACTAACCTTCCAAGTTGTGATTTTAATCACACTGAATTTTGATTTTCGTAAAGTCATATTTCGTATTATTTGTTGGCTAAAATAAAAATTATGAACACATCAAACAGCACGACGTGCACGCTGATGGAAAAAGAATGAATGCAATTATCCGGATTACAAATACATATTGCTGATTACTCAACAAAATGGCAACGAATCTAGAAAAGGGAAGAAATACATTTTTTGTACCAAGACATAAAAACATTACATTGTTAAATGTTTTGATGAATGTGTCGATAAAATTGTCTTGAAAGTAGTTTTGGAAATATACTAATTAATAATTAACCTTTTTACCCATTTTTTAGTTTTATTTTAATAGCATTTCTAATTTAATTAATTTATTAAAATATTATGAAATTATTTTTTTATCCCTTTCTTCAGTAAAATTTAAATCAGTAAAAAAATGATACCGCCAGCAATAAAGTTTGGTGCTTCGTTAGCCTTGCCACACATAAATTGTTTTTTTCTCTCTCTCATTTTTTTCCATTCTGATTTTAAGTTAAGTACCTCTTTAATCATGCATGAATTCACTTTCATTTTTTACACTTATTTTCATACATTCTACTATTATAGTTATTTTAGTATTTGACAGATGACACAGAGCTATTTCAATGAACTTTCGGAATCGATAAGAATTGTTTGAAATATTTATGCATTGAACATATTTTTATGTAATGATGCAATCTTAGTTTGACAGTTTAAGTAACAGATTTCAATAAACAAATCACGATTATTCAATATTTTCTATAATAAGAGGGAGTGTTGTTAAATATCACACCAGAAATAAGAAAAAAGTGTTTAAGGAAGAAAAATGGTATGTAAAGCGTGATGGTTCAAAAGTAAAAAAGTTCCATCTATGTGTATTAGAAATGTTTTAGTTTCAAATTGAAAAAAAAATAATTGAAAAATGTTCGTGGTCGAGTTAATTTGACTTTAAAAAAAAATAACTGTTTTTTATTTTAATCGGATCGAACGTTTTGAAATACAAGACTGATTCTGAGGTGGATGTTCTTAACTTTTATATTTGTATAGCGTGAAAGCTTGGATGTGTCAATCCCATAATTGGACCATTTCTTAGAATTACGGAACTAAATTAATCTTTCTCCAGAAAAAAGTAGGGGTTGAGGGAGGGATAGAAAAAAAAGAAGAAACTGTGCTGTAATAAATAAGCTGAATTAAATAATTATATCAACACTTTTTAGCGACAAAACGTTGATAAATAATTTTTAGGATAAATTCAAGCAAATAAAATTAAAAAAAAAATTTAAGTCAATTCTTACTCAGGTCAACAAAGAAAAGTTTTATTTTAGTTAATTAAATTTAATTAATGAATTAATATTTGAAAACTGTACTAACATCAAGTGTCACGCAGTACAGGTTAAAAAAAATCTTTGAAACCAAGAAAAATTTATTAGAAAAACTTACTGGGGTGCCATCGCTCTCTATCTCTGTTGGTGCTAGTTTTAACTTCATCAGAAATAACGCAGAATAAATTTAAAATTAAAAAATAAAATAAAATTAATGAATTAATATTTGAAAAAACTGTATTAACATCAATTGCATCCACTACAAGTTTAAAAAAAATCTATTTGAACTTCCGTGGATGAATAAAAAGTATTTTATTAACGATTGAAAATTTGAACAAGATATATATATATATATATATAAATTTTTTTTCGGGAGAGAGTGAACTAATAGAGGAATTGAAAAAAAAATGTATGAAAGTTTCTCACATCACAATACTTGATTTTTATTTCATTTTAATGGTTGTTTGCTATGTCCACTGATCAAATATTGTAATAAAAAGTCAAGGAATTTCTTATTTTTTGAAAAAAAGTGAAATCAGAAAATTAAACATGAAAAATATTTCATTTGCGAAGTAATATCAGTGCCATCTTTCTTAGTTACTTTTTATTAATGTTTACTTGAAGAAAAAGGATGATTACTTTCCCGAATCGAGCAACTCATCATTCTAAAAGGATGATTCTTGATCACATTTATCGATTATTTTAACATTTTTTTAAACAGCAAAATAACATTTCTAATTAATCATCCATTGTTCTTTTAGGCAAATTTAAATGTTGTTATTCTCAAAAGAATACTTAAAAACAAAGTAATAAAAATGTTTTTAATTTTGTAATTATATATATTTTTACAAAACTATAAAACCATCTTTCCACATACACTCTCGGAATTTTTTGTTTTATTCCTTTTACTTCAAAACTTTTTGTTTTACCGCATGTGTTTCTTATGCTTACTTTTTAAATTAATCAAAATCATCGTTTTAGAAAGTTAAATTATTGTACAATATCTCATAATGACTGAAACCTTTAAAAGGAGCCGACAAAAGAAAAAGTGATACAAGATCCCTACCTCATCTTAATTTTGCTATTATATGTAAAAAATAGCTTGCTTTTGATTCAATTTTTTGACAGAAGTTTTCAACATTGAGGAAATAAATGTGTATTTTTTTTATTTCGATTTACTATAAAGACAGAAACCGGTTTTCCGTAGCGCCATCTATGTGTCGTCTGTATCATTAAAAGTTAATTCGAAGTAAGTACCTCACCTCCCAGAAATCACCGACTAATGTCACTTGTATTTTGGTTTTTCAAATTTTTGTTTTACTGTATGGATAGATCTAGAAAAAGTTTTTAGGAAACAAAGATAAATAAAAATAAAAATTAAAATTTTTGTAATTTGCTTGTGTGATTTAAATATAAATAGTTTTTTTGGGGAGGGTTTTTTAGTATTACTCTTAGAAATTTCCTCTTGCGCATGGCAAGAGAGCTTTCATCATATTTTTTTTAAAAAAATGTACTCAATTTAATGAAGAAAATTGCATAGAATGAAACTTTTTTCTGAAAAGCTGAAATAGTTTTTGGGTGTTAGTACAAATATTCAACTGTTCGAAATAATTGAAATTCTAAGAAAAGCAGTAAATGTAGTAAATCAAACACAGTGCAAATTATTTTTTTTCAGAAGGATAAAATAATATTTAAAAACAGATCTACATATTCTAGTTTTATTGAAACTTAGGTGTAACTTCAAGAAGTTTATTGATAAAATAAAAATATCATTTATAAACTTGCGCATGTGTACTTACGAACTTTTTTAAATGCATAAATTTCTATTTGAATTAGAAAATTTTTTGGTTGCGCCTCTTTCCCTGCCCGCCCACAATTCAGCGTACTTGTGAAGGTTTTATCTAAGCAGTTACTTTTTTTCATACAATTTATAATTTTTTAAAATTGATATACGGATTAATCTTACAGATTTAATTTCTTTACTGACCCAGCTGTGGAACCACGTACTTTAGAACTAATGTCATCTTGTATTTGGATGACTTATTTTTCCATTCATAATTTAAATATTTCCTTTATCTAGCGATAATATTTGAAATTTTATCATGAATTGACGTAACACATGCTACTCTGCATAATTTTTCCAACTGTTATTGATCGCAGTATTTGATATTTTATCCTATTTATTATTCTCTCTCTTTTGCTGTTAAAGTGTAAATTATTGTTAAGGATTATTTTTGGGCTTATAAAATTATTCTTTATTTTTGTTTTTTAAATGATAATTTTTGTGGTAGAATTCGTTCGGAAGGTGAAATTTTTCATCAATAATTATGCTTAAAAAAAAACGGCTTTTTTTTTCGAATTTTACATAATGAACGAAACAGTGTCTTCCCACTTATGAATAACTTATTTCTTTTCAGGCTAAAAAAGCTGTTGGTAAAGCAAAGCACAGTGATTCAAGTACTAATCAGGTCATGGATTTAAACAATCGAGCCTATCCTTCTAACATAAGCGGATGCTGTAACGCTGAATGTGCTCAATTCGCACCTATGAATGATTCTCGATCCAATCGATCTACACCAAACAATTTGCCATTGGACCCCTGGTCTCCATCTTGTGGGTCCAGCAGCTGCGAAGAAAACAATTCGCCCACTGATGTCAATTCCTGCAAACAGATCAGAGACAAACCAGCTCTACAGAAGAATCTTGAAGAAGTAAAGGAAAATGTATTGGGAGCCGTTGGTTTTAGTAAGGATGGACATCGACCGGCATCTGGTGGTGCCTATGGTTCTGAAGTAGATGGTTGGGAGCATTCTCGGCTGTTTACTCCGAGATATACCTCCAGTTGCAAAGGCGAAGGATTTTCTCGTCATAAAGTATGGATACTTAAAATTTAAAAAAATCTTAATCAAATTTTATTTATGTTCCTGGCAGTTTTGATATTTAGAAATTTTATCTTTAAAAAAACTAATAATTTTCAAATTGTTCTACTTTTTTACAAGCAAGAGATTGAGAACAGCTGTGTGATAGCTCTTAAGTAGGGGGCTTAGTATAGTTCCATAATGAATATTTTCGATAAGAATGATATAGAGCACTACACATTAATTATATAGTTTATTAAATTTTTTTCCATTTTGCGTGGTCCGGTTTAGAAGGCAACAGAGCGAATTTCCAGCTCAAGTGTTGTCTTCGCCTATTTGTTGTTGATTCAGGATTGTTAGGCCTATTCCCAATACCCGTCTGTGCAAAGTTAGTCCAATTAATCAAGTCCACTCTTAGGCCTAAGAAAATGGGGAATTGACGATTCCCAGTTTCCCAAGTAATCCTTCGTTTTCCTCTTGGTGTTCAGCTGTCTGGTCAACACAAGTGAAGCGCCCTCAGTTCATTTAGGACAACGGATATGCCCCACCCCCACCGTGGAAAGTATTTGCCTCTGGCTTGGTCAGCTATCCTTAAATGTGAATAACATTTAATGGTGTTGTAAATTTCAACTAAAACCCTATTTTATCAGTTATTACTAGAAATATAGTCTGTGGCTCAGAATTAGAATTGCCTATTTCCTAGTGCTGCTGGCTCATTCTTTGGACCCATTTTAAATAGAATTCTCGAATAGTTATTTCTGAGGGTCAAAAATGTTCAGCAATTGATGTGTGTGGATCGTGGAAGTGTTTCCAAGCATGTTTTTTCTAACCCGGGTTTGAAAGGATGTATCTAGGATTGCTACATTATTTTAAGCATTGTTGAACTTACTTATAGGATTCAGTGACAATAGCATTCAGGATTGTTTCTATTTTAATAGTTCATCATTCTAGTTTTTGACTTTAGAATTGCTTTTCTGAAATTCGTGCATGATTATTTATTTACTATTAACGTTTCAATTTTATATGTTTCCTGTTACGAAATGCACAACATCTAATTAAGAAGCACTTGAATGAAAGAAGTTTAATCTGAAAGCCAATAACAATTGATTATAACTGTAAATTAACTTGAAAAATATATTGGAGTCTGTGCGTCAAGTATTACGATACGATTCTTCAGCTAGCTGAAGAGGTGCGAAGAATGCAGAGACTATGTATAACGCTAAGTAATGTCTATAAACCAATTTACTTCCGAAAGCTATTGTTGCAGTTCTAAACCTTTGTTGGGTGAGCTCGGTCTCTCGTGAGTTGTTAAGCAGAATTCCGGAATAAGTGTTTACACTTATGATCATTACATTATGACCACTTGTTTAATATGAAGTAGGACGATTTTTTGCCTTCAAAACTGCCAACACTGGGTGAGTCATTGTCTGTACAAGGTGCTGATTGGTAGTCTGAGGTATTTGAAACCTGGCAATCAACGTGGTCTTGGCAATTCCCGCATAATGATGGGGGATAGCTTGTCAACACGAATTTGGTTTTCCACTAATATTCGTTTAGTTTCGTGTCAGTGGAATTTGGAGACGAAGACATGACTTGAAGTTCACCAGATCATTCACTCAAAACATTCTCTGACGATTCGGTCCTCATGACATGGTACATTATCTTGTTGATAAACGCCATCATGTGCCAAGAACACTTCTGCTATGAAGGGGTACCTGATCTGCATTGGTTCACATTACGCACATAAGTTAGGGATTGTTTCTGTGGGGATAATGAGTCCTAATGTGTTCATGAAAAATTACCAACACCATAATATCGTATCCGGCCAGCTGTGCATTCAGGTCCCAGGGTATCCGTTGGAAATTGATGTATTCGCTATCGCCTGTCAGTGTGATTGACTGGAAAACGTGATTCGTTGGTCCAGGTGGCATCCTTTCTTCTACGGTCTGTTGCCTGTGTATCATGGCCGTTGAAGGCTTGAAGACATGCCGTTAGTGCAGGAAAATGATTCAGACATTGGCTGCGTAGGCCCGTACGCAGTAGTGTGCGCAGTACTGTGTACTGAGACACACCGTCTGCATCACCTATGGTGTAGCTGCTGGCGATATTGGCCGTTGTAGCCCTTCAGTTGTGCGAACAATACATAACAGTATCCGCTCTCCTCTGGAATCAATGCGCCATTAGTCGTCAAACCGTTGGCTGGCGACTTGTTGCTTCATCATCCATATTCCTATTTCGATAAGCACTCACAACGGCTGCACGTGAGCAACCCACCAAATGCGCCATTTCTGAAATCGATATTCCCTGGCACCGAGCTGTAATGATTTGATATTTATTGAAATCTGATAATCAGTTGTTTTTCCCATTGTGTCGAAAACACTACGTAAAGAAAAGACGCGGAAAATAAATAATCATTGCAAGCAACAACGAGCAAATGCGTCTATACTCAGCTTGATAGAGGTAGAGGTGTGGGGAATCGCAGCATGTGAGTACTTTATATACTCCTGCATCAGCCACACTTTCGCCGTGGTTTTGTCTTCAGGCGAGCTCATTGTTCTAGATGAGGGATGGTAATAATGCAGTGGTTCTTTGGTGTATATTAGAATTTAATACTGTAAAATCATAAAAATATTTCGACTGAAGGATATATGTATTATGTATCCGATCCATTTCGATATATGTATATGTCATGAATTAATTTGTTGCCAAATTAAATTTTCGTTTTCTAATAAGAATAAACATTTTCTTAATTGTAGAAATATTCACATGGAAATAGAAATCATGGACCTACCGATCCTTCAACTGATGAAGTAAATATTTTGGGAATGCCTTCTGATCGTTGCAGTAAAAGATCATCAAGATCTTCATGTGATCCATCGATGCCATCTTTATCATCATCTCTTTCTGATACCACTGCTTTAGGTGAGCAGTCTGACGCATCCAGTTGTTGCAAAAGCAAAAAACTCAACCATAATGGTGGTGCAGTTGGTGGCACTCCCCCAACACCACCTGAAAGGTATGTTTTTAATCCTTTTATAATAGTAGGGGGGAAATGAAATTACATTAAATTAAGTAATTTCATTTGTTTGTTATCAACCTATTCTTTGTACTATTCTTACTATTAATTGTTTTAAAATGAAAATCTTAAAAAGTGTTATTGCCAGATTCAGCTGGAAAAAAATGTAATTAATTTTTCTATCATTGAAAGAATATTTAATAGCTCAGTAATTTTTTTGTATTGGTTTTGACTATGTTAGTCAAGCAGTCATGGCTACAAGCTTGTAGCCATTGATATTTCAGTCATGTCGTGGATTCGAGTCTTGATTCCACAAAAAACCTTGGCTTTTCAGGACTGATACACGTGAAATCTGTTGAGGTTCAAAATTCTTATGTTGGCATGACCTTAAAGTTTGGAGATGTCATCCTCGTCACTTGATTGTGTTCTAAATTACGAGATCCGTCGTTAGTGGTCCTTGCGTTGCTTCTGAGTGCTATCTTAATAAAATAATTATTCTACTGGTTTTAATTATTATTTAATACAGTCTTAGAATCGGTAAACAGGACCAAAAAAGCTTTTGGATGTTTGAAGGCTTTTAAATGTCTGTGAATTGCAACTGGTTGTTTTCTCCATTTTATTTCTGATCTCTTTTGCAGTGTTATCTTAAAGATAATTGTTCGGTAAAATTTAGCATTTCAGGCTTGTCAGCTTTAATATGAGAGTTTTTGCTAACTTATGATTCATGTTATGATTTTGCAAAATGCCTCAAGACTATAAAAATATATATATATTAGAGTAATCTTATTTTATGTACTAAATATCGTTTTACTTGGATGAGAATTAGAAATACAAAGATATTTGATTGTTTTAGATGACAAAATTTGGATTTTCAACTAAAGCTTAGTATACGAGTTTAAGTCTTCGGATATTTTGTCTTCGACTAAAAAGTAAACACGATTCAGTGTCGAATACCTATTCTTTTTTCAATGAATTAAAATTATTACTGAAAATATAATCATCAACATGCCTTCTATGTTCGATTGATTACTTATTCCACATAAAAACAATAAGCAATTTAATTAATATTTTATTATTTATTTGTTACAAAGATTCATTTATAAATATGCATGATTAGAGTAGAATTTATTTATTTATGATGCTACCTTATATAGTCAAGGAAAAAATTTTAAAGGCATTATTATTATTAGTTATTTTGTGAAATGGCCGGCCAAAGTACAAAAAACCCTCTAGTCATTGCTATTAATCAGACTTCGACCACTTCTTTCAGCCTATTTGAAATTTTATTGGATGTGCACAGTGTGCGTGTATCAAAAACAAAGAAATTTACTGATATATATTTCAATTTCGAAAATATTTTCGAGTTAATCTCAACACTTATAACTGCACATTATTTTAAGTATTTTCATTACAAATGATCACGTTTTAACGGAATATTTTAACAGCAAACATATTTTTATCTAAAAACATTTACTAAAGTAAAAACATCATTGTAAATTAATTTAGTTTAAATATTTCCGTTAGATTTGAATTGGAATGTTTTTTAGACATTACATGGGTTTCAGAAGTAAAAGATTATGTGTTCAAGGAATTTTCTTTACATTTTACTTTTATATTAGAATTTGGAAGGGGACAATATATGTAATTTTGTCTTCTTGTTTAGTTTTTTCCTCTAAAGCTGCACAATATTTATATGTTATTCTTTTTACATTTTATTTTTTAGGTATGATTCTTTAGATATGGCAAAAGATGAAGAAAAAGATTTGCGTGAAGCTGCTTGGTTTCAGGCTGGAATACCAAGGTATAGTTTTAAAAAGTATTAATGTGCATGCATATGTATTTTTCTTTCTATTGTTCTGCTGTACAAAATTTATCACTGAAACAAAAAATATGAAAGTCTTTACGTTCTATCTTGTTGTGTGTGTCTATGTGTTTCCATATTTCTGGGAATTGCAAATGGATCATTATTTTAAAATGTAAAAAATACTTAGAGAAATGCTGTTTAAAAACAATTTTTGAAATTATAATTGCCTCAAATTCAAGTAATATTCCTTTTTATGAACGTTCATTTCCCAGTATTAAGCATTCATCGTGTTCAAACAGTCAGGCATTATATTTAAAATAATTTAGCAATAATAGTAAGAAAAAATTACCTTTTCTTTATTCCGAAGTGTAATAATAATTAAAAGTGTCTTTTGTACAATATTTCGAACATTTCATGTTATTGAAAATACACCGTAAAATTCAAAACTATTTGCTGTCTATAAATTTGTTCCTAGCTCGCTTAAAAGATTATGCATTAAGATCCCTTTTAGTTATTTATCAAGTGGAAAAGAGTTTTTGAAAAAAGGATGAAAACTAAAAATTTAAAAAAAGCCAGTCTACTCTACAAATTTATGACATTTGTCTTTTTATCAGTAGAATCATGTCATTCGTTAGAAAGAGACAAAACTAGCATTCATAAAATCTTGTAATTTAATTTGTGTAGAAACATAGGATGTAGTAGCCATTTGACTCTCATCTTGTGTGTTCTTTTGAAATGACAGTATTGAGGTAATTTATCCATTTTTTGACAGTTTTTTTGTAAATAACTATAGTTATTTGCATTATATTTATATATAATGTATAAAAAATTTACCGAATTCTCCTTTTTTTCTCTTGTGTTTCAGAGAAATTGCTCTCGAAGTTCTTAGTCAGGAGCCAGTAGGTGCATTTATGGTGCGTGAAAGTACTACCAAACCAGGCTGTTTTGCTTTATCATTGCGTGTGCCAAGAGAACTCCATCTGGCTGGAATTGCTCATTACTTGATCATGCAGACAAATCGTGGTTATAAGATCAAGGTACAATCATTGGTCTCACTAAGTATTGCATTAAAGCTCTTTATATATTGATGATCACAAATTAATATAAGTTCACAGTATAATAAGCTTAGCAAACATAGTTATTGTTAAAATGTTTTGATTTGAAATGTCTTGAATTTTTTAGTAAGATTTACTTATATTTTGTCATTTATAACAATGTAATCTATATATATAAAGGAGAAAAGCGACTGACTGACTGACTCACTCACTCACTCACTGACTGACTAATCACGATATCTCCAAAACTATTGAACCTACAGACTTGAAATTTGGTAGACATGTTCCTATCATGAAATAGAGATCAGTTAAGAACGGATTTTGCGAAATTCGAACCGCAAGAGGCGTTAATGGGTGTTATAAATAGTTTCCATTTTTACACTACTCAACGTACAGTCTTTAAATTGGGTAAGCAGATTCCTTTCATAGAGTAGAGATCCGCTACTAAATGGGTTTTGGGAAAATAGCCCCAAGTGGCGTTGCAGGGGAATAAGGGGCGTAAAAGATAAATATTTTCGTTTTTAAAGTACTTGACCTACTGGCTTGAAAATTGGTAGGTATAGTTCTTTCATGGGAGTTAATATCGGCTGCAAAATGGGTTTGGGGAAAATTGACCCCCAAAGGGTGTTGAGGGGGGGTTAAGGGGAGATATAAATAATTAATTTTATTTTTAAACTATTAGACGCACAATCTTGAAATTTGGTAAGCAGGTTCATCTCATAGTGTAGAGATACGCCACAAAATGGGTTTCGTGAAAATAGACCCCCCAAGTGGCTTTGAGGAGCTTAAGGGGCGTTATAGATAATTACTTTCCATTTTTAAACTCCTGGTAGCACAATCTTTAAATACGATAAACAGAATCCTTTTATGGAGTAAAGATCCAATATATAACGTGTTTTGTGAAAATCAACCCCCAGGTGGCGTTGCGGGGTCTCAAGGGGCGCTATAGATAATTTTTTCCATTTTTAATTTATTAGACTCACACAGTCTTCAAATTTGGTAAGCAGATTCCTTTCATAGAGTAGAGATCCGCTACAAAATGGGTTTTGTGAAAACAGACACCCCAAGTGGCGTTGCTGGGGCACAAGGAGGGTTATAGATAATTATTCCCATTTTTAAACTATTAGACGTACAGTCTTGAAATTTCGTAAGCATATTCCTTTCGTTGAGTACAGAACCGCTATAAAATGGGTCTCGCGATAATTAACCCCCAAGTTTCATTTCGGGGGATTAAGGGGCGTAATAGATAAATATTTCCGTTTTTAAACTATTCGATATACCTGCTTGAAAATTGGTAGGCCTGTTCCTTTCATGGAATAGAGTTCCTCAAACAAAAATCGACACCCAAGGAGGGTTGCGAGAGGTGGAGAGGAGTTATAGGGAAAAAATCCTGTTTTAGAATTGTTAGACCTGTGTACTTGAAATTTGCTAAGCATGTTCCTTTTGTTGAATAGGGATCCACTATGAATGCATTTGACGGGAATCAACTCCTGGGGGAGCAACTGGGGCGTGTTGACAAAAAATTTCTTTTTTCGAACTACAAGAACTATAATAATGGAATTTGGTTTACATTTTTCTTGTGTTGAATTGAAATCCGCTAAGAACGGTTTTTGGGAGAACGACTCTCAACGGAATTATGAGGGGGGGGGGGGTATTGATAGTAAAAATTTTACCCTATTAGATTTAGATTTGAAATTTGGCTTGTATGTTTATTTTATGGAGTAGAGATCCATCTAAAATTGGTTTTGCGGAAATCCACTTTGTTATAGGGTTACGAAAGTGTAAACATCATTCTATACTCAATTTTAGAGAATATTAGATAATACAAATTAGTAATTCTGTCCTTTTTTATATCAAGAGGCGAGAGTTACAGGTATAAGTATATTTTTCAATACAATAGAATTCTTAATGCTAGGACTTAGATATCAATATTTTATATATATAAACAGATATATTGTTAAAACATCATGAAATACCCAGCGAAGTGGGAGTGTAACAGCTAGTAATATATATGTATGATGACATTAATTAAATGAATGTTTAGGAGTACAAATTTTTTTATTTGGACATTTTTTCCCCTTATATTTAGTGTAAATGTATTACTGGCATCATAAATTCTTCAAATATTGGTACTCTTACTTATTTAAGATATCATTGTTCAGTTTTGCAAGAAATATGACTAAAGACAGTATCTTTCCCATGTTCTTTGAGGATTTAAAATTTTCAAATAATTATAATGTAATTATATATTGCAGCAGTTGTACTGAAATAATAGCTTAATTTCTTGTTAATACCGTTAATTATATCCTCTTATCCATCATTTTGTAAAAATTGCTTTATTATTCTTATTTTAAATTTATTCTTTGCAGAAATGCAGTTACTTTTTAATTACGTAAATAAATATAATTTTTCAGGGATTTACAAAGGAGTTTGGCACTTTAAGTTCTCTAATAACCCATCATTCAGTGATGCCAGAATTGCTGCCATGCCCATTGTCTCTCAATCGATACAACCCATCATACAGGAAGGAAGATTCCGAAGATATGGTTGACATGAATGAAGATCCTGACTATAAGAGGCTGTCAGAGTTTCAAAAAGTGATAGCGTTTATCAAAAAGTAATTTTTGATAATTGATTCATATTACAAAAGAAAAGAAGATTTTGTTATTTTTGTTTTTCTTTTCCCCTTCCTTTTCAAAAGATATTCATTTCATCTACAGACAAACATCTGAAAAGGTGTTTTGCTATGAGCTTGCTGTGCTTTTTAAATAGACGATTGTTTAATTTTTATCTCGTTCTAATACGTAGATTTTTTTAGTTGCTTGTTTTATTTATGTTGAATCTTCAGTTTGGAAACTGTTTTAATTATTCACCTATTATTTTGTTCTTATACCATAGCATGAGACACACTTTTCATCATTCTGTCATGTCGTTTTTACTCAGTTTATGCATGATTTTAATAAAATAGATGTATTACTTTTAAATATGTCATGTATCAGTGTTTTTAAATATTCTTTTAAGATGGTTTATTGACATTTTTGTCTAATTTATCGCAATTATGAAACATTTTGAAATATCTCCTACTATCTTGTTTTTTAGGTTTTTATTGTGTTATGTCTGAGTTACTGTTGTAGATGATGATTGAAAACTTTCAATGCAGTTCTAATGAAGAAGGAAAAATATGATACATTTTAAAAACAAATACAAGTTGAGAATTGTTCTGAGTTCTTTTCAGTCATTTTGGCAAATTTTAACAAAAAAAAAAATGATTTTGTGTATTGTCTCTTAACAAAATTTTTGGTAGATCATTGTGAATTTTGTATATCTCTCCAAGCCAAAGCTATGTTTGTTTCAGGAGAAATTAATCTGATGTAACATTTTAAAATTTTAGTAATCTATCAAATGATAAAGTAATTGTCTCACAAGATCTGAATATGGTGAAAGATGTGCTTTATAACATACTAAAATATAAACACTTCCTGTTATGTAAAACATATCGAATAACTTAATGTTGGATGATGAAGAGATTTTAATCATGAAATATACTAGATAGTTTGCATTTCTTATGTAAATTAGTTGTTTCTACAAATTTTAATAGGTAAATGTTGACCTTCTTTGTGTTTTAAGAGATGAATAATTTAATTTGTATTTTCAATTGGAAACTACTTGTTTTCTTCATTTAATCAAAATGTTTTATTAGGCTATTTTTTAATGGTAGGTATAATATTGGTACAATGTAATGTTTTATATTGTTAAATTTTTTCTTCACTTTTAGCTTTTCTCTTAAAGACTTAGGCCAGTCATTTATATTTTGTACATATATTTTAACTTTCCCAAATTCCCAGTTGCCAAATTTAGTATTAGCATTTAACTCAAACTGTATAACTTTTTATGAATTAATTTATCTTACGGATACGTAGGTGTAAGTCATAGATATGTATGATTAAATCGTTAAGCCAACACTACATTTCATAGCTATATGTTATACGTTTCTTAGCAAAATGGGAAGCCAAAATTGCATTTAAATTATATTCTATTATTTTGTATAGTTAGATTGTATTTGTTACATCAATGTGCATTTCAGGACTTTAAGGCCTGCTGTTTTATCTTCTTATCAAAATCTACCTTTTCAAGTAAATTAGAGAATTTTTTACTCTTTTTACACTTCTGATTCCGAATTATTAAATGTAACAATTCTACTTGTATGATATAATGGTGGGAACAAAGTAAAGTTATTCATTAAATATTATGAAGTACTACATCAAGCCATAGATTTTCATGATCATTATTTGGAATCATGTAAATATTTACTGCTGGTAAAATTTTAAAAGTTTTTAATATTAATCAAATCTGAAAATTTAAAACCTTATTTAAGGGATGTTAGTGATAATTTAGCTTCAAAGCTCACATGATTGTCTATTTAATTTTTGAATGCATTTTACCAAAATATTTTTTAACTATATAATAACTGGGATTTTTAGTTAGCAAGGCTTAGAAAATAAAGAAGCCTACTATTTTCTTGCATACATTTATTTAGAGTTAGCAAAGAAAATGGGCTTATTTTATGGAAAATATTTCAAATACAGAATTATTGAAAGATTCAAAATTACCTTCTAAAGATTTCTGAAGGTTGTAATTTTTGTTAGGTTTAATTGATATGTTGAAAACTGACCATCTGAATTAGTTATGAGAATTCTAATTATATATATAAACTTAAAATATACTGGTTTATATAATTCTGAATTTCCCTTTTTGTTGTGCACATTTTGACTTAAATTCAAATACATTTACTATAAAAAATAGAACAGAGGATATATTTTTTTTCTTTTTTAAGTCTTATTTTGTATTTTTAAATAACACTGTCAGTTTTAATATTCTGTAAATGCCAGATTGATAACTTTATTATCAAACAACTTATAAAATTCTTAACTGTTTTTATTTTCATATTTGTAACATTTCATGTAGCAAATTTACTGCATTTCTTTCTTTTTTTAAAAAATTGCTTATGAATGTTGATCTTTGATTCTTTCAGATCATTGAAATTAAAAATTGATTTTAAATAAATGTGGCGATCGCCATTTTTTTTGTTTGCGTGATTATAAATATTTTAAAAAACACAAAATGGGTTTATTTAAAATACCAATTAAATTGTTATCAAAGTGATGATTTCTTTCATGAATGTTACTGAAAAAAAGCTGTGATCTTTATATATTTTCTGTTCAGGAATGATTAATGAATGACTTTTTCTTAAGTTGCAAATCTGCTCTGATTGAAACCAAGAATCTCTTATTTGTCTAGATATGTCTTTCAGAGAAAAGGTATTTTCTTTTTTCTTCTCTTGTTATATGTGAAGAAAATATAAATTTCCCCTGTTAATGACATTTGTGCATACGGCAGTAAAAAATTGCTTTCCTTAATATGTAGTATGTACAGTGGCATAATGGAGAATATTAGCTCTCCCCCCTGCAAAGTCAGCCTTTGGACCCCATACACTAATATGTACTTGGCTTCAGTCAGGCTTTGGGCCCCCTAGAATCTCTGCCTCCCCTGCAATGTGGGGGTGTACGTTTTGCCACTAAGTATGTATAACTTTGTTAAGAGAAGCTGTTATTTCTTTTTGACAAAGTTACATGCCTTTTTTCATCATAGATTCATGAGCAGCTGAGAAGTTTCAAAGAATCGTTAAATGAATAAGTTATGGTTTCAAATACATTTTATATTAATTCTTGTGTATGTAGTTTTTAAACTAGCTAAATTTTAGTCAAATTCTAATTTGAATATGTTGATTTGGTTGAAATTCATTGGTACCATCGAAATTGAGATGTTCATATTATATTAGGGCAAAGATTAATTATAAGTTGTAAGAAGTTAAAGCCAATGATTTAACTTTTGGACAGTGCGAATTATTCTATTAACTTTTTTTTCTTTTCAATTAAACTGATGCCCTTGTTCTTTTGTATGTCCTTATCCTTTTATCTCGGGTCGGCTATAGATAATTTACTCTTGATGTGTTCATATTATTGCAATATAGACGTTTTTTGAAGGATCACACACACACAAGTTTTTACAGTATTACAGTTTTTACAGTAACTGTACTGTTTTATGTAAAAGAAATTATTTTTCTTTGTAGTGTATTCTGTGATATTTGTATTCTAAATTGCGATATTAAGAATATTATATGTATTAGTCAAAGAAGCATAAGTGGTAGAGTAAAAAATAGTAATAAAGTATTTATAAAACTCATTTACTTCTAAATATTGTATGTGTATAAATAACATCTTGTTTAGTTTTAATTGTATGTCCAATATTTCAGTTTGTAAATCGAGTGCAGTTATATACTTTAACTCAAAACTAAAACATCTTTATTTATCAATGCTAAGAGTGCTGGTGGTGCAAGATAGTTTTTTGTTAATCTCAAATCTTATTTTTAATGATATGTACTTACTTCTTATTATAACCTTGAAAACAAATCTCAATATATACTGTGTTAATGTATTAGTTTAAACTATATCTATCTATATTGTCTTTGTGCAGTTTGCCATGTTTAGAACTCTGATGTTATGTAGTACCAGTATTTTCTCTTATGATAGTAGGCCCGGAAATAAAAACAAAGTAGTAAAAGTATTTGACAATTTTATATGTGTATGCATTAAAAATTCTGTTTGAATAGCTCATGTATATGTATTCAAGTTTTGTAAATATGTGTATTTTGTTTTTCTTGTTACGTTGTAAGAAAGTTAAGTAGGCATAGCAGTTCTACTGCTACTTATGTATATATATATGTATAGTTTTTTGATAATTAAATCGATCAAGCTTTTATTGTTTATTAAAAAGTTTTTTTTAATATGCAATTTGAAAACTGAAGTTAAAGTCTGTGATTTATTTATGAATTTTATTGAGATAATGTTTAATGAATTAAATGTTTTGTGAATATTAAATGTACTATTGACATGTTTGGAGCATTCTTTAGATTGTTAGTAGAAGAGTATTCTGAAGAATAATGTATCCATGGGATATATCCTAATATTTCTGATGGATTTTAGTCATGTGTTTTAATGATTGTCTAGAGTATTCTTTTTTTGTTAGAATATTTGTTTAAACCTAGAAGTTTCATGTGTGCTGATTTAGGTTGGCTTTATTAATTACTCTTTTTTTTTTAAAAAAAAGAAATAATTTTTTCATTTGTTAAACTTGTAGTCACCTTTAACTAGTCACTATGAAATTTCTGGCTATTATGCTTCTTCTTTGCTTGTCTGATATGTAACATTTTTTTGTAAAAATGTAGTCTTGAAAACTTTTTTATTCTGTTATGTTTAGCACTTTTCTTATTTGAAATTATAAACATAACTTATTGTGCAAAATTTGTATAAATATTCATTTCTAATTTTAGTGCATGTACAAAGAATCTAAAATGTGTTAAAAGTGTGTATTGTGTTCGTTAAAATGGTAAATGTTAGATTTAAGATGCAGGGTATGCTTCAAGCTTCTTTTAAATATGTAAAATATGTTAAAAATTGAATTGTCCTGTGAAAAATTAGAGCTGAATATGTAGCTCTATTGTTTTGTGATATTAGCATTTTAAATAAAGTCTACTTAATATTCAAATTCCTTTTCTACTTTTTTAAAGTGTGAATACTACTTCCTTTCTTATTAATTGGGATTTGATATTGCGCTTCTTTTTGTAGTCTGTGGTTAAAAATTCAATTTTAAATTTGTATGGAATTTTCAAAGAATTAGTGTATTTCACACTGTATATTATCCAGGTATCATCTACAAGATTAACTCGCTATTTAACGACTTTTTTCACAAAAGAAAAAAAAAACCTGAACTAGCCTTATTTTTATCAAATAAATAATACACCAAAAGACAAAGTAAAAAAAGTGGGGGTAAAAAAACCTGGAAAGAGTTGACATCCGCGGAATGATACATCCTGTTTTGGAGATGCAACTGACCAAATTTTTAGTTTCATTTAAGCATTCGACTCGCAGTGCAGCTTTCAATCATAGCTCGTGCTGGGTCATAAAAGTACTTCTAAGCGGCAGCAAATTCATTCCGACTCTCGTTGAGTTAGTTACCTCATTTCTCTATGGATTATGCTAGAAAGGAGTTTGCAAAGAATTTAATTAACTGGGGTAGAATTGTAACAGAGGCTGCATGGTCTATTTGACGTATTGTGTAGCATAATTGTAGTGATGTTTTTGTTGCATGCTGCTAGAAGAAATGTATGCAATAAAAGACATCTCGACATCAATCAGGAAAACCTAGACGAACCAGAAGAGAGAAAATCAACATAAGACATGCACGCACTTTTCCGATAGCCATTGTTGCAGACATCCAACTGGCTGTTCGAATCTGTCGATCATTCTACCAGTAATGGCACCATTTGTTGACGGCTTCACGATCACTTTTAAAGTAAAATATGAATGGGTGTGTATTTAGTGCATATAATTCTAAAATTATAATAAATACACGTCTAGTTGATAATGCAAATTTAAAATTTTCTTTTGAAATTGATTTACATTTAGCCCTTGTACACAAATCATGAAAGGCTTAATGAAATTGCGAATCAAATCATGCTTTTTCTCTTAAAAAGTTATGATTATTTTGACAATTTTATTCTGGAATAAATGACACATGCAGATGAAGAATGGACATGGATTTTACTTATTTAAAAATATGTATCTTTTTTTTCTTCCTTATTATAATTCGGAGTTCTTTCAATGCTGTATGAAGATTTTGTAATAAAAATATATAGCAAGTCTTTATATACACATAACTAATCTTTTTACGAAAATTCGTAATTTAAAAAGTACAAGTTTTGTTGATACATTAAGGGAGATTAAAAATTTTAGACTTTTAATTTCGTTTTGTTGCTAATTTTTTAAAAAAAATAATAAACATCATTAAAAATTATAAAGTGAAATTAATATTCAAAAAGAATCTTTTTTTTAAAAATATTATTTAAACTACAATATAAAATTAAAGAAAGACTGATGTGACTGTGTTAAATGATTTTTATAAAGTTCTAGATGAATTAAGTACTTAGATCTTTTAAGCTGCAATATAAAATTC
Source organism: Trichonephila clavata (assembly GCA_019973975.1). Lineage (NCBI taxonomy): Eukaryota > Metazoa > Arthropoda > Arachnida > Araneae > Nephilidae > Trichonephila > Trichonephila clavata. The sequence goes on from BMAO01008195.1 coordinate 375,855, forward strand.
CTGAATAATTCAAAATGGTTTATTTTAATCAAATAAAGATTTGAGACATATTTCTGCCAAAGTGCAGGGTATTAAACAGTGAAGGTTATTATCAAGTGTTGTTCTTGTTCGACTGTGTTTCAAAATCGGGACCTATAACTCATATGTGTAGTTGTAGAGACATTAATTAATGCAAACATGTCTTGGGTTCTGTTTATAAATTTTTTAATTCACCCTGTATTGAATTGCTTTCAGCTCACAACAAACGAGTTCACAAATTTACACAATTAGCAGTTATAGCAGAAATAAATATCAAACAAATTTTATGCACATTCAGATTGTTTCCCTTAGAAGTATCTTGGTGATAAATTTAGCTGATTAAAGACATATAATCTATACACATCACATGAGCACACAATAACTAAGTATAATTTAGATACATAGAAACATATGAGAGTAAATGGCACTTTATATTTTCTCAAATATTAAGATAACTGATAAATAAAAGTTATAACTAGTCATGATTCCAGTTAGTGAGATTATAAGAAAGACATCGTTAAAATATTGTTAACTGAAAAAAGTAAAGTATTTAAAGTAAAAATATTTATCCATAAATCATGGTTGACAATCAGAAGGGGGGGGGAGCTTAAGGATGATGCATAATTAAGTATTCATCAAAGGCCCTTAATCTTTCTGTAATTAAATTTTCGATTTGCTTAAGTTTCCTTCATTATTTTGAGTTAATCAATATTTGTGTGAGTGTTAATAAGTATAGAAAGCTATATCCTTCTGTTATTTAATCTATACTGATACATTAGAGAGATTTTATAAAAGATTATATTTCCAATTTGAATGTACTATACCAAGCCTTCACTGTAATTAAATATCTAAATGTCCACTGGTAATTTGTTCGATAATGTTTTAATCCGTTAATTTAATTATTTTGCACAAACGATAGTCTAATATTTCCAATTTTTGATTGCTGAATTTATATGAATATAGATTATTATAACGAATATTATGTTATATTTTATAGTTTCGTATAATAGCAGTATACAATACATGGATTATATATTGCTATTGTTAAGAATATAGATATCAAGATACACAAGTCTACTCAAGGTCTCTCCTTAGGTTTTGCGTTTTCTCTGACAGACTATGATTTGAATGGTTAATTGGGAATTAACGCTCAGTTAGCTCTCTACTCACTCTCGAAATTAAAATTTACTTGAAATTTTTCAACGAGTTTGATACATAAATAAATAGGACTGACTGTGATATAAAATTAAAGGTAAGTTTCTCAAAGCTTATTGTTCAGCTCTTGTGTGGTGTATTTTTTAAAAAAAATAATTATGATCATTGTTAAGCTAAATTTGATTTTTAATTGAGAGTGAAAAATGATAATTAAAGAAAATTTTCCCTCCCCTCCCATTTTTCTGTTACTTCTATTTGCTTTATTGAAGAGGATTTATTAGTTTAAAACCATGCACAGACACCCTGAAGGCTTCAATGTATACATTTTTTTTACAATAATATCCCTATTAATGCCCATTATCATTATAAATATTACTCTTTCAAAGATTATTGACAGCATTGTTTAAATAGTCATTTTCGCAGTGAATTTAAAAGAAAACTCGTTTAAAAATATTCGTTAAATGGAATCATGACTATTTAATGTGATAAGTAGACACACTGTAATACACAAAGAGAAATGTACTTCCGTGCTTTTGAATGCTATTTAATCACAAAAATATGTGATCGCTTTCTATGAAATTTTGAACTGTTTCTATTTAGAATAGTTTTCATTTTCCTGAGAAGAATGATCTATAAGTTGAATTGTCTTATGGCACGCAGCCAGTAATACAGCTCAACACAAATGCTTCATGATGACTTGAACTAGATAATGTCCTTTTCGAAATGTTTTTCATAAGCTCATGGGTTAACTGATACCATTTGCAGTTTCATCATCATCGGTACCAAAAATGGACCCTGAAATGAAATTTACTTAATATTTATATTTCTTTTAATTCTTAAAAGGCATTCCTATCTTTCAAAATATACACTGCTTGACAATTGCTAAGGAACAATTACGTTTTTCGTTATAATTAAGAATAGACAATGATTGAAGAAATGAAAGTAAGTACGTATTTAGTAGGAACGATGTGCATTTATTATAGTGTAAAACTGTACAGATATCGCCACAGAGAAGAATTAAAAACTTAAAAATAAAAAAAAAGATGCTCCTTGGAGGATTTCCAAACAGCCACAAAAAATTGATCTTCAAGTCAGAATGATGTAGACATGAGTATCTTAGTAAGATATGTGTTAACTAGGGATACTAATGCACATTTTGCATCTTTTCACCGTTCTCTTCACTAAACTGTCGAGGAGTCTAACTATCACTAAACTATCGGAGAATATTTTCACTTTGCAGTGTGTCCGATACCCCAACGCTTCTGTGGGGTCGCGCATTATAGTCCATAAACAGAAAGTCTGGGCCTACACGGCACCCCTATAAATACGAACATTTTCCAGAATAATCTCTCTGCAATACCGTTGCGATGTAACGCTTCTTCACTCAAAGATGTGAAGCGATGTTTTGCTATTGTGCATGATGCTTGCCCACGCCAGCACGCCTGGACTGTACCGATCACGTTCACAAACAAACTTTTGTGTATAACGTGTTCCACATTCTCCCCACAGTAATTGGTAGCCAGAATCACTTGTCACACTAAAACGATATTCCTCGGAGAACATCACTCTAGACCAATTTTGATGATCTCAACTAACATGTTCAATACAACAACGTAATCTCTCTCGATGATGGCGTGGTTGAAGTGGTATGTACTAAACTGGTTTCCGTGCATACAAACCAACTTGATTTAATCGTCGCGAGATGGTTTTTGCTAAAACATGCGTACCAGTAACAGTTGTAAGGTTTGCAGCTATCCAGCCAGGAGTGAAATTTCTGTTCGTTTTTGTCAAGAGGGCTACATAGAGATCCTCTAAAGGTGCGGTGTTCCTACCTTTTCCCTCGGCAGGATTTCGCAAAGCATCTCTACCTTCAGCGACCTTCTTTAATCGTGAGATGACACTCTTTGATACACCCATTACAGCAGTTACACTTTTACCTGCTTCCAGTCGTTCAATTGCTCATTCACGATCGTAGTTACTCAAATGATCTCTTGCTGACATTTTGCTCTTAATTATTGTAGCAACCAAACAGAATTTTAGAGAAGAAGCCTTTATAGCATCCACAGCACTATTTTCGTCAAACATTCAACAGCATGAATTTTCGTATGAATCATGAGCTTTTATGCGCTGCCTTTCATACAGATAACGATTCCTGGTCTACCACGTCCTCTGAACTTGAATTTACTTTTATTAGTCAGCTGACTGAGAAAATTTTTGCATAAATCACTTGTTCCTTAGCAATTGTTAAGCAGTGCAGCATAAAAACTTATCAAGTATTAATTATTATTCGTTTATATGATCAAATGAGGCTTTAGGTCAATAGGAATTAATACATGTGTTATCGATAAGGATTATAACTTAAATGCATGATGTAGACAGGTGAACATTGAACGGAATGGTGATACATGGAATAAAATAAAATAAATAAGAAAACAAACCATTTGAAATTTCACATGTTGATCCTATCCATCCTGAAGGACATGCGCATTTGCCTGTTGTAGGGTTGCATGTTCCTCCATGTTGACACTGACAGCGTTGCTGACACCCTGGTCCATATTTACCATCACGGCAAACTTAAAATAAATAAGAAAGCATAAAATCATTAATAAATCAGAAAACTTATTCCAGTTAAAATGTACGCAGTTTTTTTACTGTGATTTGATGCTCTAAATAGAGAAAAATCTAAAAATAGACACTCTAAATAGAGAAATTTCACATTTACACTTATACGAATGTGAAAGAGAGAAAGTTATACGTTTTCTGCTTCACGAATATTCTAAACTAAATGTTCTTTTGTTGTATAGTCAAGTTAATAGATGTAGTTCGACTTATAGATGGTTCAAAATTATGGGGACCGTCGTTAATAGCATTTGTGTTATTTCACAGTAAGATTGTAATCAAAAATCAAATCAATCAACTGATATTATTTTATTGATATTCTCGTTGTATGAACAAATGGGTGTTCATTATTTTAATTTAGTAACATGAAAAGCAATTGACTCAGATTTTCTCCGAGATTAGTCTTTCCAGATGTTGAATTTTTTATCATTTGATTAGATTCGGTCTTAAGTCATTCCTCAAACATTTAAAACTTACATTTATTTATCTTTTGTTTATTTTGTTACTCTGTATGTAGGCTTGAGATTAAGATCGCAAGGTTAAGCATAGTTTCAAGGTGCTAATTCCTTCCCCTTTATTTGTCGATATATTACTAGGCTGAAATGAATTAAGAGAAAATACAGTTAATTTCCCCCCACCCCTTTCTGGCGTCTTGAAACTGTGTAAACTCTACAATCTTAGTCCTAAACTTAAGAGTTCGCTATTGCATTACTTTGGCTGTTCTACTTTGTCCTGTATTGTCTTGCTATTTTCTTACCTACATTTTTGTACAAACTATGGCGCGCGGGACAATTTCCACTGGCAATCTACACCATTCTATAAAGTTATGAAAGTTGAACTTTTATTGCATAAAACATTAAGAAAGTTTAGTTGCAAAATTTTCGTCACGGTGCTTAGTTTCTGTTAATAAACACTGTTATAAAGATAGGTAATTTCATAGTGTCTCGCGTTCTCTTCATTAGTATTCAGACAATTTAAATGGGAAGTGAATACGCGGATCTTAGCCATTCCGTTAAATTAGCTTAGGTAATATTTTTAATAAGTTTGTATCATGCATGGGACATTAAAATTTTTCTTAATGAGACGTTCAATGAGATTCACTTTCCATAAATTGAACGATAAACAATGGTTGGGAAAAGTGTGTGAAGCTTCTTACAAATATAACTAAACACATATCAATGTGCTAAAAATACTATCCCAAAGAAAAGGTCAAACAGTCCTTGAAATTTCTGAATATTGAAAAGACTTTGCTACAAAATGAAGTATATTTTCCCGTTATATTAATTCTATAACCTACAAATATATCCCCAGTGCTTGCAAACCTAAGTTGAACAAAGCTGAACAAACCTAAGTTGAAGCCCTTAGGAAGGAATTTTCCAAAAGATTCAAAATTTTTGAAGTTTGCATGCTTATATTTTCCATCCAAATCAAATCTGATTTAATCAATAATAATCCCATTCGATTTACCAATTTCTGAGGGGATGAAAGTTGATAACTTTGAAATAGAGTTTGCTAAAATAACATATTAGAATTATGGAAGCAAAATAAACGGAACTAAGAAAAAAATCTGGAAAATAAATCTAATTCCACTTTTGATTCTACATATATATGTGAACAATTTTTTCCCCTCATCTGAAATATATTTTGAATCCACAGAGAAGTTGTATAACAACTGAAAATTCAAAATCACGTGTCAAATTGAAAGTCACAAATTATACTTTTGATATTGCCATACTAAGAGCTTTGCTGGTACAAGTTTCCATTAAAATTTTAATTTTCTATTCAACTTTATTGAAGAAATACTTATAGTTTGTGTGGTTCATTTTATATTATTAAATATCTTTAATGTGAAGCATAATTAATGTGTAACTAAAACTCTAAATCGGTATTTTTGACTTCTGTTCCCTAATTCTGCATACACTTCTACGGGAATCGAATTGTTTCAAATATTTCTTTTGAGTGGCACTTTGAATCATATTGGTAGATTGGTTCGGCACATTACAGTTACAAGGTTGCCGACCCTTGGTTTAGTATTAAGTTAGAATTATAGCAATTTAATATATTATTATTGATTATATATTTAAAAATATTTGTGGCTGCATTGCATTTAAATAAGTATGAATTTAACAGCTATACATTTTAACATTATTTTTAAGTATATATATATATGTATATATATATATATATATACAAAAAAAATTCCAAAAAAATTATTTGTAAATGTTTATATCAGTATTAAAAAAACAGATGAAAGTTATATACTTTCACTGCATTGTGGGCCAGTAAATCCAGGTGGGCAATGACATTCTCCGGTGGCTGGATCACATGCATGGCTACCACAATTACATTCTTCCTGGCATCCATGTCCATAAAAGCCTCGAACGCAAGCTGAAAGTATTTATAGTTCATTAAAAAATCATTTACAAATCAGTATTGAAAACATAGTTAAATGATAAGAATTAGGTAAGTTTCGAAGCTTTTATCTCTACGCGGACATAACTGTTATACATATTTAACAAAATTTCATTATTCATATGTAACAGTTAATAGGCATTACCTTTTTCGCATTTATTTCCATGTTGACCGGCTGGACAGCTGCATAAACCTGTCACTGGGTTACATAATGCGGTTCCCATGCATTCGCATCGCTGTAAACAAGATTTTCCATACCATCCAGGTGGGCATTCTGAAATAGTTTAGAGAATTTTAAATTTTAAAAAAATCCAAAAATGATATAAAATGATGTGATCTTTTTGTCTTTATTACATCGAGATTTAAATAAATGCAGACTATTAAACACAGAGAACATACATAAATTCATTTTTACAAAGAGTTATCTTATATTTTGGTTGATTTATGACTTTTATTCGTGGTCATATATAACATAAATGCAGGGGCGTAGCTACCAACGTAGCAGCCGTATCAATGATATGGGGCCCCCAAGCAACAAGGGCCCCGTCATGTGTTACAAAATTGTAAAATGTTATCAATAGTCTCATTTACAAAGATCACACTCCCAAAAGGGGCCCCTAAGGAATTTTGATACAAGGCCCACTCAAGACTAGCTACGCCAGTGCATAAATGTTTTTCAGTAGGCATAATAAAAAGTTGTGAACCCAATAAAGTGTGATTGACACACTACCGAAAATCATCAAATATAGAACATCAATATTGATAGCTGATATATTTACTGTGAAAAAACTATTCAAGAACTCGATTAGATTTTTATAGGCTCAAATATTTAGGTTTTTTGCAAGGGAAGGAATCGAGAATCCAATGTTTCTTTTCAATAAAAAATATATATTACAGTTTATACTAACAATACATACTTTAAATAATCAGATTAAGTATGATAACGTTATTTTTTTTATCTAAGATTAAAAAAAAATAGTTGCTTTGAAGGCTTAATTGTCATAATTTAAAACTATACAGTAATGATAATTAAAAACCAGATGTCTCAAATAATTCCTATTATTCCATTCTCTTCAGCAGTGAAGATTATAGATAGAAGTAAAATGGAAGGTACCTTTTTCCATTTCACGCGGTTGTATGTTTCAATGATAAAGAGCTATAGACACAGGCATCTATATTTTTCTAATGTAGAACACATTTTGGGGCCATTATTTATATAGCCATTATTTTTTTGTATTCATAAACAGTGCGTACACAGACTACTTTTATGGGAGGGGTTTACATTTAAAAAACAAGCAGATGAAAGCGCCAAGGCACAATCTCTTTGATGAAAATTAAGTCCCTTGATTTATGGGAGGGATTTGAAGTCCCAAATCCCATTTTTGTATACGCCACTGTACACATACAAATATATATTCAGAATGAAACATGGAAAATAATTTATACATATCGGAACTGTGGCAATTAAATATTATCTTTAAATCGTATAAGCATTAATTCTTACTGTAAAGGTCAACTTCGTAACTCATAACTTTGAAATTTCTTAAAAATTGCTTGAAAAAGTAAAAATGTTATATTCATAATGACATCAGTATTAGTGTATCTAATCATGACATAATTCTTACCGTATTCACAAAGTGTTCCAACAAATCCATTCGGGCAATGACAACAACCAGTTACAGGATCACAAGATGCATTATGTTTGCACTGACACTCTAGTTGGCAATTTGGTCCAAATAAACCATGAGGGCAACCTTTCAAAGATACGAACAAATTAATTATGTTTTCTCCCTTTGGAATTGCAGATTATTCATAAAAGAAAGCGTTGTAGTAATTACCTTCTGCACATCCAATTCCATTTGTACCAGGCGGGCATTGGCATTTTCCAGTTTTCGGATCACATTTGTGGTTTTCACAGTTACATTCTTCTTTGCAATCTTTGCCAAATTTTCCTACTGGGCAAGCTAGAGAATAGGTATTAAATATATGTATAAGAGTAAAATATCTATAGAATATATCTGTATTATTATTATGTAGAACATTGGTTCCCAAAGATTCTTACGGACAACTGAGGATCCCCTAGACTGATGAGGGATTTCGAGGACAACTTTAGGGGGCTCGTGAAAGTTTTGATATAAAGTGAAATATTTGTCACTCACTTCCATTATTATGAAGGTTAACATAAATGACTCATAATTTTCACGTGTTAAAAAACTATGGATTACACAAAATATTATATAAAATATTATGGATAGGTATATAATATTTTACTTTAAGGCAAGTAATGACATGCCACTACATAGGTCTCTATATAGGAAAATAATGTGACGAGCGTCGTATAATGGAAGTCGGATCAATCGCGAGGTTTAAGAAGGAAAGGAATTTCGAGGCAAAATGCAATGACTTGTCTAAAATATGGCAGTATAAAGGAGTCGATAGATGTGAAGTGAATGCAACAAATTTTTCTTAGTTTCAAACCCGAAAACAGTATTATTATTTGTTTTGTTAAGTAAGTTACGTAAGTAGTTTTTAGGATAGTTGATATTTTGTACATAAATTTATTAACCAATTTATTCTTTTGTTAAAGCTCTTTTTTAAAATAGCTTTACTATATAATGTTTATCAATATCATTTTCTTTTATAATTTCCAGGACATCAAAGTTAAATTTGTAATTTTCCTACAATGTATTGAAATGGGATTTTTTCACTTGGAGTTAGTTCATGGTCAAGTTTTTGGTATAAAAAGAGGGATACAGCAAGTTTAGGAACCACTGATGTAGAATATCAAAACTATTTCTGATAGAACAAGTTATTTTAAATATTACTCTGTGTGAAATTTTATAATATTCTGTTACGAACTAAAACAAGTATAATAAAAAAAAATTTAAGCCAATTCCTTCCTAAGTCATCACAGAAAATTTTTATTTTAATTGAAATTAATATAAGGAATTGAAAAGGCTGTATTAACATCAAGTGTCCCCCACTACAAGTTTAAAAAAATGTATTTGAACTTGAATGGATGTATAGAAAGTATTTTATTAACGATTGAAAATTTGAACAAGATATATATATATATATATATATAGGAAGAAAATGTACTAACAGTAGGAATTGAATAAAATATGTATTAAAATAAAAACTGAATTATACTAAGATATATTAAAAGACATATTAGGAATACACACAAATTTGTACTACTAAAATATAAAAAAATCTAATAATCCTTGAAGAATGAAACAATAACCTTCTTCACAAGAGCTTCCTGTCAGACCAGGCGGACATACGCATAGACCTGTTTTAGGATCACAAGTTGCTCCATTTTGACAATGACATGTTTTGAGACATTGGTCACCATGATATCCTGCAGGACATTCTAAAACATAATAAATATATTGTAAAATGTTGCTGATTAAATGTTTTATCTTACATTTTATATACATTAATTAAAAAATTCAAAATATCCAAAAAGAATCAGAAGTTGTTTTTTTCCCTTAAGAAAAAGAAAAAAAAGAAAAAAGAAATGCAGCTATATATATAAATCATTTATGAGTAAAAATGAATTATATATAAGTTAATTTCTCTTTAAGTTTCAATACATGTCACGGTGTTTTATTTTAATTTTATATGTTAGAATGAATTTAACATTTAAGATATATGACATTGATTCTTACCCTGTCCACAAGTTGGTCCAGTGTATCCAGATGTACAAATACATTCCCCAGTTAAAGGATCACATGTTGCTCCATGATCACAATTACAATGATCTGAGCAACCTATACCAAAGGTTCCTTCACTGCATACTAAGAGACAGAAAAAATTTAGATTGGTTAATTAATATCGGAACATAAAAAAATAAATTTAGAATAACTATTGAAACGTGACATTCAAAAAGTTATAACTAAAATTTTTCTAATTCACTTTTTTTTATACGTTTAAGAATGGTATAAAAAGTTTTTAACGAATGATTACAATAGAAAAAATCAGTTTTACAGAAATATAATAAAATAAATTAAAGAAATAGTTCTTCGGATAAAATATTTAAATACACTTTTGATAGGAAAATATCCATAGAAATTTGAAGTAATAGAAAATGTACATAAAAATAGGCATAAAGCAAACCAAAGGATGGATATCAGCATCTTTTTTTTGCGCTTTACTTCCCATTCCATTAAAATACTAATTTCTTTTTATTCAACATACTGAAAAAATAGTAATATTTTATTTTATCGTAATTACTTTTTTCACAGTTAGGGCCGTGAAATCCTGATTTGCAGAAGCATTCACCACTGATTGGATCACATCGTTGATTTGCAAGACAACTACAGTTTTCTTTACAATTCTCTCCAAATTTTCCATCCGGACATGCTATGACGAGAAACAGGAAAAAAAAGTTAAATATATGAAAAATTCAAAATGTATTAATGACGGGTTGTTAACTTAAGAATTACTTCTGCTAACTTTTTTAAAAAAATAACGAACACATTAATGAGATTTCAATATTGATTGATTTTCCAATTTGTCTATAAAAAAAAATATTATATTTTAAAAGAACTAAAAAAACACATATTTATTGTGCCTAATCGAACTAAAAAGTAAAAAAATAATTCTTAATATAAGAATAAAATGCCTAACGAGAAAATTAATGTCATTGTGGTAAAAGCGTGGGGTGCTCGATATCAATTGTCATCATTTCTTACTAGTTCTGTTCCGAAACGCAGAGTTAGTGTAAAAATGTAGTACAAAGCACCTCACGCTTTTAGTTTTTTTAAAACTATAATTTACTTTTCATTTTTAGTTAGATCTATAATAAAAGCGTGCTTTTTCAGTTTTTTAAACTATCATTTATTTATTTCCATTTTCAGAAAAACTGGGGGATTGTTTATATATTAAGGGTAAGAAATTGCTGACGTGAGCGTTTTCGCTTTAGAGTCGTAACTTAAGCTTTCAGTTGCCATATCTGGAAATTGAAAATCGTTAATCACGATGATCCTGATCAAGTCAACGGAAAAAAAATTATTTAATTATTGTATTGTCATTGTTCCTTGACAAGTGTGCAAAATTTCGAATTAATCTAACTTTTTAAAGTGGGTAAAAATAAAGTTCAGATTCTGTTACATACAGGCAAAGCTTATAAAAGCGTGTTAAAATGCATAGTTTTCCGAAATAAGTGGGGAAATTTTACTGGTTTTAAAATGTAATATATTTTTCATTTCGAGCTCTTGCAAATAAATTGTTGTTGCGAGTGGTGCCTAATAAGAGAATTCGGTTACTTTTTTTTATTTTTAAAAAAGTCCTTTAAAACATTTTTCTTAAATTTAATGCAGAACCTGGATTTTTCAATATCATATGTGATGACGAATAAATGTTCTCAAGCATTATGTACTTTGAGAATGAAGTTACAATTTCTTATTGTATTTTTTATACAATTTAAAAGCTTTATAATGAACATATCAAAAATAAGAATAGGAGACAATTTTGGATTTCAATAAAAGTATTTTGTTAATTTTACAATAATTTTTTTTTAAATAATCGATTAAATTTTACATGTTAAGTAAAAAGTTCCATTAAGCGAATGTTTCGTACTTACTCTGTTCACATCCTTTGCCTGTTGTCCCGGGTGGGCATGAACATTTACCAGTAATGTGATGACAAGGCTGATCCTTGTCGCACAAACATATTTGTGAGCACTGAGGACCATAATGACCTTCTTTACAGACTAAAAACAAAAATTTAGAGGAATAATGTCAACTGTTATAATAATGTAATTATCAATGTACCTTAAAATCAAATATACAACCTCTGGCAATAAAGTTCGGTGAATAGTTCTATAACATTAACGTAGATGAAATATGAACGAAAGTTATTTTACTGTCCTTTGAAATTATCACTTCCCATAGCTATGCACTGCTGAGATCTACTATACGTGTCCTGGAAATTTTGAAGAAGTCTTTTTTGGGGATGGAGCTCATAAGCCTCGTCACGTTTCGTTGGAAGTTAGGGATATCGTCAATATCGATAACACGTTTTTATCATCCGTAAATTCTGGATAATGATTAGTTGCAAACTCACAGTTAATCTTCAGTTCATCAGCTTCTATGCGCATAGTTAATTGACAATCTATAGTGATTAATTTCCTTACTTTCTCAATGTTTTTGTCACTGACGGACGTCACGAGTCTTCCGCTACTGGGGTTGCCAGAAACACTTTCCTTGCTTTTCGAAAACGGGCGAACCACTCGTAGCCACACTTCAGGGGCAGTGCGTGATCTTCATAAATACGCACCAGCATCGCATAAGTTTATTTTGGTGTATTTCCAAGATTTAAAAATAAACAACTTTAAATTAATCTTTAGTTCGTTCATTTTCCTGTTCTCATTTAAGAACCAATGTACTAAACAAGCACTTAGTAAAACAAGTCTTACACGGAACTCAAATGAGTCTCAACTGAGCAACGGTGGGAGCAGATGGTCAACACCTTCCTCTACGCACGTGCAGCGTTTTGTTTTGCCAGTGCTGCCAGATCGGCCGTTCTGAGTTCATTCCCCGAACTTTATTGTCAGAGGTTGTATATTCAATTAAATCGCATGAAATCCTTAGATATTTGTTTCAAAAGTTAAAAATGAAATGGACGGCATTTGAAATATTTTCACTTGATATTGGACAAATGATTAATTTTGTTTGGTATCATTCCAGCAAGTCAAATTTTTATTAGTAGTATCATAATGAATAAAAATGACTTCCAAGGACTTCATAATACTAGACTCTATACAGTCTTTCCTATCCTGATATGAAATATTTCTCTGTAATAGGTGCACAAATTACACAAAATCTATTAATATAGTTTTATTACTTAAAAGCTTCTGGTTTTAATTTTAAATATTTGATGCTCACTGAAGATTTAATTGATTTAATTATCAATTCGTAGCTATTTCAACTTATTTCTTTAATTTCGATACTTTTTCTAATCTTTCCTTTTATCTATATATCCAGCATATTCTAGAAGAGTACCACTGTAAACCAATTAGTATGAGGCAATCCATATTTTCATTGTTATCTCCTGTTGGTATCGTCTCTGAAAAAGATACAAAGATGCCTGTCTACTCTAAAGGGACCATGAAATATAGTACTCGCAACAGGAACTGTTTTGATGTAGATGTTAACTATTTGATCTAGTATTAATGATTTCAAAAGCTGCTTTATGTCTAATAAATTTTATAAACCAAATTTATATATTTTATTGAGTTCTTCTGAATTTAGTGGACTTAGACACAGCACGGATTTTATGACTAGCATTCATAAAAAGTAGAGTAAGAGATTTTTAGCCAATGGATTGTGATTTTGGATCTTGCCCTTCTAAAAATCATCTTATGATAGGATGATGAATATTAAATCTGTAGGGGATCAAAGTCATGGGGTATCTTCAAAAATAGTTTCAAAAAAATTTATATTATTATTGTCGTAAGCTTTTTTAAAAATTTAGCTAGATTTTTGATAATTTTTCTGAACTTTAGAATTTTAAATCTGCATAATGAATTAATGCTAATCTATTTTAATAAAAAAATTTAGAAAATTCTCAATTCTAAATCAATATTGGTTTTTTTTCACACTTACCTTTTCCACAGTGCTGTCCTCTGTAGCCAGGTTTGCATTTGCATCGTCCATCTTTTGAATCACATGTTCCATCGTTCTGGCAAAGACAAACTCCTTCACAAGCATAACCATATGTTCCACTAGGACATCCTACAAATGAAAAAAAAAATCGTGTTAAGTACATTACTTGCTTTGTATATTTATTTAAATAAATGTGTATTTTGTTAAATAACATTTCGCGCAATCGTTTATTTAAGTTCTTTCATCAGAAAAAAAAGTCCTTGTGAACTATACATTTTTGCACTAATTTTTTTTCCAGATGTATGATAAGAATTTTAGCCTTTCGTATCTAGAAGAATCGATATATTTCTTACAGAATTCTTCAATTAAAATATTTCAATCGATGTTTTTCAGTAAATTACAGTAATAAGAAGGAAACCTTAATGCAAAAGGCACTTGAAGTGTAAGAATTCATACATAAACAGAACTTGTATTTATTCTCCTTAAATTCAAAATATAACATTTTCTCTCTGTTCATTAACACGTAACATTTTATCAAATGACAAGAATTATCAACTCATCAAAATTATTGTTAAATGTTTATATAAATGAATTTTAGAAAAAAAAATATTGAAGAAGATTTATTTTTAAAAACATTCTGAACATTATATAATCGGGAAAAACCAGGACTTTATTCATTTTCAAAATAACTGCGAGGAAAATAATTTTCTCGAGAGAAAATTTTTTTTATAAAATACAATAGCATGATGTTAATAAAGGAAAAGAAGCAGGATTAAAAATAAGTTTATTAAATAGTCTAAGTAAACTTATATAAAAAACAATCCACAGATATTCATTTTAATAATAATATAAATAATTTATTACACATGAAACACATATATTGTTTCTTAAGAAATTTATCAAATCCACTACAGGTATGTTCAGCTTTAAAGCAACTTTTTAAAAGGTGCGATTCCTAAAAGGTTGTTGGAACATATGTAACAAAATTAATATCTTTTAAGCAAATACACAGAGAGTGGTTTACAGCCGGATGATTTTAGTCTATGTATTCTGGGAATGGATATGGTGGTTACACAAAGTGACAGCAAGCTACATGCTATGTTGGTTAGACATCAAAAACATTGACAACAATCAGCACTGTCATGCAATATTCAAACACGACATTCATCTTGAGGATTCACTCACCCAACTGGCACATGCTACCATGCCACCCAGGAAGACAGTGGCACGTGCCGTTTGTAGGATCACAAATTGCACCATTCTGACATAAACAACGCTCTTGGCAGAAGTTTCCAAAAGTGCCATATGGGCAAGCTAAGAAGCAAACATATTTTAAACAAGAAAATCACAATGTTTTAAGCAATGTTTGCTTCACACGAGATCTTATAGGAACATAAAGGTTTTAAAAAGAATAATGATTAACGCTTTCCGAGTAATATTAGAATCCAAAAATTAATATTGTAAGAAATAAAAAAGCTTATAAATATTCGCTTTTAAGGTGTACAGTATTAAAAGGTGAAGGAAAATATTATGAAATGCGAATGAGCCAGTTAATTTTAAGATAAAGTTAGTCTTGAATAGAAAAAAACATTCCTTAAAATAAAGAAAGGTTAAAAAGTTTATTCATAAGAATTCAAGATTTTGATTTTTGAATAAGATGAAATTTATTTTATTAAATACTTTCCTGCGTGTTGGGTTTCGAATGATGATAATAAACGTTACAAAATAATGCGATTCTTTAAAAATTTTATCACAATATATGATATATTATCTTTGTTCAAAAATGTGTATCACGTCGATTTCCGAAAAAAATACAGATTCTTAACAAAGTAAAATTATTTATTTTCGTTGAGTTGTTTTTCATAAAAATAAAAAACTGAAAAAAGGCGGGTAAAAATTAATAAATTTTTAAAGAATATAATTGTTAATCATTATATTAATAAAAAAGTATGTCATTTAATTACTAACAATGTAAGACATGAATGTCACAAAGATGGTTATATCTAATAGATTAGAAATTTATTGATTAAGTGAAAAAATTATGAAGAATATGTAATCAACAACAGTGACGAGTGACACAATGTAAGTCACTCTACCACTCATCATATATGAGCTCGTTAATTCTTTAAGAAATTTATATTTACTCGAATAAAAAAGTATACTTAATTCAAATTGCCTTATATAGAAGTAAATATCTAATGTACTTACATATATATAGAAATAACAAAATAGGGACAAGTCAAATAGTTCTTTAGAACAATTAAAATAAATACTTCCAAAACTACATATTTTAGAGAAAAAAAATCTCTCACTTCTTTAAGTAGTCAATACTTAAGCATACCGAGTCTTTTTAGATTATTTAAATAAGTTAAAATTTAAATAGATCTCTATTGAAGAAAACTTCCGATTTTGAAGTGTTGGAAAAAATGAGACGAACAGGAAAAACCAAGAATAAAATTAACTGTATTTGTGAAAGTTTATTTATATTTAAAAAGAGCTAGTATTCATACAATTTACATCTCTCAGAGAAAGGGAGAAAAGACTTAATGAATACTTATTAAGTAATTTTAGGTTTTCCCCCCCCTGCTTAAAAACGGTTTCACTCTTATAATGAAGCAGTTAAATAATGAGCCACCAAATTTTTTTTATATCAAATACATTTAAAAACCTATCTTCGAACTATTTAGGACAGATCATAAGAGAGCATAATAAACTGCATTTCTGTTAGCAATAACATTTTTAGGGGAAAAATTCTTACTTTTCAAACACTTTTCACCATGCTTTCCTGGTGGACAATGGCAGATTCCTGTTTCTGGATGACAAGATATGCCGTGACCACAATCACAGCTTTTTTTGCATTCCACGCCATGGAATCCAGCTGGACATGGTGTTTGGCAAAATGTGCCTCTCCAACCAGGTCCACAAATACAAGCTCCACTGATATGATCGCAAGTAGCTCCATTTTCACATTGGCATTCTTGCTGGCAATTTTCTCCGTATTTGCCAGGAAGGCAAGCTTTAAAAAAATTAAATGGACATGAATACTCACAGAAATTTTCCATTTAATGAGGACTCGTAGCATGCTTTCTATTCTAAAAATTTGTATAAAACAATACTTGTTGCTTTAAACAATAAAAGTATAATAGAATTAATTTGACTTAAATTTCAATTCTTCATTTGTATATGTTTCTCTTTATAATTTTATAGTATTCAAGTATAATTTACATATTTACAAATCATACTTGAGAGGCAGAAAGGACTTGAATACTGAAGATTAAAAAATATAATTGAGATTTTGGAAACAAACATATAGAGATGCTGCAGTACTATAAGCATTGTTGGATAAGGCGGAAAAAAAACTTGTAAAAAAAGTGGCGTTTAACCAGATATATGGCTTTCCAACCTACCCTCTTTCTGTTTACTATACTGAGCAAAATCCTTTAAAATGTAAAATGGATAGAAGCTCTCAATCCATTATTAATATAAGGTTACATACCAAAACATGTATTCAAAAATGCATAGATCATGCACAAATAGAAGAGCAGTAAACGAGTTATAGCTAAATCGAATAATCCAAATGCATACTCAAAGCTTGAAAAATAATGATCGAATTGTAGCATTATCACAATTAGTGTAAAACTATTAAGTATATATATGAATAGCTTGTACATAAAAGTCATTTAGTGCAATTACTTTCTGCGAAGTTTAATTTTATACTTTTTCTTTCTTCGATAAGTAATAAATTCTTCTATGATATGAAGTTAGCAAGCAAATATTGGGATCAGTTAAGGCATTTAAGACCTTTTTTTAAAAAAATCAAAGATAAACAATTTGGCATTGATACATAGCACATCAATAAAAGTTTTATCTTAGTTATTTTTCACAAAGTTGTGAGCAAAGGATATAAAAGTGGCTTCTTATAAAAATGTTAATGTTAGTTTTATTGATTGACTTTATATTTTTAAAAAAACTACCAATTTTTTTTCGCTTTGAATACTACTCAAATTTTGAAATAAAACCGAATTAAGAAGAAATATAGCATAAAGTGTATTTCACAAAACATCGGATGAAAAACAGAATTGAAATAATCCTTTAATTAGCTCAGAACCCAGCAAGAGAATTATTACTATATTTTATTTAATATTTTCAATCTATCAGTCTAAAGATTCTTTTGACATTAGGAACTTAATAATATGTGCGAACTTCTATATTTATATTTTTTTGCTGCACGTATTTGCAGAACAATTAATTGTTGTTGTTGTTGTCGTGTCCTTCCCGCAGGGAAGGAATGGAAGTTGCCAGTGCCTGTGAGACACAGGTTGGACTTCTTAACGATAGATGGCGACGCTACTTATCTCCACCTCCACAATTTTGGCATAGAACTGAATGGGAGGGAAATATTCTCCAGCCCCCTGCACTCGTGGTTTCTGCTGCGACCGCCTACAAGACTTTCGGACCCACTGATTTAACCAGCACGTACTCCGTCTATACTCGGTGGTATTTAGTGGCATCGGGCATCGAACCCAGGCCCTCAGGTCTGGAGTCCGATGCTCTAACCACTAGACTACCCACGGCCCCAGAGACAATTAGTACAAAAAAATGATACCTAGCATTGAAAAAGTTCAAAGCTTAATCAAAATTTGTAGAATTCAAAGTTAAATTGCAAAAATATATAACCATTCTCAAAATAACTTTTTAAAAATTAAAACTTACGTTTTTGACATAGTGGCCCACTCCAACCGGGTGGGCAAATACATTCACCAGAAAATCTATCGCATTCTCCCCCATGGAGACATTCACATTCATTTTGACAATTAGGACCGTAGCTTCTTGGACTGCATGCTAAAATGATTAGAAAACAACAGGAATTAGGTTTTATAAGTAATTTTATAAGTTAAAACAAAAACCAACTTAGAATTAGTTAAAATATATTTCACATGAACAGGGCAAAAAACGTTACGATAAAATAAAGTAGCAGTAAATTAAAAATAGACTTACATATTATCAATATTAAAAAATTAACGTTTTAAAATCCCATAACGTACAAGACGGTAAAATCACATAAATAATTACGTTATAATATTCATTTAAATTAAATCACTATAATGTCAAAGAATATTCAGTATAATTTAATGAATTGTTACTAAGCAGTTATTTAAAAAAATGTGTACATTTTTACAGCATATATTTCTTTAAGTTAATTAACAGTACGTTTGTTAATTTTATACAACTGAAGTCTTCGTGAAGTTAATAAAAATTCCTGATCTATATCCTGATAACTTTTAGTTTTAATAATTAAAAAAGAGGCCTACATGGTTTCTTAAATTATTTTTGCTCAATTTTCCTTTTACACAGCTCAAAATATCACTTGTGTCATCCTAAAACAATTAAACCCATTTCTCAAGATTCGGTAATGCCCCAAAATTTTCTTCCTAATATTTAAAATTTTCTTTCGTACCCAAACCCCTCGAAATATAAAATCATGTTTAAAAATTAAGAATTTCCTTTCCGAGAAGATTACATTTGATGCAGAGCTGTTCGTCAAGAGCTTCATGGATTAGTTTTTAAGATTGTGTTGCAAAATGTAAGACCTGATTACTGAAGACCATCCCCAAAACGCGTGCAGCAATTCAAAGATTATCTAGATTAGAGCCTTGGTGACTTGAAAAATGTAGTTTGGTTTTACGAATTGTCTTATAATTTGTCTCCCTCCCCCCCTCAAAGAAGAGTTTAGGTTTGGCAACGTCCAGCTGAAGTATTCCATACTACATTGTTTTTAGTTGTAAAACATGTAAAGGTAACTATTGTGACTAACATGCAAGGGGTACTATTTCTTTGCATTCCTTACTATCAATAGTTATTCTGAAAGATCGGGTGATTGCACAAAGATATTTGAATGAACTCCACGATCCATTGATGTAGGAAACCTTCCTACGGGGTTGTTTTTAGTTTCAGGAGGATAATGTTTCCAACTACAGTAGAACGTCGTTTATCCGAATCAATTGGGACTGGACACCGTTCGGATACGGGATTGTTCGGATAACCGAAAATCGAATGTGATCCATGTAGTATATGAAACCGGACATTATACGAATATTGAAAATCATCACATGCGGGAAACATGATTGAAGAAAAAGCAAAATAGGTGCAAAATGTAGCAATTTTACCTTTATTGTGGAAAATAATCACTTATTTTTCGCTGTACCATTGACCTTTTTCGCTGCAAGGTCTCTGATTCTCTTGAGCAACAGTAGTTGAGTAGGAGAGCACTCTGATTGCTGTTCGTACCACTCCATAGCAGTCTCTAAGGCATAAAACGCGTCAGCATTTGATGGACCCTTGCTACTTTCGTTGTTGTTGTCCTCGTCTTTATCCGTTTCATCGTCGACAGGGTCGGATTCTTCTTGCACGGAAGTCACAATCTCGTCATCATTTAGCATTTGAAATCCACAGTCTTCTACATCGTATGCCATCCAGGTTTCTACATCTTCTTCGTCGCATTCTTGAAATCCTGGGATCGATTGGACAAAGTCAGTAATCTCCAACCTGTGGTCGTCATTGAAGTCTTTTTCGTCTTCTATAAATCTGGACACAGGTTATTCCATGCATTTTTCACCAAATCACACAACTGAAATTCCCCAAAAATCCCTCACCTTGGGTTTCCCGTCACTTTTGGCCTCACGCGAAACAGCTGTTGAGCATTGCAATGTTCGAAAACGTATTCATGTACAGTACATGTAGTTGACCCTTCCCCTCCCCCCAAAAAACTGGTTCGGATATTTGACGCTCCGGATAATAAACGTTCGGATAAACGAAGTTCTATTGTATACAGAAGAGTTCATCACAAATTCATTTAATGAACGCGAGGATGAGGTGAAACAATTGCTTTTATGTGTCCTTAGTCATTTGACTCAAAATTATCGAACATTCTTGGGGATATTTGAGCGGCAAGTGAGAAGACGATTTGTTCCATCTTAATCAGCAACATAATTTAGAGACATTTCACAGAAGAAGAATGGTATAAAACACGTTATTTTGTATGAGAGATCTATGTATATCTATTTCACACTGAATTGATGCTCCCCGTAATGCTGAAGGTACAGAGGTGGGCAACACTATATCAAAAAAGTGAATTCGGATTCCAAGGGTTTTTAGTATTGTCTACACACTTGTATATTTTAATATCAAAGAATTAATAGTTTAGTTGAACAAAACACTTTTTAAAATAACGGTGTCCTTGACTGTTTAAATAAGATTTATGCATATTAACAAACGGGGATAGTATTATATCTGTAATCCTTTAAGTGTTACTCCTGAAAATGGGAATACAACTTCAAACTTACTTATGTTATCTATTCTTATACTGACTTAAATTTCTTAAAACTGATGAAAAATGATTTATATCTCATTTCCACCAATAATTGTTAAAAATCTTTTCTCTGAAATCTAAGAATTACTGCTTGTTTTATTTCTGTTAACTTTGTAAAAACTACTACTATTTTGACAAGAATAATTAATGTATAAGCAGTTTTTTAAAATATTTTGTAAAAATATATTAGAAAAGCTTACGCTGGTGGCACTTAGTTCCTGTCCATCCGGCAGAACAGTGACACCTTCCGTTGACTCTGTCACAAGTAGCTCCATTTTCACAATAACATTGATTTTTACAATCCTGTCCATACTTATCAGGAGGACATTCTAAATAAAGAATAAACAACAGATAAAATAGTTAATGATCTTTTAAAAAAATATTTATTTTAATAAAAATAGTTTAGAAAACCTTTCATTCAAAATAATTTTACTCACTTTTTTCGCAAGATTTTCCAATGAATCCTGTAGGACACATACATTTTCCATTCTTTGGATTACATGTAGCTCCATTTTCACAAGTGCAATTTTTTAAGCAACTTTTACCGTATTTTCCCTTAGGGCAAGCTGTAAAAGGAGAATCGTGTATGAATGCAAGCATCTGAACTGAACTCAGGGGTGCAACAGCCCATGTGGGGGCCAAGGCCTAATGTGCTTATCTCATTCTGCGTGACCTTAGGCACTGGGGTGCATGTGTAGATGTTACGGTCAAGTGGTCAGTCTAACTCGAAACTCCCAGTGTTCAGTTCCCAAGCAAGCTTGGTACTCATTTATCGACCCACTGAAGGGATGAAAGGCTGAGTCGACTTTGCCCAGCACAAGATTTAAACCACGAATCCGTAGCGCAGAAGCGAGATACTCTACCACTTAGCCACTGGGCTTCATACAAGCATCTACAAAACCATAATTTGAAGAATATTTGCAAGAAGGGGGTTCTTGGTTATATTTATTAGGTAGCCTTGTTTTTTATTTACTGTTAAGTCTGACTATAGTACTGATTGTTTAGTCTGATTGTAATGCCAATTGTTTTCTTTAATATACTTGTTTTTCCGTAGAATTAAGATGCTTTTAATGGTACTTCTAGTTTTATATGCATATATTGAGGATGTATATATAAAACCAGAACATACAGAGTATATACAACGAGTAGAGATTGAGTAAGAATGAGAGAGTAGAGAATGTTCATAAAGAGAAGTTGAATAAATTAAATTTCGTATAATACTTGTTGGAAATTTTTAAAAAAATAATATATATATAAAAGCTAAAACTGAAGAATTATGAAAGAAACCTTCAATTTTTCTGGTGATATTACAATCCAAATTTCATAAGATAGTTTTTAATTATTATTTCTGCTTATTTTAGCTGTTTCTTAGAAAGACTGATCCATAAGAAAACAATGATCTTTTGTTCAAATTTAAGGAAAAACTCTTAAAGAAGGCTCTAATTATGGTTTGCAGCCCCGGGGTTAAAATAATTAATCCCGGGATTTAATTTTTGTCTGAATTATATTTTGAATTTTTTTTCAAAGTACTGTGAGTCTGGTATTACATTTAATGTATCTTATTTACATTTTTTTGTACTGTATACGTTTAATGTCAGTTTTCTTACGTGTTGAACCTTGAAGGGTTCGAAGCGGGTGTGTATGTTAAACCGTGAAATTTGATATTTGTTTTCTCTTATTTTCTTCTGTAACTTTCTCCCCATCGCGAGCGGAGTCAGAAAACGGACATTTCTCCCATCCACAGGATGTCCGGTCTCAGCTAACTTGAATATAGACAATTAGAATTTTTAAAAGATATCTAGTAGGATTTTCAGCCCGGGATCCCGGAATTCTGAAACCCTGGGATCCCGGTTTATTTTATCCAATAACGAAATCCCGGGATTTAATTTTTGTCTGAATTATATTTAAAAAAATTTCTAAGAATTTAGTTCTTCAAAAAATTATATATTTTTTTATGAAATAAGTACGTAAATTTTTTTTGTGCAATTATAAGTGTGCTATAGGTAAAATAAAACATATATGTACAGCTCTCATTTCTCGTATGGGAGAATGTCGCACAGATCTAAGTGGCTCACTGCGATGTTTACACAATAATATAAGCAACATCTCAAATAGATTTTGCCACAGTTTCTTCTTCAATTAAATGCCGTTAATTAATAGCGGCATTTGGAAGACTTGAGACACTTCAAATCCCATTGCATTACTAACAGCTCATGCAACTGGATCTTCAATTTTAAATGAGGTAACACTTGTAATTGATTCACATTCTGATTCAATAACTGAATTAATTTATATATAAAAACTATTAAGCGTAGCAGAAGAACTAAATAAAGTTATCAAAGAGGTATATGCACCACTGCAGTCTATTAGATTTGAGACACTGTCATCAAAAATTCAAAAAGAAATGTCTCTTTTTTGAAAATGGAGGGAGACGTGGTGACTACCTGAAAAGAACATGCTCCTATTTAATGAACGATAATACCTACTAGTAAAAAATCCAAACGTGCATTTTCTTCGGCAGGACAATGTGTAACAAAAATAAAAAGCAGTTTCAACGATGAAACGCTGGAGGAGTTGTGTTTCTATAAGCTTATTTACGGAAGCACAAGAAATAAAGAAATGCTTTTTTAAAAAAAATTTTACTATGTATTATTTTTATTTGTTTTTATGATGAATTAATTTTATTGGCTTCATTAAAATAATATTAAATCAATTTTTAATTATATTTCCAATTTTATTATGCAATTTTAACTATGCTAATATGTTAGTATTTTAAAAAAATAGCTCAATCCTAATCCCGGGATCTTTATAATGTAATCCCGAAATCCCGGGATTGAAAATATGACACGGGATTGCAAACCCTAGCTCTAATGCCCTTAGAGAGGCAGAAAGGGATGTTTTCCTGAGACAAATTCGAAGTGTTTATCTGTCAGTTTGCAGACACACTGTCTGAGTCAGGGGAATGAATTTTCAACCGGACCAATTAATAGATAATGTTCTATCTGTCATTTATAATTTAGATTTTCTGTAAAGGGACTGGAGCTGTATATGCGACACATTTCGTGATTTTGCATTTTTTCTGCCTAATATATCATTACGGTAATTATCATGGCGTGGTTCTGATGTCAAAGTAGATTAGGGAATTTTAAAAAATTATCTAGATTAATATTAATGAATTAATATAATTTTTTTAATAATTTTATAGATTTAGCATAAATACTTTATCTTTCATATTGTGATGCTAGATTTATTTTATGCAAGTAATAAATCAATACCTTGAGTGCACGATGGTCCCATTTTTCCAGAATCACAAAGACACGTTCCAGTTACAGCATCGCATTCTCGAAGACCGCAGAGACAAATTTTCAAGCAATTAGTTCCATAATAGCCCTCAGGACAAGCTGCAAAAATATTAAAATATTTAACTTTTTAGCATTACGTTCTTATAGGAAAATAAATTTAATTTTTAAAATCATCTAAGTAAATATAGAGTTCATATCTGCTTTAAATTTCTTTACTTAAGAGATTATAAAAAATAAATTATTTAAACACCACATTAACGCAGATTAGAAATAAGTTCTATTTCCATATATTCTTAATGAAAATTTTTAGACTTCTACAATGACAGAGATAAGAGAAAGAGAAAAGAAATACCGTAAAATAAGGGGTATAACGCGCACTTTTAACACAAAAAATAAGATCGAAATTTACGGGTGCCGGGGATAAAAAGAATAGTTTTAAAAATTAAAAAAAAAATGATATGAGCATAAAAGAAGAGACTTCTATATATATATAGAAATATTATTTATTTAAAAGAAATTACATTCCTTATGAATTTAAAAGGTTGTAGCTCTAAAAATACACAGTTTTTTCAAAAGCTTGGGTAAGTACTACCGCGAATAAATGACTTCAAAATCTTAAGAGTATTGCACACGTACATTTCAAGTTTCTTCGTGAAAAAGAGGGTATGCATTATACGGCGAATGTACCTAAAAATTAAAAAAAAATGTAGTTTGAAAATATAGGTGAGTGATATAAGCCGGATTTTACGGTAGTTATACAAATGTATCTTATAAACTGACAATCCTCCCCAAATTATAAATCTCTCTCTTCCTTCTCATTTACTCACGCGTTGTTTCAATACATTTCTAAATTCTTAATACAAGAATGAGCCATAGAGTCACATAGAAGCTAGGTTTGGATACATAAGTATAACAGTAGCACAAATGAAATCTTTGCTTTTAGAGAATTTAAATTTTTGCTTATTGAATAGAAGCAGCGCTTTCGATAGACAATTCGAATACTTTTTGAGGTAGGGGAAGAATTCAGATTCCAAAAGTTTTCTAAAGTGAATTACTGAAATATTGTATCCCTGTTGAAGTAGCTTGTTTTTCACATTGCGTAATGAATAACATCTTTCGTGGAGAAGGATTATTTGTATAACTGGTTTAATCTAATTCTCAGGGGTTGGGGTAGCCTAGTGGTTAGAGCATCGGACTCCAGACCGGAAAGGCAGGATTCGATGCCACCAAATACCCTCCGAGTACGTGCTCGTTAAATCAGTGGGTCCGAACGTCTTGTGGAAGTCGCAGCTGAAACCATGAGTGCAGGGGGCTGGAGAATATTTCCCTCCCCTCCAGTTCCATGCCTACATTGTGGAGGTGTTCGATGCCCGATGCCACCAAGTATCCTCCGAGTACGTGCTCGTTGAATCAGTGGGTCCGAAAGTCTTGTGGGCGGTCGCAGCTGAAACCATGAGTGCAGGGGTAAGGAGAATATTTCCCTCCCTTCCAGTTCTATGCCTACATTGTGGAGGTGGAGATAAGTGGTGTCGCCATCTATCGCGTAAAAACCGAGCCAAAATCGTACTGTCACCTGCATGGGTGCTCAACGCTTCGGCTAAACGACAGGTGTAAAATTCTAGCCCTCAACCGCGATGAATTTCGAGGACCTTGATCCGATGTTACTGTCGATCAGGTGGCATAAACAACAACATCTAATTCTCTGACTTGCAACAAAATGTCATGGCTAAGTACAGAAGCAAATAGAGTAACTATGGCGACTGTGAGACGTACGCTGCTTTTCCTATGATACTAGGAATGTATGTGCTATATCATACATTCGTTATAGTCTTGGGGGCCTTAAACCTCGCCCTAAAGCGCAGGTTAATTAAATAATTGTTTATTATAGTTATTCTCCGAAGAAGCACGAATGCTATTGGAGATGGACCTCATAATTCTGAGTCACGATGAAGTGACGTGAATGACTTCTGAACTGGCACCTTACTCACAACGCCAACATGAGGATTTTAAGCCTCGACAGAATTAACATGCATCAGGAATTAATGACACAAGGGCTCGGACCCACAATTTGGCAGAAACAACGTCGACTACGAGTTCGTGGTCATGATCACGTGGTTACCGAGGCCACCCAACATGGCGAAAGAAGATCATATAGATATAATATAAAGCTTACATATGCACTGAATATAACATATATTTAGTTTATTTGATAGGTATATGAGTACTCTACACACGTCTTTCAGAATGTTTTCATATTATTCAGAAATAACTATTTATATTCACTACTCGTTTGCTAATGATATTCGAAAATAAGTGTATTAATTTTATGGCGTAATTAGGACAATTCCGGATGATCGCGAAAGCCCCTCGTTATATAAGAAATGATGATATCCGGAAAGCCATTAAAATTAATAGTTTGAAGTTTCACATTAAAAAAATAGCTAAGAACTTTAATTCTCTACCTCATACCAATAACGTAGATATGTTAAATCTTCATGACTACAATCCAAATATTCATACTAAAAGACCGAGAAGAATACTTCTCGATTCTTACAATCCACCATAATTTTAATTTAACAGTGCAATTTTTATTTATTGCAAGTTTTATTTGCTAAATCTTTAACTTTTAAATTTTGTATCTGTATCTCTTGCTACTGGACAAGCCCTGCTCTTCCTATCCAATACTACTTTCTTAGTCTTCTGAGCAGCCAATGAGAGTCAATTTCATCATGTTCCAAGAGCCACACAGCTCTCTGACATGCACCCAAAACTATTCATCAACATGAACTTTTTCGAACGATTGGCTCGGCCTGTCAGGAACCTTCATCTCCCAGCATGAAAAAGTACACAGTTGACTCCGCATCTATCACCAGATATGGGATGGAGGGCCACAAGCGGCCCATATGCCCAATATTAGCACCGAAGGAAGTTAGCATAGTTTACGAAAAATCTATTTAAATTTAAATTTTGATAAAAAAATGATATTCTAAACATATAATTTTTGTTATCTGTTAAGAATTAATATTTACTGAATTTAGGAATACTTAGAAAAATTATTTCACTAAATAGTACATTTTAAGCCCTTGCACAATTTTTTTGATTTTTTCCCCCATGAAAGCTTACAATATTAATAACGAAAAGTTAGTGCGTTAGATAAAGATTACTTACCTAAAATGTTAGATCATAATAGAGTATTATCAATTGAAAATTAGAACTTACCTTGGTCACAATTTGTCCCATTGAATCCTGGCGGGCATTCTTTCAAGCATTCTCCATTTTGAGGGTTGCAAACAGTTCCAGAAGGACAGTTGCAAGTATTCTGACACGTTTCACCATAACGGTTTGGTGGACAAACTGTTTCACACTTTGAGCCAGTAAAACCAACTTTACATTCACATTTTCCTGTCTAAAGAATAACGTAAGGTTGCAGTGGCAGCAAAGTAAATCACATAAAAGCAAGAATTCAGCTTTCAATAGCAGTTTTTTTTTTAAAAACTCAAATCAGAAAACACACAGTGTTAAGCATTTGAATAACGAATAAAGGTTAATATAATTATAATAAAACTGAACATAGAAAATACGTAATAAAGAGAAAATGGTTGTTCAAAATAAATGATCATGCGAAGAACTGCACAAAGATTTAAAAAAAAATATTTTTAAAGTTATGTAAAAAAATTTTTTTGAAATATTATGAAAATCCATTTGTTTTCAGAACTTACCTTGAAGATGTTTTGAATTTGGAAACGCCATTTAGGTATTTAAAAATATGCAGTATACCCACCTGATCCCATTTTTTTTTTCAAACTGAGAAATATAAACTATATTTAAGCTCTGAAAGTATTTTGAGCCCTCACAGTCTAAAATTTACTATATTAAAACTTAAAAAACACACACATATATAATAAATATAATTCAGTTACAAAATTATATGCTAATATTTACCTTTGAATTGCATTTTTGAGTGTGCTCTTTTACGCACTTGCACTGACTTCTACAATTTGGTCCAAAGGTATGATCAGGGCATGGTAAATTACATTTAGGTCCAAATAATCCAGGATCGCATTCGCAGTACCCAAATATCTTATTACAGCGTCCACTGGAACAGCGCTGTGGACAATTTTTCTCACACTTTTCACCAAATTTACCTATAAAGTAGATAGTAAGGCATTGAATCAGAAATGGTATGAGTTAAAATAAGATAAAAAAAATACATCAGTTCTAAAGTAATGGTGCTTTAGTAAGCCGTTACCTGCCTGTTGTGACGTTTTCGCGCCACACAGCTGCAAAATCAACTTCTTTATGTGGATAGTATTACACCATTTTTATGCACACGTGCACCCCAAAAAATATTGCGAGGTCTTTTCATCTGACATTTCCCGGATAACCGATGGAAGCGAAAAAAATACCACTCCGCCAACGAGCCGGAATCCTGAGTGTAATTCGGGGTGTAAGAAGCGATCGCCTCATCCGAAAGGCAGTGGAGAAGGAGTCCACTTTGAAACGTTGGCAAGAACGGTTGTGTTTGCCTCCTCCTTTGCAAATAACATATTCGGTTGTTTTGAAATAATCAATAGTATGAATAATTTCTATTTAAATGCAAATATTGTATGTAATACCTGTGCACGTAAGTAAATCAATTATTTAATTTCTTAACTCTCACGCTACCTATCAATTCTCCCAAACGCCACACCATTTTGCCGGGTATTTTACTACGTTCTGTGTGACTGTATGTTTTTTTTACGTTATTGTTATCTAAGGTTTATTAAGGTTTCGATTATATTGAAACATTTTCTTACAGCTCTCCCCTGTTGATTTAAATGAAGCCAGGATTTAAATTTCTAAAATGGAAATATATTTATCTTTTAGCCCCAGTAAACCCTTTCTCAGAGTCGATTTCCACAAAAACCAATTTTAGCGGATTTTTACAAAAGAAATATGCTTGCCAAATTTTTAGTCCATGCGTCTAAAATTAAAAAAAAAGGGGAATTTTTATCCACAGTGATGATCTTTCAACCCTCTCCCCTTGGGAGCCAATTAACATAGAACACAATCTAGTGGATCTCTACTCAACAAAAGTAACATGTCTGCCAAATTTCATTTCTACGGATCTAAGAGCTCCAGAGATTTCGTGATGAGTGAATGAGAGAGCCACTTTTGATTTTCAATGTACAAGGTCTAACCTTTCATTACTTATTTAAATTAAGCCTTTTAATAGTTTGTTATAAGCCAGACAATCTTATACAAAATGGACTAAAAACTAAGAAGATTTTTTAAAATTTTTTTATGTTTGACTGATTAACTAACAGCTCTCAGAAAAGTATAACAAAAGAAAGCATCGAGAGAGAATTAAGAGAATTTAAATTACATCTAAGAATCTGTGTAGCTAAAAATTACGGAAATTAGACATATTCTGAGAGAATTGATAGTATTTTCCCCGTGTAAGTAGAAATGTAATCCGGGGCATTAACATTTTTTCTCAACTGCAATCTAAGAATACAGAAAAGATCAGTTTTTTTTTAAATAAGGAGGCAATAATCATGATTTCGATAAAGTTAGAAATATCTACTGGGTTAAAAACGACATATAACCAAAATTAGATCATTATTACCATTTACTGGTGGATTGACTTTTCCATATCATTGACCCCTTGCCCTGTTTTTTGGTTTTCGGTAGATCCCTACTTATCGAATATTGATTTTTTGCAAATTTATCAACTTAAATGCGTTTTTGACAGCAGATATAGAGCTTCTCACTTTAAAATATTTAATTTTCTAACTTTAATAAAGTATCGTGTTTAAAACTTAAAAAACATATGTTTATTAACAGGATTAAAGTTTAGTTAGACATAAGAAACTGCTTTATAAAATAACTAAGCTACAAGCAAATGCTTTTTAATGGGATGAATTTGGAGCTTCAATTACAAATTTTCAACATTTGGTATCAATCTTGTTAAGTTTAACCCTAAATGTCCTCGATTAGTAGTGTGTCCAGTCTTTTTCTTTCTTTTTTTGTTTTGGATATTGAAAACTGCACTGCAACTCTTTCTCAGGATGAAAAATAATTAAACACTTTCTCAAGATATTCCGTTATTCCGAAAGAATAACACGTAAATCTTTTTAAAGCCAAAATTATTGACAATCGTTTCAAAACTTTCCTTTAAGATATTCGTATTTTTTTTCAATGCGATCCTATGAATTGATTGCTTAATGCAGCATTACCATAGCCAAAGCATACTCAAACCTAGTTTCAAAATCTGAAATAAAGGGCATTTAAGTGTTGAAAGTAGGTTAAAACGTCCTTTTTTCTGGCAGGTTTTCTGTGACAAATTGAGAAACTGGAAAAATTCACGACATGTAATGTTATACTTCTTTACAGGGGCATAGCTACCGCCTTATCAATGATACGGGGCCTCCAAGTTACAGGAGACCCAATATGTGCAAGCAAAATATTGTTAAATGTTAAAAAACCTAAAAAAAAAGCCCTCAAGGTATTTTGATACAGGGCCCATTCAGGACTAGTTACAACAGTGATCCTCTAGCTCATAGGTTCCCAAACATTTTTGTCTCACAGACCCCTTGCCATGTTTTTCAGTTTGGGATAGACCAGAGGTCGGCACCCTTTTGAGTCGGAAGAGTCAAAAATTACAATTTACAAAATTTCAAAGTTTTTAAAGAGCCACAATTTTTTTTCTTGCCGACAACAAATAGTACTTGCATAAATAAAGTTTTTTGATTAAAAAAACTAATCTATTTTTTTCTATCATAAGAAAAAATATCTTTTTATTCATATATAAGTAGTGGTTTTCACAACAAATTAAATAATATATATATGGCATTATTATATAATTACTTATTATTAAGTTAAAAAATTAAAACAGTTAAACATTTACTTACAGTACTAACTTATATTTCAATAACAAACAATTAAGCAAACAAATCCAATGGGAGCGATGGCTTTACACATGGTCCTAGAAAGTTTGGGTAAGTTTGGCTCATAACTTGTTGTTTTAAGTTTCAAACAAGACTCTAAATTTTCATTTGTTAGTTGGCTTCTTACTTTACTTTTAATTATATTCATACAAGAGAATGCTTGCACGCACGAATGTCAATACGAAGAAAGTCAGCACTCCAAATGCCAACTTCACTGTAGAAATCTGGAAGACTATCCCATGCATCGAATATAAGTGCCTCAACACGCCTCATTTCTTTTAAAGCTGTCCACTTTAGTTGCGTTAAGTATATACATTTCAGGACCTCCAACTCTTCCAACTTGATTTTCTATTCTGTAAATTTTCCACTCTACAAAGCTTTACTTTTTAAATCGATCAATTGCATTTCTAGAGATCCAGTATCAGTCCCGAATGGCTCAATGTGGATTTCGTTACTATTCGTGTTGAAAGGATTTACTATGAATTCTAGAGTGGTTTTGTTGGTTTTTAATTGCTCAAATCTGTCAGCAAATTCGTCTTTAATTTTTTTTATAACTGTGCTGAATTAATTCGTGTCAACAGTTGCACTGATTTTACCGCGATATTACTTTAGAAATTGAAAATGAAGCAATTTAGTGCTCTGAATATCTTCTGCAGAAAGAATTAATTTTTCTTCCAAGCAAACCAATTCTTCTACCAAAACATAGGCTGGGTTTCCCTTTCTTTGTAGTTTTAGAATTCAGCTTATTTAATTTCGCTGTGATATCTACCATAAAGTAAAATTTTTGCAACCATTTGTTGTTCTCTAATTCAGGGTGATTAATGCCTTTTTCATTGAGGAATGTATTTATTTCACTCAAGCTCAAAGCAAAACGTTTCAACACCTTACCTTTGGGAAAGCCATCGCACTTAATTGTGAACTAGCTTTTACCCGCGGCTCCGCTCGCGTTGATGCATTTAAATAACTGTCAAAGTCGTAATCATTATCATTAGAAAGTAAATAATATAATATGGTAATTTTTTTATTGCTTGACTGGAACTAATAAAATTTAAAAATTCTAAAATTGAGCTTAGTTTAAAAAAAAACTGAAAACGTAATTTTCTATAATAATTAACAACAAAAATTCAATATCTTAAACTATTAATATTTTTAAAAATCGAAACTATCTACGTTTAATATATAATTCCTCTTTAAAAGAGCTCAAAACAGGATATTATTCTAAGATGCTACTGTATGCCATATTATATGTTCTTCTGTCGGTTGCAAATATGTGAAAATTTGGGCATCGGACACACCGATCAGGCTACATATAGTTGGCCATGGGGAAAACATTGCTTTTCCAAATGCACCCTGCTACCTGAAATGTTAGCTTTGTTAATAGCAACAGTAATACTGGAAATTGAACTCGTTTGAATTGAAACTGTAGGTCAGTGGGGATACTTGGAATTCGAGGTATGAGAACACTATCCTTTTTCATGACACAAGTTAAAATATTGGCACCAAGTATATTCTGCATCAGTTTTGTGATCCAAAGCCTCATTCCTTTACATAGTCGAGGAGCATCGAGATTTTGCATAAGTATAACTGGTACATTTAGTTTTAATTGAACTTTATGTGAGGGTACACCCGAAAGTTCAAGTGAATTTAAGGACTCCGTGGGATATGAAGTACTTTGTTCTTTATCCATGGTTTATCCATTCTTTGTTCTTGATCCATTTATTTATTGATAAATATTTCTTCATTTACCCTCTCCTCCGCACATCGTTTAAATTTTCAACGTTGATTTTATAGACAATGTCATTGTTAGGCGCCAATATTGATCTTGCGCGCAACCACTGATCCCAATTTAAATTTTGTTGCAAGCCCGGGTAAATTTGAGCAATAAGATTTACATCATTTTCTTCTACATTACAGAATTCTGTGGAAGTAAAATATAACCTCCAGCATTTGCGTCCAAACATTCATAACTGATTTTCAATTGCGTCTCTGCATAATGTTCCGAATCTAGGTCATTATGAAGATACACTCTCATATTCGTTTTCAGACTGAATTTTTTTCAACTTTTGCCCATAAGCTTGATGATTTAATAGAGACTGATTTCATCTGCCCGTGTACGCCCACTGGATTACAGGGAGAAATTTTCAAAATTCACCAACCAATATATAATAAAGATACTATTCCTCCTATAATATCGGTACTATCTCGTAAAGTGGCCGTGGTAGCCGAATGGTCTAGGCATTGGATCATGGCTAGCGTGTCACGAGTTCGATCCTAGTACCACTAAAGATCCGCCGTGTAGGGGAGTGATGCACGTTAAATCTGTCGAGAGCCCAAACGTCCTCCCGTTGGTGTGGTGTGGTAGTTAGGAGAGGGGGTGCCAGCTCAGGTGTCGTCCGCGTCACTTGACCATGATTCAAATTACGCGGACCGTCGTCAAAAAGCCCTCGTGTTGCTAATCAGTGCGACGTTAATATTCTCTCACTATCTCGTAAATCCTGAAGAGTCGATTTAAGGCTTCTATAGCGTTCTTGTGAGACATCGTACTTTCACCCCACACTAAAAGCTGACATTGTGGAAGCATCCCGCTTTGAGAGCTATTTTTTCTGAAATTTCAGATGAGTGGATCTTCAAATGCAAGATTAAGCGATAATTTTAAAACAGAATGTGCTGTACGACTGTTGGTCAGTAAAGTCGCGGCTATACCAGAAGAAGCCGTAGAAACTGCTATCTTCTGGGTTTTTCTGATGGTCATTAATAATAAGTTTAGCAAAAACGTTTTTCCGGTTCCTCCAGGGGCGTCGAGAAAAAGAGTGCACCACTGCCGGATTCTATTTTGCGTAACACTTGTTGGAAAACGTGACTTTGTTCTGGAGTTAATTGAGGGATAAATTCTGTTACTTAATGTTGCAATGCTATAAAATCGTAGTTTAATTCTCAAGCAATTTCATTATCGAAGCTATTTCAGTCGACATGTCTAGGACAAATCATTCCAAAATCATGTAGCTTCTTCCCAACCATTTTGAAAACCTTTATTGCGTTTCGTTGTAGATGTGTTCATTGAAAGGCATATTTGCTTGTACTTGCTGCAATCGTCACAAAATATCTTCCGCCATGTAGTCTTTGTACTTATTCCAAAAGGTTTGACGATTAGAAAGACCGAAGATGAAATAAGTATTGCATAAAGCTCCCTAATTTTATTCGGCGAGTGACAATGTATGGCTTCTCCTCTACAGCAATATCTAGTATATCTTCAAACTAACTCCTCCATATAAAATATCTAGGTTCAGTATAAGTGAGAAAATTGAGCAAAATATGAATATTTTATAATTAGGTTAAAAAAAAATTTCTAAGTAATAAATATTCAATAAATCAAAACTTTTTATAAAACTGTCAATTAATATTACCATAGAATCTTCAATATCATACGCGCAATTCACTAAAACTTTATTTCGTTTCTCTCTTTAAAAGTGGGAGAAAATTTACATTAAAATATCTGGGATTTGTCGGAATAGAGAACTTCTTAGCCAACTTGGCGATATTCCTCAAAGTTTGAGTTTGACATTTAACAAACGTAACGTAATAAACGTTAGACGTTTAATAAAAAACCCTTTAAAAAATTGCTTTTTGTAAAGATGCTTAATTACACTATGCTTCAGATATTTGTTATAAATGTGAGAAAAATTTTTATTAAAATTTCCATTATTGACCAAATGCATAATTGTGCACCAACTTGGCGGGGAGTAAGCAATGTCCCACGGTTTTAACCGCATAGTTCCCCTGTTCCTGTAGGAATATATAGTTAAAATATAACTTATGTTACTCGCTGATAATGTAGCTTTTCATTGGTGAAAAAAATTTTAAAATCGGACCAGCCGTTTTTGAGATTAGCCGTAACAAACAGACAGACAGAAAAAAAAATTTTAAAATTGATTTTTTGATATAAGTACCGTATATACCTATAAATGCATTTAGTAAAAAGCTGCTGATTTGAAATTACAAACTGACACTTCAATTTTATTTATTTATATAGATAAGGAGGTCGGAATACTGGGTCTCCATTTCGCTTAAGAATTCTTTAAACTGAAGATTGTAAAGTGCTTTTGACAAGATGCCTGCTAACAATCTTGATTACCAAATTCATGACATCAACTATTTCGGCTGGAAATGTTTGGGCTCAAAGCGCTCGCTTCTTGGTGGCCCAGTGAAACGTAAGAATTTCGTTGTTCATTTTGTTCCGTAGAATCGTTGTTGCCCTTTACTTCTTCCTGTCATACTTCTGGCTCCATCAGTTGCTGTTTATACGATTTTATTTAAATTGATGTTATTGTCTTCAAGGCATTTTTGCACGGCATTCACTATATCTTCCCCTCTAGTTGGCCCCGAGAGCGATAGCAATCATAGAAGCTTTTCTTTTGGACCTTGGGAAGACATATACCTGACAAAAAGGACAACTTGTGCCGTGTCTTTTATGTTGCAAGACTCATTTATAGCAAGTGATAAGGCAGAAGAATATTGAATATCTTCCACCTGCAAATATATTCAGAGCGATTTGTGTGCGACTACGATATGATTCAGAACGGTTTTAATTTTTTTTTTGGATAAATTAAATAATATTTGCATATGGAACTAAAGAGCAGCAGTTTCCCATCCAAAGAGCTGCATGTGGCTCGCGAGCCGCAGGTTGCCGACCCCTGGGATAGACCCTTGCTTAATTAATATTGAATTTTTGCAAATTTATCAACTTAACTGTCTTTTTGACAGCTGGTACTACCACCCCTACTTTAAAAGAATTAAATTTCTAACTGTAATGAAGTATAGTGTTTAAAATTTAAAAATCACATGTTAATTAATTAAATGGAAAGTTAATTAATAAATAAAACTGTTAAATATAATAACTAAACAATAAACAAATGATTTTAATGAGAGGATCTGGTGTTACAATGACAAATTTTCAACATTTGGTATCAATTTTGTCCGATTTAACCTTAAATCTTCCCTGTTAATAGTGTCCAGTTTTTTTTTTTTTTAGTTTTGGAGATAGGCAACCGCGCTGAAACTCCTCACATTAGGAAAGGCAATTTAAAATTTTCTCACGATATTCTATAGTTCGGGACAAATAACAGGTTTCACCTTTTAAAGCCAAAATTCCTGACATCTGTTTCTAAATTTTAAGATCTTCGTTAAAGGCCATTAGATCATTTCCTATTGTAATGTGACATTTTTTCTTAAATGTGACCATATGAATCCATTGCCGATTATGGTATTACCATAGTCAAAGCATTCTCACACCTGGTTTCAAAATCTGAATTAAAGTTATTTTACTGTTCAACGTGGGTTAATACGTCCTGACAGATTGTCTGTGTCCAATTGATAAAATTCGGGATCTCTAGTATTATCCTTCTTAGCCGGAGAGAAATGCTGCAGTAATTCTTATTTTAATAAAATTTATGTTGTCCCCTTGTAAGTACAAACTAATCTAATTAAACTAAGTAAATAAATCTGTTAAACGGTAAAATTTGGTTTCCACTTGATTAAGTTTTCTTTTAAAATTGAAGTCAAGCTCTAGTTTTATGAAAGCCACTATCATAGACCTCCCTTACACCTCAATGGACCCCCAAATTATTTTTTTGCTGGCATGGACCTCTTGGAGATTGTCATAGACTCCTAGGGGTCTATATAGACCACTTTGGGAATCACTGCTCTAGTTTAATTCTAGGAAGAAACTCTGAAATGACGATCCTTGTTTTAACAAAACTTATTCTGTCACCTAGTAACTTAAAATGCTTCAAATTAACCTCATTAAATTTAATAAATAAATCTTTTATATAAGAATCTGTTTTCCTTTTAATTAAATTTTCTTTTAAAATTAAAAGGCGCGATTTGATTTAATGAAAGTTGCTCTCGTAGACTCCCATTTACACTTCATGGACCCACAAATTATATTTTCCCTGACATGATTTCACCAGATGTACCAGAAGATCTTTCCATTAATAGAATTACCTTCGAGATGTTTCGTCATCTTCATTTTTGAGCTAGATTTTGTCGACGGATTATTCTCTTGTGTTTCACTAATTCGGCATGTTCACATACTCTTAAGCGTATGTGTTTGTCGATTTCAGAAAAATTTTGATATAACTTTTAACAATAAAACTTTCCTCCTTTTCATTTTAATACCATAAATTTACACTTTTAATCATTTCTTGAGATTTTACAACAAATGAAACTGTCATTAGAACAATTTATACCGATTTCTTGTATATCATAACACATAAGCAAATTACTTTTTAGAAACGTATGTCAGAACGATATAGAGATAATCACTGGGTCGTTAAATATGTGACGGATAAAACATCAAAGTTATTTCGATACAGTTTAATATACCTTAAATCACTTTTTAAAATTTTTAGGAAAATTTTTAGAACTATACCAGTTGATTTAATTTTATAATTTTTATTAAATCTAAAATTTAATTTTTAGAATTATACCAGCTGATTTAATTTTATAGTTTTTATAGAATTTAAAATTAAATTTTTAGTTTCATATAGAATTTATTTAATTCTATATGAAAATTAGGGGATAAAATTTAAATTTCTAGAATTATACCGATTGATTTAATTTTATAACTTTTATGGAATTTAAAATTTAAATTTATAAAACCTTGCCAGTTGATTTAATTTTATAATTTTTATAGAATTTAAAATTTAAATTTTTAGAATTATATATTGAATTTATTTAATTTTATGTGAAATTAGGATAAAATTTAAATTTCTAGAATTATACCGATTGTTTTAATTTTATAACTTTTATAGAATTTAAAATTCAAATTTTTTAAACTATGCCAGTTGATTTAATTTTATGATTTTTATAGAATTTAAAATTATTTTTGGAATATTATATATTGAACTTATTTAATTCTATATGAAAATTTAAAGATAAAATTTAAATTTATAGAATTATATCAGTTGATGTAAATATAACAATTTTATCAAAAGAAAAAGAAGTTAACTTACCAGGAGGACATCCATCCTCACATTTCTTTCCCTGGATTCCAGGAGGACAGGTGCACTCACCTGTAGCTGGGTCACAAATGCCACCATTTTGACACCTACATTTCTTGGTGCAACCGTCTCCATATGTGTCCTATGAGATTTAATATACTTAATTAGAAATATGTCACGCGAACAATAGTTTTAGAGAGGAAAATTTTTAAACAGTATAATAATTACATTTTTTTAAACACTAAAAATAATAGTTTCATTTTTAAACACCTAATAATAATAGTTTCAAATATGTTTTCATTTATAAAAAATACATTAAACATTTTAAAATTCATATTTGATGACAGAATGAAAATTACGATTGAGTTTTACAAACATGTTAATACATACCTCATGTTTTTTCCTTGAAATGCTGCATACTTTTTTTACAAGCTTTTTCCATATTTTTATAGTTTTTTCTTTTAGTGATAAATGTGAGTTAACAGGATAACTGACAATTTTTGAATGTTTTAAATATTTGAAAGTAAACTTAGTTTTTTTTAACATTCTTATACTTGAACGTCGAAAAAAGTTTCTTTTTGCACAATACTCTGAATATTATGCATAGAATAACTTATAGTGAGCATATTTTAATGATTTTGAATTACTAAATTCTAACGTTTTGTGAAAAAGGAAACATTTGTATTATTCATCGAAAAATGTTTCTTAATAATTTTCACGAAGAAAAATTTTCTCACACAATTTAATAAAACCAAGCAATATAAAATTATGTAAAAATAAAGGATTAAAGTTCTTTAAAATTTTCCTGAATTTTTATCACATTTGTCTTTAGTATACATGCATTAAACAAAAAGTAAGGTTTTTTATAATTTAAAATCTAATGAAAACAATAATGAAATATTACAAATGAAAATAATTAAGTTAAAAAGTCAATGAGTTTTTTTTTTTAAAATAAAAATTTTAAACTAAAAAAAAAGAAATTTTTAAGAAGTAACAAATATGTCTAAAATATCAAACGCGGATAATCAGGACAGTGATCCAAATTCATTCAGAGGTCTGAGAAATTTCCTCGATCACACACAACAAAAAAATGTCTCGCTTTGAAATTGAACAGAAAATTAAACGTCGTTCATTTATCTCAATGATTGGTGAGATTGTGTGGGATGCAGAGCTCACATATTTTTTCATATGCAGTATCAATTTCCAAGAACAGCATTTCTCGTTCATGCTGCCATCTATCGCTAGATACGCGCGAACTTTATTAGTCTTCAAAGATATTAATTAATATTTCAACAATTTGGGTCAAGAGTTATCTTAAGAACCAGAAAAGATTTTAACAAACAAAAACTACTTATAAATTTAAATTGATCATCATGAATTAATGAAAATTTGTTTTTAAATTATCGAAATTATAAGAAAGATAAATCTGTCGCGCTGTTCTAGCATTATTATGCCTTTTTTCATCTTTATTACTTAAAATGATAAAATCTTAAAAACCCAAAATTATATTACATTGTGGGATTATTATTTTTTAAAAAGTTTCAATGCATTACAAAGTCAGTTACAGAAACATAAAAGTTAGTTTCTTACAAAAGAAATCCAAAATAAAAGTCGAATTACTAAATGCAACTATCGAATTTCAATAAAATATTTATAATCTGCAATAAGCTAAATTTCAATTTTTATAATTGTGATTTTTAAATTAAGTTATTATTTTTTGTAAAATTATCTTTTATAAAAAATATATTTTGATCATTACTGTTATTTTATTACATGTATATGTAATAATCCCCATTCATTTATTCTTTAATAACATTTAATTAGCTATGGTCCATCTCTTCAGGACCCACGTGTTAGTAATAAGTTAGCCAGCCGCTTAACGAGAGTATTTTGAACTACATCTATCAACCCACTCAGATCATATGATTTAAGCTGCCTATAAATGCTGAGATTTCTGGAGACCGCTTTCTTTCCCTCTTCTGTCTTTGTTTTTCGTCATGAAATCGGCAGCAGCTTGGTTTGTGTCTTCTTGTCTGTTTCTTGTAATGTGGAACGCTATATGTTAATTTTCAATAAATTGTATTTACTATTTCAAGGGACTGCTTCGTCAATGCTATCAAAAATAGTGATCATACTAAGAAACCCCTTCCAACGGCCGATTATATTATATATATACATAAGAAACAAAAACAATTTTTTCCAAATACTTGCAAAAATATAATTTTGTTAGGATA
The DNA here is from genome assembly GCA_019973975.1 of Trichonephila clavata. Classification (NCBI taxonomy): domain Eukaryota; kingdom Metazoa; phylum Arthropoda; class Arachnida; order Araneae; family Nephilidae; genus Trichonephila; species Trichonephila clavata. The sequence goes on from BMAO01008195.1 coordinate 416,501, forward strand.
ATTTATTACCGACCTCTTTTACGCGGGTAGGTCTAAAGATATCCTTCGCTTTTTTTAAAAATTCCTTTCGTTATGGAAATTATAAGACGTGTTGAAACACATATTGCATTAGAAAAAAAAATTAGATAAAAATGGAGGATGAATGTGTGTATGTATATTTAGAAGATAAATTTTGAAAGGTGTTATTTTTCAGATGTTTTGTTCATCATTTCAGTAAATGATTAAATTTTGCTGTTTAAGTATATTCTTTGTTTACACTTTTAATTTCTTAACAAAATATATCAACAGTGCTTAGGAAGTAACCCCAAAAATTATTTTGAGAAGACATTTAAATTTATTTTAAAAAATTACCAAGCAAATATTATTGATGAATTAATTTTTTGCTGTTGTTTTCAGAATTTTAGCATAAATTAAGGAAGAATATTAAATATAAATTAGTGATTTCATTTTTTATTATAAATAAATGGATAAGTTGTGACATCAGTGGCGTAGCGTACACCCCCCGCATTGCGGGGGGGGGGCAGGAACTCTAGGGGGCCCAAAGCTTGACTGACACAAAGTACGTATTTGGGCTTGGGGCCCAAAACCTGAGTTTGCAGAGGGGCCCTAATATTCATCGTTACGCCACTGTGTGACATAGTTTTTCAATTTAAAACATTTGTAATATGTAAAAGCGAAAAATGACATCAATTTGATTTAATTATTCTAGGAAGATTCACATAAAAAATTAAGAAAGTAATCCTTAAAAATTTTGATTCTTTTTACAGAAGAAAAAAATACTTTGCAACAGATTCAGAAGAAATAATCTTTAGAGGTGCCTAGTTAACTCCTGGATACCCTTTGTCAACGAAACTGGCAATAAAATATTGAATATTTCAATGAGATCAAATGAAAGTTTTGACGTATTAAATCGGATTTATGAAGGATTTTTCATTTATTTTCTTAAGTATAGATGGCGGTAGCAGTAATATCAATTCTCTCAACCTTCATCCCCAAATTATTTTTTCTCTTGAAAGTGGCGAAAAGCAATTTATTTCACAATAAACAGTACAAAATGTATTGATAAATCATTTTATTGATTTTTGAGCATCCTTATAATAATAAAAAAACCTTCGGTAATTTTTTTTTCAAAACTCACAGAAAGGTATTTTTATCGTTAGAAAAATATTATTGTTAAAACTGCATGAAATATATATATATACATACATATATATTTTTATTTTATAAAAGTACCTTAAATTCATGTGAGAGCATTGAAAAATAAGAATTAAAAAAATGAAATATGATTCATTGAATTTTTATATATTAGGTATATATTTTATCTTCGAAGGACAAAATTGTTTACAAAGAATTTATTATTTGTTTCGATGTAAATACTCTGTAATAATATATTACAATTTTTTAAACAAATATTTAATTTTTATTCATATTGCGTAATTTTGAATATATCTTTTGCAAAATCTTTGTACTGAGAGTTTTATGTTGCATAAATTCAAAAAACAAGCAAACATGTGATTTAGCCTTATATTTAGGAAGAAACAATTAATCAGGCTCTGATTCTTTGTTCTATTGGGAACATCAGTTAATGCCAGCGCCTATTTTCACATCGTTGCTGGATAAAATGCATTGTGATTCAGAGTTTCAATTGCTTCAGTGTCCCTTTTAGTCCCTCAATCTCAGCCCAGTTTAGGGACGCCTTAAGACTCTTTAAGGCCCTGGGTCCAGAGAAAAGATTTTTTGAGACCCTTGGATCCTATGCAAAAGTAGACCCTACCTGAGATCTTTAAAAGTAGACCGTAAATAATATGCATTGTCAAATACTCGTTTAAACGGTAATTTGGAACAAATAAATGTGCACGAGTCATAATTTCAAAAACCTAAGTACAAACCAGCTCGACTGATAGCCGTATTTCGACTAAATGAGTTGAATTTGAATAATTGTTTATGGTGTGACGTCGTCACAATGGAGAAAGCGCCTCTATTCATAAACATTTCCACAGCTGGAGAAAACGTGTTTTTAGCTGCATTGTGTTGTATCAGACAGCTGGACCGTCGGCGTCGGTGTGTCTGGGGGACACTATGGGCTAGGCATCGCTGCATTATTTCTATTCATGGGCAGTGAATGTACGTCTTGAATGCTGGCGCCTCTGCAGGCGGCGGCGAGGTGTTTGAAGTGCCAGATGTCAGCCGGGCCCTTGTCGCCGGGAACCTTTGAGAGGGACCGGACTTTTGTCATCTCTGCACGAATGGATGACGTGCAAGACCGTTGGTGCCGGGTGCAAAACCCTGAGGTCGGCCAATGGGGATTGATGAGGGGCGTGGAGTGAACCCGCCCCTAGTGTTTAAAGGAGAAGACTCCGGATGAACTGGAGGGACTCCGACGATAGATTCCGAGTGAGAAGGCTACTGACGAAGGATGGGACTCCTACGAGAGATACACAAGAGAGAGGCCTGCTGACGAAGGAAGACTCCTGATAGACTCCTGAGAGACTCGTGATAGACTCCCACGAGAGATTCCCGGAATTGAACCCTGCGGACGAAGGAAGAGACTCCGGACAGACTCCCACGAGAGATACCCAGGAGAGAGGCCTGCTGACGAAGGAAGGAGCAAAGAGACTCCGGAAAGACGGCTGATAGAATACAACGAGAGATTCTTTAATAATTAGCTTAGCGTACATTTTCAATGTGGTGCAAAGACGTTACAATGGTATTAGGCCTAGACATAGATATGGACAATGGTCATCACATAATAATACAGTCATACCACTTTTGCCAGTTGACATGCAATTTGAAATTTCCTGTTTTATCGGAGAATATGCACGGGAATAATATTTCACAGTTAAAATTTTCCGGACCATGATCTTATTAAGACAGAGTAGAGAACGAAATGAGGCCCCCACCGTGGGCAACGCCCTGGGCCCGGCCCAGTTGGTCCATGCCTTAAGACGTCCCTGGTCCAGTTGAACATTTGTGGAATAAGGGTGAAATGTGTGCTAATGGCTGAGAAACACTGTCTTCTAATCTGAAGGAACTAAGCGCTGTCCTATGATTAGCTAGAGCTATTATTCCTCTTCAATGGCCCCTCAGGAGGCTCACCTTCTTTAGGTGAGTACGGGTGTCACAATCCCGAGGTGCCCTAGTGATCTTTTCCTTTTCGCACGGGGTTTACTGTCTTTGGTAAACACGGGCTTCACGAACCCGGGGTACCCTAGTGATCCTTCTCTATTTTCGACCCTCTTTCTTGTCATTCAATTCATTCTCTCTGTCTCTTCCCGTCTAGACCACAGATATTAAAACAAATGTTTGGCGCAGTATAGCCGAAATCGGCTCTTGCGCCAATAAACCCCAAAATCACTCACTCACTCACCCTCTTCAATGGTTTCAGCAACATGTAGAATCTATGCTTTGAAGAATATCAATTGCCATCAAAGCCAGAGAAGAGGAGGCTCCAACCGATATTAGCAGTGAGTAGAAAGGGTGCTGTTATTATTTTTTTTTTGTCCATATAAGTTTGCATGTAGCACAAAATTACTCTGAAAAAGCGACTAATTTTCTGTAATAGATACCGATATTTAAGATTTCCTTGTTGAATCTTCATTGTTTTCGAAATTAAAAACACTGTAATAACTCGTTTTATGCTACCCCGACTTAAGCGATTTTCAAATCTCGTCATTTTTTTTATAATCCTCACTGAAACTCAGACAGAATTAGTGCCAGAGCCCTATGATATTATTAATTTGATACCGATGTCGTTCAAGAACTGCTGGATTCCCACAATAAGGAGCTGACAATGGATGAGCTCATAGAAATGCATGAGATTGAAGACATTGAAGAACTTGAGCTTTTAGACCCAGTTCAATCAGAAGATCGAATGACGGTTGAGAATTTGACAGAAGGCCTCAGTTTAATTAAAAAAGGTTACAAATTTTAAAAAATATAGACTCCAACTAAAAGCGTGCTTTTTCAATAAAACAAGGAATAAAAAAATTATTAGGATGCTGCTAGGAAATCTTGCGGGAGAAAAAAAAATCTTTTAGCACGCAGACTACTTGTTAGATTTTATAAAACCTTCTACATCAAAATAAATTGGTTTGTAATTTTGTATATGGGTTATCTAAGATTTTATTGGATATTTTTCAGTTTAAACAAAAATATTTATTCAAAACTTAAAATACAGAAAAAATATCTAAAAATTATCAGAGAACGAAACATACTATTCGCTGAAATCATCCAAGAAAAAATCTTGTTCTTTTAATTAAATTTGGTTGAAAAAATTACACACAAGTATTTCAATAAAATATTTAAAACACGCTTCTAAAGTTTTCATATACTGTAAAACCTGTTTTTGTGCGGTAGATAGGGACCGCATAAAAAGAAATCGCACAAAAAATATTCGAAAATTTCATAAATACTTACATATAACAAACAACTTTGTCGATATACTACAGAAAAATTTTGTATGCGGTGGAGAGGAACCGCACAGAAAAGTCACCCTTAGAAAATATGTCAATTACTTACGAATTTATGAGAAAGAACTTCTAAGCAAAATAAATAATTAAATTACACATAGGAACATTTTAAAACATTTAATTTCTTATTCTATACATGGAGAAGTTTTCAAAATTCACATGCATGATTCAATGCTACTCGTCGTAATCCAAAACACGCATTTTCCTGCGAGGAATAAGTTCAAAATCATTTTTTTGGCACTCTAAAGAAAGTGATAAGTTTTTGAGCCGATGATTGGTTGGTCAGTTGCTTGTAAACGATATGCTTGATCGAAAAACTCTTTTTGGAATTTCAAACTCCTTTCGGAATTGGTATCTATTTTAAGAAAATGATTTTCCAATTTTTTCGGAAAGCTGGATCCCTGTATATCTTATCCGCTCTCAATGAGTCCGGTTCATCTTGTTTGTGTTCGTAATCTATCAAATTATTGATAATATCACTGTCATTAAAACATTCGTCTTAAATCACGCGCATACTGCTAGCGCATTGAGAGAAAGCAATTGAACGTGCTTTGTCGGGAGACTGTTTATGACAAATGAGCACAGTATCTTGAAGTGCATGTATGTAAATTGATAGAAAACATTACAGTGGTGTCAAAGCCGTTGAAATTCATATACCACATAAAAAAAGCGCACAAAAATAAAATCGCATAAAAAAAGAAACACACAAAAACAGGTTTTACTGTATTCTTTTTTTTATCGTTTATTTTAAATATAAGGCTTAAGAAATATATTTTTTTAAAGTTCTCTGAAGTTCTCAAATATTCACAAAAGGAAAAAAAGTATTTATTTTTTTAAAGGAGATCTGTCTGTTACAGATGAGGACATTCTTCCTTGTCATTTCCATGAGACTTAAATAAAAATAATACAAGCTAAAAATGTCTATTATATATAAGGGAAACCAACCTTTGGACATGTCTCGTTACATAAAAGTCCTGTAAACCCTGGTTGACAAGTACAGCTCAAAGCTCTTACATCACATTTTCCACCATTTTGACAATCATCGCAGTTGAACATGCATCCTGGACCGAAAGTACCCCGAACGCATGCTGGAAAGAAAGAAAAATATCATTCTATTTTTGTAAATACAAGCAAAAATATTTGAGTTTTTTTATTGAAGATTTTATTTCTGTTTGCCTCTTTTTTGTGGTATTAATCCGAATTCACTTTCTGCAATTTTAAGATATCCTTTTTCGATTAATACAAATAGCAATAAAAATCAACAGCAAAGCTCTTTGGAATTCCGTAAGGGAACGAAGTTATTAATGCCTTGGTTATTTTCAATAAGTATTGGCAATTTCCTTATTTCACAGATTCTGGGCCGGCATCCGGAGTTGTTAATAAACTAAGCATTTTCCTGGAACTAAATATTAATAAATGACGTATTTCCCTAGTTTTACTTGGAAATTAATGCATACGGAGAAAGTTCTTGGCATTAATGAATCGAGAATTTTCTAGTAATTAAGTTTTGATCATTGACATCTTTTTGTTTTTAAATGTGAAAAAAATAGAAATGCTTATTTCATATTAATATATCTTTATGGAAATTTTATTTATAACGTAAAGAGGTTAGATATATTAGTTTCCCAGCACAGAGGAAGTTTTAAACTGACACAATTATAAATTATTAAACCATTTAAATCCCCTCCTCTACATTTGTGAGAGGTCCTATTTCTTATGTTGTATGAAGAATGAAAGGAAACGTTAATTTCAAACTTTAAAAAAAAAGAAAGAAAAAGAAAAATATCACGCACATGCAGACATAAATTTTCTCAAATTAATTTCATGAAAAAATACATTTTTGCTAGGATAAATGCTATTAGAAATCTTAGTAACATTTCGCGTATTTTCATCGGTTTGATTTCTGCTTAAAACAAAAATTAGTAGAGGGAAAAATATAATTTAATCCTGAAAAGTCATAAATGCTTGGCTGTGTCATTATAAACAAGTACTATAAAAAAAATTAAGTCAATTCCTACTTAGGTCAACAAAGAAATTTTTTATTTTTGTTACTCTATTAAATAGTTACAATAAAAAAATATGTATATACGTATGAAAGAATCACAATATTAAGTGACAAAATAGAAAGTGATTTTCCTTGCAATTTTCCTTTCTATATATGGTGTTGGACTATTTTATTTGTTGGTTACTATTTATTAATTAATTAAATTTAGTTATTCTAATAAAATAGTATCGTCAAAAAGGAATAACATTCTGAGAAATTAGGCCATCCCAGGTGGAATTCGAAACGCCGACCTTTGGGTTAGAAATCTAACGCGCTATCCATTGGACTACAGGGATACAACACACTATTTTCCTTTTTTCCATGCTGTTGAACTATTATTTTGTTTGCTATTATTTATTAATTTTTAAATTTAATTAATGAATTAATATTTGAAAAAACTGTATTAACATCAAGTGTCATCCACTACAAGTTTAAAAAAAAGAGTATTTGAGCTTGAATGTGTGTGTGTGGATGAATAGAAAGTATTTTATTAACGATTGAAAATTTAAACAAGATATATATATATTTATATTGGGAAAGAGTAAACTAATAGTGGGAATTGAAAAATTACTAACACTCCATGATAACCCTTTTCCCAACAAGCAAAACTAGAAATTTTTTACAATGGGTATTTTTGTTTTAAAGTTGTTTATATAAGGTAGCTGAAATTTTGTGATGGGAGTATTTAGTAATTACCTTACATTAACTATAAAAATACTTTTTGAAGAAAAATTGCAGGAAAAAACTACATAACCAACTTATTAATTTATAAATTTTTCTATATAAAAACTACCATATAATTAATGCTAAATTTAAAGTAAAAATAAGTTACGAATTTTTTTTAACTAGGTGATTTTAATAAGCTTTAGAATTTGCTTAGAAAAAAAAATTCTTGAATTTTTATTTTGTTTTTTATCATTTCTATATTTTTATATTAACTTGTTGTTTGTATTATAAAACATATTTATAATAATTCAAATATCATTTTATGCTTTTTATATCATAGAACAATGCTGTGAATTTCCAATTTAAATATTTCAACTCAACATATTCATTTATGAAATAAAAACCTTTATTTTAAAAAGTTCAAGGAAATTAAAAAGTGATTGTTAAAAAGTTTTCCGTAATTCTCGTAACATATTTAAAATTTTTTAAGTTCCATGAATTAAATCATCAAAAAATAACACAACTGTATAAAGCTTAATTAAATGCAGTATTTCTCTTTTTTTCGAATTCACTTATTTCTTTCAGAAAGCTCTGATTGGCTAAATCATTTGTGGAAACTTCAAACTCATTAAATTGTAATGTAAGAAAAAAAAATTCTGCCCGTTGGGAAGATCTTAGAAAAAAAAATACTGATTTTTTAAAAATGAATCTATTTCCTCAAACAGGAAGAATACATAAAATACACAACAAAGCCGACTTATGCAATAGAAATATTTTAAACATATGTTCTGTTATGAAATTTAAAAAAAGAAAAATTCCTCGAGTTTTTAACGATATTTAATAGATTTAGTTTTGAAAAGATATTTTGGTTTTATAATCACATACTACAGAACGAAATAAAATAAACATAGCAAAATAAAATCCTATTATGCATCCAAACTCATTAAAAAGCCTTTTATCTATTTGAAAACAACAAAAACTTTTCTTTACACGTAAAATAGCCTCCGGTATTTAATGAAGTTGAAGGCTTAGGAGAAAAAAAGGGGGAGAAGCCAAGGCAGTCGGTTGGAATCAATAAAGCAAACAAAATTTAATAATTTTATAAAAAAACACCTTCACGAGATGAAAACCTTTTTGAAAATCTAATCATCTATAGAATGATGAAACTTGAATTACAACACATGTCGAAGAATTTCAATTTGTCCTTCCAATTCCACTGTAAATAAATTTATTTGTTCAAAAATTTATTCTTAACTCTAGTAAAGTCCTAGGTTCTTTTTCTTCTTCTATTTTTATAAAATGTATTTAAGAGTTTCTGTGCTCTTGATGTGTGTTTTACGGTGTTGAGGAAAAATAAAAGAAGCGTTTGATGTTCTAACAAGACGATTAAATTCTGCTGAGGAATGCACATTCTGCAGAAATGATTTATCTTCTTTATTTTTTGTTTTGTGTTTTTCAGATACTATTTCTGTGAAAATTGTGTTGCACAAAAGCTGTAGCTACAGTAAATAATGCGATAATATTTTGAACGACTCTTAGACATCATTGCTGTTATGTTCCAAGTTATTTTCTTAGAGGGAAAATACAATACTTTAGTTCAAAGTACTTTTGGAATTTTATAAATATTACATTGCAATAATCCCTATTAGGAGTTACATACTTTCCATTTTCCGTACAAAGGAAAAAATCTTTCTTGGAAAAAAACTTGTATGGAAACTGGCTTTGTTAGTAGCAACATTAAATGAAATAAGTATAGAAACAGAATAGTGATTGGTACACTAATTCTTCTTTGCATCAGATTTTTTCTATCAATTCCCCCCCCCCCCAGCAATGTATTAAATCCTAAAAATACTAACTATAGACGAATAACCATTTTCTATAACGTGTTTTTAGGTGTTTGGTTTGTCAGATAACATATAAGTTACATCGTGGAATTACTTATTATCTCAGCAGCATATAAAATAGTAAAAATTCTTAATTTTTTAAAAATATTCTTGATGTAAGATAAGTCATCTTTCGAATAAAAAGCTTGGACTCGGTAGCTATAATCTAAAAGTCTTAATATTCAAAATAAATAAATAAATAATGTTGTGAAGATAAATTATCAAGATTTTTTTAAAACAAATTTTTTAATGCGTGAATATATATATATATATATATATATATATATATATACATACATACATATATACACTGGTGTCCAAAAGTTAAGCATATATCGTAAAATGCGAAAAACATGGAGTAAATATTCGTAAAATTATTCCAAATTTCTTGCGGATATTAATTGGGTGAAGAAGAAACATTGGGTTTATGCAAAACTTTTCAGTCGTCTACGTCCTGCGCGAAACACCGGCGCATGTCGGAACGCGGAGAAACCGATTCATGCAGCATAGGCAGTTCAGAAAAGTTTCGTGCAACTGCTGTGCGAAGGAACGTTGTTCACAATCAAACAAGGTGAATGATGGCACAAAGACGCCAATTGGACATGTTTACGAAAGGAAGAATCGTTGGAATGCTGGAATCCTCACGATTACATACCGAAGTGTCTCGAATTCTGAATGTGGACCAGTCTGTGATCTCAAGACTGTGGCAGAGATTTCAAAGAACGGGAGATGTTTCCCGACAACCAGTATCAGGTCGACCAAGAGTCACAACCCCTCGCCAAGACAGATATCTGGTAATAAGTACGCGACGTCAGAGAGAAAGAGAGAATATTAACGTCGCACTGATTAGCAACACGAGGGCTTTTGGCGACGGTCCGCGTAATTTTGAACCATGGTCAAGTGACGCGGACGACACCTGAGCTGGCACCCCCCTCTCCTAACTACCACACCACACCAACGGGAGGACGTTTGAGCTTTCGACAGATTTAACGTGCATCGCTCTCCTACACGGCGGAACTTTAGTGGTACTAGGATCGAACCCATGACATGCTAGCCATGATCCGATGCCTAGACCACTTGGCCACCGCGACGTCAGAGGGGCAGTACTGCCAGAGCACTGGGTTCGGTGCTCACAGTCACCACAGGAATACGAATTTCGAGACAAACTGTTTACAGGAGACTCAATCATGCTGACCTGTATGCCAGAAGACCAGCAATTTGCATTCCCCTCACGTCTGCGCATAAACGCGCTTGTTTGAACTGGAGTTTGAAACATCAACATTGGAGTGTGGGAGAGTGGGCCAATGTGATGTTCAGTGACGAGTCCCGGTTTAGTCTGAGTAGTGATTTTCGGCGTGTAACGGTATGGAGAGAACGTGGAACACGTTTTGAACCAAGAAACATAATGGAAAGTCATCATTTTCCATTAAGGGGAGTAATGATATGGGCAGGCATCATGATGGACGACCGCACAGACCTAAATTTCTTTCACACGGGGTCTGTGACTGCTCAAAGATACAGACACGAAGTTCTTGAGCCTTATGTTCGCTTGTTTCGAGGTGCTGTCGGTCCTGACTTCATATTCATGGATGATAATGCGCCATGTCACCGAGCAAAGCTGATTGATGACTTCCTTGAAACGGAAAACATCCAGCGCATGTCTTGGCCTGCGAACTCCCCTGATTTAAATCCTATCGAGCATGTATGGGATATGCTTGGGAGACAAATTGCAGCCCTTTCGCACCCACCAAGCTCCGTTACAGAACTGAAGAGAGCTCTCCAAGTAGCTTGGAACCGTTTGAGTCCACAACTCATTCATGGATTTTCTTGATGCAGACAATCTACAGCATCCATGTCGTCTGATTATGCGGCATGTAAAAAGTCCATTGAGTGTCCGTTTGGCTTGGGTGCTCTCGGGGCAAAATTAAATTCCTAAGTGCAATTTTGCATCGTCAGAGCTCAGGTGCCTCCCTTTGGGGAGGGAGCTGTCTGTTAAAACTACTTGCGGTCATTGGTATCGCTTATGTGGTACCGCATTAAAAAGTGATACCAGCTCTTGAGGAATGTATTAAGTCTGCAAAGGTAAAAATACCAGTCCACAACCCCATTAGTAAAAAAAGCTTTTTATATAATACTAAGCATTTCTATTGGATTCAACCCTCTTTTTACTGTATACATAAAAATATATCTCTTATATTTAAAACTTTATATAATAACAAATTTATATATTAAATCAAAAAGTACTTAGTTGATTTTAAATTCCAACGATACGTTGCTATAAATAGGTATATGTGTTGCAATGTTACGAATTTACAAGTAAAATGGGATTCTTGTGAGTGTTTGAAATTTTTCGGAATCGTAGTAGTATCTCTAAAAGAAACATTCTTCTACATAAAGTTTTAAAGTAATTTTTTTTCTGATATTTTATAAAGTTTAATCTTCATAGTGAAAATGAAAATTAATAATAAAAAAAATACCTTAATTTCCTTTCATTCCAAAAGATCATAGAATTTTATGAATGTCGTAACATTTCTGATAATGCGGTAAAATTTCTAATAATACCGAAAAATCATAGAATTTTCAGAATTTTTAAAAAAATTTCTAATAATGCCGTCAAATTTTCAACAATAGAAACTAATATTTGAATTTTTATTTCCTAAGTAGATTTAATTAAATTCAAGATTATTGCATTTAAAATTAGAAGACCACATAAGCTCTTGAGATCTCTTAATGATCATTTATTCTTACTAGCAACTGAACAGAACTGTCAGTATAGTCTGATTATGAATGTATTTAGCATATTGCTAGAATGCTATCTTTGATGTATTTTTCCTTGCCAAATCACCCAGACTATGCATTAGAAAGAAGTTATTATTGCATTACAGATAAACATTAGTAGAACACCTACAAAAGTACTGAATTTGAAATTTGTATAATGCACAAATCAAAAAGATTACACTATCCGGTCGGTGTACTTAATTTCGCCATATCTCAATGGAAGGTCCCTTTACAAAGCTATTGAATCATTTTAGTTTAATGGGTGGAAAATGAAAATTAGTGGACTGTGTCTGTGGCTACTTAGATTTTACTGACATCATTACAGCCGTCGCGACGGTTGTAATGATGATTACAACACAATGTGTGATACCGTATAAATTTTATTGTAATAGTTAGAACAGTTAGGATTCCGAAGTTTTATGACCAAAATTAGAATGTGTCGTGATAGAAAATGTGGTAATTTTAAAGGAGTCAATATGTGCATTTGGTGGTTATTATCTTAGTATAATACTTGTTTGAAAGATAAGAAAGTTTCGATGTTTGAAAGTATAGCAAACCATTAAATGTACAAAACGTAAAAGTAATGAAGTTGAAAAAGTAAAACGATTCAGTTTATATAATTTTTAAATTTAATACATCAGTACTAAAAATATTTTCCTGATAAAAAGCTTATTGCGATGTAATTCTCAATGTTAAAATCAAACTGTTGCTTAGATATTTTATAATTTGAATCTTATATTCTAGATGTGCTTAGAATAAGATATTTCTTATTAAAATTTTTGAGTTTACAAATATCTAAAAATGTTTCGTGGAAAAATTTCCATGACATCACCGTTTAGTTATAAAAAAATTCAGCCGTTACATACATCCCGAAATAGCCCAACACATACCTTTCTATTCTTAAGTTTAAATACTTTTGCACGCGTGAATGGTTTTTTATATATAATATCACCAACACATTATGCACATGCTTTTTCATTACTTAATATTAGCTTAGAAAAGGCAGTTGATACTGCAATTCTTGATAAAATCACGATTTGGCAATATTTTTTTTTATGCTTAAAAGGTAAATGAATCACTTGATTCAAACAAATCTTTTGCTTAATAACATACCTACACTTAATTTTTTAAAATGTTACTTCAGGGATCGGAAACCTCTGGCACGCGGTACAATCTGACCCTACTTCACAAATTTGTCAATTTTGTGAAGATGGAAGTTGATAAATTTGTAATGGATCTTATTTGACAAACATTTTCAGAATTATGGACATTTACGGAATTACGAAAAAATCTGAAAGATAACAATACAGATAAATTTGCAGCTATTTTGTAAATCATTGAATGTCATTGCTGGAGAGATTTAATTATTTGAAGAGAGACTCTGCTTTCCATTTTTGGTTCTACTTACCCAAGTAAAAAATCTATCCTTATATGAAAAATATTTTGAGTCCACAGAGAAATTGTTTAACAATTTAATGCTCAAAATCCGTGTCAAATTAAAAGTCATAAATTATATCCTTGTTTTTGCGATATGAAAGTAGAGCTGTGCTACCACTAGGTTCTCATTAAAATATTTATTTATCTTTTTATTTAACTATAATGAAGAGAAATACTTATACTTTATGTTGTCTATTTCTTATTTTAATAAATATGTTTAAAAATACATAATATATGAAAATTTTTCATTTTTTAAATTTTTATTGAAGAAATAGCTATATATTTTGTGTTTATTTTTATGTTAAGAAATATCTTTAAATGATGCAAAATTAATGTATAATAAAACTGTAAACCTATATTATTGACCTCTATTTTCTAGCTCTGCATGCATTATGGCGGGAATATAATTGTTTCAAAATTGCCTTACTGTGTGGCACGATGAATCATGTTGGTATATTGGGTTTGGCAAGCCTTAGCTAAAAGGTTGCCGACCCCTGTGATACATCATAATTATTTATACATTATTTTATTTAAAAGCATCTCACATTTGGGGTGAATGTTACTTTTAAGCGTTTAGAGTTATTAATCATTAGAAAGAAAGTGATTGATCATTAAATCATGATAACAATTGTTGACAAGTACAAAAATTATTTTTAATTGATCAATAAATTATTGAACGATTTAATAGAGCTAGAAATAAAGTTTTCGTTTATTATTTATATAGTGTGTATCACATGCACATTTATAACTCTATTATTCTAATTATATTTGCAAATTGGCTTAAAGAAGAGTTTTGAAATGGTAAAATTTTTGTTTGATACGCAATTGCTTTCGAAAAACAAACAAGCAAAAAGAACTCACAATGTCTGATATCCAATCCTTCTAATGCTAAATATTGACGGAATTCCTCGTCCAATAATGGCACTACTGTTGGTGGAGTGACCTGGAACCGTAACCTTGGTGAGTTCTGGTGAGGTGGAGTATCTGATCTGTCATGGGTAGTTTCAATCAGTATGGCTTGTCGAGGTTGAACTGTAAATAAATTAAAAGACATTCATAAGAAGCCGATTCTAAATTGCACAACATCGTCCGTTGTGATTTTTATTTTTAAATTCTAATTTAAAAATTATTTTATCAAATATTATATGAAATTTGTATAGTATGCAGTAAATACAGTCAGACTCTGATTTAACGAATTCATGGGGGTGAAACATTTTGTCCGTTAATTCGATTTGTTGTATCGGGGTTTAAGCAAAATGCAAATTTTTTGCACTTGCCTTTTGGGAATTCTATAATAAGCATCTGCACAAAGCATAGTTAGAAACCACACACTTTTTATTTAACAGATAAAAATATTATTAGTGAATTATTACGCACCAGTTAATTGGAAATTTTAAAATACTGACTAATAAATGTTTGATAATCTTTTTAATTCCTGACTCGAAAGAGTTCTTTTTCGACTATACTGGGAAGAAAATACTGCGTTATTCACATCCTGATGCATAAGGTATGTTTTCACAGTTTGCAAACAAATTAAAGCATTAGTAAATGTAACAGTTTTGATAGGAGTTTCAATATTAATTTCTACATTAGAATCGGTATTCATTGACACCGACCAATTCAACAATTTCCTCAACTTAAGTTGCGCAAATAGATAAATGTAAATGTATTTTTCTGTTCCGGTAAAAAAAAAAAAAAGTCATTTAAAAAAATCCCTTTTTTTAAAAAATATTAATAAAAAAAATCAGCTGTTGAAACAAAATTGTTAATTCAGGGTTTGTTATTCGTTAAATAGGGTGTTTTGCCTTCATTTTAATCAGAAAGAGAAAAATTCGCTAAATCACGAAATTCGTAAAATAGGGGTTCGTTAAAGTGGTGTCCGACTGTATTATTTATTTTTAAAAAACATGCAGATTGTGAGTTGCGTTACACTATAAAGCCCCAGGAGAACTACTGACGATGAACCTTGTAACTTTGAACCATGGTCAAGTGACGAGGACGACACCTGAGTGACGAGCACCTCCTCTCTAAGCTACCACACAACTCCAACGAGAAGACTTGGAGTCACGATAGATTTAACTATCAGCCCCCTTACACTTGTACTGCCACCAAAGCTTGAACTCATGACACGCCAGCCACTTGTTCATGACCATAACCACATATCTACCACGGCCACAATATATACAGGGTGTCACAGGTAGATTAAAATTATGTTGCTATCAGTAACACACAAAATCAGAATTTTTGAGAACTGAAGTTATTTTAAATCTAATTTTATTTCTGAAAAATTAAATTTAAATTAAAGTAAGAGCAAAGCATTTATTTGAATACAAATGAAAATTTTTGACCACAGTGTTCAATTAAATTTTTATCAACTAAAAATTGAAATACTTTTCGGCGAGTAATTACAAGAATGGTGAATTTTAGGATTTATTTAACTTTTGAGATAACAATTTATTTCCCTAAAAAAATTTAAATTCTTCACTTTAAATTTCTTTATTTGTTTATTACTAGCATTTTTCATATGTTTATAACTGACACTTGTAAAATCATTTGGAATTATATATAAGCTAAAGCTTATTTAAACTAAAGTCTAAGTTAAATTAAAGATAATGAAAAGTATTTTCAGCAGAAGTCAATGTTTTTAAATTTATAAATAACTTTTTTTTTGATAAAGAAGAATGTGAATCATCTGATTTTCAAGAAGATTTTCTTCAAAAAAACTGCTGTACAATAATAGTTAAAAAAAACATCTTTTGTCCACGAAAACAATAAAAAATTGATGGAACTATCTGTAGATGGACAGTTATATAATACTTTATTTTATCTATATCTGGATAAACGACGAAAGTTGTCAAATAAATGTACATTATTTTATATTTGGTTTGTCAAACACGTCTAGTTTTCAACCGTTTCTATATATTTCTATCTATTTCAAACGGGATTTTGTAGGAACTACTTTCTTTTCAATCATGAATTTTTTACGGAAGTGTCATCTCAAAATACACAATTTTTTCAAAAAGTGGTGCCTCAGATTCTTAAAAAAATGGCATATATCTAGATATTGAAAAAAGAGATATTCTTAGAGACACGTACATGGAATTTGAATAATATTTTCAAAAAAGTTTTATTTCCCTTCTGATATTCTGTATAAAATGTCAAACCCAGATCAAATTTTTGGTGTTTATTTTTATACTGAAATGATTTGGAAATCTACACAAAAATATAAATTACATTACAACAGTTGTATGAAATCCTCGAAAAATGTGTAAATACAGTCAGACTTCTGTTTAACGAAGTCGCTAAATCCCGAAAAGGTTCGTTAAATGGAAAATTCTTTAAATAGAGATTCATCTTTTAATATACTTCAGAGACCACATGAAACAAATTTTAAATTCATAAACACTATACATTATTTAAAAAGAGTAATTATTCACACCATTTTGAAAATTAATATCTATTCATTTTCTATATTTTAGCCATTAAAAAGAAATCTGAAAGGAGAACAGAGAAACAAAACATTGTCCAAGATATGCAATATATTTTCAACTTTAAAAAATAATTTATATTAAAATTAATGAATTTTATAACGGAAATTTCTAATTTTAAGCCCACGAGTAATTTAAAAATATATATATATATATATATATTATTTTATAATCCGTAATTTTAAGCATTCACTACCACATGTGTCCTTCCATTTAATTACTGATAAAACCTGTTAATTTTGCTTGAGTTTTTTATTTGAAGAATTAATTTCATTGTTCTAGGTGATTTAGGCACTTGGTAAAACCAGTTCGTGGCACACACACACACACACACACACACACACACACACACACACACACACACACACACACACACACACACACACACACACACACACACACACACACGAGAATAAATTATTCCCTCAAAAAGAGAGAATAGTTTGAAAAATGTCCTGAAATATTTTAAAAATATATAGGGTGAAAAAAAATCTATTTTCAAAATAAAAAGTTCGTTAAATAGAAAATGCACTTCACCATTTGAAGATTATTTTACGAAGAAAATAGTAAAATGTTTTTGCTTCCAGGAAAAAGTTGGCTAAATAGAGAAACTTGTAAAATAAAGGTTCATTATACGGAGGTTTGAAACATATGGGTCTATTTTCCTTCAATAAAATTATTTCAGATTATTTTAAACATTATTTAAAGACTAACTTTAAGTAAATAAAATTATTCTTTTTCCAACTATTTTTAAAATTTCTAAAGTACACACTTATTAAATTAATCCAATTGTTTGGGTTTTAAAACTTAAAGATTAAGAAAATTCATTGAAAGCATATTCTCTTGAAGTAAAGACGGATTACTGAGTATTAATCAATGGTTATCTTTGTTTAATTTTCACGCAATTAATTTGAGGAAACAAGGGCGTGATAGGAAGCCCTTGAAAGAGACTTTTAAACTATTTATAACAAGAAATATCTAGGGACATTCACATAAAGTGATTAAAGAGCATGTCAAACCTATTTTTAACGCATAATAAGTTAAAGTTTTGTTGGGTATGTAGAACTCTTACGATTAAGTACTGAGTACACACACGCACACATGCTTTTATTTATATATATATTTCATTTTATGAATTATCACGACTACATTTATTACTATAGAAAATTAATACTATCTACACACACACTTTTTCAATCATGGTTCATTATAGGGTTTATCCAAAAACCGACTTTTTGAAAAACCGGTTTTAGAATTCAGTATTTCCAAAAAACTGGTTTTCAAATTTTTGTCAAAAAAAAAAAAAAATAATAATAGGAGAAAAATATTTTATTTAATTTATATAAAATAACAAAAACAAACAAACCCAAAATCAATAACAAAGTTAAAATATATAAAAAATATTAAGGATTACACATAAATACTACTTAAATTAACGAAAACTTAAACAATGATTTTAAATAACATTTACCGTAAAATCCGGCGTATAGCGCGTACCTATACTTTCAAGCGTCAATTTTTAATTTTTAGGAATATTCATCGTATAACGCACCCCCCCCCCTTTTTATGAAGAAACCAGAAATGTACGTGCGCAGAGCTTTTATGTTTTGAAGTCATTTATTTTTCGAGGTATTATTCCAAACTTTAGAAAAAAATAATATACTTCCCTACAACTACAGCCCTTTAAGTTCATAAGGAATGTCATTTCTTTTAAATGAACAGTATTTCGATATATGTAGAAGTCTAATTTTTTTCTATGCTCACCTTTTTTTATTTTTATTTTTAAAGCTCTCCTCTTTATACCCGTGTATACACACCCATAAATTTCTATCTTATTTTTGTGTTCAAAGCGTGCGTTATACACCAGATTTTATAGTAAATTATTTTCACTAATTTTGATTTCTCCTAAGAAAATAGGATTTTAAAAAACATAAATTTCAACTGTGAATTTCTTGTTCTTATTTAGAACACTAGATTGCCTTAGATGAAAATGCTCGTTCACTAGCTACTGAGCTCGGTTTTATAGTTTTCAGAGCACCAAAAAAACAAAACTAAGTTTTCTTGTTCTTTTATTTGTTTCCTCAAATAATGAAAATTCAGCTTTCAGTGTCTTTGGATTTGTAAGTTTTCTTCAAAATCTTCAAGAAACTTATGAATTGATTTTTCCATGGCTTCTTTTAAGACACCATTAGTCCAATGAGTAGCCAGAGAATCAGAATCGGTTTCCACATAAAAATTTGAAATATTCTAGACTATATAATTCTAATATTTTAGACTCTCTTATTCCAGTTTTCCAGATAGCTAAATAATTTTGATTTTTGAAGCTAAAGAAAGTACACTAGATTTCTTCGCTGAACTAGAAATGTTTTGTGGATTTTGTAAGTGCAGCAAAAGAGTTGCTAATTCTACATAATAGTAGGAATTCTTTAAGCCGGTTTTCAAATGCGACAAATTTATTTTAAAAACCGGTCTTTTGAAACCAGGTTTGAAAAACCATCAAACTCTAGTTTATTATCTGCAATTCTTTCCTTGCACTACTATATATAACTTTTCTTCTGACAATTTAGTCAATTGACGTCTTAAAAATATATATTAATTTGTAGCCATTGTATTTTAATAATGAAAATAAAAGAATGATAAAGGAACAAAAATAATTGAATTAAACCTTTTAGAGTCAAAATTTTTTTAATAATTAAGATTGCCAAAATTGTGTTTAAATTTAATTTCGTTATAATAAAATTAGGAAAGAATTATTGAAGGAAAACACAGACAATCAACTCAAGTCCGTTATAATACAGCAATTAAATTTATTTAAAAAAAAGCAGTCAATGAAAAATATACATATTTATTATTCTTTAATATTCGTTATATATTGACAACTAAATGGGATTAAAAAATTGGCTTACAACATTTAACTCTGTTTTCAAAATGAGTATAAGTAAAACTCGTGGAAAAATTTTGAATATAGTAATACATTTATCGGTTCTGTTTTAAACAATTATTTTGTTTTTGGACACCTATTAAAAATCTTTCTATTTGTAATTACTGAAACAGTTTTTTTTTTGCAAAAGAAATAGTATTTTTCATCCTAAATTTTTGACACTAAATAATGCATTTCTTTATTATTACAAGCTAAATGCGGGAATTGAAATGATTAAAATAAATAAGAATGATACAATTGTCTTATTAAAAACTTATGAACACTTTCAGAAATTAAATAAGTTTTTATGATAAATTTTGTAAAACAAAGGATGTATTTTATTAAAATTAAGTTAAACCAGCTATATATATATATCCAGGAACACATAGATGCTACCAGTGGGCACACAACGGGGGTGGGAGTCCACGGGTCCAGACCCTCCATAGCCCTTGATTATTTTTTCGATTGATTATAGTACTGTGTATAAATTATGCAAAATTTAATTATGTTCTTGTTATTAATAACTTATTGTATTAATTAGTGCTAATTATTTATTCGATAATTTATTTTTTACTGTTTGTTCCTGACAATCGATAAAATCAAAGAATATGTTTGGCCAGGTATTGGGGTATGATACGATAATGGAGAATGGTGAATTTTCGAACCTGGAACCCTCTTCCCCCTTAAAAAATTATTGTGTGCCCCACTGGATGCTACCCATAGAGAATCACTGCACAACTTTAAGGTATTAAATTTGCAGTAAAATTATTGAATTACAACGAAAAGCTTGGACACACTGGAATGCACTACATTTTACAATAAATTTTATTGATCCTTTTTAGGGTCATATTTTTCTGAAGGTGATTATAAGGTGTATTTAAAATTTATCACAGAAGATATATTTTTGAAATGTATTTTGTCACATTTCAAGTTATTTCAAGAAAGGGCACCCAAAGCAAAAAATTTTAATAGATTTAAGATATTAATATGAAGATTTTTAATAAAAAATAAATTTTCAGTTTAGTTTTTAGGTCTTAACACATCTTAGACATAAACGGCAGAAAATAATAAAATAAATGAAACTACTATCATGTACTAATATACTAGCACTAGACTGCTAAATACTTTAAAAGGAGGAAATTTCAAGGTGATGTTCTAAGAGATTGCATAGTCGGGCCATGTTAATAAGAGGATAAAAGTTTTCATATATTATATCCCTTTTTGTATTTATATTCCATGCCATGTAAAAAATGAGTGTCATGTAATGATTAAGCTCTCTTATCTTAAGCGAAATGCTAATGGGTAATTATGAACAAACTCCAATGAACCATAGCGAGGTAGCATGTTAAAAATAACTAATAAATAACTCTTCTTTAAAAATTTTTTATAGCCCACTTGCATTGTCATCTTCCATCAAGATGAAAAATCATTTGTAGCTTGTCACAGATTTCGTTACAAATTTAGCGTAATCTTCTCCATATTATGTCGGCGATAGATGCATCTTTTCTAGAACAAAGAAAGGCAAATATGCCCGTAAAATGCACACGCTCAACCTAACGGGGCAGAAAATTTGACATCATTACGGCGTTAAATTTTTTTTTCTTTCCGCGCTCAAAATGTCTATCACAGAACGCGGATTGAGCCATCCTACCTAGGAAATATGTCTCGTTTACGCTTCTGTGCTTCTTGAAGACGGATATTTTGAGAGAGATATCGATTCGCGATATACTGTCTTCGAAGTATCACCATGGCTATGAATATCAAAATACTCTTTTTCCCAGTTTCATTCTTTCTAGCTTTGGAGAAAAATCGTCAGTTAAGGGCAGCAATAAAAATGTCACATTTTTCTCCTGATTTAGTGAAAATTCTATTCGGGGATTTGGTCCCCAAAATATTTCACGCAGTTTTATCAAATATTAATATATCAGAACTGTGCATGCGATTTTCTCAGTGGAAAATAAAAAAAAAAAGTCTTCATCTTCGTCTTCACAAGTTCTTTCTTATTTCTGGCAGTTATTTTTAGACACAGGGAGAAGAATATTACGTTTGTTACAGGAAGAGGGGAAAAAAGAAGAAATAAAACATTTTTTAAAGAAAAAGAAAAACTTTAGAAAGAGTTTCTGTGTTCACCGTAGTATAAAAGTTGGGAATAGCGACGAAGATACGGCGAGTTAAGATGTTTGAACTTCGAAACATTTCAAGGAACATGTGTATGTACATAAATTTTATTTACGACTCACCATGGTGGGAATGTATATTCGCGAAATCTGCCGCAAATAATGATAATAAAAAAAGACGTGTTAAAGCGAAGTGCATTTTTGAATACACAATCACAAATGTTTATACATTTCTTTTAAATGATGAATAAAATTAAAATCTCTTTTTTTATTTCTAAAGTTTACAGTTTTATTCTTTGGTGCAAAAGCTGTTTTCCTTAAGTAAAGGAAAAAATTATATTTTAGATTCCCACATTGAAATTTCTTCAAATATTTCTTGACTATTTTTGTGAAATAAGGCATAGAACATAAGGTAAAATAATTAGACGAATTATAGCCTTTTAAAATGAATTTAAAACAGGAGGGAAAAAATCGAATTACAAGAAAAAAATTCGTTATATAGAAAATGTGCTTCGCTATTTGGAGGTTATTTTACAAAGAAAATAGTAAAAGGTTCTTGGTTCCATGAAAAAGTTTTTGCAAAATAGAGAAATTCGTGATATGGAGGTTCAACTGTAATTTTTAATCCAGCCTTATTTTCAAAACTCGTTTTTCTTGCTTATGGGTATTACGAAGCAAAAATGGGAAATTTTGTAATGTTCACACAGAAACAAAGTTTTTAAAAATAGTATCACAATAGCAAGAATTTCTGTCATCATTTATACAAACTTGAAACCGACTTATGTTTATTTTTAATGGTAGTCGACAAAAAAATATATTAACGTATATCTCAGTAGTGATTGCGTTTTAATACATATGTGTAATAATTATCCATTTAAATTTTCGTTCAAGTGATTTTATTTAATTCATAATTGTCTTCAGCCCTCCAAGGCATTGCGTGATAATCAAGTTTTTTAGTTTACCCGCCTAACGGTACATCTTTTAATTATAACTTTATCTCATTAAGAGGGTCCGGCACATGCATTATCAAAAAATAATCAATTTTTCCTTTTTTTATGTTTTTTAAGAGCTCAAATATTTCTGTTTAAAATGAGATATGATATGATGTACGATAATTAGAAGTATTTTATTTATTTTTTAAATGAAGTTACTCCTTGAGGCACATCGAATGAGCTCTACTAAGAGCCACCTGTGTTTCCTCTTGCATAAGTTTCTTATACGCGCAAATTCATATGATGTTCAAGTTGAAAAATTAGAGTGTATTGGGAATATCCATAAGTGTATGGGTACACGTCTTTTGTTCGAGTCAGTTAATAACACCATATGGTCAGTGAGTCCAAAATCTACATTTGTGGAATTAAAACACTAAAATTGGCGTAAATATGGCTATTGCGCAATTCAATATGAGTCATGCAGCAAAATTAATTATCTTAAAACATTGTAATATTGAAACAAGTAATAACTGTGTGCCATGCTTCAAAAAATTAGATGCACTTAAGTTTCGTGTAGACGAATGAAAACACCTTGAAATCCCACCAGAAAGGCTAAACTGTTAAAAAAATGAAAATTAGAAGAGCCTTTTGTAGGAACAGAGGTTAAAGAAAATGCTTCATTTGCTTTTGGAAGGTACAAGAAAAGTAAATGCTCAAAAATTACAAATTTTTACTTTAAAGCCTGTTTTCTCAAAATGTAATATTTTTTACTTTATGTACCTTTTTCTCAAAAACTACTTATTATATAATTCTCAAATTTTCAGTGAGAATACTTTTAACATGTTTACATATTTAAATGGAGGGAATTAGATATATCTAGCAAACCTTTTTGGATAAGACTTTTTTAAACAAAACTTTAAGGAAAAAATTGGACATTTTTTGAAAAAATTCATAATTATTTTAATTTTAAACAAAAAACCCCTTCGTTAAAGTTTAATTGATAGTAACACATAACTTGCTGTAAAAATTTATCCATGGGAAGTAAGTAGTTTCTGAGAAAAAAGTTCCTATGGACGTGCCGGACCCTTTTAAAACAGCAACGTTGACACATTTGAAACTGAGATGATGCAATATTGCGCCAGTCCCTGATTCTGACAAATCACTGTATTAACTAACAGAAATCATATGATTATATCAAAGCTCCCGGATGTTAAATATATAAAAGCTGAGATCTCTGGAATGTAAAAAAGAATGCTTTTGTCCATTGTCTAATATCTATGTTGCTTTTCGCTTTGTGTTTGTAAATAAAGTGTAACTAAATTAAATAAATCATTTCATCCTTTAAATGACTACAACCTTATAAAGATGTCCCAGAAACATGTTTAATTCCAGAGAAAACGTTACATATATATACTTTTAAATGCTTATAAGGCATTAAATAGTTTAAAAATTCATTTTTTTGGATATTTTCTTTGTGTGTTTTAAGTTTTTTTCCTCTCATTTTTTTAAAAAAAAAATCGAGCATTTTGCACTTTATACGATTTATTACAATTGTATGCTTAATTCCTTATGAAGGAAAAAAAATTGCTTTTAGATTTTATAAACTCTAGAAAAGAAACGTATTTCTACGAAAATTCTCTTTAATAATTTACACTTGGTTGGGAGGAAACTCAACTAAATTGGAATGAGACCCAATGCCATCAACAATTTTCCCTCGCATATTAGAAATGTTTGACATCTTAATGAGGAACGGGACTGCTAGATAAACAGCGTGTGTTTATTCTCTTAGTGCCTTTAAGTTACGTTTGACGCAGCGAGAAAGATATTAAAATGCTTCATCGGAGGAAAAGTGGTTTATGTTGAAAGAAAATGAGAATTTTCACTAATGATATTTTAAAATACAAACCACTACACATTTCAGAACACTTTAATATTTACATTTAAGCATATTATGGATTTACAAACAGTGTATGTAATAAATTCACGAGTTTCAATTTTGTTTTTATTGTATCATTTCATGATTATAGTCAGTGCTATCGATTCTAAGTTTTTCAGCAAGTGCGCGTCCCCTTTCCGAAATTTATGCAAATAGGTAGGAGCTGAAAATAAATTCTTTTTTTCCCGAGTTTCTTATATAAACTTTCTCACTAAACAATCAAGAGGAGATATGATATGCAGGGTGATTCTAAAATGATGGGATAAACTTTGAGTGGTGGTAAAGCTCACTAAAATAAACAAATTTTGTTTTGGAATATATGGGCGAAAATGCCGCGTTGAGGCAATAAGAGAAAAAATAACACATTAAGGAAAACATAAAATGTTCATTAGCAGCATACTTAAATAGTAATTTAGTACAGAAAATGTTAAAACAGTCTAAGAAATTGAGTCCCCCACCAACAGTTCAACAGTAAAAATCCCTAAACAGTTGGTTGACTGACATGTAGACGACACGTTCCAGCTCTTGTACTGTGCAGGATGTTTCGTCCACATAGTCCAAGATGACTTCTTCCAGATGTGTTTGTCGCACAGTCCTCGATCTATTTATTCCTTCCATCAGTACTGACGATAAATGAACCATTTTCACACAGCTGTCGATGTAACCGCTGAAACATTTTGAGATTTGGCATACATCTACTTGGAAAGTGATCCTGATACAACCGTAACGTTGCTCTGTCTTTAACATTAACAGCACCGTACATTAAATGCATGGCTGCATTTTCATGCCTAACATGACGGAGACTGTTGAGTCAGCTTCCGCTATCCCCAGATCTTAATCTTAAAGAGGATTTGTGGGATATAGTTGAAAGAACCATCCACATCTAGATTCACAAACATCAAATCTTACACTCTAGGAAAGTGCTATTGAAACAAGATCTCAGATTTCACAAATGACCAATCAATATATCGTAGCTGCCATGAAAAGAAGAATCTTGGTGATAATATTGAAGCAAAAGGTGGGCTGTCTAAATATTGGCGAAGTTGATATAGTAAAGATAATGAAATGAGTACTCAGAGTGTATGCTAGATTTTATTGTATTTGTAATTTGAACTTTAATTCTATAATTTAAAAATATGTCCTGTGTCCACTTTAAGTAGAAGTTTATTTTAATACTATTACTAAGTACACTTAAAATTGTAAATTCGTATATATGATGATTAAAAGAACAATAAAATTTTGAATCTGATCCTTTGTGAGTGTGGTCGGACCTGAATGTATTTGAGAGAAAATTACCAAGTGATTTCCGATGGATTTGTAGTGGTGGTTCCTATATAAGCCAGTAACAGCCTCCGGACTAAGTTGATCATTTTGGTCTAGTGGTATGCTAGTGGTCTTACGAATCAGAAGGTACCGAGTTCTAGCCACCTCATTGGTGACCTTCCCTCTGAATTTAGAAAAAACGCAACTTTCGCACAGCTGTCGTGGAGGCATCTACTCGCCGTAAGAGCAACCAAGGCCGTCAGACACACTTGACACAGCAAACAAAGCCATCAGACACACTTGACGCAACAGCAACAACTCACACTCGCCATAACAACTATATCGTTCTTTCGCCTACCCACCAACTCACTGGTGGGGTAGTGTGTAGCGATGGTTCCTTTATAAGCCAGTAACAGCCTCCGGACTGAAATGATCATTTTTGTCTAGTGGTATGTTACGTGCTTATGAAAAAGAAGGTACAGAGTTCTATCCACCTCAGACTTTCTAAATTTATTTTAAAATTATATTTTGCTTTTATGAAGATCTTGAAGCGCTCGAAAAATCCAGGAGTAACTACTTGAATTGATCTCAAAAATATAAATAATTAGAGAGTAATTGTTTATGTTCATTATAAGAACATAGAATTTTAAATTAAGAAAAAAAAGGTTTATTCAGAGCTAATATAAAAACTAACTTTTAAAATAAATAAGTATATTTTATTGAATTATGTTTTTTATATACAATTAGCTTGTTACTTCATTAGCCTACTGATCTTTTTCACGAGTTCTGATTTGAGAAATCTCACAGTTTATTTCTAAGTGTCATAAAAAAAAGAAACGGAGAAGTATTTGCTTATTAAAAAGCTTCGTCAAGGATACTTTTTACTTTTAATTTAAGAACTGAAATGTTTAATTACAAGGACCAATTATTATTATTTTAGCAGGTTTAAAAAGTAAAGTAATTAATTTAAGGTGAAATTATTTTTTAACAAGTCTAAAATTGTTCTTTTTAATTGCTGATACAAATATTATTAAACTATTTCTTTCCTTCGATTAATGCCATTATGTTTGTAACTTTTGGTAATAATCTTGATTTATTTTATTTACTTCATAAGCATAACGAAAAAAGTGTCTGAGAGAAACAAGTATTTTTTTAAGTATGTGTATAAATAACTTATACACTTAGTTATCGTTTGATATTCTATATTTAATAGAAAGCACACAATTATTCTGCTAAACATAGATAATAGCTTACTTGTTCGTAAATCTTCATAAATGACTATCAATTATTGATGAATATATGATGTATGGAAATAGAGAATTTTACTGATTTTTGATTGATGATTTTAATGCATAATAGTTCCCTTACCTACGTCACACGTCTTCTTATCAGCCAAAAGTTTATAACCCTCTAAGCAGATGCATCTGTAAGAACCAGGGGTATTTTCGCAAGTTTGGTCACAGCCTCCATTATTGACCAAACATTCATCATTATCTGGAATGATAATAAAATAAGAAACGTTAAGAACAATTTTTACACATTACATTAGATACAAAACATTACATTAGATATATTGCATTTAAAATGATAGCATTCGAAGTTTTAGGCAGTTTTAACTATAATGTATAGAGTGTTTGAGGTTAAAAATTAAATTAAAAGTGTAACCACCCTTTTCTTAGACTCCTCTCTTATTAACAGTAGAAAGACTTTACGCCCTCTAACAAGTAGAACAATCTTCAGTGATGGCCAAGCTTCGGAAGTGTAAGGACGTACGAGCATGAACTCCGATCCCTTTCAATTCTAATCTAAATGTTAGTTCTCTAGTTATGTATGTAAATGTTTGTTTTGTCCAAGAAACGTATTTTAACTAACTAGTGGACTTTGTTAAGAACCCATTCCCCGCGTGTCCCTTTATTACAATGGGTCACACCCCTTACAATTTGTCACCCAACGTAATAGTTTGCCTCCCCCCCCCCCAACGTTATAATTTATTTGGCGCTCAACGTGGGGCCACTTACAAAAGTACATTTGAGATAAAAAAATATATAATAAAAAGGAAGGGATTGAATACAAAAATATAAATAAGGGGAGGTACCAATAAAAGTTTAAAAATTTATACAATAAACGTGTTTTAGTTAACTAGAGGACTTAGTTAAGAATACCTTCCCCGCATATCTCTTTATTACATTGGGTCACACCCCCTTATAAAAGTGTAAAATTCGCGCGGGGCTGGGTTCAATGAAATCATTTTTAGTGTAACAATTATTTATAAATTTAAGTTAGGTTACACAAAGACAACACATATCGTTTTAACCAAAAAGTAATGGGAAAAGATTATGGATGGTTTTTAATAGCGATCACATTCTGTCTTCACCTGGCCTCTGCAGAAGATATGTAGCCACTAGAGGGCGCTTCTGCTGCTTGGTACAGTCAGTTACAGTTATTATAACAAGAGCGGTTGCAAATGTAGAATAAAAGTAAATTTATTTGTACTAAAATAACACGCGGGGAAAAAAAAAGAAATATCTAAAAGTTTTCAAATGGAGGAAATATAACACATCGTCGTGCCAAGTTTAATAAGTAATCAGAAGTAATTCACACGAAAGCAATTCAAAATTATGGAATGTATGGATTCAAGCAATGCGTTGAGGTGAATACACAAGATTGTAACTTTGAAATAAACATGGTCTTCTTTACAGTGATATTAACAATAATTCTATCCAACAACAGTTATATTTGCTTAGTTGAGAACGGAATGATTTGAGAGAAAGAGGGGAAGGGGGATACATCCATTATCATCCATTAATAATCATTCCATTAATATCCATTGCGATTGTATGAATAAGGAGGGAAATACTTGACATTTATGAAATTGTACCCTTATCACTCCATTCGAGTTTCTACACAAGAATATATTGCTGTAGATAGCGGTTGTAAATATTGCCATAAAATTGTGTTTGTGAATGATGCTATTAGAATACAATTTACGTTTCTTTCATGTCTATTTCTTGTGGTTGTGAATTAATGCATCCCTTGCTGGTTTACAATTCAATAAAAAATGTTTAGCTTAGAGTATTCTGTAAACCCTAAAAATTGAGTTTTTAATCGTCCAGTATATTTCAATCAGTGCTTTTTGAAAATATCTAGGATTTGAAAAAAACCCACCATAATGCAAGAATCCATGCGTTTTAAATCGCCCTATCTCAACAAAAAAAAAATATGGATAGTGATTTTTTTTTAAGTACGTTTTCCTTAACTAATCTCTAGAGCTACTTTATGGGATATTTCGTATGCGAACCTCTCTTTTTGAGGGAACCATCACGTTTGTAAATGAATATTTTAATATTTCCATATATCGTAAAATACGGAGTATAACGCGCACTTTTAACACTAAAAATAAGATCGAAATTTGCAGGCGCGCGTTGTACACCGTATATAAAAATGGTAACATTAAAAATAAAAAGAGATGAGCTTAAAGGAAATTAGGCTTCTACATATATCGAAATACTGTTTATTTTAAAGATATAAATTATTTTATGAACTTAAAGAATTTCAATTCTAGAAGTATACAATTTTTTCAAAAGCCTGGGGTAATACCTCGAATAAATGACTTAAAAACATAAGAGTCCCCGGGGATCTGACATTCGCAAATTCCAGGTTTCTTCGTAAAAAAAAAGAAGAAAAAAAAAGGGGGAGGGGTTGCACGTTATACGGCGAATATACATCAAAATTTAAAAAAATGCAGCTTGAAAGTATAGGTGCGTTTCATATGCCGGATCTTACGTTAAGTAAAAATGTAGTAAGAATAAGAGAGAAGATTTAATTAAATTTCTTAGTAGTGGATAAGAAGTTGCTAAGATGTCACTGTAGCGCTTCTCGCTACCAGAGGATAGTGAGATGGTTGTATGGAGAATAACTCAAAAGAAAATTTCTGAGTGAACTCACCTGAAGAGATCTAGAAAATAGATTCGATTATATAGGTCAAAAGATTTCGGTTAGAGATTGTACACACACAGGATAAGAAAACACAATATTTATATCATACTAGTTCGGTTAGGGAAACCGTTCCACTCATGTATAATTACTCTTAAAATTAATTATTTAAGTTGAGTATATATATTTTATTCCGTTCAATGACATGTTTGTGGCATTTTCGAATTTAACAACGTCACAGATGATACCGATTTATATTACGAAACCCGTATTACGAATCTATAATACAAAAGTATAATGATTTCGAGGCGCATTAGATTAAATTACAGCCACCACCACCTTCTACAGGATGGTCATTACTTAGATCAAGACTCAAATATACAGCTCTCTACTTCTAAATCATGGTTGTTCTTTCAAACCAGGATTTATATTTTTCTTTTTAACAATGCATATATAAAATTGAGACAATTAAACTTACAAATATTTTTAAACGTTGCTTCTTTAATAATAATCATCTGATAGTTTTTAATAGGATATCCATCTTTAATTAGTAAAGTTGTTAAGAAATGTTTAAAAATTTTAAATAATATACTGCACACAGATTTTGATTTAGATGAACAAAGGCTACTTATCGATATATGATTTGTTTGAAATATCCAAAATGTAGCGAGGTTCGGTTCTATTCAATCAGTTTTAATTTTATCGTTTAGCCTCGGGTTTCTAAATTGAATGAACGGTTTGAAGGGCATAATTAAAGGGATTTTCGCCCCCGCGTTTTAGTTGTAGACCATCCAATTAAAATATGCGACTTTTGAAAATACTTTTCTGTTTCTGAGGAAGTCTATTCATTAACCATGGCGCGAAACATTACGCTACACTTAATATGACCGGCAGCCCTTATTTGAAAGTCAAACTTTGGAGTAAATGTCTTAGAAATATACTCTCCTTGAAGAATTAAATTATGAACATTAGAAATATTTAACTAAAAGGAAATTATGTAAGATCTCTCCAGGTCATGCCAGAGAAATTACATTTTCGATCCATTTTTAAATAGTCTTTTCCTTGTTTTCTAGAAAGGCAAATAGACAAGGATATATATATATATATATATTGTGACGTTTGAGATAAATAAGGTAGCGTGATATTTATTAATTTATATATTTAGTTTATGTACGCCACAGCTATTAATTACAGTAAATACATTGAAGTTATTAAAAATATTGTTAAAATTATTGGAGTCTAAATTCGGTTGTTTGTGAGGGAGGAGGTCACATCCATCTCTGCGAAAGTTTTTTAACCGTCTCGAGGGTCTTCGGGATGATAGCCGTCGGCCCCTTTATTCTCGAGTTACATCCGGTTCGTGGGTGGAGTCCCCAGATGGAAGAACCATTTCATGGTGGTACCATCTAGAGCATAGGTTCTCAACCTTTTTTGAACTGGCGCCCCCTTTTCTAACAAATATTTCGATATCGCCCCCTTTTCTAATAAATATTTCGATATCACCCCCTTTTCTAATGAATATTTCAACACCGCCCCCTTTTCTAGTGAATATTTCTATACCGCCCCCTCCCACTCTAGAGAAATAAGAGTGTGCATAATACATGATGAAAACAAGAGTTGAGTTTTAAAAAATATCCTGTTATTAAAAAAATATATTTTTTTAATTTCATTTTTTTTTCTTAAGTCCCAGTTTTTTTACTTGCGAATCTGAAATATCTATTGCCACAAATATATTTACACATGTGTAATATTATATATTTTAGTCATAGGTAGGATATTGTTGGAATTGAAATGCTACTGAATTTCTTCTTCATTTAAAAGAGTGGAATAAAAGATTTTTAGATTACCTGTTATAAAGACAGGCAGGGGTTCTGATGATACGAAGTAATTCATAATAAACTACTGCTTTCAAAATAAATATAAATTGACAGTTTCAGCCTTTAAAGAATCACGTGAATTCCTGGTTAACATATTTAATTATATTTCTTGGATAATATACGTAATGAAATGCAGTGGACAAACATGTTTCCTACTGCTCACAGACAAAGACAACACGTGCACTACAGAAATTAAAATGCACTGTATCATTAAATTTAATGTACGTCTGGATGTAATGTAATCTTTTAAGTTTTTCATCCACTTCCCGTACTACCGAAATATGTGAATTTTCGTAGATGTGATATAGGAATGATTTAAATACATACATTCAACATAAGGTAAACAGTAATAAAGTTTATTTTTGTTAGTACATAATTAGCGTGTTTTTTTTTGGTTAGTCTGCCCAAGCCCCTCCGGGCCATCTCAACGCCCTCCTGAAAGCCTCAAACGCCCACGTTGAGAACCTGTGATCTAGAGGCATATCTAGCTACCAAATTTGGACATCTGAATTTTTAATTCAAGCTCTCGTCGGATGCTACTAATTGCCCTGATTTAATTTTACCGAAAGTAATTGATTCTCAAGGTACCTTTTACATGCCACATAATCATATGACATGCGTGTCTACGATTTTTGCATCCTGAAAATCTATCGACTCCAGCTGGGATTGAACCCGCAACCTTATGTCTACGAAGTGGGCATGCTACCTCGAAGCCGCCCCGAGCCGACTCTGTCCAAACTACCACACCAAGCCAACGCAAAATCTTTGACCCTCGACAGATCTAACGCGCATCAGCCCCTTCCCACGCCGTTGCCTCAGTCTACTAGGGTTCCAACTCCTGACATACCGGCCACGAGTTCGTGACCTTAACCGCTGGGTTACTAAGGCCTTCTTGCGTTGCTGCAGTCAGGTCGAGGGTTCGAGTCCTCATGCCGCTAAAAACTCGTCGTATAATAAGGTTAAATCTGCTGAGTCTCAAAGATTTCAGTTGACGTGGTTTAGAAGTTTGGAGATGGATGGCCAACTCTCACATTTGTCATCCTCGTCACTCGACCGTGGTTCAAAATTGCGATGTCCGTCGCTTATACCTCTGGTATTGATTCTTAGTGTGACGTTAATAAAAAATTAATCAAAAGGAATGAATCTGCTTAAATATGTGTTGTAGGTTAGTTATTAAGTTATAAATGCAAAATTTTTCCAATTTATATTTATTGGCTTTTAAACAGATGGAATACATGTAAAAAACAATTTTATTAAATCGTAATAAGATTCGTTTAGTTATTAAATGTATTTAAAATTTGGATTGGGAGTGAGTAAGTGTTTATTAGTCACCCATCCAGTATAGTGGTTAGCGACGCTGACTTCTGTGCCGTAGGGTCTGGGCTCGAATTCGGAGAAGACATGGATGTTTGTAAATGTATAGTGCCTTTGTGTGTGTGTGTGACATGGGGGTACTCTAATTAGCCGTCGAGCAGCAAGTCCTCTTGTGAGGTTGGTGGAAGGGGAAGAGAGGTAGAAGGCCCCTGACCACACCCAGGGTGTTTTCCCTCAAAATTGGGGTGGAACCGAGCCAAATCGCACTGCCACCTGCATGGTGCTCAAAGTTACTGCTAACGACAGGCATACATCTAGCCTTTTGCCGCGATGAATTTCACGGGCTTCGATCTGACATCGTCAGACATGTGGCATTAGTAACAACAACAAATATTTATTAACGCCGCACTATAAAGCAACAGAGAGCTATTGACAATGGACATCGTAATTTGGAGCTTTGGTCAAGTGACGAGGAAGACATTTGAGCTGGCATCACCCTCACTTAACTTTCACACCACGACAACGGTAGACTTACTCATGACACCCCAACCACAAGCTCCTGACCAGTGGTGTAACGGAGAACATTTGAGCCCCGCTGCAAAGTCAGGTTTTTAGCCCCCAAGGATTTTACAAAGGGCGCTTGGCGGCTGTCGGGCTTTGGGCATTACGATGCGGAAGTTGCGGGGGTGTACGTTACGCCACTGCTTCTGACCATGACCACTAGGCTAAGGTTGTCATAATTTGGATTCACAAATCTAACTCAATAATAGCTTTTTGAAGGAATATCCGAATAAAAATAGAATCAAAACATCCATACTATTCTTTGAGTGTTAGGAGTCAATAAAAAGATTTCTATTCATTCAAGTCTGCAGGCTAGTTATTTTGGGAATAAAATTCTATTTCATTTCTGTTCCAATAATATATTTCTTATTCGCAAGTTAGGATTTCTAAAAATATATTTCAATGAGAAAGCTCAGAGTTGATCAAACTCAACTCAAGTTTGAGGTCATTTGATAACCTCTAAAAAGGAAATTGGAAGAAACCTTTCAAACTTAAGGGCTTCTTCAGTACAGGAGATTAAAAAAAAAGCCCACAGTAAAATTGAAGCGTTATTTACATCAGAGTTAGCGTTAGGCAAGAAGCCAAAGTCTTTTCCGGGTAAATTTTGGCAACAATTCGTGAGGACGGAAGTAGGACTTTAGTCATGACGTTCACAGTTTAGATTTTTAAGCTGAATATTTTATTAATATTTTATTTACATCACTGAGCTTGAGTTTCAATTTTCTACGTAATAAAATAAGGGAAGTTTTTATAAGACTCAGAAGAGTTTGAAGTTTAAAATGGATTACATTTGAGATTCATTAATTTATATAATACCCCAGCTATCTGTAAGAAATCTGCCAAATAGCTGAAAAATGCTATTCTCAGAAGAAAAATAATAAATGTGTGATGTTTTGAGAGTATTTGAGGGTGTACTGAGTAGAGCAAGTTGCATAATATTAAAAAGTGATTTTAACCTATTGTGATGTCGATAAATTTCTTAGTTTTTTTATGTGTAATCTGATAATAATAAAAAACAACTTAAAATAATTAATGAATCTCATACACGTGTAATTAAATTAAGCGAAAATGTAACGAGTAATTAAGTTTTCATCACTTAATGTGATACTTGCTTTAACTAATTTCTTATAATATGCTACACAAGACCTGTGGAGATTCTATCCACGCTCCTTATACTAATAATCCTCTTGGAGAATTTTTGATCTTTAAAAATTATTTTTTATTATAAAACTCCTCTTCGAAGAAGAGACGTGATTATGTAAATTAAGACAGGTTAGAAAGAGAGGTAGGATAGACTGCTAGCAGAGCAGAGATTAATCAAATTGAATGTGAATCGCGGATATTTAATTTTTGATAATTGAATTACTTAATGTGACGAATCGTCACTGGAGATTGAATCTAGATTAAAAAGCAAAGAAGTCAGTAAGTAGAAGTCAGAAGTCTTGAGTAAGTGTATTTAGTATTAAAGTCTTCTTATATCTCGCGTACCTCGTTAATTGTCTGCATAGTTATTATGTGGGTGCATCTCTTAGTACTGATCGATTGCATTTGAGTTGAGACTGTGAATAAATTAGATTGTTTCTTGAAATATGGCTAGTCTTCCTTCCAATCCTCTCACACTTTTAGGCACGCAGGGAAGACCATTACAGACCCATAAATAAATATAAAGGTTCTAGTTTTATAACTTCCTTTGTATGTGTGTTGACACAGCAAAAATCAAATTGCAGTCCGAGTGCGATGAGTTTGGATGTGTCAGAGACTGCAGATCAAACTTTATCTTTTTTTTTTTTGGATCATCAGTTTCTCCAATTCTATTTAAATATCCTTGTATTTCACTTTGCTTGTCGTAAAAATGTTTAGTTCTAAAATTCATCAGCTTGTGAATTTGAAATTTTGATGAAATTGAATGAAACAGCAATGAACAAACAGTTCTCGTGACCGGACCCTCCCCTTAAAACCCTTGATTTTTTTCTATTGATTATAATCCTATGTATATAGTACGTAAAATTTATTTTCGTATTTGTTATTAATAATTAATTT
The DNA here is from genome assembly GCA_019973975.1 of Trichonephila clavata. Classification (NCBI taxonomy): domain Eukaryota; kingdom Metazoa; phylum Arthropoda; class Arachnida; order Araneae; family Nephilidae; genus Trichonephila; species Trichonephila clavata. The sequence goes on from BMAO01008195.1 coordinate 452,159, forward strand.
TATAAATTAATGCTAACTATTTATTCAATAATTAATTTTTAACTGTTTTCCGGACAATCGACAAAATCAAAAGTATATGTTGGGCGGCGTATTGGAGCAAGATACGAGAATGGTAAATTTTCGACCCTGGACTCCTTCCTTGAAAAATTCCGTAGGTGCCAATGATACTGTTTATATTTAAATATAAAATATTGATATTTAAGTCCTAACACAAAGTATTCAATTGTACTGAAAATTATTCTTTTACCTCTTGATTCAAAAAGGACAGGACTTCTAAGCAATAATTTCTAAAATAGAAGTAGAATTATCTTTTACGCTCTCGTTATGCCTTCCCTTTAGTAGACTTCTGCAAAACCCATTTATAGCCCATTCAAGTCTTAATCTAATTGTTCAAAAACGGAATTTTTTTTTATCAATAAGACCTCTTCGAGAGTCTATTTCCGGAAGACCTGTTCTCAGTGGATTTTAATTCAACAACTACAACAAACATGTATACCAAATTTGATCACTGTATTTTTATTAGTTCGAAAAAGGGATTGTTTTTAGCAAATATGCTCCAGTCACTCTCCTCTCCTCCATAGGAGTAGATTTCCGAAAAATCCGTTCTTAGAAAATCTTTATTCTACTAAAGAAACATGCTTACCAAATTTCAAGTATGTGGGTCTGGAGAGTTCAAAAACAGGAATTTTAATCTATATTGTCCCTTAGGATCACAGCCTCCTTAGGATCGATTTCCACAAATACTATTCTTAGTTGAACTTTTCCCCTTCAAAGGAACATGCTACCAAATTTCTAGTTTGTAGGTCAAATAGTTCATAAAGGGGAATGTTTATTTTTAACATAACTTATCCCTTCGTAACCCCCTCTTGAGGTCCAATTTTCGCAAAACCCTTTCTTAACGGATCTCTTCCCCAGGAAAAGAACTGTAGGTCAACTAGTCGTGATTTCGTGAGAGAGATATCGTGATGAGTTGAATGGGTGAGTACTTTTTCTCCTTTATATATATAAATAAAAAGAAAACATTAAATGCATTTGAAAAAAAAAAACAAACTGAACCATACTTCAAACGGAATGAATTCCACTATGTCGGAAAGAGAAATAGCGGGATAATTAAATACATTGGAAACTTTTTTTCTCTACAAAATGAAGGAAACGCCTAGAATTAAGACGAGATCCAATACACAAATCGCATTTCATTGTTCAGTGTCAGTGTGCGTTCTTCCTTTTTAAAAGAATCGTATAAAACGATGCTAAAAAAAATCGATTTGCTTCTTTTGGGATTTTTTTAACTCAAAGAATGGAAGGTAGTGTTTGCCGATCATTAATTTAAAGCCTATATATTATTTCAAGAAAACGTTATTTTATTTCGAATCTGTTAGATAATATTACAAAGAGCATACACAATAATTAAATACATAAACAAGTAAAAAAAAATTTTTTAAAGTCAATTTCTACTTCGTTAGAAAAATTTACTGGCGCCATCTGTTGCGCATCAATCTAACTTCGTCAGAAATAACGCAGAATAAATTTAAAATTAAAAAAAGTTTAATTAATTAATTAATATTTGAAAAAATTGTATTGACATCAAGTGTCATTCACTAGAAGTTTTAAAAATGTAATTGAGCTTGATTAGATGAATAAAAAGTATTTTATTAACGATTGAAAATTTGAACAAGATGTATATATAGGGAAGGAGTGAACTAATAGCAAGAATTGAAAAAATGATTTTCAGGAATTTTTAAAAGGATAGGATACGATTTATAAGGAAATTTTTCATCTAATAGTTTTCAAAATTTTTTGATTCTCCTTAAGCATATATATATATATATATAATGAAAAACAGTTTTGGGATCAAAATACCACAAAAAGTTGAACAATGAATTTTTAAAAAAAATTTAAAATTTCATGTAGTGTTTTTAAAATGCTATCCAACGATAATTGACATATACACAGGAAATTTTTTTTACAAATACATAAAACTATGCATAACAAAAGTGTGTATCAGTTTTGTGAAAAATGATTGATATTGGTAAAATACTTTTTTTTATGAAAATGCTTATTGAAAACTCTTTAAAAAATGTATAATTTCTAAATTCAACTATTTTTTTAAAAAATAAGTATTGTTTTGTGGTTCACAAAAATGCATACCAGCTTTTGTTACATGATTTAATATCAATAGTTAGCAAAAATATCAAAACATTTGGCACAGAAGAAAAAGAAAAGCCTTAGCATTTTAAATGAAGATAAATGAGTTATCTTTGTTTCTGAGATAAATAAGTTTAAAATTTTTATTTGCATTTGAGATGTGAATGAAAGTGAACATAGATGCTATCGTAACTTAGGGTTATTTTGAGCTTTCGAATTTTGTAAGATTATAGAAAAATATATGAAAAATAATTTAGGCTAAAAAAATTGATTTAACTTTTTGACCGATTTTTTTCAACTCTGTAAAACTTTTCAAAATAATGAAAATGTAATGAAAAAAGGTCAAAATATGACATAAGGCATAAAAATCAGTAAAAAAGGCGAAGATTATAAAATATTTCTACAATATTTTAGATTAATTAACGCTTCTGCATTAGACACATGCATTGAAGGAAAAAAAAATAAAACTCTTAGAGAGAAAACTTAAGCAGATAAAATTTATAAAAACTGAACCAATAAAACAATAGAAAATTATTATATTTTTGACAAAAAAGCCAATTATTATATTTAAAGCTCATTTGAATGTAATTTGAAAGCTGCAGAATCGTTTGTTTAGAAAAAGCTCCACGTATTTCTAAAATGATTATACTAACTAGTTGTACTTAAAAACTCTAAGAAATCACTCTTTTAAAATTCTATATATTTTTTCTATGTAATGAATTATTTATGTGTGACTTAAAATGTGACATTTTTTTCCCTATTTCGGCAATTTTTTCCCGATTTTTCTAAGCTAAACCTTATACCTAGGAAAATTCGAAAATTAAGTTACATCGAAAATACAGTAACCATCGAAACATAGGGATGGAACAACATCAAATCAACTATTAAATTACTTTGTTACGCATCTTTAAAACCCTCTTCAGCTCGTCGAAAAGTTTCATCCAATCGATTTTTCAGAATCTTCTTATAGAACTAATTTTTTTTCTTTCAATCCTCAAGGACCAAAGGGGATTACATTTTAGATTATATTTCAAGCCCTCTCGTACAGATAAGCTTCGGTACTTTCTCATGTTTGCATGCTAAAGCCATTTTAGTCTGACTCGGATCCAAAAGTTATTTACTATGCCGAAATCTTTTTTTTTATCAAAGTTCTCAATTGTCTTAATGATTGAATAAGCAGTTCACTTAAGGTCAAAAGGGAGTTAGTTCACTTTGATTATATAGCTAACTATTGGAGTTCGATACTTAGATAATTGTATAGCAACATGCATTGTCTTATGGTAATAATACAAGTGGGAATTTTTAAAAGCTTCCGCGCTGTATTTGAATTATAAATTTCAACTTAAAAAAATATTTTATAGTGAAGTTTACCTAGTATCGATGCATAGTTTTGATCTTTATAGTGATTTGATTTTGATTTTTTCAATTTTACTTACTTAGTAATAAACATGACAGCTATTGGCAACAAGCCTCATAATTTTAAAGGAAATTTAATTGACGAATGACCCCTGATCTGCTATCTCCAAATGTACACACACTACCAACGGAAGGACTTTGAGCTTCGACAGATTTAACAGGCATCAGCCCTTTTATATGTCTTACTTACTTACTCGGAAGAACGGGACTCAGCCAAAGGGTTTCGAGCTGCGAAGCGACCCTCCGAGAACCTAATTTATTAATATACAAAACAAATGTTACACAAACAAAATGGTTCCGAATGAGGGACCCTCCCCAAATTTCTTGATAGTAGGGGGAAGAATACAAAATACAGTAAAAGTACTTTACAAAAGTGGTCCCTCACTGGGTGCCGTAATGTGCAGTAGCACTAGGTTTCTAACTCGTGACTCGACAACTCTAGCCCTAAGTTCCCGACCATGGTCCCTCGGCTACAGCGGCCACTCTTTTTAGGGTGTAAATACATACAAAATCAAATGTGTAAATAAGTCAGCCATTTGCAATATGAAAATACCAATAAGTATCTGTTTAATAAAATAAATGATAGGATCTCCTTTAGTTTAGTTCTTAGAATCCCTAATTCATTAAAAAATTTTTTTAATGAATTACTATTTTACAAAATAATGCAAATTTATCTTCGATTAAATTTACTTACTTTACTAGAAACAGATTATTAATTTACCAGTACCTATAAAATTTTTAAAAAAATATTTTCGAACACAGTTTTACGAGTTCAGAAATTGAAAAAAAAGCGGAATAAAAACAATGTTAATATTAAATAAAAAGACAGGATAAATTATGACTGATATCTTGCCGCGTGTAAATATAAACACAAAACAAAAACAAATTAAATGATTAATTCAGATAATTTAATAACCTTTTACAAATATATTTCAGAAAGGATTAAACTGACAAGACTCAGCTGTTGCTGAAAATAACAACTCGATTATTTTGAAATGAAGTTTAAGAACAGTTTTCATAGTTAAATGAATTTTAAAGACTTTTTAAAGTTAATCTCCTCACCGTAAACATTTTACCGCGCATTTTAAATTGTTTTTTCTTTTGGTGTTTATGGAACCGAGCTAAATGAATCGTGAAAAGAGTTTTCAAACTTTGGTTGTTATTAATGAAATAGTGAAGACTTTTGTTTTAACTTTTCATAACAACTGGAACGAAAAAAGACTTAACATCTTACACTGGAGGAAACTAAATAAAAAAAAAAGGAAACATTTTCAAGCTATTTTTAAAAATGAAGATGTTTTCAGTTCTGAATTTACGTCGAGGGCTGATGTAAATATTTAAAAAGTGGTTGCAAACGGGCAGAAAAAGTCACGGGATTTAATTTATTCAGTTGACCTTTTTTAAGTAAAGATAAGCCAAACCAATTAAAATTTAAAACAAACAACCACATGCTTTTTGCCTCTTTTAAGAGTAACCTTCACTTAATTAAAATAGGAAGCTTTTTCTTTCTTAACTAAGAAGCGCTTTTAAGAATGGCTGGCTAATGGCATTTCAATGTTATACTTCTTTTACACTTTATTATGCGTATGATAGTGGCTGCCTTAAAAGTAAAAGCATGCAACTCTCATGAGTTAGACTTAAAATTACCGTTATCGTCAGGACAAGTACTGTAACTTCTTATTTTCAGAATGGAGTCTTGAGGTTTAAATTAAAAGTTCTATTATATTAAGTAAAGTCATTTTACCAACGCATTCTACATTGTTTTTTTTTTAAAGTTTCATCTCAGTACTTAAAAATTTTTTAATTTAAGTTTCCTTCCTTCTGCGGGATGTTTTATTTATTATTCCATTGTAGTTGCGCCTGGTGAGGTCGTAAGGCGCGATTAATTTATTTTGATGATGAAGTGATATATTTTTCCTAGTCTTGGATTGATGAGGAATGTTATTGGAGACAGGTATTTCATTTCTATTTTTCATTTAGATATTTAAGTTTTGAGTGATAAACACACACAAAGCAGAAACTATTTATAAACACAAAGAGCGGCGGCGTACATGACGAAGGACAAGAAACAGTCAAATTTTCACTCGAAACGGGAGCTTTTATATGAAGTGGCAATCAGAAGTTCCAAAATTCACATGACTTCCATGGACGAACCTTGTGATTGGTGGAAAGATAGCGTAGGATGATGTCTGATGCAACCTCACTTTAAATACGCTGTTAATTTTTAAGTGATAAAATTATGATTATATTCCGTTAAGAGGGTAAACTAAAGTTAATTATTTACGCGCGAGTTCTGAAGGGTCAGGATCATTATATATTAAAAAATTGTTTTAGGTAAAGTTAAAGGGAATTTATACATATATATATATGTAAAAATTCCCTTTTTTATCCTTTTACTTAATTGCTTTTAAATATTTTTTAATTCTTTGGCTTAAGACTAACGTGTTATTCTCAATCTTAATCGAATAGTAACATTATGTCAGAAAATCTCGCACCCGCTCATTTCCAACTAATTACGGCTCCCGTTAGAAAGGAGTCACGCGACCTTTATAAACAGTATTTGAGTGAAACTTCTTTGTCTTTGTCTTCTTCCTGTGAAATGTTGCTGCTGCTTATCGCTTCTTCTATGTGTGTGTGTGTGAGAGAGAGAGTCTCACTTAATTGTTCTAAATGGTATTGAACTTTATATGTATGTGACCATGAATGAAGGAAGATTAAAACTAAACCAGAAGACGTTTTCTGTTTATCAAGAAACAACCAACATAAATACCCATCGACCCACCGGCAAATCTACATAAAGATCCAACGTAGATAAACACCGGCCAACGATACAAATTAACTCGCCACATTTACTATATATGCATAGTAAAATTCACGTTTCTTTATCTTGACCCTCCATGCAGAAGGGCTGATGATGACAGTGGAGCGGGAGGATATATAGCTCATGGATCTCAATGTCCTCCTATTGGTGTGATTACTTGGAGAGGGGTGCCTGCTCAGGTGTCATCCTCGTCACTTGAACGAATTCAAAGTTATGAGGTCACCCTCGTGTTGCTTTATAGTGTGACGTCAATATAATTCGTTCTTAAATTTTCTTTTTACTGATTGAATCTAAAGAAATTATTTAATCCCTCGATTTTATCTCGCTAGGATATTATTTTTAATTTAATATTAATTGCTTATATTACTATAGTTATTCCTTCTCTTATGTATTAATAATTATTACACACATCGATTTAGTGTTGCTAACTTCTTCAATAAATAACAGCTAGCTGTGAATATGTATTTACTGAAATGTATTTTTATCGCCCTTTGCCAGCGTAATTTACGGATAACTTTGTTATTATAATAAAATTTTGCAGATATGAATTTAAGGAGACATGGTACGATTTAAGCACACAAATTTTTTTTTGGTTTCCTTCTATGTGTGTATACTATGTAAATCAGATTTTGTGCTCAAAATTTCATAAAAAGCTAGTCATTTAATTTTTTAAGGAAAAAACTTAAAATTTGTGAAGTGATTTTAAATTGCTACTCCTCTCACAAAAATTTACATAAACGCAGGAAGTTTAATTTACTAGTACGTCAGACTATGCATAACAAAAGTTGGTATGGGTTTTGCGATAACATGATTCATATTCGTACAATACTTCTTTTTATGAATGCTTATTGAAAATTCCTTAAAAATGTATAAATTCTGAGTTGAATTATCCTTAAAAAAATAATTATTGCTTTGATTCAAAAATGCATACCAACTTTTGTTACATGTTAGTTTTGTTACATTAGTTATTGGTAATAAAAAAGCCTTAGCATTTTAAAAGAAGACAAATTATTTATTTTATCTTTCTGAGATAAGTTTAAAATTTTGATTTACCATAGGGATGTAAATAAAAACGAACGTAAAAGCCATCATAATTTTGCGTTTTTTAAGTTTAGTTTTCAAATTTTGTGAGGTAAGTCTATGAATAATTTAGGCTAAAAATATTAAATTTGATTTTTTGACTGATTTTTGTCAATTGAATCGTATTGTGTCCCCTTAAAATTTGTTTAAGGTATTTCTGTAATAATCATAATGTATTATTACTAGTCAGTAAGCTTAAATTTCTGAAATAATGTAATATATTGGAATATAAAAAAAGATGGATTCAACTATTAGTTTTAATCAGCGAAAATATATTCAATCTTAGTTACAAAATCATTAATATTTGCTTTAAAACAACACTTTTGTTGAAAATATTAAAAATTAATTTATAATTTATGTTGATTTTAAAAAGTTTTACTAGATAATGCAATTGTAAAAATCAATAATCAGTAAATCATGGGGACTTTATCTTATTTCAATGCAATTGAATAATTAGCTAATCTGTAGGAGAAAAGATTTCTGCAGTGATGGATTATGCATTTCACATATTCAAAAGGTCTTCTTCTCTTGTCTGGCTTCTAGGATACCGTATAAGTTACTTCAGTATTTCATTTGAAAGTATAATATGAAATTAGAAATTACTCATAATTAAAGTCATTCATCAAGTTGACAATCATCATGATATACTACAAAATTTCTCGATTGAAACCCGCCTCTCTGAATAGTCAATTCGAGTTATTCGATTTTTCCTCCTGATAAATTCATTTTTATAATATAAGAGAAGAAACTCATCCGTTATAATTTATTTATAATTTTGGCAGTTGTGTTTGATCCATAGACAATAGGAAATGTAGACTGGCATGTAACTGGATTTGAAAGACGGACTACATTGTTATTACGATTTTGCACCAATGATTGAATCCGAGAAGACCATTTTAGAGCAATTTTTATTGGCATCCTTATTACAGAATGAGGGAAAATAACTATGCGTTCTATGCATATGAATGCATGCATTGAAAAATGCAAAGAAACATGTTCTGATGCATAATTATGCGTATCTTGCCATCAGCCCTTAAAGGTTATAATTACTATTTTTGGTATCTAATCAATTATATTTAGGTATCGAAGCGTTTCGTTAATCACTAAATGGTTTCTGATTGAATTTTTGTCAGCTGCAAAAAAGTTAATTTTATGTTCAGCTCGGTTAACTGTTAGCTATAATGGCTCTTGATTTTTTTGTCTAAACCAGTGATTCCCCACCAGCACAGTGTCTTGGAAAGCCGCGGCATTTTCACTGGAGTGACGCAAACTATCACAAAAGCTTTCATAATAATCTGCTACTTATGACTAGTAATTCTCTGATTTAGGGTAGGGTGTTCTGGGTTGAGTTGATTTATTAACGTCGCACAATAAAGCAACACACGGGCTGGTGGGGATGGACTCGTAATTTTGAGCCATAGTCAAACCAGTTTTAGTGTGCATCAGCCCCTCGGCTATAGGGCTCGAACACATAGGGTGTTCTTGGAAAGCTTTAATTCAAATAAGGTGCTACGAGTCGGAAAAGTTTAGAAACTTCTGTTCTCTAAGAAATTCTGCACTTATAAGAATGGGATTCTTCTTTTACAGGTGAAATATATTTAAGGATGATTCTCCTTGCGACTGATGTTAGAATAATAAAGGAGAAGAAAACAGCAAAATATCACGTCAATAAAGGAGGGAATTTTTTTTAAACTGGTGTATTGCTTTTTGTCAGGTTTAACATTTTTTATTATTATTTTAATTCTTTTTCATAACATTGTCTTACTTTATGCACTTTTATTATTAATAATATTTAATTATTAACCATATAAAAATTTTTACGAAACTATTTTGCTCTATATTACTTTTTTGTACATTAATGGTTTATAAAATTATTTTTATTATCCACTATATAGGTGTATTTAAATCTAGACAAAAGGGAGATTATAAGTTTATATCAAAAATAAACAAATAAGAAACGGTTCTTCACGAATAAACATAAAAAAGAGATGTTAAATGTTTTTAGTGCATACATTGTACTAGAATTAATTCTTAATATGTCTTTAAAATGCTTTGACTGTCACTTTTTGCTCAAAATGTATAATACTGGAAAAAGTAGATTATAATAACAAAGTGTAACACATTTGTCCTTTTATTTTTAATTGGAAATAAAATGAATCGAAGACGAAATTTTAATAAAAATTCAGCTTGAAGTTAAATATATTTCTTAACAACATCATTTTTACTTCAAGTTAGGAATCGGATACGGAGTCTTTCTTCTCCTAAAGGTTTAAACAACAAAAAACAAAAATCGATAAAAAATACCAAAATATAAAGTGAAAAGAATTTCCTCTAAATTGAAGATATGCAACTTAATTTAAAATAAAACTTTATTTAAATATATATTTTGAACTAGAGTGCAACATTATATGCATTTAAAAACGAATTTTCTTTTTCAAATAATAAAAAAACTTTTGAAGAACATCTTGTGTTTCAGATGATTTATCCTAAAGTAACTTAACACTTAAAATCTCTCTCTTCCCGAATTTAAATTTAAAAGCGTTGTAATCAGAGATTTATCATAAAGGAACTTAAGCAGCTTATTATAATTATATACTATATTGATTTTTCATATATCTGAATTTTCTTAATACACATACAACATAATTTAAAGTAAATTTTTTTTAAATATATACATTGAAATATACAGAGCACAAGTACACGCATTTAAAAACTAATTTTATTTTGCAAACAATAAAAAAAATGTAATAAATGATTTAGAAGAACATCGTTTTCTTAAGTTTAGATGATCTGTTCTAAAATAATTTATCCTGCTCCAGTCTTTTTTAATCAGTGATCTTTCCTGTTTTAAGTTTAGAAGCCATAGAGATTTATTATAACGAAACCTAAGCTGCTCCCAATGTTTGCACTTCATAACTGATTTTTTCATTATACCCGTTAAAAAAATTAATGCAAAAATTCTTACTTACCATTACAAGTAATTCCATCCCTGTCTAAAGTATAACCCAATTGACATGCGCAGGAATAACCACCAGGGCTATTATTGCAGTCTTGTTTGCATTGAGATGTACCTCTGCGACATTCATCTATGTCTGTAATAAAAATAAACGAGATCTTTTTTTAAACTTCTTGAAACTCATCGATCATAAATTTTTTTGAAGCGAGAGCTAAAATTACAACTGTGAGGGTATGCGAACACAAGAAACAGAATCATCGCAGACAAGAAAAGTTTTGATGAAGAGGATGATGGATATATGCATGCGGTAGTTAGCAGAATTATTCTTGTTCAGATGTTTTTATTTTTGTCTTTACATGTTTGAGTTTTACTGAAGTGTATTTAATGAACTGAAACTGTGATTCAAACTCGGAATTTACAAGAATTAACATGTAGTGACATTGAGAATACCATTTTGATGGACATATAATCGAATCATTAAAATTAAGGTTTAATGCAATATAAAAAAGATATAAACACAAGTAATTTCATGCGTCAGGACATGAGAACTGTAATAATTGCCTTAGTTTCTTGTTTAACGATATTTATTTCTCGTAATATAATATGGAATACACAGACTTGATAGTTTTTTTTTTTCATGAATGATGTGAGATTATTAGATGCATTAATCAAATATACATTGTTAGTACATTTGGGATATTAAACTTGTTACATGACCTTACTTAGTAGACTATTATAGGGATACATTGTTCTATACTTATATAATCCTCATATCCTAAAATTTAATAATTTAATATTAAGCAAATGTTAATAAATTTCTAAAATCGAAATAATTATGAACATTTTTTTTTTGAAAAAAAAAATATTGCCGTACAGCAAAATAATTGGATAGCTTTCAAGACACGGAAACAAATGTGTCCAGTGCTTAATGTCTCGATAAGTATTTCAGAATGAAATATATATCTTCTAAAATTTCATATATAAAAATCCATCACTAAACATTTGTGTATTCACAAATCTGATTTTATACTTAAAATTAAATGAATCTTCGAATATATTTTCAATTCATACTTTAGAATGATTTTAAATTAAGTAAAATACTTTAAGGTCTTGGTTAGTATTTATATTTACACAAACAGTGGAGATTAAGTTAACATGTGAATTTATATAGAGCTGATGTCAAACTTTAGAATTCGGGAGGATATAATTGATTCAAAGCATTGCAATTTTAATGCATTATTATGTATAATGTATTATACATAATAATGTACATAATAATACATTATACATTTAATGTATAATGCATTTGAATGAATATCAATTGTAGTAATCACCGAAGCCAAGTTATTTTACAGAAAGTAATAGGTTTTTAATAACTTTTAACTAAAAAACTACTTCAGGGAACCTAGTTTTTTATTCCTATTTTTCAACTTGTGACGGATCTATACGCGTCCTTCCATTAACCCTCTTGGGAAATCTTTGGGCTCTGAATATCAACAACCCTTTCTGAAGAAGAAACCGTGATGTGCAGATTAGGTCTATTATATATAGTATAGGTTTGCTTGCTAGTAAGAGAGATAGATAGATGGATAGATAGATAGAGGAGAATTGATGTTTAATTGAAGTTGCCAGGAGATTGAAATATTAAGAAGTAGAAGATAGGAAGAATATCTACAGATCAGGTATTAGTCATAATGATAGCGCGTTTTGGGCTTAAAATTATTAAAGAGATTTAAGTGACAATTAGTCACATAAGCTACAGTGTAAACCATTTATTGAAGTAGAAGATTGATTCATAAAAGGTGGATCACACACACACAATTGATCAGAAGTATTTTCCGAACTCGCAACTCTCGTTGCAAAACCCCTGTTCTTTTCTGGGAAACATCTCAACCTAATTGGTTATTTGAATTTTGTCTGTGTTAATCAGTGTGCTGAATAAATAACTAAAAAGTATCCTGTCGAGTCATCCTTCACTTCCTCCCACACCTTTAGCCGGGTCCAAGAGTAGTCAGGGAGGGTTACAAACTATGATAAGATATTCTTAAACTTCTCTGTATTGGTTTCTTAGAAAAAGCAATTGCCAAAAACATTATCAAAAATTAGATTTAAAAAAAAATCTCCAAATAAAATTGACTTCCTAATGTCAAATAAATAGAACACACATTTAACATAAATAATAAAAAAAAATATTGATAATTTAAAACAAAATTAAAATTTTGAGCACCTAAAAAGGAAATTAAAAATAAATTATTAGTAAATTAGCTAGAAACTAACCGTTGCAATTTTTTCCATCGGCGTCTAGTTCGTATCCAGAGTAGCAGCTACAGATTGGTCCACCCGGTCCATGGCGACACTTCTGATCGCAACCGCCGTTTTTATCGGCACAGGTATTCACTACTTCCATTTCAATCCCTGTAAAATATTTCTTTTTAGAATTCAAGCAGAAAGTCTATCCCAAAAAGTATAAAGTAATTACTGTAGAAACTACCTATCCATAGGAATAATACGAAGTATGAATAAGCAATGCGTTCGTATCTACGTATACAAAGCCACAAATCGTAATAAAAATTGAAATAAATCGAATAGTTCATTTATTTCACTTGAGAATAAATAAAATGTAGCAATGCATCGTGACAGAAATTGCTACAAATCAAACAATCCATTTTAAAGGTAAATAAAATGGAACAATAAATTACATCAGATATCATATGAAGCCGGTATATGAAAGCTTTTATTTCAAACTTGTAAAAAATGAGTTCTAAAACCGATCTTCTTAATGTCCTGTTTGTGACATTGCTCATTTTTACTGTGAGGCAATGCATTTTTTTTCATTTGAAATTGTTAAACCGTTTTCTTAGAGATAATTTTTTAAAAGGTGTCTTACATTCTAAAAAAATCTCAAACTTATGGAATCCCATTATTTAAATATTCACTTGATTTAAAAGTTGTTAATCACAGGTTAAATTATAAATTTTAAATATACATGGTATTAATTAGACAAGTTCTGGTAATTTTAGAATTCTAATAACGTATATATATATTGCCTATAACATGGGTCAGTAACTTACGGCACGTGTGCCACATGTGGCACGCGGTAATATTCTCATTGGCACCACTCTACAAATTGGCCAATTTTTGAGTGGATGGATGTTGATAAATTTATAATGTGCCTCTTATTTGACAAACATTTTAAGAATTACGAAATTATGAAAAAATCTGAAAGATAATCAAAGATAAATTTACTGCTATTTTGTTAATTATTGAATGCCATTGCTGTAGAGATTTAATTGTTTGAAGAGAGAAAATTGCATGCGTACTCTACTTTCCGTATTTGTTTCTACATAAGTAAAAAAATCTTTCTTCATATGAAAAATATTTGAATTACGCAAAGAAATTGCTTAGCAACTGAATGCCCAGAATCGTGTCGAATTAAAAGTCACAAGTTATATCCCTGATTTTGCGCATTAGGTTCGCATTAAAGTTTTTATTTAACTATAATTATAAGGGAAAAACTTATGTTTTATGTTGCATATTTCTAATTTTTTTTTTAATATGCTTAAAAATACATATTATATGTACAACATAATTTTTTTAATTATTCTTGAAGAAATAGTTTTATTTTATGCTTTTTAAAGAAATATCTTTAAGTGATGCAAAATTAATATATAACAAAACTGTAAATCTATATTATTGACCCCTATTCTCTAACTCTACATGTATTATTACGGGAACTGAATTGTTTTAAAATGAGTGAGTGATTTTGGGGTTTATTGGCGCAAGAGCCGATTTCGGCTATACTGCGCCAAACATTTGTTTTAATATCTGTGGTCTAGACGGGAAGAGATAAAGAAAGAATGAATTGAATGACAAGAAAGAGGGTCGAAAATAGAGAAGGATCACTAGGGTACCCCGGGTTCGTGAAGCCCGTGTTTACCAAAGACAGTAAACCCCGTGGGAAAAGGAAAAGATCACTAGGGCACCTCGGGATTGTGACACCCGTACTCACCTAAATAAGGTGAGCCCCCTGAGGGGGAATTGTTTTAAAAATGTCCTACTGCGTGGCACACTGAATCATATTGGTAAATTGTTTGGATACACCATAATTAAAAGGTTGCCAACTTGTTGTCTATAATGTTGCTTTGTCGGTAATATAAATCTAAATCACATATCACTTCGAATGACCTTATTTTATTTTAATGAAGCTAATTTTTTAATGATAAATAAATGCTTCTACTTACGGAAACAAGACTTTCCATCATTTCCCAGTTGAAAGTGGAGATGACACATACATGTGAAGGAACCAGGAGTGTTGTGGCACACATGAGCACATGGGTTATTCGTACTGCACTCATCAATATCTGAGAAGAAAAATTTAACACAATTTTAAATTTAAGGCATTTATCTATTAATATTTGTATATATGTTGTATCGTTAGTGTAATGTTTGTATTTATTTATTTAACGAAGTGTTATCCAAACGAAAAGGAAAATATGTAACTTCAATAACAATTTTAAAGGATAAAATGTTTCCAAAAAGCAACAGAAACATAATTAGAGAACCATTACTTCGAGGCATATCCATTGTATGATAGGTATGCATAACTCAGTGTATATACATACGAGTTATCCATGAATCAATACATATAATTATTATTAATATTCCCAATGGCAACCCCCAGAGACATCCAGTTAATAGATAATATCCTATAGGATAACATATTATATTATGCCTAATTATTGGGTGTTAGTCACCATTCTGGATCGGTCATTACTAATTTAGTGACTGAAATATATTTCAATCATTTATTCAGTTTACCGTTAGAGGTACGTAATGATTTGAATACTACCTGGTTATTAGAGAGAAGAAGGAAGATAGTTTTAAACTTTTTAGATATAAAAATAATAAATATACACGAGCAACAGAAATTTTTAATAGCCGTGACTTAAATATGAGGATTCGTGTACAATAAACACAAGAAGATGTTTTTGAAAATAGCATGACTGTAGTTAATTAAATTTTGGGTAAGTCAGTTTGATAATTTAATAATCAATCTTTGATCTAAAATGACTACATTAGAATTAATGTAGTCATTTTAATATACAGTAATACCCCAAACTTAAGCGATAGGTGGGTATGAGTGATAACCGCGTAATTCGAATTCGCGTAAGTCGGGGTATAATTTAGCATATAAACACATTAAAATAATTATTTTTAGTTGGGACCGGAGACGAAAGAAAATAATAATTTAGAATAAGAAAATGTTTAATAAAAATTGTAGGTACAAAATCGCAAAACAAAGCTATTTTGCTGTAGACCAAGGGTGTCAAACTCAGAGGCTGACTTGGGCCAAATAAACATGGTTTAACGTAATTAGGGCGGCAAAGAAAATCAAAATTCATAGAAGCATTGATTTATTTTGAATAATACATTATAATAAACGCATATAAAAGGACAAGAAAAATTTAATATGCAGGTCCTGATACTTGACATCTCTTACCTGCTACTATTTTTCCTATTTAGTGAGAAATTTTGAATTATTATATATATCATTGTGTGCCAATATATTAACCGGGCCGCAAAAATGTTCGTTGTGGGTCGCGAGTTAGACACCTCTGCTGTAGAAGGTTCCGTAAAATCTAACAAAGTTGTCTACCGGTTCAAAGATTTTTTTTTCTCAATCAAAGTTTTCTGGTAACATGGTAATAATTTTTTTATTTCTTGCTTTGTTGAAAAAATTCGCTCTTCGTTGAAGTCTATATTTTCTAAAATTTGTAACTCTTTCCCCACTAAATTGAAGCTTTCTGTCAAATTCTCAACCGCCATTTAACCTCCTGATTGAACTGGGTCTACAGACTCAAGTTCTTCACTGCCTTGTCCTTGCTAATGCATTTATACGTGCTCATCTATTGTCAACTCGTAATTGTGGGGACCCAACAGTTCTTGAACGTCTTCAATATTCACTTCTAAATTTATTTGCCTAGCAAGATCAACAATTTCTTCAATCATATTACCAATTTCATCAAACTCTGGCACTGATTCCAAATGAGTTTCAATGATGCGGGGGGAGGGGGAGACGAATCGACGAGATTGGAAAATCGCGTAACTCTGAGTTCGCGTAAGTCGGGGTAGCGCAAGCCGAGATATAACTGTATATTAAAATATAACGGATAAGTTACGTGTGTGTGATACACGTATATATTACAGTTATGACTGAAAAACTGTAATGTATTACTCATGTTAATTTAGGAATTATTGTCACGAGATATTTCTCTATATGTATATTTGAATAGCAATTTTGTGACATAGTTGAAACACTGCATTTCATAAATCAGAATGCTGCAGCCAAAGATAATGTAATATGAAACATGTGCGATGTGTGTAACCACTATGTTTCTTCAATAATATATGCCTACGATTTTTCTTACATTAAATATTTTAAATCAAGTATATCATGTTCATGTTAAACTGCAGAATAAAAGATACGTTACATAGAAAAATTGCTTCTAAATTTACCTCAGTCCTTACGCAAAATGTTATTTTTAAAAAGGTTCTTAATTAGCCCTCGCAGTCTATAATTTATTTTGGTGTTTTTAGATTCAAAGTTATTTCAATCGGTTTCTAACAGTTAATGAAAATAAGAGAATAATTACGATGCCTAACTGTACTAGAGAAATGGGTTGAATTTTTGTATTCATTTAAGAGCTAAAAAGAGGCAAATCTTTATTTGTTACCACAAGGGATTGTCAAAAGTATTGTATTATAAATAATGGAACAAGGACCCCCTTTTTTTACAATTGACGAAACATTAAACTTTTTTTTCATGACCTAATTGTGAAATTAAGATATTGCACATCTCATTTGTATTTCAAGAGGAAGATCATTCTTGTTTGGGTAGATGAAACATTCATTGAAACGGAATATCAAAGACTTTGATCAAACCAAAACGCGTGGGATGCGAACTAATGATCCTTTATTTTTTCCGACCCTGAAGGTAATCATGATCTGATTAGGAGTGGTGATCACACCTACGATTACTGTCTACTGACATAGGAGGTAAAGATAAATGTTTATAGGGTTGTAATCAAACCGAGCCTATACATCCTACCTTTAATTCAACCTTTATTGTGTTACCTAATTGCAACGTGATTGAGTTACTGAAACTCTATGTATACGCTTACATTCTTAAGGAACATCATTCTTATGCTTATGCAAACCTGGTTCTAAAAACGTATTGCGGAAAAGTCAATTTTAATTTTAATCGTTAAAATCGCAAGCTTTAAGCATTTATTAAAAATTGTATCTTGTTCATTTTCTAATGTCGATGATAATGTGATGCTATGTTCATGCGTGTGTAAATGCGCACATATTTTACACGGCATAATTTATAGATAATAGCAAAAGTATAGCCAAATCAGAGAGTCATAACCAACATCTAAATATATTGGAGCAAATAATGCATCAGAAAAATGTTTTTTTTTTCATTTTAAACTATGAAAGTAAACGTAATTTTAAAAAACAGAATATATAATTTTTATTACAAGAGAATAATCCGAAATAAATTATTATTGGAAATATATTTATCAAATAAGTTATTTTACCGAATAAACTGTTCTGAGAACATTTGTTCCACCTATAATTTATAAATTTGAACTATATATTCATGTAGGCTGTCTTCTCCCAATGTATGAGAGATTGAACTAAACGCGAAGCCTCTTTTTAAACAGAAAAGTGTTTCAATTTTCATGAAAATTTGCAACGTTGTGATTACCACATCTGTTTATAATATAGCGTTTTTAAAATTTCAAAATATTACATAGATAATTATTTTTTCTTTTTAACATTAAACAGCTCATTTAGCATTACGGTATAGAAGAAAAATGCGAAACACATTTTATATCAGAAAAAATGGGTCAACTTAGATAAAAATGAGTAGTGTAATAAAATATGCAGCTCTCTATAGGATAGAGAAGTCAAAGCATAATATTAAAAAATGTTGGAGTACTTTTATATCTGAAAAAATATTCGAAATTCTATCCCTGTTCTTTAACATTAAGTGAAGAGAGTCTTAATGCATAACAATGGAATTAATCAAATGCAAAAAGCAGCTATGAGTTAAAAAAAATGGAATCATAAACTAAATGTTAAGTAAAGCAAGTATTGATTAATTGTAAAACAAAGAAATCACGAATTAAAAGCAAAAGACTGTAGGTTGTGTTCCAAACAAATTTATTGATTCAAATAACTTATGAACTTTCATTTCTGAATCTAAACAAATATTTATTTGGCAGAAATAAGAAGTTTCTCACGGCTTCATTGGACGATAATTTTTTCAAAAATTCCCTTTTATGCATAGAATGATTTTGAAGGAAAATATTTCTTTGAAAAATAATTCACGGTGCAGTTCATTTGCATTCAGCTCTTTTTACATAAAGTTACTGGCATTTTCAAAGAATCAACTAGAGAGTTTCTAGATAAATAAAATGTGTAAGAAAAATGACTGAATAAAAAGGAATTACAAAATAATTCAAAAGATTCATGTATTCAAAAATATTTATTACTCTGGGGAAATGAGTTTTTAATGCTTATCTTCAACGCAGAATGACATATTTTAGGTTTTTGGAAAGGAGACATCGTAAATAAGCTTATGTCATAAAGCAAAGAAGTGAACATACTTTCATATTTTATTCTAGAAAAGTAAAGACTTTTTGCACGTATTCACTAAACATAACTCAGTTTAACACTAAGTTAAAATCCTTGGAGTTTTTCTTAAAAAAAATTGGTTAGCAAAACTTTAATCTTTTAATGTAGTTGTAATGAAAGCATTACGAACACCTTTTAAGAAAAAAAAAATTCTGTTGCTTATGGTTTCGTTAAAGAATATTATCTAATAAAAAAGATTAATTTTTATTTGAAACTTTTAACGCGACTTTTATACCTCTCTGTGAAATTAATAGAATTATCTTTTAAAGTGACTGACTACACTTGAAACCGTAATTTTAAAAAAGCATATTAATGAATATTTTTTGATATTTAGTGTAATTTGAATTAGAAAATACATATAATATTGTTTTAAGAATATCATTACAAAAAATAAACATTTAAATGCAAAAAAATATTTGGCAACAAATGAAAAAAAAAATTTTTTTTTTAGAAATACTTAATTGCATTCAAGTAATTTTTCACTGCAATAATATTTTTAAAACAATTTTATATGTATTTTCTAATTCAAGTGTCACTAAATGTCAAAAAATGATTCATTTATACGGTTTTGAAAATTCCTGGTTCCGAACGTAGTCAGTCACCTTATTTTAGAATATCCCAATCTACCTTAGAAGTTTTTAAAATGTAATAAACATGTTCATCTGTATTTATTATTTTTTTCAAAGTTTACTCACTTTAAGAAACGGAAAGCAATTTTAGATAACATTATTCAAATCCCACATGGCAAAAGAATTTCAATATATTTATTATTCCACAAATTCGTGTGAATTTAAAAGACGTGAACATCCTCTTAAATAATTATGAATGTGCATAAAGAAAAAAGTTTCAATGAATGAATTCAATAATAATTTATTTTTACTTCGCTTAAAAATAAAATCTCAAGTTACATTCGTTAATACATTGTTTATTAATTTCCCATTAATTAACAATCGTAACAGTTTTGGCAAAGCTTTGTAATAAGCAAAACATTACAATGAATATTTTGATTTAAAAAATAAATTTTTTAATTTAAATTAATCCATCTACTGTTTGGAAACCACGATAATATAGGGGAAAATATCTTCAAACTAGCCATCACAAGTGAGTCACTATTTTGAAAATTAGAATTTTCAGTAGTTGTGCAATCATCTGTGTAAAATAAAGAATGACCTTTTAGGTGAAGTATAGGAAAGAAAACAATAAAAAAAATCCTTTTCTTTTTAAATATAATTTTGTTTATAGTTTTACATTTCGGAAGAATATTAAAAATATGTTCTGATAAAAATAACGCACAAGAATTTGTTTTTTCAAAAATAATTTTTTTAGTGCAAAGAATTTTTTTGGATGACAACCAGTTTTTATGTTAAAGGTAAAAATGAAAATAAAACAATCATAGAATTCACTACTATGAAAACTAAGAAATTAAGCTCGAAAGGAAACAGAGTAGGACTTACGCTATTTCTAAAAAACATCGGATAAAATTCACCTTTATTTTATTTTGGGGAGAAAAAAAACCGATTTGTGAAAGAATTTCAAGTCTGAATTCGTAGTCCTAAGCGATCGATCAAAATAAAGTTTGAATGAAAAAAATGGTCAAGTAGTATTTTTGTTTCTAAGGTAGACTGACCGGTACTTCTTCAAAGGATGAGTTTGGACATCTTGAAGTATATGTTCTAGATCAGACTCATGTCATTTGAAAGATGGGAATAAATTATACGAATTAAGCCGTAAGATAAAGCGAAGTATTTCTTAAGGTAGAAGGTTTTAAAGTTTCAAGGGAAAGACCGATTTGTAATGGTTCAGAGACAATGCTTTACCGTGTAGTGCAGTTTTAAAATAAGAGTATCATGCATATATATATATTAGAGTAAGTTCCGAATCTATATAATCACAATAGTTTTCATTTGACTGAATCATTTCTAAATAAAATTAAATGAAAGGAAAAAGAATATTAGTTTGATATGATTTTAATTTACGTTACACTCTAAAACAACACGAGTGCCATTGGCTACGGACTTCGTAGTTCTATATCATAGTCAAGTGACGAGGAAGACACCTGAGCTGGAACCCCCTCCTAACTTCCACACCATGTCAATAGGAGGACTTTGAGCTTCGACAGATTTTGTGTGCACCAGCCCCTCAACATGGTGAGTCTTCAGTGGCACTAGGTTTCGACAACGTCGGCCACGAGTTCATGATCATGACCATTCGGATGCCGTAGACACAAAGGAATATCGGAAGTTACAGAAAAATGTAGTTGTACGATTGCAAAAGAACCTTGCAAATTCTAAATTCTTAGAAAATTATTCTTTATAATGATATTCTCTTAAATATATTTGTAAAAACTGTCTGTTAAGAATTAAAAAAAGGACAACTTTTAAAATAAATGGACATAAAAATAGCTACCGTAAAATCCGGAGTAAAACGCGCGCTTTTAACTTAAGAAATAAGATCGAAATTTAAGGGTGTGCGTTATACGATGGGTATAAAAATGATAGCTTCAAAAATAAACAAAAGGATACGCATAAGAAATTAGACTTTTACATAGATCGGAATACTACTTATTTAAAAGAAAGGACATAATGAACTTAAAGGGTTGTAGTTCTAGAGTATACTATTTTTTCAAAAGTCTGGGATAATACCTTGAATAAATGACTTAAAAACATAAGAGCATTGCACTTGAACAATTCGTTTCCTTCGTAAAAAACTATAGTTTAAAAAAAAACTAAAAAACACCCTTTTATAGTTAATAGAACTAAGTTGTAACTTAATCTTTTAGTCACCAAATTTGGAAATGGGATCTGAAATGAGTCGCCAGATGCAGGATGGGATCTGAAAATGGGAAATCATTAATCCTGATGATCCTAATCAGGACAATGGAACAAAATTATTAAATTATTGTATTGTCATCGCGATCCTGGACGAGTGAGCGAAATTTCGAATTAATCTGAACTTTTAAAGTGGGTAAAAATTGAGTTCAAAGATTCAGTTACATACAAGTGGAGCTTATGAAAGGGCGTTAAAAAGGTGTGCATTATACTTGAAAATACCTAAAAACTAAAAAATGCAGCTTGAAAGTATAGGTGCGCGTAATACGGCGGATTTTACAATAAATGGATTTAAGTGAATTTTAAATTGGATTGTTTAACCTATACAAGAAAAAGGAATATGAATTGCATAATATATATTTGAGTAAAATTCGTCATGGTCAGGCTATTTATGTTGTATCGTGGTTTTGAGTGTTATTACCACTAAAGTCCAAAGATGTAGAAGAGCTAATGCACGTAAAATCTACCCAGGTTCAAAGTCCTCATGCTGACGTGGTGTGGAAGTTTAAATAGTGGGTGCTAGATCAGGTGCCACTTTCGTTCTCCAACTTTAATAAACAATCAATTAACGAGTAAAAATTGTGAGGAAAATGAAAAAGATATATTTTTATACGACAGTTTTAAAATCTCTTTTAATGTTTGACATGCTTAAGATTAGAATTATTCTCGGATGGTTTGCTCATTCAATGTCAATCATGATAATTATATTTTACGCTTATAAATTTTTCTCAAGAAACTAAATAAGAACACTTTAGGCATAGAAAGAAGTGTTCAGATTTTCCAGTTTTAAAAGTAAAGATAACGTGGAAATACTACCTCAAATAACAAACCTTACTAGAAATTATGTTTTTATCATGAAGTATCACTTGATTCTGTATCAGTCAATCCAAAATTCTATTAAAAAGTATATTCTCTTATGAGGCATTAAAATAAACATTTTAACCCTTTATCTACCGACGATATAAGTACCACTCACTTTAAAATTACATAGAATAACCAATTTTTGTGAATATTCTAACGATACTTAGCAGGAATATTGTTTTAAATCCACTCTCTTCTAAGACATTTCGCAGCACGGGTTCTATGACGAGTATTTTAGTGGGGAAGGCGAATCGGTTTATAGCAGAAATTGTGTTTTCAGATGGCATTTTGATCAAATTGTGAAGATTATCATTTTTGTTCCGAAAAAGTAGTTAATGTCAAAAGGTGTCTTATTTTATTTTTGTATGTTAATGAAGACCTTAGAAAACGATTTGACTATTTATTTTAAGTGAACAGTGTATATAATTAATTGTACAGTTGAATAGCTTTAATTAATTAATTAGCTATAAAGGGTTAAATTTCCCAAAGTTAAGTATTTTGTCTATGTATATCCCTTGATTTTCAATGTAGTGATTCTAAAAAATATTGCATGAATATAACTGCAGTAAATTTTAATGCGGTAGATAATAGGTTAAAGAGAATTACAAATCAAGAAAAAGTCAATTATAAAGAAGTACAAATTATATATCTTAAATACTTCTTCATAGAAATTTGATGGAAGCCTTGGAAAAATTAACTTTATTTTTATGATATTAAATATCAATAATTATAATTAATATTTAATGAAATGATACAATTTGAAATCATAATAGTTATCTCTTAATAATTCTCTTAAATAATTATTATCTCCTTTACATTAAAAATCATAATTGCAGAATTGTGTTCAAATCAATGCAACAAGTATTTAGATGATATTACCATTTAGGTGGGAAAAGCAAAAAACAACACTTAAATGGGGGTATACGCTGCACACATTTCAAAATGTTTCTCCTCATAATTTTTTGACTTTTCTTTTTCAGAAATAGTTAAAATATCTCTAGTGACAT
The DNA here is from genome assembly GCA_019973975.1 of Trichonephila clavata. Lineage (NCBI taxonomy): Eukaryota > Metazoa > Arthropoda > Arachnida > Araneae > Nephilidae > Trichonephila > Trichonephila clavata. The sequence continues at coordinate 475,976 of BMAO01008195.1, forward strand.
AAATATGGGAATTTTTAACTGGTACGATACGAAAGAGTGTTTCAGTTACATAAATATGGTAATGTGACAGATTTAGGAGTTGATGCAATAAATAATTTTTTATCAAGAAAAACTTTCACATTTGTAAAAAAAAATCCCGAGCCATAAACGAAACTCAAGGCATGGATAGCAGTTTTATCTTCACTTTAAAGCACGGAAAACAAATCATACATACAATAAATGTGAAATACATCGGAAAAAGTAAAAGGAATAGAAACTAAAAGAAATTCCATCATTTTTTAGTCACAATAGATTTACAGAAACGAAATACGATACCTATTACTATGTTAATTATGTAACAAAAAAAGGATTTCTTGCATGTAGAATTCGACGTAATACTGGACAGAGTAGGTGTATTCCGTTACCTCGTACAGAATTAGTAAGTCTGAAAGGATTAATTTCGTAATTCTTAAACGTATTTCAAGAAGGACAAAAGTCATTATTTTCTTTTTCCGGGTGGAAGTCACAATCAATGGGTTAAATACGTTTGGAGCAATGACAGTTTTGGAATCTGTCCAAAAATACAGAGTACAAAAGACACAGCTATTTTTCGAGTATTTGGTATAAAGACGCTTTCTTTTCAAAATACAATAAAATTTTTATTTGTACCACTTTCAATAAGATATTGTTTTTTACTCTGATACTACAATCATAATTTAATTTTCATTTCAAAAAAGTTTCATTGAGCATTTTCATAGAGAGACCAAATTGAACATCTCATTGAGAATTTTTAATTTTGAGCATCTGGAAAATAATTGCCAGAAACTAACGCAATAAAATGTACATATATGTTATAAGACATTAGATTCATTCTAAGATATTGGATTCATGCATAAATTACTTTCTCCCTGTGACTCCCGTATACATACGAATATGTTGATCAATACAGTTACTTAAATCTTAAAAATTAATTAGAGAAATGAAACAAATTATCTATCCAGATTTTAATCTCATTAAGCACACCAAAAAAGGATTTAAAAATACTGGAGGAAGTTAGGAATTAAATTCATTTATGGAGTTTATCAGAATAAAACATTTCCATATAATTCTCTTTGTACTACGAAAATTCAACCAATTTATTCTGGGTTTTTAACAAAAGTGTTACCAATATATTTATACACTTGAAACTTAACAACAAACTTCTTTTGTTAGCATTGTTGAGAACAATGTTAAAGATACAAAAAAGTGTATAGACTATGTATCATAAAAATGCTTCTTCTTAGAAATTCGTTACTCAAGAAGAAACAGTCTTGGAAAAAGTGAATTTTTTTGTGATATTAATACCAATAACTATACCAATATTGAATGAATGGAAATCTAAATATATTATATTAATAAAATTCTTCTTTTATTAATGTTGTATATTATCTAACTGAGTTCTTTTATAGCACATAATAAATTAAAAATAAAAGCCAACAGTGTTCAATCATAATTATGAATAGTCTGCACGTGCGGGTGTAAAATGGACAACAGATGAATCAAAGAGTTTATTCATCTGATGCAACACCAAATTTGAAGTTTTTTGGTTTCTTCTTAAAGTCAGAGTGATTAAATAACATTGCATGTAAAATTAATCCCATCTTAGAGGATTCAAACCGATTCAACTTTTTTTATTTACACAAAATATTCAATTTATTCTTCTTAGATCGATCGCGATAAAATAGCGAGACAATTATGGTTCTGTTATTAAATGAAATATGTTGTTCAGAATTTATATGTGTTTTAGAATTATACTGTCCTCCTCAAATGGTTAATATCAGATCTTCACGACCAAAGTTTATGGCTACTATTAATTTCCAAATAAGCTAAGCTAACGGAAATAAAACTTATGTATCATAAAGAAAGGTCGATCTCTATCCTAAATGCATTAATATAATTTTACTTGTGGTCATATTATATATGTATGCTTTAGAAAAGATCGCTCATTCATTGAGTCCAATTTTTCTTTCATTGAGAGAACCTTAAGTATTGAACAATGCCATGCTATTGCTGTTTGATGCCAAAAAATGGCCTTATATCGTGCTAAATCTGGAAATATTACATTTGTACTTTGTGTAGAATTGATGGGATACAACAAGTGGAAAATTGCGTGATAAGTTCGAGTCCCGAATGAAGAGCAATAACCGTATATATGGAGTTCCCATGTGTCACGCAAATATAGTTTTGGTTTTCTTTCGGATTCCTTTTGGGTAAAGAATCGCCTCCTCAAAAGATGAAAATTCTCAGATGATAGAAGGAAGCATAAAGCAGAGTTAAAAAAGTTACCAGAAAAAGATATTTTGTTTGAATATGATATTTATACATGCAGAAGCTTTTCGAAGTTTTCGAAGGGAAGTATTTTATTCAAAAGATTCATTCAAATAATTCGAAGGTATCCAAATAACCTAAATATTTATTTAACTTATCTTGAAATTTTTATCGAAGCATTCGACATGTTTCATTTTCATGGTTCAAAACTAAAGTCACGTACTCTGATTCCTCCGGTTATTTATAAAATGTATTTTATACTTCTACGATACATGAACTAAATTTTGCAAATATTTACGTTTTGAATATTTTTACTCAACAAATAAAAATAACCTTGGGCTGCAAACTGAACGCGAAATTTGAATAAATATTGAAGCATTATTTTCCTTATTTTAAGATATCTAATTCTATGTATTAGAAGTATTGTAATACATTCATATTGCTACTGTGTTCAGGAAATGAGAGGTTTCAAAAACTAGTAGCATAACTTAATTTCACTGATTCACAACAAAAACACAGCGGAGGAGAAGCATTATAAGAAAACAAAATAGTAACCAAGTTACATTGTAGTAAATAAAAAGAAAAGAAGGTTTATTTTCAGATTACAATTAACTGTGCGTATCTGTTACCGTTAAAGCTCGAAATCCGTTAATGTGCATATTATCTAGCTAATCTGCAAATTAACTAATTTGCTCCATTAAAGTACGGAATCAAGAATTTTTCACTTTTTAACTAGATGATCTTCACATTATAGGTTTCCGTATAGATAAAGTTCAAAAGTTTGTTTCTCGAGCATTTTCTTTCTGTTAGGAGTTTTGATTGAACCTTAACTCACCCCAGAATAATTTATCCTAAGCATTTAGAAACAGAGTGGCACACAGACAGTAAATGCATTTGATAAAAGACTAATTGTCACCAATCTTTAGATTGCACTAACAATTAAGCATAATTTATCACATGTTTCTCAGATTTATTTCTTTAATTGTAATATGTTAAACCGTTTGATTCTTTGTATTGTAGTTTTTCAATTAATTGATAAAAGATTCTATCAACTAATATGTTGATTGTTCGATTGTATTAACTTGATTCTTTAGATATGAAAAAAAAACTTTTAATTTAAGCATATAGAAACGTTGCTGTTGTTCTATCAAAGATCTTATTTTTATGTAGCGAGTGTCTAGTAAGTAATGTGCAGATTGTCTATTTAATTCGTAGAATACCTAGGTAATTTGAGAAATGAAACAATTTTCCACACTTTAACGGATCACCCTAGTTAATGTGCAGATTAGCTAGAAAACATACTGATTAACTGATTTCTGCACTTTAGTGGTCCATAAATGCACATATCCATAAATGCTTTTTAGGTAAGGGGACTTAATATCTAGCAGTTGAGCCCTATTTTAGTTATAATGCTGGTGAAAATAAGCAGTGTTGCTTAAAGCTGTGGTTGTCAAACTTTTTGACCTCATGGACCAGTAAATTCATAATTTAAATTCCGCGGACCACTAATCGGATTTCTGAAGTGTTAAATATATCTATAAGAAAAATGTGATTATAAAAAAACACTTAAGATGAATCTAGTTAACAAGATGAAACTGTTAATTGTAACCAAATTATGAAAGTTGTATTAATAAATCAGAATAAAATAAACAGTAAAAGTAAAACAATTAAAAAATGGTTTAACTATATCAAACTTTTAGCATTATACATTCCTAGTGTGTGATGGATGTTCCTGCTTACTAAAAATAAGATTATGGATATTTGGAACTAATGCTGTGTTACTACAAGACAGAGAACTGCATTTATTTCAAGCTGAGATCAGTTCCGTGTTTTGATGGCTGTGACAGATGAAAGGGCCTTTTCACATAAATAAGTTTTGTAGAATTGAATCAAAATCTTTATCGCCCGTTCACTAAGAAAGGGGATTTTTCACTTTTTATAGAAAGCCAAAACTGAAATCTTGATAAGGACGAATGAAATTTAAATTTGAGAGTTTCGTTGGACAATAGGTCGATGAGGCTTTCATTTAGATGCATGCTTACGAGTAAATTATTAATCTGAATTTTCGCTACAAATGGATATATTATCCGCAAATTACCATGTCTGGAATCTTCATTCTTTGGGTAATAACGAGCAAAAGATTCTGTAAGAGATTCCATAACTTTTCTCATATTGTTATGAATTGAATTATGTTTCAATGCATCTTAAAACATAACTAAACATGATGAGTAAGTATATTCCACATTTTTCTGGGGACCAGCAAAATTTTCTCGTGGACCATCACTTTAGTGACCGCTGGTTTAAAGGAACATTTCAAATTTTAGGCAGAATAAAACGAGTTTAATTACATTTCATTTCTGAGAAGCCTAACTTTGCGTTAGAAGTTAGCAATTGTATTAAATATTACTTAAATCTTCTTATAACTATAGTATGAGACCTCAGTTGTTGATTTTTGTCCCTCACGGAATAAAACATTTGTGACTATTTCATAAACATCTAGTTCTTCGTCAGTTTTTTTAAAGAATTATCTATGTATAATTTCCTACTTAAATCAAAATTGCTTAGGGCATCCCATGAAAAGTTAGAATAATATCTCAGCGATTTCATGACTCTCTTCAATCATTCCTCATAATTTCTAATGGATTTGCTCAAATTCCTGAAGTAGAAGAATTAGACAATGCGTTATTAGCGATGAAGTTTAAGCTCCGTCAAGAGACTGGGATAACATCTGGGCTGTTATCCTTCCGACTTGCACATTATCTATCATTAGTACAAACATAAAGTAAACTCAATGGCGCAACAGCCTACATGAGAGCCAAGGCCTACTGTGCCCATCTCAGTATACGTGACTATTGGGCGTTGAGGTGCATGATCAGATGTCCCGATCAGGTGGTCAGCCTGAAGCGAAACCCCAGTGTTTAGTCCCAAAGCAAGCTTGATTCTCATTTATCGACCCATTGAAGGGATAAAAGGCTGAGTCGACCTTGCCCAGACCGAGGATGAAACCCCGAACCTATGGTGTGGAAGCGCGATACGCTACAACTCGGCCACTGGGCCTTAGTACTTACATGCCAAGTCGAATTTAATGTGCACAGTCTTTCATACTGCACGACAGTTTTCGAAGGAATCAGATTCAAGCCCTGACTCGAACCGGTCAAGAAATTTCTCTCGTCCAACCATACGCGCACTCTAATTACTACACCTTTATAACATTTATATGCTAACATTGCAAAGCATGCATAATAAAAATTTAGATTTAAAAATTAATCAGTCTATCCGTAGATCAACAATTTAACGTTTTAATAATTGTCTAGTCTGTTCTTAAGCTAGTAACATATTTTAAATATTCTGCATGAAATAACTTACACAAACATATTTTTCCTAAGTTCTTTACTTCATTCATCCCTTACACATTCTGAGTTAAATATATATATATATATATATATATTGACAAGTATAATCAGCATTCTAATAACTTTCTAGGCGATTCTCATTATTTTGGTGCCCAACTGTAATTGACTGTTATTTCTGTTTTGACTAGGCTCATTACTACAGAGTAGAAGGAGAAATACAACGGGGAGATGAAAATATATAATTCCAGAAACATGTAAGGAGTGAGAAGAAGACAATCAAAGCTGTATAAATATTTGATTAGAATCGAAGTAGTTGTTGCTGCTGCTCAAACTCACTAGTTAATTAAGCGCAGTGCGTAAATAAATAATGACCATTTATAGCTGTAAACTTTTTTCTGCATCTTGAAATGAGATCTTTTGGAAATAACGAAAAATGAACTTGTGTTTGAGAGAGAGAGAGATTAATACCTTCAGAAAAACAAGATGTACTAAGCGCTTTTTTAAACGGTGCTTGTCATTAAAATTGATTTAATCCCCCACTTGCAGTTATTAACTTTGCTGAACTATGTGTTAATAAACAAGACCTCGTTAATTAATTGAAGTCTTGCAACTTTTTTCCTACCTCATTAGTGAATGATTCCTGAATTTCAAAATTTTTCTGAAATAACCGTTTTCCGCGATTTTAAAAATGGCCTTTTGTTGAAAGCCCCAGATTTGAGAGACAAAAATTAAATTTAAGGAGAAAGTAAAATGAGGTCATATTACTTGAAAGTAACCGAGATTCTTTATTTAACAGCAATCATTATCGTAATTAATTGAATAAATCGCGAAGAAAAAATGGATAATTGCAGAATTATTTCCTAATTGAGAAATGCTGAAAGAATTTAGAATCGGGCTTACAGTTAAGCCTTTAAAAATATATTAAAAGCTCTTAAAATTAGTTAAAAGAATACAAAGCACAAATATCAATATTTTTAAGGGGACACAGTACAACTCAGTTGACAAAAATAGGTCGAAAAATCAAATGTAATTTTTTTAGCCTAAATTATTTTTTATATACTTTTCTACAAACTCACAAAATTTGAAAGCTCTAAGTTTAAAAACGCAGAGTTGTGATAACTTTTACGTTTCTTTTTATTCACATCTCAATGGCAAATCAAAACTTTAAACTGACTTATCTCGGAAAGCTAAGATAACTAGTTTGTTTTCATTTAAAGTTCTAAGGCGTTTCTTTGTATTGTGCCTAATACTTGGAATTTTTTTTCACTTGTTGCTAATAGTGCATGGAATAAAAATTGGTATGCATTTTTTAATCAAAGCAATACTTATTTTTTTAAAAAATAATTGAACTTAGAATTTACACATTTTTAAGGAATTTTCAATAAGCATTCATAAAAAGAAGTATTGTACGAATACCAATCATGTTATCGAAAAACCCATACCAGCTTTTGTTATGCATAGTTTGACGTACTTGTAAATAAAATTTCATATATATGCGTCAATTTTTGTAGGAGTAGCATTTTAAAATCAGTTCATAAGTTCCAAGTTTTTCCCTTAAGAAATTAAATGGTTAACTTTTTTTTATGAAATTTTCAGCTGAAAATCTGTTTTACATCAAACATACAAATAGGAGGCAACCAAAAATTATGAAAATCATTAAATTAAAAAATTTTGGGTAAATCGTACCACGTCTCCTTCAAACTTAAATAATCATCCATAAGTATGCTAATGATCTTGACAACTATTTGTAAAAAATGAGACACAAAAAAATTATTTTCTGATCGATGGAAGAGAGCTGTAAGTCATTTTAAATGCAATGATTTTATTTGAAACATGTTGTTGATTTTTCGAAGAATCGAGATTTTATAAAAAATTTTTTAAATATTCAAATATCTTTTTGCTCAATTGAATAAAATGTTTACTTCTGGTAATATTAAAATCGATTTCGAAAGCAAAATGTATGCTGTTCCATAAAGACATAAATAAGAAAAATATTTATTCAAAACTGCAGATTTTTAAACGATGGTAATCGTATGGGATGGCAGTGAAATCAAATCATTAGGAACCCTTGAAAGGGAATTGGGAATTCATTTAAATAAAATATTCGAATTATTTTATAAAAATGCAATTTTTTAGAAGTCATAGTTGGAAACCTATTTTATGATCCATGATGAATTGAAATTTAAAAAAAAAGGAATAAGAAGGATACTTAACATAAGCATTAAATGAGACGAGATATTTATAGGAAATAAACGAGATAGACCTAAATTATGTTTCGAAAAATGCTTATAGCAAGAGAGGTAACAAGTAATTTAAAGTAGATTTAAAACAAATTTTTAAATTGAAAAGAATTCATGACTTATCATAAGCTTCGTTTGTTATTTTCATAAAAAGTTTTCTTATTTAAAAAAACTAATTATGTAAAATGATCTAGCTGAAACGTGAAAAAAAATTATCCAGACTGGGGAAAGTAATTTTACAAGGAAGTATATAATTATAACGACTGAAGAAAAATAGTATCAGATTGCTTTCTTTTTAGGTTGACAATCTGCCTTTTCAATATGTAATAAATAAGTCCAAATTTTGGGCTACTTCAAAGATTTTTAAAGTCGTTTATCTAAAATTTAGAAAATTATCTTATTATAAAATCTTGTCAGATAAATACGAATTATCTGAAAATCAAATTTCACTTAGAGTGAAGAAAAAATCGTACAACATTGACAAGACTTTAAATAAGTAAGGGATAAGCCCATAAATTCATGCTTGTGCATTTAGCAATTGCAAATGAGAAAAATTCAGAAAATGGCAAAGGAATTGCATTTTGTATAGTACATACAGTATGAAACTACAAAAGAATGAAAGAAATATATATTTTTACACACATAATCCAATTTTACGTTTCTTTTTGTTGGTTATATGAGAATATTATTATAGATCTACATACTGCTTGGTTATATTCAATATTTTCATGTTGAAAATATTATTTATCAAATGCCTGGCCATTGACTATCAGGTCATTAGGCAAATGTTGAAAATTTAAACTATAAATTTGTTAAACTTCGTAACTTAATGTATCCGACTGCCCTAAAATTGTGAATTTTGCCAAAAATTCACAAATTTGTTTTATGAATTTATTTTATAGGCCTTATTAGCTTTAGAAAAATACCAAGTTTATTATTATTTTCCGTTCACTAGAACAAAAACTACAAGTGTTTTAGTAAAATCAGATGCCATTACTTTCAGCAAGATGTCATACTTTAAAACGAGTTTTACTCGAAATGTGTTTTTTTTTAAAATGCTCAAACGGGGTCAGCGATTGTTGAAAAAGTTTTGAAAATAAATTCCTGTAATTTTTGAGTATATTCTGTATAATAGTAGAAGTATTTTAACCTTCAGATTTATCAATCACTGTTTTATTACAAAATTTACAGTCCCTTATGTGAATATAATCCTTATTATTTTAAGCAATTTCGTATAATGACTAACTGAGTGGTCATGGTCTTGAACTCGTGACCGGCGTTGAAGTCCTAGCACCACTTAAGACCTGCCGAGCAGAAGGATAATGCAAATTGTATCTGGCAAGGCTCAAAGTTCTCCTTATGCCGTTTTGTGGAATTTGGAGAGAGGTGCCAAGAGCCAAGATGGCATTCTCGTCACTTGACCATAGTTCAAAAATATAAAGTCCGTCGACACCAATAGCCCTCGTGTTGCTTTTGAGTGCGATGTAAGTTCAAGCTAAATATTAAATATTATTATAATAGGGCCGTGGGTAGCCTAGTGGTTAGAGCATCGGAGTCCAGAACGGAAAGCCTGGGCTCGATGCCCGATTCCACCAAATACCCTCCGAGTACACACAGAGTACGTGCTTGTTAAATCAGTGGGTCCGAATGGTGTCGCCATCTATCGTGTTGTACCGAGCAAAATCGTACTGTCACCTTCATGAGCCTCAAAGCTTAGGCTAACAACTGGCGTAAAATTTTAGCCCTTAGACGCGATGAATTTCGTGGACCTTGATCTGATGTTACTGGCAATCAGGTGGCATAAGTAACAACAACAGCAAATATTAAATCAACTAAAATGCATATAACTCCTGCCTATTCCAATCATAGCCAATCTCCTCTCAGGGGGCTCACCTTCTTAAGGTGAGTACGGATGTCACAATCCCGAGGTGCCCTAGTGATTTTTCCTTTTCCCACGGGGTTTACTGTCTTTGGTAAACACGGGCTTCACGAACCCGGGGTACCCTAGTGATCCTTCTCTATTTTCGACTCTCTTTCTTGTCATTCAATTCATTCTTTCTTTCTCTCTTTCCGTCTAGACCACAGATATTAAAACAAATGTTTGGCGCAGTATAGCCGAAATCGGCTCTTGCGCCAATAAACCCCAAAATCACTCACTCATAGCCAATCAAGGGAAAAAATGGTGAATATATTATATATATATATATTGTTATCTGTGTTCTCACACACACACACACACACACACACACACGAAGTTCTTAGAAAGCTTCTGCTCAAAAGTAGTTCTTCATAATTCGTTTAACGATTCATTCATGAAGTAATTTTATTTAATCTACAACTAGTTCTTTAAACATAAAAATTTGCTATAATTTCTTCCGAAAATTTACCCTTAATTCTGAACGTAATTGCATTAATTAAGTTTGGAAATGAAGGTAGTGAACATACATGTTTTTTTATTTCTCTTTGATCGAAGATAAATATTCTTAATTAATAAACTACCCCGAAAGAATATACTAAGAAGGAGCAAGATGTTTCACTCGGAAGCTAGTTATTTATTCAGTTGAGAAACTTATAAATTATTTTTACAAACAAAAGTTTGTTTCTAACTACATGAAATTATTACGTCGATTCGTATACATCGGTACAAAGTTTTCCTTTTGATATTAAGAACGGGTGAGATGTTTCTAGGACCGAAATATGAAACGAAAAATTTGTAACTGATTCTTTTCTCAATGTTAAATAGATTTTATTGGGAAATATTTTAATTAAATTAGTTATTTATTCACACTTCATGTGTTTTCTCGATCAAATATTTTTATTTTTGTGTTATCTAAGATGGAACTTTACATGGTCTTTTTCTGATGAAAAATCGTTTTTAAAAACTTGAACAAGCGAAATTGTTTCTCGTTTTATTTGATTTGCTTTCAGAAGAGAGGAAATCTCTTTCAAATAAAAATAGGCAAAGTGTTTTATTTCAGATAAATTATTTAGCACAACTTTATATGTTAAGAATCGCAAAACATTCATATTAATTGTTTTTCATCTATATTTATCTATAAAATATGTTATGCACAGTCCTATATAAAACTTTTAAAACCCCTTAAGATATTATTACTTCAATTTGCCCCGACGAAAATAAACAAACATTTTTCAATAAAAATTCTATAGCTTAGAATCACTAAATAATGAAATAAGAAATAAAATAGTTGCATTGAAGAAAAAGATCATTTTAAGAGAAAGGGTTGCAAGTATGAAAATTTCTTTAAAATTTCTTTATCAGTATTTTATGCGTATTTCAAACAAATGTTTCATTTCTTAAGAAATTTCAAAATACCAATAAGATTATTATGAAATTTCTAACATGAATTAATTTTATTGTATGCTATAAGAAACTTAATTAATATTTCCTAAATTTCCAAATAATTGCAAATCTTCTGTAGCAGTTTACAAAACTGAACGCTAAACGTTTAATTAGTTAGGGAAAAAATTTAGAAATTTCAATAAATTGCAATGACATAGCTTTGATGATGCGCATTGCTTTCAGTTGATGAAATAATGACACTAGTTCATATTGATATGCATAAAGTAATTGATATAAATAAAGTTAAAATTCACTTCAACGTCGTATACCTTAAAAACTTGTTTACAGAGCAATACGCATTCCCCCCAAATGAAATATAAAACACACACACATATATAAATTATATTCGAATTTAAATTAATATAGCCAGAGATTCAGTTTGTTATATTCTGAGCAATTTAAAATTGGGTTGTGTTCCTGGCATTAAATACATGATTCATATATAAGAAAATACTTAAGTTGGGTTCAATAAAATAATATGCACAATTCTCTGCGTAATTATATTCACTGATTTGTTGGATCACACTCTTCACATTTATTAGAAAAATTAAACACAAAAGTTGTAATAATTTTCAGTAAAGAATATGTTTAATAGAAAGACATACGAGAAAATAAAATAAAAACATTTCGTAATTTCTCAAAAACAGTGCGATATATTCATACTAAAGACATTTTTTAAACTGGAAAGAGTGATATTACATTTTTCATACATAAAAACGTTGCATAAAGCTTGACTTAATTACATATTTTTTCTTCTGATTCTATAACAGAGAATAGGAAATGAAGAAGCACACAGAGATTAATAATTACTAAAGTTTATTCTCAAAAGACTTTCGTATCAAAGGCTCAATCCTCATTGGTAGACATTTTGGTGCTTAAGTCAATTTTAAATCAAATTAATATCTGAGGAATTTATGATAAAAACATATATTAAAGTGAAAAAATCGTTCTTTCGTGGTTGAGGATATAAAAAAACGAGTTATGTAAAAAGCAGTATTTTGTTCAAAATTGTTTTACTTGAATATATATTACAAGAGACGAAAGCACTAGAATAAATCACAGTACTTGTATTTTCTGCCTAATACTTCTAAGATTTGAATCGAACGGTTACAAATACTTAAATTGTTAAATCTGAAACCAATGCATAAATTTTATTATATTCTGTTTAAGAAAAAGAAAAAAAAAATGGACCGAAGAGAGAAAATCCATATCACGTATTTACTTTTAGTACTTCTTACTCCCGTCAACAAGAAAGAAAACCACCCATTCCCATATACCACTCATTCCCATATTGTCTCCAAAAACTTGTATTAAAAGGCCTATCTGTATTTCATTCCAACGTCCTGTTCCCGATCCCTAGCGCAATTTTAAGAGCTTTATTCAACTCTCAGTGGGCTCAGCCAAGAAATCTTGTTTCCCCGACATCTTTTCGTAAATAGCTTAAACGTCGTTTATCCGCGAAGTAGTCCAGCGATTATTTGAGTCTCTGTGGAGTCCACTCTGGGAAATCGGTTCACCATCAAATATAAAGCCTTCTCTGAATACGCTCTTCCGATGCATAGCGAGGGTCGGCAAGTAAACGAATTTGGAGATGCCATAAAAGTTCCTTTTGCATCTCAGATTTCTGGTTTCGTCCAGAGAAATAGAGTGGTCGGAGTGAACAAGCAAATGGAGGAGGAAACCGTAGAAGAGTAGAAATGAATTTTGATTCGACGATTTGGAGTGGACAATAAAACTATTTTTTTCTCCATATCTAAAAAGCTCAGAACGAAGATTGGCTTTTTCTTGCCATAAAAGTATTTTTAAAAAAAATCTGCTTATAGATATGAATTTATTTTGCATTGTATTTATATTATTATGTTATTTTTCTCAGTTTTTATACAGAGCAATGTTTCTTAAACTATTGAATCGCGTGATTTTCTGCAGGGGCCGACAAAAATTTTAAGAATTTTGATATATTCTTTTGCATAAAATAACTTGTTCATCATTAATAATAGTTTAAATTGTGTATTTTGATTCTTATCGTGAAAGCCAATACATAACTTTATTTATATTAATATTGCATTATCGATTAAATCTAAAGAATCTTGAGGAAGTATTTCGTCTGGCGGTGTCAACTATTTTCCCCAAGATTTAAAAACATAATTAAAATAATCAAACACATCCTTCCCATTGATACTTAAATCTTGTATTTACTGAACTCAGTGGCGTAACAGCCCATGAGGGCCAAGGTCTACTGGGCTTATCTCAGTTTACGTAACCTTAGGCGCTGGGGCGTATGTGCAGATGTTTCGGTCAAGTGGTCAGTCTGACGCGAAACCCCAAGTGTTCAGTTACCAAGCAAGCTTGGTACTCATTTATCGACCCACTGAAGGAATGGAAGGCTGAGTCGATCTTGCCCAGCCTAGGATTTGAACCCCGAATCTTGCCTCCCCCCCAGGATCTTGCCCAGCGTGATACACTACTACTCAGTCACTAGGCCTCAATATTACATATGACTGCCAGTAAAAGTCATAAATAAACCAAAATCCAAGATAATTCTTTATAAAAAGGAATTTAATGTAGGTTCTCTGTGTTAAATAGTCTGCATTTATTTAAAGCTCAAAGTAATAAAAACAAATAGATCGCATTATTTTATTTGCATATACCGTTGCTAATAATCTTGCATATACTGTTGTTAATGAAATGTGATGACCTCAGAAATGAACTCAAAATGACTACACATAATAAACAGATTATAGTTTATGTATAATTTATAGGTTTTATTACATTTTAAAGGGTTTTTTTTGGTTTATTAAAATTTTATATCGTTATATTCGAAGTAAAGGCTTATTGTTTATAACAGTAAAACAATAATATGCAGCAAATAACACACATATAGACGTCCCTAAACGTGTGTAAACTTTGTGCAATGCTCATGGGGCAAGACAAAATTTTTGTACAAAAAGTGGGGTCACCACCCTGAAAAGCTTAAGAAGCCCTGATCAACAAAAATACGACGGGTAATTAAATGATTTTATTTTGATTTGAATTTTTTTGAAAAAAAAATGCTTTTAAAAAAACAGTTAAATGCATTTAAAGCCCAATCGTAAAAGTTTAAGCAGTTTAAAAAAGAACAGAAAATCTCAGTGCACTGATAAGTCGCAGAACAGTAAAATTAGGGAAATATTATTAAAAAAATTATTACTTTGTCGGGGTTTGTCTGTTAGTCTTTAAAATAACAAATTGCATGCAGCAAAATTTATCAAATATATTTCTGCTTTGAAATGTTTAATAGGTTTTAATTAAACACAAAAGGGAACAAAAAAGTTTTTTTAAAGAAATTAATCGCCAAAGCTGTAAGATAGTTATCATTGTAGACTAAAATAACTTTCATAATTATATGTAGCAAAAATTGATATTATAAGTTTTATTAATTTATTTTGTTTATTTATCATTTGCTCATTAAAATAATCCTTTTATATATAAAATGAAAATGGAATATCATGTTCACATACGTTCAGTACTTTTGTAAATTTGCATTTTTTCAAATTGCATTTATAATTATCACATTTTTTTAAATGTTAGCAAAAATAGAAACAATACATGAGATTTTTATATACGACAAATGGCGAATTATTATAGATATTATAATTTAAAAAACAATGTGTCATTTTATTAAGAACTGTGTGTGTGTGTTACATGTTCTTATTCAGTACCTTAAATATGCCTCATTAAAAAAATAATTGGAATAATTTAAAAAAAACAAGGAATAAAAATTTTGCCGCGTCGAGAAAAAACATTTTAGGTTTTAAATTAATAAATAACATATTATTGATTTTAAAATCAGGATTAATAAAAAATAAATCTTAAGTTAATTGTCATAATTTATAATGAATTATAAATTATTTACATTGAAATACACTACGAAATCAATGTAGCAAAATATTTATGCGATAAAGAGTAAATTATGACTTATGATAACAATTTCAGAAAGTCAATCGTACAGTTTATTACTAGAAAAATAAATGTTCTTTTTTGGTGAAATACAATTTTAAAAAATGTTATCAAACGCATTATCATCAAGAACAATACATAAAACTGTATACCTAAGAATAAACTGTATTGTCAGAAAAAAATACGTTGCATAATTCTGTATCTGCTTAATAAGGAATCGTTAGATAAAATAATAGTGATACCAGCTCCTGGGGAATGAACTAGGGCGGCAAAAGTAAAAAATACCAATACGCAGCCCCATTAGATCAAAAAAGATGAAATAATTGTTGTTTAAATGAAAAAAAGTAACTAAACTGACCATAGAATAATACAGAGATTTTGGAGAATTTAATTTAACACACTAAAAATATTTAAATAGTTTTTCCGCATTTTTAGAAGATGAAATTTGCTAAAAAGATCATGTGAAAACATTCTTTAAAGCCAAACTTTCTTCCAGAACCTAACTTAAAAACTGAATGAAACCAACTGATTAAATTCTATTGAAACAGGAAGAGAGTATCGACAGAAGTAACAATTTAGATATTGCTTTCAAGATTTTGAAGAAGTTTGAAAATTTTAACAATTGCTTCATCTAAGAGATTAATTTATTCCTTAAAACTGTTTTGTTTACCATAGCATCAAAATAATTTGAAAATTTCATTTTTGCATGAGATTGCCTTTAGAGCATATTATAACGTTTTAAAAAAGTAACGTAATAAAAATATTTTTTTTATGTAAATAACGATTATGATGCTAAAGTAAATAATATAATTAAAAACAAGAAATAAATAAATAAATTAATAATAAAAAAACTATGTTCAAGTAGAAAAAAAATGTTATTCGTAATTTTATCAAAAAATCTTTAATTAATAAATAGTAATTCTTAAAAGAGCGATAATGAATTGAGAGGCTCACTTTAGTAGGATAATACTTTTATAAATATGACTTTGTTACATCAAATCTAATTTTTCCAGTAAGTACAATTTTCTTTTCCGAAGTTAAGTGTACATGTATACAGAGAGCAGGAGAGAACCGTATTTTCTATCATAGTATACAAATGACATTCCAGACGTTTTCCAGAGTATAAGTAGAAAGATATTTGAATACTTCCTAAAAAGAGAAAAATTGCCAACCATCATTGCAGCATTTACGTAGATTTAACTTGAAGCACGATGATCTTAAATTTCCAGCTTCGTTAATTATTTAGTTGAAATTTGCTTAACCCTATCATTTTGTGAATAAGTTAATTATTCTGTTTACTTCAACTTGGAGCGCACTTTTTTACCTCTCAAACTAAGAGTATTGTGAAATTATTTAGTTAATTAAAGAGCCGTGTTTGTGAATTCTTAGGTCTCAGGGGTGTTAATTTCGAGTCGGGGGATGAAAATACAAATAATTTTCAAATAGATACAATTCTTTGAAATTAAAAGTAAATAATTCGAATCTCTTATACATTATTTATAAAGGAATAAGGTTTCAAAAAAGTACAAAATGTTTAAAATATAATCATAATTTTAAAAATTATAAGTATTTTCTAAAATATAGTAGTTTTTGATATATAAAACCTTATAGAATTATAAAATATACCCTACTATTTAAACCCTACCTAACTTTGGTATTATATATCTTTTGTATTTCAAAATATTTGAAAAATATTAAATTAAATTTTTTTTTAAAATGTAATTTTTTAAATTTTTTAAAAATATAATTTATTTTAAAATATAATTTATTATTTTTTAAAAAAATAATTTATTATTCTATTTATATAAAAATAGCTACAATGTAATAATATATTTAACTTTATAAATCAACTTATTGCTTGTAAATAGAGCTACTATTTTAGAAAATATGATGCCCAACGTAAAACTTAAAACTTCTTACAGAAATGTTTCCTATTTTCATATGCTTATAATTTTTTAAATTATAATTATATTTTAAATATTTTACACTTTTATGAAGCCTCCTTCCTATGTAAATAATGTGTAAAAGATTTGAATTATTTAATTTTAATTTCAAAGAATTATATCTGTTTGAAAAGTGTTTATTTTTTCAGCCCCCCGATACAAAGTTAACACCCCTGAGACCCCTCTTAATACGTTTTGTATAAATTTGGATTTGTACGAATTTTGAAATAGTGCATGGGATTCAAAATAACCTAGACGTCATAGAATAATTGAAATATTTAAGAAATAATTCTTTAACTATAAACTATTAAGGGAAGCCTAACATCTCTCAGTGGCTTTGCTTGGTCTTTTTTCAACCAATTATAAAATAACGGGAAAAAATTTGAAGCTTTAAAGTAAACTGAAGTATTTATAAAAAAATAAATAAATATACCTAACTTTCTATAGACAAAACATCTATTTGAGAGAGAAATAATGGTTAAAAATTACTACTTGTAAATTATAAATATATTGCGACTAAAATAATGAGTTGTTTGCTTTTAAGCTAATGATAGACTAAACAAAATCTGGCTAAAGATACATTATTTATTTAAAGCAAAATGGGAGTTTATGCTTAAAACAAAATATTTTAAGTAGTTATAAATTTTAATACGGATATTTTTTAAAAATATTTATATTTTCAACTTTTTATAAGCGAATTTATATTCGAAAATAATATAAATAGTCATTCCAATTTACAAATTAAAAATAATAATAAAAATGTAGGCTTCCAACACTTTAAACTAGAAAATGACTTAGATACGTTTTCAAAATGTATAAACACCACGTTATTTTTTTCAAACATGGAGTAAATAATTTAATTTACATGCTTTTTGATGATAATAGGTTGTTTCAACATTTTAAAGACAATATCTCATTGTCACAAACATAAAACAACGAAAATAATTTAGTTTAGGTGAAATGAATTTTTTTTTTGAAAATTATATTATCGAGTAAAGAAGGATTTTTAATAAAAACTCCTAAGGCATATAAACTTTAAAAGCATAAAACCTGCAATAAATTATTTATTTAAAAATATGCAAACCAAAGTAACTGTATGAGGAAGATATTCTCTGCATAATACTGAAAACTAAATATATTTTCCACTTGCGAATTAAGAGTACTTTTTGAAATAGGAATCACAATAGTCTTTGTTATTGTTCTTAAGTGAGAGATTCCTAAGCTGGAATATGAAACTAAATCCATAATACTTTACATAATAATACCATCCATTGCATTTACCCGTCTTCAGATGGGTACTTTGATGGGTACCCGTTTTCAGATGGTAATATACTTTGCATAATAAAGGACTGCATTAAATTAATATATTAAGGGATTGATAACTAAATTTAATATTATTGAATGTAACAGACAATGGAAATAAAGGAATCTTATGTGGAATATTGCGACTGTAGTTATTTGAAGATATATAATGAATATATTGAAGTTATTCCAAAACTGCATATATGCAAAAACATTGAACTTTTTACTACGAAAATTCTGCTGTACTCAAAGAAACAGTAGTTATCTTAATGCACAAATTATATTTCAAATTACAAATTCATGATAAAAAGAAATATTCTTAAGCAGGAATTCAGAACAAACCCTCATTTTAGGCGCGTTATTATATATTGATAATAAAACTAAATTTAAAAAGTCAGGAGGCAAAATTTATTGTAAAATATGCTTATTTTCTTTTATGAGATATTTGTAATTTAATTTCACATAAAAGCATGCAAATAGCGTATATCTGTAAATAATACTGCTGGTATAGTAAGAAATTTTTTAGAAAATGGAAATATATGTCAAAATCATGGGATTTGCATGTTTGTATATAGTTACATACACTTTACTTGATTATAATCGAAGAAATGTACAAAAATTCTAAAGAAAAAAAATCATAAAAAAGCAATAAGAGAAGTGAATTTATGAAAATGCCAACAAACACAATAATTTGGACCAGTAATTCTCAAGAAAAATTTATTAGTACGTTATTAAAAGTAGAATACGAAGTATACAAGAAGTACACAAATTACCATCATCAAAAGTTTTTAAATGATTATAAATATTAGCAATTATTAATAAGTTAATGCTTTTAGTACTTTTGTTTGCTGCAAAAATAACACAGGCAAATACCCTATCACGAATATCCCAATTCATTATTAAAAATATCAAAGCTGAAATACATGCATTATTTGAATTTTATTAAGAACTGGTATAGAACTACTTGTCCCTTACGAATGGGAAAAATAATTAGTCAATAACAATTTACATTACTTAAAATTGATTGTATTTTGGGACATTTATGTTACATAAATTGATTCTTAAGAAGAATGTAATACTTTTAAAATAAAGATACCAAAACAAATTTTAAGTTTGAGAAAATAAAAAGTAAAATTTAATTTCAAAATATTATACATAATTTTTTTTCAAGATAAGGGCTTTCTTTAAGGGCTAAGACTGTGCTTTTGCTTTTTTTTCCTAATTTAATTCTATTGCATAACATTCACAGAAATTATTAACATGTTTAAATTACCATTTAAAAAAATAGAAAATCTTTTTAAATAATTCAATCACAATTTTATGTATATTTAGCAAATACCATTGTAACTGTATTATTTTTAAATAATACAATTACCATTTTTAAAAATTCCGATATATTAATAAGCTACCCCCCAAAATAGTTATACATACTAATTTTTCGATTTTTGAAAACTTTATGTCAAAGTTCACATTTATTTAATGTATTATTCAACTGAAAAACAATTTTGAAAACAGTATTAAATGAAATAAAAGCATGAATAATTTTCAATTTTACTTATTGGCAAAGTTAAGACTATTTAGGGGGAAAAAAAGAATCAAATATTTTTAGTATCTTTTTGAACATTCATCCATTTGAGAAGTAACTGTATAAATCATGTAAATCCCAATTAATTTCCATTTGAAATAAATTTACAATAAACTCATTATTCAAGAATGTGTTTGAAAAATACTATTAATTTCAAATTTTAGTGTTAAAACTGAACACGTCCATTTAAAGAACACAATAATAACTAATTTATTAAACTCCCTGAACGTGTAACGAAAATTTATTTCGAAATGAATGGCTGCGAAAATGGTAACATAGACAGAATCAATAATATTAATCATTAATATTGAAACATCTTTAAAAATAGCAACGTTTTAAATTCTGTTTAGAATGAACCACTCATACCAATTTAGGGTATTAATGGAATGTAAAATGAAGAAATAAGACACTTTATAGTATCACTTGTTTGTATTTAATTAAAATAAACTTCTGCACGTATCGCAATATTTACTTTCTTAATGAAGCAATTTTAAGAAAGGTAGCATTTTTATTTTATTTGTTCGACTGTATTCGAGGAACGCTGGAGACGAATTCAGATTCTGGGAACTTCGAAAGGAATCTAATTAGGTACTTGAAATGTCGGTAAATAATATTTATAGTTAAAAGTTGCTCAATATCACTTTAGACTGTAAGATATGAAAAATTTCTATCATAATTGGCAATATTAAAGGGACATTTTGTCATATATATTTAAATTTCAATAGAAAATATTAAGTTGAACATATAAATATATATCTGCATACACATATTATTTTTCCTAATTGCTAAGTTAAGAGACATTACTGACTTAAAAATATTTAATCAATGTATATAAATTAAATATACCTTATAAAATTTTTTTTAAAAATTGTAACTTTTTCTCATTTTTTTCTCAAAGCAGTATATACTTTAAATACATGCATAAGACATTTTTAAGCAAAAAAAAACTAAATAATTTTTTTATTTGAGAAATAAAATAGTTAAGTTCATAATAAACACACAAACACAATAACATTGTGGGATTTACACAAAAAAGTTTTGCTTAATGGTTTTAAAAAACCTTTTGGTTGCCCCTTATGAACATATGTTATGTAAAACAATCCGTGTGCTCAAAATGCCGCAAAAGGCTAACCACTTATTTTTTTTAAGGGCAAGTTTTAAGATTTATCACACAAAAGTGATTTTAAAATGCTACTATTCCTACAATAGTTGACGTTCACTCATGAAACTTGGCTTACAAGTACGTCGAACTATGTCTGGCAAAAGTTGGTATGGGTGTTATGATAATATGATTGATATTCGTGAAATACTTTTTTCCTAACATGCTTATTGAAAACTCATTAAAAATGTTTAAATTCTGCATTAGATTACTTATTTTTTTACAATACTTATTTTTTTAGTAATAAGAATTATTTTTATTCAAAAATGCATATCAACTTTTGTTACATGTATTAATAACATTAGTTAGAAAAAATATCAAAGCATTTGACTCAATAAAAAAGTCGTAGCATTTTAAACGAAGACAAACTAGTTATTTTTTTCTTTCTGAGATAAATCAGCTTAAAGTTTTTATTTGCCATTGGGGTGTGAACAAAAATGAATATAAAAGTTACCATAACTCTGGGATTTTTAAACCTATAGCTTTCAAAGTTTGTGAGATTATACAAAATATATAAAGAATATTGCGTAGCGGAGAAAATCAAATTTGATTTTTTGACTGATTTTTCTCAATTGAATCGTACTGTTCCCATAAAATGAAGAAAAACTATTTTGTTCAATAATTATAATGTATTTTTTTATAAATAAAAAATGCTTTAGGAATTATGTTTCACAGTCCATATAATAAGTGAATTTTCCGAGTCTTATTACTCCAAAGATATTTTTCCTGAACCCTTTTTTTATTAAATAACCTTCAGTATTCTAAGAGAAATCACATTGAAAGGTGAATGCGTCAGATGAAAAGCGTTTCACAAGTGGGAATTGTTCAACAATATTACTTATTCAAAAAGAGAAAAAAAAAGATGCAATTCCATTAATCGATAATTTTCTTTTTAGAAGAGCTTTGATTTGATTTGATTTTTTTCAAGCTGAAAGGAACATGCCAATAACTGGTTGTTAATTCTCTAAAGGGATACAAAAATATCACACCGGTATTGAAAAAACACTTTTTTTTCCACGGATGAAATGTATAAGAAACCAATATTATCCTAATAGCTTAATAAGTGATGTATGCCCTCCATTATTGACATTTGATATTGATTAATATAATGCAGATTTGAAGCATGAAAAAGCTTTGTCATTATCAAAATTACATCAATACACTTCTTTATAAAATTGATGTCTCAAAAAAAATAATTAAAGAAAATGCTTCAATTGATTCGATTAATATTAGAAAATGTTTCAATTATGTTATGATATTTATATTTTTAGCTTTCATTTTAAAAAAAAACTGCTGTAATGCTACCATATTTATTTCTAATTCTAGGATTTCCTCCATTAAACTTTCGCTTTTAAATATTAAACTACATTACACTTACATTTACAGTACTAATTTAATAAATAGTTAATCAGAATTTGGTATTTCAGTCAAAAAGTAATTATTAAGAAATTAAAATCTTTAATATAAATTAATATAGCATAATAAATTATTTTATTTAAATTAACAAAATGTAAGCACAAGTGCATGATAAGAACACAACTATTAAAATAATATTAATTATGTAGATATTATTTCAAAAACAGAAATGATTCCATGTATTTCAGCAACGCATTTTTTTGTTTATCCATAAGATAAATAAATTTAAACATACAGGTAAAACCCTTTAAAACTTATTTTTCTTCAACTCCGATAGTTATACACAGGACAGAAACATGACACAACATTAACATAAAAATTTTATAACAATACATAAATGAACTGAAGAATTAATTTTTATAACGGAATTTTTAAAACAAAACTTTATCAGTCTCATATCATAATTATTGCCTAAAAACTTCATGAATTAATTTTAATCTTTTCCTTTTCTCACACAATTGTGATTGTTTACTATTTATGAAGAATATCTTTCAATGTGTAATAAATATAACATGAACTTAAGTCAAATTAATTTTAAAGAGCTCTTGCGCTAACTTCTCATGAAGCTTTTTTTTTTAAAAAAATTTGCTTAAAAGGAAATATATATATATATATATATATTTAAATATACACATGTTTTTTTAAAAGATACATTTATTATAACAAAAGTGTTTACATTCATAGAATACTAATACTTCTTTGAAACGTTCTAGAAAGAAATAGTTTAAAACATATATAATTACTAACAACAAATTTAATCAAGTCTAATAAACCACATAAATGCAAAATTACGAAATGACAACAACAAAATCTACAAGAAAGCTACTAATTTTATCATTATAAAATTTCTCAATTAGATATACAGAATAAATAAAACAACTTTTGGTGCGAAACTGTCACTAAGAAACTATTTTTCAGTGGTGGCATAAATTTTTAAGCTTACAGAAAACTAACAGCTCAAAACGAATCAAACACGAAATTCTTTGCACCATTGAAAACCAAGTTCCTGAACCAAAAACAAGAATGAAAAACTCTCCCAAACTAAACAAGAACAAGCAAAAGTTTCGAAACAAAGCTACTTACTCGGATGTTTTTCTGATTCGTCAGGGGGAAAAGAAAAACTATATAAGAAAGTTTTTTTCTAAGCTCAAGCAAGACGAAACGAGCCGGAATTCACCATGTGGCAGCGTGTTGAATAAGTTCTTTCCATGGCCGAACACGCATGATAAACTCGCCTTACTCTCAGACTTAGCGTAGATTTGGAGGAGAGATGAGAAAAAGCATCCTCTCGCCAAGATAAGGAAGAGCAAGTGGGACTGGGAGAGGCAGTGGCGCCTCGGCGCCCGGACCCACTGCTGCCGAGCGCAAGGTCACCAACCAGACAGGCGCTGAGCTCTATCTACTGCCGTGGTGAATAAAGTAGTGAAGTAGATCACCCCTACTCAAGTACTTTTCTTGAGCTTCAGGTGAAGAAACTTCAGAAAATCCCCCCCCCCCAATTATGCAGCTTGACGTTCTTCTAAAAGTCCAATACAGTCTTTATGACAATGTTTTTTTTTCATACCGGAAAAGAGCTCGTTTGGTCGTTAAATTTATGTCAGTAAACTTTTTAAAACTTTCCGTTAAGTTCTCTCTCTTTTATCTCTTTTTTAATAGTTTTTTTATTTTTTGGAAAAGAGTTTTCTGTTCTGATAACAATTTTTGACGAGTTGGATTGTCTGTAATATGTACTTTTTAAATAAGTGCACCAACGTCAGGGCTGAAAGTGTTTCTTTTCTTTTGAATGAAAATAATTTAGAAAATAATTGCGCAAAATGTTCAGCTTCTTTCAAGAAAGAAGTCTGGAACTTTCTAATTTTATATGCGTATTTTAAATCATGAGGTAATCAAGTAATATATGTATTTTGAATTTAAAAAACAATGCATATCCATATTTAAAAAAACTAAATGATAAAAAAAAGATTTAGTTTTAATTCATTCGATACAAGAACTACCTCCTTACAATGATAATTTTTTCTATTATTCTTTTATGCTTTTAATATGGTTCAGTTTTTAAATTTCTGTTGATATTCAGTACCCCGTTTGCACTAACTACATAACCAAGACGATTTTTTTCTAAAAAGTAACTAAAAATGTTTTTATTGAAAAGACAATTTATAGCATATTGAAATCTGTCTCGATGTTACAAAGACTCTCTATATATGTTGTTATAAATTCAATGCTTTTATATCAAAGATTTTTGAAACATTTTATATTAATTAAACTATAAGACACTAATATCATTGACGTAAACAGACTATTTACATGAGGAGTAACATTTTTTAAGAAACGTAGACGCGATGGTCTATAACAGTGGTCTTCAAACTGTGCTCCATGGAGCCCTGGGATTCCACGTATCAGAAAAAAAATCGGAAAGAAAATTATACAATTGTACGCAAAATGGATTCATGTTTTCTATGAAGTTCGTATAACCACAAGTATCTAAAGTTCATCCCAGTCATTAAAATTAGAAACTTCATTTATACATAATAGCTTTGTTTTGTCTTGTAAACTAAATAGTTTTCTCAAGGAAAATTAGTTTTTTTTATTTGCAGAAAACTTCATCTATGATGAAAGAGAGGGAACGGCTTATCGACATCAACAGAGTTCACGTTAAAATCTAAATTTTTGCAAAAATAGCTAAATTTTAGGTTGGAAATTCATGCAGAATACACAAGATTTCTCACACAGCTCTCGCATCATTTCTCATCAGCTCACTCAATGGCAAACATTTTAATGCCATTCAGAACGATAAATTTAGGTGAAAAATATTTCTCAACGTGAGTGGCTATGAAAACAAATTGAACGCGCTGAAACTGCGGCTGAAGAAAATTTAAAAAATACCTAGATTTTACAGTTTGTGCAAAAAAATAAATAAATGAAATAATATATACCAATTACTAAGTATAATGCATGGGATCGCATTTCGTTCACAAATAAGTATTATTAACGAATAAATTTTATGTAAATTTTTAATAACAAATACAATACTTTGTTATTTGACTTAATTGGCTTAAGCACCCATATAACATGTTTTGATCTACTCTTGATATTATTTTAAGATATATTCTTTTAAATGCATGCGTGGGAATGGGGCTACCCTGAAAATTTTTTTTAGTTCTAAGGGTTCCGTGAGATGAGAAAATTTGAAAACCACTGGTATATAAGAAGGGGTTGAACTCCAAACCCCACTCTTGTGTATGCCACTGTGACTCACATGATTATGATATCCTTAGCTATATATACGCATATAATCTACAATGATAAATCGGCAATGGCGTAACGTACATCCCCGCATCGTAGAGGGGGACAGGATTTTAGGGGGCCCAAAGTCTGACTGAAGCCAAGTACGTATTCAAACAATTTATAAAACATTAAAGGCACAACCTGACTTTGAAAGGGCTAATATTCACCACTACGCTAATGTAAATTGGAAGTGTATTTTGTCAATCTGTGCACGTTTTCAAATTCTTTCAATATAAAATCATAGTTCTCTCTGAATGATATTACTCACTATAAAAATTGTAATTAAATGTACTAAACATATATATATTTTAATTAAAACCAGACCTATATACTCTGACATTCCCAGCTCTTTTAATATTAGGAATACGTTGTTTTTAAAAGAGAGAGAAGCTTGACTAAAGCTTCTAAAATTAAATCAGACGGTAAAAAAATCAAGCTTAGTTAAAGGAAGAAGATGAAATAGTCATTGTTTTCTCGTTTAATAAAATAATTAGTTTTAAATGTCAAATTTCGGCACAACAAAGAACTTAGCTACGATGTTTTCTCAAGAAATTTCTGATGTGATTTTCATTTTTAAAAACAACTCCAATCCTTCTAATACTCTTTTTCGTTGTTTGTCAGATATAAATAAATGTGAGAGTACATTATAGAGATATAAGAACCTCTATAATATCCTTGAAATCAACTTAAAGAGAATTGTTAGGAGGACGAAATGGGTACTAAGGGACACGTTGTTGTCGTTTTAACTTTACGTGACATGAATACCTAATGATAAGCCATCATTCCAAAATGCCAATCGATTAGAGAAGTTGGTTCTACTCATCAATTACATGCTAAGAGAAGTGGAACTATTTTAAAAGGAGATATCTATATAAAGTGCTCAATCGATCGTAGTTCATTTGATGAAAACATGATGAATACCGGGGAATAAAAAGAAGGCATTCTGAAAAGCAGTAATGATCTGTTGGGATCTTTTGTATGGTTTGAAACATCGACTGTTAAAAGCAAATAATCGATTTAGTGCATTGTTTTTTATGTTGACAAGAATACGAACTATGTACTTGCTTAAACAATATCGTTTAGAGTTCTTAATATCGTGTTAGAATGAGTGAGTGTTCATTAAAGTCGCATTATATTGGCATAGTTATTGGCGACGAACCTTATAGTTTTGAGCCATCGTCTTGGAGAAGATTTAAAGAATGAAGTTGATTGAGTAAAATTTATTTTGCTTTTTTACACCACTTTGGTATTTTTTTAAATGAAATTTTATGGCTCACAAAATTCGAATTTTTATAAAAGTGGCTTTGAAGTAGTAAAATTACGTGGAATTAATTGAGCTTTTAAACTTTGACTGAATACCTAACCCATTTGTTAGTATTCAATCAAAATAATTTTATCATCAAATGATGTACAGAATATTGATATTTTCTACCTTTAAATAATTATTAACATATAGATATATAGTCAAAGTTTCTCTACAAGAGAGAGATGAATAAACATTAAACAAAACTGAAAACAATTGAAATGGCAAGTTAACCAGACAACAGATTTTAGAAATGATATATGAAAAATAAAAATAATAGAGTTAAATATAAAAATATAGATGCTACAGTATTATAAACATTGCTGACTCTTAGGACAGTTTATATATAAAATAATTTATATAAAAGTGGGGTTGAGCATGTTTTGTAGCCAGCCAACCTTCCCCCTTCCTGTTAATAATACTGAGCGAAACCCTATTGAAAATAATATATATATATAACAATGCTTATAAATAATAAGCATTTTGAATAATCTTAAAATGATTTATTTTCAAAGGTTTTATCTGAACTAAAGTTTACGCTTTGGCAGAAAGTAATGGAGTTAGCAGTTTACAAAATAAGAATGCAAGATAAATTATAAAAATGCATTTTTGAATGGAAACTTAAGATTTTTTAAATATTTATTATGTATTACATACTTAATGATCTCAAAAAATAATTCATATATTTAACTATAACAATTTAAGAAAAGTACATTTTTGGGGGAGGAAGAGTAATGAGTAACTTAAAATTTAACAAATATTTGGAATTCAGTAAGTGATGTGCTCTACCCCACTTTTAATGAATGATAGGCATTAGTATTCCAATTGCATAAATTAAGACATTGGACTCATGAGCCCATATAGAAAGTCATACAAGGTGCAATCCTGTTGCTGTTTATATAAACTCCTGGAGGGGAGGGATTGTTGCTGCAACTGTTTCTGCCCAGAGAGTCTTAAATATGCTGAATCGTATATAAGTAAGGCAATGAGAGGAACACTTTATTCACCTGAAATCTGGACCAAGAAGGCAGCTACCTACATGCCTATCTTGATATGGCGGAGCACTGCCGTCCATCATAATAAAATTATTATCAACAGAAGAGAATCGGGTTTCACATGATACTCAAAGATTTCGTTTTGATACTTTTGATCATTTGTGCAATGTACCACTAAACAAAATTAAGTCTAGATGGCCTTACACAAAGTTTCTGGCCTACACCATGATTCCATCTCAATTGTAAACTTGCTTTTAAACAATGTATCTAAGCTCACTCCAGATTAGAACACGACGAGCCTTTTCTAAAGTGAACCAATACCCATCTGTAAAAAGAGTACGGAATACCATTCATCCCTGCTCTAATTGACAGACTTTAGCCCAATTTAAACGGACCCT
Organism: Trichonephila clavata; assembly: GCA_019973975.1. Taxonomy (NCBI): domain Eukaryota; kingdom Metazoa; phylum Arthropoda; class Arachnida; order Araneae; family Nephilidae; genus Trichonephila; species Trichonephila clavata. Next base: position 504,538 of record BMAO01008195.1, read on the forward strand.
TCTTTGTATTTGACTCAATAGGATTCACCTTATCAGTTTTCTTTCATAGAATCATTCATTGTAAAGAAGACTACGGAAGGTGGTTGCCGAAATTTTTCCTGTTGTCCCAAAATTGGTGGCAATGAGATAAAGTACAGTAAATTTGTTTCTACTCGGAAAAAACCTCAAAAAATGATTGTTGAAAATTGAAGTAAAAAGTGAGTGATCTGAGACAGAACTTCTTAAAATTGAATTTTACATTTCGAATTGATGTGAAAGTTGTTCGAACACGTTGAGAGAAAAATTAATCCATTACTTTCAGCATGTGATAGGCCCGTCTCCATTCATCTTGACGAATCAGGGTAGCGTGTTCAATTTGACACACCAACAACATTTTGAAGTCAAAAATGTGATACTGATTTTGTAATTTTTGAATAGCTTCGAAATTCAAAAAGATTATAATTAGATAAATTTATTCCTGTCGTACAAAGTCTATTTTGTTAAAGATAGAGCGATAGATATAAAGCAAATTTAAAAGGGTGAACTATTAGTTAAAAATTTAACTATCCATTTAATTTGAAAGAAGCTATATTGCTAGTGTTGTAACTTTAATTTAAGGAGATACAGTACGATACAATTGACAAAAATTGGCCAAAATACCAAATCAAATTTTTTAGCATAAGTTATTCATTATATGTTTTTCTATAATCTCACAAAATTTGAAAGCCTTTGTTAAAGAAACCACAATTATGATATCTTTCGTGTTCGCTTTTATTCTCACATCCCAAGGGCAAATAAAAACTTTTGCACCGATTTATCTCAGAAAGAAAAAAATCGCTAGTTTTCTTCATTTCAAATGTTAAGGCTTTTTTTTTCTGTTGAGCCAAATGCTTTGATATTTTTTCTATTACTATTAATTCATGTAATAAAAAATGGTATGCATTTTGAATGAAAGCAGTACTTATTTTTAAAAATTAATTGAATTTTGAATTTATATATTTTCCAAAGAGTTTTCAAAGTATATTTATAGAAAGGAGTATTTTAGGAACATTAATCATGTTATCACAAAACCAATACCAACTTTTGTTATACATAGCTTGACAAACTTATAAATCAAATTTCATATATGAGCACGACAATTATTGTAGAAAAAGCATTTTAAAATCACTTTATGAACTTTAAAAATTTTCTTCAAAAAACTAAATGGTTGGCTTTTTGTGATATTTTAAGTCTAAAAAGATTTTTACATAATACGTGTACAGAAAAGGCAACCGAAAAAAAAGTGAAAACCTTTACATCAGATTTTTTTCATAAATTGTGCCAAACACACAGTCATATCTCCTTAAATCAAAATTAAATATTAATTTGTTGACGATAAATCCAAGCGAAGAATTTACATGGTAAATGAAGAAAATATTTTGTATCAAGATTTTTTAATGGGCTGCATATTAGCAACTAAGCCTTTGCAGACAGGGCAAGTCCCCACATGTGAGAGCCATTTCAGTGGTGGCATCATCTAGTGGCGGATTTCGCTACCAAATTTGGACGCTTGAATTTAATTCAAGCTCTTGACGGATGCTAAATATTGCCGTGATTTAATTTTGTCAGGAGTACCAGAGCAAAATTGATACTGAAGAGATCTTTTTCATTCCACATAATCATGACATGCGTGCCTACATTTTCGCATTCAGAAAATATATCGACTGCCACTGGGATCGAACCCACAACCTTCGGCTTACGAAGTAAACACACTACCTCAAAGGCACCGGAGCCGTATCGAGATAGATTCAGGTAAGTAATGAATAAACTTTACAATTTAAAATTCAAAGCTACCTATCTCTTTCTACGAAGTGTTAAAAATATTACATATCTCTCAAAAGAAATTTTTCAAAAGTGCAATACATCTACTAAATAAAGCCGCATTAATAATTTTTCATAAAATTTATATACAGCAAAGTATATTATTTCTAACTTCTTACGAGCTCTTGTCGAAGAAATTTAATTTACGCAGTAACAAACATACATAAATTTTAATAATAAACTTGTAATAGTGAGAGATAAATACACAAAAATAATAAATCCCTAATATTAATTTATAAAACTTCAAATCTTCCGTTCTAAATAACCGATAAAACCCATGTTTGTCGTCCCCCTTTCCAACAAACATATCGAATTACTGACAGTTAACAAATTCCTTTGCAGTGTTATCATCCCTCAGTTCGTTCTCTAAATGGAACATAATCTAAACGCGATGCAATTTCGTAATTATAAGTCACCTGTGGAATGTTCAAAAGAGAGATGTTCCACAGCACGCACATTTATTAACATGATGAAGGACAGTGAGTTAACGCAAATTAACCGCGCGGTGCTGGTTACAAATGAAATTCCTAGTTCTGAGAGTAGATTTGGGGATTGGCAGATGGAAGTTGTTGATTTATTTACGTTGTTTTTGCAGTTTCAAACATCAAAACGGAATATAAGATTATATTAGTACGGATAAAGTGTATTTCACATATAATTAGTGAAATTTATTTTAAAAGAAGTTAAAACAGATTTTGGATTCGTTTAATTTAGATTTATTGAATTTTATGTTGAATATTTTGAATTCACTGAGTTACATGTCGCAAAGTTTTTGTGAAAGACTTTAATTTGAATTTATTATACACAATAAGGGTTTAGGTTTTTAAGAATTTAACGGAGTTGTGTGACATTGTTTGCTTAAAAAAATCGTTCCTTATCGTAAAATATTAACTGAATTAATTTAATCTTTAAGTTGATTGTATTTTTAATCACGCTAATTTATCTTAAATGCAAATACAGGAGGAAATAAACAAACTAACAAAGGAAAAAAGGTAGCTGTTGTTGTTGCTAATGCTACCTGTTTGACGGTGTCAGATCGAGGCCCACGAAATTCATCATGACAAAAAGCTAAGTGACGCTTGAGCACCATACAGGTAACAGTAGGATTTAGCTTGGTTTCACCCCAGTTTTGAGGAAGAACATCTTGGAGATAGTCAGGGGCCTCCCACCTCTTTCCCTTCCACCAACCAAACGAGAGGACTTCCGGTTCGACGACCAATTAGAGTACTCCCATGCAGAAAAGGCACTATATATTTTAAAACATCCATGCAAGGTAGCTAATATATATAACTATGAATATTCACTATATCAAAACTTAAACTTTTTTGACTTGAATGTGTTTATTAATATCCTACTACAAAGCAATGCGAAAATTATTGGCGATGGACCTTATAATTTTGAACTTTGGTCAAGTGACGAGGATGACACCTGAGCTGGCACCCTCTCTTCAAACTACCACACCTTTGGTAGGACTTGGAACCTCGACAGATTCAACGTACATCAGCCTCTCTAAGCGGCAGGTCTTCAATAGCACTAAGGTTCGAACTCGTGACACACCGGCCACGAGTACAAGACCATAACCATTAGGTTACAACGGCCATAACTTTATTGACTTTTAAGAAATAAAGAAAAAGAAATATTTAAACGTTAATAACGAATAACGTTTTAATTTTTAATTGTATTAAAAAGAAATTAGAATGAAAAAAGACTAAAAATATAATGGAATCACACAGGACTATTTTTTACTAAATGTTTATCTCATATATATTTTAACTCTCTTCGGGATTTTGCTTCAAATGATACCATTAAAACATTAATAATCGAATCATTATTTACAATATATTTTCACAACAATGCACTATTTTATTTCTAAATAATACATAGTCATTTTAGCATGAAAGTACAAAAAGTACACTTTAAAAGAAAATCGTCGATTAGTTTTTAATATTTTATTTCATAAGTTTCAACAAAATAACACAGATTTAATCTTTGCTATGGAAAAAAGTTTTCTTTCTGACAGAAAATATTATATCATGGGAACAATGTACAAAAGATGCGATGTGTTAGCTTTTTTCCACTTCAAAGAATATAATTTTAAGAAAAAAAAACTTAATTCTTTAAGCTAGAAATTTAGGAGCAATAATTCAAAGCATTCATAGCTAAAAATTCTTTCAAAATAACTTTATGACAGAAAAGTTTCTAAAAGTATTAAAAGTGCTGAACCACGTAAAAAGCAATATCGTGTTATCTATTCGAATAAAAACAGGAAATCAAAGTTTTTTTCCTATTTCTTTAGAAAAGATGCCTTATTAAAAAATTATTTGCCCTGTATTTAAAAAGAAATTCTGAGTTATTTCAGAATGCCTTGTAATATTACTTTGTGGAATAAATTTGTTGGTTTAATAGTTGGAAAATGTTTGTAATGTAAATTGTAAAATTTCAGAACAAACAATTAGTTTGTTTGTTTATACTCTTTACTACATTTACATATATTTTGTTTTCATATTTGGAGGCATCATTTAAATAAATATTCAAGTTTGATCCTAAATTTATAAGCGTATAATATTAAATATCACACACAATTGTAAATAGATGGTTTTGTAAGATATTTTATATATATTCATGGGGGTACGAAGTAGTTAAAATACTAAAGGAATTCTTACCACGAGTTACTAATAGAAAAATGCAGTTATTTTTGTGTACAATTTTATGAAAAAAGATAATGTTTTTATTAAGATTAATTCAAATTACTTTATTGCTACGAACTTTATTACATACCTTATTTTACTTTATTACATACTTTTACTTTATTACATATTTATTACTGAATTACATACTTTATTACTGAATTACATACTTTATTACATATTGCATACTTTATTACATATTGCATACTTTATTACATATTGCATTACATTATTCCGTAGTTTATTTCGCTTTATTACTTTATTTCATATTTTACTACACTTACTCAAACTTTACACTATATATTGAACGAATCACCGAAGTCACGTGATTTTATCAAATGAACATTTTTCTTATTTTGACCTAAAATTTTTAAAGTATTTTTACATTATAAACTCTCGTTGAGAAAGCAGAAATTACAATAGACTTTATGTCTTTCCACGAAAGTTATAAAATTGAATAGTTAAAAATGTTTATTTCATGTTACTGTTTTTTAAAAATATTATTTATTATTAGTTACTCCATTCTAAGATACGTTAAATTAATAAATAAATGCTTAAGTTTGAACATAATACAGCTTTTAGAGATTTTATTACTCGGTAGAGTTATTTCAAACAAAGAATTTCCAAATAACAATCAATTATCTTTCTAGTCAAAAATCTTTAAGAAACATCTCAAAAAATATAAGAGTAAAATAAAAAAAAAAGAGATCAATTAAAGTATTCAATTTAAAAATATTTATACCAATAATATAAATAATATTTTTTTGGTTTTATTTCTTTTAACAATACAGTTTCATCGAAGTCGATAAATTATTTTACCATCAAATCCGTATGTTTTCCAATAATAACAAAGAATGGGACCAAAATTTGAAAACATTTTCAGACAGAAAAAAGCGTCTGAACATTTGTATAAGTTCACTTTTATGTCCTTTACCATATTGTATCCATAAAATTTAGAGACATTGAACAAATAAATAAATAAATCTTCATTTTTAACATATCTATTTAGCATTAAAGTATACGGGAACACGGAATATATACAATGGAAAAATTGATAGATTTAGATAAAAAATGAATGTTATATAAAGTTTGCTCTTTTTTGTAAGTTAGCACAGACATGATAGGTTATTAATTCTTATTACTTTTGCTGTATGAAAAATGATTATGGGTTTTTTTAATAATAGAAGACGCATTAAAAATAATGTAATAAAACGATATGAAAAATGATAACTTCTTGAAATAACAAGATAAAAATATTTAAATTTAAAACAATGATCATTATTCAAAAATTACTTATAAACTAGAAACTTTGAAATGTTCAACATCAAACAAAACTTATCGGAACTCATGATTTTCACTCATTTTCTTTGAATTATCTTTGAAAAGAAATTAATTATCTTTTGTTTTGATAAAGAAATCTTTTAAAAGTCTCGTTTATGTCATTTTATACTCTTCGTAACGTTACTTAGCATCTAAGGCTTCTACAGCAATCGTGAATCTAAGTTAAAAGAAAAACCAAACGTCACCTGTCAATTACATTTGCCTCACTATTCGAAGCAACTTTTACCAAGCGTTTTATTTTTTTTTTATATTAAGAAGTGAAAGATTGTGTGAAAAATAATCTTACTTTCTTATCACTTCGCCATTTCTGTAAAAGTTAAAGGTACTTATTTTTTGAAAAAAAATAGCAATAATTATACGCAATTTCACTGGATGGAATATAAAATTGGTAAAATAATTAGTAACGATAAAAATTAAGTTTCTTTAAGATGAATATTTTATTTTCTACACTTTTTCAATGATGCATTATATTTCTTCAGCCCAGTTTGCAGAAAAAATTATTATGTATATATTTTTTGTATTAGTTTATTATTAACTAAGGGGAAAAACAACAAAAATATGAATCTTTATGTATATTACCGTATTACGAATAATTGAAATAGTCCTTTATTACAGATATAGAACTTGCAATTAAAAACACTATTTTAATTCATATTTTTAAGCTATCTCTGAACAATCTACTTATTACTCCTTTTAAAATTTGATTTTGAAGAATGATTTGTCCAAAAGATTAGCTAACCTTTATAAAATTTTGTTGCAATTAAAAGTCACAAAATAGCAGTTTTTCTGAATAAATTAAAAATTTTCTTAATGAATTATGAAGTATTTTTGTTTATATATTTTCGTTTCAGAACGGATTAATGAAGGGTTTTTTCCCTCCCCCAAAATCAATTACAGTTTTTCCCCCTCAAAATATTTCACTGAGTAACAACTTATAATTGCAAGAAGGAAGATACTGTTTTCAAATATAAAGCATTTATTTTCCTTAAAGGCAATGTAAATCAAATCAATTATTTATTTTTATTAATTACTGTGCCTAAGTAACTTGAAAAGAAAAACTGAAAAACTAGTTAAAAACAATTCAAAACTAATAATTCCACGAAATACAGAAATTCTCCTTATTTTAATTTTTTAAGTAAAATTTTGTTAAAAATGAAAAGTATAATCTTTAATCTTGCACATTTAAGACTCTTAAGTATAAAGGAAATTATCCAAAAATCTTAATTTGAACACCAAAATTATGAAAAAAAATTTTATGTAAGTATTGTTAATATTTTCTTAGATGTACGCAAACCAAAGTACATAAAAATCCTCTATATACTGCTTCTATTTGTTAAGTATGAGAATACAAACAGTTGCATTTCACCTTGCAGACATAAAAATGTACGAATATATTCTTAAGCATATCTGATTTTATATTTCTTATTTACTGTGTTCAAATATAAAATTCTCAAATTTTTTATCACTCTTTTACATAAATAAGTTATATCTTTTAAAATTTAGCCTGAATGGGCTAAAACACATTGTTACAAAACAAATTCTCATTATATTTGTAATTTATCTCTGCTTACCAAAACGACAAAAGCTGAAAGATACATATAATGAAATTGCATCGTTTAACAGCAATGCTAATGACCCATTAAACTAAAATATGATTTAAGATGAACAATAAATGCCATTACTTAACTGGGGGACAAGTTTTTCCATTATGAAACACATTTCAAAATTGTTTTGACACCGTAAGACGAACCACACATCTTAACTTTACTCCAGTGCATATTTTGCATTAAGATAAAAAAAACAAAATAACCAAATTTGCTTGCCATTTTGGGAAGTAGTATCTCCTAAGAGTATGCAAGAAGTGCGTCCTAAGAGCATATATTAATGCTTCTCAGAGCATGAGAAGCGAGAAAACTTTTAGCCATGTGCTCTGTGGCAAAAAATAATAAATAGTTGAAAAGTAAAACCACTCAAAGTCTGCTAACATTTTTGGAACGCACCCAAAAACACGGTAAATGATTTTACCCAATTTCTTGTTGCTTCGAGAATACATAAAGTCCGCAGCTCACTACTGACATTGATGTGTCCTTTGAACGCCTCATTCAAATAAAATATTATAAGTAAAAGTTTATAAATAAATCTTTATAACGAATCAATAAAATGGAAGTAAATTTTTTTCCAAAACTATTCTAAAAGGCAAACTAAAAATTTAAACAAGCTCTCTTTGGAAATATTCAGCAAGTTTTTGTCGCGGAGTGAGTCAATTCAGGATATTATTATAAATAGCTTTAATAAGTGAAAAAGTTTTAATCGATTCTTTATAAGTAAAAAAAATCTTACGATCCTAGACAAATTGAGAATAGAAGGTAAAGTTTATACTTAATTATATTCATAAAACAAATATTAACTTGCATTAAGTTACACAGATAATTAACTATTTCTTAAGAAGTGTTTTTGAAAATGTACGTTATTAATATTTAATCATCAATTGTCAAAAACTAATTGTAAGGGTTTCTATCTTTGTTATTCGTAATCTCTGAATAAATAAATGTCCCGCTTCTCATCAAAAACAGAATTAATAACCAAGGGCATTTTATAAAAAAATAAAAATGTATTGGTTCCAGTTTACCAAATAAAAGTGTTTAAAATTTTTTTTCCAGTAATAAATAAAAAGTTTAACAGCAAAATGACTTTTTTTCTTTATTATTTTAAGAATTTAGATCTATGAGAAGAAGTTTTTTATAAAAAAGAATATTTGTGTGTAAATGAACTTCAAACATTATTTATCGTTAAATTTTCTTTTAACCCATACAAATAAAGCAACAATAATTCAATAATATTCATTATGTTATTTTAAATAACGAAGATTCCACAAATAAGCAAAATACATATTGTACAAGTTTGGATACTTCGAAGAATCTGTACCAGAACATTACTCCTTATTTAACATTTTTCTTGATTTTACATGATTTTTTGTACGTAACTTAAAGGAATTAAATGATTTTTGAAACAACTATTTATTTTTTAATATTTTCCTACATAATTCAGATACAAAATTCGACTAAATATTCAAACATACTTTTTTAAATATAATGTTTATAGGAAGAACGATTTTATTTATCACTAAAACTCATGCATTTTTTAAAATAACTTGGATAATTTTTTTCTTGTTAAGAAAAGAAAAGAGAGAAAGAAAGAAAATTAAAGCAAAAAAAAAAAAAAGAAAAGGAAAGAGAGGTAGAAAGAGATAAAAAGATATATATATATATATAAGTAAGAGAGAGAGAAGAAAGATAGAAAAACCTCATATATATAAAAGTAATATGTAAATGCAAACCAATCTACAATCTATATAAGTGAATTTTAATTGCGAAGAGCTTCATTCTTGTATTTTTCAATAAGAAAATGGAAACATATATAATTTTATTAGAAAGTCTTCCCTTACAAAAAGAGAGATACCAACACAATAATAATTACTTCAGAAATACAATCCTAACTTATTACAGAATTATTTTATACAATAATCATTATTTACTCTTATTACAAAGAGAAAAACTAAGAAACTTTAATTACTTTTAACACTCTTAGTTTCTATTAGAGCTTTTAATCTTTTTACTCTGGATAAAAATATAACATGAACTATTGGTGATACTTTACATTATAACTTTTTGGATTTTTATTTTTTTACTTTTCTCGTAAATAAATAATGTAACCTAAGCTACCGAGTGAGCATCTTTATATTAATAATGTAATTCAAAAATTACGTTTAATAATGATGAAAATCTCAAGCTTTGGCTATTATGAAGGGGAAGATATTGTTTTCGTCAAGGGAAAGTTTTTCAATCAATAAAGCTATAAAAGAAACAAGAGAAAAAATTCGATACGTTTTTTCATGAATTCCGGGAAAATTAACGCGAGTATTAACGAGTTAAAAGACAATACTGACACATTTCGGAAATCATTCCGGAAGTATTTTACGATCATGGGCCAAAGTTTTACTGCTAATGGCGCCAATGACAGTCTATTTATTGACAATCTTCCATATTTTCTAATACACAGCACAGAAACCAGCTTCCCCAAAAGTGGTAGTTATGAGAGAAATAAATCTTATTTAAGGTCTTTTAAGTTTCACGGTTACGAAATTATTAATTTAGAAATAGCAAAAGAAATGATACATGAGAAGAAAGTTAAAATATAAAAACAGTGGTGTTTAATGATTTCAAAAGTTATTTTAAGTTTGTAAAGTATTTGGAATTTGTACATTTATAGTATAAGGTGGAATTAAATTTTACAATATTTTAAAGAATTTAAAATGCATTGGAATATATTCTTAACTAAATTGAAAAAAAAATTCTCTTTCAGCTGTTTATAAACTTTTAAAAGTTCAGCATATATGTGTGTGTAAATGTAATTAAAAATATGCGATAAACAGCACTGAAAATGATGCATATTCAAATAAAAAATGATATTTACGTTCAAATGTGAAAACATTAGCAGAGTTCCAAGAGAAATTTAATTTTATAAAATCCGTTATTATGATTCAAAAAATCTTGCACACATTTTCCTTTACAATCTACTAAACAGGCAGATAGAGAAATATTTAAAAAAGAAAACACAATAGCTTAAATTAAAGAAGGCTTTGAGAAAACATTTTAAAAACTTTTAAGAGACTTTTCATCTCCGGTTCATACCTTTCGGCATTTAAAGAGAAAGCTGGAAAAGACACTGTAGCTCTTTTCTTTGAGATCGTGACCATGATTTTCAAATTTTCTATTAAATCTATAAAAATCCGCAAAATCCATGGGTAATCAGTTTGATTCATAAATCATTTAAAATATCACCTAGAGTTAACTTAAAGAAAGAAATTACTTTTAAAGATCACTCTTTTGAAATAAAAGGCAAAACAGCGATTCTACAAGAAAAAGTTGGAAATTTTTATATTATTTTAATGGTTAAATTTAAAAAGTTAAAAAACAAGCATATTTTATTATGATTTACATTTCAAGTACTCTAAATAAAATACATATTTACATCTTTTGGGTTAAACATTGATAAAGAAGCTTTAGAACATATAATGTCATAAAAATATAAAAGGATTCTTAGACTACTATTTTTCTTATATAAGATGGAAAAAATAATATAATTTTTTTAAAAAATAGCGTATTTTTCTGAAACTACAAATTATCTGAAGAATAGATTACAATTATGCGGGAATATTTCTTGATTGTTTTAATTTCTTAAAAAGTAAAAAAAAAAACCTTTAAAAAGATAAATACAAAAATAAACCTATTCCTTTCAGGAAAATTACAGTTCGAAGTGTCAAACAGTTCTACAATTTCTCTAATCTTTTTCACACACGGATATTATTTTTGTATCAACCAGAAACTACCGTTCAATAAACGAAATTTAAGCTCCATCTGTGACTAGGGATATATTTATGTTGGGTTTTTCAAAGCCAATAAACGACATTTCGTTCAATCCAATACAGAACTTTTTTTAAGTAACAAGAATCGTTGAGAAGAGTTCTATTTTTTGCACCTCATTTTAGGAGCTTCAGCACCTACATTTCTTTTGAACTAAAAATAAAATGTTTTTTTAGGATGATTTAATTTAGAGTGAACATTTTTATTATATTTGTTGATTGTTACTTTTCATTTCCTTAATGCTTGGAGCTCAGCTCTATAAATTATGTTTTTAGAAGTTTATTTCAGCTAGCGAAGGATTTAAAACGATTAGTTAAGCAATACATGAAAATTTATTTTTTGAATTCTAAAGCGGTTGAACTCTTCGAGTAGTTTCTAGTTATTTTTGAAGTTAGCACGGTTCATCTCTCAACACGAAAGTTCCTTTTTTGAATTCTAAAAGTTTGAACTGTAAATAGCTTCCATCTATTTTGAAGTTTTCGATCTAGTTACATGTACATGTCTTAAAGTATTTTCTGAAATTTATTTCTTAAGAAATAGTTTTAAATCTTTTTGCGTAAGTAGTACAAACATATATAAGGCATTTCAGTTTAATTAATTTAAATGCCTTATATTTAAGATTTAATAATTCCTACATCCTACCCATTGACATAAATTTTCAGTTAAATTGTTTTATTTCAGCATCAAATTCGAAAATAAATAACATAATATCCTCACAGGTTTTAGTTACATAAACTCACCTCATGAAAAGTACTGGTGTAAACGAATAACAGAAGAAAATTGAAAGTCAAAATTAGTAAATAAATAATATTTACATGAAATTGAGAAAACTAAAGTATTTATCTCAGATTTGTTTATTGTTAGAGATTAATTTAAAAAAGAACTTGAATTCTCTTTGAGGACAGTTACTTCCAAAGTAAAAAAATCTTTTAACTACAATTTATCATTTTTTTACAATGTTTTTCATACAGATAAGGCCTACTTTAAATTATTTTTAAGGTAATAGTGTTCATTATTTTTTTTTACAATCTCACTAAATTTCTGTCTTATAAACATACATGTCTTAAATATAAAGAAGATGCAATCACATTTTTTAGCATAAGATAAACAATACACTAAAAGCGTATTGTATATATGTTGGGTTTACTTATGTATATCTTAACTAGTACTCTGTGTTATGCTTACCTAAGATATTTATAATTTTTAATGAATGAGATGATCATGAATTTGTAAGACTCCTATTTCCTTATTTGCTAACAACTAGTGGAGAAGCTATTTAATGTTATTTATCAAAAGCAGTGATTCTCGACCACAATGTCGTCAATTTTTTAAAAAAATTATGAATTATACTCTGAAAAAAAAATTAAATCCTGTACCGAATCATTCGGCCATTTTATAAAAATAACTAAGGGTATTTGTGCTATATTTAACTTAGCCATTCGTAGATAGATGGATAAAAAAAACTGATTGGGTTCGTAATGTATTGGTGATAATGGATACATCTCTATATGAATTAACTTTTAATGAAGAAGAAAAACTAATTTCACTCTATGATAATCGACATTTAATTTCAAAACATTCGGAAGAGTCAATTCATTTTGGATTAAAATTAGAAACATTATCCCAGAATAGCCAAAAAAGCTTTAAAAATATTGTTACAATTTTTTACATTTTATTCAAGTGAATTTGGATTTTCAGCATTAACAAATATAAAAATGAAAAAAAGATAGAGACTTTTAAATGTAGATGACAAAATGAGAAAGGCATTATTATTTTTACAACCAAATATAAAAAAAACAGCAAAAATCATCAAGCTCAAATTTTGCATTAAATGGATTCTACTAATTAATTTGTAATAATTAGAAGAATCCATTCCTAGTGTAATTACTCAATAATCATTTTGTTGTCTTTGTCATAAATATTATTTATTTAATATTGAAAATTGTTATCAAACTATTTTACATTGTGCATTATAGATAAGCAAAATTATTTTTAAATCATTTTATTGTTAGTGCGCCACCAAATTTTGAAATTGTAAAAAGTGTACTGCAACAACAACAAGAAAGCTTCAAGATCACTGATCTAAAGGCTAAATAAATCTACACATTCCGCGAACATAAATATTCCTTCAAAATTATATTTTATAGTGTAAAGTATAATTAGTTGCTGAATAGTAGACGTATTTTAAATAGTCAATAAGTGCATAAAGAGTATTTATTCATTGTATGGCTTTCCATAATTTACGTAAAGAATTCCTCTTTTTCTCGTTAAGAACTTGCATATATCACTGCTTCAAAATCCCATTTATTCATTGTAAAATCATGGTTTTTAAATGATAAGTGATCAAAGAAATACTTCATTTGCATGAATTTCCGAGTCATTTGACAACTTAAAATAATGACTTTAAAATGAGAGTTTTTCCCCCCGGAATTCTAATAACCCTACCATTTATACTCAGTAGAGAAATTTTTTGTAGAAAGTTGTTATGAATCATTAACCTAATGATTGATCTTTAAATTCTTTTACGAACATGATATTTTTATCCATTTGTTAAAGTCAAATTTTCAAAGGATGATTGTTTTTTTTTTCTCCCAAAGAAGCCAATGACGAATTCCTCATCCGTAAATTTCTTTTATAATGCTGATTTTACGAACGTTAAAATGAGCTAATTTTTAAAAGAATCTTCTGAATTGTGCAAGTATGGTATTTTTCTTTTTTAATGATTCGTACTTCCAGACGTTATTATTTTTTTTTTTGTTGCTGTATTTTCAAAGTTCTAAGCTGAAGATAAAAAATGTAACATTCTTAAGCATGATAAATAAGGCTTTTGGAATATCCTATCATTTATCAGTGATTAATTTAGAGTATTTGTATACCAGTTAAGTCACCTGCATAAAAAGTGATAAATGTTTCAGATGAACTTTCATAATTAAATTTCGATTATTAATACGAAAAAACAATTAAGTAAAGAAAAGATACAATCCTTTCCTTGAAATAAACAAAATTCCCACAATATGTAAATATCTCATTAGTTATGTATTAAAAACTATTCTTAAAGAAAAAAATTCTCAAAAATGCTACACTTCGAAAGCATATGAATATTTAAAGTGTTTGTCGGATTGTAAAGTATAAAAATACATTAATAAATGGCATATAATTGCAGTTTAAAATATTTTTTCCATACAAAATGCAATCAAATATTTATTCGTTATTTCTTTGCAGTCAATATTTGATAAATTTGAGGAACGAATTTCACATTTCAAGTAAATTCAATGTAGGTTAACTTTTGATAAGACAAGTGAGAAGTTCGTGATTTACCAACTTTGTCTGATGTTATTAAAGTTTTAGTGATTTTTGTAGACTATCGAGGAATGGGTTGTGATTATTTAAAAACGAGGTCCAAAAGCCAACAAAATGCACAGAAAGCTTTCAAAAAACGACCTAAGAATGCTATAAAAGGATTTAAAAATACAATATTTTGTGAATACTTTTATGTGATAATAATTCTGTGTTGCATGATATTTTATACCACATAATCAATTTAATGAAGATAATGTGAAGAAAACATAATGTTATATTTATTAAATATAATAAAATATTATAGCTCCACATTGAAATTAATAAAACTTGTTTTGCGACACTTCAAATATTCTTAGTTAGGAAAACGAATGGAGTTAAATTGTGTGAGCTGTGATGTTCAAAATTCAATAAATATTTGTATCAATTCGTCAAAAGAAGTAGCAAAACACAAAAGAAAATTCTTATACTTCACGTAAATGATTGAAAATTGTCCACAACTAAAAAAAATCGTAAAAAAAAAGAGGGGGGGGGGTGAAGCTAAAAAATGCGGCTCCTGTGGCTTGGAGGAAGCGTGCCCACTTCGTAAGCCTCAGGTTGCGGGTTCGATTCCGGTTGGAGTCAAAAGATTATCTGGATGCGAAAATCGAGGCACTCAAGTCATATTATGCGGCGTGTAAAATCCCTTGAGTATCAATTTGGGGCTCTCGGAAAATTTAAATCATGGCAATATTTAACATCCGACGAGAGCTTGAATTAAAAATTAATTCAAACGTCTAAATTTTGTAACGAGGCTGCCACTAGATGGAGTCGCCCTAAAATGGCTCCCTCATTTGAGACTTGCCGTGTCTGCTAAGGATAAGTTGCTAAAATGCAGTCCGATTGGGAAAAAAAGTAGCTCAAAAAGATCGAATAAGTTCTGAAAATAAGTGAAATATAGGAAGAAAATAAACAAATAAAAGTAAAACAATAAATTTCTTTATTTAAGTATTGTGCGTATAAGTTTGCAATATACCAGCAATGACTCATTGAAAGATTAAATGTCTTTTTCAAATAGGCATCTTGGTTAATATAAAGCGTAACTGGGTGTTATAACAAAATAAGCCTTGTTCACATAATATTCTAAGTAAAAATTCCTTCAACTGATCATTATCAATCGAACTCAAGATTGCAGCTTGAGGATGCGCTCCTTTTCAAATTTTATAAAAAAATATATGATGAAATATTTCTTCAGAAATTATCGCAATTTAAGCTCAAATGCGTCTTTAAATCCAGAAGGGTTATAAATCAATATCCTTTAAGGGTTTTTTTTTCATCACCTGAAACATACAGCATAGTGCAAAAGGCGGTTTTTATGACTGAATTTATAACGAGAATCCGGTTATAACAAGAGTCAAAAATGTATTGCATCGAAAAGTCCTTACAATTTTTAAGAGTTGTAAACTGTATGGGAACAGTTGTAACGAAAGAAAATAAAAATGTTATTTATGAACATTTCAATCCAGTTTCATGCTCAAATGTCCCATTTTTTCCCCATTTGAGCGATTTGAAACGGAACAAAATCGTTTTTTTGTCTTATAGTACCTTTTCCGATAAAGGGAATCTATCAGTCAAATTTAGTATGAATTGATTCTGATTAAATTTTTTTAAAGTTTTGTTATTTATATTGTTATACACATTAGTTTGCTTTTAAACTACTAATTTCAACAAGATTAATTTTTTTCTCTTTATGCAAATTTGTGAAATATTCTCATCCTTTTCTTTCTAAAGAAAGAAAAGTATTAACATTTGTATAAAAAATTTAATTAATCTTGATTCAAAGAACTTTTTTCCAATTTATTCGAGTTATTTTTTTCAATTTCGGCGATTATTCTGAAACTAACCGAATTCACTAAGATTCTCTTAAATGATTAATTCTGTGATTTGTTTTTAGAAATGATGTTTATTATGACCATTTCAAATTAAAAATTAAATGATGCATATTGTTGTATGCATTCGAATTTCGTTACATCTGTTGAATAAATATAATAATTATTCTCATCTAAAGATATCAGAACAAAATTAAAGCCCTATATTTAAACTTGAATCAGTTAATTTTTGATTTTTATCTTTTTTATGATTACAAAAATCCTACGCTGATGGTATGCATCTTTTAATAAAAATGTAATTATTAATTGGGGAGTTTTTATAACACTCATTAAGTTTTATGTCAACTAAAGAATCTAAGAGAAAACCCTTTTTTAATTTAAAGAATTCCTCCTTTTAATCATACTCATATGATACAGGTTTTACTTTTTTCAGTCCTCACGGGTAATCTGCCTTGAAATAATAACGGTGTTTAATTAAGTCATGTTTTTCAATCAGGAGGATAATATTTGAGGTAGAGGATGCTGATAAGAGCTAGGGATGTCATTTTATTCCATTAGGAAAAGACCCAAAGAAATATGGAAAAAAAAAAGGCTATCACATTTTAAGCAGGAAATGAAGAGTACAGCATAATTTTATGGCTAAGAAGAGAGAGAGAGAGTTTTAAAACATATCACCGTAAAAGTTTTTTACATGGATAGTCACGAAGATTTGGGTCAAAAATACATAAATAAATTCGCTGATTCTTTATTTTAAGGGGTTCACATAGAGGGAATTTAGATATTATTATTAATTTATTCTACCTACAGATTGTTTTGTATAAAAAATTCTATGAAAATATCATCATTTATTCGCTTTTTGGTTGAATTAATTCAATTTTTCATTGGCTTATAGTTTTATTTTATAATTTCTCTTTCTATTCATTGTAATACAAGTGAACATATTTTTTTACCACTCTTTCCCACAACTTAATCAAGATAAATTAGCTATATTTTACTTTTTATAATGAACGAAATTTAAATTTGATTCTTACAAGTAAAGAAAGGATTTACGAAAGTCAATCAAAGTCAAATTTATTTATTCAAATTTTATTGGTTTTTTTGTTCAGTGTTGACACAAAATAATCTTACGTGAAATTTTTCGTCCATTTTATTTATAGAATATTGCAACTCACTTTTTGACTAAAGGTAAAATTATTAATATCTACTTGTTTTTTATTTATCTGAGTCAGGCCTCAAAGGTAATGGTGGAAATATCTTAGATTTGGAAAAAGGCTAAAATAAAAACTACTTATTACGAAATACTTTATCCATACGTTTAATTTTTTTTCTTTTCAAATGGGGGCTGCGGGTTGGAAATAACCATTGCAGACCTAGTACATTTCCCGGAAGCTGGTATCACTTTTTAGGATGGAACCATGTAGGTGGATACCAATAGCCACAATGTAATTTTGACGACCAGTTTCCTCTCCAGAGGGAAGCATCTGAGCTTTTACGATGTGAAATTGCACTGGGAACTTAATTTTCCCGAGAGCACTTAATTCAAATAGGCACTCCAGCCATTTTTAACATACCACATAATCATACGCCATGGACGCTGTCGATTTTTTGAATTATGAAAATCCATTGACTTGAATCGGAGTCGCACCCGCAAACTTGGGCGAACTAGGTCAGCATCTAATCCACTACGCCACCCAGCTAGCATTTAAGTATCATAAGACAAAAATAGGAGAAAATATTAATGTACAATGCCCAACAAAGCAAAACAATTATTGTTACCGAGCTTTTCTACCATTTAAATTAGTATTAGTTAAGATGTAGAAAATTAAAAGCTACTTCTCTTTTAATTTAGAAAACACTTTAGTCCTGACAATACTTTACATTTTTAATAATGATTTAATATTTTAAAAGTAACCCCCATTCATATTTGAAAGTCAGCAAATAAGACTACAGAAATCTATCAAACAGCTGAAATTTATAGATAAAACTACGTAACAAGTCAGCTGACTTATTAATTGCATACCATAATGTAGTAATGGAATAAAAATTTACCCAGAGTTCGCAATTTTCAGAATTCTAAAAAATGATGCCATGCGCCATTGTCATTTAAGTGGTGTTAGTTCCACGTAGAAATATAATCATATTTGTACCCCCAGAGTGAGCATATATTTATAGTTGGAAATTATTTGTGTGAATCAATGTGTGAATAGTAAGATTCATTTGAAATTTTTGGGCGTCGATTCCAGATTTGATTCTTTCATTTTATTTTGTTTAGTTTTATAATCAATTAGAGATAAATATTTACTTTTGTGGTAATTATTTAAATTTTTTGAACAAAATCAATAGATTCAAGCTGTGTAATCACATTTAAACTATGATTTATATTCTATTTATGCAGTATTTAACAGTCTCGCAGGAAATGTGTACGAAAATAATCAAACAGTTCACGCGCAATTCTCATTTGTGTATTATTATAGGAGTGTTTTTTTCATAAACAATATACCATTATAGGAAAATATTCTAATTATCTAACTCCTTCATTTTGATGAATAGTTTCATAACTTTAATTGAGACAGGAGCAAATTGCAGCCTAAATGAATGAATTATAAAGAATTTAATTAAAATTTTTCAGAAGTGGGGTTGACGTTGTTCCTGCGACACGAAGTGTGAAATGAAAGCTTTTGAAGAGTGCGTCTAGCAAAATTCTAATCAAGATTATTTGAAAAGAATTCGAGAAAAGAGGAATATTATTTACGGTGGAAGAACACAATTTAGAATGATGGGTGAAATTTCGTAGTTAATATCATGGTCGTTAAGAATTTTAATTATAATTATCCAAAAATAAACTATTTTAAAATTACGCCTATAAAACTGAAATACAATTGAATGTCTTTAGTTATAGATTTTCTGATGGTGATATACTCCAAGTAATATCGGCATTTAAATTGGTTTAAGTAAATTTAAAATAATAATAATAATTAAATAAAAAAACTACAATTAACGGATTTGAGCTCTCTTCCCAGAAAATTTTCAAAATTTTTTTGCGTAGATTATCAACTATTTATTTCTAGTTTAGATATGTAAATAATTAAAAATGGTTCAAATGTAACAAATAAGCAAATTTTACCGTCATCTAATAAACATGAAATAAAAATGGATTAAAAAGTTATTAAGGTCTAAATTTGCTGTAATAAAGATTTTTATAAGCAATTGTAAATAATGTAGTTTTATTATATATATATATCAATAATATTGGTAAACAAAGACCTTTAGTTATGTTAGGTGTATAAATACTAATACCCAAAAAGTTTTTAAAATATAAATGATTTATATCAGTTAAAAAGAACTACTGTAAATATAATTCATCCTTGATTTCTGAAAATAAAAGGGAAAAATTTCTCTCCAGAATATAGTATATTTAAGCTGTTATAATTCAAAGTAATTTGATACTAAAAATTAGTATTTATTTAGTTTCAAAGATATTATATATATATAGGAATTCGTAAGATAAATATTTACTTAACAGCATTGCTTTTCACTCCCTAAATCTCCTTAGACTGATTTCCAAATAAAGTAAATTTGGCTATTTTTGACCTTTTCGTATTATCTCGGTTACAGATATAGATATTTTTAAAATAATGTAATACATAGATGTGAAGTCCGCTTGGGATGGCAGCATTTGCCGGTGCCATGACACGTGACTGAGCACGCTTTACATGGATGCGAGTTGCGATCCTCAGAGAGGGAGAGAGAAAGAGAGAGAGAGAGACAAAGAAAATGACGAGACCAAATCCCTAAAAGACGAATTTTAGCCACATGGCAACGACGCACATTTAATTGTTTAACTTGGTTTAGTATTTGTGTGTGTACTCCCTTTTTTCTTGTTATTATTAAAATAAATAGTTTAATTTGTTAGCTCGTAGTCTTTATTAGCTGACGAACCACATCCCAAATTTAACATATATGTAAAAAGGCAGTAGTATAACCTTAAATCATTTCAAAACTATACATTTTTCTATTTCCCATCCCAAAGATGAATATTAAACTGACAATTGACTCAATAAGTCAACGAAAATCAATTATGTGCTTATATTCTAGTCAAGAGCTCGGATTATTTTTTAAGTGACGGAAAAACTCATTTTTGCTGACAGGAGGAAAAAGAAGTGATAACCTAATTACTGCAGATACAGGATGATGGATTGCTAGCTGTCGTTTAGAGCTCTGTTCACTTCCATTTGCTGTGTTTTCAGTAAATAGGGTACATAGGATTTTTTCTTGTAAAAAGAACCGCAATCTGTTCTGTATAATGAAATTCCTTACTTGAATAGCTAATTGAGCTCAACAAGTTGAGAAGCTTGTGGATTAAAATGGATTTAATATCTTAATTAGAAATATTTTATTAAAAAGATTACTGGCGAGTATTTTTACCTAAAAATTAACTAAAGCAATGTGCATGGAATTTTGCGTTTGAAAATAAGTATCTTCTATTTAGCCATTAAATTACGAATCATTCGCAATTTGGTGAAAATAATATGACATCTTTAAAAAGTAATGAGCGCAAGAAACATAAAAAATTAAATAAAACTTATGTCACAGCTTACTCGTTATATAACCTTGTTAACTTTGAATTTCTGATCTTTGCTCTTAATTAGGTTCTATTTGGAAGTAGTAAATACAACTTAACACAAGAAGAAAGAGTTTTCTCTGGATTAATTCCAAAAGTTTATAAGCGTTAAGTAATTTTGCATAATGCTATTTCATTTATTTTCTTTGAATTGAGGGATTATTTTGTATTTTAAAATGATTTTAAGTCAACTTTCCATGTATTAGAAAATTCATTATTATTTGTTAAGTAAAAGAGAGAGAGTTCTTAGTTAAAAACATTAAATATATATATATATATATTAATCTATAAAAATTTGAAGAAAAAATATTTGATAAAATCATACTTATGCATGCCATTTAACATAATACTTATAATCTTCATTATTTGGGATATATAATTAAATATTCTTCATATAAAGTAGCAAAAAGAAGAATTCCACGTATTAGCTTAAGCAACAACAAATTTATTTGTAAAATTTTTTATCCATTCTGAATCCACCCAGGATTAAAGCAGAGAAGAAGAGAAAAATTAAACAGAAGGAGTATTTAGTTCACAATATATATATATTCCATTATATGTTTTCCATTCATTTGTTGTGTAATATTCTAATATTTTACATTTTCTTTAGAAACAGATGGAATTGTTCAATATGGTGTTCAAACATCTTATCCATTTGGATTTTAATCTAAATCATATTATAATTGTTCCTTATTATAGTTTTGAAAGAAACATAGAAAAAATTCGTTATTTTTATATTTGAAAAATCTTTTAAAGATAAACAGTACTAAATATTTTTAAACAAATTTTCTCTCTTTTGTTCTCTTTTGCATATTATTTCAGTAGTTACACGGAAAAGTGGGGAAAAATCAGATAAATTTCTATGTAAAGTTAAATACCCAAAAGACAACATATTTTAATATTTCCAAAAAAATGTATTTATCCCATTTTTCTAATTTTAAATTATTATTGAGGGATTTGTACATAAACCGAGAGAGAATCGTAAAATTTATAAATGAACGAAAACTACGCACCAGTTAAACTACAATGATATAATTTTCTGTTTGGCTGTAAAAGTGTTTATGAAAAATAAATATCTAAACTAGATTTGAACTTCCCTTCTGTGCACTATTTTTTCTTTGAAAATTGATAATACATGCAACCAACTCAAGACACATTCTAAAACTCTAGGTGGCAACAAGGATTGATCCGAGGTACTGCGACTGCACGAGTGCCACACCAGAGATGATTCGGTGACTGGACCTCAAAGCGAGAGGTTGGTGAGCTCCGCCAGCGAGCTAAGTGCGAAGGTTTTGTATCTGCCGAAGGCATATGTGTGGGATGCCATACTGGCCCATTTTTTGCTTTTTTCTTAGTCAACAATTAGGGAGATTTATTTTTTGCCTAAAACGTGTACATAATGTATTTAAATTTTTGTGTGAAGATGTGAGTAGTTCTATGTGTTTGTGAGTCAAAAAACCATTAAAGCATTATTGGAGCTTCATCATTAAAAATCTAACGACACTGCACACTATAAGAGCCGCCTTCCTTTGTGCTAAATTAATATAATCTTCATTTACCCTTAAAGAATAATTCCATGTTATTTAAAATCGCTGGAATCCGCGTTTAAATAATTTTGTACTCTTACCTTCACATGTTTTACTATCTCGACCTAGTTGAAATCCTGGTAAGCAACTACACACTGGTCGCCCATTGACGCTTTTGCACATGTGTGTGCATCCTCCTTTATCTCGTGAACAAGCGTCGATTTCTAGGATAAACACATAAGGATGAGAAAAGCAGAAGGTTACGAGAAAAACACCGCGCACTAATACCAGAAATTATTTGCATTTATGAATAAAAAAGTTAATTTAATTTTATCTATTATGTATGTTATCATAAAGAAGATGAACAACTACTTAGTATTATTATTATAATATATATATATATCAAATTTTTCTAAATTTAATTGTTCTCAGACATACTTAAAATGTGTGCTAAGCATTTTACTAAAATAAATAAAGAATGAAATACACGATTTAATAATTTAATTGTCATATAATTAAATACTTTTTGCTGGTGCAGTAGAAATAAAAAAAATAATAATTTTGATTGCCTTGTAAATCAGAGATATTTAAAATTCTAAAGTTGGAAAGACTATAACTATTAAGGGAAATCAGTTTTGTGATAGATATATGTTCGGAAATTTTCATGTAAATAGTTGAAAGCATTGCACCACCGAGTCAGTTAATAAGCTAGATTTGAATTTTTTAGACATTTAATGATATAAAACTATATTAATCATAAATAAAATCTAAAAATCTTGGTAAAAAATAGGGAATAAATATTTCATGATTTTTAAAGCGTGTTCTTTGAATATTTGATAAATCTCTAGAATTAATTGAAGAAGATATGAAAAAATACAATTTAATTTAAATTTCAAGTGGCAAATGCAAAATTAAGAATAAATTATAAAGCTGAAAAGAGTTATTTCAATATATTAAAATATACATACATTATATATTTTTCAATTTAAAAGCTATAATGGTGAATATATACGTATTCATTTTCTTAAAAATGATTCTTACCGTTTAACTAACAAAACAGAAAATAATGTAACTTATACTTTCAAAATCACTCTTTCTTTATTTCAGTATAATTTTATTTTACTTTAATATGTGTATTTTTTATTATTTAAAATTACCTTTACTCACTTTCAAAAAAGAAATTTCTCATACTTCTTAACTCAAAATATCGAAATTGAAAAAAAAAATAGATTGTTTAAATTTTTTTAAATAGTTACAATAGTGTATGATTAAACAGAGCAATCAGTATTTTAAACATTTAATATCAAATTAAAAATAAGTAGTTGTCACATATAATTATATAAACATTTAAGATAAATGTACGCTATGAAGGAAGACTAAATATTTTTAGTCTTAAAATAAGAATTATTTATACTCAAATTTTTGCACTTACAATATATACAAAAAGCTTATGAAAATTATTTTATGTAAATAAGTTTATTTATGCTATTATTTAAATGTTTCAAAAATCTCTCATCATCCACTGTCAAGCGTAAATTTATCGCAAAGTATGGATAAAAGAATACCAAAGTAATTTTCTTCTTAGTACAATAATTTAATGATAGAAAAAATTAAAAACGGTTACACAGTTATGATTTAAAATATTCATATATTGCTTCTCTTTTTGATACTAATTTTAGCATAGAAAAAATTAGACTTATGGTTATTCAACACCATTTAAAGAAGCTTATGTTCTCTTAATTATTTTGCAGTAATTAAAATATAAAAAGATAACTGTGTGTGTTATACCACGAAATTACATCCATTTAAATGAGCCTGATTTGAAGTAAAATAGCTTGTTAAATAAGTAAAAAATACGATTAATTGCATATATTCTTTTTAGATACCAATAAAACTAATCAGAATTTCAGAAGAAAAAAAATATCACAAACATGATAAGTATTTTTAAAATAAAGATGTTTCCCTTATTTATTTACTAAACGAAAAATAAAAATTAATTAATAAAATAGAAAAAATGCATACAATTTCTATTTTTCTATATTTAATTAGCCTTGAAAAGCAATATAATTTTTTTATCGCTAACATACAAGTCTGTTACAGAATTAACAAAATCGATTTCCAAATGTTTGAAACACTCTAAAGGGTACAATAACCTTCATTACAGGTATTTAAAGAGCATATTCTGAGCTTTTACTAGTAGTTTGTCGAGAATCAACATTAATTACGTTGATTCACGACAATATAACTAATGAATTTCTATTTAAATATGCATTTCTATAATATCTAGTACTCGATTAAATAGTATTTAGGAGCATTTTGAATATAAATGAAGAACTATTTTACCTTCACATGTTTTCCCGTTTCTGCCAAGTTGATAACCGGGCAAGCAGCTACAAACTGGTCGTCCATTAATATTTTGACACAAATGGGAACACCCCCCTTTGTCTCGTGCACAGGCATCGATTTCTGAAGAAAATGTAAAACTTCAGGGTTGATGTTAAAATGCGCAAAATAATACAAAGAAAATAATTTGCTATAGTTGATGATAATATGTACTCTACTGTTTATTGTATATATAGTTATAAAATATATTTCCAAAGAACCCAAAGCATTATAATTATTTAGGTGTTATGCAGTTTTGAAAACATAAAACGCATGATGAATTCTGTTCACTAGTATATACAAAAAAACAACATCGAAGCAAAGAAATTCAAGAATTATTTAAACCCAGTGGCGAACACAAGGGGGGGGGGGTTGTCCATGGGTCCGGACCCCCCCCTTCCCATAGCCCTTGACTTCCCCCCCTCGTTTGATTATAATCGTATGTATATAGTACGTAAAATTAAATTTAGTTATTAATAATTTTATTAATTAAGTCTAATTATTTATTCAATAATTAGTATTAATTATAAAAAAAACTAAATTTATTGTTTTTGTTCGCGGAAATCGACAAAATCTAAATATGTTGGGCGGCGTATTGGAGCATGATACGAGAATGGTGGAATTTCGACCCCGGACCCCCCTTGAAAAATTCCTGTGTGAGCCACTGTTTAAACCAAAATGGTTTAATCGTTTTATTCATAAGCTTCTTAAGGCAATTTTTAATACCTAATGCAAAAGAGTCTGATTGGAACACCAAACGTATTTTCAAACAGAAAAACATCGCAATTTTAAAATAAATTAGAGACGTTGTAACGATGCATTTTTTATTATGTTACGTTTAAATTTAAGATCCTTCCTTGAATACATACTTTTCACGTTACATGTAAAATTCGAAGCTCATTTAGCATTACAGTATAGGGCAGAGGTTCTTAAACTGCGATCCTTGGACCCCTGGGGTCCCCAATTCCTTTCTAGGGGATCCTTGAGGGAGCGTCATTCAATGCTTAGATTTCCCTCTTTTACAAACTGAAATTCTTCGCTGCAAAATTAAAAGATGTGCCATTCTAGACAAAATTACTAAATTGGCTCCAAAGAAAAAGCTCTAATAGAACATATATTGCAATCAAGAATCCTAATACAAACTTTCTTTTTGCAACTTCATAGTCATTACTACAATGTAATATTTTAAATAAGATGCTTTTTGTTTTTGTAAAGGAATAAAAAAAAGTGTTAAAAAGTCTGTGTAAGTAGCAGAGGCCATCTTAGAATTATTGAGGAATCTAAATAATTCAACAATGTGTTAGGAGTTAGGGAGGGGTGTTCAAAAGTTTGGGGGGTCCACGAGGTCAGGTTGACACATTAAGAGGGGCCTCGGTGATCGAAAGTTTAAGAACTGCTGGTATAGGGGACTAAATTCAGAATACTTTTTAAATAGAAAAATGAATTGATTCAGATATAGAAGAATAATATAATGAGCTATGTTAATATGTATGAACGATGATGGAATCAAAATTTAATATCAATGCTGGAGCATTTTTTGTGTGTGAAAAAGTTTCTTTCTTGAAAACCTTATTCTTTTACCTTATGCAGAGATCATTTACCAGCAGATATTACAATCTATAAGAAAAAGTTAAAAAGAACTGAAAACAATAAATGAACTGTGAATGTTTACAAAGTTTAAAAATGATCGTGTTAAATTATTAGATTAAATGAAAGTAACTTTTGTATATCTTTCATTTTGACTCTCGAGATTTTCATTTTGATTTTTATGAATCTTTAAATACCAGTTCGATCATGGTTATACATCTTAAATTTATACAATTGAAAAAAACTCTTAAAAATCAAATTTCCAGTGTCCTTACGGAAGAACAACTACATGAAGAAATCCATAATTTTAGCAAGAATGAATTTGAAGATTTGCTAACGTTAACATAGAGTCAGAAAGAAACAGAATTATTTTTAGTGCTAATAAGTTAAATAAGCGTGAAGAAGATGATTTAATGCATTCAAGCATTAATAAAAGTTAGTACCAGAATTATCTGCATCGCGTAAAATAAAGTTTATCTTGAATAAAAATCACCTCAATTAATGTTTATTTCTTATAACTTTTTTACCACGCTCCGAAAAGTGTGTTAATTTAACGAGAGAGAGAAGAAAAAAATAAAAATAAAATTATTTAAAACTCCACATATAAATTATTGATTGAAGAAAAAATGTTTAAAGTTTTTATTAAGACTTCCTCGCTTCGTTTTAAAAATAAAAATTCGAC
Source organism: Trichonephila clavata (assembly GCA_019973975.1). Lineage (NCBI taxonomy): Eukaryota > Metazoa > Arthropoda > Arachnida > Araneae > Nephilidae > Trichonephila > Trichonephila clavata. The sequence goes on from BMAO01008195.1 coordinate 531,791, forward strand.
ATCAGATAAATTTAGATAGGTGATATAAAATTAGTTAAAAATACGTACGAAAAATTTTCTTTAAATTAGTTACGAAGGTGATTTTTTTTAGTAAAAATTCGTATCTTACACAGCAAATTTTTCTTTTAAAAAAATAAAGAAATTAAAAAAAAAACGTTCAAACCTCATTTTCATTAAAGGAACAAACATCTGTTCTATCAGTCAAAAACTTTTAATAAAACAACTTTTTACTTTATTAAAATTACTTTTGACCTATTTCTTAAGAAAATATTCTAATTCACTTAATTTATTTATTACCTTTCAAAAATGAAAGCAAGTTTCTTTTAAAATATCGCAAAAACTGAAATTTCACGTTTTTAATGCTTTCAAATTTTCTGTCACTTTTTGTCATTTTTAATTGCATTTATGTCCGTTTGAACATTACTATCAGCTTAAGAGAACAGGGTACGATTTATAAAACAATTTATAATTCAATGGTTTGGACAAATTTTTGGATGTTCCTAAAGTATGTGTGTGTTTTGTATAATACACCACAGCACAATTTTTATACTCAAAATACCACATAAATCTAACCATTTAAATTTTATAGAAAAATTTTAAAACTCATATTGGTTTTAAAATTTTACTTCTCTTACAATAATTGACGTACACACATGCAATTTGATTTACAAGTACGTTGAACTGTTTGTAATAAAATTTGCTATGGGTTTTGAGATAACCTGATTAATATTCGTACAATACATTTTTTTATGTGAATGCTTATTGAAAATTTTTTAAGAAATGTATAATTCTAACTTCAACTACTTAAAAAAATGTATTAATGTGATTCAAAATGCGTACCAGCTTTTATTACACGCATTAATGACAACAGTTAGAACAAATATATAGCATTTGGCTCAATACAAGAGGGAAAAAAACCTTAACACTTGAAATAAGGAAGAGCTAGTGATATTTCTTTCTTAGATTAATCAGTTTAAAGTTTCTATTTGCTGTTGGGATGTGAATAAAAATGAACATAAAAGTTATCATAACTCTCGGTGTTTTACCTTACAGCTTTGAAATTTTGTGAGAGTACAGAAAATTACATAAAAAATAATCAAATCTAAAAAAAATTTGATTTGATTTTTTGACTGATTTGTCAATTGAATCGTACTATATTCCCTTAAAATACGTTAGGAGGAGCTTTGATGATTATGCTTCAAATCACTTACACAGCTTTATGTTAAAATTATAATATTTGTTTTATTTCTAAACTTTTAAAAATGATTTCTAAAAATATTATTTCATTTCGACAAGTATGAAGAAACAATATAACGAAAAGCACCCAGGGAGAATAAAACACTTTTAGACATCTTTTCCTTTAAAAAAAGACAACTTTAAAAAGTTTGGTATCGAATAAGCAACAAATAAAACTCAAAAAAAATTCGAGTAAAGGTTCAAATAAATCTAGGTCCTTCGAAAGGAATAAATTCCAGAACGAACAATTGAGCTTCAGTGAAATAATAGAATCAGAAGTCCTTTCAATGTCTAATTAATTCGTGCTCCCGTTCAACAATTAGAATTAATTAGGAGCCAGAAGCAGAAATCACGCCAATAGAGCCCTAGAGTTCAGCTCGTATGACTCTAACTCTGTTAGAGGAAAATCGATACAAGAACAAAGCTAGGAGTCGCGTGTCTTCCTTCAGCAACTGCAAGCTAATTCTAAACTTGTACAATTAGCTCTGACAAGTTAATCAATAGGTTTCTCTTATTAAAAGATCTCTGGCTTATAAAAAAGAAGGTTCTTTATTGGAATGGCTTTCATTAAGCCTGTGAACTTCCACCTGGTAGCATTGTTTGCAACTCACAACAAAACATATATTCAGAAAAAGATTGTCAGATAGGTAATGAATAGCCTTAATCGATCTGAAACGAATAGTTTGCTTGGAGGTTAGCATGTATTTCACTTTTCTTGCTAGAATATTTATTACATTGATAAAAATTTTGAATAAGAAGGAAAATGTGAAAATAAGTTTCGATAAAAAGGTATTAACTGGTTCTCCAATAAGTAAATATTTGTAGAAAAATATGTTAACAATAGATGGTAAAGAATGATGTTTCCCCATTTAATTATTAAGTTTGTTAGTTAACTATTTCTTTTTGTATCAGTAAAGTCAAATTAAGTTAAGAATATGTTTGTTGGTTCACAAAATTTCACTTCAAGTCTACAGTAACTGTAGCAAGATTAAATTAGTGTGTCTTAAAATAAGGGAGGATCTCATTGTACCGGAGTCGTTAATTGTGATGTAATTTAGCCGATTTTATCTGCACCAGATTTAATTTGTGTCTCTTAACTGGAATCGATTCGAATTCAATACCAAAAATGCAAGAAATTCAGGCAAATTGAAAGAATTATTGCTTTATACGCTGGTAGGTAGCAAGTTCAGATTTCAAAATCCAGCTTAAATATATTAAGAGTTAATGCATACTAAATATAGTGAATCCCACAAGAATCTTTAAGCGGAGTGAAAGTTTCGAAAGTAAAAAGACAAATCAGAGAAATTAGTTTCACTATTTAACTGTAGTTAAAGTAAAAAATAGGTTGGCAGTGTTAATATAATTATGTGCGAAAAAAACTAAGGTAACATCGAAAAAAGTATTCATTGTTCGAAAATGTTTTAAATTTTATGACGTTTCCATTTCGAAATTTTATGATTATATAATAGAAATTTTATATGAAAAATAGAGATTAAAATAAATTAAATTTATTCAGGTTTTTCTGTTATACATGGTTATATAAAAAAGTAAGGAGAATTTTTACTCAAATTGAGTGACTTTTATGTAGCTCATTAATTTTTTTATATGTTGCAGATATCAAGATGATAGAAGGATTGCTAGTACAAACTTGTACGTCAACCCGTTTGGTACTTGTAGCAAATCAGAGATGGCGTATTGACTAGTACATTATTTCAAAGAGATGTTTCGTTTGTTTTTAATGGGCAAAAGGAAAAAATTGTATAAATATTCATCAAATATTTTTGGAGGCCCACGGAGAGAGTACTATGTGAAGAAAACAAGGACGCGTGTAATGTAACGCATTTTCGAGTGGTAGAAGTATTTTGAGAGATGTGACAGAACACAGCCAAGTCCATCACTAACATAAATATGGCTGTTTTCAATACCATGATTCCTAAAGACAGAGGTTGCATAAAATTAAAAATACATTGAATATCTCGTATGATTCAGCGAGTAGTATCGTCCGTCACCAACTGGTTTTCACTAAAATGTGCGTGCATTGAAAGCCCAAGCTTCTGAGTAAGGACCAATAAAAATCATCGAATGGATCTTTTCTCGATTCACCCCACACAATATGCCTAAGAAGGAAAAGGAATCCTTCACTGCATCATAACGGGTGATGAAACTCCCACATTCTATGGGCACCTAAATATTCGCTCCCGAGTATCACTTGAAAACAACCACCGTCATCACAGGACCAAAAATTAAAGACAAAAATATCTGTCTAGAAAACAATAGCTACAGTGTTTCGGGACCATCTGGGTGTTACTCATGTTGAATTTCTGGAACAGTGTATGACCATTAATGCAGATACATATTGCCAAACCATAGACAGGCTGAAAGTAGCTATACGTCAGTAATAAAAAGAGGCACAAAGAGAGGGAATGTTATTATTGCATAATAACTCACGACCACTCCACCATCTACAGAACCGTAAGCACCTACAGGATTTCAAGAGTAAAGTTCTTGACTATTCTCCGTATAGCCTTGAATTAGGCCCTTCGGATTACCATTTACTTGGTCTCCCGAAGAAACACCTTCGTGGGTAGCGTTTCCAAACACTTACTTGATAAGGGAAGCTGGAGCTGATTTCTCGAAGAATATAGATTATATCGTTCCACTTTGGAATAAATATTTAGAACCCTACAGGGTTTTTTTGTCGAATGATAGTGTGGAACGATTAGTGAAACATAATAAATTTTCATATACATTTATATCTGTGCGTTTTCCTGTCAATCAAAAATTCATCATATATTTTAATACACACCTGTATCACATCTCCATAATAGATAATGCCTTTAGATAATTTAACATATATATTTAAGGTTTATATCCCTAATTCTATCAAAATGTTACCTTTTCTGTTATTCAAATTAAAGTTGATCACTAAAATGAAAAGAGACATTATTAACCCAAGGTGACTAAAGTTAAATTAGTCTTTCTCGGTAAATAATCATTCATGCCATAGACTACGAATTAAAAACAAATATTTTTTATACCCCTTGTTTATTTCAAATTATAGTATTTTAAGGGAAGTAGAGATTTCAGTTAAAAAATAGATAGATGGTAAAAATCAGAGTGTTGTACTCTTGGCAGATGTTAAGTGTACTCTCCACAAATCGCCTTGCTGTAGTAATTGTATGCGTACTTTATCATTCTGCATTTCTTTATGGGCAAAAAGGAAAAATCTCGCGGCTGCAGAGATGAGTAGTCTCTTTGACGAACGCTTAGTTCTCTACGGTTTGAGTCCAAAAATACTTCATTGTGTGTGTGTTAAAAAATAAAAGATCTTACTGAAAAAGATGTGCTAGTTGTAAGAAATTGTGCTAAGCCAGTTAAAAAGCAGTTTTACATATATGTTAATAATTCAAAAACATTTAAAATTTCTTTTTCACTGGATACAAGGAGACCTGTGTTCCTGTCTAATATGAGGCTTGCTCAAGTTACGCAACCTCAATTTTCAAATCAGTCTAGAGGATATGTAGCGAGTCCCTAGTTCCCTACAGATGAAGGAATGTCGAGAATAAATGGTTAGATAGCATTTGGATTCATCAATGAATATAATGGATGTCCCACAGATCTCTGTTCCAGTGTCGATATTCTCTGAAACGGGTTTTTCTGTGTTCAGAAATTGGTGGTATGAATACAGCAGGTTCTTTTTTATAAACAGCTTATGTTGCCTTCTGGAAATGATAATCTTTGAAACTTATGTTTTTGGGATCACATTAAGGTTACAAGAGAGATGAGAAACAGGTTGCTTTATTATTGCACCTTTCTCTGTAATGGACAAATATCGATCAGCATTGGTAATGGCGATTCTTTGACAAACTTGCACAGCTCTCTTTCCTACTCTGATCCGGTCCATATAACACTGTCTCCATAAGTTGCACAAACTGCACTTGAGATTTTCTTGCATAAAGCCATCTGAAGATTTACTACCTAATTCCATTATTAAAACGTTAATTTGTTGTTTTAACTGTTTTTTTTCAAATTTCCTCGAATCTTTCAGAAATAAATTACGAAAGTCGCCAAGGTATGCGGAAAAACGATTCTCTGAAATTGGCATGTGAGCTTACAAAACGGTTTTTTTCTAAATGCACGTCTACGCGGACGTGTATTCTTTCGTAATTTTAATTTCTGTTTACATCTATGGAGACGTTTTTTTTTGGTTCGGTACTTTGAGTTTTGAAAAATCGACTAAAGAAAATTTCTGAATATATATATTTATGATTCGATCCTCATAATAGTAAATAATTAACGGAAATTCTTACTTATATTCAGTTTATACTTATATATTCTGTTTTCAGATCTTAAAATATTTAAAGTTTTAATTCAGATGGTTTGATTTTGTTGTAATGAAGATGGAGTGTTACTATTTACTTCTAGTCATGAGATATTAAGGAAGGTATGATATTAAAAACTAAAATGGCTGTACACATTAATATTGCTAAATTATTAATTCCGATAACTTAAAAGGGCTTATTTCCAATTCAATTCATGAAAACATTTTCACTTGCATTTTAATTCGAAAAAGAAACAAGTTTGCGGCAATTGTTTTTGAATAATGAAAAAAATCAATTTCTTAAAATTATATCTCATTCAATAAACTCGTTAAACATGCAAAAGTGTAATCTGAAATTAAATTTTAATCAGAATTAACGTATTAATATTACCTTATTTAATTTATTTATACTGATAACCTTTTATTAAACTACTAACAAGTATTTAAATTAATTGGCCTTATTTTTTTCTTACGCATTTACCAAAAATTTGTTTATTGCGAAATTCTTTTCAATAGGAAGCTAAAAGGTTCGTCAAAGGCACAAAGAGTATTGAAAATAGCGAATGCATTTACCACATTCGTTCTCAAATGCACATTGAAACTCAATAGATGTGCCAAAAAATTCCGTTTTTCGCCACGTGATTTGTCATAAAAATGTTTACCTGCAAAGGAAATAATAATTTCTAATTAAAGAATCATTATTGGAACATTGTATCATTTTTTATAGTTCACAGGGAAATATTTACAAGCAAATCCAGCATTACAAATTCTCCATTATTTAAAAATTGTGCCTAAATGATAGAATAGCACAATGCAGTATATCTTACAAGCAAAAATTGTATTAAAGAACAACTTTTTCAACTCGTTTCACTAACAGTTCACTGGAAAATATTTACGAGTGCTTTTGACTTTGCTAGTTAGTTCTGTATTACCTATGCACATTTTGTAAATGATTACGTATTACATGTAATATATCTTACCGATACAAGTCTTACTGTCTCTTGATAACTGATAGCCGGGTAGGCAGCTGCATATCGCCCTCCCAGCAATCATGTCGCATCTCTGAGAACAACCTCCATTGTTTCTTGAACAGGAATCTACAGCTAATGAGAAAAAGAACAAACTAATGAATTGCCGACGGATGTCAAGGAGCTTCACAGTGTGGTCTTAAATTATTCTTACATAGAGAGGTTCTTAAGTCAAGAGAGACAAACTTTCAGGGATGGTACAGCTCACTAAGACAAGCATTTTTTGTACCTGGATGTAAGGCCAGAAGTTACGCCTAGTGACTCATACATGATAAAAGAATCGCATCAAAAGAAAACCCGTTTTTTTCTCTACAACATCGACATAAAGTTTTTCCTTGCAGCGGTTTTTACAATAAATGTTCAAAATTATGATCAGAAACATTAATTTCAAGCTTGACAGATGTGATGCCGTGGTTGGTTGGCAAGGTTGACGGTACAGGTCAATTGGTAGCGCACTGACTGTAATTTGATGCATCTGTGGGAAAATGTAACACGATCATGTATTTTTGGTTGTGTTGGGACACTTTATAAATGCTGAAAAGACACACGAGCAGGCTCCAATATTCTGTTCCGCCTCACAATGAATTTGATGCCACTTTCAGATTGATCAAGATTAGAAGTGTGGAGGATTAGAACTCCTTACCTTCTGATTCGTAAGCGCGTACCATACTACTGGACCAAAATAATCACTTCAGTCTGGAGGCTGTTACTGGCTTGATACCACCACAACACATTCTTCTACCAGTGAGTCGGTTGATAGGCGAACTACCAGTATAGTTGTTATGACGAGCGTGTGAGTTGTTGCTGTTGCGTTATTTGGGTCTGACGGCTCGTTTTTGTTGCGTCGTGTGTGTCTGATGGCTTTTGGTTGCTGCGTCATGTGTGTCTGATGGGCTTTTGGTTGCTGCGTCATTTGTGTCTGATGGCTTTTGGTTGCTCTTGAGGTGGTTAGATGGCGCCACGACAGCTGCGCGACGGTTACGTTTTCTGAGATCAGATTCAAGGTCACAAATAACGATTAGAACTCGGTACCTTCTGATTCGTAAGCACGTACCATACCACTGGACCAAAATGATCACTTCAGTCCAGGGGCTGTTACTGGCTTATATAGATACCACCGGCACAGAAGTATTAAGCCAAACAAAGGGCTACCTCTCATCTCCAGATTTATTGAATATTGATTAATATCGGGTAAGTCCTGTGGTCATTCTTCACGATATATTTTTATTAATCAACATTAAATTACTGTAATGAATTCTTAATGATTCTAGAAACAACTTTTCAACTTTTTTACATCAATAGTGTTTATATTAATCTTTTTACACTTTGCACACTATTATTAACTAGCTCCTTTCCCTCTCCCCAGAAAGAATAAATAATTTATTTCCACTATTTCACGAAGTTTACTCTTCATGGATTCCTTTTCAATAATAATTATCACTCCACATAATTCTATGTTCCATTGTACGATACTTTTCATTTCCAGACCGAAGTAACTATGGGGACAAATTGCTTAAACATTTATTATGTATTCACCTATAAAAACCCGAAACCGTTATTTAAGTAGTAGAAAATCGAATACCATATAAAAGCAAGGTTTTTCTCCAATAAAGCAAACTGTCAGCGCCAGTGAAAGATACAAGTTGTTTATGACATCCGTGGCAGTAATTACGGCAGAATATAATTGCATTCAAGTGTCCGGAAGGAGAGTCGTTTTATAATTACGCTCGCCATCGGAATTGTGAGTTATTTTTAGTTACTCATTATAATATAGGTTTTTTCTTAAGAAAAAAAAAGGTAATACATTTTCTGCCCGATTAACACGCCTCCAGTGAAAAATGTTCCCTTAAAATCGAATTAATTCATGCAAAACAATATTTCGTTGCGTGCTTCGCTCCTTGTGTTTACGCTTTGTTTAATTCTCAAGAGATATTGCATTCTAATTGATGGTGTTATTTTTCTTCGCGTAGTTAAGTTTTATTTTAGCTTTTTTTATAGCCTAGAGATACTTGAATGTGCGTAGTAAGGAACATTTTTTGATAAGTTCTATATTTTTTCTTAGTACTTTAATTAAAGTTTTAATCTATAATGATTTTAAAACTTATTTTCTGACTGAATAGGAACGATAAAATGGATTTCTTTTAAGAAATTTTGACCTTTTCAGTATTAACATAAGGTTATACATATAAAGATCATCATAAATAAGATATTTTCAAACTTTAGGATATTTTTATTAAGGAAGCGTAAATTAATGTTGGCAATATTTATAAATGAAATATTTGAGAGAAAAACACGTCTCTATACTCTTATTACTTAATAATAAAGAAACAAATTAGTTTAATGCCACTTTCTTACTTACAGCCTTATAGCATGCAGAGCGTAATTATTTTATGTACAACTTACATTATGGAGCCACAAAATCTTTTAAATAGTATTAATTTTAAAAATTGTTTATCCACTTTATATATATAGGTTAAATTCATTCAAGAATTAAATTTTAAATAAGATAAGTGTTTCAGAAACAAGGGTTGTACTACTATATTTATTCGAATCCAAGCCACCTTCGATTCTAAGCCGCACCCCAAATTTTCAACAAGTTTTTGTGAAAAAATAAAAGTCGAGTAAAATGGTTTATCGATATCCCATACTTAAGAATTCAATTATTCCCATTCAATGAATTTTTTCACCTTCCATTCTAAGCCGCACCCCATTTTCAGTTGCATTAATGTTAGAAAAAAAGTTCGGCTTAAATTCGAATAAACACAGTATTAAGAAAAATGTATGAATACATAATACATGGATTGAATATTGTAGGTGATAAGCCAAAAATTACATAAAAACTAATCCGTTTTAAAAATAGACTTACTAAATAATACTTATTCAAAAATAAAAAGTATACACACACGGTTTCTAAGTGAATTGTACAAAGTAATCCAGTTCAAATATGATTATGGTAAAAATCATAAACAATTTTTTACTTAGAATTAATTTACACAGAATATATAACCTTAATCATTCCACTTTATGTTGAATGGCAGTTTTCATACGTTGGAATTCTAAGACTTCGAAAACTGACATTATCAGCAGATGATAACTTCACTCTTTATACATCTGATTTATCACCCTTATATTTATAAAACTTTATTTGAGTGAGCCATTGACCTTATATTTTTAATTCTTTCTTTTCCAGCAAAGATGGGGTTCTTGCCAAGAATTCTTCACTTTTTTTCTCCATCCATCAACAGTCATATTTTATCATCATCGTCACACACGCCATCCAACATCTTAAATTTCTTATTGTTCGAAAATCCCCGTGAAACCACGAATGTTTGACAGTTGTAGTCTCAGCTCTCTATCAATAGTTTGACAAAAGAAATTCTCCATTCCGACTCTGTTTTGATACAAAGTCAAGTCCTTACATAATTATTTCAAAAATTCTCAATATAGATGTAAAGTATTTGTGAAGTTGATTTGCATTTGCTTTCACACATCTCACATATTTTATTCGTTTTTATTACAATTTTAAGGAGTTCTGGAGTTTCTGAGTAAACATTATTTCTATATTTGTGATAGATTTAAATTATTACGACTCAATCCGTTGAAAAGTAACTCAATGTCTTATATTTGTCAAATGGTTTTGATGCAAAATAAAAGTGATGATAAGTATTGAGAGGAAGGTAAAAATCTGCGTCAATTTTCTATAAATAAGATAATTTGTGTTAACATTTTTAATTGCTTCTTTTAAGCCCGAAATGCGAATTTATTTCCTATTTTTTGAAAAAAAATTCTTACTTTCCTTTTGGGCTTATACAGATTAATTCAGTCTGACTGGATTCGTTAATGTGTTCTTTGATTCTTATCAATTTGGTTTTAAATTACCGAATATAATCTTATCATTTTTTGCAATTGAATCTTGTAAGTATCTTGCAAGGCCATGAAACATGCATGCAATCTCGTTCATTAAGTAAATTAATTGCAATATTATCACTCACCATCGCATGTTCGCCCGTCAAGATTGGGTCTGTACCCTTGACGACAACGACAGCGAGCCCTTCCGTGACTGTCGTCACAAATGTGCTGACAACCTCCGTTGTTAATGTTGCATCGACTTACCAAATCTAACAAAAACAAATTGCATTATAATTAGTTTTCTTAAAAAACAATTACCATAAAAGTATTTTTATAAAATATAATGATATAAATGATATTTTAATATACAATATAAAATGAAACTTGATTAAGTAGCAAATATTATTTTTATCGTGTAAAAGTAGAAAACGCTAGAAGTTTAATTCATCTACCTGTCCTCTCTATATTTAAATCACCATTTCTAAAAAAAAACGGCATGAAATCGCATTTTTTATGTGTACACTGCTGGCCATTAAAATTCCAATACCATGTAAGAGGAATAAAAGCGAAGACTAGTATTTAAATGCACTTAAATGTTGAGGCCGATGTCTGAGCCGAATTTTTGTAGAGTCGAAGACGTCATCTTTCAATAAGCTGACGCAAGCCACATATTACCCGTTGTATCTTGATTTGTCTCGACACCAGAATGTGTTCAACTGTTGTCCTGGCCAGCACGTTCTCCATATCTCCCCTATGAGAAAACCTCTGGCAATGAAATGTTGAGAGACTGGGCCGCTCTCCAACCACTACGATTTATGAAGTGTGGCAAAGGCTTAAAACAGCATAGAATGCCAGTATTTGTCCTCCTAGCTTAGTTTAATTCCAATATTTACCGGATTAGAGGTTGCTTTATCTGCAAGAGGCGACAACTGTGCGTACTAATTTTGGACCATGTACACCCCAAATAGTCTACAAATTTATAACCAATCTTTCCTCCTACTATGCTGTATACGTTCAATTTTAATGGTTAGCAGTGTATATTTGTATATTATACCTTATATTTTCATATTGTTATACTGATATTCGTTAAACTTATATTTTGCTGTATATAATTAATATTATTCCAATATAACTTATAGTCAACATTATCCATATAACGTAAGGTAATGATGGAACAATCATTATGCCATCACTTACATTAGAGTCATGTCAAAAGAAACTATAAAGTTAAAAAATAAAAGAAATAAAAAAATTTAAATAGTAAAATATTCAGTTTAGCATATATATATATATATATATATGCGATAAGGATTACATGAAATGAGTTTAAATTCTGACACATTATATTGTCACATTTCTTTTAGTCTTAACACAGAAACAGGAAATAATTTGTTTATTAGCTGATATTTAACGTCACATTAGTGATTTCAGAGGACTATTAATGTTGGACTTTGTAATTTTGATCACGGTAAAAAAGAATCGAGATAATACCATTTCAGACCTCGAATCGAGGTGTGACATGGTATCTCAACCCCTAACTACCACGTCATACCGCTGAAAGACTTTTAAACTCTTCATGTTAATACACAGCAATCCTTTTCTGTCCGACGCTCGTTGCTGGAAACAAGATTTAAATATACAACTCTACTTAAATGTCGCCCGGCATGGCCTCTGAGCTATCTTTTCTTCAACTTCTTTGATGGGACATGTTATAGAATAAGAATAGTTGTCATTCAGGAAATACAAGTGAATCATTATATTCTTTCGTAGGACTTCATATAGACTTATATTTTATCTTAAAAAGGAATTAATTTATCTCGCAAATGTAGTTCGTTTCATGATCCATTCACTCGTTTCATGATCCATTTATATCTGAATTCAAAGCTGATTGCTACCGTATGGCCATCAAATAAGAAACAAACCCTTAACTGGAATTGATGTGTAAAGTAAAATAAGAATTATAAAAAAAAATTATGTTAATTCTTACTTAGGTCAATAAAGAAAAAATTTATTTTAGTTACTTTTTATTATATAATTACAATTAACATAAATATGTATATACATATGACAGAATCACAATATTAAGCGATAAAATTAGAAAGCGATTTTCCTTGCAATTTTCCTTTCTATATATGGAATTGAATAATTTTTTCATTTGTTACTATTTATTCATTAATTGCATTTAATTATTCTAATAAAACAGTATAGTAAAAAATAAATCACATTCTTAGAAATTAGGCCATCCCAGGTAGGATTCGAAACCACGACCTCTGGAATAGAAGTCCAACGCGCTATCTATTGCGCTACAGGGACACAAAGAACGACTTTTCTTTCTATATATGCTGCTGAATTATTATTTGTTTGTTACTATTTATTCATTTTTTAATTTAATTAATGAATTAATATTTGAAAAAAACTGTATTTACATCAAGTATCGTCCACTACAAGTTTAAAAAAATGTATTTGAAATAGAATGGGTGAATAGAAAATACTCTTTATTAATGATTGAAAATTTGAACAAGATGTTATATATCTTTTTATAAATATATACAGGGAGAGAGTGAACTAATAGTAGGAATTGAAAAAATAAAAGTTTTATAGCAATAAATCAAATTTGATTATTAATTGAACATATATCAGTCGATTGAAAATTGATTTGAATAGATATCAATTAGATTTTCTATTCAAAATTAATATGAAGCAGTGTTACAAAATTACTGGAAACCTCATTATATCATATCGTAATAGGGACTTTTGCAGAAGAAAGTTATAAACAAAAGTTTCAAATGGTTAATCACGTATACAATTCTATTAAGGTATCCGACTAGCGATAACTTAAAAAAAATAGAGATATGAGGATTTTTGTGGTTTTAAGATTTATTTAGTACAGTTTAAGAAGAAGAAAAAAGCAAGAATTGAGAAGAGAAAAAGAAATTATTATTACTAAAATGGGAAAAAATTGGTAAAAAATTACATAAAGGCTCTGTACAAAAAGTTTATGAACAAATTTTCATGTTTTTTATTTTAATGTATTGCTTTGGTATTCATTTTTAAATGAACTTCAGGATAAGAGATATTTTAATTTTTACAAAAACTAGAGCACTTTCACTTAGTTATATAAAATTGCTTAAGAAAACAGTGATTATATTCACGTAAGGGATTGTAAATTTTGTAATAAAACAGTGATTGATAAATCTAAAGATTAAAGCGCTTCTACTATTATACAGAACATACACAAAAAATTTCAGTTAATTAAAAAAATTTGAGCAATCGCTGTCTCCGTTTCAGCATTTTCTAAAAAAACACATTTCGAGCAAAACGCATTTTTAAATTTGGCATCTTCCTTGAAATTGTGGCATCTGCTTTTATTAAAGCACTTGTAGTTTTTGTTCCAGTGAATGGAAAATAAAAAAACTTTGTATTTTTATAAAACTAATAAGATAAACTATAAAATAAAATCATAAAAAAAAGGATTATCAATTTTTGACAAAATTCACGATTTTAGGGTAGTCGGATACCTTAACGTCAAATACGCAAGAGCTAGAAAGAAATATTATCAAGAATAACTGAAATTATCCAAAATAATATGCCCTGAACGGGTAATGGCGAAAAAAAGATGAGTTTTATGGTCAAGAATTTCATGTTTTTCGATGAAAGAATCCTTTTCTTAGAATTTATTCACTGAATTGATTTTTATTTGCTTTCGTTCAAAGTCGCAATGACCCATTGCTCTTCATGTTCCTCTGAAGTTACAGAGAAATGTAATTGGATAAAATTCCATCTGCTTCTGGATCAATTGGGATCATTGATTGACGGAGAGAATATGTAACAGACTCGTTGAGAACGACCTTGCTGAATACAAGGAAACAATTGTGAATAAATGTAAAAAGACTTTAAGGACATGAGTAATGCAGGAGTTTCACAAAAGACGAAAAGAAATACATGATCCAAATCGAACCAAAAGAATATATCTTGGGGAAACAAAACAACAAGCTCTTCTATAGTCGTTTTTGTTCCATTCTGAGAGCCATTCATCTATTGTCTATTAAAAAAAGGAATCTTTGGAGAGGATCGATTTTTTGCGATATGAAAGACTGGATTTAGCGAGGATAAGGCAAAGAAGCTTTCAATAAAGGTAAAATTGGAATCGGTTCGAGAAAAAAAAAAGTTTAATTTTTGTTCGTAATACTAGGATTTTTCATGAGTATAATGCAACTTCATCTGAAAAGAAAAGAAAAAAAAACAACAGGGACAAAGAAAGAGTGGGCTTTGCAAAAAGATATTTTGTGCTTCACTTACCAAGGCAAGTTCTTCCATCTGTGTGGAGGCGCTGTCCAGGTAAACATTCGCAAGAATATCCTCCATCATAGTTGATGCATTTGTTTTGACAACCGCCATTGTGTATTTCACATTCGTCGATATCTATTCAATATTAATAAAATAATATCAGATTGATATTTTTTTATTTTTTTCAAACGTTTATGTATTTTTTATATTTTTATTTCATTTCTTCTCAGACAAACATTAAAAAAAATACAGTCTAATATTTAAGTGACACGATACCTTTTGTGTGTGTGTGTTTTTCTTGAAGAACATGTAATTTGTTCCTCTAAAACAGTGACCTTCAAAGTGTGTTCCACGGAACCCTGGGGTTCCACGAGGCATACCCAGGGGTTCCTCAAGTCATAGTAAAAAAAATCGAAAGTAAATTTATCAAAGTGAATGCAAAATGGATTCATGTTCTATAAAATGTTTGTATACCCACATGAATTTAAAGCTCATCCAAATCATTAAGAAATTGAAAATTTTATTCATACATAACTTTATTTTGTACCACTTTTTAAACTTATTATAATATAATAAAAGAATATTGAAACGTTTTATCTTTATATATATATATATTACTTACTAGATAGTGAATATTTTATTGTTTACTATCCAGAGTTCCACGAGATAATTTTATACTCGTCAGTACAATGTCTTTCAAAACTAAAAACTTTTTCTAATGGAAAATGCACCTTTTTATATTTGTAGAAAAACACCTACAACATATCAACAGATTCGATATTAAAAATCTAAATTTAAGTAAGAACAGATTGTAAGTTTCCTTCTGCAAATTCCTGCGAAATATGCACAGTATTTTTCACACAGCTATAAACATTTTTATGCCATTCAGAACAATGTGTATAAATGAAAAATATTTCTCAACGTGAGTGGCTACAAAAACAAAGTATAGAAACAAATGAAACTCAGAATATGTAAAGCGATTGCAGTTATTCTAAAAAGTCCTAACTTCGACAGTTTGAGTGGAAAAATACAAGCACATATCTTAGTTACTAGACATAATGCATTGGTAGGTGACACTTGGATCACGGATTGATGTTATTAATGAGTAAATTATATTAAAAGTAGATTAAATTTTTTTAATAAAAAATGCAATAATTTTTTAATTGTCCTTACATTGATCTATTTATCTACTTTAAATATTAGTTTACGATATATTCTTCTAAGTATGTGTGTGGAGTAGGGTAATACAAAAATATTTTCTAGTTCTAGGGGGTTCCACGAATACACCACCTTCTAGTTCTAGAGGTTCCATGAGTTGAAGAAGTTTGAAGACCACTGCTCTAAAACATTGTATTGTTTTAGTGGTGCAATTTATTTACTTAAATGAAATTTTCAAATAAAAGTTGGAAGTTTTGCTTAGAAACGGGAAATATACATTCTGAGAAAAAACTCAGTGATAAGAAATAAAGTTGGAAAGACAAAAATAATTTTTAAACAAATGTAATTCAATAGCTGAAGAAATAAACTTGAACTTCAGTTAAAACAAATTGAAATACGTAAATTGAAAATTATTTAATTTATAAAGCAAGTAAATAAATAAAATCTACTGAAATTACTACATTTTCGATAATTTTATTTACTATTAAAAACATACCTGTAAACTCAAGGCCTTCTTGACTAAGCTTTCGAAAATACTTATGAAAGCATACCATGTAATACCATTAGCGCCAAAGCCTTTAAAGTGTTTTGACTTGTTTGTTTTTAACATATTCCGTTTACTTCTATATCTTACAACACAAGCTGTTTTAAGAAGATTTAGTTAGAGCTAATAATTATAATATTACCAATATAATTTTATCTTTCTTTTCAAAAACTTTTTTTTAAGTAGAATTTTCTTTTCACATTTCTGTCTTCAAAAATTCTAACCCAGATTAGATTACTTGCTACTTTTTAAAATAATATTTCGGTTATTTAATATGATTTTATAAAAATATTTAAGTGAGAAAATATGTTTGTATGTTTTTTATAACATTTAAATGTTCGAGCGATGAATTTGAAAACAGATATTGTTATTAATAAAATGCATGAAGCAATAAATTATAAAATTGGTTAGTAATGAAATGTATAGAATTTTTTTTAAAAAAATGCATCATAAAATTAAATCATAACTAACTCAAATAATAGTAAATTAACTTTCCTTCCTTTTATTTTTTCAGTAAAATGTGAAAAATAGAAAAACTCTTAAAAATCTATTTAGATATTAAGGGTTAGCTTCATTTCTTTCATAGGGAAAGAATATTACATGATCGCATGAAATAAAACGGAAAAATATAAGGAAATTCATAAATTATTTAAGAAAAAAACACATAACAAAGAATACGAATATATTTTTTATTATTCAATTACAATGTTCAATTTTAGATAAGCGCATATTCGTCTAAATTTATAGATTTATTTTTATACGCAAAACGTAGAATATATATATTTTTGTTAAAATATTGTTTTACATCATGCAGTGCATAAATTTGAAAATCAAGTTTTTGGCTGTGTACACAAAACTGATTTGATTGCAATGAATACTTAAAAATCTGAGTGACAAATTATCGTCTTAGAAGAAAGATTTATGAAAGGTTAACAAAAACACGTTTCAATGGAACGTATAGATTTTTCATCAAAAAAATCTACTGTGGATAGTTTTCCATATATCATTAAGAAAAGTTCTTTTCTATTTTTATAAATATTTTTCCCTCAAGGAATACAAATTATAGAGAGGGATGACTTTTCTAATGCTAGGAATTAAATGTAAATAAAAGATTTGATTTTTTAATGCACGTTGTTCTATGAAGCTCCGCAAGGGCTCGTAATTTAGAACTTCGGCCAAATCAGTAGGCTGATATTGGAGCTGACCCCCTAACAACACCAGGATTTGAGCCCATGACTCTTGGCCAACCACGAATTTACAATCGTCCCTACTTGGCTACCGCTGCAGCGTAAGGAAATGGTGAATGCATGCTAATAATTCCTTATTTCTTTCAACGGTCTTCTTTAAATATTATAAGTGTGTAATTGCTAATCATCCATACGGTATTATTTCTTTCTAAGAAGTTCTTTATTAATTAGTTCTTAAAAAAGGGCTAATGTTCTTCTTTTCGCTTGCTTTTATGAAAGCAGGAAGGGAAAAAAACGTACGAACTCTTCATAAAGAGTTTGCATTTTTGTTAGAATACATTTTTAATATAAAAAATATTTCAAATGTGTTTTCTTCAGGCTTACTTTTCTTTCTCTCTCTCTCTTCCCCTTTTTCCAAACCTCTTTTTTTTTAAATTTTAATTCTGTGTTACGCTTTTAACATATGATGGCTTGAGAAAATTGTTCTTCCGAGTGATGCCTAAGATATATACTTTTATGGATGTAATATACGTATGTATCAAATAAATATAAAAATTAGTGATTGTTTTAAAAAAAATATCGCATGGAGTAGTTGTGATTGAAATAGGGAATAGTTTAATTAATGATAAACATATTATTTAGTCTTTGTATAATATTACTAAATCGTTATCTAAATCTTTTACACATAAAAAGTAAACAAAAATATCAATAAAGTATTTATATATATAATACACAAAAATTTACCATCATATAATAATTGAAATGTAATAAACGATTTTATTGTTAGATATAGATAGAAATTTTTCCTCTACAGCAAAAGGTAAACAAATTAAATAAGCAATTATAATAAATATTTTTCAATAATATGACCAGTAATTTAAAAAAAAGTTTAGAAGATGTATTTGTGTGACTTAAGCTTGGTATTAAGATATTTATGTGGTAATTGAGATTTATTGTTATTTTTTTTATTCGAATATATTTTGCATTTAATAACTTTATAAGAAATTTTTAAGAAATCAAAGAGGCATTAAGTGAAATCTAAATAGAAATTTTCATTTTGCTACGAATATAATTTTTTCCCCTTAAAAATCTTTACAAATCATCAGCCAAAATTTTTCAAAACATTAAAAAACTTCTAAGTTTTTAAAAAATTACTTACGTTTCATAAATTGCTTATTTTTACAATCCAAAAAATTTACAGATGTCGATAATTATCAAACAACTGGTTTCTCTTTAAAAACGCTTTTGTGTTTACTAAATTATCTAATAATTTTTAAAGGGCTAAAAATAGTAGATTAAAAATTACAAAAATAAAAGTTTCCTTATTAAACAGTGTAGTACGAATATTTTTAAAAGAAACAAAATCTTATTAATAAGAAAAATGACCTTTTTTTTCAAATAGGCATACATTTGGGTTCTACACTTTTGAATCGACCGGAAAATAAATACGAATGATTTTTCTAAATAAAAACATGGCGAAATCCGCAGAGGAAACAGCTTGTGTTGTTTTTGCAGTTGAAAGGAAGAAAAATATCTAATCCATTTCTTCGAACCACCATCGGGAAAATGGAAAGAGTAAAGCACATTTCAGAATATCTTCAAAACATCATTCAATTCTTTCTCATATTTCCAACGAATCACAAAGGGCATTCAAAACTATATCGGGTAAGAGAAAAGATGAAAGAATTCCCCCGTCTACAGGCAATTTAAAGAGAAAAGTTTTGGGAGGGGAATGAAAGGAGCAGGGAAACTTGTCCCTTGGGGTTCGTGAACAAAAGAAACTTTATCATTCAATTCCCAACACAAAGAAAAGTGCTTTTGAATTTCGTTGGTGTTTAATTAGGGTGAAATATCTCAAGGCTTGATATATCATATATACGATCGATTCAGGTGGTTCTTTCAAAGAACTTATTCTCCCATTTATGTACTTTGATAACGCAACTGGAAGGAGTTTGTCTTTATGTTTCTAACAATTTTCAACTGAAATGGGATTTATCTCAAGACTGAAGCGATAAATTTTGGATAATTAAAACAATTCATTTGAAATAAAACAATAAGAATTGAGTTAAACAGGTTAAAAGGAAGGAATTGTATAGAATAAGCAATTATTTAAAATCCCCCTGTTTGAAATCTATGTTTTAGATGTAAGATTTATACTATATAGTCGCTCTTAAATGAAATCTATTCATATAAATGTAATACATTAAATAAAATGTTTCGCATGTTGTTTAGCTTTTATGAACATAATCAAATGTAGTCTTATGAATGCCAACAAAGTATAGTAAAATAAAGGACGTTTAATGAAGAAAATACACTAAAAAAATTAGATTCTCTGAAAGATTACAAAAGTTGCAGGAAACTTGTAGAATTGCTATTCCAAAGTTACCTTAAATATTATTTGTATAAATATGTTAGTACCAATTCATAAATTTGTCTCGATAGTTGTTTAATTATATTTTCTAAATTTTTCGCGAAATGAAAACATTGATTTGAATCATAATTATGTTTCAAATGTCTACAGAAATGTACACATATATAAATCCCCATAAAAAACAGTTAATCCATGCATTAATCACAAGTAATTATACTTAAGATTTAACACATTTAAAATAATTTTTAATAATTTTTTCTTTTTAAAAAAACTATTGCATATGTGTATATATATTTTGTATTTTTTTATCTCATTTTTCATATCTCCTAGTGTATTTTATGTGGTTTTTATTGGTTACTTTGTAACGAGTAATCTCTCTGAAGGTTTTTCTCTTAGACTAACTTGCTTTTTTTTCTTTAATGTTACTGAAAGTTTTTTTTTAACCGCTACCTTCTTACAGAGGAAACTTGATATGTAGATGTGAAATGCTATTTTAAGTGATTTGAAGTGAAACTAGAGTTAATAATAGTCGGACCACATTTCTGTACATATGTTTTTATTGCTTACAACTAAATATTTTGAAGAAACAACTTCTAAGTTTGTTACGAGACCGTACGGACGTTTATAAGGATTATACAAGTTGTCCTGAAACTTTTCTGATTATATCAAAGAATTCTACAACTTTGCTACGAGACCGTACGGACGTTTGTAAGGATTGTACTAGTTGACCTGCAACTTTTCTGATTACATCAGAGAAGTAAAGTTTAATTCTTTGTAATTGATTGTTTGTAATTGATTTGAATTAATGACGTTCCTATTCAAGTAATCAATAAAATATCTTTGAGATATATTTGTGTGTTTGGGATAAATTATGGCTTTTACACCTACTTCCGTGTTAAGTTCATAAAGAGACCCATGAGGTCTGGAGTCAGTGTTTATTAACGTCGTATATTTAAGTACACGAAAGCTATTGGTGACGAACCTCGTAATTTTTAGCCATGGCAAAATGACGATTTTTTGCACCCTTTCTCCGAACTTACCCACTACACTAACAGGAGGACTTTGAGTCTCGACAGATTTAGACATGTGGCGAGTTATGCAGACTTTGGGAGGGGGATTTTGTCAATACATTATTCTTTGTTGATTTCAAAGTTGTGAATTTCCACTCATGCTCAATTTTATTAAGTATGCTGAAGACAGAAAGCATTTTAATGACCACAGAAAAGTAATAATTATAGCGAAAAAAAGAACAATTTTCAATATACTGGGTGTCAATAATTAAACTTGAAATTTGTGAGCAGTCTATAGCAAAAATTATGCAGCGTAATTACGTGAAAATTGGGTAATGGCAGAATGATATGATAGGAATTTTATCGAGGGGGGAAAACCTACCCCTAGGTGGCGTATCATAGCTTTATTGAGAATTTATAAATAACCTACAAAAGTTTACAAAACATATTCGATATGCTACCATCTGGAAGTGTAAAGTCGCATGTTCAATTGTTGAAAGCAGCACGAACTGGAGAATGTAAGGTCCATAGCGTTCTGCACTTTCTTCAAAGTCGGATAGAGATGTGATGGGACCCCACTAGATCATGGCGTTGAGGTATCCCCACAGCCAAAAGTTGCAAGGATTCAAGTCGGGGGATCTATGAGGCCAAGCTGTAGGAAAATGCAGGCAAATGATGCTGTCGTCACCGAAATGGTGGCGGAGCACTTGTTTCACGTAACGGGCGATGTGTGGAGGAGTACCATCCTGCATAAACATTGTAGTTGTATCACATTGCCTTACCTGAAGAGTTGGAATTACGGATTGCTCTAATAATGAAGCGTATCAATGACCGGTGACGGTGCATGTCACAGACACTCTGCGGTGCTGTGCTTTTCGAAAAAAATGGACCCACAATGAAGTTTGTAATAAAGCCACCCCAACCGATATATATGAAGAGTGTAATGGAATTTGTAGGGAAATGATACTGCGCGCACATAGAATTACTATGGTTACGACATTTGCATATGCCGATAGTTTACACTGCACAACGTAATCTAGTGGTGGTTTTTGAAACTCATTGTTATTTTTCCTCGATAAAATTCCCATCATTTCATTCTACCATTACCCAATTTTTATGCAATTCTGCTACAAAGTTTTTGCTACAGACTGCTCGCAAATTTCAAGTTTAATTATGGACACCTGGTATTTTTTTATCTTTCGGCATTAAAAATTGAAAGTTGTGTTGCAAATATTTGTTCGCCTAAGATCTCATTATAAGCAATGTTAAGTTCATTTAATTCGAAAATTTATTTTCGTCTAAAATTTGTAATAATATGTTAACAAAACTTTCCTTTGATTGGAAAAGTTTAAATTCAGAGTTCTAAAAATTAAAAAAGCAACCAATTAAAAATAATTTCCAAAATTTTTATTTTAATTATTTTTAACATTAATTTAAAAAGTCTTCATAAATCATTATAAATACAGCAAAATATTTTACAAACACGTATCAAACAATTAAGCAAGGCTGCGAGACAAAAAAAGTATTTTTGAATGTTAAGCCAGATACCAATTTTAAACACTTCAGACAAAAATAATAGACATAAATGCCGTCAGAATTTAAATACAAAAAATGTATTAAGATGATAATTTAAGTTAGTTGATAGCTTTAAAAAAAATTTTTTTTTTTAAAAGTTACGATTGATGGCTTATTGCAATTTATTTCATAAAAATTACCGAAAATGGGAATCTAAAGTGTTTATCTCTGTAAATTAGATACAACTCAAAGGTAAAGGTAATCATTTCCTTTTTTTCATACATTAGGTAAAATAAAATTAAAAATATTTTACCTAATGTATGGAAAAAACCCAGTTTCTAAAAAGTATTTCAAAGCGTTTGATAGAAAATAATGATTTGTAAGAAAATTACTTTTTTCCCCTGTATCATTCATATTCACAGCTTATTTTTTCTAATATTTCATTATTGTAGAATAATGGAAAAAGTATTCATGGTTATCTTAGGTTTTTTTTATTGTAGCTTTCGAATAAATGTACAAATATACAATAAGAAAAGAGTAGAATTTGCTTGGAATAAGAGCAATATTAATAAACTGTAAAAAGATAGCTGATTCTAGATATCAAATATTTTAACAAAATAAACAAAATAGTTGAATATCCCTTCACTTTTAAACACTCTTTAAACTCATTTTCGTGGTAATGATAGTTAATAAAGTATTAACTTACCAGAACATGTTCTACTATCTGGATTTAACTGATATCCTGGATTGCAACGGCAGTAGAAACTTCCCAGAGTGTTACAGCAATGATGGTGACAGCCGCCATTATTAATGATGCACTCGTTTACATCTGCAAAAACAACAAAAATGGATTAGCGTAATGATGTTAACTATTCAAAGTTTTAAAAGTAAAGAAATGCAAGTCATTATGATTCTAAAGTATAAAAATACATTTTTGTAAATAATGTACTCTGGCATGTTTGCAGAACTAAATTAACTAAAGCGTGCGACACATAAAGTTGTGCTGTTACAAACGTAAATAATGAATATAAAGACTCTTTTTACCATGAAAAGAAAAAGACGTTTCAAAATGAGAAAGTAGACTTTAAGAAAACGTAGTTTAATTTAAATAAAGATCATATAAATTATATAAAAACTGAGTAATGTATTTTTGAATTGATATTAAAGTACACGTTAAGAATTTATTTAATTGACCACCATAGATTAATTATTTATTAATGTCACACTTCCAAGAAACACGCTTGATATTTGCAATGAACCTCATAATCTTCAACCACGGTCAAATGGTAAGAAATACATTCCAACCGACACTCCACTCTCCTAATTTCCACACCATGCCTTCGTGATAACTTTGAGATGCACCAGATTTAACGTGCATCAGTTACTCTACACGGTGAAACTTAAGTGGAGCCAGGACTCTAATCTATAATCTGCTTTTCTGTCCAGTCATATGGATAGCTGTTTAAATTATATAGAGTAAAAGTGCTTATATATTCAAGTGAGTGAATGTTTATTAAAGTCGTACACTATAAAGCAACACGAGTGCTATTGGCGACGCACCTTGCAATTTTGAGCCTCAGTCAAGTAACAAGGACGACATCTGATCTGCCACTCTCCTCTCCAAACTACGCCAAATGGATGCTTATAATTGAAGTTCCTGCTCTCATTAAGAACACTAAAAATAATCCCTAGAATTCTTTTTAAACTTTATCTTCAAATAAGTATTTAACTGCTTTCAAGTTTTATTTTTACCCTGTTATAACTACAAAATACACTGTATATATGTACAGTGTATGTCGTGTACTGAGTAAAGGTTTTATTTACTTAATTATTCATTATCATGTCTAGGTTGATGTAAAGATGGTTGTATTAATAAGACGTCTTTTTGCTAGATGAAACTCCAATTTATTTTACATTTAGACACCCACGACACACATTTAAACACACACACACACACACAAAATCTGGACAACACTTAGAAAGGAAGCATAGCACATGTAAACAGCAGCAGGCATTACCGCAACATTGTGACAATAACAAGGCATGGCGTGAACTTTCCAGAGATGCTCGGTATTTATATAAAACGCCAACCGGAAGTTCCAAAACTCACATGACTTCCGTGGATGCCTCTTCTGATTGGTCCAGATAATTGGTTGATATACATTATATAATTCTTAATTTAAAAACAGAACTTTTAATTTCGAAGTGATAAAGTTACAATAATATATCCCGTTAGTTATTACTTATTTACGCAAAGTTCTGGAGGACTTAGAACCATTACAAATTAAAAAAAGACTTGTAAGATGAAATTAACGTGAATTATTACATATAACATGTTATAATATAAATATATATAAACAATTAATGCACCTTGATATTTTTGGACAAATCTTAAATATTTAAAAAAGCCGATGATAATAGATAAAATGTTCACATTGTCAAAACAGAAAAAAAATATCCAAAAATCTTACGCCAAATTTGAATTTTTCAAGTTAAAAATAATATTCTTCCTATTTATTAAATTTATTTTGAAGGAATCATTTTTGAATAACTGTAGGAGTAACTTGATGTTTAGAACACCATCTGTAATTTTTGTTTTTTATCAACGTCGCACTTTATGGCAACGCCAATGGCTGTAACAACAGACACAAACTCAGTGTTTTAAAAGAATAATTTTATATACAATATGTTCCAAGTAAACCCGATAGTTTTTAAGACAAATTGAATTTTTCTGCACTGTTCGTGGTATGGAACTTTAAAAACAATATATAAGGGTTAGATGCGGAAAGAAATTTAATTAAAAAAATTGATCTAACCATCGTTGTAAGGGATGCATAAAAGTAATAACTGAGCTTCGGATTCTTCTAAAATGTTTTATAAAAGCGCTTCCTTCTTTTTATTAAAAATACACGAAAGAAACACGGATTAAACTTTTAAATCTTTGGTAAGGTAGAAGAGCTTAGGACTTCTTTTCAGAAAACATAATCCTCTAAAAAAATAGGATAGTTTCACAAAGAAATAGAAGGAACCTCGAACACAAAGAATTCTTTTTTTTTACTTTTTCTATTGAGGAAAGAGGAATAGCAACAGGGAAAAAAATAATCCTTTTTTTGCTAAGGATAAGTAAATAGCAATTTAAAATCCCTTGTTACACAGGTCAATCATTTAAAGAATTAATTAAAGAAAAAAATATTTTTTCGATTAAATATGTAATGTAATATTTGATTACTTTAGTAAACGAACAAAGATAAGAGGTATGGATATTTTTGTCCTAACAATAAGGGGTTGGTAACAAATCCAACCTTTTCTAAACATTGTAGCATTTTGACGAGCCATTTGACGAGCCATTCCATTACATAGCAGCATTTTGACGAAACGTTTAGCACATTTACATAGTACTATTTTGACGATAGATACGAACCATTTAGTGTAATATTCTAGTGCCGGTTTATCCATTGGGAGCTTGGGGTGGGCAACTGGAATAACCCGGATAAGCTGGACTTGATAAGCAGAAAATCTGATTAATTTCGATCCGCCAATGCCAAGGGGGCCTGTAAATCTTCTGTGTCCAGGGCCCGAAATACGCTTAAATCGGGACTTTAATACTCTTATTATTAATGTAGAAATTCTCTCCAAATATTTTTATTAGAACAAATTTGATAAAAATCTAAATGAATTATGGAATAAAATCTTAAAAAAGTATAAGATAGCTTAAAATCCGGAAGTAGTTACAATACCTAAAAATATTTTCACAGGAAACTTTTTTATGCATTTTGAAGTGAACTCTATTCTTGAAATGCATTAAAAACTTTAAAGGAAACTTTAAACTTGAAATGTATTTTAAGTATATCTTATATTAAAAAAATAGCTCGGGCATAATAAGAAATCGGGGATTTTGCATTATGGAAAGTAAAAATGTCAGTATTTCGGATAGTTTAAAGTAAATCAAAATCAAAATATTAGTATGTCGAAATATTAATGCTCAGAATATTGAAATCAGATATTGAGAAATAGTAATCTACTCAAACAAAACAAATAATTACTGAATATACATTAAAAACATGAAATAATTCATTTAATATATGTATCCCATTTTTATCTGAATTAGACGAGTAACTTGTTTTCTATGAGATTCATCAAATTAATACGAGTAAGTTTATTATTTCCACTCATGAGTTTCTTTTCAGTGAATGATACAATTCTTAAATTATGCGAAATTCTTTATGAGGTGTGACACAGAAAAAACGATTCTGGTCTAATAAATCATTTTACGTACAGAATCAGTTCTCCGTGACAGTATCACCTTCAATATAGTTCCCTCCAGCATTGACACACTTCAGCATTCGGTGCTGCCATTGCTGGTAATGGTTCTGGAACGAGGTTTTTGGAAGGCTCTTCAGGAGATTCTCCGTTTTTACCTGAAGCTCTTAACTGAGGTAAAATGGGTTCCCTTTAAGCAAGTTTTCACTGTAGGCAATAAATAAAATTCACATGGGGTCAAATCAAGTGGATAAGGAAGATGCCTCCTCACAGTATTATTTCTGCTGGTCAGAAACTGCTTGACAGAAAGGGCCGTGTGAGCTGGTGCATTGCCTTGGAGCAACAGACATCCATCACTTCCCATTTCTGACTTTTCTTTCCTAATTTTTTCACGAAGACTTTTTAGTACTTGAATGTAGTTGTGTTGATTAACACTTTGATCACTGATGTGAGTGCGAACCCTCTCATATCACGAATTTTGGCATTGTTTTGGTCTGTATTGGCTTCCCTTGGGTGCACAGCACGTTCATCATCTTCCACACTATTCCTCCTCCCTGAAGACCACTTATGCCATTCAAACATATGCACACGAGACAAAGTTTTATCTCCATAAATCTCTGTTATTATTTGAATTATTTTCGTGGTTGATTTCATAAGTTTCACAAGAAACTTTATGTTGATTCGACATTTTTCCGGCAGAATACAATTGCACGTGTTCACTCAATGACGCAGTACTCCCAACTGGCAAGATCATTTAAGGCGAAACTCAGTGAAGTAACGTACACCCCCGTATTCCCCGCACGGCGGGAGGGCCCAGGGCTCTAGGGGCCCAAAGCCTAACTGCCGCCAAGTACTTACCCTTTGTAAAATCCAACTTGGGTGCCCAAAACCTAATTTTGCAGGGAGGCCCAAATGTTCTCAGTTACGCCACTGACGAAACTGGTCACATGGATAGAGGAGGTGCGTTGGATGACATCACCAAAACAGTTGTAGCCACTTAGTACACACTTAGTCTCGTTTTTATGCGTCACAACCTTGTAGATTGATTGTTAATTAACGACTTATTGAGAAGAAACATAAGGGCTGATGGATTGTTTTGTTAGCGTAGCACTACGAAGCTACACGAGTTCTGATTCATTGATTTCTTATTATCTTTGCACTATGAAGCTACACGAGGTTATAATTGACGATGAATCTGGTAATTTTCAGTCTCAGTCAAATGACAAGGATGATACCTGAGCATCCTCCCATGCCATTGTAAGGACTTTGTCTCAATAGATTTTACGTGCATACGTCCCATTGCAAGGCGGTTCTTTAGTATCATTAGGGTTCGAACCTACAACTCAACTACAATGATACCACCCACGAGCTTGTAACCCTCATTTCCCAGCAACCACGGCCCAAGATTTTTTTTGTAGTACCTGTTCAAAGTGGCAATGGATCCTCATTTATTTTAAAACCAAAAGTATTTTAATGTTGGCCATTTAATATTCTGGATTAATATATATTCATTAAAAGTTTTTAATTTTAAAGAAATATTGATATACAATAACTGATTTAATACCAAAGAAATATATCTTGTTGAAAAATTATTTTAAGAATCAAGTTCAATAATGCTTCTCTCCAGTTAACAACAAAAATTTAACTTAAGCACGTAGATGTGTTTTAAATATATTCCGTGGATTTTTTGGCAGCATTTTTAAAACTAAAACAACTTAAGGTTTAAGTTGATGTTTAAGAGATTTATAAAATACTGCTCTTTACTCATTTAAATAACCGTATTTGACTATAAGCCGTTCATTGTTTTATTGCATTGCATATATTCATATAAAATTCAGCATAGTTTGAAAAATATGAGCAACAGAAAAAAAAGTAATAACTTTTTCAAATAAATAATATTTAATGTTTTATAACTTAAAAATAACAAATAAATGAATAAATTAGTAGTAAATATTCCTAGATTCACGTATTCATTAGTTCATGAAGTTCCTAAATCCATTTTCTGTCTCTCTATCTTTAGTTCCAAATATTCTGGCAGGATTTTAATTTAAGTTTAAAAAAAATTTGATTAAAAATTTAACCTCTCCTTTTTATATAATTTTATATATAGATTAGATAATATAAAGGAAAACAAATGTTCTTATAAAAAAATGAGGGAACTAGCATATTTATTTTTGTTTGTTTTCACCATTACACCGACGAAGAGTTTAGAAAAAAGAAAAAAGGAATACTGATAAATCGCGGAATACGGTGCCTAGAAATATCGCATCATGCATTTGAGAGGGCTAGGTTATGCTTTGCTTTCAAATATCTAAAAAACTTATTGGGGAAAAAAATAGGAAAATATTTTCAGAAAAAAGGTTGTTATTTCAAAGCCAACTGTTTATCTTTCAGAATTCCCATTGAAAATGGCACGTACATTTCTTACCTCTCATCTGCGTATTATTCAATGCAATATTTCATTCTTTACAGTTGAAAGATGTGTGATCAATAAAAAGTTTTAAAAAAATAAGGAATTTCTCGCTTTTATAAGTAAATATTTATCGTTTAAAGTTTACAAGAACTATTTTGTGTTCTTTTTTCCTCTCAAGAGTTTGAATGCTAACAATTATTATGAATATAAAGTACATTTTTTACTATACACGTAATAAACACCAACAACTAACTTTTTATTAATAAAAATGCTTTAACCACTTCAATTGAAATAATGTGATAAATTAGAAAATCTTTATGTATGAATTATGTAAATAATTTCATGGTCAAAAATATAATAATGGTTTTATATAAATGTTATCAATGCGATATTTTGAAGTTTAAAATAAGTTCAAAATAGCAGCTTAATTATTTGAATAATATACCCCAGTAAATCTAAGCAACTTTTCCTTTCTATTAAAAAATAATAAAGCTTTGTCTGTTTATAAAATGAATTTATATACTTTAGATAAAACTTGTATAAATATAGACGTCAAGCTTTGTAAAGAATTAATTTTAAACTCATGGGATGAATGAAAATTTGTAGAAGTTTTTTGGGAAAGTTACATAATTTTAAATGAGTATTTACTTCTAAAAAAAAAATTTTAAAGTAAACCTTTTTTTATACCTCATTAGAAACTGAATAACAAACATCAGCAAGAATAAATAAGTTAAAGTTTTAGGTTTAAATGTTGGATGAAAACTATAATCAAGCTTTTATTTAAACAATGTAAGAAGTACATGCTTTACGAAAAGAAATGTTAAAAAAATTTGAAAGAAACTCAGTATCCTCACACTACCAGAATCCCATATACCAAAAAATTAAAAAAAATTTCAAACAAAGTATAGTATCCTCATCTTGACAGAGCTTCACAACAGCAATTCTATAAAAACAAATTTCGGCTATTAATATTTTAAGAATATTAATTTTCTAACATATTGTGTCTCCCACATAAAAGCATTATTATACTTTGCAACAGTATAGATTTAATGTACCTACTTTATTAGTTATTTTTCTCCCGTTAAGATTTAAGTAAAGCAAAGAAAGACGTTATTTAGAACGTAAGCAGATTTAAATAAAAAAACAGCATCCTAAATTTATAGAGATTTAAAACACCCCTTCGGAGACCATCACTTCGAAAGTAATTTCTTGTTCTATAATTCGATTAGCCAAAACATGAACGCCCTTTCATTACCTGAAATGGAAACAGTATTACGGAAAAAATTAAATTATATAAGGCAGAAACAAATACCCTTTTGTTCTCAAAACAACTGTCATACATACTTAATCATATCGAATCTCCACGGGGTATCAAAATACTTTACGCTCATTAATTATTTATCACTTTTACATAAGAATGTGGAAAATAAAATTTATTCTTAAGCATACGTAAAGAGAGTTTTATGTATAGATTAGAAAAGACAACCTCCGAGTTGTTTATCATTAGAAAAGGCATTTGGGAAAACTTTCGTAATGGATTTTTTATTGGAGTTTATGAAGATTCTTATGAATTCTTTTTCTTCTTAATTAATATAAGTCTAAATTTACTACTGTATTTCATCAGAAAATACTTTGCCCTTAAAGTAAATTAGTACTGAAAGGATTCTAATAAAATGTAATGCAATTAAAATGTGTTGTGTGAATAATAATTATACACATACATAATACTTACACACACTTCACAGTAGTTACAATTCTCTTTTGTACTTGTAACACCTGGAAGTATCTTATAGTTGTAATATTTGGGTGGTGCTTCATAACTGTTATATATTTTGGAAGTGTGTTTGGCATTTGTAATACTTTTAAGTAACGTTACTTTAAGATATCTAATATTGTTTTGGCGGGTTGAAATAAAAATTGAACCCTTATTTAGTAAAGAGTAATAAAACACGTTATTCATTACAATAATATTAAGTATGTCTGTTATTATTGATAAAACTTTTATTTCACTACAATGATAAGTTCATTATATTTGCAGGTGTTTTTATTTTAATAAAGCAAAATATATAAATTTAATATAGGGAGTTTGTTTTTATAATTCTAGAAGTACTATTCCAATATCTTTACACATTTTTGTGCCATATTTTTTTATGAAATATACATACAGGAATACAAAATTGGCAATGGAAATTTCTTTTTAGAAACAAGACTGTATTGTGAACTTTAGAAGAAAAGCAGAAAATAAATAATGTGTATTATACAAGCACAAAAACTATTTAAAACGAATACTGATTATTTTCAAACAAGTTTCAAACGTGGCGAAATTTTTCTCTTGTATTATTTGTAGCATTTTTCTTAAAAATACTTTCTTTTTTTAATTTTCGATAAAAGAGGTGTTAAAACTTGCCGTTAAACCGACTCTGTGTTTTACATTATGGGTAGAATGCTTCAATAAGTTCACAATAAATTGTAGATCCTTAGCTCTTATTTTTGTAGAGAGAGACAACTTTGCATTGAATCACAAAATGGAAAGTAATATGAAAGTATACTTTTAAAAAAACATACTTTTAAACTTATTTTTAATATATTTTCGCAAGAAAACGTTTTAAAATTTAACGAAATTTCATTTCGAAAGATTTCTGTTAGATCTAATTTATTCACTTAATTTTGATATTTTAAGTGGAATTTTGCAATTTAGAAAATTATGTAAGTTAACTTTATTTTTTTACAATGAAAAACAAAAATCTTTTCATAAAAAAACTACTATTAAAATTTTTTTCTGAAGTGGATATTATTTACAGTTAATAAAATAAAATGTTTTTTTTAGAAGTTACTACTGCCTTCACATTAAATAAAAGTAAATGTAAAACAATTATTAATTAAGATTACTTATGTAGTAGGTTATATAAATATATTAGCAGTAACCATTTAAAACTAATCAATTTAACTGTAAATTTTTAGAAATTATTTTATATTTACTTGAAACAAATCATTAAACATAAATATATAACATTAGTTACCAAAAAAAAATACAAAGAAAAATATTAATTATAAGAAAGTTAATAAAAATATAGTGGAAAATCGTTCAAGATAAAAATTATTATCGAAGAATTACTTAGATAAGAATTGACAAAAAATTCCCCTAATGTTGAATAGTTTTACGTCAATTAAAGTTCTTGTCCTTGACATAACTACACGATAATCTTTGATTTTTTTAAATGCATGTACAATGCAAATGAGTGGCATGTTGACGCCACAATTATGCATGTTGTAAGAGAAAAAGAATAAATGATACAACACTTCCCATGAAAAATCAAATAAAAAGGTATGATACTTCAACTTAGGCATACATTTAGAAAATGGGATGGAAAAAAGAATGGTAGATACCACAATTCTACACGAAACCAGATGAGTCACATGATTCTTCGGGAAATTATTTTTATTTCCTATGATATGAATCAAAGCAAGAGAAAAAGGGAAAAAATACATAATTTTTTTAAAAACATGGTATTCGATAGTTGAATTGCGCAATGCTGGAACTCTTCAAGATCATATAAAAACAGGAGCAGAAGGACATCCCTTGATGTTAAGTATCTGAGGTATGTTTTGTCAAGGCCACTCAGAAGGAAATAAAAATCTTGTCTTCAAAAAAATATTAGAAACCTTGTCATGAGATGTATATTTTTTATTGTAACAACTACGAATGCGGAAGACAGTAATTATGCAATTTTCTTGCACTCACAAAAAAATTCTCCAAGATGAATTTATTTGATAACATGGAGTGTCTTCAATTTCCTTTCCACCATTTATAAGAAGTCATTTTTAAATTTAAGAAAAAGAAACAGTTGTAACAATTTTACGTTAAAGTTTAGTTAATTAGGCTGTATAACAAGGGGTTTATTTACAGCGGCCTTGGAAAACGAAAATTTATCGTAATTTATTGCTTTCTAAAAACATACAGCAGTATTTTGACTGAATAGAAAAATTATAGATCAACTGATGGTTTTAGTTTACCCTAAAAAAGTAAAAGCACGAAACACATTTTATTTTAAGTACTGGTATTTAAACGCTTCTCTGAATTCTGTTTTATTTTAAAAAGCTAGAGCTGAAACTAAGTAATTTGGTAGTAATAAAAAAAAGAAGTACAATAAAAAGTTCTAACAAAGCAATTTCTTTCTTTGATTATTAAAATATCTAGATTTACTTAAAACCAATAAAATAAATTAAATTTTTTTTACATTCTTCAAAATTATTTTTTCATAAAACTAAATAAATATTCGGTTTTTAAGAAAATTATAGTAGGAAAGAAAGTTACTTTTTCATTGTTTTAAATGAAAAAGTATCATACTTTTTAGAAATTTTTACATGAAAAAATAATGTTAAGAATTTCAATATCTATGTATAGGATTGACTCTTCTGTTAACGGTCTGAGCTACTATTTTTAAGATATATTTAGAGTATTTACATACATACTAAAAATCCAAATGACAATACTGAGAATTTATTAAAATGCCTGCCTAATACTTAATTTTAAATTGCTTAAATTTAGTAATTACTATTTTTTTAAGATTGATCTTACAGTTCCCCCAAACTATATAAATAAACAGTTCAATAACATTGTACATATATTAAAGTAAGTTGTGGCTTTTAAGCTATTTTTAAAAAAATTAAATTCCTTGCAGAAAAATAACTTTTACAAAAAACTTGTTAAAAATTAACATTTAATAAAGCATATGCATAGCATATTACATTAAATGTTTTAAATTGATCTTGTTCCAGTCGCAATGTCCAGATAAAGATCGTTTTCAGAAATCCAATATTTTAAATATTTTATACAAAATCATTGAATATAATATTAGAATATTTTATTGAAATTTTAATTTTCCCTATTGCTTTAAGCATATCATTTGTAATTTTTACATATAAAAATATCTGAAATTAAAATTATTTGACAACTCAAATGTTTGTGACATTTGACAAAAGATGCTAGCAATAAAAAATGAGGTCACGGTATCCAAGTAGTCATGTTCACGAACTCGGGCCAGACGTGGTTCCTATTAAGTAATAGTGACACTAAAGACACCCTGAGTAAAGGTGATTTTTTTTCCAAAATAAAAAAAAAAATTCTTAAAAGTACAACATGTGAAAAGCGATCATCAACTAAAACAAACATTATAAAATAAAATAATATTAAAAGTGATACAGTTTTAAGAATAAAGATACAGATTTGAGGGTAAACATGCAAGCTCAAGAAATATGTTTGAAGGAATTTAATTTGTGGCAGGACATATGCAAGTTAGAGAAATTTCGTGTAGAAATATTCACTTCTCTTCAACACAAAAATGAATAATCTCTCCGATGCTGAAAAAAAGATCAATAAAGACAGAGATAGACGAGGATAGAGTTAGAAAAACTCATTATTCATTCCTACAGAGCCATGTGTATCTATCTTCAGGAAATATACTTGCTTTGCACACAAAGAGCGATGTCGATAACGATTTTTCTGCAATGAATAGGGGAAGTGGACTCTCAGTGATATTTTATTGAAGATCTTATCGTATTAATTAAGAATCAGAGCTACAAGATCCATTTATTTTTATTATTTTACAACCATTGAAAGAAATC
Organism: Trichonephila clavata; assembly: GCA_019973975.1. NCBI lineage: Eukaryota > Metazoa > Arthropoda > Arachnida > Araneae > Nephilidae > Trichonephila > Trichonephila clavata. Next base: position 566,595 of record BMAO01008195.1, read on the forward strand.
GTTGTTTGTCATGATTGCAAGAGGAGGTTGGGCTACGAAGTAAAAAAAAGTCATACTGAAAGGAGGTATTAATGAAAAGCGTTGAAGCGTTAAGAATGTTGTTTAAATGATATATCTTAATTAATTGATTTCTTCATGCAAAAATGAGTAGGATTTTTATTACATATTAAATGTTTAACTTTTAATTTAAAAGCAAAATTTAAATTGAGATAATTATTCAGTTAATTTATTCCTAGATTTAGAGTTTATATTTTTTTCTTTGTGCTGCTGAAGTAATGAAATTTTATTAAATTTATTAGTATTATATAAAAGAAATTCAATGTCAAAGGTGAAAAAATAGAAAATGAGTAATTTTTGAATTTCTTAGCTATTTTTATTAGTTACAATTATTTATCAATTTTTTTCTCTTTCTCTTTTTTTTCAAGTAATGAAATTGATTCATCGGAATTATTAAGTTATAATAGCAAAAACGAGCAAAATAAATAAATATGGATTGTTAAAAAGCCTTTCGCAAAATAAGAAAAAGCAATTATGAAAGAAATTAACATTTGTCCATTTTTGTTCTTAAAATGGTTTTTAGGTTTGTCGAAATAAAATATGTTCATGAAGAAAAAGGTAATGATTTTCACCTATACTATCTTTGTATTTGTGTGTAATTTACTTTAAAGTGAGTGAGCGAATATTAACGTCGCACTGATCAGCAACACGAGGGTTTTTGGTGACGGTCCGCGTAATTTCGAACCATGGTCAAGTGACGCGGACGGAATCTGAGCTGGCACCCTCCTCTCCTAACTACCACACCACACCATGGGAGGACGTTTGAACTCTCGACAGATTTAACGTGCATAGCTTCCCTGCACGGCGGGTCTTTAGTGGTACTGGGATCGAACTCATTACACGCTACCCATGATCCGATGCCTAGACCACTCTGCTACCGCGGCCACAATTTACTTTAAAAAGAGTTACTTACGATATAAAAATGTTAGTTATAAACAGTCCCTTGCGTTTCAACATTGTGTTTTAATAAATAAATATTCGATATACATCAATACTTATTAGTAAACATATAAAGTGGCCTTTCTTCATAAGAGGCAGATTCACATTATATAAAATTATATTAAATCCTATTCGATAAAACAACATATATGAATAAAACAGATTGAAACGCATTAAGTATGCAAAATGATGGAACGATATATTAATATAAGCATATTAAATATGGCAAGGCAACAAACTCTGAATAGTAACTAAATAAACAGAGGAAATTAAGATCAAAATGTAGCATATTATTACATTATTTTTGAAGTAAAAATGAATTCTCCCTCTCTCTTTCCATAAAATTATTTCTTTTAAATTAATGTAGAAATTTGTAAAAAAAAATACACATTCAGAAATTTTAAACGTTACATTTCTCAAATTTTAGGGCCGCTGGCTGTGTCCTGTCTTTGAAGCCTCATATATATATCTTTAAACTAAATAACCCTAATACCTCAGGTTGCTCGTCGTATTCTGACCAACCTTGATACAGTAGGTACTCATCTGTTTTGCCACGGCCAAAATATTTTTCAGATCACTCACCAATTAAAAACATCTGGTCATGGGTTGCTGAGAGACTGGGTCACCACCACCCAGAATAATAGGTAGTCTTTATTTATTCTATTATAAATAGGAGAATAATTCAGGAATTGCGTATTTAAATGCTTTAAAATAAAGGAATTTGTAGTGTCTGGCTACAGTTGGCGGAAGATTATGGAATGTTGGCGCTATTTAGTGCGTCTTAGGCGATGGGTTACTGTTTTTAGGGGGAAAGTGATTGACCCTCGAAGCTGACGGTCGGGGGAAGAGAGAGTCCCTTGTTTTTGGAAGCGCGGTGAATTGCGCTTGTGTTTTGGTTGTATTTAGAAAGAGAACGATAGAATCCTGTTCTGCTGACACGACGTGCTGTGTCGTAAAGTAAAGTAAGAAAGTAATAAAGACATAACAGAATTCAATTTAAAGAAATATTTCTGATAATTTAAAATACTCTACATAAAAAGGAAAATGCAACACCAAGAAAGAGTTGCCAGAAAAAAGACACAAATAATGCAGTTCAACGAATTATGTAAATGATCCGGAAAGCGCAGTTGGGACGCATTCGTTGAGTACGATACATAGCAGGATACAGGCAGGTTCTGCAAAGTTGAACCAATCTGTTAGAAAAGGAAACAAATTAGTGAAGCAGCTGATCGTCGCAAAGAAAACGTGTCACAGTAGAAATGGAGCTCGCCGCCAACAAGGGTTATGGCACCAGACATAGGAATTCACGAGGGGATTCCCTTCGGAATAAGAAAGGACAGACTGCTCTATCCATCATATCGCAGTGGACAACCACCTACACGAGTCCATAGTGTACCGAGTGTGTCGAAGATAATTTAAAGAGAATGCACCATGCTTGAAAGGAACTAATGCGCGGCCAGGGGCAGTTCAGCGTACATGAACCAACGCATTTGCTAGTAAACATTAAAGCCCTTCTGTCCACTTCCGTCAAACTGTATTAGCATGCAAAAGACGCCCTGGAGGCTCCCATTTCGTTCAATGTTCATTGGTTTGGCAGTAGTTTCATGTATTCACAGCGCATATTCGATCCAACAACATCGATGCTTCCCTTTGCAATGGTGTCGGGCTGGATCTGAGTGCATTACGGACTAGCACAGAGAAGTGTTCTCCGACGAATTACGCTTCCGTTTCGACAATAATAATTGCAGTGTGCTAGTTAGGCGTCGACATGGTAACAGGTCAAGTCAGATCCAATAGCGTTTGTGTAACACCCTACTACATGGCAACATCGGTTATCATTAGCTCCTATTGTTGACCATACAACTGCTAAAGTAGAAGTGGATGTGTGCTGGAGCCAGTAGCACTAGCCTTCCTTCAAGCACCAGCCAAAAAGCACTTCAATGTATTTAGGTGTTCCCCTGGCCATTAGTATCCCCTTACATCGACCACATATAGGTTGTTATTCGTCGTTGTTTTCATTGCTCACCACCGTCATGACAGGAGGACGAATTATGGTAAATTGTTCAGATCGGATGGTCGCTCATCTATCCTCAAATAATTTGAATGATCGTTGACTCCTACAACTACCTGTGGTGGCCTTACAACTTACTGATAATCTGGAGGGGTTGTTCACTATATTACTGCATCGTGTTAAAATTAACGTCATTTATTGTTCAATGCTACTTCTTTCTGATTGTCAGTTTTTATCACTTTCTACACACACGTTTATGATGTTGCATTTTTACTGTCAGACAAAGTAAATTTAACTAAGGATTACAGTTTCTTTCTTTCTAATCAGAGGAAATCTATAGTTATTTCGAAACTTTCTAAACAAATCCGCACTAAGCAACTTCGAAATATTTTACGAGATACATGCAAGGGAATTACAACTTAAATTTGTCACAAAAGACAAAAAATTAAATTTATTGCTAAATTTAAAAAAATATATATGAGGCTTTGAAGAGACAACACATATTAAAAAAGGAACATTGATACTGATACAAAAGAACTGAACAAACGAAATAATTTCGACACTGAAAATGTAGAGTTAATTTGCCGTATAATTTTAAGTCTACTGAAGTTTAAGAAATAGTGGAGAAAATAGTTTCGACTGACAAAAAGTGTCGACAGTTTGGATAAAAGAAAAGCTTGTTCTATTCATTTCTAAAAAGGCTTATATCTTCGATTCGCTTGATGCAATTGCACTATTTGTCAATCGTGAATTACCAAAAATTACCCGTGACGACGCTGTCTTGCTTTTTCGAGATCATTAAATATGCTTAAACGTCTCATAAATCATAGCTTAGTATCTATCAAAGTATGTGGTACATTGCTCTTTGTTGCCATACATCCCCCTAAAATCATGAATAATTGATGTGAAATGTGAACAAAGCATTTTAAGAAGCTTCAATCCTGGTTGGATGCAAGCAAGTCTTGGGAATGAATTTGTATATTCCTTACTTTCGTTACTGATTGAATTTCTTTCAAGATTTTATCCTAACGCAGATGCATGTGTAGTTCTTTTGCATTCATCAACAGTATATAAAAAATGTTTCATTCCGCTTAGTAAGTTTACACACCTATTGTTTAAAAAAAACGTGTTTTACATATACATTAGCAATTTTCGGTTTAAATAAAAAAACCCAATGGCGTAAAATGACTTTGAAAAGTATGAAATAATTTCTGTAATAAATAAGTACATTAACGTAAAATAATATTACTTAATCACCGAGAAATAAAATTTATAACAAAAGACAATCAGATGAGTATTTGACATTATTACAAAGAAAAACTGTCTTATTAATCCCTCGCAATATGGATTTAAAAATGATTTATGCTATTTAAAATGAAAAAAAAAATCGAATTTTTTAATGGATTAAAAGTAGGTATTTTTAGGTTAGAATATTTTATTCAAATACTCTTCTTTAAATAAATTATTTAAATTAAATTTCTTAAGTTTTAGATTAAAGCTAAGCAGATCTCAAAACTTAAGATATTTTGGCTCTCCAGAATTTTATACCAAATCGCAGTAAATATTTGAAAATTAAAAATAAAAAAATGGATTTTTATAATTTTAAACTTCGATCCACCTAACTGTATGTATGCTACGATTTTAATTCAAGCAGTACATTAGGTAACCACAAAACTCTTACCACAAGCGGTTATAAGTCTTCCTTTTCTAAATTTCATAATTTTATCGTTTTTTCCGCTTTCTCTACAACATTTTCTATTAACTATATGCAATCAATATTTCAATATCTGTTTTTGCCCCTTTGTTTTCACATTCGTAATTTTTTTCTTTCCTTTTGATTGTTTTGTTTCTTTGACCGATTGCGATGCGAATAGCTGTGCGTTAAGTTTTGGTGCGTTCAATCTTAGAGAGCTTGATACAAAGCAGAAACACTCAAAGGGAAATTCAAAATCTGTTTTATTAAGATCAAAGGAAAGAATATAATAGAATAGAAATGCACAACTTTTATTCATCAAATACAATTTCAAATTCAATTGTAACAATCCAAAAATGTTAGTATATGGTATTTCTGTCCCTCAAAAAGTATCACGAGGTTTTCAAAAGATAATTTTATAAATTGTTTATTTCTTTGATCAAAAAAGAATTTTTTCGTGAGAAAAACTATTCATCTTATCAATTTTCTTTTGTCAATTTCATGAAAAACTTTTAAAGAAACTTATATATTTTGCAAACTATTCAAATGGATTAAAAAATGCTTTCATAAATCTTGAGTTTAAATTGAATTTCTTCTCTGTTTGTCAATGCAAAGAATAATTTTATGATTTTTGCGATTTATTTTTGAATTTAAATTTTGCACTGTTAGTGCCCGTAAAACAACACAAAAGATTGTCTGTAACTTTTTCAATGCGTTTCTATTCAACTGTCAAAAAGTTTTGTATCAGACTTAATTAGCATACATGCAAAACATTTCAGAAAAATTTTTCTTCACGTAAAAGCTGTCAAACGCACTCTAGATCTCATTATTGAAAAAATAGCTAAAAATACGTTTTTATAATAATAACAGTTTTTATGAAATGATTACTTTTCTAGATTTAAAATATTAATAAGTACTAAAACTATCCTCTTAATGCTTAACCTCTTCTCTGTTTCGCCTGTGCGAGCACTATTTCTTAGCTGCTACTAATTTGCCCGTACGCCGTACGGGCATTCTTGTTTCTTTATCGTTTGTACTTTTTCGCACGTATTTTTCCAATTTTTAACATCAAATTTATTGTATATATTGCAATTGATGTCCACTAAAAGAGTTTAAGTAAATGTAATAAAAAACCGTAAAATAATCGTACTTTTTTTTTTATATTTGCAAACTTAAGTGTAGCTTCTTTGTTAAGCATTCATGTTGGAAAAAAAAGACAACTTACAGGGAAAATACTATTATTTTCATCGAAGTTAAAAAGTTATCCTAAATCCTGAAAAATATTTAAAATGTAATTTTGACAACATTTTCCTTTTTAAAGTTGTGAAATTAATCTAAAAATTAAAAAAAATGTAACATTTTTCAGATTGGATTTCGGTAAAAAAAATGAAATGGTTAAGGGGTTAAAGTTTAAAGCAAAATTTCAACAAAAATAGGGGGGAAAAGTTTAATATCTAGAAAAATTAGCATACTTATATTAGCAGAATAAACGGTTTTAATCAAAATTTAATTAGACACCAAATTTGAACAATCACGAACTTCATTAAATTCCAACTAAAACTCTAATGCATCCTTTTTCGTCCTTTTTGAAGCACACGGTGAACTAATATCAATTAAAAAACGAGTTTTTATAATGAATTCAATGTAATACTTTGAGTAATTTCGTTTTTAAATGTTTTCTACAAACTATTTTTATGTTCAAAGGCTCTCATTTTGAGTAATATATACAACTGACATAAACTTTAATTTTGAATTTAACAGGAGACCTTAAGAGTAAGTGAAACATGAGATGTGCCAGATCCAAACGAACAAAAGATGAGCGTGAATGTTGTAATTTAGACAATAATGAGTAATCTGGTCATCCGCTTTTCTCTACTACAGATGCAGCTGTGACAGCTGTTGTAGAGATCACTAGAGCCGCTTATTGCAAAATAATTGAAGACATTGCTACACAAGGAGGAATATCATATAGCAGTTGCGAAAGCGGATGTAATATGATGAAAAGGTTAACCTTTTTTTAAAAAAAGTTCCAACTCTATTATTTTTAATACTCTTACCTATTTAGATATAACAATTTCTCAATATTTTTTATCACGCTGTACAGTAATACCTCGACTTACGTGAACTCGATTTTCAAATCCCGTCGATCTGTCTTTTGTTTGAGAAAAAAAAAATTGGTAAAAATGGTGAAACTGATAATGAGATTGGAAATTTGTTGATCTTCCCAGGCAAATAAATTTAGAAGTGAATAATTATGACGTTCAAGAACTACTCAATTCTCACGATCAGGAGCTGACAATTGATGAACTCATACAAATGCATGAAGAAGGGTAAGATATTGAAGAACTTGAGTCTGTAGATGCAGTTCAATCAGATGATCAAAATATGGTGTTACGGATTTGATGGAAGTCCTCAGTTTAATTGAAAAAGGGTTGTAAGTCTTAGCAAATACAGATTCCAATGAATAGGGTATTTTTTCAACGAAACAAGGAATAAAAGAATTTTTAGTGTGCTACGAGGAAATTTTGCGAGAGGAGAAAAATCTAAGCCGGCAGACTCTACTTTGTTAGATTTTATGAAACCTTCTACATCAAAATAACTCCGATTTTCGATTTTGTATTTGTGTTATTTAAGATTAGATTAAATATTTTTATTTTCTGAATTATTATTTTCTTTCATCCCGGTGCCAAATAAAAATAATTTATTTGTATTTATATGCGAAATCCTACCCCCGCTCAGTCCCATCTATCGCTTAAATTTGGGGTATTACTTGATTTCCAAGCCTGATAAAACAAAAATTTACAGAATTGTTGTGAGCACTTAAAAACAGATTTTTTCACAATTTAGAGTCAAATATTAAGACAAAAAATAGCTGCAAAGATCAATTTATTTCTTGCCAAATAAATAAAAATAAAAATAGAACGTTTAGACCATAGGTTCTCAACGTGGGCGATAACGCCCCCTTGTGGGCAATTGAGGCTTTCAGGGCGGCAGTTAAAGACCAAAACAAAATCAGGGAGCACGGAGGGGCTTGGGCAGATTAACCAAAAAAGAAAAAAAAAACACGCTGATTATGTACTAACAAAAGTTAACTTTAATACTGTTTACGTATGTATTTAAATCATTTTTATATCACATGTACGAAAATTCACATATTTCTGTAATTCGGGAAGTGGATGGAAAACGTAAAGATTACATTACATTCAGACCTACATTAAATTGAATAATATAGTACATTTTAATTTCTGTAGGTGCACGTGTTCTCTTTGTCTGTGAGCAGTAGGAAACATGTTTCGTCCACTGCATTTCATTACGTATATTATCCAAGAAACAGTTAAATATGTTAACCAGGAATTAACGTGATTCTTTAAAGGCTGAAACTGTCAATTTATATTTATTTTGAAAGCAATAGTTCATTATGAATTACTTCGTATCATCAAACCCCTGCCTGTCTTTATATCAGGTAAGCTAAAACTTTTATTCCTCTCTTTTAAATGAAGAAGAAATTCAGTAGCGTTTCAATTCCAACAATATCCTACCTATGACAAAAATATATAATATTACACATTTAAATATATTTGTGACAATAGATATTTCAGATTCGCAAGTAAAAAAATTGGGGCCTTAGAAAAAAAATTTAAAAATATATTCTTTTAGTAGTAGGATATTTTTTAAAACTCTTGTTTTCACCATGTATAATGTACATTCTCATTTCTCTAGAAAGGGAGGGGGCGGTATCGAAATATTTACTAGAAAAGGGAGTGCCAGTTCAAAAATGGTTGGGAACCTATGGTTTAGACCAGTGATTCCCAAAGTGGTCTATGTGGACCCCAGGGGTCTATGACGACCTGCAAGGGGTCCACGGCAGTGAAAAAATATTTTGGGGGTCCTTGAGGTGTAAATGGGGGTCTACGATAGCCTAAACGAGATTGTGACTTTAATTTTAATAGAAAATCTAATAAAGTGTAAACCATATTTATCTATTTAACGGCTTTATTTACTAAATTTACTGGGATTAGTTTGAAATTACAAGGTGGCAGCACACATTTTGTTAAAAAAGGTCCATCATTTCAGTGTTTCTTGCCAGAATCAAGCTAAATGAATATAAAACTGGACGTCGTGAATTTTAACAGTTTCTCAATTTGTCACAATCTGCCAGAAAAATGACATTTTAACCTTTCAACATTTAAATGCCTTTTACTCAGGTTTTGAAAAGGTTTGAGAATGTTTTGACCATGGTAATATCACAGTAAGTAAGGAATTCATGTTGTCACATTAAAAAAAAAGCAAAAAGAAAAACATTTCCAATTACAAAAGGAACTTATTTTAATAAACCTAACGAAGTTCTTAAAGTAAAGTTTAGAAATGAATGTCAGCAATTTTGGCTTTAAAAAGATATACCTGTTATTTTTTTCGAATTATGGAACATCTTAGGAAAGTTTTTAATTGCTTTTTCTGGACAGGAGGAGTTTCAGCATGGTTGCCAATCTCCAAAAGAAAAAGAAAGATTGGATCCTACTAACCGATGAGATTGAGGGTTAAACCTGAAAAGATTGATGCCAAATGTTAAAAATGTGTTATTGTGAAGAACCAGATTCATCCCACTCATTAAAAACATTTGTTTGCTGCTCATTTATTTTATGTATAACAATTATTTTATATATTAAATTAAAATTTAATTAACTAATTCACATATGTTTCTTAAGTTTTAAACACACTAATTAACTCCAGTTAGAAACATAAAACTTTTAAAGTAAGTAGTGCTATAGCAGCTGTCAAAAACATTTAAGTTGATAAATTTGCAAAAATTTAATATTAGGTAAGTAGGGGGTCTACACAAAACCGAAAAACATGGTAAGGGGTCTACGAGACAAAAAAGTTTGGGAACCTATGGTTTAGATCATAAAACAGAAAATTACAACTCAATACCATTAGCCGTACTATTAAATTTGTCATGACATTTTTAAGGCTTATTCTGCACTTACAAAATCTTTAGACTTTGAACAACGGCTACTCATCCTCCCTCCCTCAACCCCCAGCTAAAACCAAGAGTTTAGATTCGGTCCGATTTTAACTTGAAAACTTTTTATATTCCATTTTCGACTGTTGCTACTTTTATGGTGCAAGGCCTGTAATACAAGTCATATTCTTTTGGTGTAGGTAATTAACAAGGGGAAATGCTTTGAATGATGTCATAGATATAAATATCTTCGGCGATTTTATAACATTCATTGATAAGGTAATAGAACAGGCTTTATTTCAATTCGTGTACAAGATTTAAGAATGCTGTTAGTGACTAATTCTAGGATTCCTGTATTAAAAATAAATAGTTTCTAAAAAAAATACAGGTTTGAACATTTAAAGTAAAAACAATTCACACCTAGAAACAAGCGCTTTGGGAAAAAAAGATACATTCAGTTCTATTTCTTAAAAAAAGAAGTTCGAATAACTGAACAAATACGATCCCAGACCTTGTTTTCATATATATATTTATAAAAATTCAAAACTTTTATATTTTTCGTATTGCGAAAAACGTCGTAGAGGTGTTTTAAAAGTGATTTAACCAATATCGTATCTGAGCAACGCAAAAAAAAAATTACATGTATATAAAACTAGTATGTTACAAAAAATTTCTAAAACGGATAAATAGATAGATAAACGGCGTATAAGAAATAAAAAAGTACTCATGAAAAATTTAAAATCGAATTAATCATTAGCTAAATGATAAATTTTGACAATCTAATTACAGTACATATTACAATAAATGTACAAGAAATTCAAATGTTTAATATTAATTTTATCTTAGTTGCTCTTTAATGTGATGTGTTGAGAACAGAAAACACATTTTTCGAACATTTCAGAAAATGGGCATAAATTATTGAAATATCAAAGAAATATGCTAACTTTGCTAATATTTCTGAATAATTTTTCTTGTGACAAGACTCGGTCATTTTTTCTTCACCATGGCATACATAGCACTGAGAAAGAAATTAATCCATAGCTATGGTGCATTATGATTTGGACAGAAACGTTCTCAGGAAAAGGAAAGCTCTCCGAATAAGATGTCATTTGGAATAGAAAGGTTCCGGGATTAAATTACCATTCAATGCCGTATCTAGCATACTATTCCTTTTATGAAATAGATTTTTTGTTTGGATAGAGAAAGTGAATAATGAGATTTCATATTAGCTTTGTGTGCTCGAAACAGAGCTGGTGTAGAGGTAAAAGGCATAATAGCAATGAATGAGTTGGTTCCAAAATTGTGTTTCATTTATTTTTTTTATTAATGGAAGTTGCAAATGGAAATAAGAAATGATTCATATAAAGAGTTATCTAAATTTATAATTTAAAAATATCCCCAGAGAGAAAGGTTTTAATTATATCAAATATAACTCAAGCAAATTCAGAGCAGATATATAATATATATTTTTACACTCTAGATACTTTCCTGATATGCTTATATTTCATAAATGTAAGTTAATTTCGTGATAAGATTGGGTTTCTTAAATTTCTTCTCTACAAATAGTGAAAAATAATACTAAATATGAAAATCTCTATACATTTTTAGATTTATTCAAGTGAATGTGTTGTGCGACTTCCTCACACTCTCTAAATAATACAAGGGATATTGGTAACGGACCTCAAAATTTTGAACCATGGTCTAGTGATGAGGACGACATCTGAGCTGTCACCCGCCACTCCTCTCTCCCAACTACCACATTACACCAACGGGAGGCCACGCCAGATTAAACGTGCATCAGCCTCCTCTACACGGCAGGCCTTCAGCGGCACCATGATTCGAATCTGCGACACTCCGGTCACGAGTTTGTGACCCTAACCACTAGGCTACCACCGCCATGTTAGATTTATTCAAAATCTCCGAGGAAGGAACTGCAAGTAAAGTTAATATAAAACGAATTATATGGATATAGAACATTTAAAATACTCATTATCTGCTAGTATCTATTATGGGAATATCTTTTTTCAAACGTACACGCTAAAAATCGGGAAAATGTAAAATACATGCAACATATTATCTCGCTAATCTTATATTGTATCATTGACGGCTCATACGTAAGCTTAAACGACTTTCTATTTTAAACCATCTTCTAGTTTAACTCGCACATTCTTTAATAAATCAGGAAATAACACGAAGTTATTAAATTACACTAAGCACAGAATTGTAAGCGTGCACTAGTTTTTCTACTTATAAAATCATTTACATTTAAGGAACGGATTTCCTGTGCGGTGTCGTTTACTTTAAGACATAAGCGCCGACAAACATGCAGATGTTTTTGCAGGAGAATGACTGTGGAAACTCCCTCCCGCACCTTTAATATATAAGTAACTAATCACGATTTGACTTAATTCACAAAGAATATTGTGACACGTGATTTTTGGAGAGGCACGTCCAAATTGATTCCCCATTGAAACTTTAAAGACAAAGGGATATATATATATATATATATCAGACACTCGTGAGAACAATCATATTAAGAATATGAACTCTTTTACAACTATCCACGGATATTTAATTAATGAATGCGATTAACCTTAGTTTCAACGTTAATTTGTATCACAATTTTTAAGCGCAACAAACATTTATACTCTTAAAATACGTTATTTTAAAGATTAATGTTATAAATTAGCCTAGTGTAAATAGCATTCTGGTATCCCTTCAACTAACCAGAGCAAATATATTTTTAATACTATCAAATCCACACTCATGATTTCCATTACAAAAATATATCAATTTTACTTTTAACTACCCAGATGCAAATATATCGATATATATTTTTACACATTATACACTCAAAGTATCATAACCAAAAAACTTTTATCTAGTAAGTAAACTTATTTTTTCACTCTATATAGAATAGAGTTTCTTGAAAGAAAATATTAGGAACCGTATATTTGTTCCACAAAATAAATTCCTTAGAAGCCGACGAGAAAGCTTTTATAAGTAATTTATGTTCAACTTGAGCGACAACCCATCTCGAAGACAGTGATATATTATTTTTTCAAAGTCAGCGTGAAAGCGAATCATCTAGAAAATTCATATATAATGCTGGAAAACATTTTTATTTTATCATAGTTCGTGGATTATGTTGTCAACGCCAATTCTTACTTAGAATCACTGTGTAGAAGGCTGTCAATTATTTGCTCTTTGAAAGTGTTCCGAATATATTTTGTCAAAATTCTTTAGGAATTCAAAGACAAACTATTTGAATTGCAGATAACAAAAAAATTTACTGAATATGTAATTTAAAAGGTTGATTTATTGATGATATATTCCTTCTTTTTAGTACTATAATTAAGGAAGGTTTGTAGATATATCTAACTAAATACTATTGAGATTTTAATTTTCAAAATTCCATTCAAATACTGTTATTTTAATACTATTATGCATATTTACTAAATCATACAAAATATTATTTTCCTTTATAAAGGAGTAAGTAAGGATTACTAAGTGTTTTAAAATGTTACCAAGAACTTGTATATCAATAACCTTAATACAAATTCCTTATATTTTTATGCTGAAATCAATGCTCGATTATAAAACTAAAATTTTTTATCTGAAAGCACATTCATAGAAGACTCTTTAAACAAAATATCTTCAAAAAATAACGTTGATGCAAAAATATATCATTATTATTATATCGATATAACTATTCAATGTAAATATCTATTATTGCGATTATACAGAATTTAAATGAATAGAATATCAAATCAAATTTTAAAATTAGTGCTAGTATTCTGCTTACGCGAATCTTTCAAATTCAAAAACATTTGCAATTTTTATTGCACCCTGAACAGTTTAAGAAAGCTTTTCAAGATATTTGTAACAGCATATCTTAAGGATTAAGGATAGAGTTGAATTTTTTTAACATTTATCACTATTATAATCTAGAAAATACCTTCACCCTGCATGAAACAACTACTATCTGGGATTAGTCTTTTTTTCTGTAGGGAATAGTTTCAACTTTTTGAATAACGTTGATTAATTTAACTAATTTTATTAATTATTCCATAAAAATATTGAATCTCAAACCTTTTTACAAATGCATCGTCTCATCAATTAAAATTGATCTTTCAAAATCAATAAAACTTGCGTAAAGCAACCAGTTTTATTTCGTCACCTATATATCACTTACCAAAGTGGATTTTTGATTGATGACACCTTTGAAACCTGCTTCTGAATGACGTAAATTAGAAGCAGACAAGAAGAAATGACGTAGATGATAAGAAATGTGGGAAAAAATAGTATTTTCTTTTTTATTTATTTTCAGACAAATAAAGAAGAATTTAAAAGAAATATAAAAGAGCTTAAGTTTAATCTATAACTAATAGCACGTTTAAGGTTAAAAAACTTTTAAGGATAGAAACATCGGCATTCCGTTCATTTGTTTACTTCATTGATATTGAACAAGCACAGATATGCATCTTTTCTTATCTACAAATTAAAATAAAAATCTAACACAAAACTTTCTTCATATATATGGTTATTTCTATAGGAAAAAAGTTAGATCTACGTTATAAAACGTCTCTAGTTTGATGAACTTATTGCGTTTGTTATATTGTATTAAGGATTTCTACCTCTAAAAGATATGCTGTTGTGGTCGGTAGTTTCTAAAACTAGAGATCTTTCAAATGATTTGAGTCTGCAAATGCTTAAATAATTTGTAATTTATGGGAAAGAATTCAATTAAAGATTTATATAAAACGTGGTACTTCATAGTAGTAGCAATCATTCATATGGACTTTGATAATTTGATTTCGGAATTGTGGTAAAAATATAAATTCATTCATACAGAAGTTATTAAAAGTGAATTTTTATTGTATTAATATTTTACACCTTGAAACATAACTAATTATTTAGGAAAGCATTTACATCTAACTAATAACAAAATGTCGTTGTTTGGTGATTGTTAAAAAAAATTTATATAAAATTATCATAGAGTAAAAGGAAAATGTCTTTAATTCTTTAGGAATTCGAACACGCTTAAATGTGTGTGATCAACTTCGATCAAAACCAAGCACATTTTTGGTTGTTTTTTTATTTTACTAAGTAGAGCAATCTTTTGGTTTAATAAAACATATATTATTTTTTTCTATGTTACACAGAGCCTGAGTAACTATGAATTACATACAATTAGGAAAAACTGGAAGTGGGAATTTAAATTGTTAAAAATCTATCATGTCAAGTTCTGATAACTCTAAACATTATAAATGTATTCCAATGAAAATTTTTGAATTTTAATGTTGAAATTATCTTCTAGGGAATGCACTAAAATAATTCTTACTGTATGAATATTTTTAAGTTATGGCCTCATAAGTATGTCACATTTATTATAATATTTATTCAATCAGCTCTAAAATTGTCATGTTTTAATAAAACATTAAAATTTTAGTTTATTCCCTAGATAAATGTATGTTGTTTATTTTATTATTACTTTGGTATGAGTTTATATCTTTTTTCTTTGACTGTTTTAAAGAGTTCTTGATAAATTGCTAAATTTTCCCATGTAATTGTGGTTTTAGTAAAATTTAGGTTATTTATTTTAAATATTGTTGATTAAGTATTGGTATTTATTGGCCTTTATCTCTAAAAAGTATTTATAATATGTTTTAGTGTGCTATTTTTTTTTAAAAAAAAAAACGTTTTTGGATACCTTAAATCAGCGATTCGTAAACTTTCGATTGCCCTTTATGTATCAGTCCAGCATTGCTGACCCCCAAGATTTTGAATACTCCTTTCTGATTCCCAACACATGGCTGAGTGATTGAAAGTTTTCTGAATAATCCTAATACTGTCTCTGTTACTTATACTGACTTTTTTAACACTTCTTTTTCCTTTAAGAAAACAGTAAACATCTAATTAAAAATATTACAAACCACTTATTTAATACTAACTAAATTAATATTCTTGATTGAAATACATGCTCTAGTTGAGTTCTACAATTTAGTAACTTAGTCTAGGATCACACACCTTTCCATTTTTCCATGAGGCCTTTCAGAGTCTGTAAATGAGGGAAATCTAAACATTAGATGAGAGGCCTTCGCGGACACCTAGAAAGGTACCAGGGATCCCTGGGGGTCCACAAACTACAGTTTAAGAACTGCTGTCTTAGATGTTAAATAGACATTCATATTATTCATTCTATTTAATTCCATCTTTTGCACTCTTTCGAAACAACAACAGCCACAATATATCTAAGAACAAGGGAAGAACGATTTAATCAAAATATAGATTGTGTGCTTACACTTAACCAATAAAATACCCCGTGTTCGAACACGAAAACGCGATTCTGTGTACATAAGAACAAATAACTTTTCCTCGTCTAATTTTTCGAAAGATAATCATTCTTTCATGAATTTTCCCTCACAGTATAGCCTTTAATTAGCCTGATTAACAAACCGCCGAGTTAAAACTCGTAACCTTTTTTTATTCGTCTTTGCCCTTTGGCAAACATTACCGCACAAAAGCAAAACCAAAAATATTTGGCAGCGGGTTTTGCATGGGCAGATATTGAAGCTCAGTTTGCTTGCCAAATTACATTATGCAAGAAATGCAGAAGGTTGAAAAAGTAAGAGTGAACATAAGTTCTCTTGAATGTTTGCCGAATTTAAATACTTCTTTCAACTCGACATTCGGCAAAGAAGTAGGGTTGGCGGCTTAAAAGTGTGTGTCGCTTTTTCAGCTGTCAAATATTTTGAACAGCTGAACGCTAAGCCTTCTCGTTATCATCCATACAAAAATGTATGCTTCAGAAGCTAAGCTCTATCTATCTTTTCTGCGGTTATTTTAGATTCTTCTTAAGCAGAGAGGCATAATTAATCTCATGGCAGTAAATTTTAAGCTATGCTCTGTTTCCCTGCCAGTTTCTAGGGTCTTTCATCTCTCATTCATCTTTTGGGAGTTAAGTAATTTTTGAAAATAATATAACTTGAACAGAATATTGAATAAGAGATTGAACTGTATTTAAAATTACCAAGATTGATATGGAAATATATGAAGATTCAGCTTCATATTGAATTTATTTTTATTAATATTAATAAGCGAAATGTTTGCTTTTCCTTTTTTATTAATATAGGGGAGTGCCCGCATCCACCTAACGGGGGACCAACCCCATTGCACAAATTATACAACACAAACATTTCATACTCATTGCTCAAATTGTAAAACTATTGTTTACATGTATTATGTAGTTCTATTTTTCCCAAGCAATACAAAAAAATTCAACTTTTATGACCTATTTTTACTAACCATACCTTATGTATAAATAAATTTTACAGCATCACGAAAAACTTTTTTTGTATAGAAAGCATGTTTTGGGAAGATAATGTTTTATCTTCTTGAGTAATTATTGTTTCATCTTCAAGTAGAATAAATAATTTATATTAGTTGTATTTATTTTATGATAATAATTGTAAAATTCGCAAGCAACACCGTCTCTTACATTATAATGACGTTTAAATGGAAACTTGGCAAAGTACTGTCCATACAGCCAAGTTGGCATAGTTTTTGGCGAATCGGTGACCAAATCGATGTTTCTGGAAATTACTGGAGAAATCTATAACATTACTATCCACGATTAAGCGGATTTTTCGAGAAAGCGCTGGAAGGTAAGGGACTCCTTAGGCAAATCATTCTTGGCACTCCTCTTCATTTAAATTCAACTTTTTACGACCCATTTTTACTAACTATACCTTATGCATAAATAAATTTATTACAGCATTAAGAAAAGCTTTTTTTCACATACATATAGAAAAAATCATATCCCCCCCCCACATTTATACTTTCTCTCTCTCTCTCTTCAAAGTTAAGAGTGTTAACCAAATTACATAAATGGCAAATATAATAATAGAGTATTTATTTAGACACTTATCATAAATATAATTTTTATGATGATAGTTTTATTTACATGTTCACAGACAAATAGCTAAATAATTTTTCACAAAGGAGAACACAGACACACATATATATAATATAAACAGAGAAAGGAAATACGTATTAATTATCTTCTTGGAACTAAATACATTTACAAGAAAAATACTTGTTTTTTGATATTGCAGCAGTGTTCAATCATGTAACATGTATAAAATGTTACAAAATTATTTATCTTAAATAAATATACTCAATAACGAGTCTATAAGTGTCGGTAACTAAAGGCATATTTTTAGAGTAAGACTGCGATAGAGAATAATGGATAGTAAAACGTAGATAGAGAATAATCAGTAAAACGTAGATAGAGAATAATTAGTAAAACGCAGATAGAGAATAATTAGTAAAACGTAGATAGAGAATAATTAGTAAAACGTAGATAGAGAATAATTAGTAAAACGTAGATAGAGAATTATAAATATCTCTTAAACAAATTTATTTAAAGCGAGAAAAAAAACATCTGTCTTTTAAAATGTGTTTTCATCTTTTCCTTTTTTCTTTAACATGTTAGTAAAATTTTCGTTCCAGTTTTATAAATGATAATACATGATTGTTAAGGCTAGTGATGTACAGTACAAAAAAAGTTTCGTTCTAAAAGTAGTTTGCCATAAATTCAATATACCATAACTCGAGCTTTCATTGGCGCGAATTGTGTCTATAACAACCAAGGATATGTTGATCTATCAGCTTTTGAAAGTATTTTTGCAGTTCTTAGACACTATAAAATTTCACCATTATAACTTGAAATATACAGATAAACTGCCTGTAAATAAAGCCTTTTAAACCGAAAGTTGAGATTTAGAAAGGTTTAAATGATCGAATAACTTAGAAAATTGGGAACATGATCCTATAAATTCTCTAGAGCGTTTCTCATCAGCTGATGTTTCCGTATTTAATGATTTTCCGAGATAATTTAATGAAGCAGTAATGTACTTTAAGAATTTCCCTAATAGACAGATCTGCCCAACTCGCAATTGTTATTTACGGTGAAAAATAGTTAAATATTTCGTAAGGTAAGTTATAAGACGAAATAATTTTTGGATATATGTTTGAGAGCTTGGAATTCTAGCACAATCCAATTCAAAATAAAAGACTAAACAAAATAATACTTTTTTTGGAAAGGAGTCTAAATTAATGAGTTATATTACTTCTCGATTTCTTATGAATTATATTGTAATGAATGGCTCAAAAGCAGTAACTAAAATTTTATTTCAACCATCCAAGAAAAAGCAAACATATACCCCTAAAAAAAGAGACTTTGTGACGGATCTGTACGGTTTTCACTAACCTCCTCAATATTTCTTTAAAGTTTTATTTATTTCAACCAATCTCCACCGGGAGCCAAAGCTTGATTTATGCAAATGAGAAATATTATATAAGTTCGGGTTTCGCGAGTTAAAGGGTAGTAAAGTGAAGAGTTAGATTTTTGAAGTCAAATGAATTGAAGCATCGGTAAATCAACACGCAGTTGTTGACAGTATTAGTTAGTAGTGACGCGACGTGCTATACCGGAGAGCTGAAGATTGAAATTGGAAAGTCGAGTGTGGATCCTTAGCCATTATCCGATCCAGGCAATAATAAATTCTTTACCACGACGGACCTGCCGAAGCTACAAGGATAAGGTATTAGGATAAGGATAAGGATTTAGAAATTTGTGAATACGGTACGTGTGTTAGCTGTAATTGTATGTGTTGATCTTTCATGGATTCAGTCCCGATTCCGTAGTTCCGCTAGTAGTAACTCCTTCTCATACTCCACTGTGTTTTATTGTTCTTAAATTTGAATCGTGTGTTTGTAACCTTCCTTGATTAATAGGTATGAATAAATATAGTGATTAGTAACTATGTCTCTTGAATTATCTAATCCGACTACACGTCCAGAAACAGTTAACGGTAGACGGGGAGATGATAATCTTAGGGGAGGTTAATATTTCACGACAACTTTATAACATTGGTCAGACCGCAATTATCATAATTTTCTAAAAGAATCTGTATTATATCTATAATAACTATTGAACTAAATGAATTTTACAAATTATAGCCAAGTTCAGAGTTTCTTTGGATTTGTGATAATGGTTTTATCATTTAGATAAAAGATTATAATTTGTAAAATAGATTGTAATTATTTATCAGAAGTAGTAATGCAAGTCTTAAAACCTTTAGAATCACTTCGAAATTTAATAAGATTCTTATGATATTTTGCGTTTTATAAAGTATATGCAGAAATATAACTTGTAAATAATAGATGTATATTTCTAATTTTTTTTATAGGAAGAAAAATACGATTATGAATATATGTATCATATAGCTGATATATATTAAAATAATTAATGTTTTAGAAATGCTTTTTGAATATTTTACTGTAATAAAATTTATAAATAAAAAATTTTATACAATATTTTACAATACAGTAAAATTTTTATAAAATTTTAAATTTTATTAAAATTTATAAATAAAAAGAATCCGTCTGAATCCTATACCTCTTCATTACATCTCTTTAATCTTGTATAATTTTCAATTTCCTGTAACTACATATTAGTGATGCTCATCAATAAATTCTAAACATTTACTCTCTCCTGCATGTCGTGAACGACTGAAGTATTATTGAAATTACATTACTCTTTCTATATTTTGTAACATATAAGAAAGTTATTAATAATGTTTTTTAACTGGAAAATGTGTCAAATATCTAAAGAAAATGTTATATTCTTTATTGTGTTTAGCAGAGTTTCAAAGCTTGTAATATACTTGAAAGTTTATAATATTTAATACATGTTTGAAACAACTTAACTTTTTCTCACTAATTTAGTTTTTTTTAAAAAAAACTAAGGTTTAATTAAAGGTTTATCACAAGGTGGACATCTAAGCAATAATTTTAGTTAATTATTATTAATATTTTCATGAAAATATTATAATGAATATCTATATAGCAATATTGTAGATCTATTTTTTATAAAATGAATAAGTTTATCCAAAAACTGCTTGTTATCCTAATTACTTAAAGCGTATTCAAACTAACAACAACAAACTTACAAAAGATTATCTACATACAACTTCACGTTATCGATCACAATTAAATAGTAGTATTTTTGTGCGTGATTAAAGGAATGTTTTTTTATTTTTAACAATAAAGTAGCAGTGTCGAACAGAAATATTCACACAAAAATTTATAGAAATGTAATTCTTAACTTTTACACCGTAACTATTATTTAGTCAATAGTGAAAAAATTAATAATATTTAAAAAAATTAAGATATTTTGATAAGAATTAAAACACGATCACCCTATTTAATTTCAAAAATGATCAGTTGTGATAAGTTTTTGTTTCTTGTTTCTTGCTTATTGTTTTTCTTTAAGTTAGAAGTATAATAATTTAATACATATAAAACCCTAATAATAAATATAACAATGTTGGATGGAAAGTGTTAAAGAAAAATGCGAAGTTAGAGTTATATTTACATCGTTCTATAAAGCTGCACGAGGGCTAGTGTTGACGGACCTCGTAATTTTGAACCATGGTCAAGAGACGCGGACGAAATCTGAGCTGGCATCCCTTCTCTTAACTTGCCCACTATACCAACGGGAGGACTTTTGAGCCTCGACATATTTAACAAGCATGGGCCTTTTCTGCACGGCTGGTCTTCAGCGGTGCTCACCTCAAACTCATGACACGCCAGCCAGGAGTCCATTACCTTGGTCACTAAGCTGCCAAGTACAGTGCGGGAAGCAATGGGCAACGAATCATAGAAAAATGTTTAAAAGAAGAGGGTGGGAAAAGCAAAACATTGAAGTATTATTTCGAGTGGATATGAAACTGAAGAAATTAATTTCAGAAAGAAGTAACCCATACTCCTTTCTCTTGTTTTAGAGAAAAAAACTGTTACAAATAATGATTATTAGAAATATCTTACGAAATATTTTCCACAAGAATGGGATAACTTAAGAACAAATTTATTCAATCCAGTATCAATCTCAAAAGACGTCATGATCACACAAAACTAAGCGAACATGATGTATAAATATTCGATAAGACACGATTACGTTTTATTAGAGCTGGAAATATGCAGTGGAATTACTGATGATTCGTAACTTTGAGATACTTTGATGAATATTTTGAACCGATGCCTCACTCTACAAACTGGTGAGTAGCTCAGAGTGAAATTAAATTTCATGTGAAACAACCATTATTATTCTGCGAGGCGCGATGTTCTAGTGATCACGATCGTGCAATTCGGGGCAAAGTTAGATTCAGAGATTTAATCGTGATCCTATAAAATATAGAACTTTGAAGTGTAAACCTCAGGCGGTTTGATGCTGAAGTTTACAGAGTCAGATATCAGCTCTGGTTTCGTCATAGAACTTTAAAATGGTTCAAAGTTATCATACCAGCAATCATGCAGATTCTGTAGCGAAGATGCGATTCTGACCAAAACTTTTATCTTTCTTATTGCACTTTATAGTTCTTAGTTTAATCAAGTATCGAGCCTTTCGATGATTGTGCTACCGTGACAGGTAAAAATAAAATATTTGGTATTTGAGGTTCAGATATGACTACGTTTGAATTCTAGAAATGGCTACGCTTTTAAATTCGAGCCCTGGCCTCACTAATTTATTTATGCGAATGCCTAAATTATAAACTAATGCTCACACCATATTGACTCCAAATTAAAATAAGAACCACGGTAGTCTTGTGGTTACGGTCACTAACTCGTGGTCGGTGTGTCATGAGTTTGAGCTCTGGTACCATTAAAGATCCAGGATGTAGAGGGTGAGGAATATTTATAATTACCTAGCACTAGATGGAAGAACGAGGGCTATTGCTGACGGACCTCGTAATTTTGGACTATGGTCAAGTGACGAGAACGATATCTGAGCTGGTACCCCCTCTCCTAACTTTTACACTACAACAACGGGAAGACTTTTAAGACCCGACAGATTTAAGGTGCAGTGGCTTCTTCTACACGGTGGGTCTTAAGTGGCACTAGGCTCGATCTCGTGACACGCCAGCCACGAGTTTCTTGACCACTAGGCTCGATCTCGTGACACGCCAGCCACGAGTTTCTTGACCACTAGGCTTCCGCGGCACAGCATATAGGGGGGTAAATGTGCATTAAATCTGTCGAGGTTCAAAGTCCTCACATTAGTTGTTTTTTTCACGTCTACCTAGTCTCTTGACCGAGGTCCGTCGCCAATTGCCCTCGTGTTGCCTTATAGCGCGACATTGATAAACTCTCATTCATTCAAATAAAATTAAAAAGAGAATTTAATGTAGATGAAACAGAATGTAAAGATAAAATAATTATATCTGTTTAATTAAAAAGATACAATTATAATACATGCATCAAATATGTATTTTTTATTACTATAATTTTAAAGTAGTTGCTAAAAAGTAAATTTCAACGAATAAATTTACAAAGCCAGAAAAAAAACATTTTACTAACATCTAACTTAATTGCAAGTGGCATATTACTAGAAGAGTAGGTAGAAAGAAATCCCTTTATTGCATTCCAACCTTCTGATGTGGAATAGAGAACAAAAATAGATGACAGAACAAATATCAGACAAAGTATTAAGCCGCTGGCAAACGTGAATGTTTTAAAGCGAGAAAAATATTTCTTTTTTTAGTGTTTTGGAATTTTAGAGGTTAGTATGTTCAAAAAGCGTACTTTAAATTTGGAATGTTGCCTATAACAGTTTAACAAGATACTTAGATGTAAAAACGCAAGGTTACATGGGTAATAAAAGCATGATTTAAGACAGTTGACTTGAAAAGCTGACAAAATAAACAATTACAGTTTTAGTATATGGACTGCCAAAATAATCAAGCAAGTAATGTCTAACAATTTGCAGGAAAAGCAGGAAAATGTTTTTATAGAGAGCTCGCAGCGTTTTAAGTAATTTTAAAAATGCTAATGCTTGCATGCAATGTGGGTCTGAATTGACTCTTAGGATCTCAGCCAACTACAATAGGTTTATGAGAAACAAAGAGAGACGCCGAGCGGACGCAATTATAATAACACCGGTAAAAAAAGTTTTTTATAAACAAGGGTTTGCTTTCAAACTTTACTCTTTTCGTAACATAATTTTTTATACCTTAAATTTTAAAAGCGAAAGGGGGGAATGTTGAGAGAAATTGGATTGATTCAATAATTAGTTTTAATAGGTTAAAGTGTAGTATGGGGGGGGGGCCAAATTTTTTGGCAACCAAAATTGATTTCTAAGCTATTTTACTTAGCGATAGATGTCCGGAAGCCAGAATGAATTCGTTGTCTCACCATAATATCTATAAAAAAATCGCCAAATCCAAAGAAAAATCGCCAAATTGAAAGGACCGCCTCCATACTACACTTGAGCCGTTTTAATATTTTAATTTTACAAGGGGATAGTTTAATTTACTGTCTTCAATATTCAACTGTTTCATGTTGTAAACAATGGGCATTATAAAATTCAATTCTTTTAATAATTATAGTTTTAATCAATTAATTTTATAAATTATAATTTAATTATCGTATTGTCATAAGAAATCGTGTCTGGAAATTTTATCTTAACTGAACACTTTAAAATGTGAGAAAAAGCTTTTACAGTTTTAACTCAAGTCGCCAATGAAGGCTCTGTATCTGTAACTCTTTAAATTATTAGTTTCAATAAATTAAGTTTTATTAATTACAATTAACTTTTCGTATTGTTATCGAAAACAATCATGTTTAGAAAATTTGAGCTCAATGGAGCAATTTAAAATGTGAAATTTTTTTTTAAAGTTTTGATCCTGACGTTGCTACAATGTGAGTAGAAGAAAACCCATTAATATAAACTGTTATAATTGAATTATAAATCACTACAATTATTGATTATTGTCCACAAATTTACAGTAATGAATTTTTAATGTAGTAAACTAATTTCAAAACGTTGGAAAATAATTGTTTTAAATTTAAAATGATTGGTTGGCTGATTTGAATTAATGTTGCTGCAGAGCAGCTTCAAAGAGCCTATTAGAGAAAATTTTTAACAACTATCAGGTGATTAGTATGGCCCCGTAGATAGCAATATAATCTCCTGACGTCCAAAGTACACGACGGAAGAACTATTAAATACACTTCTATTGAATTGAAGTAGAGAGGAAGATTCACAATAAATCTATTAAGCTACATTTAGCAGCAACAAGGGGATTATTTGCGATGGACATCACAATTAAAAGTCACGTCAGATGACGAGGAAGATACCCTGATCTGGTACCCTATTCTCCAAACTTCCCCACAACGCCAATATGAGAACTTTGAATTTCCTCAGATTTATTGGGAATCTGCCTCTCTACACGGTGATTCTTCATTGGTACTCAAACACACTACTCGACAGAAAAAACACTGGCTACGAGTTCACGATCATGGCCACTCGGCTATCGTGGCCATCCATTTTACAAGAGTCAACCCCTTTTTATTCAATTCCTATTATTTGTTCACATTCTCCCTATATATATATACTTTATAAATATACACAAAATAGTTATAAACCTACGATAACTAGTCAATATAGTAAAAAGTATTAGCCAGAGTAGTGCTATAGCAAACTCCTGGCCTTAGGAACCAGGATGTTAATACAGGATTGCAGGTTTATATATCTTGCTCAAATTTCATTCAATATTTCAATCGTTAATAAAATACCCTTTATTCATCCACTGAAGTCCAAATACATTTTTTAAACTTGATGTTAATACAGGTTTTTCAAATATTAATTCATTAATTAAATTTTATTTTTTTAATTAAAAATTTTTTTTGCGTTATTTCTGACGAAGTTACAACTAACTACAACAGATGGCGCCTTTCAAGTTCAAATATATTTTATTAACTTGTAGCAGATGACACGATGTTTATACATATTTTTCAAATATTTATTCATTAAGTAAATTTGATTAACTAAAATAAAATTTTCTTTGATGACCTAAATAGGAATAGACTTTATAAAAAAAATATTTTTTTTCCTTGTTTCGAATGAAAACTAAGAGAATTCAAGATTCTAATTCTATACTTGATTTGGTTATGGTAGCCGATTATTCGTGGTAAGGTCGCAAATTCGTGACCGGCGCTGTTGAGTCGTGGGTTCGATTCCTATTGCTACTGAAGACCCGTCATGTGGAGGGGCTGATGGACATTAAATATGTCGAGGCTCAAAGTCCTCACATTGAGTGGTTTTGAAGTTTGGAAAGTTGAGCACTCTCTCAAGTATCATCCTTGTCATTTGACCGAAGTTCGAAAGTACGAGATCCATCAACAATATCTCTCAAGTTTCTTCAGAGTGTGACGTCATTGAAAATCAAATCTAATAAGAAATCGGTACTCGATTTGGACATTGAGGTCCATGACCTTACCATACCACTATTAATGCATAAAAGAGTGTGTTGCCGATATAAATTAATGGACTGTAAATTTAACAACAAAATTTTAATGAGCGAAAACGGATCCCAACCATATGGGATTGCTAAACTTTTCGAACTGAATACAAAGTATTTACACAGTTGGCTCGGAGCAAAATCTATGCAAGGAATTCTCGCCAACTGGCGCCAACAGAGTGAATCAATTACTATTTATAATGTAACTTAATATAATTAATATTAAAAAAATTATTTAAACACTAGAAATAAAAAAATAAGTAATTCGACGTCACAACTGAGTTTGAAAAATTTAAACCATGCCCTCATAAAACTAGTTAAAAATATTTCCCTTTTTATTGAAAAGTAATTGCTACTATCAAATTTTAAGACTAAGAAATCAAAGAGTCAAATATAACGCTTCAATATTTTTTAATGAATGGTTTTTTACCATCCTTTTATGTGACCTGTGTGTGGTGCAGATTGTTTAATTTACACCAAGACTCGCCGAAAAACTTTCTCTTTAGTCACGCTGTTTTAAGCTTTATAAACAACGGGAAGTGTATTTTGTGAGCAACAAAGATCTTTTCTGATAGCTCTCCAAGTCCCCCGTACTTTTTATTTAGTTGCTTATTTCTAAATAGCAGGCGGTTCTTTTTCGAAGTGTGATGGCAGACAGCAAGTGTGGAAATAAACAAGGTTTGAATGCTAAAGGCTGAGAAAAACAACAAGATTTTTTTAAGATACCTGTTTACTCATCGTTATTAATGGCCGGATTAACAACTCCGCTCAATTTGTATTTTTGTGTTTCTTTTTTATAGTACTGCCAAGTTGTTTTAGCAACTAAACTAAGCAATAATAAAATAATTAAATAAGAAAAACATTATTAAAAATAAATATAAAAAATTTTGAAACAATTCAAGAGGAAAATGTAGAAACAATTAATGCATCACATTTAGATGTATGCGTTGATACATAAAAAAAGAAGAAAAACTATCTTTCGTTATATTTAAATTTTATTCTTTATAGATAAATTTTTTAAGCAATTCGAGGATTCTTGTTTGTCGGATGATATTGCGTTATCGTAAGCCACCTCCATAAAGTACCCAAAACATCTTAATGGAGTATAGATCGAGAGAACGTGCACACACACACAAGTCGTTGAATAAATACCCTTCCTGCTCAGACAGTTCTCAACAGTGTCTGTTCGATTACATGTTGCGTTGTTGTCCATGAAAACAAATTTATCACCGGCAGGACCAAGAAAAAGACGAAAATAAGACAGCAAAATTTGATTAATGTATCATTGGCCAGTATTAGTCAAATTTTGAGCCCAAATAGGGGCCTGAGGACATTGACCATGCTCATAATATGATATTGCATATAGGATATAGGTCATTTTATAGGTTATATAATTCCGATCCATAAGTGGTACCATTTTCATTCTACTTTGTGAATCAGACCTACATTATACTCCAGATTATCTATCGTATTATGTACACTAACGCGGGACACGTTTAAGAAGTATTGATTGTTATAACCATGATGCTTTTATCGAAATAATTTCAGAATATTGTGAGCTGCATATGAATTAACAACATAATCGATTACTTTTTTAGCAAATAAAAGATGTTAAAAAGCAAAATCATCAAGCAAGTGAACTCAAGAATAGGCAAATTTTACCCGCGATGTAGAACACTATGAGTTTTAAGGAGAAACCTTTGTAATCTTCTTTATGGAGGAGATTATTGGTCAAAATGACACATCTCTTAAATGATTTATGACCGTGAATGCGATGTTGACAATATGACAGCAAAGGAGGTTATGTACAGGCTGGCCTAACGCAATCCGTTCTACATGAAGTTATAGGAGTGTCCTGAAATGTCCTTTTCAGACTATAAAATAGGTATTAGAAAACTGAAATTGCTAGTTGACCTGTTTGGAGACGTAATCGCTTACATGCACTAATCCAAAGTCCAGGATCGATGTTTAACATTAATGGCCAGAAGAAACTGTAGCATGGACACAGCACTGCAGCAGAATCTTCAGAGATTATTGATCTCATACCTTGGAATTCATCTTAATTGGATTATACGCTCTGAAACCTACGATTCGAGCACCTCGTTAACAGTGGGTCATAGTGATGCTCACAAAGAGTACAATATTACCATACTTTGGAAAGCGATGAATGGAGTAGAAATTCTTTCTTTAGTGTATAGTAGTGGCATTCATATTGTGTTCTACGGCACACCTGTATTTGCCTCTGGGTGCCACGAGTTACAATAAGAGATCACAAAGAGAACTATAAATGTGAATGCAAAATGGATCCACGTTCTCTGTGAAATTTGTATAACCACAAGTATCTAAAGATCAATCCCAGTCATTAAGAAACTGAAAATTTAATTTATACATGATAAAACATTACATTTAGCAATACTTTTTAAACTATTATTATAACATAATAAAAGAATATTAAAACGTTCTTTCTTTATGTGTACTAACAACCATACTATGAATATTCTACTGTTTACTATCCCGGGTTCCACGAAATAATTTTATACTCGTTAGTACCATGTTTTGAAAAACTTGTAACGGGTCTATCCACGAGCCTCTTACTAATCCTCTTGGGGAAAAACTATTTCCTTTAAATATTGTTCTATTAAAAAACTTTCTCCCGAAGAAGACACGGTTTATGTAAACGAAAGATGATATTTAAGCCTTAACTTTTAGTACGCGGGGTTAGTGGTGAGGAGCTAGAAGTAAATAGTTAAGTGGTTAGCAGAAAGTAGCTGTGAGCTAGTCAAGAGTGGCTCGACGATTAATTGATGAATAATTAGATTGCTAATTGACGAATGATGCCAATAAGTTAAATTAGATTAATAACGACCGGAGGTCGAGTAGCTGAGAACAGAATTACGGTAATTTTGACCGTAGATAACCAAAACATTCTAAGAGTACGATAACTGAATTATAATTATAAATATTAAGTATCATTTCTACCGGGCTTTTGTTCCTATACTTAATAAAAGTGTGCATTTCTTAACCTGGGTTGTTAAAAATTAAGTGAAGGTATAATAAATAAGAATTGTACTGATTATGGCTGATCTTTATTCAAACCTTCATACACCGATAAATTTGACAGAGCGTTTATCCCAAACTGAATAGTTTTCTAATCTAAAATGAACCTTCCTTCATTTTTGGAAGAAAAGAAACCCCCACCTATAGTGAAGGAAAAGGCACAACGCATCGACTTATTAACTGATTAGACGTTAAAATAAAAATTTAAGCAAGAATAACTCCTAAGTTTTATGTTGCAAATTAATCCAAAATACACAGAGTTTCACACGCAGCTATGAACATTTCAATGCCATTCAGAACAATGTATTTAAGTGAAAAATAATTTTCAACGTGAGTGGCTACAAAAGCAATATATAAAAAGTAGACTTTAACAGTTTGTGTAAGAAATGCAAGAACATATTCCAGTTATAAAATATAATCCATGATTAGGGGAAACTTGGATCATGAACGATTATTATTAATGAGTAAATTATATTAAAATTAGATTTAAATTTTTAATAACAAATACAATATTTTTTTAATTTCCCTTACATAAAGTATCTATAACCTGTCGATCTACTTCAAATATTTTAAGATATATTCTCTTAAGAGAAAGGGTTCCATGGGGGATGTGGTTCCATGAAAACACCTTATAGTTCTTAAGTTCTGAGTCGAAAATCTTTGGAGACCACTAGTGTATAGTATACGATTTATAGTCTACAGATAAGAATTTTATAGACTATCGAACCTCTCTAAATAAAAATACTTGGATAATAATATTCACCTACGTAATTTTTCTGTTTATCCAGTTATAATAATACGCTATAATTTCAGTTTGTTACAATTTTCTAGTTTTAATCTTTAATGTTATAAAAATAGCATTCTAGTAATACTTTATTCTCATGTTGCAAAAATAAATAGACAAAAAATTATAAATAGTACGCAAGTACTTTGCATTTATTGATGAAGGGATTTGAAGATTTTGGGATATTCAGCTAAGTGGCATAAATTCATCGTGTTTTTAAATCGTAATAAAAATGAAAATTCAAAGAATTGCAAGATTTATTTGCTTAACTGGTTTTTCAATTCTCCGATATTTACTGTAATATTTTTCTGGAGACAGTAGAGAGAGACAAATAGTAGAGAAAAAAAGTACAGAGAGAGCATAGAGAGACAGAGATAGAATAGAAAAAGAGTAGAGAGAGACAGAGATAGAATAGAAAAAAAGAGTAGAGAGAGACAGATAGTAGAGAAAAAGAGTAGAGAGAGAGAGCATAGAGAGTAGAAAAAAAGAGTAGAGAGAGAAAAAAAGATAAAGTAGAGAAAAAGAGTAGAGAGAAAGAGTAGAGAGAAAGAGTAGAGTAGAGAGTGGAGATACTAAAGAAAAAGTGTAGAGGGAAAGAGTAAAGAGAGACAGAGTACATAAAGAGTAAAAAGAGGGAGTACAGAAAGAGTAAAAAGGGAGAAAATAGAAAGAGTAAAAAGAATAGAGAGAAAGAAAGAAGAAAGAATAAAGAGAATAGAAAGAGAGAGAATAGAAAGTTAGAGAAATTATTGCACAAGGCAAATAAAAATCAGAAATCATTTTAAAGTCAGAAAAATCAAAGTTGAAATTTAAAAAAAAAAAGAAACGATCAATCGAGTCGCGAAATGTAGTCTAATTTTTATTAAGGAATGATAAATTAACAACAGTGTGTTTGAAATATATCGAATAATTGCTTAAAATAATTTTAATAGGGAAAATATCAGAAAGTTAACACACAAAAGTAAAAAATAAATAAAAGTAGAAAAAATACTTCGATAAAGAGCTTTCCTATAAGAGTTTAAATAGAGGTTAACAAGAACTTAGAAAATAACTCATAAAACACAATCGAAATTGAGTTAAATAAATGTTAAGCACAAAAAACAAATATTTTATAGTAATATCTTTACGACATCCAGAAATCTGAAGACTGTTAAGTTTCCAGTAACACAAGAATCTGCAATTCTTTCTATAAAGTGTTTTTTTTTTATTTACAACGTATAAATTAACCTGAAGCAAATCACTTGGCAATCCTTTCAGATAGCAAATTAATATCACATTAGTTAACTTCAGGAACTCATCTAATACTTTATTTAGCTCAACTTAGCTGGGATAGAGGCAAATTTCCAACAATATTACGCCTCCGTCAATGCGCTAGAGTAATCCAAGACGTTTTCCAAACAAACAGATAGAGTACACTTAATTATTTTAGATTAGTCTTCTAAAATCTCAAATTTAAATCCCTGTCTGTGGTGTCCCCTTTCGTCTCGGTTAATCTACTTTTTTAAAGTAACGGATGTAAATGTATATTTAAAATGCTGAGTATAGATTTAGTTTACAAACACACGCATAATTAAAAGGCGGGAAATGTACGGTGATGAGACCAAGGCTCATGCATTCAGACGAATGAAATTGCTCAATAAATTAAACAAGCTAATTTTTCATAGCTAAGCTGCTTTATACAAGAGTTTACAGCCGCAGAGTGCTTTTTTTATTAAAGTTTGTGATGGTGTATGCTGTAGAGCATAGATTTACTCTAGTCATTCTCTTTTGAATTTCTTCTCTTTTCCGTTAGATAAAAATTTTGAAAAATATGACACTTTTTACTTATCAACTATATTCACTTCAGTTTGGCATTTCTTTCCAGGCAATGTACGTACTTTGTATATTGTGATAGGCATAAAAGTTAGATAAGTTTATGATCCGTCTTATAGTTCAAAAATACTGAATTACTTCTTAGGTTTTATTTATAAATTAATAAAAATTTTGATGGGAAAGAACAAAATAGAAAAGAACAAAATAATTAAAATAATTGGAAATAATTGTCGTCTACAAACATGAAAATTTCCCAATTTTTAAATTAACTCTGAAAATTGCTTGATGCAGAAAAAAATCTGAATATCTATTAAGATTTTTTGATAGTATAACAGTATTTAAAATTTTTTTCTCGAGTGCTCACAATTCAGTATTATTAGCTTCATTAATTTCTCTCGAATTTTTGCAATTGTATAAAAGCTACTAATATATTTTGGACGGTAAATAGCCTTAATAAAAACACTCTAAAAATTTAACTCAGTAAATTAGTAAAATAAATAAAAAATATAAAGACGTGTGTACGATTCTATCAATATGTATGCTATTTTAACCCTTTATTAGAAGAAAAATCAGCCAAAATGAAAAAAAAAATATTTTCTCAAGGCAGTACTGCAAAAGAAAAAAAAACTACACATACAATTTTACTTACCTTAGAGATTCATACCTTATTACAAAAAATTTAATAAATCGTGCATGCATAATCAAAGAATAATTTTTTATAGTTGGATCATTGATTTTAAACCAAGTTTTTTTCATAAAATATGAAATTATGGAGAACAGACAGCTCTACATTTCATTGAACTCAAATTCTATAAGTTTCGCAAATATTTTTTGGGAAAGTATACTTTTTCTTGAGACCTACATACAACAGAGAATGACTTTATAATACTTTAAAATATATGTGGCGGCAAATGACTGTGCCAGAATTCAAACTGCCCTAAGATATATAAATCTATTGAAAAGCATTTCGTTAATGGACGGAAAATGTTAAAATATCTGTAAACGTGCTTATCATTTCAAAAATAATTTTTAAAAATTAAATTCAAACATCTCTCACACCCTTATCCTAAAAATGGAAGGCTATAAGTAATTTACATCGATAACTGAATCACAAGGAAGTTTTTAACATTTTTGTCACTGTCTTGATACTTTATTAATGAAATATATTTCTTTATAATTAATGTGAAAAATTTACTACCAACAATTTACTTCCGCAATATATTTTAAAAATATTAAAAAAAATTTAATAATGAAAAAAATTTTAAATTTTATTTGTTTCAAATTTTTTTATTATACAGAAATTTTTTATAAGAAAAGATCAATTAACACTACTAATTTAAAAAAGAAGCAAGAAAAAGAAAAGGGACCATGTCTATAGTATTTACATAAATTCAGTAAAGATTCCACAGAACAAGATCCAAAACACAACACATTATAAAAAATGTTTGACAAACGTCATGAAAATGAGATACAGAAGTATAAATAAGTAGTTATGCTGCAGCCAAAAGCGAATACAAACTTTTTTGGAGGACGAAGCGTGTAAAGTTTTGATGTCGTCTAAGAAGTTGATGACCTGTCAGGGGAATCTGTCATGTACATAATGCATACAAATTTTTCTTTCTTTTTAAACGAAAAAGAGAAGGATGGAACAACATCTTGCGCCTCATTAAACTCTTTCCTGTATTTCCGGAAAATAAGACTTATGTCTCCACTTCTGTTTTTACATCTCGATAAAAACGAGATAATTTTACTATGATAAGAACGAAGAATGGGAAGAATAATGCATACAAATTCTGCTCAATTCTTTTAGAAAGTTATTTCTGCTATTTTAAATCTTGTTAAATTTTAAGACATGTTTGATATTTCTTAAGGTTTTCAAAAAATTAATAGTGCATGAAATGAAACGCACACAAAAGAGAAATAATACAAAAGAATTCACTTGCTTATTTTTACAAAATTATAATTTGATAAGATGCTACACCCATGATATATTGATAAGATCAGATACGTCTTACAAATATTTCAAATCTCTGCTCACGAAAATTTTTTAGAAATTATCTGTTCTTTCAATAAAAATGGTGAATAATGTACAATAAACTATTCATCCACTTTTAAGAAGTATTTTAAGGTATTTTAGTTTGAATATTACAGGAAAAAATGTATGTAAAACATTTAATATATAAAATTGAAATTTATATGAAATCGAATAAGATTCAACGTGCACGGATGAGAATTCTAAAATTTACAACCAATCTAATTTTATGGAAAGTCGTGTACCTCCAATTTACAATTATTTGAAAGAATAATAACAGTTCCCTTTTTAAAAATTAATTTATTGCTTTTTATACAGATAGAATGTTTAAAATAACCTCTTCAAAAATTTTCAAGCAGAAACATTTAAAACAAGGCACCACTTAAAGAAGATGCTATTAATTTGACAAAATTGGAGAGTAAGTAAAATTTTAATTAAAAAAACTAATGTTGTAAATAATACTTTAACCATTTGACATATTTCCAAAGTAATATTTTTACTATTTTTTTTATAAATGCATGATAGTCAAGAATGTTACGTTCCTATAATTTTAATTTTAATAATTCTGATTTATTTTTGATTTATGTTAAACTATTTAAGATATAATTAATAGCAATCCAGTTATAAACAACAAATTTTTAAAGCAATAAGTTTGCATTAAAGTTAATTAAATATGTAATTACAATACGTAAAGCTAAAAAATTGTTAAAAACAGGGATTTAAGTGTATTTCTTACAAAAATTGAGTCGCAAGAATGCTTTCAGGAAAAATGTAAAATTATAAAGTTTAACAGGAACACTTTTCTAAAGATCATTGTTGTTTTTATTTATATAACGTGTTCCCTTTTAAGGATTTTCATTCAGTTTGTTAAGACTATATATTGTGGATCTTACAAAAATAAGCTCTTGAATACACATAAAAAATCTCTGGAAAAAAATTTTCAGAGCTGTCTTGGATAAATATATAACAATTCAACTATCTCCAAATTATCCACAGTTTTTCCTCATATAATCTTTTAAAGAATATTTGTGAAATTTACGATATTTAAAAAAAAAAGATCGTAAAAGTACTCACCATTTTGGCAACGATGACCTTGATAACCAGGTTGACAAAGACATCGAAAATTATAGCCAGGTCTTCCTCTACCAAGACAACGTCCGGAATTGTAGCACATACCATCGTTGCATTGGGCTAACAGCACAAGAAACAACACAGTCACTTTCAAAGGATTCCAAAAACCCATTTTTGTAAGAATTAATTGATCAGTAAAATTCGAGAAGCAAAAGCTCAATCATATATCGCATTCTAACTTTCGGACAATGGATCTCTAATGGGATTTTTTTTTAATCTGCAAAAATAAAGGTGACAGTTGGAAGGGATTTTAATTATTGTAGCTAATTCTTTTTTCGAAACTGCTCAAAATTTTACAAGAGGCTTAATTTTTTTGTATTCTTGATGTGAAAATCAAATAAAAAATGAATTATTAACAATCAAGACGTGTAATTAAATAGAGACGATTCAAATTTGATAACTTAAGAGCTAAAACAATTTCAAAGCAAAATAATAGATAATCAAAGAACTTGTTTAAGAAGTATTACTTAAACTCTTTTAATTTTAAATTTTGAAGCCTGTTTTATTATATTTTTTAAATCAAAAAGTTAATCCTTTTTATGATTGAATATATGATTTTAAAATTTATAAATTTATGAAAACTTTTTTAAATCAGATTTTTTTGGAAAAAGATGTCTATAAAACTGAAACTATACTATCATCAACAAACTACATTCTATTAAAGCAAACCGGATTATACCTACGCAACAAAACCTAATAAAATCCTAAATAATCTATGCAGAAATCCTGAATTCAACTACAGTACAACACGTAGGTATTTGAAACTATTCCAAATACAACAGTCTATGTCATGTGCGCTAGGAAATGGAATAAATTAACTACAAAGAATCTAAAAGACACAACATGCAAATTTCAATACCGAAACACGTTAAGTCGGTAAATTGGAAATCTGTGATGGAATACTCTTCGAAGAATTGCTAAGACACAACTGAAGCTGAAGAATCACTGAAGAGTATGAATAAAACATGAGTTAACACTAAGTTCAGAAACTGATTTCTCTAGAAATTTACTGGAGAAAAAAAGACACTGTCGATAAGTGTCACCGCTAATAAATGCTACAGATATCCACGAAGATTTTCGAATAGGAGTCTTGGATGGATAGTTGAGGAGCAACTGGTTCTTCCTTCGAGCATTAGGATGTTTAGGAATGATCTGGGAGAACTGATGAAGTTGTTTTGGACCTTGTTCACGTCGCGCTGGTTGCGTCACAGAATCGTGATTCATCAACATCATAAGCAGAAAAGAAACGAAGGGAAGAGAGGGGAAAAAAAGATGGACAACTTGAAGTTTCGTTTTAGAGGATGGAATCCAATCGAAAAGCAGTGTTTAAAAGGGAGAGGTGTTAAAATGATTTATGTCATCGAGAAAAGGCAGATTTTGAGTGCGTTAAATATTGTGAGAGAAATATTGTTTTTAAAGCTAACCAAGTAATGTTTGGTAGTCATAAATTTTTACGTAAAAAATAAGCATGTAAATAATGAAAAACTTTCTGTTTTAAAAAAAATTAACTCTTTAATTTAAATAAAATAGTGAAATCTATGCCATTCAGGAGATGTTTTATAAAATAAAGCCAAAGCGAAATCGATAAAATTAATAACAAGTTCGGAATAAATTTTTATAATAAACTAAATCAAAAAGAAGAGTTTTTTCGCATGAATAATCTTATATCATGTCAGCATTATTGGATACTAGAATTTTGGTGACAGGCATATATGTAATCATAAATGTAAGTAAAATATGTTAGGCATATGTATATACAGGAGATAAAAAAAGGAATATGTATATATAGGGTATGGAAAGAAGAATATGTATATACAGGGGAGGGAAAAAAGAATAGATATATTCAGAGAATAGAAAAAAAAAGAATAGGTATATTCAGAGAATAGAAAAAAAGAATATGTATATAAACAGAGGAGGGGAAAAAAGTATACACACACACACACATATATATATATATACTGAGGCTGGAAAAATATGTATATACAGGGGATGGGAAAAGAATATGTATATACAAGGGATGGAAAAAAGAATATGTATACACAAAGGATAGAAAGAAGAATATATTCAAACATCATTTTTAGTTTTAGAAGGAGATGGAAAACAATGTATATTTGAACTGTTTATTAACTAATAATGAAAAAGAAGAAAACAGTTATATATATATATATATGAAGAAAATATAGCTTATACAGCATACATTATGTTCTTTAATTTGATAATATGAATAAAACAATAGTTTTATTCATATTATCAAATTAATCTTAACAAAGATTAAAAGAAAAAATGGGAGAAACCATTAATTTTTAATTCCAATGACTTAAATAAAGTATTGAATAAACTTAAGCCAAATGTAAAAATAACCAAACATTTCAAAGTTTTGTTTATAAATATTATTAGTTTAAAAAATAAACTCAAACTTACATTTCACGGAGCCATTAATATCCCCGTTCAGTTGATAGTTTT
This sequence comes from Trichonephila clavata, assembly GCA_019973975.1. Lineage (NCBI taxonomy): Eukaryota > Metazoa > Arthropoda > Arachnida > Araneae > Nephilidae > Trichonephila > Trichonephila clavata. Next base: position 603,901 of record BMAO01008195.1, read on the forward strand.
GTAATAGTTCTTGTTTTTCTCTACCGGTTGGTCTAATGGCAGGCACATCTCTCTGTAGTTCAGAATTACTTCGGATTGAATTCCTTTTCTTCTCTCTTCTACTTCTTGCAGTCGTGGATTCCTCATCACCTGAAATAATAGATCAAGTTGTGTGCATAACACAATTATTTTCAATAAATCTATCAGTTTTTATTAATATTTTCAAAATTAGGCCAATTGACTTCTTTTGAGTCGATAAATTCACACATTTCCTAGAGTAGTGTAAATGTTTAGATTCTTAATAGTAGTTTAACAAAGTGTTTAAAGTAGTTGCTAAATGATGGCACTTGCAAAATAAAAGTTTTTTTAATATAAAAAACTATACGATAAGCAAACATATTTCAGAAAAACAATGGTGTTATATACTAAAAGGGTATATAATAAAACACCTACAAATATAAAGAAATATTGCATTTTAAAATCATGTCTTATTTGTTTGTGTTTCTTTAACTAGTGGAAGATTAAAATAATTTTATGAAAAAAAATTCAAACTAAATACATAAGTACTTAGAAAGAAAAACAACACAATTATTGCGGGATTATCAGCTTGCGCGAAAAATACACACATTCGAAAGAATAAACACAAATCAATAACTGCAATTTATTGATTATGGGTGTTGCACATTAAAAGGACAAAAAAAACGATCAAATTTATGAAAAAAATACGTAGTAAAAATTACAAATCATTAGCAACAAAAATTACTCAGATCGCATTATTTTGTTGTCATCTAGTGTCTTGCATGTTTTAAGGTACTCAGTGCTTTTCTTCAATGAATTTTTATTTTTATTTTACTGTTTTTTCCAGGAAAATGTGATTTTTTTTAGTATTCAAAAAACTTATCACAAAATTAAAATTTTATTCAGAAGTCTAATATATAAAATCATATTTTGTGTTCTACTAATAAAAACAATCCCACATGTGGATTTCTGTGTGGTTATTTCGATTACTTAATATTACTTTTTCTGCTTAGAAAAAGAATTATTGTACTGTTAAGTGCAGAATTTTTTACTAAGCATGGAACTAACAATCGAATCAAGAATGGTTTCTCTAGAATTTGAGTAAAATCGCACAGATTTTTTTTCTTTTTTGCAGTTTATAATAATTATAAGAATTGTATTAGCGGAATGTGAAAAGAAACGTATTTATGCGCAACGTCATACCACGACCCATTAAATTGTGCAGAAAAAAGTAAAAAGGGGCTTCTTCGTTGCCCGTAGTTCAAAGGTTAAAAATCCTAAGAGTAAAATTGGTTATTATTTTGCTTAAAAATATGCGTAATAATTTTTTTAAATAATTTTTTAATTTTAATTGCATGAAGAGCTAGTTCAGCGTAGATGAAAAATGAGGAATAATTTTAACAGCATTTAAAAATTAAAAATACGCTTTTAAAAACAATGGTGTCATATTAATAAAATTTCAATAAATCATATAAATACCTTGAATATATACTAAATTTGACGCCAACTCATATTTGAAAATTAGTCATGATAATAAGAAGTGCTTTTTTTTTCTTCATTCGAAAAATCTTCTAAAATGGTAAACTATTTTTTAAAGTTGATTTTAGAAAACCGAAGGCCTTTAAAAAGCATTGTAAAATTAACTTCGTATTGGTATGTCACCACTCCTCAACTAAGGCGGTTCTCTAACAGCAATTGAAAGAAAATACATGAAGTAACGCCTCGGAGGTTGCAGTTAAATTGAAAATTAGGGGAGCGGCCACTTTCGGCAGTGCAGTATAAAATGGGTGAAATGGAAGGTTGTCCTTCGTGAAAAAAATGTTAGAATGAACGCTGAGATTTCTGGAGAAAAGTTATTTCTATGGGCGAGGGTATAAATTCATTCAGACAGATAGGACTATAGATGGGCAAAGAAAAGAGGAAATATATAAATGAACTCTTGAACTGTAATCATTTCATCCTTGCAGCATTAGGGATTTCCAAAATAAATATGAATTTATTACTTTTTGTCCTTCGTGGCATGGCAAATTTAATGACAAGTTGTGTAAAATGCGATAAATATGCAAATATTGAAAACCAGAGTGCCATAAAAATGAATATGCATGAAGAAATAATCATGTGCATTTTAAATAGCTGCAATAACATACGCATTAGAGTGTCACATAATTATGGTTTCAAGGAAAGAAAATTTTGTTAATTTAAAACGTAAATAAAAGGCTTAGTGTATTTATAATTTTTACAACCAAATTTATACGGTCAAAAAGTTAAATTTGCAAAAACATTTCCCGAAGCTAAAAACAAAACTTCAATATTCATATTATTGATTGATTGATTTTAGACTACTGTAATACAGATTCATAATCAGAACGATACTTCAATGAGTAAAATAAAATATAACAATTCACATAAAACTATTCTTAACATTTTTAAACTGATATCTGATATGTAGATGAATTAAGACTTTGATATTTATTTCTTTAAAAATCAACTATTTTCTATAAATTCATCCAGCTACAATTCTTATTTTGAAGATCATTTGGGTAATTTTAGTGGGAGTAAAAATACTAAGACATTAGCTCTTATTTCATGCTGTTAAAATAATCTGTCAAATTTTACTTTACATTTCATAAATTAATGTGAATGCCTTCGTTTCTATTATTGGAAACAGAGATAGAGTTCGGTTAGTAGAATAGCAGCATTATACAATCAATGGATAAAGCCAATGGATTTGTGCCTACAAAGACTTACTTGTAATGGGTCTAATGAACACTAAATCTGTAGGGGCTCGTCACTTTGGCCAATTAACTAATAGGTATGGGCCTCGTACATACAAAGATTTACTTGAAGCGGGGCTAAATCAAGTTAAATTTGCTGGAGTTAAGACCAGGGCTTCGAACCAGAACTGAACCGAAAACCGAGAAAAATCGTTATTTTGGTCGGAGTGAAAACCGAAACTGAACTGAAAAAAATATCAGTTTATTTCGGTTCGATATATTTTCAGTCATTTTGTTACTGCAACCAACTTATCAATATTTTCTAATTTAACATCAACCATATAATTACATTTTTGCTTACAATAGAATTATATTTTTATTACAAATAAGAATATACATAAAATAAAATTAATCATTTGGAACTGAACCGAAAACCATTATTTTTGGCGGAACTAAAATCGGAACTAAACCGAAAACCATTATTTTTAGAGAAACGAAAAAAATTATTGTTCGAAGCCCTGGATAAGACTTGTCCTTTTGGCTTTGAGGGAGGTTGAATGTTTATTTACGTCGCACTACGAAGCTTCATGAGAGCCAATAGGCTACGGACCTTATAATTTTGAACCTTGGTCAAGTGACTAGGACGAATACTTGAGCGGCGTGGTGTTTAAGAGAAGAATGAGAAGCCAAGTGAGGTAATGTTCTCAATCGTGGTTCAGAATAACGAGGTCTGTCAGCTATAAACCTATTGCTGCGCGTAGTAAAATATGAAAGCATCATTACGCTTAAAATACTTTTATTAAAGCTTTTAGATGAATCTGAAGTTTATCTCAAACTTATACTTGCTGTTAAAACAGCAAATATTAAACATAAACACAAATATTGAAATAGCAGCTATTAAACAACATCACACAGTTTTGTTTTACTCTTGTGTCTTTTACACATTTTATATTCTGACATAATTTCTCTCAATGTATGTAATTTCTCTTTATGGATAGTGTATAAGGCGATTCCACTCAGAAATTTTCCCAACTAATAAGATTTTCCTCTATCTCTTATCTTAATCTTTTCAATCTTCGAGCGATCTGCAGTGATTTTTGAACAATAAATAAATTAAATTAAAAATTTTAAATTACATATTCAATAGTTTTAAATCCAACATTTCCCAATACTAACTAATATTAAGTATTTAACTGTATAAGCGATGAGCATTATGAAGTTTAACTATATTTTAAAACTCATTCTATGACCATCTAATGTAGCTTTTTCTAGTATCATTATAAGTCATTTAAAGTCGAAATATTTCATGTTTTACTAAATCTTATTAATTGTCTTCAGTGATTTCTCTCCATAACGATCGTTTTCTTTGTTTGAAATTCATATAACGCAACGTATTTTAAGAGACCAATGAATCTTTTACAGTATGAGAATTTTGTAAATTAATGACTGTTTAAACTACAATAATAATGATAAAAAAATACATAAAATTTTTCTGATATAGTTATGATATCTGCAGGATAAAAATTTTTTTCGCTGGATGAATTAATTAAACTTGAATATACACAAGAAAATTATATGGGTTTATTCCTTTTAACTCTTGTAAAATCAATTACAAAGCATTAAAATATATTTGAATAAAAGTTATTACATCATATCCTACATTAAATGATTTCTACATATGTCGTATTTCTGTAAAGTTAAGCAGATACTAAATTTTAAAACACAAAATTTCGCACAAATGCCATTACAATGATGTTAATTTTTATCATTTACTCCAAGTACAAGTTCAGTGTAATTAAATTTCCAGAAGTTTGTGCTGTTATTTCATTTCACATATACAATGAAAATTAACCCAAACATAAAAAAAAACCAAATGCCATTCTGAATTAATTTTAAATCTATCTCATTTCGTATTAATAAATCAAATTTATATTTTTCAACAAGAGCAATAACATTTAAGCAGGAATTTACATTCTAATCGTCCTTTGCTGATTTTAATTCCCTTTAGTGAAGCGAGGCCCTCGAATTTCGAAATTCCACATCGTCGATATTAATCTCAATTCTAATTGAGAATGCTCTCCTCTCATCCAGAAATTCTGCACTATTGATGATGAATGCAGAAGTTATGCGAACATTAATTAGTATATTTGACTCTAATGCCAGATCTTCTTTCATTAATATCATTCACATTCAGTAGGAGGCTTTTGAATCATTTTTATTTTATTTTTTGGAAATATATTTGATATCCACCTAATTTAATTATTCAACGTAAATACATAGTAAAATCAAATAAGGGAGCTGTTCAGCACATCATGTGAAGCGTAAATTAAATTAATCTATACTATTTTGATATACAGGGTGTTTCATATTGAATGGGACAAAAAGAATAGCGCAGTGTGACTGACGTAATGGATTTATTCAGCCGAAACAAATTTATTCTACAACTACAATTATACAAGTTTTATTTGGCAACAGGGAAAAATTATCGAATGATGAACTCTCCGCTAGAGGTGCTGTTAAACAAAATGTCGTCCATGCAGGAGAAAGCTCACTGCGTTTTCGAATATGCCAAAACCTCCTCGGTAACTGTTGTGTAAAGAAATTTTCGCACGAAATTTCATAAAGAACCACCGCATCGGCATAACATAAGCAGGTGGGTGAAGCAGTTCCAGGATACCGGCTGCTTATGCAAGAACAAAAGCCCAGGACGAAAAGAAACAAAACCCGAAGTGATTGAAAGAATTAGTGATTCGTTTTTACGGAGTCCCTCAAAATCAACGCGACGTGCAGGTGCAGAACTGGCTGTCCCTTACATAACGGCGTGGCGTGTTTTACGGAAGCGTCTCCAATTCAAGCCGTACAGATATCAGATGGTCCAGGCTATAAAACCTACTGACAAACCATTGCGTAAGAATTTCTGAGTGAAATTTCAAAAAAAGCTCGACTTGAATGGTTTCGAGAACACACTGGTGTTTACCGATGAAGCCACGTTCCACTTATGTGGCAAAGTTAATCGCCATAATTTGCGACTTGGGCACGGTAAATGTACATAATTCATATTCAAATTGGCATATTCGAAAACGCAGTACGCTTTCTCCTACATGGACGACATTTTGTTTAACAGCGCCTCTAGCAGCGAGTTTATCATTCGATAATTTTTCCTTGTTGCCAAATAAAACTTGTATAATTGTAGTTGCAGAATAAATTTGTTTCGGCTGAATAAATCCATTACGGCAGTCACACTGAGTTATTCCTTTTGTACCTTTCAATATGAAACACCCTGTATATATATATATATATATATATATAGCCCAGTGTATATGCACATTACTTTTGAAGGTTGACTAGTCACAAACTTTGTTTAAACCTGCAATCTTGGTTCCTAAGGCCAAGAGTTTGCTATTGCACGACTGTGGCTAATGTTTCTTACTGTCTTGATTGGTTATACTTAGGTTTATAACTATTTGTATACATCATTATGGATTATATATAACTATTAATACTTGTGTAAAGAACCATTTACATGAATTTGTAAATTTATCTATATGTTGTATTATCTTTATATGTTGTATTATCTATCCACGTATTATTTGTATCTATTTAGTTAGCACACAATTCTATTCTATTCTATGGACCCCCACTTCCAGCGAATAACCAACGTTCATATTCTGAAATTCGTCTAAGAAAATAAATTAATTAATACATAGAACTGTTCTCAAAAGAAATCAAGAGGAGGGATAGAAGCTGAATTTATAAGCTACTGTAAGTATAGAAAATAACATTGCTCTCTTTTTTTTATTATTTGCGAACTCAGATTTATACTTTCAGATACTTTGAGTTTGGATTCAAATTCAGTCATCCTTCAATCAAAGGCTTACTTTTAATACTTAAAAGTTTAAGAAATTGCAATATAGTTTTCCTGATAAAAAAAACTTATTATAAATTTAATATGAAAACAGCCGGCGTTTGTATTATTGTGATGAGGGAATAAATCAAGAGACATTGAAAAACTCAACTTGTTTTCATTCAATCTAATATCTTAATGCATTAATATCTTAATGAAAAACACTCAATAGAAGTGAAATAAATCTTGAATCTTAACTAATAATAAGGGTTCTCTTAACTTTAAATGATAATATGAACCACGGCCACACAGGATCCAAATCTAGTATAATCCCAAATAGCAGTCATATACAAAACTCCAAGAGTTTTTAACTTAACTCGCCAGTTCTAAGCTAAACTCAGTGGCACAACAGACCATGAGGGTTAAGGCCTACTGTGCCCATCTCAGTATACGGGACCTTTGAGCGCTGAGGTGCATGATCAGATGTCCCGATTAGGTGGTTAGTCTGAAGCGAAACTCCAAGTGTTTAGTCCTCAAGCAAGCTTGGTACTCATTTATCGACCACTGAAGGGATGGAAGGCTGAGTCGACCTTGCCCAGACCTAGGATAGAATGCCAGACCTGTGGTGGGAAACGCGATACGCTACCACTCGGCCACTGGGCCTCACTCGCCAGTTCTAATAACTAATACTCAAATACACTCTTTCTCTCTCCACATCATCTTTTACAATTACACACACATACACATAATCTCCACATCTTCTCTTACACAATTACACAGTCACCACATCTTCTCTTACAATTTTCATCTCCATATTATCTTTTACAATTACAATCTCCATATTCTCTCTACCAATAACAGTATCTACGTCACCTACCTTCTAACTTCAAATGACTTTAAACAGCAAACTTTAAAATAGGTCTTTAAAATAGATTTTCCTAGAGGTAAGTTAAAGGAGACCCGCTTTAAATTTTTACCTGCTTCGAAATTATCTATTTTAAAAATTCCAATCCTGATCTACTTATGCAGTTCGAGAAATAAACCAGATTTTACAATTTGGGAACAGTCATATAAATCGAAACTAGAGGATATGGTTCATTATAATTATCAACATAAATCAAGAAATGAAATTCAAATCATTGGTAAAAATCGAATCAATACCTTTAAATAGTGCAGGAGTTCTTAAACTTTTTGGAGTGACGACCCTATTTTCTTAAAAATTTTATGTTGCCTATGTACAAACAAATAAAATAAATGGATCTTGATTATATTTCAGAAACAATATGTTAAACTATTCCTTAATGGCAAACAAATTGTTTTATGCAAAAAAAAAAAAAAAAAAAAAATCAAATATCTTTACATTTTTTGTGACTTCAGTTGCAAGTCACGCGACCCCATTCGGGGTTGTGACCCCCAGTTCAAGAAACATTGAAATAGGGGGAAACCATGCTAAATAAAACAATGAAATTTAGAGCGAACCTCGTGACTTCAATGCAAAATTTCAACGTTATAAAAACATCTTTTCTTATTTACTAATTTTTATGTAATGATTATAAATTGATGCTATGAGCTTACGATATGAAATTTGAAAAAAAATTAATTAAAATCTCACATTTTCTGAGGAAAATCTACTTCAACTAAATCGAACAGCAGAATATACCAATCCATTAATCACCTTCTTCGAAACCTTTCAGCAATTACGTTTTCCACGAATCGGTCTGAATGCGCAGATTCAACCTAATCTTTAATGCATTGATAGTCTCATTCCCGAAACAGTCTCGCACTTGAGAGCCTGGCTGTTGAATTCTGATTCCCAATCATTTGGTAATTAAAGAGGCTGCCCGCATAGTTTCCGAGGTAACAAATGACACACGTAGGAAGAAAAATTTCTTTAAGGGTGGTGCAGAAGAATCAATGGACGGATTATCAAGCGCCCATACCAATTAGCTTAAAATTCTAGGGTTAGCCCACGTTTATACCTGCCAATTAACTTGTACCACAACCCACGTGTAGGAATCGAATCCATTTTCAGAGGTCGATATATTCTTAAATCATAAGAATCAACGGAATTATTGACGGCTGTCATTTATTCTAAGTTGCATATAAGGAGGTAGTTACATCTGATAAGTATAGAGGTAACCAATAATTTAAGGGTACCTACACGAGAATTCGTGTCTCTATGAGAAGATGGTAAGTATCCAAGAGAGAGAGAGAGTAAAGTTCTCTCCAATTAATACTTCTCAAATATGTTATGAATATCTTTGCCAGATCTAATTATTACAAGCTGAAGGTGGCATTTTTTACAACTTTAATTGTAACAGGTGATGTATTTAAATTCTTGGTACGTGTAAGTAAATATTGCATTGCCCTTACTAATTATGATTATACTTGATGACTGTGGATAATATTAAAGCAATTAAAGAATATTTAAAGTGAAGAAAGCATGGTAACATCTAAAGATGGTTAAATATATGATTTATAGATCTGTATGAAGATGTTAAGTGTTAGATTCTTCAGAATGTATTTGGAAATGTACTCTGCTTAAGTATTAGTATAATGTAAAAGAGAATTGTCATGGCAGAATATTTGAGTTGCAGTGAAGAATGAGTAATTATCTAAGCTTTTGATATGATGTTGTTGGTAAAAATATAACGTAGCAAAAGCATTAAGCTATTTAATGGTGTACAGATAAATATTCTTATAATAAGAAGGCATTAACGAGTTTTCTATGCAAAATATGGATTATTAATTATACTTAATAGTGGCAAAAATAATTACGTTCTAAATCTCAATTCAGAAATATTTTTTAGAAAGAAATGCAGCATCTAGCATAAAATTTAGTCTCTTGTGAATTTGATATTACTAACATTGCTATATATGCATTTTTTCTTATATTAGTATATTATTTCCTAAACGCCAGCTGGATCCAGTATGTTTAAACAATAACTATCGGTAGTTCGCGAATTTTGCTTGGTTTATTGATAATTTATTATCATCGCACTTCAAAGTAACACGAGAGAAATTAATTTTATCTTGTAATCGGTAATGCTTGTACAATGACAAATGTATTCGTTAGGTCTATATTGGGATTTTTGATGTAAGGAAGTTCAAGAAATATATTTTGCTGTGGTGCATATATATTTTTAAGAATAATCTTATCAAATGTAAACAATTCATCATATCCATAACAAATAGAAATTTAGTTATTTATCATCTAGTTAAGAGCAAAAATTGGCAGGAAATTTAAAGGTTAATAATATACTAAAAGATTATTTTATTTTGAAACTTACAGATACCAAATAAGTACGGTAAATATTAAATGAAATAGGTCTATTCTTAAAATGTGTAATCATAGCACTGAACTTTCAAAATGAAATGAACATTTTATTCTCACTCCTCATATTTAAATATTCAGAAAAATAAATAAGGGTTTTCGTAACACATACAACTTTTTTTATCATTTCTTAAAATTAGTGAGGTTTGGACTAGTTTTAAATAAATATATATATCAATAAAACTATGAAAATTAAGTAATATACTCGATACGATACAATTTAATTCTCTCAATTTAAAAACAACATAAACTATAAGATTTAATACAGAAATAAAAGCTAAAATAATAATATATTTCAGAGACAAACATTAAATATACTTTTTGAAATGCGTATTTTTGTATATATAAAAACAAAATATATATGTGAATTAAAGTACCACATTCCATAAAATTCGATTAGTGCAACTGTTATGAACTTAAAATATGAATTTTATACATTAAATAATAAAATTTGTTAATTTTGAAAAGTTCTAAATTTTCATTACATTTGTGGAATAGAAGAACCTACTAATAAACTGTGCAACAGCAATTGATTTTAAAATTTTAATTTATAAACTGATAAAAAAATTTAATTAGTGATTGGTTAATTATTATTTTTTCAGAGCGTGACGAAGTTTACAACATTTTTTTAAAAATCCCGATGGGGAAGCATTCAACTTGTATATTGGGGGGGGGGGGTAATGTTGTTTCTTTGCTTAAACTATGAGATTAATTCATCCATTGTTTACCATCGCATTTAGAAGCAACATGAGAACTATTGGTGTCGGACCTCGTAATTCTGAGAAATGGTTAACTACTGACCGTAATAACATCTAAGTTGGCACTCCATACTCCAAAATTTCTCACCACGCCAACCTGAGGTATTTGATCCTCTCTCTTGGCAGATTTAACACATAAATCAATTTATTAAACTATCAGAAATTGCCGATTACAACTGCATGTACATCTTTATCAGGGGCGTAGTTAACGCCGTATCAGCCGCATCAAAGATACGGGGCCCCAAGCTACAGGGGCCCCAACATGTGTAACTGCAGTACCAATAACAGGGCATTCTATTCTAAAAAGGGCCCGAAGGAGTTTTGATACGGGGCCCACTTAGAACAAGCTATGCCAGTGATCTTTAGATATACAGATTAACAAAATATTTTACATCACCAATTTTATCATATTAATTTACAGCATATATAAATAATCATTAGTAGTTAAAATTTAAATTAAGAGCTATGTAAAATATATTTTTAATCATCTGCAATCATGCTACATATAGTAATAAGAGACTCAATATTATGAAAACTACATGCAAGTTAATATAAATACAATTGTGAAACAATATACACATATATTATATTTTAGATATCTTTCTTCTCTTATTGCTTACTAAGGTATGCGTTAAAGAAACGTTTAAGCTGTACAAGATCATGATTGCTAGGACCTCCGATTTCGCAAGTGCCATCTCTATAACGAGGTCATTGGAGAAATTGCAATAATTAACTGCATTCAACTGTCAAGATCCCACGCACAATAACTGGCAATAATGTAATGGAATGTGTGCTTAAGTAAACTGACTCCTACGCTTCTCGGCTAGGGAGAAAGCGAATCATAATTTCCAAGAACCGACTACGACAAAATAAAGAAGTCACAAATCCAAAATCAGTTTTACGATGTGCATCGTTATAATTGTGTTCATTGAGTTGAACTAGATAAATGATTTACGATTAGCAGCGTTACAATGTACAAGGTCTTGTGTACTCTCTGGGTTTAATAAGAAATTGGATTTTTTTTTCCCTCTAAATGTTTGAAAAAGAGTGAAACAATTCCCTTGAACTTGCCATTCAAACAGGAACTAATCTACGCCTTCATCTCAAATTAGATATTGCAATTGCAGGGCGAGGTTTTTGCTACCAAGAATCATTTAATATGATTAAGATGGTTGAAAGGGCGTGCTCGCTTATGATTTGAACGGAGACACAAACGGAAATGAGTTGCAAATGCAATAAGATTAGTTAGTACGTGACAAGTAAGAAAATTATGAAGATACAAACGTAGTTTTATTTGTGGTTTGTTATCTGTACCCGAAAAAGAAACCACGAATAAATATTTAAGTAAACTTCATGAACCTTTGTCAATGAGATGTAGTTGAAAATGTGATGCAAGAAGCGATCAAACATTTCAGTTTTATTTGTAAAGGAAATTTGCTATTTTTTCATGACTCAATGTAGCTGTCACGGTATTATGCAAACTGTTTATTGATTTTTGAAAATTTTATTATATATGAAGAGCAAGAAAAGGAAAATTACTTGTACAGTCTCTTTGGATGTCTTAAATTTCAGCCCATTTCAAACTCATATCTTTGTTACATTTATTATAACAAATTGCTGAATACTGCATTAGTATTTAATAAAAATAAAGTTAAAAAGATGGAATCATCTTCATATAATAATAATAAAAAAATTCAAACTATTTATTTACATAAGTCAATCGTTCAAATTATGTTTCTATATTCTGTTAACCCTTAGAGGATTATAAGGTTGCTAAAAGTAAATATTAGTACTGTGTTGACTAATATAATTAAGCGGACTGTAAATTTAATAAATTTTAATAAGCAAAACGGATCCCAACCATATGGGATTGCTATACTTTTTCAACTGAATACAAAAAGTTTGAAACAGTTGGCTCGGAGCTAAATCTATACAAAGGAATTCTCGCCAACTGGCGCCAACAGACTATTTATTTTAGTTTGTTTAGACATAAAATAAATAAAAATTGTAAGCTTGAATCAATGTGTTGGTTCAGTTCGTATCAATGCGTAATTTTATCAGGCATTCGTTTTCATTCGTTCAAATTGCACAAAATTATTTTACCGAATAACATAAAACGTGTGAGAAAACATACCAATATATTAATACATGGCACAAACTGAAATAAGTAATAAAAATAAGAATGTTGTAGCTAATGCCTTCTGATTGAGCAATGTCAGATCGAGACCCACGAAATTCATTCGTGGCAATGGGGTATATATATAGTTTGTACACCACAGAGGAGACAGTCCGATTTAGCTCGGTTCCATTTCAATTTTGAGAGGTAATCAGGGACATCTCACTAATCTTCTCTCTCCTTCCACCAATCTCGAGAGAGAACTTGAGGCTCTCAATATTCCATAATGTTAATTATTAGTGCCAATTGTTTTGACAGTTCATTTTTTCCCTTCTAAATTCTCATTTGTGTAATTGCGCGCAGTAAGCGTTTTGTTTTGACATTCTTTATAAAAAATCAAATAAGAATATAATTAAACACGACTATCACCCATTCTAAAAATGAAAAATGTTTCCCTTATTCATGACAGGGTTCAGGTATTTAAAAATACTCTGCATAATCTTTCCTACTATTAGTTCCCAATCTCCCTAAGTATATTTATATATCTTGTTCAAATTTTCAATCGTTAATAAAGTACTTTTTATTCATCCACTCAAGTTCAAATACATTTTTTTAAACTTGTACTGGATGACACTTGATGTTCAAACAGTTTTTTTTCAAAAAATAATTTATTAATTTAATTTAATTAATTAGTTATATTTTAAGAGATATATTTCAGGCGGTATTATTCCTCAGCACCATTGGATAAAACAGCTTTTGTTAAATTTTTGATGAAGATTTAACTTATCCTGAATAATTATATTCTAGTTATAGACGTCAGTATTCCTTTTACACTGCTTTTAAGATAAATTCGAACCTATCATATTCAACTTTATATATAATGCAATATTACAAACTTAATGTGGTTAAAAAGTTTTTAATGTTAATTAAAGAGATGTTTTACCACTTAATATTGTGATTCTGTCATATGTGTATAATATTTATATTAATTGTAATTATTTAATAAAAAGGAACTAAGATAAAAAATTTCTGTGTTAACCTAAGTAGGTATTGACTTAAAATTTTTTTTAATATTATTTATTCGAAGATCATACGTGGAATTTTCTGAGAACATATCCATTGTGCATATCATCCTATAAAACGTACTTAAAGTTACTTGTAGAACTACTTAGCAAAAGCAGAGTCAATAACCTTTGGCAACCTGATAGGTGTTGCAACGCAGTGTTACCTTTTGCCAAAATAAGTACATATAGGAAGACTTAGGTAATACCATGGGATTAAATTACTTCTGCCTTTCTCTCTTCACCTCTGACAACTTATAATGTTTACTTGCTTGTCAGAATCACCTGATAAGCACATGGGATTCAACTGTTGCAAGAAGCAAAACAAGCCAGCCTGTCAAGAAATTTATCTTTCCCTTGTGAGTGAAGAAAAAAAATCACCTAACCAAATCCAGCGAGCAAACGGGTGACAGAGACTAAAGACTACGTTGCTTTCTTAAACCGTATTTGAAAGCCCTAAAGGAACAAGAAACTCCCCGATGAATTCTTCGAAAGAATCAATTTTTAATGATGTTTTGGTGTAGGAATTTGCCGCTAGTAAAACATTTTTTTTTCGGTGCTTCCTTTGTTTTCTTTGAGTCCAAAATTACGTGTAACATCCAACCTTTTTTTGTCCCTTCGGAGAATAAAACAGTTCTTTTTGATTTGTACCGTAGGGAGGTATAAAACATTGTTTTCGCAACATAAAAAAAAAGTATACGTCTTTGCCTTCCTTTCTAAAAGTAAAAAAAAAAAAAAGTATTTTCTACGTTGGTTGTTAATGTCTGCACATTTTATACAAAATTTTAAATTGGTCTATCTTTTCGTTGTTTAGTTATAGCGGTTTTATTCCTTTATATATGTTGTGCATACTTTGTTAAATTAGACCATAACAATTTTCAAAACACACAATATGGTTCTTTCAGTGTGAAGAAAACTTTAAGTAAAATAGAATATTTTTTTAAGTAAAAAAGCCCTCTCGATCCACTCTTTTATGGTTCTAATACAAGATGTGTAAAATTTACTGATGCAATTTTCATTGTACGGGGTGCCCCATAAATAGCTCTTAAAATCCACAAAACCAGATTCCTCGTTGGGAGTACATAAAAAATTCTCTGAGAAATGAATATCCCATAGTTAACGAGAAAAATACGATGAATAATGATGAATGAATGATGATGCAGCTCCGGCGCATTTCTTTTTTTTTCTTCCTGAACGTGAATGGCTGGATATGGCACACTCCGGCTGCTGGAACGAATGTGGGGGTCCGGTTCTAAGATTGCCACAATCATTGGATTTTAGTCTTTGAGGCCATTTCAAGGAATTGGTATATAGAGGCGCAGTAACTGTGCAAATGGACTTAGTTGCTCGTCTGCATGCTGCTTGTATTTCGGTGGGCACCACACTGCTGAGAATTGTGCCCTCATTCATTCCACTACACACTCAAGCCTGCTTCGATATGGACGTGGTTCACTTTGAACATTTGCCTTTATAAATATTTGCAAATACTGCTGTTTTTGTTGTCACTGATCTATTCGGATTCTTCTCACTGACAATCCTCTTGGGCAAAAATGGGTCTTTAAAATTTAATTTATTGAAAGCCTTCCTTCGAAGAAGATGCGACTATGTAAATTAAGACTTGTATATAAAGATATTAAACTTTCGAGTTAGAAATTAGAAAGAGAGAGAGAGGTTAGACTGCTACGGCTAGCAGGGATTGATTAAACGTGAAGTGAGGCGTGAATACTTTGCAGCTGATTATTATAATATTAAAGTTGACGATTTGTCAATTAGGAATCAAATTAGATTAGATCACTAAGAATTTGAAGGTATTGCCTAGACATAAGTTATCTGTTTACTTAATGTCTTCTCGTATCTCGTCTGCCTCGCTATTGTTTTCCATATTTGGTATTTGGGAGCATCTCTTAACTTTGGTTAGTAGAACCTGTCTTGTTTTTTGTATCAGAGAATAAATTGAAGTTATATTGACTATGGCTAATCTTCCTTCCGACCCCCCCCCCTTTGAAGTATGAGATAACTCATCCCTCCTCACAATGTGGCCAATGCGGTGTTTTTTCCTTGCACTCGCTGTGACGTCAAACTTTGTTTTTCGTATTGTTCTCGTAAATTATGAATCGTACAGGTACAGTCCTTTGGGCATTTCTTTATGAACTGTCAATGAAGAATCTGGCTGCGCAGAGTTTGGGAGCTATTTTTAAGACACCCTGTATAAAGTTTACTGATACAGTTTTCATTATTTTTTACATAAATAAATTCTTTTTTTTTCTCAATGAAAAACTAGTATCCAATAGACCACTAAGAAGCCTTAATGAGAAATTTGTTCACAAGAAAAAAATGAAAAGCAGGGAAGCTTTAAGATAAAACTTAGTTAATAGGAACAGTATTATACGACTTAATTCTACTAGATAATGGCTATCCTGCAAAAAATTCATACAAAAATAAGTACATGCATAAAAATTAAATAAGAATGTAAAATTTTAGAATATATCTACTTATTTTCATTTCAAAACGAATAAATTGGGGCATAAAAGGAGGAAATGAAGCTTTATTTAAATGTAAATAGGACTGCAGCACAGAAATGAATATCATTTCAGATTTTATGAACAGAACTGCCTTTTTTCTTACATTTACACTAGAAGTACTCAGAAATTTAAAGTCTTTCGGGGCTGGAATAAAGGATTACTGCATGCTATTTAGAAAGTAAATATAAGAAAACTGTAGAAAATTATTTTTTAAGAAAATGTCCTTTTTAATGAAAACACATCTACAAAATTTATAAAATAACACCTCGTATAAAGTAGCGTGTATCGAAAAATAACTACTAAAAGAACTATTGCGTTATGCATACTCAACATAAATTAAATATTGTATATCTTTTAGATGTAGAAAATGCTTACACATAGAATTAAAATTAATGTTTAAAGCTTCTAAGCCACACACAGCAATAGTTAAAGAATCCTTGTAGGAAATAATAAAAACTGCTGAATCTTAAATTTCAATCAATCTTAAAATCTTGAATGGCATTTAGATACCGACTTTCAGGCCCTCTTCATCATCTGCATTTGATTAAGAACTAAAAAAAAAGCTTCGTAAATAATCTTATTGCATCTCTCGCGCAACATTAGTCGAACTGCTTCCACATAACTAATTATTCTATCTCTAAAAGTGATTTCCATTTACATACAAGGTAACTGCAAAGACAACTGAATGGTCATCAGATCATGACCAAACGTGGTTTCAAACCAGTCGCGGCTTCGAGTCGAGGTTCATATTGGTGTTGTGTGGAAGTTTAAAGAGTGGGATGCCAGCTCAGAAATGCCCTCATTAGTTGACCGTGACTCAGAATAGCCATTATGTTGCTTGAAGAGAGAAAGATATATTAATGTCGCAGTGTAAGGCTGTACGAAGACTATTGGCGACGGACCTTGTAATTTTGAGCAATGGTCAAAAAACGAGGACAACAGATCTGGCACCCCTACCCCTTTCCTAGGTTTCGCACCAAACTAAAGGGAAGAAGTATGAGCGTCGACAGGCTTAACATGCATCGCCCCCCTCCCCCCTTCACATGGCGAGCTTTCAGTGGTACTATGCTCGAGCTCATGACTACACCAGCCACGAGTCCGTGACCTTGAGAACTAGGTTACTGGTGCAGTGTGGAAGTTTAAAGAGCGGGATGCCAGCTCAGGGGTCGTCCTCGTCAGTTGACCATGACTCAGAAACACGAGATTCATCGTTAATAGCCGTTAAGTTGCTTGAAAGTACAATGTTAATAAACAAGCAACCCAAGTGTGCAATGTAGCCTATATCATAAACGAAAGCATTATAATATCTGCATTCTGTCATTGAAAGGTTGTCGGAGCAATAAAATTTTAATATCGTATTTACTCGAATCTAAGCCGCGTTATTTTTGCAATGTTTATGCTACTGAAAATCGGGTGCGGCTTAAAATGGAAGGCAAAACATCTGTTGGACGGGGAAAATTGAATTTCCACCCCTTTCAAAAGGAAAATTTAACCGTTCATTCTGGCCACTTGCACCGATGATTTATCCCATTCCTCAGTTTACCTCCAGTATTCAATCTATCCTAAGCATCGTTGTCAGCTCGTATTTAGGAAATTTTTAGTATACGCGCTTTCTTTTAACCGCCCAAACATCAAAAGTATCGCTAATAGCATCAAGGCTAGTTCACTATGACGCAAGTGTGCAGGAAAAAAACGAAACAGAGCAGCGGCCACTGAAAATTTGATACGGATGAAACAAATATATGTCGATGGCGTAAGCAAAATTAGAATTTTTGCTCGTAAATGTTCAACAGTCTTTAATAATTATTTTACATTCTTCCATAGAACATTCTTTCAAAAAATGTTACATAACAAATACATTAAATGACACGGAAGACGACATTGTGTGGTAAAATGGAGATGCCAGAGCCAATTACGATATTAACTGTGCCAATGAGAGTGACAAATGATTTTCGAAACATGATACTGACTGTTAGAGTAATTATAAGTTCAAGTATGTATTTGAAAGTTTTTAAAATATTGGTAAAATAAATTATCCATTAACTTCTTATTTTTTCTCACTAAAAAATATTTTTTTTAAATTTCTTAAGAGTTGGATATCGACGAACCTTTTACACAATTTTTTATATTTTTTTCTCAAAAACATGCAGAGAGTTGAGGGTGCGGCTTAGAATCGATAGCAACATTTTTTTTTAAAAAAATATTTTGAGAATTTGGGGTATGTTTTAGATTTGATGGCGGCTTAGATTCGAGTAAATACGGTAATTCCATACAAAGATATGGAGTCTTATAACTCAAGATTCTTGAGAAGGTCACTATTTACACAAATTCTTTATTTCTAAATATTAAATAAAGTAAGTAGTTGTATATCGCTAGAGAAGTTAATTTTTCGACAAAAATCATACTGAGAATCTGGATATTAGAAAAAAGTCCTGAATCCAAAAAATAATAAATAAAATAGTAAATTAATTGCTAATTTATTTTCATCAAAAATTTGCAATTCATTAATAAACATTTATGCCATAATTCATTAGCTCAATTTAAAATTTGCAATATTAAGGACAAACAACTTTGAAAATTCTGATCTACGATTAAGCTATGCAACGCTTTTGAATTTTAGGAATACAATTTTTTCCCCCTAATAGTGATGCGTTTACAGCCCACTACATTCAGTTTACATCCTTATAAAAGGTTGTTCCCCTCTTGAAAATTTCAAAACTAACATCTGCAATCCAATAAAATGTCATGTATTTATTGAATAAATTCTGGTTATTCAATAAATATAATTTATTCATTGAATTCCTTAACCATTTCACCCAAATATGTTTACGTTTTCTGCTCAAAATGCAAGTAATAATTCTTTAAAATCGAGTAAACATGCAAATAACTGAGTGTGCAATTATGTCATTTTAACCTGAGGTATATTTCTTTGGAACGCTATCCGGGGGGAATGTTTCAAATGAATGACATCTTGGCACGGTGTTGATTTTAAACTTAGAATCTCTGAAGGGATGATTTAAAAGGGCTGTCAGATAGTTTGTTTGTCTCATGTCTTTCCTACTTGCATCAATTTTTGCAGAGTATTTGTGAATAGTTATCAGAGATTTATTCATGTTCAAAAAAGTTATTCAGTAATTTTTTTTTTTGCTTGAGAGGTACAAATAAATTACTTGATTACAAATTTGCAATTTATTGGCGTTGACATTTATGAAACAGGCAACTTCAAAAGTAACGTATTGCAGACAACGCCGCATATTGAGTAGAAGCCAAGATAGATAATTTTATAAATAAACCAGTTCTCGTGAATGTATTCGTTTTTTGTCGGTCTCAAGAGTACGATTTAGAAGCCAGCATACGTAAAATTTCAAGTACTTTAAGTCATTCATCCAAATTCTAACTAGTAAAATAACATCAGCTCGTACAGCTTACCCTTGTTATTCAAAGGATTATATTAAAGGGGCGTTGAAAATCTAATAAAGAAGTAAACTCAGACTTTTTCTTTACTAAATGAGCCATAACAGCACTTTAGAAGACGACGGCAGTTAAATCTGTTGAAGTTGACAGCTTTTCACAATTAGAATACCGACGTATTTTTAACTCTTTTAAATATAAATAAAGCAGACTTAAAGAATTTGGGTGGTATATTTCAAACTTATCGCATCTGTAACACATACATCTACATATAGAAGCGTAAAAATAGGATTTTCTTGACGATGACTCAAGATTCCAGCAATACTTAATGAATACCTGATATTGTTTTAATTACGTACCTAACTCTAACTTCTTTGTTTTATTTCGTCATTAATAAAATACCCTAAAGAGGAATTTTAGAAAAACTAGATGATTTACTGTTAAATTATATACATTATTAATTATATAAATTTATACAACGACAAATCACGATGAAAATTTACAAGGCGTAACATGAAAAAAGTTATTTCCATTTGAGATATTTTCAACGCGTTCTAGTTGCGTAAAACGAAAAAAAATCTTTTTATGTATTTTGTACATTTTCTGTGTTAAAATATAATTTTTCTTGTAAATGTTATTGGTATTTTTTTAGTGACCACTCAAGAGCCCTTCAAACAACTTTCGTTCTAGAATAGGAAATTTTTGGTGATATACAGATATCAAACAAAAAGGTTTTGTATGAAGATAATAGAGTAAATGCAAAAAAAAAAAAAAAAAAAAACCCTTTCTAGAATACTTATAAAGCAGAGTTACCTCATACTGAGGGATTTACTAAGATGAAACCTATATATACAAGTTTTAATGCTGTTACAATGAAACAATATTTAAGGACTAATGTGGTATGAGTTTGGAAAAACTCGATAGTTACTATAAAATTATGCATTAATTATATCAATTTATCGGATGATAGATCACACACAATGAAAATTTACAACGTGTAATATGAAAAAAAAAAAGCATTTTTTTTATTTGAGATATGCAAGAGTTTTATAGAATAAAAAACGAAAAAAAAACTTTATGTATTTTGATTTTGTATATCTTTTATTAAAATATAATTTTTTTAAAAGATGTTATTGCGGTATTTTTTGTTTAGCGACCACTTAAGAGCCCTTCGAACAACTTTTTTTTTCTGGAATAACGAATTTTTGGTGATATTCAGATATGAATCTAAAAGGTTTTGAATGGAAATAACAGAGAAAATGGGGGGGGGGGATCTTTTCTGCAAATATTTATTTAAGTAGAAATGCTTCATAGTGAGGAATATATATACTAAGGGAAACTTAATATTTTTAATGCATCCAATCTGTTTCAATTAAATAATAATTAAGGACTAATGTCATATCAATTTTATATTTAAATATAAATAAACAATAGTAAAACAGAAAATCAGTGACGTTTAATTTACCGTACCAAATCCGAACACATGATTTAGGAATCTTCGGCACTTAAAAACTTTTAATTTGAAGCTTATATATATATATATATATTTGATAAAAAGGTATATATATAACCCGCTACGGGTGGGCATTCATTTCAAAAATCGAAGATATAGCAGTATTATCATATTAGAAAACACGCATTAATTTTTCTTTGACTACCAATGTAATAATAAGTTAAAGAACACAAATTGCAAAAATAAATTTTTTTTCATTCACTCTAATTATATATGGATCAAAATCATGAATTTCTCCTAAACATTTGAGTATTAACATCTTGGGAAGATTCAGCTTTTGAGTTTTTGAGTCAACACGATTATGAATAGACAATATACTGATTTTTATGTTTCCATTGGCCAAAATACATTTTCTTTAAAATTAAAATGTATCTATTTATATATTTTCCATAAAATTATGATAATATTTTTAATGTATAATGTTATACAAAATATGCCATATGCAATAATTCCCTTCAATTTCATCCTGAATAAGTTTTAAATTTTTGATTGTCCTTTCCTTCAGGACTCGCGTTTAAATATTTAACTTGCAAACCTACAAAACCGGGATTTAATCGTAACCGTATCTTAAAAGTTAACAGCTTGCATCTTTTAAAAGTTAGATCGCGTCAGAAACTATAGAGTGATAGCTTTCCGTCGATCTTAGCCTCCGTGAGAAGATGCCGTGCTAGATTTGCCGCCTCATAAATAGCCAGAGTTCTTTGTTCCTCACTCTTTGTCTTTATCATATCTCAATCAGCTGTAGCTAGTGTATGTGTTATTTGTGTTTTGTGTCCTCTTGTCTGCTTCCTGTTATGTTGGAAAACTGTATGCTTAATGTACAATAAAAATGGATTACCAAACTACCAAAGACTGCTTCTTCAATAATAGCAGCATGCAACATCAACCATCTAAAATATGTTTTAATTAAAGAATTCTTTACACTCGCCACCATTACATACATATAATGAATTTTACTATTTTGAATTTGCCAAGTGTGTATTTCCATTTTAATTAAGATATTGATGACTTGGGGGTAGTCGGTTTCGTACAATTGATGAGGCTGGAAACATTGACATCTTGGTTTATTTCACACGTAGAAAACATTCACATACAAACACAAAGTAGTAGCGACATGGTGCAACAAATAACACAAAAGCAAAAACTAGCTGCATGCGTTTACATGGTTTTTATAATAAGCGGCGGGAATTTTCCAGAAAATCTCAGCTTTTATGTGAAACACAGACCGGAAGTTCAAAAACTCCCATGGCTTTATCGGACGTCTCTTCCGATTGGTTCAAATAATCGGATAAGGTTCGTTATGCAGTTCTTAATTTAAATACGCTGAAGTTTTAATTTCTAAGAAATTACGAGTAAGCTAACAGTTAATTATTTACGTGAAAGTCCTGGAGATTCAGGACCATTACAATTTAAAAAGCTTAAAAGATGAAATTAAACTGAACTATATATATACTAATTTACTCATTATTAATAATAAAAATATCGATTAATTTTAAAGAAATGAGTGAAATACGAAAAAAATAAACGTTTTAAATATGAATTTCTTATTAAGTATCTTAATTCTGTCTTTAAAATAAGGAATATGTAATGATATTTAAACCGTTTATGTAAAGTACGATTTTGGTGTCATCCACCTACGCAAAAAAGATATTTTTGAAATTCTTTTCGTGGATATAGCATTCACAAATTTTCCATGCTTCAACATACGTTACTGGCGAAAAACACATTCACCACACTGCGCTTATATTAACGTATCAATATTGGCGAAATTGTTTTGTTGAGAATATAGCTTCCCAACTCTCAATATTCTCAAAACATGGAAACTTGGTTTATATTTTCTTCACCTCATGTTTAGACTAGTTGCTCTCTTAAAACGTATTCATTATGGCAAGGTCTAAGACGTTAAACGAAAAGGAGCACTTGGTAACGTCTCTTTTTCGTCATCATTTGCAATGACGAGTTTGCGCACATTTAAATTTAAACAACTCTTTTTTTTTAATTCTAAGGCTGTCTGGGATTTCCCAATGCGTCACGCAACATCTTTCTTTAGCTCTACTAGTATTATTTTAACTACAAGTGCATGTCATTTGGAAATTTTTCAAACCAATTTTTATTTTACTCTAAGCACTTACATTATGAAGGAGGCGGAACACACATAATTTGTTATGCTGTCGCATTGTAGAACAACGTAAGTGCTGCAAGAAATGGAACTCACAATTCTGAAGCAGAGTCAAATGACGGAGTCGACACCTGAGGTGATGCCTAAGTCATATAAATTTCACACTATATGTCACGACAAGATATTGAAATTCTGCTGAAATTAACGCGCAGACACTTCGCTTGCTCTGCACGATGGGTCTAAAGTGGAATAAAAAATCAAAACTCCGCACCTTCTTAACCAACTGCGAAGCTCATTACTTTTTTACTCACACTGCTACCATGGCCATGATAAATAATTATCATGAAATAAAGATCTTTAAGCCCATTGGAACGGAAAAAAAGATAAAAATATAGCCAACTGAATTGGGCGCAAAATGGAAGCAATAAGCTAATATTCTCACAATGAGATTTGAACCCCTGTCAAATACCGACGATTAAATAAATAAGTTGGAATGGAATAGTTGAAAAACATTATTGTTAAAGATCAAATTGAGATAATTGTTTATTTTTATATGAAGGTGTGTTCTTTTTAATGTCTTGAAGAGTACATTGTTAAACAATTTGTAACGGGTTCTATTCGGGTTTCTACTAATCCTCTTGGGGAAAATACTCTTTAAATGTGATATTAGTTTGAAAACCGCTTTCCGTAGAGAGGACTTGGTTTTGCGAAAATGCAATTTCTATTTAAGTGTTAATTGTTGAGTAGGCGAGGTAATGGTTAAGAATTGATCGTAAGCGAAAACTCCTAGTGATACCGACTGGTTGTAGCACTTAATAGGTTTAAATCTAAAGGAGGGATCCACGGAACAGTGGAAGACGTCCATTTTACGGCTGAACGAGTTAGCAGGTTGCAAGCCGGATCGTACAAGAGGTTGAGCCACATAAGATCTTCCATATGTTTGATAAATAACTTCGGATTAATAATTCTTATTGCTCCTCGGATTTATTTATTAAAGTACATTCCCCAGGTGTTAAAAGTTGAACAAAAATTAGAGATTCCAATACCATGTCTATTTTTTCCGTGAACTCTCACACCCACGACCGACTGGTAGCGATCAATTTTATAAGTGAAAATGTATGCATAGACTGGGCGTAATATATATATATATATATATATATATATTATAATGTTTGCTTCATTAGTCGACGGTTCTAGCTAAAATCTTTATCGAAACTTTTAAATTTTACGTAAGCATTTTTGAAAATTTTCTTTTTTCAGAACTCAAAAACGAATGGAATGTATGAATCCTGGTTGGTAGAGTATGGTAAAATTCAGATGAATACCCTTGCCTGAAACATAATGAAAGCTATATAACGTCTTAAATTCACACTGGCTTTGAAAAGTTGAGAATGTAATAGGAAAATCAATGAAAATGGAAAATGGTTTGATTAAAACAAAATTTCATATGAACACATTAAATTTGTTTATACATTAAAAAAATTACGTACAAATATGAAAAAAAAAATTTTTATAAGTTTTATGAGGAAATCACTTTGGGATTATTAACAAAATGTTTTAAGCAACTTCCCCTCACTCCGAAAAGAAGCCCTTATAACATCTCTCTTACGCTTTTTAATATAATTTTCCGACTATTAAATACGAGATTAACAAAATAAAATTATTTTTAAAGTGATAAATTAAAATTCAATGAATGATATAGTAATAAAACTATCTCATTAATTGAATGCACACATGCATATATTCTAAAAATAAACTAAGTAGAGTAATGAATAAGAGAAAATTAAGCACTAGGAGAATTAAATGCTGCTAATTAGTAATAAATTAAGGAAAGAATAGTTAAGGATATTAATATAAATATACGATGGGAAGAGTGAGAAGAATTATTTCTTTCAATTAATTACCCATGTTTTTTTTTAACAAAAAATCCTAATTTACGTATACTTTTAAATTTCTTTAATTCAATTCCAACTATTATAGCTCATTCTCTCCCTATATATATATCTTATTCAAATTTTCAATCGTTAATAAAATACTTTCTATTCATCAAATCAAGTTCAAAATATTTTTTTAAAACTTGTAGCGGGTTGACACTTGGTGTTAATACAGATTTTGGAAATATTAATTCATTAATTACAGGTTAATTAATTAAATTAATTACTGGTTTTCGACGCCAACTTAGATTCGTCTTCATTATTGTAACAATGTAACTGTTAAAACAATGACAAAAGTTGGCGTTGAAAACTGGTTTTTCAGCCAAAAAGGTGTGCATTGTTACAACAATACAGATAAATCATGCTATTTTTTCCAATTCCTACTATTATAGTTCTCTCTCTCCCTATATATATATATCTTGTTCAAATTTTCAATCGTTAATAAAATACTTTCTATTTATCCATTCAAAGTAGGAATTGACTTAATTTTTTTTTATATTATTGCTTAAATAATATTCTTACTTTTCTGTTTCATTGTTTGCTTTAATAAATTAACAAAATTAAATAATAATGATTTGTTAGTTATTATTTCATTAAAATTATTTCTATTGCTTAGATGAAGAGCTATATTTTTTAAAAGTATAATTTATAGTTATTTGAATTACATACAATAACGATGTTTTTAACCAAAAGAAAACAAAACGATGTACTTCAAACACTTTTCTACTATTTGAGATAATATTAAGTCCTGAATGCATAATTCTTGAAGACAGATAATCCCAAACAAAGAGACTTTTCATAAGAGACATTTTTTATTTAAGGAACTATAAGCTTTTCGGGCCCTATTCCGGGTTCTAATTTATAGCTATGAACATATTGAAATGATAAATAAACGGATCCAAGTATGGACACTCAAAAAGTAAGTAATGCTTAAATATATCATCCCATTTTACTGTTTGCGCGTGTGTAAGTGAAAAAACTTATCATAATTCAAAACAATTTTTTTTCTCTCGAGATTGTATGCTTGTCACTTAAAATTTCCTACCAGCTCTTGAGCGACGAAAAGATTCCAGTAGCTCCTTTCATATGCGATGCATCACGACCTCAAAATACATGCTTATAGAAGAAAAAAAAAATATGTTATCAGGTATATATATTCGTCACTCACCAGAATGACAGAAAAGTTTTCGGATACTCTTAAAACTTTTTGACAAGCGGTAGTGTCGTATATTTTGAGAACAAGAACAGACAAGGCACTCCCGTTAATGTAAAAAAAAGGAGAAAGGATGAAAAAATTAGGACAGGGTTCGGAAAAAAAGCTTTTTAAAGATGCAACAATATTGAACTTCTCTCATGGGAACCTTCTTTTTTCTATAGACTTTGCCAAGATTTTATTCCTATGAAAGAACTCGTTCACTATACCCTTATTTAATTCTGTAGTATGGTTTAAATATAGGGGGAATTTTATGCGACACAAAAGGTGCATTTTAGTGAATATCTATTCAAAATATGCCTAGGAACAGGGCTAAAAATAATTGCATGACGGCTGTATAATAATATAACATAAAAATGATGTTTAAGTCACCATGATACTATACAAAATAAGAATTATGATGTAATACTACTTAGTTCTAGAAGTAAAATTGAATATAAAAAAATATGTATACACATGGAATGGATGAAACCTTAATGTGTTTTAATTTTTTTATCAATAATTTCAGCACTGAATGAAGACTGATAAAGCTTTTGGGATGTATA
The DNA here is from genome assembly GCA_019973975.1 of Trichonephila clavata. Taxonomy (NCBI): domain Eukaryota; kingdom Metazoa; phylum Arthropoda; class Arachnida; order Araneae; family Nephilidae; genus Trichonephila; species Trichonephila clavata. Next base: position 630,982 of record BMAO01008195.1, read on the forward strand.
GTGAAGTGCACAATGCAAATAATCTCAATCGGTGCTTTGGTTAGTGTATTTTCCTCGCAATGATACGCAATATTTGCAAAAATGCAGAAAAAAAGAATCCTACAATTTTATATTGTTCGCTTTGCTTGTGTATGAATTATGATTATGCTCGTAAATTCTGCAAGTAAAAACATGCATATTATATAAGCACTTGAGTATATGCATACATAAAAGGAATTTTTTATCTTTACTCTAGCAGGTGTTTTATGCAATGACAGCGACTAATTTTTGTTAATACTTTATGGGATTATATAGTCTAATTTTAAATCTCTCTCCTTTCTAGAACGTTTTAATGCGTGTCTTAATTTTAGAATGTAATTATTTTATTTTATTGTCTTTCTTTTTTCTTTTTTTAGTGTAGTTCTTCTCAAAAAAAGAAACTCTTTATAGACAATAACTGAAACAAGATTGTCTTAAACTCTAATATATGAAATCTTATGATCTATGCATGTATGAAATGTTAATATTGCATTTAGATAATAAATGATAGAATAAAAATTCACGATTTTGTAGAGTTTTGAATTTCTAAATCTTTCTTTATTGCTTTCACATTACTTCTAAGCTCCTTAAGTTAACATGTAGTTTTGATGAGAAAAAAGTGAGACTTTGGGTGGGAGTTCTATTAACCAGATAGCATTAGGAAAATTTTAAGAAGCCAAACTTTTACACATATATATCATGTCAAAAAACATTTTAACAAACTTTTAACTTTACTTAAATTGAGTATACGTTGGAAAAATGAATAGAACGTTATAATTAGCTTTAATATGATACTGCTGCTTCATTTACATTTAAAAATGAAGAGTTTCTCCAGTCCTTGCGATTATGGAACGGAATATTATCAAAAAATTATGCATGATTTTTAATTTCTGCTTTAAAATTATGTATTTCATGTTTTCTTACAATATAAATATCCAAACGTTATTGGAAGATCATTAACAGGACATTTTCGTTTCACCAACTTCTAGACCAATGATTCCCAAAGAGGTCCGTGTCCACAAAAAATAATTTTGGGATCCATGATGTGTAAATGGGGGCCTACAATAGTGGCTGTCCTTAAACCTGATCGTGACTTTAGTTTTAAAAGAAAATTTATAATCAAGGGAAAACAAGATTTACCAATATTTAACAGATTTATTTACTAAATTTCATGAGATTAATTTGCAGTTATAAGGAGATAGCATAAATTGTATTAAAACAAGAACCATCACTTCAGCGTTCCTTGCCAGAATTAAGTGAAAGGAATAAAATATTGGACGTCACGAATTTTCCCAGTTTCTCAATTCGTCACAGACAATCTGTCAGGAAAATGAAGTTTCAATCTACGTTTGTGACACTCAGATTTTGAAACTATAGGTTTGAGAATAGCTTTGACTATATATATAGTAATACCACAGTAGGCAAAGAATTCAATGGTCCCATTAAAAAAATGTCAGATTGCAAGAGAAACTGATCGAAAAAGGCACTAACGAAAATCTCAAAGTATTCAGAAACGGAAGTCAGTAATTTTGGCTTTAAAAAAATATTCCTGTTATATATACCGAATTATGGAATATCGTGAGAAAGTTTTAAACTGATTTTCTTAGTGAGAGGGAGTTTTAGCGGGGTTGCTAATCTCCAAAATAAAGAAAAAATTTAAAATACGAAAGAAAAAGACTGGACACTACTAACCGAGGAAATTCAGGGTTAAACCTAACAAGATTGATGCCAAATGGTGAAAATTTGTGATTGGACTACCAGATTCATCCCTCCTGTTATAAATATTTGTTTATTGTTCAGTTATTTCATGAAATTGTATTGAAATTTATTGTATGCATTTATTAAATTTGAAGTTAATTAAATTAACACGTGTTTCTTAAGTTTTACACACTATATTTCACAACAGTTAGAAATTTAAATCTTTTAAAGTAGCTCATACCAGCTGTTAAAAAACATTTTATTTAAAACATTTGTAAAAATTTAGTTAAGTAGGGGTCCACCCCAAACCTAAAAAAATAGCAAGGGGTCTAGGAGACAAAAACGTTTGGGAACCTGTGTTCTAGACGACAAAAAAAATTCATTTTTTTTTTTTTTACTGCTATAAAATTAAAGTGGCAAGATTCTATATAGGAAGTGATTAAATAAATCCATCCTTGGTTAAATGATCTAACATTATTTTGATTTTGTAATATTTTATAAATTTTGATTACCTAATAATTAAATCAAATCAAACATGATATTACTTTATTGTACGTTACTAATATGAAAAGTAGCCATGATGACGATTTACCATGCACAATATTTCTGAGGGGTTAATGAGAAACATTTTTTTAACTTTATATATTTCCCTCGTTAAGAAAAAACCGAAATATGATCATCTTTTTTTTTTCTCTTGTAACATTACCTAAAAATATTTTTTTTTAAATCATAATTTTCAACCTTAGAAACAAACACATTCATTTTATTAATGATATCTCAATTTATTAATTGAGTGCTTATTAGCATGGCACTTCAACAAAACACAAGGGCTTTTGGCGAAATAATACCCCTAAAATTCTTTAATATCATCATTTACATTCTTAGTTAAGGTATCCGACTACTTGCAACAACTTTTTTTTACAAAAATGGAGATATGGGAATTTTTTTTTTTTGTGTGGTTTTTTGATTCATCTAGTACACTTTAAGAAAAGTATGTTAAAATTCAGCAGAGAAAAAGAAATTATTACTAAAATGGGAAAAATGGGTAAAAATTTACAAAGAATAATATATATATATATATATAAAGGAAGAAAAGAACTAGTAAATTACCAGTTGAGATTGCTCCTAAAATTAATGATTTATGTAGCAACTTTGAAAAGTCTTTTAACATTAAACATATTAAATATTTCCTGTTTGGTTTGAACAAAAAAGAAATCAAGTATACTAAAGTTATCCTCGATAAGCATGATTTTCAAGATTGCCATGCCTTACATATTATTAAAGATATTATTAATTTTCTCATTCATAAATTCAATATAAAAGATAAAGATTTGGTAAATAGTACTACTGAGTATTGTACAATTTTATTCATGAATAAATCTTATAATAACATTAATTTTTCAAAAATATTTAATAAATATGTGCACATTGCTTACCTATTAATAATGTTTGCATTAAAAAGGCTTTTAATTATAATAAAAAAATTGGTAGCTCAATTTTTAACAATAATAAGATTAATGATTTGCAAAATAATACATTTCTTTGTAATTATAAGGATTATCCTGAATTTATAAACGAGCACCACAAACATGTTGTAACAGGCAATTTAAATATTGTTGAAGATAATACTCTTAGGGAAATTATGTCAAAAGGTACTAGTTATAGATTAATGATCTCTAATAATAATAATGCCATAAAAAACAAATTTCTAAAGATATTTGTAACTTTATTACTAAATTAGCAATTAAATACACTTTTCCTATTGAAGCTTTTAATGAATTTAAATGCAATGTTTTAAAAGAGTTACTGAAAAATAACTATAAAACTGATTGTGGATTAATTTACAAAAATATTAAGCATCATATTGTAGAACTACAAAAGAATTTCATTATTGTTTATGTTGATAAAGTTCCGGGTAATTATGCAATTATTTGCAAATGGTTGTATGCTGATATGCTAAATAGACATTTTCATAATAATAATGCTTTTAAAAAATCTAATTCTAGCAATAGAGAAATTTTTAATCGAATTTCTGCTTTTTATAAAAAAATTAGATTTACGCATTTCGGATATTAAATTCCCTCATATTTTCTTGACTCCGAAATTTCATAAAAATCCTATTAAATTTAGGACTATAACAAACGGCTTTAAAACTTATATTACATTTCCGGGTAGAAAGCTACAAAAGATTATTCAATCCACATTAGACAGTATTGATAATTCGATTATAGTTAAGAATAGCTTAGATATCATTAAGTACATACAAGATAAAAAAATTATTTCTATTCACACCTATGACTTTGAAGATTTATTTAATTCCATAGATATTGGGGACATGGTTAAAATTCTCAAAATAGCCTATAACAAATATTCTTTGAATAATTTAATTAAGTATGATAAATATCTTTCTATTATTCATCTAGTACTATATGAAAATTATATTTTTCACAATAACTCTTATTATCAGCAAATTAAAGGTCTGCTAGTAACTGTTTAGCCAATATTTATCTGCACTTTTATGAATATGATAACATTAGTTTCGATTCTTGTTACTTTTTTAGATACATAGATGACTTAATCATCTTTAGTAATATAGTAAATTATGTTCCTAGTTTTAAATATTATCCCCAATATCTGAAATTATTAAAAACCAATTATAATAATGACTCTGCAAACTTTTTAGACCTACAATTAATTAAGAATAATATACTAATTAGTAATATTTTTGATAAAAGAGACTCTTTTGATTTTAACATTATTAAAATGCCTTTTGGGGAAAGTAACCTACATCTCTCTATCTATTTTTAAAAATATCATCTTAAATTTTATAAAAAGAAATAACGATTTAGTCACAGATAATGATGTTAAGCAAAATAATTTTAAGCTATTCTGCAATAATTGCTTGGAATACAACTGTCCAAGTAATTTCATTTTTAAATATATTTCTAAATTATCTCTCTAATTCTCCTTTTTAAAGTTTAAGTATTATTCTTTGTTTTTTCTCCTTCTGTTTTTTATTATTTTCAATTTGTTTTTGTTTGCTTTTTTAATTACAAAAAAAAATTATCCAGGTGGCGCCACTAATTTTTGCATCTGGTTTTTCCAACTTAACACGTCATTTTTAACGGTCATTTAGCGTGATTGCTCTCGTACGTATAGTTTTTTTTCCGCTCTCCGGTTATTTGCATTTTTTCATGTAAGTTTTTGCTTCATTATTCCTTTTTAAAATTATTTTTATTTGTATTTTGTTAGGATTCATTTCCTTTCATATTTTCTATTATTTTTATTTTATTTTTCTTTTGGTTGCAAATTACACGTGGTTGGTTTTAGGCCTAACTTTTCACTATGGGTATGTTTTCCTGTTATGTATAAAATTTCTGCTGAACAGGGGAAGGTTGGATCCATAAAATATATTCAACCCTAATTTTGCTGGTCCTAATTCAGCAACAGTTTTATAAATCATAACAGGTCTTCATTTTAGTCTATTGACTCTTTTGGCTTCTTAGATTTTAAAGTTCTAATTCTGTTCCATGTTATACATACGCTTAGTTAATTCTTCTACAATAGACTTTTCCATCATTTTTAAAGTTGTGTTTCCTGAAATCTGGTTTAAATCTTCTAGCTTTGTTAGTGATATAATTTTGTATTATCAATTTTATTATGCCATGTATTTCTTTCATTTTATGTTACTATATATAAACGGGGCCCATTCTGTACCAAAAATTTATGAACAAATTTTCACCATTTCAATTTTGACGTGTTGCTTTGCTATTTATTTTTGAAATAACCTTCAAGATAAGAGATATTTTAATTTGTACAAAAACAGGAGCACTTTACCTTGGTTATTGTAAGGGAAATTGCTTATATTCCGGGACTGTAAATTTTGTAATAAAACAGTGATTGATAAATCTGAAGGTTAAAACACTTCTTTTATACAGAACATACAAAAAAAAATGTCAGATTTCAAAACTTTCAAAACTTTCTTAGCAATCGCTTTCCCCATTTGAGCATTTTGAAAAAAAAAACATTTCGAGTAAAATGCGTTTTAAAGTATGGCATCTTGCTTAAAGTAATGGCATCTGCTTTTACTAAAACACTTGTAGCTTTTGATCAGTTCAACGGAAAATAATAAACTTGGTATTTTTATAAAGCTAACAAGAGAGCGTCTATAAAAAAATCATAAAAACAATGTGTCAATTTTCGGCAAAATTCACAATTTTAGGGTAGTCGGATATCTTACCCCCCTTTTTTGAGCTATTCATCAAAAGTTAAATATCTTGATAATAAAACAATGCGCAGCCTATTTTTTTGTGATATCCTAAAAGTATATGATCTGTGTTCCACCGATTGAAAAGGCGTGGTCACTACATGAAACCACTATTATTAAAATCTCATTTTACTAAATACACTTTTCAAATAAAGAATTAGCGCGACATATTGTATTGCATAGTATATATATTGAAGATAGAATTACTGAAAAAATAAAAATACATTGAGTCATTGACACACTTTCAAATCAAACTTACGTACAATTAATACACAAGTGGGTGCAATCCATATTTTTATATTCTCTTCATAATCATAAATGGCTCTTTCAAATGCCACTTTCACTCAACATGTGGTTTAAACATATCCATAACGTGCATTGCGTACTATTCATTTTCAAACAATAAGAAATTTGACCTATTCTTAATAAAAGAGTCACTCATGAAGTAGCTCTTCAAAAAATCATTCAAGGTTGCAATATTTGCATAAGCAATAGGAATAGAAACTGGCTGGTTTATAAGAAGTGTTAGAATTAAAATGGTCAAATTTCTTTGCTTAGTGTATTTAGTGACATGCTTGCTCTTAGCGTTATATAAAATAGCTAACTCACAATTTGTATTGAAACTTTAAGAATAAAAGGGCTTTGAAATTGAAGAAAGAAAAACTATAATAAGATATCTTTTAAGACCATAAAGGGCTCATTCACAAATTAAATGTAAAATTACTCTTTGAACAACGCTTGTGGAATTTTGTTATGTATCTGAGTTTTTTCATAATCTAGAGATGACAAGAGCTACATTCCCTTATTAGAAATGTGTACAATAAAATGGAAATTTCGGTACAGATATAGATGAAATTAAAATATAATAATTGAATTTTTGTTTTTAAAAATGAGGCAAAATGAGCTAAATATTGCGTTACACATATGGAATTGTTAAGTAGATGTTTAAAAATCCAATTTTTGACTAAAAAATAACACATTATTGCAAATGATATAAGAAATTTACGTCTTATTTCAATATTGTTGTAGTATTTTTTATACTATTTCATTGCACATTATTCATTCTACCTTGTTTGGCACAATTAGGCCAAATTTATCTTTTTCTACACAAAACTTCAAAATATTCACACAAAGTTGTTTTCCATTAAATCTTTTTTCTTACTTTAAGCAAATCAATTAAAATAAATACAGTTAATATGTGGCGAAGCAAATAAATACGAATAAGCTGACAGATAAAATAGAAACTAATCACAAAATTTGAAAAAAGACTATGATTTGATTATTCAATTAAATTATTATTTACGGTTGTGCGTGTGATAACGTTTGCATTGGATATTTATATTCACCTCGATATTTTAAATGAACCAATTACAAGCTTATATGAACAACTAGTTAATATATCCATCTAATTTCATGTGAAATTTTAATTCTTCATAATCCTTTACGCTCCAATGGTACTTTAAAAAGTACCACTAGAATTATATTACTATTAAAAATATCCTATTCATTCATTACTAACGAAATGTTGCAGAATTAATACTAAATAGTTCCCTCTATCATTGATAGATGATTTTAGTTTCGTGAAGCTAAGAATTTGTTGCTGAGAAAAAATTTACCGCTTTAAGTCTCATTTCAGTTACCAAAATGTTTTCTGATATACGTTTAAGTTTTTATATACTTGAAACAACTCAACATTCACTGCTAAATCCACTGTGTTATAGTTTTTTCCTTTTTTTTTTAAGCCATAAAAAATATTGTTGTTTGTAAAATTTAAAAAAAATTTAAGCAATTTTTGTTTTGTTTTCAAAAAATTTTTTGAAGTCATACTCTTAAGAACTGTTGGGAGAAAACAACTATTTTGCTAATTTATTTAGTTTTAATTTATTTTTAAATACTGTAGAAGGTTAACTTGGGCCAAACAAACAAGGTTTAACTTTAGGGGGAAGGGCGCAAAAAATATTCACTGAATCGTAAGTTCATTTCGAGTAATACATTTCAATAAACATAAATAAAAGAACAAGAAAAATTTAATTATCATGTCCTGAAACTTGATATATCGCTTCTATGCTACTATTTCCCCTATTTCGGGAGAAATTTTGATATTTTATTATATATTAATGCGTGCCAACATATTGGCCGGGCGCAAAAATGTTTGTAGTGGGTCACGAGTTTGACACCCTGCTGTAGGGTCTATAAAGCTATTGCAAGTAGTTTTCAGCTTAAGAATTAAAGAGTATTTGTTAAGCTTGTAAATTAAATTTAAATCCTTGATCTTTATTTTTATCCATATATATATTTCCTTTTGGGCGTAATGCAAAGTTGTCAGTGAGCATGTTTGTGCTTGATGTACGTAAAATGCGTATTTTTGTTTTCGGCTAATTGAATATTGCCTATCTCCTTTCAGATGTGCTTAGATTGCTTATCAACAGAAGAAGCAATGTCACTCTAATAAAGTCTACCTTCGGGCTGCGGTGGAAAATAGAGGACGTAGTGAAGTGTGTGTAAAAAACTCCATACAAAGATGAGAGAGACCACACTCAAATATGACGTGTGAAATGTTCTTTTATGCTTCAATGAAAAAAAATAGTTTTAGTAATTTTCACCATGAATAGTGTATGTATCTTGTAATACATGGTATTAAAACAGCGCGATGAAATGTTGTACAATTTCTTTATTTTTAAAGTTCTAAAGTGTTTTCAACTTTAGTAACCCAACAGTAATAAAAAGCACCAATTTAGTTTATTCTCTCATTTACAAACTTTTGTACTGTCATTGTATAAATATTCTGAACTGTTTTTATACTGTAGTTAAGAAGAGTTTTAAGGAGATATTCCTTTCTTCCATAAATGGGGCATAAAAAGTTAAATAATAAGTTATTGGTAGATAATTACTAAATATTTAGAATTTCACGATCAGATAATTATTACTTTTAAATAATATAAAACTCAACATCCGTAAGAAATCTATTCTTTTCTGCCAAAAATATTTTTAGCCAAAAATATTTGCCTTGAAATAGACATAATACAATATTGTACTAAATGCTACTTTTTGTTTTTCAATAGCAAGAATTCCCATAAAATTATAAATAGTACTAATTATCCAGATACTACTTTCAATATTATTAAAATATATCGAAATGAGCAAAAATATATAATGGATTAAAAATTACTCCGTGAATAATTTACAAATAAAAATAATAAATAAACATACGGTAAAAGCATCCTGGCTCATCGTTTTTCTGTATCCAGCCCTTGCAACATTTCGCAACTGTATTATACTGGGTTTCGTAGGCTTCCGTATAACCGGTGTAATATACAGTTCTGAAAGAAAAATTAATATAGTTAATTACCAATTTAAAAATGTATTTTTATATGCTAGCGTAACACTTTTTTATTATAAACAAGTATCTAATATAAATTAGAATCATCATTATGTTAACGAGAAGTTAGTTATGATGTTAGAATTTATTTTTAAGAAATCAATATGTTTTACACTTCTAAGTTAGGCATCAAAAGTGACTCGTTTCCTATTTACAGGAGCTTAAAATAGTAAATCTCTTGCCATGCTTGAACAGAAAGGAGACAAATTTAAATTAACACCTCTTTTATTTCTTTTATGTAGAAGTCTACATTTTTCTTGAGTAATAAAGTATTCAAGCACGTTAAAAAAACATTGAAACATTTATTTACCCTTAGGCTTTTGATAAAACAAATATATAGAATTTAAATTTGTTATTCGATTGGTAAATGTTTTAATTGCCACTGGTATACGAGAATGCGTCCTTAAATTAACATTATGAATATCTGTACTTAGAAATCAAATTTCAAAAAAATATTTGAAGTTAAAAACTGTTTTGTCTGAATTTTAATAAAAATGTATATTTAATAGTATTTTTTTTTTTTTTTTGCAAAGCATATTCTAACATATATTGGACAAAGCTCGAACGTAATTTTAATTTAAATATAATGAGTACGCGGTAAACAAACTTAAATCTGATATTTTAATTCAGTAAATATTCCCTTCACAACAAAAAAGTGGCAGACCTTTATAATTCCGTACACATATCTCGACAATCGCAACAGACAGTAACAAATGCGTCTTGTGGAGAAGGGATAGTCTGAGAAAACCTCATTCGAACAAATCGGAATCCAGCATTTCCTTAAACGAGAACTGAGTTCACACAGAGAAATTGTTTCACGTTACTATTTAAGTAGTTAAAAATCTTAAAAGAATCTAAATTACGAGATGTTTTGATATCCACGTGAGTTCGGTTTTTTTTCCCTTTTTGTAAAGTTTCTGTGAGATGCAAAAGCGAAAATTCTTTTTTTTTCTGAAGAAGCATTCAGGTACAAAAGCAATATACATATTTCTTACTATGTTTCTGTAAACTGTCGCTTTATGAAAATGTAACATAAGAAATTAGGCTACGAAAATTTGTTAAGCTCAACCATAAGATCTCCTAAATTGAAAAGAAAATATAGGTATATAAACCAAATGAAATTTTACGTAAAATGGTGTCTCAATATTTTACTTTTTTTTGTGACAAAAAAGCAAGAATTATAAATTGAGAAATTTTTATATTACTTTTAACACTAGAGTTGAACAATTATTTGAATATTTTAATATGAATATAAAATAATTTGAAACAAAAAACTTTTTTTTAAAAAAAATTTCGCTAAAAGTTTTTATAAAACTACTTAAATTGGGCCTTTATGCCTAGTTTCAACATTTCGTTCACGAAATCCCTCTTGGCTAAAAGATTCACTTGCTTTGATTTTTGCTAAAAATATATTTAATATGATTTGCATTGTCATTTTTCCAGAATAAGGCATATATTCACTCGTATTACGCGTGAATGTTATCTGTATTAAAGTTCAGCATTTAAAAGCAATTTTAGAATTGTCCCCATTTCATGTAATATATGCAAAAGAATTCTTAAAAAATTTTATTTATTCAATGGTTAACATTTTAATTTCGTAAAAGCCTCTATTCTTATCTATATAATTCTATATAGAGGATATCTATTATAATATAGAGATTTGAAAAATTGTAATGTACATCCTGTTGCCCACATGTAGATACTTTCATTTTAAATATTATTTTTATTATAAAATAAAAATCGAGATATATATATCAGATGCAAAATATTTATTTCATCAAGAAATAAATATACTGATTGCATTTTCAAAAAAATATGCATGACAAACATTAATTTTTAAGACAAAAATAGATTAAATAACTGTACTAAAACTCAATTTTCGGTGTCATATTTTAGGTATTCAAACACAATGTAATTAGTATTAAAACAAAGAAAGCCAAATTTTTTAGACATTGTTTTTTAACATTTTATGAACAAAGCAATTGTGAAAAAAAATGCATTTAAGAATGTAGTCGTAGATCAATTTTTTTAATTAATTTGTAAAACTCTTAATGCTCCACATTGCACAACATGTGGCTCACAGATGTTAGTGGTTACACAATTATATAATTTTAAACAAAATTAAAAACACATCAATATAAATATAAAACAAAAAGGAAGGGAGGAAATACACGAATATAAGTAAGGGGCGTTATCAATAAAAGTTTAAAAATCTATACATAAAACAAATTTTCTTAAGACTTTCAGTACAATTGACCAATAAAGGCAAAACAGGTGGCCAGGAAATACCTAAACGTTTCAACTCATTTTTAAAATTTTCACTTTTACAAAAATATAGGTTACAATACAGCAATACATGTTCCGCAGTTTCAGCAACCTAACCACAAGAACAAATATCACTACCAATTAAAATAAACCAAGACAAATAGCTCTTAAAATTTCCATGCCCTGTTAGAATCTGGGATAACTTAAAATCAGTAACAAATTTCTTATATTTTAGCCGTTGATAAATGGTCGAAAAAAATTTTTTAGTCCTCAAAGCTTTAGGGGAGGCCAAGAATTCAGTGTTCCAGGCGGAAACAGTTCTTTCCCAAGCTAAATGCTTCCAGTGGGTCAGTAGCACAGACATCGAAAGGTTTATATCTTGGCAAGTTGCCTCCTTGGCCAACTGGTCCACTCTATTATTGCCGAGATTTCCGTTATGGCCCCGAACATAAGAAAAGTGTGTGTCAGAGTCTTCAAGGTAGTACAGAATAGACTGAACCTCTACGACAAGTTTTTCTGTAGAATTTACATTGAGCAAAGAATAAGGTGAAGAGAGTGAGTCGGTGCAGAGATAAGAAAATTTAGTTTCGCCCTGACATTAGATCAGTTTGGCAGACTATTTCTTTTATACTCTCATGTTTCGAAATATATCACTAATCAGCATTCAAAACATATTATATGTCTGTCCCATAAATTCGAAAATGGGCTAAAAAGCCATAATAATTGAAGAAATTGGTTTATTTGAATGCTGCATTTTGCGAAAATGTTAACCACGGGATTTTTTCCTTTTTCTTGCTTTTTTTTTATTAGTGAGAGAAAACATCAATTTTTTTTGCCGTCAGATGTTACACGCAAGAAAATCACTGAATTCGATTGCCAGATCACACATCAATATATTTTCTTGTTTTTAATGTTCACGTCATGTTTTCATTCTGATGTTGAAGTTGGTGCACTAAGCACTATCGATGAAAGTTGTTTTACCTCAGTTAGTTACACGATTACAACTTTATGAAAGTTTTGGATACAAAAGAGATTACTGAAGAGCGTTATGAGATTGGCCTTGCAAATCCAATATGTAACGCTTGAGAACTACCACGAAACATCGGTATACTGAAAACACCGGTCATGAAAACTCTTACCATGTCACAGAATAAGCGAGAAGATTTACTAGTTGACCGTTTATTAAGATCGTATTTCAAAACACTAAGTCTATGGGGTAAATACATCGTATTTTTAGCCATGGTCAAATGACGAGGACGACACATGAGGGCTTTGAGTCTCAACAGATTTCATGTGAATTAGCCAATCTGCATGGCAGTTCTTTAATGGCATCGGGTCTCGAAACCATGACTCGGCAGAAACAACTCTGGCCACGAGTGACCACCAATTGACTACTTGGGTATCATGATTTTTAAATGAATGGCGCTCTCAAAATGGACTTTTATAAAGTTAACGAAGATTCAGGATGGGTTGCTCAGTAATCTTGTAGGTAGATGAGGCTCTTTTTTCATTCCATGGAACAATTAGTAAACATAACTGTAGAGTTTGTGCAAAGGAAAAATGCCATATCTACACTGATAACCCCCTACATACACCACACATTACTGTTTTGTGTGGTTATACTGAGTTCTGCCACAAGTAGTCTAGAACTCCTGTTTTGTAAATGGAATACACTACTTGCGAATGCTACGGGAGAAAATCTTGCTTGTGCTTGTCGTCCTTGCTGGAACATGAATGCCCTTGATGCAATGATATTCATTACAGATGGAGCAACCCTTGCATCTCAACCAAACTGAAGTTGAATCTTCTCTGAATAAAGGTTAATCAGACATCACTGTATAAATTCATCACTGCTCCGTTCACTCACTGTACAGCAGCTCTTAACTTTTGGCTCTAAGACTATGGTGAGTCTCGAGTGTGCTGTGATAGACAATCTTTTTTAGTGAAATTAAAGGGCGTCATTTGCGATGAATTTCTCTTGCATTCATCCAAATATGCTATCTGCTGTTGTCACTTTCTTACAATGTGCTATTGGAGGTGATGATGGAAAGTACAACATGTGCACTAATGCAGAAATATGCTTATAAACAATATCCTGTATGCAATAAACGTAGTTTTTCATGAAATTCTGATATCTTCTTGCACATAGCACCCTCTATCGATAAAAATTTGAACTTGTCTTTCTCACCCTCCCCCCTCTTATGTCTAATATTACACTATTTATGCAATAGTTATTTTACTGATCAATTTTGCGTTACATAGCAGAAAACTCAATAATATAAACTTTAAACGTTAAAGATTTTTTAGGAGTAGAGAAAACCCATATTTGAGAGAGAATTTGTTTCCTTAATTAGTATGTAAATGTTTTTTAAATGATGAAATAATGGCTCTCAGCAACTAATTTATATGTGGAGTATAATAGTTATATGTCTACATTTACTCATAGAGGATAAAACTATTAATAAAAAATTGGCAATGAAAGAATTGTTCAATATGTAAATTTTCATTAAATGCAAAGATATAGCTACTGGATGAATTTATATAGAGAGATAGCAGTGTATGCAAATACTCAGATGATAATAAAATCACCTAAGAAATGTATAAATGTGCTACGTTTTGTCAGCAGTGACGTAACGCGGGGGGGGGGGTCCCAGGATTCTAGGGAACCCAAAGCCTGACTGTCGCCAAGTGCTTACCCTTTGTAAGATCTGTCTTAAAGCCCCAAACCTGGCTTTGCAGGGGTCCCAAATATTCTCCGTTACGCCACTGATTTTGTCAGTACTTTCATTTCTACTCAAGTATTTCCCGTGAAAATTTTGCAAGTGTCAATGGCAGCACGATGGGAACTTAAGACTTTTGACGCGCTTTCAGCATAATTTCATTATTCTTTTCTTGTTTAATAGTGAATAAAGCTATAAAGATTGTTTTATATTGAGAACCAAAAATTTGCTCGTTTCTTTTACTTTCTTTCTTCAATTTTAAGGAATCATTATTTGCCCGAGTATACGTCTATACATTGCAATATTAATATTAGCTATTTATGAGCGTTTTTCTACCTAAATTTTTTTTTAATCTGGGTTTTAGAATAAGTCAGCCAAAATTTTAGAAATACGGACTTTTTATTCATAAAAGAATACAAATACAATCATATACATTTCACAAACATAATTGAAGGGAAAAAAAGATAAGCAATCATGAGATTAAAAAAAAATATTTTCAAAGATCAATAACTTATTTAACGAATATGAACGAATTTATATTTCGATGCAAGATTTCCGCATTTAAATAAGTTAAGATTAAATTTTTGTCGAAAACTCGGGATTATGATATAACTATTGTGCAATCCATGAGAAGCAATTTGACTTCATGCGACACCAACAGATGGCAGCAGAGATCTATCAGGGAAAATATCCTATGCAGAAAAAATGAAAGAAAAGAGAGAAGCCTTTCTTTCTCTTTCCTCCTCTTTCTTCTTTTCTTTAATAATTTACTAGGCATATTTTGAAACTTTTCCTAATTTTTAACCTTTTCTTTGTTTATAATGGATTCGAAAAACCACTGTACTTTTTCACCGATAAATCCATGAAGGAATGAAAAACCGAATTGTGCTAAAACATTACGAATCCCATTCGTTCTCTCTCTCAGCCAGTTTATTCCAATAAACGACAAAATATAAAATGTGGAAGAAAATTTGTAGCTACGAGAGTTTCAGTCGAGAAAAATAAATCTGCTACTAAGAAAAAGTAATTGTGTATTTACCATATAATTCTTGGACTAATCTAGATTTTTTATTTTAGAAAACATCTCAATAAAATCAAGATATTTTATACAACAATAGTAATAATCATAGTAATACCAAAAATATTTTCGTATAAAAACAAACAAAATATGATCATAATCCTTATAGAATAATAATTCTTCCTCCACACCTTTAAAAAAATGCTCATGGATAAATTGTTAATAAGAGCCAGCAACTATTTGAGCTCAACATTAAACCTCATTGAACCTTACAAAAAATGTCACATTGTTAGTAAGTGTGGAGATCCGAACTTGTTCATAAAACAGTGTATAATAGAATAAAAATGTTTGGAACACAAATATTTCATTAAACTGTCTTTTTGTAAGCGTCTTTTGTGAAAATGTTCAAATTCGCTTTACTAGCATATAATTAAATCATGAATTTTATGCAAAATTTAACTTAAAACAGTATTTATTAAATGCATCTGTCGTTTACCATAATTCAAACATTGTTGCTTAACATTTTAAGAAAAATGCAAGTGTATTACAAATAAATACTTCAGTGATTTGTGTGTGTTTGAGTATAACTGGTTTCTAGTGTAAATTAAACTCTGAAATTTTATGTATCCGAAATTATTCTGAAATGGAGACTGTGACATTTATCTTTTATGCAAAGAGTTCCACACACAATTTTAGAGTTAAGAGCTGAGATGTAACAAAAAGTTTTGGATGGAATCGAGTTTTAAACACGCAACAAAAATTATCTCAGTTCTAGCTTCGAGCACTTTATTGCTTATTACTTAGCATTAAATTGCATGACATTGAAACTATAAGTTCATTTTTCTGTTGGAACATTTGTTCTCCAGAAAAATTGTTAATTAGATTTTTCATGCCCCCATCTAGGAAAATGTATTAGAATATCAATCCAGAATAAACACATAACAAATCTGAGTAGTTAATAAGTATTATGTTTAATTAAAAGGAATCCAAAAATAGTCCTTCGAATATTAATAAACCAAAATTTATTTCCGTGTAAGTCCATAAAATCAAGCGTTTTTTTTTCAAGATGACATAACTCCCGAGTTATCTCATTTAAAAATCTAATTAAATAAAGCTCTAAAAAGATATAAATCATAAATATCTTGTACAAAATCTTTATGTACTTTCACGATACGCTTTTTAATCAAAATTTCTATTTAGGATGTTTTTTTCTCAAATATATAATACAGTTTTATGCGATTAATCAGGTGATATACGTCATAATTTTTTTCGTTAAATAATTCGTCTCAGAACACGAAGGCCATAACATTTTCTTTAAAAAATTTGCCAAACCCAGATCAGTTGTAAACCAGTAGTTCTGGCTGAATGTTGTTCTTGTTTTTATGAAATTTAAACTGTTCAAAATAAATTTTTTTATCTGTCATAGAACATCAGGATTAATTAGGCCTTTATTTTGAGTTGGATTAACTCACAGCCTACACAGATAACTATTTAGTTTCGGCGTTGTTAGAAAAGGCCAGATTGAGATCCCATGCAATATTTTTTTCTGCATGACTTCATACTTAGATTTAATCGCATTCTGTTTCAAAATGTGGAGATAAAGGGAGTTTGTAATAATCTTATTTTAAAAGAATGGATAGACTTATGATGATATTTAATTAGTAATTTTAAAAGAGTATAAGCATAAGTCTTTGGTTACTTCGGCACAATAATTTGTCTTGTTCTTTTCAATTAAAAAACTCATCTTTTGATAAATTCTAATTTTTATCATTATCTCGTTTATTTTCTATAAGTGTATCCAATTCATAGTTATATACTCTGAGAAGCCTAAAATTCGTAATTAGTAATCATAACGCTTTTAAAGTGCTGGAGATGTGTAATGTGTACTTCATGGATTAAATAAAAATCAAAGTTTTAGTAATTAGTCCCTCCATTTATTAAAAAATACTGCAATTGCTATCATGTTAAAATACCCCCAAAACCTTTCAAATTATAAGAACAACATTTTATGTTACTTGGTTGAATGTAGAGGACCAAGAATGGTAATTTTAAAACTTCAAAATAAATTTTCAAAATAAAATTTTAATTTGGTTTTTAGTTATTAATTAAAAGACTTGTGAATGCATTTTAAGTTTCTCAGATTACAACTTTAAAACCAACTTAACGCCACACAAAAATTTTAAAATCTGTTCAATTTATGAAGCTAAGACTCACCTTGGTTCATAAGTAAGGCACCAACTATGATGACCACAATTTGGTTTCCAAACTTTTGTCATTTGGGTATACGCTCTGATGCATGGTTTTTGAACTTTGACGGAGTCCGCTTGTCGCTCTGTACAAACATGAGGCCTGGAAGGAGAAAGAAAAATACATTTATTTTCATTTGAAACTGAGTTTCCTTATCAATAAACACATACAGTGATTTCAAAAACTTTCTTAAGTCCCGGGCCCCTACGCAAAAATGCCCCTCCCCCCTCTCGCGATCCTTTTAATTAAACGGTACATAACGTACGTTGTCAAATACTCGTACCAACGGTAATCCGTAATTAATAAATATGCTTAATTCACAATTTCATAAATCTAGGCATCAACCAACTAGACCGATTGCCGCATTTCGACTAAATAAGTAATGATGGTGTTTGGTAGTAGGCCTAGACCTAAACACGGACATAACAGAATAATGCAGACTGGCCACTGTTGTCAATTGCCATAGAGTTCAAAATTCTCAATTTTTCGGACAATATATTCAAGAATTACAATTGAAGATTAAAGTTTTTCGGATCATGAGTTTATTGAGGCTGAGTCAAGAATGATACAACCTCCCTTCCCCCCTCGAGACAGAGGCCCTAGGCCAAGGCGGCCCATATCTTAAAATGTCCTTGAACGCATACACAATTTACAATTATAGACGAGGAGTTGAGAAGAATTCAGAAGAACATATCCTTCCCTTTCCCCTCTCAAAACGGGGGATTTTTTTTAATAAAATATGTATCTTGAAAAAAAAATACCGTAAAATCCGGCGTATAACGCGTACCTATAATTTCAAACCGAAATTTTTATTTTTAGGTATATTCGTCGTATAACGCGCACCCCCTTTTTTATGAAGAAACCTTAAATGTAGGTGCGCAATAGTCATGTTTTAAGAGGTCTAAGGACTCTTAAATTGCAAATTTTTCAATTTTTTGAAAAAAATATATGTTAAAGCCTCAACATTTCTGAGCATTTTGATACCAAAATGTTGTTGATACTGTAAAAAGTTCCGAAGTTATTGAGAAATAACTAGAGAAATTTAAACAAAATCCCTATCTCTTTCGTATCTCTCTCTCTCTCTCTCTCTTTAACTTCATTTTTCTCAAAACAACAAATTTTAGCTTGCGCGCAGAAATTCTCAGAAACTATTTATCAGATCGATTTGAAATTTCATACACGTGTTCAAAATATGGCTCTTCATAACTTATACTTCAATTTTCAAAAAAAAATTTAATAAATTTTTTTTTATTTGCATTTGAATTTATTTTTTTCTTAAAATTTTAAAATTTTCGTTGTAATTGTATTTAAAAAATATATTTTTTTCTCTAAATTTTTTTAAAGTTTGTATAACTTTGAAAGTGAACATTTTTATACCAAGTAAAGTTAATTTTGTAAATTTTGATCAATTTTGTACTTCAGACTTTTGCGCGCTGTAAAATACTAATTTTCAAATTTTTGAAAAATTGTCCAATTTTTATTTCCTTATAAATTTAAAAAAATTTTCTCAAATTCTCCGGAAATTTGAGAACGAATGTAAATATATGTGATTATCATGTGATAAAAATTTCAAATGATTGTTTTGCTTTATTGCTAAGTTACATTGGTTTCAAGAAGGATATTTTTTTCGAGTGCACAGATATATGTTAAGGGTCCTAAGACCCCTTAAAGGTATTCGAGGTATTATGCCAAAATTTAGAAAACAATAGTATATTTCTAGAACTATGACCCTTTAAATTCATAAGGAATGTCATTTCTTTTAAATAAATAGTATTTCCATCTATGTAGTAGTTTAATTTTTTTCTAAACTCATCTTTTTTTAAAATTTTTATAGCTCTCATTTTTATACACCGGATTTTACGGTAGGTATACAAATTCATGCCTCATCCATACAAAATGTTTGAATTCGCATGTGAATAATTTTTTTTAAAGATTAAGTGATAGATTAGAGTGACTAGTTTTAAGATCCTAACAAATAGTCTATAAAATTGTTTTTTGAGTTCAGTAAATTTTTTAATAAATATATTTAACTGGTTCTGATTTGAGATTGAAATAAAAGCACGATAAGATAAATTTTCTTAATACCTTAACAGATTAAAATTCCACGAAATGCAGAAAATGAGCATTTTAATAAATAAAAGCTTGGTAATAGCATATATAATCTGGATATTTATATAATGCACTCTTTGTAATAAATGCTCAAAACTTTTAGTCTTTCAACCAAAAGTTCTAGTTAAAAGATAATGCATCAAAAAACATGAAATGATATCTCTCATTTCTTAAGGAATTATGTTGATCCATACAGTTTAATATTTTATTTTATCTGTTCCAAAGATGGCTGAAAATAAGTTTCAAAGGATATAAAAGAAATCGGAACCTGTACAATGACTTGTCGTTACAAAGATGTATATTTTAAAAGGGTCTTTGAATTCAGCTTTTTTTTATATTCTTCTCTCAATACTCACACACACAAATGAATATCTCTAAAAGCCCGCATTTTTAAAGTTATTGTCCCGCATATTAGAACTTGGTAATGGAAACGTAGCTGATATCAAAGACGAAGACTAATGCTTCCTTTCAGCTGTCGGATGTACATTTATTTCATAAAAGACTTTTTTTTAATCCTAAAAAGTTTTAAAATTTCAAGTTAACAGTCTCCAAACTAAAGTTGGAAATAAGCTTCGTATAATATTTTATTTTGTTACTTAATCAATATACTTAACTCGTCCTCATATTGTAAAGATTTATAGTATGTAGTAATTATAGCAGTATGAACCACAGGAAATGCTAACTATTTTATATAAGCCAATAATAATAAATTCCTAACACAGTGAAATGCATTCAACTCGTAAACACTAAAAACGAAATATTGGTTAACTCGAAGTAATGCATTAGTCTCGATAAAATACAATGTATTTTCATGCTTTTCTCTTAACGCGAAACAAAAATCGCTTAACGGGAAAAGGTTTCCTTTCTCGGAATGAACAAAATACAGAAAACGCCAGACACTTAATGAAATGTTTGAGAAAGTTCCTGTATTATAAAAGAGCCCCACTGTAACATCGGAAGAATTCGTTGTAGTAGAGGATGATAGTATGCATGTACAGTCCCAATTATGGTAGATAAAAACATTTTGGAGTTTGTTCAAAGCGCAAAAAATGTATTGATGCAGAAAATGAAATGAATAACGCAGCTCCTGTTCCCACGTCATCCGTAAAGAGGAACGTCATGAAAAGTATGCGCAGCTATTTAGACGCACATTTTTTAATGGTGATTTTTTTTGGGACTCTAGGTAGACTCCTTGTGTGCCAACAAGTATAACACAAGGCTTACAAACGTAAGTCAATACTCAATCAACAGTGGTAGGAAGTTTTAAGTACAGGGATACAAGCACAAACGGGAATCAAAAGGTAAAAAGGAACAAGAAGGGATGCAAATACAATAAACACAGAACAAAATACAAGATTGCTCACATGCAAAAACGGAGACATTCAGTAATTAAAATTATACAGTGGTGAAGGTTTGGAAGCACATGTGTGAGCAGAATAAGATTTTAAAATGCACATGCATAAAAAGCATACATACACACAAATACTTAAGAATATACACACAGACATATATATATATATATATACGCACACTTGCAAAAAGCCCAGAGAGAGAGATACATACATACACAGTAAATGCTAGCAAACACACAAAAAATAATAACAAAAAATGGATGTCATCGAAAAATTTGTTGCTAAAAAGGACAATGCAAAAAATATATATAAAAATCACATTTTCTAAAATACTCAATAAATGTTTTGCTCTTCAAAAAACTTGAACATTTTGTATAACATTTCCTTAAGTTCTTGTTAATGTTCCTGTTTCATTAATTTATATTAAATACATGCATATATACACATCTATATAAATAAAATGTACTCAAACTTAATTTTTTTAAATATATGTTGTTTTTTTGCAATATGCTTTAACACGAAAAATATTTCAGTCCCCCTCAGTTTCGTGTTAAACGATTTTCACTGTAATTAAAATTTTAATTTATTTCAAGACCAGATATTATAAATAAGGCAATACATATAGCATATTTAAATATCAAAATGAATAGCATTTTTACATACAAGAGGAGAATGTGAACTTAAATATCTATTTTTAATTACTTAGAAAATATATATGCACAAAGATAAAGAAGAACTTAAAAATACACGTAAACATAAAAAACGTTGAATGGTTCTGATTATAATTTTATATATTAACAAATGCAAATTAAAGTTTGGGAAATCTTTAAATGCTGTATACTGCCTCTGCTTGTGTTTTTATATTTTTTTAAAAATATCTTTTATCTGCCGCTCCATTTTTCATAGAATTATTTTACACAGTGATCTATCCAAGTAATGTTTATTAGAGGAGTACGTAATAAGTATTGGAAAAACGCACTACATGGACTTCCAATATTTCACAAAATATCAAATATCTTATCCAGCATTTCCTTAATTTAAAGATATGCTGTATTAAAAAAAATGAAATAATGTGAAGCTATACTATTGAATTACAATTTGGGACAATATAATATTAATCATAATTTAAAGCTGTGATATATCATTATTTGAAGCTATATTTTATAAGATAAATATTGACATTATATAATATTTTCCCATTTAAAAATTATTCTTTTCTATCTAGGTTAGATATTTAATACATGGTTATATCGCAATCGTTCCTGTTTTTAAACATGGGACACACAATATGTGATGGTTCTTTTTATGTTTATTTCTTTATAAATATTTATAAGTATAAACTATTATTATTCTTTGCAAATAGTTTGATATTATTTTGTGAGCTCAAAAAAAAAAATACCCCCAGAATTTGTTTATTTTAAAATAATTCCAGGAGTAAGAGGGAAATCGGATGTCACTTCTATTTTAAGAAAAGCATTTTTCATTATTTTTTTCCAAGAAACTTTAAGCTTAATTTACATAAAAGAAACCCTCAACAGCTGTGTTTAATTTCACCAATAGCCTTAATATAGCAAGACTACAAAAAACTGGATAATTATTTTTTACATTAATAAAAGGCTAATTAACAGATAAAAATCTTCATAGTATATTATTTCACTTACAAGTTTTTTGTACTTGTCACATTAGTTTTTACCGGTTGTAACGATAATATTATTAAATGCTTTGCATTCATTAGAAAGAAATGGGAACAATCTCATAAAAAAATTGTGACGGCTCCTTTGACTAAATTATAAAAGGTATTAACAAGTAATTTTCTCTTACCATATCTTATTTTCCATCAATATTTTTTTTAAAATGTTTATTTTTCGTGACTTGAGCTACTTGATTGTATCAGCGGTTTCAATTCAATATAATTCAGCAATTGTAAGAAAAAAAAGGTTTGGTGAGAGTAAATATATTTCGCTAGAAAATTACGAATTGGTGTTTTTAAACCTTTCATGACTAAAGAAAACGTCCGCCATTTTAAAATTAGTATTTGTCGTAGTTAGTTATAACCTTAACTGCCTTTTTTTTATAAAGAATGTAAAAATAGAACGTATCTCGAACAAAATAAGGTGAACGGGAATGCTTTTTTTTTCTTCTTAAAAAGAACTTTTAGCACATTAAATATCGAAATTGCGCTTTACACGACGGGTATCAAAATGATAGATTTAAAAATAAAAGAAGAGATGAGCAGAAAAAAATAGACTTTTGCTTATATCAAAATACTGCTTACTTAAAGGAAATGACATTTTTTTATGAACTTAGGTATCCGACTGCATGCGACAACTTTAAAAAAAATGGATATCTGGAGCTTTTTTGTTGTTTTTGTATACGCCGCATTTTACGGTACTTTTTTCAATTATTGTGTCGTAGTAAGATATGACAGTGTTTTTTTTAAATGTTTTATGTTATTCAGTAAGTAAAATTGCGTGCAATAATAAAGTATATTTGAATAAATTAAAGCAAATGCTTGAAACATTGATCCAAGTTGAATTGAAAAAAATTATAACATGTGTACTTTTTTTTATTTTACATCTAAACAAACCGAAATAAAGCTATGTACTATTACTCTTAGCAACCTTATGACCCAGTACGGGTTAAAGGAAATACTCCTGCGACCAGATAATAAAACGCTCTCAACATTTTACCCCTTTTAGCAAAACGAATAATTTTATCTAGATGCATCACAGAAACTGTTTCTTTATTAGATCTGTATTGAATATTACATATACTGAATGAAAGTTGATTCTAAGCAGAGAACTATTATAACAACGAGTGAAAATCACCATTTTAACAACTTAGCCAACATAAATTGATAAATTGTTCAGTAACGTCATACTCTGAAACAATTCAACATATATTATCTCCAATGTACAACTCAATGTTCTTGGTGATATACCTCATAATTTTGAGCCACGGTCAAGTGACGAAGATGACGCATGAGCTAGTATCTCACACTCCATACTTTCACTCCTCGCCAACTTAGGAACTTTGAGCATCAACCACGCTACACGAACAGTTTTTACATGAATCGGGATTCAAAGACTCAAAACAACTTGTCGAAATTCGAATCAAATATAATAATCTGATGGAATAATATTATCGTATTTATTCGAAAAAAGGCCGCCTTCTATTCTAAGCCGCATCACAAATTCTCAACAAGTTTTCATGAAAAATGAAAAATAGTGTAAATTGGTTTATCGATTTACGATTAGTCGAAAATAAAATAAATTTAAAGTACTAACTAATAAGAAATAAATAATTATTTTAAGAGTGTTACAAACGTTTAAATATATAGTACAGGAACCTGCAATCGTTCTAATTGCCCTTCCGGTGAATATCCCCCCCCCCTCTTCAATTCTAAGCCTCACCCGATTTTCAGTAGGGTTAACGTTGGGGGGGGGGAGTGTGGCTTAGATTTGAGCAAATACGGTAGTTCAAATTTTATAATATTCACAAGTGATCAGTATGTTCAGTTAAACAATTTTCCGAAATGAATAGTTAATGCTTACCTCTAAAATCATTATCTCAAAATGAATTACGAGTGCATCTAATTATGATCTACGAATCCTAAACTAACGGGGTAAAAAACATACAAAGCTCAATACTTGGCAGAAAAAATTTCTTACGGTGATGGGATTTCCATATTTATCTCGGAGATACAAATACAAAATATGAATATAGAGAAATAAAATACACCCCAATGTGATTACAATGTTCCAATTTGGCAGAATATAGTTAATTTCAATGTATTAGAATACCGTGTAAATTTTATATAAGTTCAATTAACGGGAAAAAAGTACCACAGAAATAAATTACAAATGCGAATCTCTAAAATCATCCTCTCGAAGTGAATTAGAAATGCGATTCTTCAAAAATCTTGTACCAAAAATGAATTATAAATATAATGTTGTTAAGATTAATAGAAATTATGTCATCAGGTTAAATAATGCATATGTATAGTTTGCCTTGGATCAAAGATGGATAAAATTGAATTAAAAATTTGGGCTGCGAATACATTTCAAAGGCCCATATTCTTCCCTAAGGACAATGTAAAATGCTTTGTGAGAACATTATTTTACTACAATAATACCTCTCAACTTGCGCAATTAATCAAAATTTGATTGTAATTGAGTAAGTGTTATGGTTAACTATTTGATACAAAAAAAAATTTCCGCTCATCAATTACAAAAGTATTCCCATTAGAACCAACACATGAAACTTTTTAAATTCAGAATAGCAAATATTTTTGATAGTTACGTGAGGCTAATTGTACTACATTCCACTCGTAAAACACTGAATCATTAGTTTTACCACTTGAAAAATAAAAATGTGTTGCAAAATAATCAAAATAATATAACCAATCATATGATAAAAAAAACTCATAATAAGTCAGTATACGAGTTTTACAGTGAAATTTACAATCTTAAGGAATAAAGCACAAAGAATGTTCTTCATATTTAAATTACAGTTATAACTCCTAAATAAGCTGAATTTTAATATCTTGTATTTGTACAAAATATCACTTCTAAATGCAATAAAACAAATACGATTTTAATTCTAAAAAGCATATAGAAAAGTTATAGAAAATATGAGCTGGCTTAAATGTTTGTTACATAGCCAAGCAAAAAAGAAAAATGAAATTTATGCAACTGCGAATGCCTAAATAATCTTATAACTTTGATTTATTTATGGATTGTTCATCAATGCAGCGCTTAGAATCAACATAAGAACCAGTGGCGCAGCTACGTATTCAAAGGCCCTGGTGTAAGAAAAATAACGAGGGTCCAATCTTGCTAGGGGCTTATCAAGTAAAAATATATTGGTATTTTAATTATACAAAAGCTACTTTAACATCAGCATTTTATCATGCTCTTCAGAACATAGGAAAGCAAAGTTGCATACTACTTACATGTATGTGTTTTCTTGTGTGAATTTTAGTGATTACCCAGGTTTGATTTGACACGTGATAGACGGGAAATGATACAAAAACTATGCACAAACAAGGTAATAATACAATATTATTATATGTGTTTTTAAAAAAAAACACCTCTACGAAAGAACAAAGGGGGGAGGGACAAAATTACATCAATCTATTGCAGATTCGTGTAGATTGCGAAATACTGAAACAGGAAAATATCTTATTATGAATCATTCCTGTGTATATTTTTTAAGATGTATGGTAAGACTTTTCATGGAAATCGAAGTTTATTTTCAAGTAACAGTTAAAAAAATGAAAAATTTAAAAATAATATAAAATTTTCAATAAGGAAAGTTCGCAACACCATACAAAGGAAAGAATTTAGGGGAATTCTCTACAAGTTCAAAATTACTTTCAACTGAGTTGCCCTGATTACAGTTATGTTGCAACCTTTTATATTTATATCTTAAATGAGGAAAAAATTACTGCAAGTTCGGCTTGCTTGGTGGTCAGGCTCCAAAGCCTTAAGCTTGAGAGCCCCGGTGCCCGTCACCGCCTAGCCCATTGAATAAATCTTTTGATAATGGACTTCGTACTTATAACTTCACAGAATAACGACATAAATAACTTTTATGTCATCCAAATAAAAAAAACTGACTGGTATTTAAAAAAAATACCGAAATAGCTTTTCAAAGTTCCGTATATTTAAAAAAAAAAATTCCAGAAAAATACATATCGACTTAAAATACATTGCACTATCATGAAACCGGAATTAAAACTCAAAATATTCCAAGAAACGACGTCATCATATATAAACGTTTATTTGTTGTCTAATTTCGGAAAGAAAAATCCCACTTCACACAAAAATGAAACACACACAACGGTATAACTATCCTTTCATAAAGAAAACAATACTTTTAATTCGTAAATGCTATAGCTTGGTTTCTCATAGGGAAGTTATTTACACGCCTTTCTCGGAAGTCCAAATCAACAATCTACCACAAAATAGCTTAATTATCACTATGCCAGTCAACGAAAGTTATTTGTAATCCTCCTCCTTCTTCACCTCCTCCTCGAAAAGAGGAGATCTATTGAGTTGATAAGTTACAGAAGTTCAAGTGCCATATGAAACGAAAGAACCAACTCATGCTATTGTTAAAGCAATGCGTGATCGCCATGTGCGTTTCAACGGAATCTATGACTTGAGATATTTTTTTTCCTTAAGTCCCCTAGCGAAAAATGTTTTTCGCACCCCGAGTTCATTGACTTCTTGAGATTATTTCTAATTATAACGTAAGTAACAGACTCGATGTTGACTGCGAAAAATAAATGAAATAGCAAAGGAATTGAAATAAATGAATCTTGAAAATGATCACGACCATAAATGGTATTGAAAAATGAAACACTAGATTTCTTCTATCAAAGAAAATTATCGCAACTGTGCAAAAAAAAAAGCCTCATTTTATAAACGGAAAAATTCTTAGATTTCAAAAGGAGCATGTTATCCATACCAAAAGGCCAGTTTATTTTTGGAAATTGCACCCGTATAAATTTCAAAAACTAGTCCTCACTCCTTAGATATAAAAATTGTATGAAAGAAGTAATCGTGAATACCATATTTACTCGAAGCTAATTCTTAGAATTCTTTATATTTTATACTAACGAAAGAGTTTGAAGAACAAAAAATATAGTTTTATTTTATAGAGTCCTTCAAATGTCATTTGAAATTTATATTAAGTGTATTTTGGCAGATGTATTAAAAAATCAGCACGTGTTGTCTTAACACGAAATTATATTTTTGTTGTCTTAATTAGACTTATTTTTTTAATAATAATGGGTTATCATCAATTAAATCGTCATTATGAATTATTTGACATTTTTAAACTTTCGGTTAAAACTATGTCGTACATTTTTAAGAAATTTATTCCGATATCTGTATCTATAGAAGAAAGCAATTCGTTCCCTCATCTCGAGTCCGCTGAAACTGTTAAACCCCCTCAGATTGAAAATTTAGCAGGCATGATTCTTTTGTTGTGCTTCTGCAGAAATCGACTCCCAAGGAGGTTGTGAGTGCTTTATAGACAAAAATTCCCGCTTTGAGTAATAAGACCTCAGACTGGAGATTTGACAAACATGATTCTTTTATTTGGTAGAGATCCGCTAAGAACCTATTGTGTGCAAATCGACTCCTAAAGAGAGTTACGGGGCATTTTAAATTTAAAAAAATATATATATTCTTCTTTTCGAACTAATAGTCCGTACAGAGTTGAAATTTGGTAAATATGCTTTTTTTGTTGAGTAAAGATTTTCAACTAAAATGGGTTTTCTGGAAATCGATACCCAAGGGAGAGTTGCGGAGGCGTAAAGGATAAATATGTTTCCGTTTTAGAAATTCAAGGCCTTCCTTTGTAAATAAAGAGGCGAGAGCTGTAAGAACGTCTTTCAAAAAAAAATTTGGACAGCTTAATACTAGAACTTAGATATCAATAACTTAAAAACAATATACAGCTATACAAAATTATGAAATACGCGGCGAAACGGGCGGATAATGGCTAGTATATTTATATAGCAAAACAAATAAATAATAAATGGACTTTTTCTTAAAACTTGACAAAATGTTTTATAATGAGAAAACAACAATGACATTATAGATTCGTTTTAGTTAAATTAATTGTCAAAAAACAAGAAATTGTATCCAGTTTAACAGCAATGACAAGAAATATAATTCTTTTGCTCTTGTATAATTTAAATGTCAAAACGAACAACTGTCGAACATAAATGTCTGCTACTCCTTCCTCTATAACTTTGCACCTACCCACATGATTTTCTAGGATAGCAGTTGCGACATAATTCACTCTTTTAAATTATTAGTCAAGCCAAAGTACACAACTTGGATATACTGGGTGTAGCAATGCGTGTTTTACAAATTACACCCAAGCGACAGGAACCATAGTTATTTTTCATTCTTCTCCTACAGCCTAAGTCTCCCTTTTCTAGAATTAACTTAGAAAAATACAAGTAGAGACACGCTAAAATACGTCTGATTTCAGCTTTGACTTCTATTCCCGTCGTCTCACATCTGTATTACAAAGCTCTTAATGATTACTGTGTTGCAAATGAAAATCATTTTTCTTGAAAAACTGTACGTCGTATATTTTACGAGATTTAATTGGTAGGCATTTCGAAATTTATAGCAGGCATTTCAAAAGCAAAAGCAAAAGTTGAAATTCCACTATTTGTAATCAAACTTTTTTTGTGAATGTTACAAGAGAAACACTTCGCTCATTATATATAAGCGCGTAAGATAGCTATCATATTACTAATTTCATACAATTAAATTTTTATTTGTCGAATTTAGGGCATAATTTAAAAAATATGAATATAAATTAATTTTTAAAAATTTTTCTAAGGGATTTAAAGCGTGAAGTTGGAAAATTTTCTCTTGAGATATGTAACTGAAAATTTGTTTTGTCTTCAACGTGAGACCAAACACATTGCAAATTACGCACGGGATAGTAGACGAAACGCTGCGACACATTCTTCAATGCATCTCCAGCCTTTGTAAACAAAAGAGTATAAAGAGAAACATAAAGGAAAATAAAAATTTCCATCTTCATACAGAGAAATACTTGTTATTAATTGTTTAAAAATATTAATGTATACAATAGTTAAAATATAGTGCTAACATATACGTAGTTGCTTTTAAGATGCAGTATGCAATTTTAACATTTGTTTGTAAAAAGTATAAAATTTTAAATTTTGAGAATTTTTTTTTTATTTGTGTAATAATGGAAATGCACACTTGTTTTTTTTTTCCTTCCAAATATTAAGAGAACTTATGTATTTGATCGAACTTCCCAAAAAGTATTGAATGAAAATTAAATGTTTTGGTTTCACGCAAAAATGTATGGTTTATTGTAAATTATATATAAGCGTGTATTAAAATCAGCGGTCCCCAGCTTCCGGGTACCAGGCTGCTCAAGGAACAATAAATTATTTCCATTTTGTTTATTGTGGTGTATATCTCTCGGGTTTGTGCGACTTCCGATGGAAATCATTTAATATGTTGTTGCTGTTTCTAATACCACTTGTCTGATAATGTCAGATTGAGGCCCACAAAATTCATCGTGGCATAGAGCTAAGATGTACACCTGTCGTTAGCCGTAGCTTTGAGCCCCATACAGGTGACAGTACAATTTGGCTCAGTTCCATCCCAATTTTGAGGGAGAACACCCTGGAGGTTGTGAGGGGGCTTCCACCTTTCTTCACCTTCCACCAACCTCACGAGAGGACTTGCGGCTTTATTTATATAGAGGTTAGAGGAAAAGCTTTGTAGGGTAAGTGCCATTTACAACACTTCGTTCGCTTACGCACTTCGATGACATCAGTGGTGTTTTTTTTCATTAGTCAGTTAAATTAAATAGCAAACGCTAAAATGAGTAACCACCAATGTTTAGATAATGGAATGATGTGGCGAGCTGTTGGGAGACTTGAAGTTGGGCATTAACAAAGTGCATCTTACTACAGATTTTAAAGTAACGTCCAGCATTGGGTGCAATTTGTGGATATAGTTTAATGAGACCAGATCAGTAGAAAAAAGTCTGGAGCGATTACGACGTCTAATGAAGATTGATATTTGTCATTTATAATGATGCATAACAGGAGGGCAACAGTTACTCAGTTATCTCCTGAACTTAATGTAGTCATAGGAATCAAAGTTACAAGAGTACTGTTACCAAAGGCTGCTGGAGAGAGATCTGTTTGTAAGAAGACTTGCTGTTTGTTTTTTTCTCACTTCTGCTCACAGAAGCAACCGTTTAGCACAGTGTAAAGAACATCGACATTGGAACAAAGATCAGCGAAAGACTGATAAATCCAGATGCAGAGTACCCATTGCGATTTTTGACGTACTTTCATCTGGAAAGAATCCGAGATCCGTTACATGTCTTTCAATATAGAGGAAGAGACTCGTATTGTAGTGGAGATTTCATGTGGTCTGGGCAGGTAGATGTTAAACGGAAGCCAGACCACCATGTTTTTAGTAGAGTTCAATAACTCACTGGGTATATGAATCAAATCTATGAACCCAATGTTCGCCTTCTCAGGGGTGTAGTTAGTCCTGGTTTCTTTGTTATGGATGACAGGGCTCATCCACATAAAGCTCATCTAGGCGACAAATTTCAGGAAAGGGAGATTATTCGTCAGATAAGTTGGTCTAAACCTTAATACTATGAAACATATTTAAGATGCTCTTCAGAGGACAATTTTATTTCGCTTTCTTCTCCCAAAAAGCATCAAGGAGGTAGTAAAATTGGTTGATGGAGAAATTGGATTGACTGCCACAAGGACTCGGGAGCTATATTCCAGTCATTAATAATACAACTGCCGTTCAATAAAAAAATTCAAAGCATTTGGGGCTAATGACATTTGTTAAAACTTTGAATAATAGTTTGCATTAAATTTCCACTGTCACCTCCGGTTCAATTAAATTAATGATTTACACAATTCCGTATGGTTAAAGAAATCTAAAGGACCTTTACTAAGTGATAATAACTCAAAGGGAACATAAAGCAGCTACTTTTTGGATATAGTTTTAAAAATTAACTTTCTATATGAGTTTAATATTTTTTAAATCTAAACCCATTATTATAGATGTAGATATATAATACATTTTATACAATAAATATTTATAGGAATAGAGAGTTTTTTTATACACTCAAAAGTTTTAACGTAAAGATCTGAACATCAAGGGCACACTATAACTGTTACATTTCTTCTTTTTTGTATTCTATCCACCAATGTGTGTCTGTATACTTAATTTTATTAAAATATGTCTAGTACTTCTGCCAGATAATCAACCAAAAGTGAAAATTTGAATTTTTGTGTAGTAAATCCACACCTTAAAACAAATATTTTAATATTTCTTTTTTGTCCGCTATTAAGAATTTTTCCCATTCATTGAATTAACAAATCATTGAATATAAAAAAAATCACCTGTTAATTTTGTAGGCCATTCTTTTTACAATAATTAACATTTATCATACATTAAATTTAAGAACCAGTAACTTAACTACATTCAGCGACGAAGTCTATTATCTCAATATATTTTTAAATATGTTATCTTAAGTAATGATGTGGAACGCAATATAGTTCATCACTAAAGAAGTTAATCACTAAAGTTTTTTGTTATAACTTTTTTTGTTGCAAAACAATAAAAGTAGACAGCCATTTAAAAATATGGTTTATATCTGTAACATAAATTAATAATTGTTACAACAAAATTTTATTGCTTCCCAATTTGAGTAAGGGAGAAGATGAAAACACTACACTAATTAAGAGTTTTTATACTAAAGAAGTATTTTCTAAAACATGCACAACACTAATTTTTCAAAATTATGTACGGAAACCATTGAAAACAAACTAATTAGATAAGGGAATTTAATAAAAAAGATTGTCAGATTTATTTCTAAAAAGAAAGTAACCAAAATTATTACCATATTTTCCCCAGGTTTCCGCAGTTTCTTCTTGTGTCATACTTCAATTCTCTCCAAAAAAAAATTTTTAATGACTAGAATTCTCTTTATCCGAGATTTATTCATTCATCATAAACATGTATACAGGACAGTATTTTTAGTTCTCCAAAAATCATATAAAACAACCGATATTATCCAAGTTATATCGAATAACAGACAAATCTATTTAAATGACCTTAAAGAGTCATTTTAATCGGAGGCCTGGATTAGTTCCAGGATACAAAGATGAAGTTCTTGCCAATAAAGTGAAAAGGAAAGAGTCCTGAAATTGACGGCATAATTTACCTACATGACTTGCCACGTGTATTTCTTTGCCAAGATAAAAACAGCACCAACGAATTTTCGTATTATCCCCCTGAAACGATTTGTTGCCTCGTAAATTTAGGTTTAACAAAACGTTGGTCGAAAAGCACACCTAGCACTCGCATGTAGTCGAGGGGCCGAAGAGGGGCTAAAAAACTCCCCACTGAGAAAACAAGCGTGAGCCTCCAGTCGCCCTTCTACACGGGGGATCCGATAAATCCCGCCAAAAAAAAAGTCAAAAAAAAAATACGGAGAGAAAAATCCAGATTGCCCACACACCCCATTTTCTAAATGGGGCGAAATAGCTGCCTATTGCTGAACTTCCCACGATAGGTTCACAAAAATGGATCATACTTTATCTAGAAACATGAGAGGCACTGCAAAAAGCGCATCCCGGTCTTTCTTTTGAAAAGAGTAAAAAACTGTATTAATCATCTTTATTATAGGGGAATCTGCTGGGGACCGGCTGTCACCCTTAAATGTGTGTTATCCATACGCTTTTCAGCTCCTCATATATTGCATTGAACATCTTGGAATATGTAGCACTTTTGAAGCATCAATAGAGTAATGACTTGTATCTCTTTTTAAAACTCTAGGGGGATATATATATATATATATATGTGTGTGTGCGTGCATATTAATTGAGATTTTATTGGATTAATATTCATTTCTTTGGTTTTTGTAGAATCAGTTTATTTTTTACAACTATTCTCAAATACTGACTAATCAAGCGTAATTAAAGAATGCTTAAGTACCAAAAAGATAGGGTTGAAAAAAATGTGATTTTTTTTTAAGAATGGATTTTATATGTGCTTTTAAAAAGAGAAACTCTTGCTTTTACAAACCATGTAAGAGAAATAAAATAATATTTTATGAACTGCATATATATAGTTTGCACTATACTAATAAGGAAACTAATATATACTAATAAGGAAATCAGTACTTAAAAATAAAATAAGAAATTATAAGTCACAGGAAAAGGATATATACCAAATACATACAGATAACTAATACACATAGACTTAAAATGTCTGTACTACCAATGAAATTCTAAATTATTATATTCCTAACAAGTAATATAAAAAAAATAAGTCAATTCCTACTTAGGTTAACCAAAAAAAAATTATTTTAGTTACAATTTATTAAACAATTACAATTAATATAAATATGTATATACATATGACAGAATCACAATATTAAGTGGCAAAATAGAAAGCGATTTTCCTAAAAATTTTCTATTTTCCTTTCTAAATATGGTGTTAGACTATTGTTTTTGTTTCTTACTATTTATTCATTTATTAAATTTAATTAGTCCAATAAAATAGCATAGTAAAAAGATATCACATTCTAGGAAATTAGGCCATCCCAGGTGGAATTCTAACCGACGACCTTTGGATTAGAAGTCTAACGCGCAATCCATTGCGCTACACGGACACAGCAAGCGTTTATCCTTTTTATATATGGGTGTTGGACTATTATTTTTGTTTCTATTTATTCACTAATTATTCAAATATTGATAAATTAATATTTGAAATAAACTGTATTAACATCAAGTGTCATGCACTACAAGTTTAAAAAAAAGTATTTGATTTTGAGTGGATGAATAAAAAGTATTTTATTAACGATTGAAAATTTGTGAGTGTGAACAAGAGATTATATATATTGGGAGAGTGTGAACTAATAGTAGGAATTTAAAAGACACTTCCAACTCTTAAGAACTATGATTACTATGAATAGAATCAACTAAATCTTATCTTAGGAATACGCTAATAGATTAAACAATACTAATAGATGAAATGTTTGAAAAATGGTGTAGTGTAAAAGTATCCACCAAAGAAGTACATACCCGTAAAGCAACAATTAACTGCGACCAAGAAAACTGAATTTGCAATCTTTTTTTTTTGTAGTTTATTCTTTACGATTTGTTGGAATTATTAACTAATATTATTGATTTTAATGATTAACAAAACTCATGATATCTGAATCATTATTCATTAAAAACTTATTTATTATCAATTAGTTACATGGTTACATCGAACATATGACGATTCAATATTTTATTAATTAGCAAAACTATCTCAACGTTTTCTTATACGTTTAATAGGTGAAACTAACAAACGGAGTAAATAAAACTGAATTGTAAATTTACTAATTGCGCTTAACGAAAGCAGTAAAATATTTTTACTTTCATTTGATTTTCAATTAGCAATAAATACACAATTAAATTCGCTCATGAAAAGCACAAAAAAGCGCGTTCATCAAAAACTTTTTCAAAAAGGTAATTTTTTTATTTATATCTCTTACCAATTTTAACATTGACATAACGACTTGTATCCCCGCCCAGAGGAGTTTTCTGGATCCACCTATGAAGTGATAGCATCGTTTAATTAACTGTTAACAATTACATCAATCATTCATACAGAAACAGTTTTCTGGACCCACCTGGGAATGACGCATTCATTTAATTAACTACCAACAATTATTTCAATTTTTTCATGTTTTAAGAACGGCTAGCATGGAGGTCCTTATCAACAGCCAGTGCCATTTTCAAGCAGTCCGTATAGAAAATATTATTTTCTTTGGTCCTATTGTTGAAATTATGCGATCCATCAAAACTGATCTTTGGATAATGGTCTATGGTAGTCAAAACCATGAGTAATCATGATGAATTATATCGATCTAGAAGTGTCCGTGAAATATGGTATTTTTCTTTGGAGCCACCTCACCAAGCGAGCGAGCCCCAAGCACCTATTTGTATGGATTTCACACCGCATTATAGTTACGGTCATCATAGGCGGTTGGTAAATCTTGGATGGCATTTAAAAGATGACGAAGCATGAAATTCAAGAGGACAATTCTTTGTAAAGATGGGCACGTTCTTCAAGCTGTATAAAAAAGAATGTCACTTTTTCTGGTTGAAAAACAAGTGCCCATTCGATCACGTATCAAGAGAGATTAAGGTTGTATAAATGCTTCAGATTTTTTTTTCTTTTCAAAGAAAAACAAACAATCTGATCATATTAATAATTCTTAATGGTTCATTTATTATGAGTATAATAATTTATTAATAAATTTATAAAAAAAGAGGCAATATTCAAATACCAGGCGTGACAGTTTTTTTCGTTAGCCTTTAATTTAAAAAACATACTCAGGGTATCAAACCTAGTTCCACTTCGTGTTTTGTTCCTTTAATAATAATAAAAAGCAAATAAGTGATTAAGCAACCACTCAAAAAATCAAATATATAATCTTCTCTAGTTGTTTATGTAATATTCTTCCAAATAATTGTATTCATTATTGTTTTTTTTTAAAAAATGGGACTACTTTATCTGAAAATAAAAGTCTACTTTATATTTATATTTAGTTTTCTAAAATAATTTAAAAATATGATTAATAAACTTTAAAAGGTGATAAAGTTAATCTTTTAGCGATTCTTATTTTTATAAAATTTGTTTTGAAATCATTATTATTTAAATTAATATATTAATGTTCTTATTTCGAATAAAATCAAAAATAGAAGCGAAAATAATTTCATTTAATTTCAACTGAAACGCACAACTAACGATAGGTTTGGGAGAGCCCTTGTCTTCACAATTCATTCATTTTATCGATTAATTAATCTTCACAATTTACGACGAGTTCATAATCAGATTATAAAGAGGGGAGTAATATGAGGAAGTTCCGTTAATTCCTTTCCCACTTCACAATTTCATTGATTTAGAAAGCTCAAAAGAGATTATCAGCATTTCTACGATTAGATACAAGCGAAATAGAATTTTAATCCCGTAATTTTAAAAGATTTCTGGTTTGTTTGTTTATGAAAAATGCGAATTTATTATATTACTATTTTTAACTAAAATGAAAGTAAAATTAGAAATGTTCAATATTTTAATTTTTTGTCAATACATGAAGTTATGGGTACTTAATAATGTACTAAATAATTCATGAATTTATTTGGATATAAGGCATAATAAATATTTGTATGTTTTAAATATAGAAATTTTTACATTATGTTGTTGTCTAGTTTTAACGTACAATGAACTTAAAGGCTCTTTTGGTCGTGCTTTCCTCTAATAAAGTTTCATACAGGTGTCCCTCGTGTAACACGGTACTTGTAAAACACGATTTCCATATTACACGGTACAAAATTTACGATTATTATAAACACGGCACAAAACTTGAATTAATTTTGAATTGAATTAAATGAAAATTTCTTGGTTGAAAAAAACCCTTCAGTAGTAAGAAGTGGATAATTTAAAAGCGAATTGCAAACTTCGTTAGCTCCTTATAAAGAAATTCCGAAAGAATTGCAAGATCGAAACAGATAGGTTAATTGCAACTACGTCAAATAACTTTTGTAATGATGTAGAAATAAAACTAGTGAAGAGGAGTTTCAACCAACTTCGAAAGAAAAAAAAATGGATTAGCTGTAATTTCTGATGATAAAAATTGATTTTTTGATCCTAATAAGCCGTTTCTATTTTTTTCATAATAATAATAATTTTTTGATTATATTTGCAGTATTTTTAATTTTTGTATTTCATATTTTTGTTTTTGCTTTTTAACTTACTTCTTAATTTGTAGGTTTTATTGGAACCAAATTTCAGCCATCATAAAATTTTATACATTAAGACTTGATTTCGGAATAACACGGTACATATTGCCTTGATATATATTATTTCAAGGTTTCGTACAACACAGTACACATTGCCCTGATTTATATTATGTACATTCATAAATAATTTAATAAATAAAATAACAATTAGAATAAAAAAAAGTCTCGCAAACGGTTTCGATATAGCACGGTAAGAATTAACCGTGTTATTCGACGGAAGCCTGTATAAGTCAAACAGAAATGAATTGTTAAAAAAATAACTGGACCAATTACTGTTCATAGATTCATCGAATTCCAAACAGAGCCTCCCTCTTCTTTTTTTTTTAAATGCAAAAACACAAAGCATATATCATACGATCGTTTTTCTTGCGGAGAAAAATGTCAAACCCACTCAAATATCGCCTTTATCCATTCTCACTAAAAGCAATAAATCAAGTGATTCGTCCTCTGAATTGACGACTTCACGTCTCCAACTTCATAACAATCTAAAATTGCTGAAGAACCCATCTTTGTTATTTCACGATTCGTAGACCGATTTCAAGCTTATAAAGATAATTCAAGCTCTGACATCGCAGATCAATAATGACCAATTCGGGTAAATTATGCAATAGCTCAAGACGTCGGACTGACGGCATTGGGTACGCCTTGACCGAAAGAGCTGAAAAGTACTGAACCATTATCTACTCTGTCATTACAGACAGTGTTATTTTACATTCCCAGTGATTTAGAGAACATTCTAATTCATGTATTTTTGCTATATGTGTGTGTAGATATATTTGAATTATTTTTTTAGTCCGCAACTTCCTTACTCCAACCTCAGTTGTTAGTGGCTAAACCGGTAATTACAGAATGCGGCTTTGTACAAAAGATCCCGTAAAGTAATTTGAGCCTCACCAAGGTGTAAACTGATCACCTGAATTTTAGGAAAGAGCGCTGGAAGGCGTGTTTTCA
This sequence comes from Trichonephila clavata, assembly GCA_019973975.1. Lineage (NCBI taxonomy): Eukaryota > Metazoa > Arthropoda > Arachnida > Araneae > Nephilidae > Trichonephila > Trichonephila clavata. The sequence goes on from BMAO01008195.1 coordinate 669,420, forward strand.
GACCACTAAAGTAAATTTCTTCCACCTAAAGAAAGAGAAGATCTCTTAAAATAAATAACGCCAGACCACGCCCTGCTTTTTCGTGAAACTAACAGAACTTAAAGAGAAAGAATTTTTCTTTCTATTTCAAAGAAAATTTATTTTTATTCTAACCGTAGGCAAATTGCTATATCATTATTGATGAAATTTGATTTTAAATGCCTGAAGGTGTTGAACAATCCGCCTCTAAATACTGCAAGTTGATAACGTTTTAGTAAAGCAGTTTTAGAAGATACTCGGCTAAAAATATGATGGTATTAATTTCTACGGGTAATCGGCTCGATGGCTTAGAGGTAGTCCGATTAGTAAGCCTAAGGTTGCGGGTTCAGTCCCGGCTGGAGTCGATAGTAGCATGTAAAAGATCTCCTATAAAAGAATTCGGCTCTGGTACGCTCGGAAAAAATAAATCACTGTAATACTTAGTATCCGACGAGACTTGAATTAAAAATTAATTCAAGCATCCAAATTTGGTAGCGAGAGTCACCACTAGATGGTGCCGCCATGAAATGGCTCTCACATTTCGGGACTTGCCGTGTCCGAGAAGGCTTAATTGCCAATATGCAGCCCATTAAAAATAAAAAATTTCGATGGATAAACTTCTTACGGACAACTTGTTTACGTTACGAGCAAAAATATCGATTTAGAAATGTTATTACTAGTATTATATAAACTGTGCATTATTATAAACTGAAAAGGGGATTCACCTTTGTAAATAATTAAGAAATATAATCAAAACATGTTACCAAATAATTTATAAAGGTCAGCATTACAATATACATCTTCATGGTATTAATATGAGTAGATGCTGTTCAGAAAAACTAAAATAGCAGTTATTACTATAAGGTACTAAATAATAAATATATTTTTTCTTTTGTTATGTTATTTATCTGTGCAGAGAGAATCACATCCTTTTTGAAAATGAAATAAAGTATATAAGCCGAGTTTACATAATACTAAAAATTATTTATCTATTCGCAGTGGCGTACACATACTTCCCTTATGGGAAGGGTTACATTCTAAAAAATACGTTGACGAAAGAACTGAAGGGTATTCTCTACGATAAAAATTTAAAATTTGGGAAGGGGGGAGGCTGAAACCAGGGACATCTTAAGGCATGGGCCAACTGGGCCCATTTCCAATGCCTCGGCTTCAGTGGAGGAATCGTCTCATTCTTGACTGAACCTTACTAAAACGGCAGTTGGTCGAGCCGATTTGAGTGATTGTAAGTCATGCAAATTTGTTTGTTTCGGGTTTCTGTTTGTACGAGTATTTGACAATGTATGCTACGTTTAAGGGTCATAGGTGAGGCTTACATTTCTGTAGGAGCCCAAGGCCTAGACAAGTCTTATATAAGGCATCTCTGGTTGATCCCCCCTTGTGTACGCCACTGTCTATCCGTTACTCAGTTTACTTAAATATCGTGCTCCCTTATGGAATTAAATGTACTTAATCCCTCTATTTCATACGTTGTTGTTACATAAGGTTTTATAGGAAGGATCAATCCAAACATATAAAACCGCTCAAGTATCACACGATAACAATAATAAATAATATTAAAAAAAAGAACAAACTTTTAAAGTAAGAACCTCTATTTCATATAATTTATAGTATATTTCACAGTTCATAATGTGTATTGTATACTTTATAATATCTCTGTTTAAGCCAACAAACTAATCCAACGTATGCAGAATAAACGGCAGCGAATTATTAATAGAACTTACTAAATTTTGTTTTGAAAAACAAAAACAAAAAATTATTATTCATAAACCTTTAATTTTACTCGAACATATAACAGAATAATCTTTAATACAAAAATTATATGGAAGAAAAACAAAAAAGTTGTATTAGGTTACATATTTCAATACGAGAAAATGTGTGTTTAAATTTGTAACTCTGTATATACACGCAGAACAATTTAACTCTTTTTGGAATTTAGAATACATTCTTACAGCATGTGTAAGAATGAAATAAAGTTTGAATTCAGAGCTACAAATATATTTTAAGTGAATATATTTCAGTCTTAATGCGTTCTGCTCTTTTGAGTCACTCATTATAGGTCCATCGCACTACAATAGCTGTACAAATGGCGTTTAAAATTTAGAAAGTTCCAAGGTTGGGAGTTAAATGAGAGGAAGGAACAATAAAAGATATTCGCCATTTTTTTTTCTTATGACCTGTGACTGAGTTTGTATGGATAAATATGGTCTTTTTGATTTCGGATAGAAATGGTTTCATATGTGATTAGACATCAAGAAAGTAGATTCTCAGGGTTAAGGTGCTTTTGTAGCTTCATGTGTAATTATGGCTTTCTAGTGCTTTGACCCGCAGGTTATATGACGACCATTTCCTTCATCAATACAATGGTTACTTTGGAGGTCTACGAACTTAGGTTTTATATTTCACTCGATTCAAGGCTTTGTTTACTCAGGCTTTTTTTTAAAAAAAGCAAATACTCTTATACCAGAAATGAGATATAGATTTTGTTTATTAGAACAATACGAAATGTCTGGTATAATATTATCTTAATTTTTTTTACTAAATCATAAATGATTTTTTAAGCCCTGAATCATTTTATTTCATCATACGTTTTTAAAGTAAAACTAAACGAAATTATATGTTTTTGAATGTATATAAATATTTGTTGAATTGCGGAGTAAAAAAAAATCGAAAGAATGGAAACTCGTTATGTCACAAATGTTTTTTTCGTAAATACTTCCAAAATATTCTCTCACTTCCTGTATTTATAGATCGTTGTCATTAAGAAACAAATCCTCAATGGTATGGCTAAGTTTTCTTACAAAATTTGCTAAATTAAATATAGTAAAGGGTTCATGAAATATTCTAGAAAGAATCGAGTTCGGTCGTAGATTAAATAAGTTAACCTCTTAAACAATTTTAATTCTATATCAAGTTACCTGAAAGAATCTTAGCAATAGTACATTGTACATTTCAAAAAGTTATTAATTATCTCAAAATATCACGGAAAACAGGCTGACAGATAAACGCTCGTTGTAATCTAGGGGGGGGGGGGAGATTTTCACATCTGAAACGTCAGTTAAAGAAACTCATCATTTTTTTCACACTTTTTAGCAGTTAAATCCACCCTAGTTCAACGAATTATTTTTCGAGATACTATTTACCATAACATATCCACACACATTTTAAATATTCCCACCGATTACTTTAATCCAGAATTACTCTAAGTGAATCTCCAGCAACCCAAGGGCTTTGCAGGGGAAGAGATGTGCAATGGTTCCTTAAAAAATAGAAAATAAAGCTGCAAAAAAGTTTAGTAAAAGATTTTCTACAAGATGATGTAAAAGGAAAATCAAAATTTTTGGGACTCAAAATGGGAAATGGTGGCTACATATTCATTTAAGGTATCCGATTACCCTAAAATTGTGAATTTTGCAAAAAATTGACAAATATTTTTGTGATTTTATTTTGCAGGGCATCTTATTAGCTTTAGGAAAATACCAAGTTAATTATTTTCCGTTCAGTTGTTTAGTAAAAGCAGATGCCGTTACTTTAATCAAGATATGTCATACTTTAAAACGCGTTTTACTCGAAACGTGTTTTTAAAAATGCTCAAACGGGGACAGCGATTGCTCAAAAAGTTTTGAAAATAATTAACTAAAATTTTTATGGATGTTCTGTATAATAGTAAAAATGTTATAACCTTCATGTTTATCAATCACTGTTTTTTATTACAAAATGTACAGTCCCTTATGTAAATATATTCACTGTTTTTTTAAGCAATTTCATATAATAACCAAGATAAAGTGCTCTAGTTTTTGTAAAAAAATTAAAATATCGCTTATTCTGAAGTCATTTAAAAATGAATAACATAGCAACACATCAGAATTGAAAATTTGTTCATAAACTTTTGGTGCAGAATGGGCCCCGTTTATGTTATTTTTTGTAAATTTTTACCCATTTTATAATAACTTCTTTTTCTCTTCTTAATTTTAGCATATTTTTTTAAAGATGTACTAGAAAAACTAAAAACAACAACAAAATTCCAATATCTCCCTTTAAAAAAAAAAAAAACGTTGTCGGAAGTAGTCGGATACCTTAAACTACAATTTACGAAAATTTCCTTTGGTCAACACAAATTTGTTTCACAAATATTTTCGCAAAGCCTTTCGTTGTGAATAAAAGTTATTTTAAATACGCTGTAGAAACAACTAAGAAATAGTCGGATGTTTCCCTAACACCAGCGCAATCGTTCTGTCTTAACATATTTATAATTTCATTATTTTCAAGTAAACCGAATGTTAGAATTTGTTCGACAGTGTATGACTTCTCTCTCTCTCTCCAAAACAGCTTTAAATTTATTTGGCATTGATTTTATTAATGCTTCATGATAATTTCGACTGATTGATGATCTGAATTGAAATTCGAATTTGGAAGTAATGCGGAAGAACAAGCTTTTGACGTCATCTAAGGTAAAAACCGGCAATCTGGTCATAAATAACCATTACGAAAAAATAAAACGTACAAAGCGTATCGACAAGGGTATGAATAATAATTTTGTGTGTAAGACAATATATATATCTGTGAGAGTGGTTGTTTGCTTATGTAAATGTGTGTGCGTGTATGTCCCAATTCTTGTAATAAACTTAGTATGGAAAAAAAAAACATTTAAAAATTCTTGCGTTTAGGTACGATTCTGAAGGTGTGAAATATAGATTTTTAAGTTCCTCAATCATTTTATTTTATTTTATTTTAAATAACTGCTGGTGTTCCACGGCGTTTCCTTCCGAAACAAAAATCTGAAATACATTGGAAGCAACAAACGAAAAATTGAGCCGAAAAACTTGAGAAAATACTTAACGAGTAGATAACTTATCTAAAAAAAATCAAACAAAAACTTTTTTTTGTTTGATTTTTGTATTGTGTGTATATATATATATTATACATATATACGTATATATACACACACATACATATACAATAAATTTAAAAAGTCTGAGATGTAAAATTAAATATCCTACATAACAGAGAAAGTCGAAATTCTGAAACTGAAAACCAAGATTAACAAACACCAAAAATATATATATAAAGTCACTTAACCAAAATGGAAAACTGTTGTCTTTTCGAAAGCTGTCAACGACTTAGGGCAGTAAAGTAGGGTTAAGCTTGCCTTTTTGGGATCTCAGCCTTCCCCTTCACCAGAAAATTAACTCAATATTGGAGGAAAAAATTGCAGAAAATAAACCATGATTGTGAAAAAGACTTCAGTCTAAAATTTGCACACATGTATACATACATTAATCCATTAAACACACACACACAATTAAATTAAAAAGATTGTATATATATATATGCCGTTGTGTGCAATTTATTGTGTTTTTTTAGAAATCTTACTAATAACCTTCTGAATCGAACAAATTCTAATTTAAGTTAATTCATACAAATGCTTTTTTGACGATTGAACTGCTCAAAGAAATAATTTAAACTTCTGTCATGAAAGCAAATTTGGTCTCTTAAATAGAATTTAAAAATAGAAATAAGTAAAATTATTTAGCATTTTAGAATAAAGTAGAGAATGTTTCCGAAAATATTGGTTACGTCTCAGTTTTGGAGAAAGTTTGATAATTCATGTCCTCATAACAGAGTATTTACAAACTGAAAATGCAGACAACCGAATGGTAGTAACTTTCTTCAATACAAGTATGCTTATGACCTAAAAAATGTCAGAAATAACTTTCTGACTGTTCTTCCGTATTTATATAACCCTGAACATGACTGATGCTGACGCCTTCGTTACTGAGTCGGAAAAAAACCCGCCCTAATAAATTTTGCGTGGCGCAAAGTGGATAATGTGTGCAATATTTTGAAATCTAGCTTATGTAAATCATTCAGATAAACTAATTTAACTGGTTACTTTTTAACACCGCCTGCAATTAAAGCAATTTAATAGTTATAAAATGTTTCTTTATAGTTTTGCGCAATATGGGAGTGTTTAATTAAATCAGATAAACTAGTTGATTTTCATAGAGGATAATTTTAATGAGGTATTTTAATGCAATACTCGGAATTACTTTTTTCAGCATAGGGGATTCAAGACATTTTTAATTATTTTTAGTAATGACTCATATTTTTTAATATAAAAAAGGCTTGATTGCACTCTCACATGTGTATGTTATCACTATATTTCAAAAGTTGTTTTTAAGCATATTTCCTAACTAGTCTACTGATTACCCGATTAGTTCCATTAAAATGCAGAATCGTCTTCAAAATAAGAGTATTCTGCGCTTTACTTTGATACCGCACCCATTTTAATATATTTCAAATCGTTGAAGAGTGCAAAAGTTTCTTCTACAAATTTTTTTCTATAGCCAATACATTTTAATTTCTTCAATAACTAGGTCTATTATTAAACTTCTTTAGACATAAAAAAAAAAAACCAAAAAAACATGACAATGTTTCAATAATTTCCAGTAAATTTTATTTTTCAAAATTTGCAGATATTTATATCAAATTAGTCTAAAATTTCGGGGGGGGGGGGAGCATAGTATATTTTTCAATTAGTGGGTGGTAACTGAGTGGTTTGTCTGACTATTAATTTAAGTGTACAAAAACGTTACTGATGTTCTGGTTAAGATTATATTCAAATTAATGAGTATTTAGTAATGCGCCGATTTTCTTTGTAACCTGCTGACAAACTAGGCAATAAGAGAAAAATAAAGTATTTTACAGACTTTAATAAATCAGCCAAGAGTTAATTTCAAGTAATCGAGGTTATGTGCATAGTACTACATGATTTCCTTACTTGAGTGTTGTTCTTTATAAAAAACACGTTTTAAAATGTCTGATTTAATTCTCGAATTCTGAACATCTAAACCCAAAGCAAATCACAAATAAACTCATTATACAAGTCTATTTTTTATCCTAAATATCATAATTTTCTTCAATCCAATTATAAAGCCTCTAATGATTTTTCGCAGATTAAAAATTGTATCTATGAAGAGCAAATGAATTAATTTTAACATCGTGTTTTTAAATTCCGCTTTTATATTATATTTTTTGTAATAGTACACCTATACCTAAGACAAAATTTTAAAATCAAAGAAACGCAATTATAGTTATATTGAATATTGCAAAATGTATGCGAGGCCCCAAGGAATAGCAGCACCTTCCGGTGCCCTGACACGTGACTGAGCACGCTTCACAGGGATACGAGCTGAGATCCATCGAGATAGAGAAAGACGGAGAGAAATAAATGAAATGAAGAGAGCTAATACCTTAAAAACTTATAAGAGCCCAAATCGCAACGCGATGCGCGTTTAATTAACTCAGTTTAGTATTGGCGTAAATTTGAGCTGCTCCCTTTTCTTTGTTATTGTTAAAATAAATAGTTTTGTATGTTAGTTCTTAGTCTTTACTAGGTAACCAACAACACACCAAATATCACATGTATGTAACATTTGAAACGCATTCTTAAAAATAACAGTTAAGCTCTATAGCCCACAATATTTTTAAATATCATTAAACTTATAAATAACTATTCTAAAAAATGAAAAAAAAAATACTGACAAAGAAAGAAATACTGGGGCACTTAAAACAGGAATTAAACATCAAACAAAATGGAATAAAGTGTTATTGTTATCTCGTTTTCTCAATGAACTGAATCTTACATAAGATTTTTATTACTATTTTTGTGATACATCCGGCTTTCTAACTAAATGAGTTAATGAAAGACATCATAAATGCTCATTTCATTTTTTTGTGCCAACAACATGCGGCAACCACTATTAAAAGAAATTTTTGAATGTTTAGACTCGCACTTTCCCATCAGTTACCACCGAAGCGCATCGTCGAAAAGCATTTCTTTTGATTATTAGCTAAGTGCCAAAAGGACATTTTTTTTTTATGTTTTTCAGTTCATTTTTTTTTATCGGCAGAATCACTTTCTCGGAATTGCTCCCAGAATAGTCAAGCTCTTTGAGCTTCTCAGAACGATTCTTATAGCTGAACTCGAAATTGAGGTGGTTACTTAAGCGGCAACGATACTAGACAGGCGTTAACTGTAACAGTGGCGGCAACTTTAGACCGCGCGTCATCTATTTTATCGGACTTGCCATTTACTCTGGCTATTTTTTTATATTTTTGTCATTCTACGTTGGTAGGGTTATATATAAAAAATACCCGCTTCTGTCTATTTGCTATTTTGTGCTTTTGCTTTTTCCAATCTTCTGAAGGAAAACAAATTACCACAAGGCTTTTATTGAACATAATCGTAAAGTGATACTACTACGGAAATAATTCAGCTTTCGAAACATATTAACCTTATTTCAGTTGTATCATATTTCAAACATAGACTAAAATGGTCTACTGAAAAGAAAAGAAAATTTATTTAGTGATAGCGCTTCTTACAGAAGAGTTATCGAGGTAATTGTAGCTCCGAAATCCCAAAAATTGATTTAACAACCGATTAAAAATAATAGGTAGAATTTGGAAATGATGTTATTAAAAATAAAATTTCGAACATAGAGATCTTAGTTTTGTTGCAATAGATTTTTAGAGCTGACCAATTATACATCCTTGTATATTTGACATAACAATAAACAATATTTGATTAAGTCCATGCATTCAGCACAAAACATCTTAAACAATCCATAAACAGATATAAATAAAAAAACAATGATGGAATTTCTAAATGATCTCATTTTAAGAATGTTTTACAGGTGTAAGACGGATATTGTAATTTGATGAGGTCACATACCATACTAAGGGTAATTAGTGTGAGGTATGTCAAAGGTATAATCTAAGTATGATGATTGTTCATAATAGTTTAATTTTCCTCACTTAGTCAAATAATTTAACAGTTCATTCCACCAACATTTTTTTGTTGTTATTGTTTTTACCCTAAATTATTCATATTTCAGGTGTGAAATACAGTGTTATTATCAAGAATTCTACTTCTTAAACTTACTGCCTTAAAATGCTGCCTTTTACAAATTATTAGTTGACTTATTCGAGCATAACAAAAATTTAGACTCATTTATATTAGATTTCTTAGAACTTCATTAGGAAAAAATTCATGAAATATCTTTTAAGTATCAATTTTTTTAAGATTTGGTAAAGTTTTTATATCCGGTCCATACAATTTCATTAACTTTTATTCCTTAAGGTGACTGACTATATTTGTGGAACCGTCATTTTACAAAAGCGTATCAATGAATAACTTCTTTGATACTTAGAATCATTTGAATTAGAATATACAGATATAATTCTTTTAATAATATTATCAAGAAAAAAGTTGTTTAAATGCAATTTTTTTGGCAAAAAATGAAGAAAGAACATATTTTCACCCCCCCCCCCTTTTATGAAAAATGCTACGGTAATAATAATGTTTTGCTTAATTATATCTAAGACTTCTATACAAAGCCTGGACTTGGATTTCGGAAATACATAAATTAGGAGTGTGAGTTTATTTACCAGGGTAGAGAAATTTTAACAAAAAACATAGGTTATTATTTCATTTGATTGTATATCTCTCAAAATTTTGTCAATTTTCAAAACTCCAAGTTAAAGCTGTGGATAAAAGTCCTATTTAAATCCAGTCAAACTATTATTTTTGACACATTGTTCATAGATGGAGAATATTTTGAAAATATGTCATTTTGTCTTCATTTTTTGCCAAAATATTGCATTAAAATATTTTTTCTTGTAACAATATTCTGAAGACAGTTTTATTTGTATATTCTAATTCAACAGAACTAAATATCAAAACATTATTCATTTATGCGCTTTTTCAAAATCACGGCTCCAAACGTAGTCATCTTAATATATTAAAAAAGTATTTTGTAATTATTTTAGAATGTGCACTTTATTATTTATAACTAACATTCCAAGTAAACATTAGCCTAATATAGCACAGAGGAATGCATTTCCTTTAAAAATTAAAATTAATTTCTTTTTAGGCTGTAATTCTCTGCTCTCTCTAATTGTATTCCTTACGAAATAGATAAAATATTTTGGCAAAAGCATTATGAGTGCTTTTGTGTTTCGTCCAGGTACCCAAACAGACAAGATTTATGGATTAAAAGTTATTCATCTTTTCATCATAAACGGACAAAAGTTTACCCACAGAGTTGATTCAAGGGGGATAAGGACGATCTTTGTCGAAAAATATAAAACGATCAGAAAGGAAGAGAAAATTTGAACAGGTGATCCTTTTATGTGAAAGGAAATTTTTATCCTTTCAATATATAACCGATTCTAAAATTCCTTTTGATCAATAGAAACGGTCTATTGTAGTTGTAAGCCACAGAAAATTCTCATGACGTTGGGGGTTTTCCGAAAAAATGAAGAAATATCTTTCTTTCAACGCGATAGTGTAGTCTTGAAATTGGATTTTGAAGTAGGGAATTTAGTAAAGATAACATATCAATGAAGTTGCATTCATACCACTTATTGCTACTTCGTGGATTTCCCAGGAGGATATAACTGCACTTATGTATTTTTAATTCTTTTATACCTGCGTTTTCAGCAAGGTTTCTTATAAAGTGGTTGAGTGATGTACTGTAAAAGCATTAATTTAAAATATTCACTACTCCAGTACATTAAAAAAAATTAATATAAAGTAAAGATTGTATTTCTTATTAAAACGTATTATTTATTATTGTTTTAGAAATAATTATTTTATCAATAATGCATTTCTTTTTATTCAAAAACGATGTCTTAGAAAAAGATTAAATTTTGCGTGACTAAGTATTATGTTATTCAACACAAAAAATGTACCTGGTTTATCAATGATATATCTGACACTTTTTGAAATTGTTCTTTTTATTTATCAACATTGTCACTTAAAAACTGAATTTATTTGCACTATTTTTAATTATTATATATTTATTTTTGATTGTTTCAAAGCAAGAAATTTTTTCTTCCTACGTTATGCATTTTATGTGTTAAATATTAAGAACAAGTGTTAAAATACTTAAAATGTGGTCTCTTTCTAAATGTTTTCTTCAGATAAGTCATTCAACTACATTTATTTTTCAAAAACTCTTATTTTCTGGATTTTCTCCTAAAATAACTTAACAAAAATTACTATTATCTGAATTTTTCCCTCACAGTATTAGCCATTTGGCTTAGCGAAAAAACTCATTTATAATTTAAATGACGGTTCCTTTTTCAGTTTGGCGTAATAATAATGATTAAAATATTATATCAAAAATAAGAAAATGCAGGCTTTTAAAATTCTTCGGCAGTATTAAAATTACTACATAGAATTAGTGATTTTCAACCCTTTGAAACAATTAATTTAGATTCCCTTTTTTTCAATTGCACAATATGAAAACAAAAATACAAAAAAGTGTTGGTATTTGGATAACTTTTATGAGAGAAATCACAATTTCGGATGTTGTTGAAAGGCCCAAAATGTATTAAATTCTAAATCGTAAATTGATAATTACACGAATAATTACAAAGTAACTTTTACTCTTCATCATGTTCTTTAAGAGGATAACGTAAAAGCGCTTATTTAAAGATCAGTAGCACATATTGTGTATCAAAAGTATCAAGTATTTATTAGTCGAGACGTATTATTAATGATAAGTTATAAAAGTTTATTAAATTATTTCATACACGACGCAATATTTTACAACAACCGTCCTTGTTCTGCAAGATCATAACTAATAGGGTGTAAAGCAACAGGAAGAATAACACGAAATAAATGACATCTCTCAGAATTGGGAGGAATATTAACACAAAAATAAGCTCACGAATTACTCTTGATCGTAAAATGTGTAATTTCTCTTTAGGATATTAATTATTACTGCGAATTTCACGAAAATCACTGAATGAAATACATTCTGTGTATTAACCCGATCTAATCTCTAATGATTCATCTCATTAAACATTTCATTAATGACGGACAGACCGATGACCTCTCAGGTGGTTTAATACTAAACATTGACAGCACCAAACATTAAATTTCAAGCACCTTCTGAAACGACTCAAATATTCGATTGACAAGACACATAAAATGGCACTTATCTTCTTGGTAACTTGAAACGCGATAGTAAACTGTTCCCGATGAGATAGACTGTATTTATATCGCTGAGAAAGGTTTATTATCAGCGTGGAAGTGAAAGAGCTGTGGTAGTAAAAAATAGAGTTGCCGTGTTCATGTAACGCCATTTATTCTATTCCTACGGTTCTTCCTCGGTTTTTTCTTTCATTAAAATCGCCCACTATGTTGACCGAATCGCTGATAGATATATCTCTTCACGTGACAAAGCTGTTAATTTACTTCCTGTTCTTTTTCAGCAAATATGTTTCATTCCTTAGCTGATCCTCTAAATATCATGTGGATCAAAGAATACATTTCGCTATGCACAAAGAGAGTTCTGTTTGCTTTTTATAATAATTAGTTTGCAGTTATATATTTATAATACTTAAGACAGTGTGAACAGCGAGCGACATAAAAGCTTCATTCAGGCAGTAAATATTCAACGTATCTCACAAAAAAAGTCTGGTTATAGAGTTTAAAATATAGTTGACTCACACAAACGAATAGAATAGCGAGATGAAAATGTGATTAAACTCATTAAGGTTAATTGTAAAATGTTCTTTTTACGTTGGTATCAAATGCACATTTTTACAGAACATCTTTTACTGTAATTTAATACGGTGATGTTTAAGAGAAAGCTGAAATAAGGCTTAAGATTATGTACATGTTTTTGAAAATATTTTAAAATGTCATTTTTTACCCTGAAAATTGCAATTTTCACAAAAGCATATTTTTGAAAATACAATATACATAATATTTTGATTTTGTTTTCGGTATGTTTGTTTTCACATGAAAGAATTTGAAAGGTAAAAAATAGTGTACTTGAAATGCTCCTTAAAAACTCAAGTGCCGTAAAATCCAGCGTATAACGTACACTTTTAACACCAGAAATAGGATCAAAATTTACGGGTGTGTGAATGAGAGGTTCAGAAATACAAAAAGAGATGAGCATAAGAAATTATTATACTTCTAAATATATCGAAATGCTGTTTATTTAAAAGAAATGATATACCTTATGATCTTAAAGGATTGGGGTTCTAGAAGTACACTATTTTTTCGAATATCTGGGATAATATTTCGAATAAATGACTTCAAAACATAAGAGCATTGCATACAAACATTTCAGATTTTTTCGTAAAAAGGGGGTGCGCGTTATTTATACGGCGAAAATACCTCAAAATTAAAAAACGCAACTTGAAAGTATAGGTGCGCATTATACGCCGTATTTTACGGTACATACATTTTTTTGCGAATTTAACATAGAAAACTTTCAGAATCTAAATTACTCAAAAAAAAGAAAGTCGAGACAGGTAAAATGAAATATTAAATAAAATGTAATTTGAAAAATCTCTCTCTCACACACACACGCAGCAACGTTACGTAAACAAATTAAGTGGATCAAAGTAAATATATATAAATCTACATAAAATTTAAGTAAATGCATAAATATTCTTTAAGAAATTTTACAAATAAAACTGAAAAAATAAGGTAATTTGAACTCTAACTTGATGCAAAATCTAATTAAAAGTTTATTTTCAATTACATTTCAAGTTTTTAAAGTTTATTTTTGATACCAAATTTCTTATAGAACATTAAACGAGCAAATTAATTTCATTTTAATTGAAAAAAAATGCTCAAAATGTTTAGAAAGTAATTAATGTATATAAAAGAAAAATACGTAACGACTTTTGGCTAGCAAAAAAATAAGGTCACATTAATTAAAGGTCATTTATTGTAATAAATCCTAGTATCTGTTATTTTTCCCACGGAAGAATCTTGAATAATAGTTTTCAGCATAAATACCTTAAATCACTATCGCAATCTAAATCAAGCGGTTTGCACTACTTGAGGCACCATAAATCATTTCAAATTTAATTGCTTAAAGAATTTTTAATCAAGTTTTCCTTTTTTTATTAACTCCAGTAAATACAGTTAATAATTAATTGAAATGCTCTTCTCACATTTAAGGTTACGTTTGTATCGTAAAAGAATCTTTGAAATTTTCATTCCATGTATTTTAATGGTGGATTTCCTGTTAATTAACGGTGTTTAGCTTTTTTGCAACGAATTCATATCTAAGCTAATTTACTAGTGATTTTTCAAAACATTCACTTAACTCGTATGATATTTAAGGGCGGGGGGGATAGCATTATATATTAGCTATTCCTTACTAAAAGTGTTTATTGCCGAATACAGTTCCGATGGTAAAGGAAGCAGAAGTACTAAATTTAATTAAATGTTATTTAATATTCATAAAATATCAGATATAGCACAGAATGAAATATATGCATTTCGGTAAATTAATGAGCCTTAATTTGTTTCCTAATATTTTTATGAGATAAAGAAGTAAATAAAAAGCAAACACGTCACATATTTCAACTAAAGTAGATTTTATATGGATTTTAAGACAAACACGCTTTTATTTTGAACCAGGCTCAAAAGGATCTTCTAATATTAAGATAAACACAGTTTAGCCAACACAAAATTTGTCACCTGAAATAGCTTATTATTAAATTAAAAGAAATAAAAAGTAAAATGAATAACACATCAAGGAGATAAATCTGCTATAGAGGGAAAATTAACATTTTAGGGTATTTTGTTGAAAATTGTTCGAAAATGCATAAAATGTTTTGAATATTAAAGCGAAGTCACTGCAATTTAAAAACGTTGCAAATGAGAGCATAGTTGGGAATACGTAGAAATTTCAATTTACTGAAAAGTAAAATAAAAAAAATTTGCAGTATGGCGTTTGTAGGTTTTTAATAAATCTTTTATATTTGGTTTCAGTTACAAGCAGAACTCGGAAAATCGTTTTGAATAAATGCTGTTGTCGAGTGCTTTCCGAAGGGAAGGAAGGTTGCCAGAGCCCGAGACAGGTTGGACTTCTACACGATAGATGGCAACACCACCTATTCTCATCTCCACAATTTAGGCATGTGCTAGAGGGGAGAGAATTATTCTCCAGCACCCTGCAACCGTGGTTTCTTCTGCTACAGCTCACAAGACTTTCGGACCCACTGATTTAACGAGGACGTACTTCGTGGGTATTTGGTGGGATCAACCATCGAACCCAAGCCCTCCGGTCTGGAGTCCGTTGCTCTCCCCACTAGGCTATCCACTGCCTTTTCTGAATATAAAGCAACATTCAAATTATAAAAAAAGTTTTGAAAATTCTGTTGTAGTTTTTTTTTAAGACAATCCAATAATTATTCAGAAATACTAAGCTATTTCAGAGGAACTTCAAGAATAACATGTGGTGTTCTCATCTTGGGTTTTGTTACAAGTTTTGATTCACAAAAGAAAAAAAATCAGGAAAATGAAATTTACCATTCTTTTTTTACAAAAAGTTTCAAGGTTAGAGCTTAAGGTCTTGATATCTTTTTTAAATTGTTCATTTAATATAATTTATAAAAATTAGATAATTAAAGTTGAAAAATTAATAAAGAAGGTTTAGATTTCTTTATCATTAATCGCAGAGGGAAAAAAATGCTTACGAAGATGAATACATCACCTCCCGTTATAGAAATATACTTTCCTTTGCTCTTTCCAAGCCCAATTATAAAGCTCAACAGTGGCGTAACGCACACCCCTGCAACCCCCGCATTGTGGGGAGCAGATCTCCAAGGGGCCCAAAGTCTGGCTGGCACCACGTACATACCCTTTGTAAGATCCTGCTAGGGTCACAAAACCTGACTTTGAAGGGGGGAGCGGCCAAATATTCTCCGTTAAGTCACACTGAAGCTCTGACTCCTAATTTTTCCGCATTAACTTAATTTTTTATAAAAAATTTACTTAAAAATTTTAATTTTCATTTAAACTTTTTATCTTTTTTATGTAACTATTTTTATGTAAAAGAGGATGTGAAAAACTTTTACTTTGATCGTACTGAGGAGGTAAGGATCTTAGTTATATTAGAAACTCCATATATCTCCATTCTATTGCCTTCCCATGCATATAGAATAATATTTTAAAATTCTTTTGTATAATGTTTCATTTCTGATGATTCAAACATAAACTGCAATTCACTTAGATAAAATCCCCCCCCCCATTTTTTTTCACTTCCCACTTTCTTCTTCTATGAATTGGATTGAGGTATCACTCAAGAAAGGGAATATCCTCTTTATTTTACTGTGTTGAGAAATGAATTATTGGCATGTTTAAAGGGATACAAAAAGGAGAGAACAAACAAGAACATTTTGTCATTTTAAAACTGAAAATCTTTAAGTTATGTTTTAAAATATATATATAAAGCATAATTAGGAAGAATTTTACTTATATAAATAGAAAAGATCGTCAGTTTCATTAAAATTGCTTTTAAAGACAAAAAAGTAATTTATTGGATTTGTCATGATGACCGTTAAATGGTTCTTAAAAAATACCTAGTTATTTTTGCTTCAAATTGAGGACGTCTTCGAGTGCCTTCCATTGCCAAATTCTGAACCAATCATTTAAGATATAACAGAGGAAATACCATTTTTAAACAGTTTGCGCCGCCTTGTAAGTAAAAATAGAAATTACCATTTATGTACTTCGTTATGGTCTTTCCTCACTTCCTTTAAGAACTGTTTACATTACTTACAATTTTTTGGATTTCATGGGCAAACATCCAGCGCATTTAAGATAGAAATAAATAAAACCATTGCCTTTTTAAGTTTACCACACGCACGATGTCCAAAACAAATCATAAATGTGTCTTATCTTTCTGATTCCATATTTTGTACAAGTAAACAGAATACTCTAGATTAAAATGTCGTAAAGCTGTTTATTTCTCTTCAGATCAAGTAAATGTCCTTTATCACTGTAAAAATAAATAGGGTGGAGTGTTATCAACTGAAAGTTATAACTCTTTCACCTAAGTGAAGACAGATATCAAATCGCAAAGCCGAAATTAGATCTCTGGGCTAAAAATTATCCTTTTCTGTTTCGGGTTTGCGCTTCTTGCTTTAGTGAATGCTACCCTAGAGAGAGTAAACTTAATTGACTGTTAATTTCATGCAATGTTACAAGATCCGCAAGATTGGCATTTGTCCAATAAATTTCTTGATGAATCAATTCTCTCTTAAGCAACAGTCATGGATCTTTATCAGAAGATCCGAAGGGATACGTTTCCGTGATTTTACGCATCTTGAGAATCATTAAATAAATGAGTTTTTGACTTTCATTCAAACTTCTTGACTTGGACAGTTTGAGTGCAATGACTTGATGAAAATAAAAGGGACTGTATATTAATTGAACTATGTGATGTAGACTACAAAATGTTCAAATTACAGTGAAAATCGTTTAACACGAAACTGAAGGGACTAATACATTTTTTCATGTTAAAGGATATTGCAAAGTATAATATCTTTTAAGTTTAGTAAAGTACATTTCATTTACATAGATACAGATACACTCATGTCCATAAATTAAGGCTAATGAAGTTCAGGCAAAGAAAGAGACAGAAGCAAAGCAAATTTGACTTATTTGTAAAGTCTATATATTAAACAAAAGGTAAAGAGCAAAAAAGATGCTATATGTTTGACATAATTAATAAAAATTGCGATTTTTACTCCCTGGAACAAATTTCAAAAAAAGAACCTATTTACAAAAAACAGTATAACATGGTTAGTATGATGGTTAATACGGAGTATGTCTCCCGGACGATGCAATACAGGCCTTACAACGCCTACGCATGCTGAGTATCAAATTATCGATCTGATCTTAGAGAATATTACACCACTCATCAAGCAATGCCCTCCGAAGTTCCGGTAGACAGGTGGGAGGGGGTTGACGGGCTACAATTCGTCGGCCAAGCATATCCCACACATGTTCTATTGGATTCAAGTCCGGTGAGTATGCTGTCCAATCCATACGGGTGAGATCCTCCGATTGAAGGTATTCGTCTACAATGTTTGCACGGTGAGGACGGGCGTTGTCATCCCTAAACAGAAATTCAGCACCCATGGCGCCCCGAAACAAACGTAGATGTTGTTCCAGAATTACATCCCGATAGATGTGGCCTGTCATCGTTACGCTCTGAACATGCAGGTCAGTTTTGGAATCAAGAATAATTCCTCCCCAAACGAGCCATCCTGCACCACCATAACGGTGTCGTTCAATGGTGTTCTCTTGGTGGTAACGGGTACATTGCGCTCTCCATATGAAAGTCCGGCGAGAATCAGTCTGCAAACTAAACCTGGACTCATCGGAAAACATCACACAAGACCACTGTTGCGGTGTCCACAATGCATGCTCTCTACTCCAGGTTAATCGCAGGCGACAGTGAGTTGCGGTAAGAGTAACACATCTGACAGGCCTACGAGCATATAGACCAATGTGCCCTACGCGTCTGTACACGGTCTGCCTTGAAACTGTCGTACCGGTAGCTGAAGAGAGCTGACGAGATAGGTCTGATGCTGGGCTCCGTCTGTTTCTTTTGGCAGTAACTGCCAAATACCGGTCCTCATTCGGCGTTGTAACTCGGGGGCGACCTGTGCTGTAACATCTACTCACATTACCATCATTTGGAATCGTTGCCAAAGCCTGGAGGTGACACTCTGGGCGATTCCAAGTTCCTCGGATACTTCCAGGTGGGTACGTCCACATTCCAGTCGTCCGATAATTCTACCACGAAAAAAATCCTCCAAATGCTTCCTTTGTGCCATAACTATGCGGTTATTGCACTGAAAGGCTTTTAAAGCGCTTGTGAACAATTTTACTTCTTTGCCACCATTCCTTATATACCCCTCTCTTACACTCTCGTCATTGTGACGTACTATCCGCGCCATCTGGTGGTTTCCTGTAATTTGCATACTCTTCTTCAAGATGTGTGTGATAATTCTACAGGTGAAATTTTTATTTTAGAGTTCAATTTCTGTGCGACTCCGAATTATCCTTAATTTATGGACATGAGTGTATATGCATGTATTTAATAAAAATCAATGAAACAAAAACATTCACAAGAACTTAATGAAATTTAATACAAAATTTTCGAGTTTTTTTGAAAAGCAAAACTGATGAGAGGCAAGATGTTTTTGTGTGGCGTTTGTAGGGTTGGAGGGGGGGGGGAAGAGAAGCTCAGGTAAGCAAAATTGGCTCGTGTCACAAGCTATTCCAAGGGTGTTTCAAAT
Organism: Trichonephila clavata; assembly: GCA_019973975.1. Lineage (NCBI taxonomy): Eukaryota > Metazoa > Arthropoda > Arachnida > Araneae > Nephilidae > Trichonephila > Trichonephila clavata. The sequence goes on from BMAO01008195.1 coordinate 688,593, forward strand.
CCAAGTTAGCTTACTTTCTAAGAAACATGTGATATCACATCTTCATTTCACGCTTTACTTAAATCTGGTGTTTTCCAAAATGTATTCATTCCCAAAAGGGAAATATTTTCGTGTTAAGCGATTTTCGTTTCGTGTTAAGAGAAATGCATAAAAATACATAGTAGTTTGTCGGGAACGTTTTATTTCGTGTTAACCGATATTTCGTCTCAAGCGTTTTCACGTTAAACGTATTTCACTGTAATTAAAAACAACTAAAATTGATTATTTTTCTTTGCAGAAGGATGAGAGTTGTTAAGAAAATACATTATACATAAACAATGTTCGAGTATACGTAGACCGGTGGTGATAAAGGTGAAATTTTTGTGGATTTCAGATACAGAACTTAGCATGAGTTTCATACGTAACTTATTCGCTCGTAACCAGCAAAATAATTTCAAATTAAAAAAAGGGGGGATTTAAAAAACAAACGTACCAATGAAGTTCAATGACCAATTTTAATATTATTTTAAAATGTTTTACGCAAATTTCTCCTCATTTTTTTTTTGTCAATGGATAAACTGAAATAATACTTGTTACTGAATTTGATTTTTATATATTAACTGAAATCATACATTTAGATATCTAGTAAATACTCGTAATTCTCATAATTATTACATTTTCGTAATAAAAGCTAAATTGCTTTTGAAGTAGCAAAATATGCTGTAAGCCACAACGGTCAAATGATTATGTCAACGGAATACTTTTAAAACTTGAATATAGTTAGTTGTTTCAAATGAGCAATAACTTCGAAAAATACTATACAGGCAAATTGCAGTCTTTTCGCATTCGTTTAATAATTGAACTTGAATACTGCTTACAAGACTGAATTTCTAAGGTTTTCATTTTATACCATTAGATTTTAACTCATGCATTAGCTTTTCAATTTATATATGATCTTACAGTTCAGTATATTCTTCAAAAATCTCTACATTATTCATTTCAGAGAAGATCAAAATCTAATCAAAGATTCAGGCAATATATTTATAAATGAAATTTCCAAGAATCATTTCATGTAATGAAATGTTAAAAAGTATATTCAAATTCCCCTGCTGCATAAATGCCAATAAGTTCTTTGATTTAGCAACGCATAATTTGAAAAATTTGCACATTAAAATTAGGATGGTAAGGTTGGTAACATAAAAATAAATATGTTAATACTGAGATATTAAGAACTTTTAAGTTTGTTTTTGTTTGAGATTTTTCATGATAGCTATAATACATATAATCAAATCAGTCATTTTTATAATAATTATAGTAATTTATCTTTCCTGAAACTTTTCTCAAAGCAAAAAAGGAAAAAAAGAGCATTTTCTTTTTCAGAAAGAAACCAAACTCAAAGTCTCTTTTCTTGGAATGTTCTTAGTTCAGGTGTAAAAGGCGAGTTCGTAACTCCTCATCGTCAAAAAACGTTGTAGAAAGAAAAAAAAACAGCAAATGGAGGGGGAAAAAAGAGTATATATGCCAGACAAAATATGCGAGCCAAATTATGTATGAGTGTGTATGTTGTATCATTCCTTCTGACTGCGTAATTTTCGGGGATCGTTTAAAATTAGAAAATGTTAATGACTTTAGAGCATTACATAACGTTTAAGGTCAACAGCATGAAACAATTTTTAAGCCATAATAAAGGCTAAGTAAAAATATATTAACCGAGAAAAATTCGGTTATGTATCTTTGTTCATATACATAAATTTGGTAAAAATATTTGGAATCGGAATCGAAATTTTATTTATTTTCTCAATTCAAAACATTTAAAATAATTAAATCCTCAAGGAAATAGATTTTTTTTGTACCTAGCTAATAGTAAGACAAGTTTCCATACAGTAATCCATATTTTATATGCTCATAAATATTTACAAAATATCATCAAATGCTACATTACAATAAATAAAAATCCAAGGATTGTAACACAATATATTAAAATATGTCTTATTTACTGGAGTTGTGTTTGCCACTCAGATTTGCTACTTCTTACATAAGGCATATTTGTGGTTTTGTGAAGCAGCGTTTTTGTTGATCTAGATCTTTTGCGATGTCTTCCAAGTTTCAAAAGAGGAATTTAAGTTGATATTCACTGCATGATCAATAGCTATTTCATTATATGTGTTTTAAAGTACTATTTTTTATACTTTGCACTTTGCAGATGTTCTCGTTCGTAGTTTCATACCATAGTTAAACTATATACTTTTCATAAATATATTTTTACATATAACAAATTGTTGAAAAAATAAATGAGCTATAAATCATTTTTTACAACGATTCATTTCATTGACTGCAATTCTTAATATATTCTTTCCTTGGAAAAAGGCTGATAAGTCTCCTGGGAAACTTCAGTACACACACACAGATGAGGTATAGAATTCTTTACAAATTTTAATGCGAGACACTTTGGAATATTTCTCTTGTTTCAAAAGTCATGTTAGTTGATTTTTAACGCATATAGATCATTGCGAAAATAAGAAAATAAATGAATTTGGTTTTAATAGGACATTGTACAATTTAAAATAGTTTACGATACTAAAAATGAAATCAATGAACTTAAAGCCATAAATTACATTCAAACTTTCAGCGAAATATGTTGCATACAACTTCACAACAAAAGTTTCATTTTTTTTGGAGGTTTAGCATTTTTTTGCCCATTTACACACACGAATGATAAAATTTTGCTTTTTGGAAAATATTTAAAAAAACATATCCAGAATATAAGAGTAAAATTGTTGGAATTTTGAGAAATTTGTATTTTAATTCCAAAGAAGAGAGAAATACTTACTTTATTATTGGGAATTTACACATTATCAATATATTTCAACACAATATATGCATCTTTCGTGCATATGTACACAAAAGAGCGGTGTCGACAGTTACCTTATAATTCATTTTAATTAGCGCGTATTATAAATTTTCATACTCATAGAGCATTTACTTCGATTTCCAGAAAATTGCATTAGTTGATAATTTCCATTTTCTGTAATACCACATCTAAAGAAAGGCATATGTTTATGAAGCACTTAATTAGGTCAACATTTGGAAAAAATCTGATAAAGTTCATCGCATATTTTGTATGCTGCAAGTAGAACAAAAACTTTGGATTAAGCATATTTAAAAGTACATCATTAGTAAAAGGTTATTTAAAGGATGAATCAGAGGAGGGATTGACTAATTGCTTATTAAAGTAGATTATAAAGCAACACGAGGGCGACTGGTGATGGACCTAGCAATTTAGAATTTTGCTCAACCGACAAGGATGGCATGCGAGTTGGCATGACCCTCTCCAAATATGAATTAGTGAAATTCATTTGATAAAAAAAGATTGAAAACTTTTAAACGCCTCTGAATTAAATTTCTAAACGATACATCATCCGAAAAGTAAGGAATTGGCTGAATCAATGTCATTGGTGAAAATGTTCTGTTCTTCAACATTTCAAAATTGCCAATATTGAAAATGGTCAACAAAACATAAGTCAAATACAACGCAGGGAAAATAAAAAAAGAAGGAATTAAAGTATTCGACTACGTTCAGAACCGTGTTTTAAAAAAAGCGTATAAATGGGTAATTTTTATGATATTTAATGTCCCTTGGATTAGAATACATGCAAAATTGTTTTAAAAATATTATCAGAATAAAAAAATATATAAATGCAATATTTTGGCAAAAAATTAACTTTGAATTACATATTTTCAAAACATTCTCCTTTAATGCAAAATGTTTCTATAATAATAATATTTTCTTATATAAAGTTAAGATTTCTCCAGAGAGCCTGAACTACGAATTTTGAAAAATTCACGTTATTTTCAGAGTTACTATCAATTGAAATAATTATATCGGTATTTTTTTCTTAAAATATTTCTCCACTTTGTTGTATTAAAATGTGGATAAATCCACTTCTAAGTTATATAATTCAAAAATTCCATAATTCAGGCTCTGTACAGAGGCCTGAGATAAACATTATTATTATGGAGGAATTTCCCACAAAAGGAGAATGTTTTGAAAATAGGTAATTTTATATTAATTTCTTTCCAAAATATTGCATTTAAATAAATTTTACTGTAATAATATTCTAAAGAAAATTTTATACGTGTATTCTAATCTAAGTGACACTAAATATCCTAAAAATTATCCAATTATACGATTTTGCAAAATAACAGTTCCGAACGTAGTACTTTACCTTAAAAGGATAATATAAAAGAAAAAGTTATAATTTTTGCTCTCGAGTTAACTCTTTTTAGAACGCTAAAAAGAATAAAGATACCATTTATTTAAAAATACTTCCAATGTCTATAAATAAGAACTATTTTCCCCCTTAATTTAATTAGATAGCTGAATATAACTGAAGCATCAGTTGCTTTCTTTCGTGGTCAGAAAAAAATACTTGTTTATCATTTGTCAGTAAAAAAATTTGGTTTTTTAAAGGCAGCGCTTTCATGCCATTTTTTTTCAAAAACCACTTTTCTCGTAGAAGCTGTAGTACGAGTTTTCAGCGAGAGTGAAAATTCCGTTTGAGTACTCTGTGTGAGATGATATCAGTTTTCAAAACGTCATCAATCATAGCGACTTTCAATACAGAATGATGCGTCATTTAATTAGACATTTTCCATCAATGCAGACCAAATCCAGAGTTCTCCTATGTCATGACCTTTACAGATATGAAGCAAGAAAGAATCAGATTTACCACTGAAAGGTACTATAATATACAAGACATGAATGTACCTTAATTAATGTGTACCATAAGTTGGACCTGCTTTTTTTTAGTTTACTTTCATCTTAAGGGTATAGAATTAAATGGCTTGGACATCAATGGCTGTTTAGACAGTTTCAAGTTATTTGAGGATGTTTCAATGAAAGATGTGAGGCCACTTACTGACTCATTTAAGAGGTTCATGTTATGTGTATGGTTTCGAAATTTAAACGAAACTCTGTTTCTAAGTGAATTCTGTGTCTGGAAAAGTCCTTTGAGTACTACTTTATCACCACGAAGGCCAATCAAATAAATTGGCTCTGACAAAGTTTCTTTGTTCTAAGTGTTTTTGTTTCCATACCTATCGAATAAGATTTGCTTTTCTGTAGGGAGTGTTTAACGGTTACGATGATTTAATAGTTTAATTTAAAATTTGCTTTTTCTTAAGACTGCGCACTTCAATCAAGTTTTCCATGACTATTTGAACTGAGTAATTGAAGTTTGTTCTGCATTCCTCTTCGATCACTTTTGCTGTAAGTGCTACAACCGGAATTCAGTTTTACATTGTTATTGGTGCATGATACATACGGGTAATTAAAAAAGAAACTGGGCCACACATAGACCATGAAGCGGATTTGTTACTTTATACGCTATCTTTGTAGAAAACAAATGTGTAAAAATAACAATGAATAAAGTAAAAAAGTAGCTAAAAATATTCGTGCAAAAGATATTTGCCTACAATTAACAAAATAAAAACTGAATTAGATACAATTCCCATGCTTTTAGGAATAAAAAATGTATTGTTTCAGAACACTAAAATTGAATAAGAAAGTCTTTTTCAAGGACAAAATAAGACAGAAATGATTTTTTGTTTAAATTTAAAAAAATATGCAACAAAAGAGAGATTAATGAAGCATGCATTTCTTTAATCTAGAGTACAAAATCAGATTTATATTCAAATCAGTAATGTTAAGAGTCAATTAAAAAATGTCAACAAAAACATAGTTTTAATAATTATAACGTTAAAAGACTTTTGTAGTGAAATTTGCTTCAGTTAATTACCTTACGCGTAATTCAGTTTTTTTTTTATTTTATGTACATAAGAATAACTACTACAGATATGAACAACTCTTAGCCATATTTGTCAAATTTCAACAGTTTTGTGTCGAAATTCTTCGCAAGATTTAGTGGAAATACGAGGAATATAATTTAATTATAGACATAATTTACTTTAAAATTATAACAAAATTCAAACAACTGAAGTTTTAAAATTTCGATTTCATTAAAATAAAACTAACAGCTCTTATCTATAACAAATACAATCAACACGATTGATCTCAATATCTTTTAATTTGTGTTAGTAAAGTAAGTCGATTGACATAAATGTAAGACAAGAAAAATTATTAATTTAAATTTTATCTGGAATAGATTTTTGGAACATGTTTGAAACCCTAAAATTGAAAATTTACTTAGAAATTTTGAATTCCTTTAAAACTATTTTATTATAAAAGTAAGAGGGGAATTCTATCATTCATTCACCAATACATTAAGGCAGCGTTTCTCAAACTGTGCCCCCCCCCCTTAGGGAACGTGATATCCCTACGTGAGCGTATCGAAAAGTCGAAAATATGTAGAAGATTTAAAATAAGTATTAATTTACTGAAAATAAGCAAAGTAAACTACATTCTGACATAATAAAAAACAAAACACACATTCACTCTGCTATAATACACTGATAAATGCCTCAGTTCTTTTCTATGTGTTTGATAATTCATTTGAAAACACTTAAGTTAAAATCTAGTTTAATAATTACCAGTGACCTCATAGATGTCACATATAAAATTCTGTACAAAATTTAATACTTATCTTGATAATTTGTACGGTTTATAATTAAAATCTATTGTAGCTTTAGCGTCAAAGAATATGAGAATTGATTTCAATGCATTATTACTTGCAGGGGGTGGCGATGAAAATTATGATTGAAAATTGGGTTGTAAATTTTGAAAGTTTGAGAAGCACTGCATTTGGGGGAGGGGAAGCCTTAATGCTTCTTCACACATATATAGAAATAGTATAAGTTTTATGTTTTTAAGAAAATAAAATTGCAAAATTTATTCTCTTATACGAGCTATACTTTAGTCATATCTTTTAGAAGAGCGATCTTTTTAGTTTATATAAAGCATATTTCCTTTTTATAAAGTGAGTTTTTGATTGCTGCTGAGGGTGCACCAATCACATTGAAAGATTGCATAATTGCACATGCGACAATTCTTTCCGTAATGACTAACTCATCCATTAAGCGTTATCAAGTAGTTGACAGCTTGTATCAACTGACAGTCTAAACGAAAAATTTCCGCTATGAATATCAACCACAAAGTAAACTTATTATGGCGGTCTAAAAGCGTACACAACCCAACCCTGTTCCCAGCTGTGTAATGCACGACCTTGTAACTTTACGCGGATGGTGTTAAAGAATGATTTCCCTTTTTAAATCTTCTGCGTTTTGCTTTAACAGAGATAGATCTTTGTAAATATGTATTCCAAGGACACATGTTGCAAACTATTTCATTTTTTTTCCCAACTGAATAATGCAATTCTAACCAAGCTGAGTTCAAACTTATTTTGTTGAAAGAAGCTTCGTACAGAGCAGCTGACTGACCTTGTAGTTGTCGTTTTCAAGAGGATTCATTTTAAGCTATCTCTAGGTACAACTTTCTAATTGATTTAAATTTCACGTGAATAAAACTGCAATAAAAAGAAAGTAGCCAGTTCAGAAAAAAGAAACAAATGCTAATATTATTCCAACTCTTAGAAAAAGAATTGGTTCTTTTTCTTGTCAATACTGTGAACGCACACGCGGCAATACTGAAAGGAAATTAGGTTGTATAATTAATGGAGTAGTTCATTTAAGCAGCTATACAGGTCAAATTGTAATTAAAACATGTTAAAAATTGTGCTCTTTCTTTTTTTCGGTTTTACTCTAAAAATCTGTTACTAAATGAAATATGTTTATTGTTAGTTCACTTAGAAGAATTCAGAAATAATAGAAATACTTTATTGCAAGTTTAATATCATAGGCATCATGTAAAAAATCAATTAAAAAAATCTAAACATTTTATCTAATAAATCTTAAAACAAGCATTCCTTTAGTATTACTTTCAAACACTCACAAATAATTTTATCGAACAACAAATTATTATTAAGCATCCTAAATAAATCTACATGCAATCAATATTTGCAAAGTATAAATCTGTGAGCACTTTTAATTTCGAAAAAGATAAAAAAGTTATTCGTTTCAAAAATTTTTAATCCAGATTGGAATATTTTTTTTGTATATTAATGTTTAATTTTTTTACATATTTTTTCGTAAGAAACCCTTAAAAATGTGCGTGTATGTTTGATTTAAACAAGGAATTCCTCTCCTTTTGCATGAAGAAATGAAAAACCAAGGCATGCATATTATAAATTAAAATAAACTATATAGTAACTAGTTTTCTTAATTTTTAAATTTAATTTAAATAATTACTTAAAACTCTTCGAAACATTTCTTATTCTTTCAAACAGGAAAGCGTCTATCTGCGTTCAGTTAAGAAATGCACTGCCATTTTTATTATTCATGGCAATAGCTCATTACAAACATATACCAGTAAAAAATATTCAAAAACAGCAATTGATTCAGGTGCTATTTGAGGAATTTAACGTTATATGCTTCAGTTTACACGCGTTATAAATAGAAACAAAAATTTATTTCCAGTAATTTGATGAATATCAGATTGTGTAAGACTCACATGTGACTTCTTGGCAAAACTATTTATAAGCAAGCCCTTGAATCACTTTAACGGCACTCTTAAGATAATGATTTTTCTAGAATGATGGTGCTCATTTATTATTTTGTCGTAGTGTCAAGTATTCTTGAAGAATTGAAGAAAGTCAAGCAATTTTGAATGAAACCTGTCATAGCCAGAAATTCCTCCGAAAGAGTTCATGGCTACCTTTTTTTGCAAGTAATGTAGGTATTTGTTGATTTGGTATGCGCAGTTACACGTAAAAGGCTTTATTTTCGTTTTAAGTCATCAAGTTAAGCAACATCAATGAATCAAACAAGAGTAATGAGACAAGGTTTAAGTATTTTTGTTAAATTTTTATTAAATGTATGTATTTTATTTTATTTATTATTATTTTTTTTTTTGTAAAAAATGTATGGTTATTTTTCTGTTAAGCGAAAACAATCATCGTTAGAGATAATCTTATAATCATGACATATCAAAATTTTGAATAACAATAAAGAAAACAAAAATAAGAGTATTTTTCTACTCTTGTTCCCCCCCCCCTCAAGATTTATAAATTTGACCTTCTCAATTATAATAAAGCCTAAAAGTATTCTAAAACGTAAAATAATTTATCATTTAAATGGCTTTTAAATGCTTTAAAATATCCAATTGTTGAGGAAATATTACAATTTCTAGAGAGGATTTCCAGAATCGTTATCCGAAACTCTTTAAAGACTTTAACTACAGTAGAATTTTTGATTAAAAAGAGAATAATTTTGGATGTTCCAGAATCTGATCATATATGAAACAAGTATAGTCAGTTATAGCTAAATCTAAATATAAGAAACATTTTTAGATGACTCTTCTACAGTTAAAGCAGAACTTATTTTTCTTTCTTTAATGGTTTTAAGCCTTTTTCCATAAGGCTTGGAGAAAAGGAAGTATTTTTGACACACCTATAAGAGAATAATGCACTCGCTATCTTGTACCGAAATCAGATTTATTCAGGTAATTATTATTCAATAAGTTAAAAAATAAATCCTAGTAAATATTGTTGTTTTTGAAAATCATAAAAACAATATCTATCCATTAACTCGGGAGCGGGTGCTTGGGGCACAGAGTTACCCCAGGCTCACGAAATCTTTTAATTCTGGGGAAACTGTTTATTTGTTGCCACTGACCTTGTCAGTATCCTCTTACATGACAATTTTTATGGGAACTAAAATGTATTTGTTATCTCTTTTTTTAGAGTGGCAAGGTACTTGGGGTGCCTGAGTTTCCCCACACGACCACTTTCGTTCCGAAGTATTTTCTATGAAAAGGCTACATTTTTTCCATTGTGAATGACTTAGTGGTTTTAATTGATGTGCTGTACATTATGGTTTATAATAGTAAACTAACAGAATATATAAAAAAGAGGAAATGGGCATCCACGATCTCTTTCGGAAAGAAATGAAACTTCGGAAAAAGAAATTGATCAAGCAAGGGAAGAATCTGATGGAAATAAGGATATTAACCATGATAGCGAAAGTAAATTTGAGAGAAGCGATGAACATAAAACATTTGAGTCGATAGGTAGATTTTCGAATGCTGCCTAAAGAACTTCATCAAAACAGATAGGAAGTCACACGTATGACAAGACACATTACGCCCTGTCAAAAATACACAAGCAAGAAAAGGTTCACCATGCTATTTGTAGATCATCAAAGGACAGCAAATCTACAATAACTAGAACAAAATAAAACAGTTTTGCCTGCAAATATTATTCCTGTAATGTTAGCGAAATGAATCTGATCCGTGCCCTTTATTAAAATCATGCACATTTGAAACATTTTAGCTCAGTTTGATTAGAATTTTTCTTATATTATCAAAGAAAAATTGAAAAGTCCTTAAAAGAAGGTAAGTATACTTTCTCTTAGTTAAATTATTCACCGGAATTACGATTGTTATCGTATTCAATAAAAACAACTTTAAAAAACTGATTGGGGTGACTCAATCACCCCGCGTGACCACAAACGTTAGTATAGAGTGCGTGCCTAGAAGAAACATTTTCTAATAAATTATGCACTGATATTTATAAATGTGTGTTTTTATGAATCTATACTAGTTAATTTTTCAAACAAATAGATGAACTTGTTTAAAAGTTCTTATTTTTAAAAAATACATAATTTAAGGAAACAATTAAATTAATATACTTTCAAAACTATATGTATAAAATCCAAATTTAAGGATATCACAGATTGATGCTAATATCACATTTAATGATTACTATGTCCGAAATCAATCTATATCGGTTGTTGTGAAAGTTTCTAAGGAAATATTAATAATATCTTTGGAACACAACACAAACACATACAGGTTTTCACTTCATTAAAGAAACAAATTTTAATTAATATTTTTATTTAATCTCATAAAAATTTACAGAACAGTGAAAAAATTAAAACCTAGCTATAATAATATTGAGTATTATAATTTGTTCTGTATTTGGTTAATATGTAAGCTCTCTAAAAAGAAAACAGTACCTTTTAAGTATTATTTTTCCAGCAAAAGCGTTTAGATTATGTCTAAGAATAATTGCTTAATTTAGTTAATAGTTACATTTTTTTCTTTACGTTTTAAATATATTTCCTAAAATTTTGTTGCAATTTCCAAAGGAAACGAAAACACATTTATAGCTTCATAATTTATAAGCAAAGGATTTTTATTATTAAATCCGAAATAAATAATTTATTTAGGGGTTGTCTACAGAATAACACATAGATATTTTTAAAAAATTATTACTTATTAAAATGAAAGTTAATTTGTTATGTTTTTATTTACTGTAAGAAATCCGGGGTATAATGCACACTTTTAACACAAAAAATTAAATCGAAATTTATGGTTGCGCGTTATACACCGGTTATAAATACGAAAGCTTTCCAAAAAAGAAAAAAAGAAGAAAAAAAAGATGAGCGCAAAAAAAAATTAGACTTTTAACCCAGATCGAAATACTGTTTAAAAGAAATGACATTCCTTATGCATATAAAGGTTTGCAGTGCTATAAGTATACTATTTTTTCTTAAAGCTTGGAATACTACCTTGAATAAATGACTTAAAAACATAAGAGCATTGAGCATTTCAGGTTCTTCGCATTATACGCGCAGCGAATATACCTAAGTTAAAAATTACAGCTTGAAAGTATAGGTGCACACTATACGCCGGATTTTACGGTATGCCAAATAAATTTTCGTTGAAACCAACTCAATAGTAAAATTCAATATATTAAATAAATCATATTGACCGAAATAATTTGAAAAATATAAGAGATATCAGTGTTTTAATGTCTATCATGAACAATTTGATTTTTTTTTTTTTTTTTTTTTGTAGAATAAGGAAATTTTCTTTTCATTTTCAGGATTTAATTATAAATTTTAAAAAATCATGAAAAAGCAGTGAATACGATTTGTAGAAAGTGGAACACTAATTTTTTTTTTTACGCAAGAAGTCAAATGCTTCACTTATTTTATAATTATTTGAAAAATTACTGAAAAAAAAATGGGAATATAAATATAGACAAAAATATTTCTAAGTCCGCTGTACCCCAAATGTGCAAATATACCTTACAAACATACATCTTGAATAATATATCTTCATTTACAGGATTTATGTATGATCAAATAGTTCCACAACAAATCATAAAAATTGGTTAAATAAAAAATACAACAGTATATTCTTATTTAAGCGACCTATGAATAACGGTTATTTTTGTTTTTCCTAGTACAAAAATGCACCTCTCTGAAATAGCTTTAAAAGTGATTTATATACTGACTCCCTGTTTCACTATGCAATATTTCAAACGGTCTTCTTAGTACGACTGGTGTATTTTTAGTATAATTAGGAGGTCTGATCCACACACAGTTGATATTCGGTAAAACCTAGTTATTACTAACGGAAAATTCACCTTTCAAGGTACAAGTTCACAATATTAGATACATATTGAATCTAAATACGTTCCTAATCGAGTAAAACAGCAAATATTTTGCCCTTAAATTGCCAGATTCCTTGGTTCCAAAATTATGAAATTACGCACGAACAAAGTTAATTTGTTCTAAACAACACAATATTTTTATTTGGGGTTTCGTTACTCAAAACTCTCCAAGTTTAAGTATCCGAACACGTTGAGATGACCAAATTCGGTCAAAAAGCACATATTTTATTTTATTATATTGGATAGAGCTATCTTTTGGCTTTATAAAACATACTTTGTTTTGTTTCTACGTTATCTAGAGGCCAAATTACAATGGATTTTATAAAATTAGAAAATCCAAAAGTGGGTCTTTAATCTGCCAGAAGTGGACATTTAAGTTGTTCAAAATATGTCATTGTGTGAGGGTCTGATAGCTCAAAATATTACAAACTTATTTTTATGAAACTTTTTGAGTCTAATATTTATATTATTTTCTAGAAATTGTACTAAAATATTGCTTATTGTATGAATATTTTTGTGTTATGGACTGTTATTTAAATAACGGTCTAATAAAGAAGGACACATTTCATATAATATTTACCCGATTAGTTCTAAAATTTTAAAAAATTTTATAAAGCATTCAAATTTTAGTACATCCTCCAGATAGATGCATCTAGTTTGTTAGAGTAATACTTTTACTGATATAAGCTTATTACTTTTTTTTCAAATTGCTTTAAAAATTTTCAAATGTATTGCGAAAAATTTCACTTATAATTGTGATTTTTGTAAAATTTAGAATTTTTTTTTAAATATTTTAAGTTAAATATTAGTATTTATTGGTATTTGATTCCTAAAAAAGCATTTATAACGTTTTAGCATGCTTTAAAAAAAGTTCTCTGAACGTGTGTTCGGATACCTTAAATTATTTTTAAAAAAATACAGGCGTTATGTGCCAGTGACGAAAAACGCATCTGCTTGATTGCGAAATCTTACTTCTTAGTAATGATCATTACATCTGACACAGTTTGATAAATTAACTGAAATGGAGTCAATTACAGAATTAAAGTTCTCATTAACTAATCTGAGAATCTACTGCGCAGAAATAATTGAAAGAATATATGCCCGCACGCGCGTAACGTCTACAGACAAGCCTTTTTTTTCTTTTTTTTCCTTAATTCGCGCAAATAAAGAAAGGACTAATGACATGATTTCATTTAAGTGGTGATTTATTTTGAATAAATCATGGTTATATTTAACAAGCGGTTTTTTTTGCATAGCTAAAATAAAAATAGTTTATTCTTGGATAGTTAATTGTGGTTTATTTTTAGAAGAATATAATGGTTTATATTTAGGTTACATTTAAGGTGCAGATTTAGGTTACATTTGCCTTAAACCCTCAAAGTAATATTTTAATGAATAATACTGAATGAAAAAAAAAATCTCTTTGAACGAAATATTTAACTTATTCCTTATAAGTTGCAATGGCGAACACATACATTACTTACAGTAGAATGGCCATGTATATGTGCACAATGAATTTAAAAATGGTTTAAGTTCACAAATGCATATAGTAACACCAAATATTGTTCTAGTAATATAAGCTTTTACGATAAATATAACGTGCACGCGTGTAAATCAGAATATTTTTTTCTTGTATCTACAAAACTGCGTTTCTTAAAATTTTGATCTGAAATACAAAATAATGTACTCTTAAGCAAAAGAATACATTCCCCGGAAGCTGATATCTCTTTTTAGTGCGGCACCTATATAGGCGGATACCAATCACCGCAAGTAATTTTGACGCCCAGTTTCCTCCCCAGGGGAAGGCACCTGATCTCTGACGATTACTAGGATTTAATTTTGCCGAGAGAACCCAAGTCAAATAGGCACTCTAGGGATCTTTTATATGCCTTTAGTCGATTTTTTGCATCATGAAAATCCACCGGCACGGCCGGGGTCGAACCCTCAACTATGGGTGCAGAAGGCCAGTGACAAACGAACCACGCCATCTATTAGGCGTTTTGATATAGCCTCATAAAATTGTGATTTTTCAAAAAAAAAAAAAAAAAAATACAAGGGCCTCTGGCGTTCTCATTGTAGAACATTCATCATTTTTTTAAAAGAAAAAATTGCATGAAAAAAGTAAATCGTAATACTCCTCAAAGATTATAATTTCATCAAAAATTCATTATAAAAATTAAATGAAATTTTATTTTTAAAGTCCTAATTTTATCTCAAATGAACAGGCGTAAAAGTATTATATATGCTCAAAAGTCAAGCTTTTTTTTAATACCATTTATAATTCAACGTGCCAACTGCAATTTGGAATTTATACTCCTTTGTACAAATCTGTGCCTTAAGCAAATTTGGAAGAGGTTTTTAAAATAATTATGATGAATGAATAATAGGTATACAAGTTATTAGTTTTTTTTTTATAAACTGACAATTATATATAAATGCGCCTTTTTTTTCTTGAGAAGATTTGATTTATTGAGAGAGAAAAAAATTGTAGAACTAGCATCAATTTTTCTCTTGTATGAGTTCATGAAATGAAAATCTCTCACAAAGCAAGGTTATTAAAAAAAACTCTTTAGTTGAGATTTACTCCAAGAATAAAGCATTTCTTTTTATTTTGTCTATAAGATACAAGAAAATGTAACGAGACGCTGAGGATAAACAGATCAATTTTAATGAAGACACACTTAAATTAAAAAGTTTTTGAATGTATTTGCAAATGTGAAAGGAAGAAAAACTTTATATTTATTACAATAAGCAAATGAAAATGTAAATAAAGCAAGAAAATATTATCTACAAATCGTACTATCTATTAATTGAACGAAAATAACTTATTAGGTATACATGTCCTAGCAAATGCTCTCTTGGCTTTAAATTTTATGCATTATTTATCACTATACAGATTTATATTTTATATTACTTAATACATATGTACAACTTTGTATTCATAGCATTTGTATTTTTAGATTAATTAAAAAAGCTTTCACTAAAATTAATATAAATTTTGGAGCAACAATTATCGCATTTATTTCATTAACGTTCACTAGACAAATTGCGTTAAATAAAAAGTTTCTGTAAAAAGAGATAATTTCAAAAGTTTGCTATGATTAATGACTTAATTTTTTAACACGCAATTTTGGTCCTAGACTCCACACGGAGAATTTTTTTTATTGAGCAATTCTAATTGGAGGGTATAACATTAACCTTCCTTATTGTAATGAAAATGTGAATTTTTTTAAAAATTGCCAATTATCCAGCAATTTTTTTTCTTTTATGAACTATAACTCAGCTAAAAGAACAGTAGGTTTTACGGAAAAGTTTTATTTATTAAACCATTATAAATCCTACTGCAATCAAGCAATACGCTTGGCTTTAAAAATGAAAAAGAAAACGAAGTTTGAAACTTTTATCAATAAAAAAAGTACAAAACTTATTATAGACCTATAGAAGAGAATTAATATTCAAATAATAAGCAGAAAAATATCTTCTCCTTCTTACACCATAAATTAAAATTAATTTTTTCACTATATATGATATTGTTCTCTCAACTACCTTACTCAGGGTATGTTTTTTTTATGAAAAAAACTTTTTTTCATTTTTATTGATTAATATAACATAGGCGTAATAACATAATACTTTAAAGCAAAATTGGGTACGAAATATTTTTTTTTAGAAACTATGAATAAAAAATATATTTACTTATATAATAAGGAAGTTTATATGTTTTTTTATATATATACACAAGCAATGAGTTGTGCATGCATATTTTGAAAATTTCTTTTTAAAGGTAAATTTATCATGATTTTTAATTGCTTTACTTAACATACTGTTAAAAAATTTAGCAATTTTGATTTCAAGCTCATGGAATTTTTTTTACATTCATGTGTATTTAATAGTTAATTAAGTTACGAATTCTGGTTAATTAGTAATACTTATTAATTTTAATAACCAAGTCAAAATTGTGTTAATTAAGTTGCTAGTTGTAGTATATAATATTTTTAACAACTTTATTGTGGTATATATATATATATATATTTAAAAGTTTATTAATAATCTGGAATTTCATTAATAATCATATAATTATATAGTAAAATTATGAGTTATTAATGATCTAGCTAAGGCATTTATTGAGTGCATAGTTCATATGGTTAGAATACATCCACATGCAAAAAAAAATAATATTTAAATTATTATTATACATTTTTAAAACGCTTTATATTACGAAGTCACAAAAAATTATTATTCTGGTTCACAGAAGTACATTATCTTTTTTTCTTTTCACATGATTGCTAAAATTCCAAATACTAATTTTAATTTTATGCAATTTACTGGACATTTATCAAAATTTCTGAACACCTTACGAAATCATTATGAATGGAATTTTACGAGAAAGATTATCTAGCTTACCCTTAGCTAACGTTAAAATTATTAAAATACAGTTAATTCATTTGTTTTGAAATTTCATTGAACATGCAGAACGAAATTCTTGTCATTGTAAAGTAATGAGAACATATATGTATTAAAAGAATAATCACAACCAAATATCAATGATGTAATTTTCTTGAATTTGCAATTACAAAATATAACTAACGCCCTATTTCTGTCTCAGAAAGAAATGACATTCCGTTGAATAAAGCTCTTAATATAGTGATTTTCTTACATTTTCTTTTGTTATTCTTTAAAGCGATTTATTGGCGGCGTGCTGAGAACTTTGTAAACTGCCTTTTTATTCAAATCTAAAGATGCATATCAGATTAATTTGAAATAAAGGGAATTGTTTGTCGATGATTTCACTGCTTAAATTTTATGTACATAATTCGCTTTGAAGGTGACTGGCAGAAGTTCTCGGAACCGTGATTTCACAAAAGCGTATAAATAAAAAAAAATTTGATATTTAGTATCATTTAAATTAAAATATGCATAAAAAATTGTTTTAAAAATATTATTAACATAAAAAATTATATAATGCAATATTTTGGTAAAAAGAGTATGTATTTTCAAAACGTTCTCCTTGTATGGAAAATGCTTCTATAATAATAATATTTTCCGTATATATAGAAAAAACTTCCCTACATAGTTCAATCAGGATTTTTGAAAAAATCCATTATTTTCGGAGGTTATATCAATTAAAATAATAACCGGTGCTTTTCGTTGAAATTTTTTTACTCTGATGTGTTAAAATATGAATAGATCTACTTTTAAAATATGTATTTTAAAAGTACTTGCTCACAAGCTCTGCACAGTGGTCTTAGCTGAAAAAATAGGCAAATTATTATTATTATAGAAGTATTTCTGATGAAAGCAGAATTTTTTAAAAATGTTATTTTTTCTTCATTTTTATGCCAAAAAAAACCCACTTGCTTAATATTCCAACTTTTCGCTTCCTACACTGTTTGCGTATACGTTTCACTGCCGATTTACTTCACTTCTCATTTGTTCACAATTCACTTCACTAACTCCCAAACTCACGAATAAAGAATATATATATTACACTTAATTTGCATAATCACGCTTTCTGTCTTCGGAGAAGGTTGGTTGAAAAAATGTTGGCCCAAAAGAATTCCCCAGAGGATAATAGATGTAACTTTATAGATCCATCACACATTTAAATAATTTTTTCTTATAAAATTGATTTAAGAATTTTATTACATGTATATTTTAGTTCAAGTGACACTGAACAGGAGAAAATTATTCATTTATGCTCTTTTTCAAAATAACGGCATTCTGAACGCAGTCAGATACTATAAACAGCATTATTATGAAATGAAAATTTACAATATTATAAAAAATTAGATTTATTATAGGGGGTATACTTCTTACTCAGTATAAAACTACATCTTAGATAAAGACAGATGCTGTCATAATTTTAACGTTTTATTCCTATATTATGCAGAGTGCAAGAAATATCAATAATTATTTTATAGTGTTAGCATCTATGGCTATATTAAACCCAAATGGTTGATGAATGCTTAGTAGATTGTTTGGTTGTTACTCGCTTACTACCGTGTTGAGAAGTAGTTGTACTGTAATACTTAGCATATTATTCTTTTATAAGTTATCTTGAAGCTCTCATTTGAACAATACGTCGGTTCATAAAAATTATGGCTCAAAAAACACATTTAATTTTTTCTGACACTCGGAAAGATTTTTCTAATAACTTTCAAATGAATCGTATTTTGAAATGCACTCCATGTTAAGTATGAAAGAAAAGCTTTTACTAACATTATAAATTAATGTCAAATACTCAACTGTCCTTTTTAGCATAATGCATAGCAATTTCATAAAGAAATAATTTCCAACACAAATTTTTTCAAAATAGTGTTATATTTCACTAATTAATGTGAAATATTTTCCTTGGCCTAGTTTAGAAAATGCAAAGATTCGTTAATAAAAAAGCCACATTTTTGGTTTAGCTTGTTAAATTAATTCGTATGGCGTTTTACAAAAATGAGGACAAGACAATCTGTTTAGTTTTTCCAATGCTGCTATTAAGTAAGTCATTTGCAAAACTTCCCCACCTTTTCATTAAAATAAACAGAATCTATTATGTACATATCATATATTAAATTCAATAATCACTGTCTAACAAGATAGTTCGATGCTATCAGCTTAAATACTATTCACCCTAGGGGCTAAGTCGACGTGTCAGCTACAAGTTGTATATTTTACATTAAAAGTACAGAGTTTTCTTTAGGAACCAAATAAAGCCTCTTGTACGATAATTAAATTCATAGATTGCAATCTACTATCTTATGGCCTTGCACCATAGATCGAAGCAGATTTTTAAATTAATTCTTACCGTTCTGGCCACACACACCTTGAACACATATAATAAAGTATTCATGATCGAATCGAGTACCACTTCCTAATAATCCCCATAACCTATCTCAATTAATATTTGCTGATGTATAAGACCATTCTTACAACATGTGCTTGTAACTGCATAAATTAGTCATTAACAAGCAGCAGTGGGGAATTGTCCCCAAATATCATTACTAATTAATTGGCCCACACCTTAAAACATGTAGTTTTATAAAGTAAATTTAAATGGATGTGTAGACGGCGGACGAGATCAACTGTTCCTTTCAATGATTTTATTTTGAAACAGGAAATGTTATACGGAAATTGACAGACGACTAGACATGAAGAGTGTTTTTTTTACCCTGTGTTAGTTTACTTTGTTTTTAAAGCCTTATTTAAGATGACGTGGATCAATATTGGCACTGGCTTGGATTTTCCGTATGACTCACTGCTTTCAGACAAGGTTGTTTGAAATTGGTATATCCTGTAGCAAATTGGAGATGACTGTCTATTCCATGCACTACTTAAGCAATGTAGTGGTTAGTCAAAACAGAAATTATAAAACCTTCCACAGTTTCGTTTAATATAGTCAATTTTTTCATTAAACATTTTTTGTTTGTTGTGGTAGTTATGAAAGCACTGGAACGTTTCTTACTGCCTAACATTACTTTAAAATCATATTTTAGATGGTTACTTCAACAGAGTTAAGCCAACTTCGAATATTTCAATAAAAATGGAACTGTAGCAAAATTAATGTATGTGGACAGATAAAGTTATGACTTTCTGTAAACGTCGTTTTAAACGCATAATCATCTTAATCAACTCTTTATACGTTATTTAATCTTTGTTATATATGGTAATTATTTTGAAAACAATCAAAATATGTAAATAATCTAAAACGTATTTAAAATAATATGTAAGTTAAACTTAGTTTTATATACCGTATATTCTGGAGGGTTATGCGCACCAATACATTCAAACTGAAAATTATAATTTTAAGGTATATTCGCCGCAAGATGCTTTTTTTAAATGAAGAAACATGAAATGTGGGTGTGCACACGTGCAAAGGCCTTTATCTCGTAAAATCTGGATATAGCGCGAGAGTGAATAATAAAAGCATGAAATAAAAATAAATCCTACATAATTAATTTAAAATATGTAGTATATCTAACAATTTAGATGCAACAGAAAATTATTTATTGATCAGGGTAACAGTGATGGTGAAAAGATGAAACAAAATTCGGTGATATGCCAGAAGATATAACGGAAGACAAACATGGCGAATTTTTACTTCATCCATTAATGAAAGTTCCCAAGAGAAGTCTTTTCTTTTAAATAAACAAGTATTGTACGCATATGTACAGAAATCTACTTTTTTTAAAAAATTCTCATCTTCTCTTTATTTTTAAAGATATCGCTTTTGTATTCAACGTAAATTTTGACCTTTTTGTGCGTTCCAAGAGCGCATAATACGCCGGATTATACGGTTCTCTGTTTCACTTCATTTTCTCAAAATTACCACAGTAGTTTAAATAGTTACATACTCATTAGAGTGAAAATTTTTACTCAAAATATACATCAATAAAATACAAATAAGCAAGAAGCGGAAATAGTATTATTTTATATGTAACATCACACAAATTCCACACAATTTCAACCACAACGTGATTTTCTTCAGATAAAATTATTCAGTTTAAGCACAATTAATTTCGGAAAATCAACTCCTAACATCCCTGAACATAATCATCAGTGTCATTATGTCAAGTTATACAACTTTTCCCCTCCCTAGATTAAGAGTTTTTCACGACGTTCAAAAAAGTTCTCATCTGACGAAGCTCCACTTGGTTTCGAAATAAAGTGTCATTTAGATGAAAGCTGCGTAGACCATTTTAGAAACATAAATTCTTATCTCCCATGTTTCACATTAAGAGTCAGTAAACTATGGTAAAATATATGTACTTTAGAGACAGCAGGGCGCTTCTTTAACAACATTCAGCTGTACAGCAAGGAGGTAATGAACCAAAACAAAAAAAGGGCAAGTTCAAATACAGAAGAACACATATCCTGTCGCCCTTTATATTTTCCAGTGTTAAGAACGTCAAGTTCTCTGCCAATAATATTTATAGTAAGCCTGTTCTTGTACTAGCAACAGAAGCCAAAAAACTCAGGTGACTGGGATGTAAAAGTCCTTCTCTTTTTTATGCATGACGTGTTGTTCACGTCATATGTTTCGATTCTTTCGTTCTTTATTCGTAAGAGGATTTGCGCAATTCTTTATAGAGTAACGAAGTTGAACGACTTAACAATCTGGGACTAAAATAACATTTAAAAAAAGAATTTAAATGAGTGTGGGGGGGGGGGGGGTTACGCTCAAGGCAATCTCCCCTATTTGTGAAGGATGTTAGTTGTTTGCTTTATTAACGATACAAATGATTAAGATAGGATTACTGAAACTTTAACAACCGATATCATATGATACTTAATGTTGGAGTTTTATATTACCTGTTAAGTCAAATATATATATATAAAGTTTTCACATTTTAATTCGCACAAGACTTTCTTCAATTCATTTTGTTCATAAACACTCCAAAACATCGCGCGATCCATAATTCTCTAATTGCCCACTTAACAGGAATAATGAATCCAGTTTTCAAGAATTTCACGTTGTCATTGAGCTGTTGCTGTATTACATCATTCACCAAACCGAAATAATTGAACTCCGGAAATTAAATAAAGTAATTTTGTAGGATGCCTGAGAACTTTCTGAAATTTTTTGAAAATCTGAGGGCTTTGGGATGGGGAAAATGTTTTCTTTTCGTCATAAGCTTAATACACCTTTCACAGCTTTTGCTTTTGAGAAAAGCTTGCTTTCACTTTAATATAATGTGTCACTTCTCAAAATAAAAGAACAGAACCGTCCTGAATAAAAAAAAGTATCATCATAAAGTATTTTTGAATTATTCTGTACCATATCATATCCAAATTGAGCCTAAAAAACACTTTGTTTCACATATTATAAATATATCAAGGACTAAGCGAGAAAATTTTTCATGGAGGTGGGGAACTCTCCAGATTCAATTCGTTTATCAAAATTATTTTCAACTTGAATTGTTTATTTTTAATGTGAAAAGAATATTTATGTCGAGTGAATGGACTTTAGAGAATTGATTTTTCTGAAAAAAAGGTATAAAAATACTTTTTTTTATTAGAAGTGATCTCTGCTGAAATTTCAGTATACAACAATCTTTATGGGATCCCCACAAGGAGGGTACCCTCTTTGTCCCTACACAACTGATATATAACATAATATATATATTATACTAACTTACAATAAATATTATTCAAATCAAAACACACAAAGCAAAAGAATAGCAAGGTAGTAAAGGATGAAGCATTATAGTCACATAATATCTTATCAAGCTTTTAGGCTTAACATTAAAATTGCAGGGATAAACATAATTTTAAAACTCTAACCTTTCTGATTACTTGCTTACATTACATATATATATATATATATTGGTCTTTTTTGTATACAAATGTTCATCTTCAAACAAATTGATTTGTCTATTTATTGAATGATTATTCTTTAAAAAAGATGCAATAGCTGTCAATAAATGAATCAAAAACATTTTTTTTTCGGAAGAAATAAAATTTACAAATCTGATTTACTTTAAAGTGGTATATATATATATCATTTATATACTTCTTTAAATTTTAAGGAAAACACATTTATATTATTCAAATACAATATTTTTGCATACAAACAATACAATTTTTCCCCAGACTTTTTAATATATAGGATTTTTACTTATTATTACAGTAAAGGACTTAAAAAGCAAAGTAAAGCTTAGTAAGCAAAATTTATGGCAATTGTGATTAATTATAAACTACTTTTTGATATTTACATTTATAAAACTGTACAAATAACTTTTACAAACGTATATTTTAAAATTATAAAACACTATTAAATCCTCTTTTACAGTCGATCATTTCATAATCTATTAAAAGTTTGTTATTTTGCGTACAAAGAGAAAACCTGTAAAGGAAAATTATATTTAAGTGACTATATTCATTTTGTTATTAAATAATTTTTAAGACAGAAATTTAAATATTTCAGACCTGAATTATTAAAACAATAATGGAAATTCTGATTTTAACCGCCCTTAATTACAAACTTTTTTAATTCGTAAGTACCAAATAAAAAAAAAGCTTTTTAAATTAATTATTATTTAATAGGTCAACATTAGAATATAACCCTTTAAATTATAGGGTTTTTACAAAATAGTTTAATTTACTTGCATTCATACGAAGAAAAATAATTACAATTATGAAAATCTACATTGTTAGGGGTTTTTTTTGTTCTGTGTTTCCTTTTTTATTTTACACGATCTTTTTTCCAAACTAGTATATAGGTAGTTTTAACTTATTACGAACTTATTTATGTATTCAAAAAATATCAATTGATTCATTAGCATTCTGAACTAAATTACATTGGAATTGAATTTAATTACATATTTTACAAAACATAATTCCACACATTGCCTATTAACTCTTTGATATTATAACTTCTTAAACTCGTCTAGAATTCTAGAAGCACTTTCAGCTTTCAGAAAGTATTTAAGAAACTTAATGATTTGAAACAGCTGAATCTCATTTCATATGATGATGCATGCTTCATTTTCTTCAAGGTGTCATGGGTGGTCCATGTCAATTAAGATAACTAACGATGTGTTCATATGTACTTAGGTATTTATAAGAGACGTTGATATGTTTTCTAAAGTAACCGTTTAAAATCCGAGTTTAGAGTTCCAAGTATTCATGTTGCTTATTACGAAGTCAGAAACATTTATTTTGAAGCTGAATCCATAAAATAAGCAGAGAGCCAAGATATTCATGATTAGATATTCGAACCAAAATTTTTAAGTAGGATAATATCTTATTTCGATTTGAGTGTATTAAGTTCCCTACTTACTCCAGATTGGGCCCTTCATATTTTAATTATAACTTATACGACTGCTTGATCGGTTATTTTCTTCCGTTGACTATGATGTAAATCGAAATAATACCGTTTAATGATATGTTGGGGACTACAAATTATAACCTTTGGTTTGTAATGACACACCTCAGTAATTTACGCACTCAAATTATCCATTAAAGAAATCCCAACTAGCGTGTGCTGATTGGGTATAATTGCAAGATCAGCGGTTTGAAAACGTTAATGGAAATGATGATTTCTCACGAGGAGACCATGTTTTCTAGGACTTAAGTTTATCGTGATAAACATTTTAACGAGGAAAATAACTTTATTTCATTCGTACACGCCTTTTTTTTGCTAAGAAAGAAAAAGAGAAATATATATTCCATATTATGAAAATCAATATTTTTCTGTTATTTATTATTTTAGATAGAAATTTAATCATATTGTTAAATACCAGCAGAAGTTACATCAATACTTCTCAAACTTTTAATATTTGCATCCCAATTTTCATCGCGCCCCTCGTATTCAATTACAATACGTATATAAAGTGCAATAATAATGTACTTTGATGCTAAAAAAAGCTGCCGTACGATCTTAATTATAAGCCATATTAAATTATCATGATACGTATTAAATTTTGTGTATGTTGCTTCTGAATAATACATATTTTAAGTAAGAAAAAATATAATAATTATTGTGTTAGTTTTCATTTCTACTTTTTAAGTTTGAACAGATTGCAAAATAATTTTTAATTAAGCTAAATATTTATTTCCTCTAACATCCATATTGATTTCAGCTAAATTTAGAGAAAGAACTTAGAGTGTCAATTTCTAATATTACACCTTCCTTTGAAAAACTTTACTCTGCAAGACAATCCCATGGGAGACAATAGTAATTATTGAACTTGTTCTTGATTTAGTTTTAATAAATTAACTTTCAAATACATTGTAATGTACTGATGCATTTATAAGCATATTATATCAGTTTAAAGGTTTGTTTTATTTTCTATTATGTCATAATGTATTTTTTGATTTTTTTAAAGTAAATCAATATATTTTTTTAAATAATCTTTTTATTTTCGACTTTTCGACATGTTTGCGCCCTCCATGTAGGGTTATCATGCCCCTTAAGGAGTTGCACAGTTTGAGAATTGCTGTGAGTTACATATATAAAGTTCACCGAATAGTATAAAATATAAAAACATGTCATGTACAAAGAATTTTACAAATTAATTTTATAAATATATAGATATAAATAATTTAGCTTTCAAAGAATTATATCACAAGTAGTAATCGCCAAATTGTCGATGACGAATTATCAGTAGCTCGCGTGGATATTTTTGGTAGGTCGCGTGAACGCTAATTTTATTAAAATGTTAGTTCTATAATAAAGTTTACATTAAGCTAATTAATTAATTCTAGTTAAGTTTATTAAGTTAGATAAATATTTAGTAGTATCTAATAAAGTTTTAATTAGATTTGCTAATTAAAACTTGCGCAACTGTATTCGAATAACAGCCACTACCTACTCTCTTAACACCCAAAAAATTTATAGTAAAAAAAGGCTCCATCATTCACATTAAAGTTAATAAGTTTGATAAAAAAAGTCTTATTTCATTTGTTATTTACCATTAATTACAATTTATTTCTTACGTACTATTTAATTTCAGTTTCATTTTGTTACACACACAGTTTAACTAAAGTAAATGTCATATATTTACTAGAAATATAAGTTTATCGGCAATAAACAAATTTAAAATTTGTTTTAAGAAATGGGTAATTTTTTTGCTTCATAGATCACATTAGGATTTAACCTTTCGTCGGGCGTAGCTGGCCTAAGAGGCCAGCAAAAGTATTTTTGTCAAATTAGCAATTTTGGTTGTTTTAGTTTAAGCTTCCTTTTGGTCATTAAACTGGTTTTCTTTCCGTACGATTTGGTGTATTTACTTTCCTTAGACCTTACCCATGATGGTCCTTCGGTGTTTTTAATGAAAATTTATTACGGGGGAGGAAGAAGGTTAAAATATGTCGGTGGAATCTCAGGCCGGATGCACCTGATTTTGTTTCCCTCAGAGGTGCGCCCAACGAAAGGTTAAGCTGTATGGTAGCTCAGAAGCTTCATATATGTTTGGTGACCACTGATTTTAAGCATGGTCAACAAAGACGGTCACCAAGGTTACAAGAACAACAATGATGATCACTTTTATAACTAGAAATATTATAGAATAAGAGAATCCTGCCTGAACGTCTAAATGTGTGGGAGAACTGGAAGGAAGACTTAGTCATACTTCAAAAACAATCTAATTTATTCACAATATTAACCACAACTAAGATTCAGTCGATCAAGGATAAGAGATGCACCCAATTAATAAATCTGAAGACAATTAACGAGGTACGCGAGCTACGATAATATTTTAAGGTTTAATACACTTAATTCAATATCTCTTATTTCTTCGCGATTTAATCTAGATTCAACTTCCAGTGACAATTCGTCACCTTAAGTAATTCAATTATCAAATATTAAACACCCCGATTCACATTCGATTTGATTAATCTCTGCTCCACCAGCAGTTTATCCTATCTCTCTAACCTGAAAGCCTAGACTATAAATAGTAGTCTTAATTTACATAACCACGTCTTCTTTCCTTCGAGGAGTTTTATAATAAAATAATTTTTAAAGACCAGAAATTCCCCAAGAGGATTATTAGTGAAAAGGTCGCGGATGGAATCTTCACAGAGTTTAATTTTTATCGCTAACATTAGAAATTATCTTTTCAATGTGTTTTTTGAGCAAATTAAACTTAATTAAACGACATTTTTAAAAATGCGAATATGCAACGGCACAAAATAAAAATAAAATTTCTGCGAATGTTAGAGCTCTGTTAGAGTGAAATGCATAATAATTGCCAATGGTAATTTTCTTACAGTGACAGCAAATGGCGTGAAACTTAGAAACTATGTTAAATAGCTGCCACGTAAATGATGCCCACATTTTAGAGCCCATGAAATAATATTCTCTTAAAGTAAGGAAAAAAATATATTAGAAGATCTATTGGGGTAACGTGTAATTTTCCATCGAGAATATTCATAATCACAATCATTTTAGATGATTGAAACACTATTAGAGACGTATGGTATGAATAATAAATAAGCATCTTAAACATGCATTTGAGGTTTCAGGAATAAAATGTCCATTTCAGATCTTAGATCATAGTGCAGCAAGCGGTCTTTGGAGAATTGAATTAAAATTAGTCAATGCAGCTGCGTGTGTCATAATAACATTGCTAAGAGAAATGTGTCATTCTTCATTGAAGGAGGAACATTGACTGATCCATGTCCTAGATTTGTATACTTCACCTTCTCGTAACAGTTAACTAAAGGAAGTACAAATTTCATGTTTGTGGTTTAGTCTTAAAGATAATACCAGGTTAGACTGTTACATCTTACTGTCATTTATTTCTTATCAGCAAAATAATCTCAAAACGTGATGACTGAAAGATTTTGATCAGAAGGTCAATTGTGTGTCACTATTCCGGTACAGACGCTATTCTAATGACAGTATATTTCTCGTATGTGAGGTCGAGTGCAGAAATATTAGAGAAACGGGTTCAAAGGATCCAAGATTTAATATTTCATCAGAATGACCTTTCGTCTCTAAACTTATGGAAACATCTGCTGATTTCAACAAATTAACTTGCTAAATTGTATTAAACGCCTTAATAAAAAAATAACTTTAGATACTTTTCCTCGTCAGACAGTATTAAACGTAATGCTGATAAGATCAGTTGTTCTGCGCCTGATATAACATTTTTAACTTTACTACTTTTTAAAAATTTGTAAGAGAAAAACTTAGATTAAAGAGATAACTGAAAGATAAGTTTTTGCAAAATTACAATGTTGTAAAGTTAACGGGAAAATGAGAAATAACACTGAAAAGGCATAGAAACGTACTATTCAAGTTACAGAATATACATGGACAGAATTCAATAAAATTTTTATTGCAATATATATATATATATATATTAGTAAGTACAATTGAAATAAATGTATTATTTTTTGTCTGAATTATTTAAAATAGAATAAATATTAAGGAGACACAATACGATTCAATTGATAAAA
The DNA here is from genome assembly GCA_019973975.1 of Trichonephila clavata. Classification (NCBI taxonomy): domain Eukaryota; kingdom Metazoa; phylum Arthropoda; class Arachnida; order Araneae; family Nephilidae; genus Trichonephila; species Trichonephila clavata. The sequence goes on from BMAO01008195.1 coordinate 716,936, forward strand.
ATCGGTCAAAAAATAAAATCTAATTTTTTTAGCCTAAATTATTTTTATATACTTTTCTACAAACTCACAAAATTTGAAAGCTCTAAGTTTAAAAAACGCAGAGTTGTGATAATTTTTACGTTTTTCTTTTATTCAAATCCCAATTGCAAATCAAAACTTTCAACTGACTTATCTTGGAAAGATAAAATAACTAGTTTGTCTTCATTTAAAATGCCAAGGCTTTATTTTGCTGTTCTGCCTAATAATTGGACATTTTTTTTCATTTATTGCTAATAGTACTTGGAATAAAAGTTGGTATGCATTTTCAATCAAAGCACTACTTATTTTTTAAAAAATAATGGAACTTAGAACTTACACATTTTTTAAGAAATTTTCAATAAGTATTCATAAAGAGTATTGTACAAATACCAATCATGTTATCTCAAAACCCATACCAACTTTGTTATACATAGTTTGACATACTTGTAAATCAATTTTCATATATGTGCGTCAATTTTTGTAAGAGGAGTAGCATTTTAAAATCACTTCATAAGTTATAAGTTTTTCCTTTAAAAAATTAAAAATGGTTATCTTTTTATGAAATTTTGAGCACAAAATCTGTTTTATATTATACATAGGAAAGAACGAAAAATTTATGAAAATTATTAAATTAAAAAATTTTGTGCAATTCGTACCATGTCCCCTTAATAATTTCAGAATGGTAACAGGTAGGCTTTCTCTGCGTAGTATTTTTTTCATAGTGTGTCCTTAAAAATAGTCACAAGTGTATAATATTTTATGTGATAAAATTATGTTAATATATTCGATTACACAATTATTACGTAATCAAAAGAACAAATCAGTTATACTTAAATGGATTCTCCCATACTTTTTAATAATGAAAACACATTTTTGGTTTTCCTTTGAGGAGTTACTGCGTACCTGTAATATTAGATAAATGAATTTACAAGCAAAAGTGTTTTGAAAAACAGAGAGAATAGAATCTTCATAAAGCTGTCAAATGCAATTACATTTGTTTACAGGAAGTTCGCACCTTTACAAAAAAAAATCAAAGTGTTTTAGGGCATAATTGCATTTGCATCCAACTGGAGACCGAAGAAAAGCCTTTTTGTAAACATTTTTCATAATTCTAAAGCACATAAAAAGAAAAGATGGGCAAATTAAAGAGAAAAGTTGGAAAATTTTCAGTGCACGTAAAATTGTCTCGTAACAAATGTTGTGAATCTCTGGAATGAATACTAAGTGTTTTAAGGTCATGAAAAGGTGAGAAAGGTTGAATAAACATTTCCATATTTCTTCAGAAAGTAAGTCACTTTTTAACTTTCATTTAATTTCTTGTCAGAACATCTAATTGGCCTTAGTTTGGATGTAATTACAGGCATACTTGCTTGTATATGTATAATTTCCCTTTTTTCCCTGCTTTATATTTTGGCAAGGCATGCAACGACATTTCATGTAAATTATCCAAAATATTTTGCAGGACATTTCGTACATTATAATATTTTTATATAAATGCTTCAGTTCTTTTTTTTTACACTCTTATATAATTTTTTTAAAAAAATTACACAATTACCGTGCATCTTTTAGTCTTTAATGTTAAGACTAAGAATCTAAACATGGAATATTATTCATATTATTGCACTTAATAAAGAGTTTTGTGACTATGAGACTATAATCTACAAGATAAAAGCCAAAGAAAACATAATTTAAACTCCTCCAAAAACAAAAATAAAAATGCCCAAGTTAGATGCTACAATAATTACTAATATACGGCAATTCAAGGGATAAATTTACTAGAGAAAATAAAGGTGGGAAACATTGAATAATTTTTTTAATTTAGAGTAGTTGATGAGAGAAAACTTAAAATAAGGAAAGAAATTTTATTTTGAGTTTGATTTTTCTTAATGATTCATTTATCCAGAAGGTTTTTAAAATTTTGATTTCTCTCAGAAGTTTTTATTTGATGTTTCCATTCAGCATAAATTTTCAACAACTGTCACTTCGGTTTCGTTTAATTCTTACATTTTTCGAATGCTTTTTTAAAAAAATAAATTTTGATCACAGTACTGTACATATCGAAGAGGTTTTCTAAAATACAGATTCCCTACGCACGTTTTAATTTAAAACATGAAATCAAAAGATTATAAATATGAAACAGTTTGGAATCAAAATTCATTTTAAAAATCAAAGATAGATCATGATTGTTTCTATTCAATGAATTACTTATTTCTACACCTGACGCATACTATTGATTATACTTGTTCAATAACTAAAGTTTTCCCTTAAAAAGTTTTAAAATATTAATTTAAATCATACTTGTAAGGACATTTTCTTTGGAGCTTTTTGTACAGTGAAATTCTCAAATATTCTATAATTCTTAATTATTCTGTCTAAAATTAAATTTATTCTTCTTAAATTTTATTCTGAAATAAAGAAAGATATAGATTCAATTTCGAGCAATATCTGACTATCATTTGTTGGAATTATTCGATCATACAAGTGAAATAAAAATGTATTGACATTAAGTAAAATATGAGATTCAACGTGGATTCCCAATTCATTATTTTTGTCTCAAATATTGACAAGTGCAAAGAGCACGGTTAAAATTTAAAACAAAAGAATTAAACCCACATTATAATAAAAATATTACCTGCCAGATTAATTCTGTAAGAGTGCTTTGTTTTTCTTAAAGACGTTGCCATTCTCTAGTCATTTAATAATACACTTTATTTCAGAGTGCAATGATTTCTTACGAGGAAATAAAATGTACATAAAAATACTTTATTTGCACTAAATAAAGCAAATAATTCACTGACAAAGGATCAAGCAAGATTTCGAAAAATGTAAGTATTTTTAATGAGAGTGGATGAACACATAAATTTTAATATTCACTGATTCAAAAAAATTAATTTATACAAACTGAAGAGGGCAATATTCTCATTAATTTAATACTTTAGAAACAAAAAATATTTGGTGAAAGATAAAATTTAAGGCGAGCGAACATTCAATCAGTTTTGAAAATGAAACTTAAAACGGTAGCAAAAATAAACCAAGGTTATGTGTCGTTCTTTCGAGTTTGTCCTTGGATGCATACTTCCGCTTTTTCAGATGCAACAAAGCTTTTAAACCTGCAATGAAGCGAAAAAAAGGAAAACATATGTCTAAACTGAAACAAAAGGATCAGATAGCCGCCTTCTTTATGCTATAGTAAGCAATATGACAGTTACAATATGTAAATGATAGGGAAGAGAGAGAGGGCGGCATTCGAAAACAAAGATATTAACAACGAAAGATTGTATTCTTTTTGAACCTACTTCCACTCTATATGCTTGCATCTACATTCAATAAATTCAAATTAAATGCGAAAAGAAAGTTACAAAAACACAGTTGAAACTTTCTTCTGGAACCAGGGATGTTTAAAACCTAAATTTTCATTTAAGTATTCAAAACTTTATTTTACAATATTTTATTCGCCTTAGCTGCAATAAGAATTTTAATTTCCGTAAGGTGTGCTCTGATACTTAAAGCAGGGGAAAATATTTTTTATTCAAAATTTTTAGAGAATTGGTTGAATTTTTGTCTGTTTATCAGTTTATTTTTCATCGACAATACAGTATAAATGAAATAGTATATAAAAATACTCCTCCTAAATTTCTAAGAGAAAAATAATTAATAAAAGTTGTGTAAATCGTACGCAAAGTTAGTTCATTGAAAATATATTTTTGCAAATGAGAAACGGCAGTTTTAAGACGGCATTATTTTTTTAGAAATGTACTGTGTTTTTCTTTTTGTATTTAATATATCAGTCAATTTTTTCCACATATTTCAGGGTTAATTTAAGGTGATTATTAAGTTTTAAAAGGATTTAATTGCTTCGAATGAGTGTTAGTTAATTTGCGACTGCAATTTTGTTAATGCTTTTTTATTTTTTAAATAAATTAATATAAATAAAGTAATATAATTCCTAAAATGAATATAAGTTGATTTTATAAATTAACAAGCATGATTTTTAAATAACTATAAAATTATTATTTGAAAACAAACCTGAAAATTTACCAAGAACTCTAAATTTGAACGAAAAGTTTATGTCTTTCCCATACATCATATTCAGGAAAAACATAAAACTATTGATAAAATAGAATAAAATGAAATATAAAATTTTAATGTCCGAAACGAATTAATTTCCCACTTTTCTAAAATCAGCATTTAAATTTATTCTAACTAAGCGTTTCTAAATTGGAAAAAATGAGAAATATTGTGAATTTCATTTCACATATATTAAAAAGCTTTTTTATTAAAAAAAAGAAAAGGTTTTTAATCAGAAAGATTCTGTAACATTTTGGTATTGAAAAATGTGCTTTAAAAATATCTCAAACAATAGAAACGTACACTTTCAATGCAACATATTGAGGGGAATTCAGAAAAAAGAAAAAAAAAGAACCAAAAAGAATTTTTTATGGTGTTAAAAAAGTAGAACCGATACTAAAACAGCAGATCAACACGGTGCAATAAATACACTAACAAGGGTGGCAAGATACGCCTAGTTTGCAGTCAAGTCAGGGTGATACGAATTTATTACGCTAGGAAGAAACATTCGAAATACATCATTCCTGCTGTAAAGAAGTTTATATATGACTCTGGAAGCGCTTAAACCTTTCCATATGCGTCAGCAAAGGGTGGAAAATAGAGATGTTTGCGGAGCAGAGCACAAAGAAGCACTGTATGAATGGTGTTTGGATGCAAAAGTAAAAGATGACCTATAGGTCAATGCACATCCAGAGATCCATCATTTATTATAATGAAAAAATGTGTTAAACATCTGAAAGGTTTTAAAGCAATAAGTTAAAAGAAAGGCGATTTAATAATTTAAATTCAGGGAATAACTGATTACTTTTGGATGCATAAAACTTTTTGGCTGTGTGTTCTTAAAAAATAGATTCAATGAGTTTTTTGGAAAGAAGTCTCATGTTTTTTTCTCTATTTTGAACATTATAAAGTCTTGTAACTCTCACTAATTTGTGTTGTTTCCTTAAATTAAGTTAAAACCTTCATTATGTAACGATACGATCAAAATGACGTAGGAAATACTCATTCTGATAAAAAAAAGCGTGCTTATAATGACAACATCCTTTTTTTTTTGTTATTGTGGAAAGACATTTGTTCGTTAACACTATGTAAAAGATTATAGCCATTATTCCTCTGTAGCTGTTTTTCATTTTTCATCAATTCAATTACTTTTATTATCTACTAACATTTTATTAAAACACAACTTTTTTCATAAAACCATTCAGTGGTGAAGAATTATCCCCCCCCCCCAATTAAGAATAAAAAAAATCTCAAAATCCCTCGTAAATTATCAACTAAGAGAAAGGAGACAGGATATGATAAAACTGAATGAACGTCATTCTAAAAACAAGTGTTAGATTGCGTGTAACGCAATATCTTTTCTTTTTGATATAAATATTTCAGCTCAATGCACTTTTGAAAGTTGTTTTAGAATGTTTTGTTTCATTTCTTTTGAGGCTTTTTAAATATGCTTCATATTTCAACGACGATCAGATTACTTTATAAGATTTGCAAGAAAAACTCTGTCAGATTCATAAATCTAAGATGCATCGCAATAGTTGTTTTAAAAGTGAACAATTATTATCGTATTTAAGAGAAAAAGGCTACTTTTTATCAAAAAGTTTTACTTTTACTAAAGTTTTACTAAAAAAATAAGTCGATATTAAAATATGACCTAGAAATCAAAAACCACACATCCCAAACATTTTATTATTAAAAACTATATATAACAATTTTTTTCTGTCAGGACGCACATACACTCCTTCTTAAAACCTTTAAATTTGACTGTAAAATAAAAAAAAGTGGAATTGAATTAAAATATGTCAAACAAATTTGGGAGAACAAGTGGAAGATACAATTTTCAGAACTGAGAATAAAATTGTTTAATAATAATTTAATAGTTTTCATTTGAATAATGTATTTTTCTCACATGATCCGAGACGGAAATAAAGAAAAACAAAAATCGGTACTTATCCGTTTCGCCGGCGCAGTCTATAAAAGTCGCCAAAAATGATACAACCGACCTCAAACGGAATATTTCCGCTGGTAACCTTTTACCACAACATTTACAAAACGAGCTGTAGTCTTTTCTTACCAGTAAAATCTTTCACAATATAACAAAAATGGAGGAAAAGCCAATGAGAACTAATATTTATTAATATTTTTTGTGTGTATATTGCGGGTTGGTCGCCAACTAGGCAAGATTTGAGCCGGCGAAACGGGAAAATATCTTTAAATCTTCATTGTTTAATACTAGTCCTTATTTCTTACTAAAATGCTGTAAATCATTGCAAAAAATATTCAAGCAGTCAGTTTTTAAAATGGAAGAATGCGCTATTGGATACTAAAACCCCATATTACGATTTCATACCGAATGTGGAAACCATTACTTGACACATTTGATATATATTCGTCATTAATTTGCAGTTTATGCGCAAGTTAAGCTGTATAATCCGGAACTATCATATTTATAAAATGCTGAATAAATACGCAGTAGTAACAAAGATATATTAAATACCAGTAAGCGTCATAAATAACAACTCAAGAGTCAAACATAAGCTAGGATTTAGAAAATAAATTGCTGAAATAACGCCTCTTCAACGCCCAAAATTTCATCACATAATCTATTTCTTCTCAGTCTACCTGCGTTCTATGTCTACGCTTAAAAAATGGATAGATATAATTTTCATCTATCACCGAAGTATGGAGACACCCTTGAGAATACCGAAAGGGAAGACTTAATAACGTATTAGACTCGGAAATGCGATTCATCAGTAACTTTGCTCATTTGCAAGCGTAATGTGTATTATTCACCAGGTGCCTCTTCGATTGAACACATCTGAATATTGTACGTTTTTTATTCAAAGTAATGTGTGCTAAGTAAGGAATCTTCACTTGTACAAGTGAAAGATATTTTTTTCCTTCTGTATTCATCGGATTTGTGCCCAAAGCAATGGGTGGCAACACTAAGACTATCATTATCATTACGTACGCACATATATCGATGGGTCGTTGTACTGAATGTTCACTGCAAACCATTCGTTGGGAATAATCGCGCAAATAGTGATCTTTATCTATTATTTATACAATAAACGTGCTGGGTGTTGCTGGTACCTCAAATGTTGATTCTTAAACATCTCAGAATGTTCAAACGAAGAAAAAGAAGTGTCAAGTTAATCTATTTAAAATTCAATTTTATGAATAATTTTTAAAGGGTAAATGTCAACGAGTTTCTTTTATTTGTTCTAAGATAACATTAATTAATGTATATGAATAACAAAAGAAATATAAAAAATCAAAAGTTCAGAGAATAGAATAATCATATGCGTTTAAATAGGACACCCTTAAGTATTCAAAAAGGTTACCCCCCCCCCCCAGAATCACCTTTTTTTCCTCATCTTTCATCCTAAGAAATAATTTATTTTGTATTTTTATATGTGTGTGGTAGACATCGCTATCTAGAATTTAAATGGCGATCAACACCTCTTTTAAAATCTTCTAGAATGCACAAGCGCGCATGTGTATAACCTATATTATTCAAATATAATTTTTTTCTACTTAATTCAATTAATCTTAGCTTTGAGAAATATATTGCGTTTAATATACATTAGTGTAATATTAAAATACATATTATATAAAATGAAATACATATTTTTAGATGTAGAAAATGACAACTACATCAGTACCACCTAGAGCATTTCGTTTTAACTCATCTCATTTCTCACTTTTTTTTCCTTATTGGTGAAAACGCTTTCACTGAAATAAGTTTCAAACGTTCAAACTCCTTTTTTGTAACTGTGATTTGCATAAATCCTTTTTTTTTCTTCTAATTTTGTATGTATGCACTTTCACTCGTGACAGTATCGTACACAAAAGGGGTGTCCTAGGGGTCCGGACCCCCCCCCTCCCCTCCAAAGCCCTTGAGCTTTTTTCGATTGATGGTAATCCTATATATATGTAACTTAAAATTTAATTAAGTACTTGTTATGCTTATTTTTAATTCAATAATTTTTTATTACTGTCTTTTGTTAACAAAATCGACAAAATCAGAAGAATCAATTGGTGTTGTCTTGAGGTATGATCCGAATTGGGGGGCTTTCGGCCATGGACCCCCCCCTCCTTGAAAAACTTTTGTGTGCGCCACTGACTTGTGATCATCCGATCCCTTCCGTACAGTTTTAGAAAAAATGTAAAAACAAATTAAAGAAATAATTATATACAACATGATTTAGCTTAAATTTGCAATGTAGTATTGAAAAAAATAATATTTGATATTTTTAAAGCGTTAGGGCAAAATGAACGAAATCAATTATTTCTTTGAAGTTCAATAATTTTTGTCTTAAAATAAATAGAAGTTTCGACGCTTATTGCTCGTAAGCAACCAAATTCTTTATTAAAAACTATTAATAATAATGAAGTGATTATGTTAATTTTTTTTGTTGTACCTGGTATATATGGCACACGTTATTGTCAAGTTATTACATTATTCGATAATACTAATGTTATTGATGTCAGCCAACGACTAGGCAATTTTTTTCCAAAATTTTTCGTAACTGTTTGACACGCATTATTAAATATTATTAAATTATTATAATTTATTATTGGGACGAATCTATCTCTCTGCAGTTAAATGCAAATATCCTTGATAAACATATTCGATATTTTATATTATGTTTCTGTCTGATAAGATACGGAAAGAGATTTAGTATCGCTAATTTAAGAAAATACCATTTCAAAATTTAGCTTCCACGCTCTTTATGTATTACATATATCTAGATATTAAGAGTATAAATCAGTCCAGAAGAAAATGAAATTACAGAGTTATCAGTTTGAGTATTTTCTTATAACAGGATTGGCACGAATTGTTTTTACACGGTGTACTACAATTCAATTTTTTTTAGGAAATAACATGGAAAGAGATGTGGAAACATCACTTCTTAACGCGGCTTCCATTAAAAGAAGTAGAACTTGTAGTGATGCAGAAGAAAAATACTCTGATGTTAAACATGATTAAGAGCATAGATGATGTTCAAAATTGCAGTAAAGTGATTTAATTGGTCAGATGTTATCTAGTGTGTTCTCGTGTTGCCCACACAGAAGTCAATTAGTACTCGCTGTAGTTGATTGAAAGCAACGTGTGGTTAAACTTCACGAGTTCGTAAATTACAAGGGCTGTACTATGAAAGAAAAAAGCCCCACCCAAATAAACGCTTCATGTCGCATTACGTAGCCTATGCTGTCACGAATCTAAACGTGAAGAAAGCTCAAGAATATCTAAGATATAAAACATTTTTAAAAAAACCCCTTTATTAGTGTTTTATTCCGATATTTTAGTTTTTGATAATTTTTTAGAAACCAGAGCAGCTTTTCATGTCGAAATGGGTTTTTATTTAATAATAGTCTATTGATGGCTTAAAGTCAGCTTTCTCGAACACGCCATTTATTTTTTTTGGTTGCTTGTTCCAAAGAAGCCTTTTGGTATCGATGAGAATTTTCGCTTTTAAAAAGAAGGGGTTGTCAACTTAAACATCTGCTCTTTTGTTAAGTATGACTCATTAAGTTTTCTTGAAAGCCTATACTACTTTTTGTGCATGAGTTGCTTTAAAAAAAAGGGTATTATACACAGATTATACCACATACATTATACATAGCACCATTATGTACATTCAAGAGCTTAAAAAAAGTTGCATATTAACCTTTTTCAAAAATACTCATTTTTTTAAATATTTTTCTAAAAATCCTTATACGTAGCAAAATGCTCTTTCTTTGACTTAACAATTTTAAGGTTTATTTTCATTTTTAATAAAGAATCTAATGCTTAAAAATCTTCCATTTTACGGAAAAATTATATGTTGTTGAGGACAAATTTGAAATGACTTATTGTAAGAATAAAGTCTTCATTACGTTTGTTTTAAGAGAAACGTATGTGTTCCCTGGAGTTTCTTTTCATCTCATTACATGTTTTGCCTTTTCCCAGTTTCGGTAATATCACTGTGAATTTTATATATTGATTTAAGATTATTAATTGATTTTTATGCGCCATTGTTTCTTAAAAAGAGGTCTGTGTTAATTTTACAACAGAATGTAGAAAAACTTGCAAAATCAAATTATTAAAAATAAGAACTTATTATTTATCAAAATATACAAATTTATTACAACTTAACATTGGGTATTCGAAGTATATATGGATTAAAATATCATGAAAATACACATTAGTACATCTTTTAGCATTTTTGTATTGTAGATAATCTATCCCTTCTTATTATAATTCATTACATAAGAGAAAAATCAAAATGAGATCTATGGTGTAACAACTTTCTTTTTTAAACGAACTCCCAATACGAATTATGTAATAAACTGGAAAGAGATCCATTGTAGTATTATTAAACATGACAACTTTACAAGCCTTATCGCTATTCAACGAGTTAGAACATTTATTTTATTTGTTTTTGAAGACAGTGAAATTTGTTTTGTGAAATTTTATTTGTTATACTTTATGTCTCAAAAATACATCTGAAAATTTTAATATTAAAATATATAAACTTTTACTAGAGCATTTAAATATATTGATGATTTAAATGTTAAAAAAGAAACTGTGTGATATTTTTACAAATAAATATAGCATTAAATTTAATTTCTTATAGTCTTCGATTAAGTAAAACTAGAAATTAAAGTTTTGAAAAGCATAATATACTGAAAGTAATATTTTTTCTATTGTAAAAGATTTCTCATCACTATTGACATCCAAGAAACGAGAAATCCCCTAAATAATTTATCAATTTATTAGATGAAAGGAAGAATTCTACGGGGATTTAGTTGATTCGATATGACTGAAATTGCATTGGGGAAATGCAATGATTCGGATAAAAAAATATGACCCCTTTCCCCCTCTTTTCTGAATACCCGATTGGTCAATTGTAGGCGCCACTCGAGTTAGAGCTAACGGTCTAATAACTATGATAAAAATCGACGTTTAGGAGTTCGTTCAGCTAGGATAATTCATGGTCCTATCAGGATACAACTTGACAAAAGTGGTGTGTACCCCAGACTTCCTTAATTTGCCACGACGTGTGGATTATTTGTTGGTTTCTCGTTGTTTCCCAACCGATTTATTCCACGAGTAATGCAAGATTGAGGTTTCTTCTCACACTAACTGTTTCAGATTGCCCTGAGCTCTGTTACCCTTAGAAAATAATAAAAGATAAAATAGACAAGTGGATTGGGTTATAATCCCTATTTCCGTTCTTTGAATTTTGGCCCACCGAGGAGTCTAAGTTTTGATATTTTTTGCTTTAGACTATTGAAATACATACGCTTCGATGAAAAGAAATATTTTCAAATGAAGCATTCTTTTTTTCGTTTTATTGTTGCAATTTTTACGGAACTTGTAGCATCCTATTATTAAAACTTTTGAAAGCAAGGGATTTCACACACACATTTATGAGCTTCTGTTATATGTTCAGAGAAGTAGTATGAAGGAAATAATTAAAAAAGTACTTGTTAAAGAAATACAAATAAATAATTCAGACGTAATAAATTGTTAAATTTGAATCAAATAAAAAAATTATGTCCGTTTTCATTTATTTTTCCCTTTATATATTGATATATTTCCATTATATACTTACATATATTTCCATTTATATACTTACTATACTTTATATATTTCCATTTATATACTTACTGATTATAACATTTTCCCATTCTTTGTTTTGTTTATGTATAAGTACAAGATGTCCAGAATACATCTTTGTACTTAAAGCGTATTTAAAAATAAATAAATGACGACATGTTCTTACAGTTTTTTAAAGTCTCAACAAAAAACAAATTTTCTTTTATGTAATGTTTTATTGAACAATTTCAAAGTGCAAGTCTATAAGAGATATCTAAGAACTTTCTATGAAATACTGCAGAATCAAGAGTCTGGATGGCCACTTTAATTTCTCAGTGGCCCGAATTAGAGATTAGTAAACAATTTTTCCCACATATTCACATAAAAAGAAGTCCAAATGTGTTATGTCTGCAAATCTAAACCAGATTTTGTTTTTAGTAATACGCTAAATAGTCATAAATATTTTTCATTCATTAATTATTGTAGCACAATGGATTACACAGGTACAATGTACATTTCAGATTACTTCGATTGTAGGTAGTCTGAACTTTACACACACTGTACCTATGCTACAGATTTAAATTCGAAAAGCTTGCATTTTATTTTTGCATAGAAGACAAATTGATAAGTGAATGTTACAAACCTTGACTAAAAGCCATCTATTTTACATTAATTTAAAAAAAAAAAACCTTCAGTATTTTCTTAATGGGACTTAAAAAACGTAAATGCATATCACTATTATTTTTTAATGGTGTAAAGATACATTTGGACACTTGCATAAAGTTTGTTGAGGTTGGTCGAAGAGAATACCCAAATCTTTAGATAATTATTACGCAACACAAAATATATTACTTAGTATATTTTGCTCTTGTAAATAGACCTTTTTATGACTATTGTATGACGCTTACTCAAAATTTTAGAAATTCAACTTCAGGTGATATTTTTCATAAGTAGTATATAAACAGTCCCCATTTTAACTAAACTAAAGATATATCGCTAGTGGTATGCATAGTACATCTCATAATATAATAACCTTTGAAATATTTTGAAGTTCAGTTATACGCTGTTATTGCTATTATATATAATGCCTTTTTAACCGGTGTCAAACTTTGATAATATCATTATAGCTCACAAACATCATTTAGACAAGTCATACAAGTAGGTTTATTCTGTAAAATATTTTTTAATTCGAATTTTTTCCTTCTAATAAATGTTTAATAAACTGAAGCCTAGCTTATTGAACTTTGTGAATGATCTTTTTTAAAAAGAATTAAATAATGCAAGAAATATACACAGAGGTGAATATTGTCTATATCTATATTCTTATTTTGTACTTCACAGGACTTGATGTGAGCGATGTACTATATTTAAAAAATATAAATGTGAAAACACACATAGTTACTTAATTAACATTAAACTTATTTTACATTTAACTGCATGATATAGTAATAGAATTGTTAAATCAATTAATCTTTTACAATTTGTCAACATTAAGTTTTGATTCACAATTTAGTCAAATAAGATCGAGTTTTGGAACAAACGTACGAGTAAATACTTTGCTATTCCAATAATTTGTGTTCGATCCAGAATCTTGGAGATGTTGTGGTTAAGATCTCTACTTTTACTCCCAGGACAGATCGCAATTTTAGAAGCAAAAACATTGTGGTGTCACCCAGCATCTAGAAATAACCCTCGGTAACATTCCATTATAATTAAAACAGACAAAACTTGCTTAGATGCGGACGCTTTATATCGCGTGAGTAATCCTTAATCGTGGTTTATGCCAAGGTTACGAGAACGTTGGAATTTTGAATCAGAATACTTTATTTCTGACTCTCATCCAATGCACATAAAAATAAGCAAGTGCATAGAGAACGGAAGGGTTTTGGAAAAGATCTACTCATTTTTGTTTCTTTTGTTGGTATCATGGAGTTCGTCCAAGATCACTTAGTAGACTGCTTGGTTACGAAGACTATCTCGCCAGGTACAATTGAGATATGAGGGTTAGTGAAGTCTTTGCCAACCGTAACGTTTGTTTTAAGAGGATCAACATACTTAAACACAAAGAACAAAACTCATAAAATAGAATAAATGAAGAGATAGATGGAAAAATAGTGGGAAGTTGTAATCATGGTGCAAACATAGTTCTCTATTTTCATTTTTAAAAAGTAACATCAAATTCAATGTTGTATGTGTTCTAGGAAATACTTGAAAGATATGAATCAGCTTACTGTAAATTAAGTATAGTAAGGATTTCGTGAACTTAAGTTTTTAATAATAGATTTGTGACGGTTCTATCCGCGCTCCTTCTACTAATAATCCTTTTGAGGAATTTCTGGTCTTTAAAAATTATTTTATAATAAAACTCCTCTTTGAAGAAGACGTGATTATGTTAAGACTACTATATATAGTCTAGGTTTTCAGGTTAGAGTGAGAGATAGGATAGATAGCTATTGGAGCAGAGATTAATCAAATTGAATGTGAATCGCGGATATTTAATATTTGATAACTGAATTACTTAAGGTGTCGAATGGTCACTGGAGATTAATTCAGACTAAATAGCTAAGAAGTCAAAGTTATCGTGTTGAGTAAGTGTGTAAAGTATTAAAGTTTTCTCATATCTCATGTGTACCTCGTTAATTCTCTACATAATTATTAATTGGGTGCATCTCTTATATTGGATCGATTGAATTTGAGTTGTTATTAATATTATGAATAAATTAGATTGTTTTGTTGAAATATGGCTAGTGTTCCTTCCAATCCTCCCACACCTTCAGACAAGAATATTACAAATTAATAAATAGAACTTGATCAGAATAAAGAAAAGAATATTTATATAAAGAAAAGAATTATTTAGAAATAAATGATATTAATTGCATTATATACCACAGCAAGAAAATTTGAAGTGTAACTTGTACAAAATGAAAAATCCACAAAAATAATTGAAATATTTCTCGGAATTATAGGGTTCATGAAAACTTTAATTGTTTGGCTCATTCTAAGCCCAGAAGAATCATTTTATAGTTAAATTCAACATGACAATGGAAACTAATGATTTCGACAATACGAATCGTCATAAAATCTAGTTTATTTTGAGATTTTTTTATAGTGTATTGGGGTAAAAATTCATTTGTCGAAATATTAAAATAACACTGCAGTTACAAATAAAAAATTCTAATAATTTATAAAATAAACTTAAATAATAAATAACGTCAGAATTTTACTTTGATGATACAAATCATTGTAAAAAATCTCACAATACGTGAATATTTACTAAGTTTGCGTAACGAAATTCTATGTAAACAATTCTTAAGATTTATTTTACAGTTAATATAAGGAACGGAAACATTTACTTTGAAAAAATGAGATAAGGAAGTTTTTCTTTCACACACGATTTTGATTACGATATGATTGAAAATATTTTTAAAACAGGTGTTCCGATACATCAAAAATGTGTGATAAGTTTCTATTAATTTTTCTTCGAGATCAATTATTGTTCCCCGTCACAATTAATATAAATGTTAAGCCATAGAAGAATAGATGCGTCCCTTTAATCACCTTTATAATTCTTTAAGAAAAATAATAAAGTCTAATATAGTTCATAGAAAATTCTCTTAGCTTTTTCAAAAAAAGTTTGTAATTTTGCATCATGTTTTAATATTTCCTTTACATATACAAGTGATACGTTACGAAATTTTATGTATTTCTTTTTGAAATCTCCCAATGTTAAAACGAAACGTTTTCAGGTACTCAAGATTTATTTATTGTGCATATATTTTATAAATGAACAGAAAAGCAAGCCCTACAATAGTTATTGATTTCAAAGGTTATAGTTCTTCACCATTTTGAGATCTCCTGCGCACAGCCCTACAAATTTATTTAAACTTCTGTCAAGCGAACACCTGGTAAATGGGGACGTGTCTCACCACCCACTCCGAAACGATTTATATGTTGCACGCTGCGGCAAGTTTCTGTCTTCTCCTATTTCATATAAAAAAGAAATCTAGATCTCTCTGCGTGTGGTAGGCTCGTAGCTTTCATAGTGATTTTGGAGATGTTCTCCTCCCAACCATCCCCCCATACTTAACATCATCTTTGCACCCCCCCCTTCCTAAAAAGGTCTGGGAAGCGGGTAAATATTAAAAGGCGGAATTTCTTCGATCTGCAGTCTCAAATTACAGAAAGGAAGATTACTTAACTTAGAGTAAATATTTGTGCTGAATCAGCTTTGCAGAAAAAATAGATCAAAAGAAGACTTGCGATTGATAAACTGGGGTGGTTAATCATTATATTAAAAAAAAGGGAAAAAAATAGAGCGAGACAGTTTATGTCTGAAATACGTTAACGAAATTTTCGTTTTGTCCATTACTGAAATATTCATCAATTTTATCCATTTTTTGATGATTATGAGAGATGAATACATTGAATTATAATTAAAAGCCACTTAACAGCGTATTATTATTCATGCAGCAATAAATTAATATGCTAATGTAATAGTTTGTAACTTAATGTTTCTATATAGATGTCTTTCACTATATTTAATCTTTATTTGAACTTCATTAACGAAGAGTCAACTAAACAGGTTGTTGCAGGTCATCATAAGAAATTAATATAGAATTCAACTAGAGGATTGAAATTTTGAATGAACGTGACTACTTCAATTTTGACGACACAAATTTTGCAAAATAATTCCGCTGAATTTGTTAATTTCTTTTAAAATAATAAGTTGAAGAATTAGTCATTTAATGAATTGTTTTGCTAAAATATTTTTAAATTGCATTTATATTATAAGAAAAGTTAGTTATTAATTAAAAATTAAATTTTGTGCTCGAAAAAAAAAGAAAATGTATGGATCATCAGTTTTATGCTCAGTAAGATAAATGTTTAATAATTTCAGGACATTTACTTAATTTAAGAACATGGTTTTTTTTTACTAGTATAGTTAAGTGAAAAAATGAAGCTTAACAATTTTAATTTTCACATTAGTCCTTTTTCTCTTTATATGATAAGATGTGCAGTTGTTGAATATAATAGAATCTAGAATTTAACGTCATTTTTTTATCATTTGAAAATTGGGGCAACACGTGTTGAATTGAGAATAACAGAATATTCACAGCCTGACATATGAATATCTCTTTTTAGAAATAAAATCAAGGTCATAGAAATTAAATTTTAAAGCAAAATACACGCGCGCTGGTTTTACATTACGTTATACAAAATTGTGGAACAACATGTTTGAAATTTACGTCAGGGTCTACGATAAGCAAAAACAAAAGATGAATTAATGGGGTAATTAATTAATGAGAAATAGCAAGCAATGCCATACTGAAGAAGGTTTACAAAATACCATATTGATATTCAAAGACTTGTAAACACATTACAAAAACACACAAGATGTTTTTTCATGAGTACAAGCATTTTTTTTTTCAGATAGCAATACACACAAATATCAGCTTTACATTTTTCGCCCAATATGATTTACATGTCATGTAAATTTTGATATAAATGTGCAGGAGCTTCAAAGCAAGTTATTTTTAAATAATTTATAGCTCGTGTTTGTATTTTTATTTTATTAATGTAACAAAATATCCAATGATATACACGAATATGGCACGTATTAAGTTGGAAATTTAAGAGCTTGTTTTCTTTAGTCCTTAATGGGCGTTGAATCAAAGTTCCCTGGAGGCCATTCCTAAGGGTTCCTTAATATTTTCCATTTTTTGCTTACACACTTTGCTTACACACGTATCATTGATACGGCGGTAGGTATGCCCCTGATTAAGAGCAATCGAAAATTCGAATTTTCAACCTCATTTTAGGCATTAGAAGCGTGTAGAATGAAACTTTTAGTAACTAAAAATTATCATTCGATTACAAATAAAATTTGAGAACTGAATTCCTCGTATTTTTCTTATCAATTTTATATACTATATAGTTAAACACGAGATGAGATTAAGACATTTCTATATCTAATATATAAGCTTTGTAAATATTTATCTAAAATTTTAGATAAAAAATAAAATTTACAGCGTATTTACATTTTAGCTATAAAATATCTAAAGACATATACGGCTTTATCGGCAAATTAAATGAAACCGGGGAGAAAATACTTTAAATATTTTTCTGGAACGTTTGATAACACTTAATTCTAAATTATGAAAAAGTAATCTTTCATTTTAGAAATAAACATTGCTTACGAATAAAAGAAAATACAGAATGTTTTCCCTTCTTTCAATATCTGCTATTTAATATTACTCTATTAAAATTAGTTAAATATTATTTTTAATAATTTTAATTTAAGCAATTTATAAAAGTTGTAAAATTTTATTTATTCTTTCATTTCTTCTCAAATTTGCGAAGAAAAGAAACTTTTAAATGCCCACAATAAAAGCTTATGTCATATTATACAAAAGGTCTTACAAACATTAGTAACCTAAAAAAATATTTATGTAGTCATAGCTGTCAAACTAATGGAATTGTATTAGCATCCTAAAAGGGGCCTTAGTAATAATAATAAAAAAAAATGAAAGCCACTGAAGATCAACAGACACTATTTTTTTTTTCGTATTGAAGATCTGTAAAAAATAACGCAGTCGGCATTGAAGGAATATAATCATTCTAAACATGGATTAGATGACACTGACACAGCTTCTTTGAAAGTATGCACTTAATACTGCCCCACCTATATCTATCTGCCACTCAATCCTTTTATCAGTCATACAATGCATCTGTCGACTTTTTGCTTAAATTTTGGACTTAAAAGTATAAGGACAGACGAAAACGGAAGTCACTATTAAGACTCCTCATGGCACTTATTTTCTGTGTTTCAGAAATAAGAGTTTGCACTTGGGGTAGTTTATTTCTATTAAGCTTCACTTAAGTTAAGCTCGTCCGATAAAACTTTTCGTGTAGAATTAAGGACAACATTGTTTTTTTTTCACTCGTTACAAAGAGTTAAAACCTTAGACGTCAATTTAAAGGAACTGGTTAGATTTGTAAGTAGAGATAAAAGCGTTGTTATTTTTATAGTTCGAGAGTTAGTTTTGGATAGTACTTTTTATAAATACTCTTGTGTGATTTAGTTTATTACTTTCCTCTTAAATTCTAGTGAGCTGTTAAAAATAAATAAAATGATTCAGTGCTGTGGATTCATTTTTAAATTAAAATATTGTGTTGCTACAGGCAACACCAAAATTAGTATATTGCAACTAGACATCTTTAATGACAGAATATTTATTAGAATCATATCATAAGCAGTAGTAAATCTAATGTAACTTTTACATTACATGCAGTTACATATTTATATAATGCGAAGAGCAGTTAAGAAATTGATAACAATTGCAAGTAACAATACACTGCGCAGATAACTTTTACACACAAATGAGATTAAAATTAAATTATTTATAAAAGAGCCACATTTTTCTCAAATTTTATCAGAAAAATTAATTGTAATTTCTTTATAACATTGTTTAGTTTTTGAGACATTTAAGTTAAAACGAGCAAGTTAACGTTGAGTAAAAAAGAAACACGAATCAAATACATATTAAGCCCTTTAAAAATAAAACTAAAGCCATTCGTACTGGCTTTCTGTTTTTATGGATTATAAATTACCATAATGTAGACGTTCAGTTTACTATGCATCATTGAATTACAATATTGTAGAAGTTAAGATTTTCGAAGCCTGTTAAAAATTAAGATGGTTTTAAATAGATGTTAGTTCGGCATTATATAATCTATTAAATTTTAGTCCTATTTCTCCCAAATATGTTACGCAGAATACTTACAAGAAAGGTGGATATTGAACTTTCGAGTATTATTAATGAGTTCTAAATTTCATTGCGAATGATACATTTCTTATAAAGCTAAAACAAACTTGATTTAAGAAAAAAATATATTTAACAAAACTCAAAATTCTATGCTATTGTAAAAAGTGATTTCAAACCTTTCTGAACTCGTTTTCATTAATGAGTTTTATTAATAAAGTAGGGAATTCCATTTTTTAATTCTTAAAATTCGCAAGCAGCTGCATACAATCACAGCTAGTATAAGGAGTTCGCAAAGTTCGAGGCCAAAGGGATAATGATTGCAAAGAAAACTTGCACCTTGCGATTGTTCAACAATTTATTACGGTTGTCAGTTATCAGTACCTTTTTCCGCTAAATATTTTTAATATTCTACATGTTAAATAGAAGGATGGTCACTTAAACTTTTCAAAAATTTTGAAGCTTAAAATTTCAGCTATTTTCATGGTACGATTTACACATAAAATTTTTAATTTAAGGATTTTCAATTTTGTTTTGGTTGCCCTCTGTGTGTGTATACAATGTAAAATAGATTTTGTGCTCAAAATTTCATAAAAAGCTAGCCATTTCATTTTTTAAGGAAAAAAAATTTATGAAATGATTTTAGAATGCTACTACTCCTACAAAAATTTACTTTCAAGCATAAAATTTTATTTACAAGTAAATCAAACTATGTATAAAAAAAGTTGGTATAGATTTTGCAATAATATGATTGGTACTCGTACAATACTTCTTTTTATGAATGCTTATTAAAAATTCCTTAAAAAATGTATAAATTCTGAGAGAGAGAGAGAGAGAGAGTTCAATTATTTTAAAAATATAAGTATTGCTTTGATTCAAAAATGCATACCAACTTTTGTTATATGTACTATTAGTAATAGATAAAAAAAATATTCAAAGCATTAGGAGGCACAGAGAAAATGCCTTAGCATTTTAAATGAAGACAAATTAGTTATTTTATCTTTCTGAGGTAAATAAGTTTAAAGTTTTGATTTACCATAGGGATGTGAATGAAAATGAACAGAAAAGCTATCATAATTATGCGTTTTTTAAGTTTAGAACTTTAATTTTCTGAGGTTATAGAAAAATATATAAAGAATAATTTAGGCTAAGAAAATTAGATTTGCTTCTTAAAGGATTTTTGTCAATTGAATCGTATTGTGTCCCCGTAACTCAAATTTAAATAACTTGATTCTGCTAAATGATAATTTGCTTAAATTTAACGGAGAAAATACTGTATTTTCTGTTTGATGAAGCTCCGTAAAATAATATGCACCCTCATAAAGCATAAGATTCAACCTCTATCAGCTTTGACTGTGAGAGTTAACAACACAATACATACAATAATTCCATTAAAGAAAACATACAATTCCCTTTATCTTGTAAAAATAATTACTGTCCTTACATATCTTAAAAATTAGAATTAGTTAAATCGTTTACAAAGGAAAAAATCAAAACTTCAAATAGTATAATAAAATTTCTCCAGGAATGACGCACACAAAGTTTTAAAAAATGTGACACTAATCTAAGGGGAAAATATTCTTTTTCTTGAAAAATTAATTATAGTAATTAGTATTAAAGAAATGATTAACCCAGTTGCCTGAAAATTACTTGTAAAAATGAAATGAAGCAGGTGCTTTTATACAAATTTCACTTTAAAACCTGTCCTTCATTTCTTGTTTCTTTTCGACCTTCGAAATTCTAGTTCTGCTTTCGCTGTTTTAGTTTCCTATTGTTCTTTTATTTGTCGTAGTTATGTTAAATTAAATTGACAGGAAGTATATCCAGAAGTATGGTAAACCAATTTGTGTTAAATTTGCTTAAAAAACGGAACAAGTAATTGGGAACAAAAAGATTACATTTCAAATCAGCAGTATTCAAATTATTTAGATGAATTTTGCATAAAAAGCTGCTTGTTTTATTTCAGAACCAGTTATTCTATTTTTCTCCTAATTCTTCAATTATTACTTAACAACGTAAGTTTCCTTATTTTTACAGCAATATTTATCGTAAAGTTATTCATTTTTAATAGGAACTAATTAACTATTATATCAACTTGAACCGAATCCCATGGTTGTAAAACAACTGATTTTGATATACCATATTTTTAAAATAATTTAACAGGTTATAATAGCATTGTACATGTGTGTGATAAATATTTTATTTTAGAAAAGGCTAATTACTAAACCATTAAATGCACACAAATCAAGTTTTCTTGATTTATTAAACACTACTTCTTTAGGATAACGGTATTAGTAAGGAAATATCATACATAACAAACTTGTCAAGTAATATTCTGTAGAAGAGAAAGAAAGACACTCACGTGTGAATTAATTTTAATAACAGTTATATTATTGACAGCAAAACTTTCAGGTTCTTAAAATTTCTACGAAACTTATTGAAACTACATGAATTACGGTAACATTAATAAAAATCTGCTCATATTCTTACACATTAGACATTCAAAGAAACATCGACTATTTTTACTACATTCGAAACTACAATTTGAAGCTACAAAAATGTAATAATCTTTCAAGAAGAATGCTACCGATACAACTTTAAAATGAATCAATCATGATGAACTAATATAATCAAGGATAATCATTTTAATACTACTCTTAAAAAGAAAAATAAATGTGTGTGAAACCTGCATTTATATTTTCATATATATATATATATATTATATATATAATATATATATTTCATATGAAGTTTTACACTATGTAAACAAAAACAAATTACACTCATGAGAGTTTTTACAAAAAGGAGATAATTCCAAACTATTAAAGTGAATATAATTTTTCATTTTTGAAATGGAACCAAATTATATAGTTAATTTTGTAATAGAACAGCTAGAATTCATACTTTCAAATTTTTGTTAAGTAAAACGTAAAATTCTACAGAAATAGGATCATACGAATAGTTCTGATAAGTTATAAGCACTTAAAAAATTACAGCATTTGATTTGATACCCCGAAATACTGTTTTCCATAATTATATTATATATGACTAATTACATGAATGGCTCACAACTATATTTTAATTCTATTATGCACTATTACATTTGAATTTTGCTATGCAGAACCTATGTTTAAATTCTATAATTCTCATATGCATATGTTTGAAATATATTACGTATAACTCTAATTATACTATATTATTGAGTTATGTTATGCATGTATTTCTTGTAGAAAAAATCTCATGTAACAAACTTTCTGTTTAAAATTGCGCAGTTTCCAGAATACTAAACAACTTATGTTTGGATAATTCAAAAATTATGTTCTTTTCATTGATTTTTAAAAATATATAATTTAAAACTTGAAAAATATAGTATAATATAATAATTTTTTAAAAATTCAAGTTTAAACAGAATAAATTTTCAACTTTATTTAAAAACATTATGTAATTCAAATAAATTTGGAAGAATATATATTTTCCTTACTAGAAATCAGAGTGTCAAAAAATACTTCACCCCGCTCCAAACAGAGCAACATTCAAATAACATTGGATTCCGAAAATTGCTAAAATATTGAAAGAAATATTAAGGATAGTACAAAAATTATGCCAGCGAACATTTAAAAATTACCAAATTTTTGTTAAGTTTTAGACAAAATTTAGTTTGCATTTTGTAACCTATTAATCAAATTACTTTCATTGCCTATTTATTCTTATGGTAACTGGGGGGGGGGGGCTAAAATTTAACATACAGTTGAAAACACTAGTATTTTTTGTAATAATGATAATCATTTCTCTGAAATAAGTACAATATAAATTGTCATTTATCTAACTATTATTAAACACACAAAGCATTGGAATGCTCCTTCGACATTTGAATAAAAATGCAGTCCGCAAGGACAAATTAAATAAATTAACTATTACTAAAATTCTGTTATGTTTTGGAAGCATATCTTAATAATCAAAGTTGGCAAATATTATCAGGAAAAAATTATGCTTTTAGGCAGCACAAAAATCCAATCTACAGTCTTAGTTTCAATATAAAAACTATAAATTCACGAAGAGTAAAATTTTGCTTTTTATTTGTATTTCTAAGGATTTAAATAAAAACATTAGCAAAAGCAAAATGTAAAGACGCTTTAGTCATATTTTATGTAATCAATAAATAAGAAAACTGTAGTAGTTTGCTTTTCAGCACTGCAACAGCTATTAATTTCATTTATCATTATCAATATCAGAAGAATATGAATGTTAATCCATAACTGAAAAAGTCGAACAATAACATACTTAAAAAATTTAGTCTGCTTGCAACCGACAACAAAAAGAAAACTCTAAATTGATTCTTTAAAATTTTTTTGTTTAAAAAATACACTTATTTTAAAAACGACGAAATTTATTTTTATCATGTTCGTTCTGCCAATAAAAAAAAAATATTTGCTTGTTGCAGAAGATTGCACGGAAAACGAGAGAGAGATTTCTTAGAAATCAATTCTGAAAACTAATAAATAGGAGTGGAAAGAAAACGTAAAACTAGCTCGCATATACATATTTCTTTAAGTTTCTTCAAACATCGTTCATTCTTATTTTTATCTTATAGATAAGGTATTTTTTTTATCAAATTTTAAAATTCGTATTCTAATACAGTTTCGGAGTTTTGTAAAATACATAAATTTACTGTGAAATATTTGATTACAAAAGACTATATATATTTATTATGTGAATTTTATCTCAGTGCATACCAAAAGCTATTATTTTGTTTGAAAACTTATAAATATAATGAAATAAAAAAAATTAAAATCAATTAATCTTACTCACATGTTTGGTTGCAAGGAAGAACTTTCTGTCATATGCCAACAACTTGCTACAAACAATACTATAGTGAAAATCCATGATTTAGTACTTCGAAATTTCGTAGAATTCATATTTATTAGAAAGTTAAATGTTCTTTATGCTCATAGTCTTCTTACAAAAATGTTAGAGAAATAAAGTTCAAGGAGCAGATTTCATTTTTGCTCTGAAGAGTTCAAAATCTCTTAGCAAAACAAAACCACGTGGAGAAGTTGCGTTGAGAAGAAACTTTTTTTCCGCTTAAAATAGGCGCGAAAATATTACTTTTCTAACCCAATCGTAAATAATTATAAGTAACTAAAAGTGACTTATCAACATTTTCCTATGTTTGTGTGAAATCAGAGAATGAAAAACTGTGATCATTAATCGTGTGATCATTCGTTCAGTGATGGCAAACTGTCACCAACTCTGCGGTTGCCAAGCAACGACTGACGCTGCCCATCTTCCATCGTGGATGGTTACTATAATTCGTATCGCCAAAGAAGCGACAAATGATGAAAGAAATTCCAGAGAAGCACGTGGGAGAAGTCGTTGACGCCAAGTTTGGCGCGCGAAAATCATACGAGGATTTTCTTTTGCTTTCATTGTGCAACTTTGATTTGATTTATGGCAGTTCGCATTTCATTTCTTTTTTTAACTATCCCAAATTTTAAACGCGTGTAGACAAAGACATTCTTTTAATGTTAAATAGAAGTTGTAGATGAAGGGAAAAAAGGAAATGAAAAGAAAAATCATATCACTGCTAGTAATGAAAAAGGGAGATCAACATATGGCTGGAATTTTCTAAATGATTATTCACGTTTAAATCAACATGTTTACGAACCAAACCCCACATTTTGACGATAAGTAACTTGTTTGTTATAGGATAGTAAACATTGCTATATTTATACATCATAATATTTATATATTCATAAAGTGAATTTAGTAGAAATCAATATCTCCTTTTTTTTTCATTTGAAACTTAAAAAAAGGATTAAGAAAAAGTTGCACAAATGATGTAGCACTATATCATTTCCTGCTATTCAAATCCAAATTTTTAAAAAAAATTTTGAAATTTATAAATCAATATTTTGTCCTAAAAATTTCCAGAATTTTCAAAAAAAAAAAAAAATTATCTTAGTTACGAACTTGTTACTTATATCTAATACGATTATAATTTTATCTATCATCCCATGTGAACATTTATGGGTAAATTTCATTATAGTGAAGTAGATAAAGTTAGTTTTTAGTTATATAAATGTAGAATATTTTATTAAATTCACTTAAATAAAACTGACTACTTTTTTAATTATTTTTATGTAAATGTCCAAACATTGCAGATAAACTTTTATAAATTTTTAGATCATTATAAAATTATTTAAAACATTTTTGTTAAGTTAGGAATAATGATCAAATGTTGATATTTTATTAGACAAGTATACGAGTGAGTGAGTGAATATTAACGTCGCACTGTTCAGCTACACGAGGGCTTTTGGCGACGGACCGCGTAATTTTGAACCATGGTCAAGTGACGCGGACGACACCTGAGCTGGCACCCTCCTCTCCTAACTACCACACCACACCAACGGGAGGGCGTTTGAGCTCTCGACAGATTTAAAGTGCATCACTCCCCTACACGGTGGGTCTTCAACGGTACTGGGCTCGAACTCATGACACGCCAGCCATGACCTTGACCACTTGGGTACCGCGGCCCTAGACAAGTATACGAGTGAAACGATTGGAAAAATACACTAAAGCACAGTAGTAAATTTAACTATCAAAGCCTGAAACTCCGTTTGAAAATTATTAAAAAAAGGAAAATAATAAATATCCGATTTAAAAAACTCCCTTTTTTCGAATAATATCTTTTAAATAGCATGCAAGAAATGAAATGCTTTTTTTACCTAAAATAAATATTTCACTAAAACATTTGGAGCATGTTATTTTTTTTAATGTTCAATGAAATGTGCGCAATAAAATTTGGAATGAAATATATGGTGAATATTACAGTAGTGTTCAAAATTAAAAGAAAAATTGCATATTTTGGCAAAAAGTTATGAACAGAGATAAATTTAAAGCTCTAATAGATGCTAATTTTTTGTGTCAATCCCGGGATTGTATGTGTACATGTGGACTTTGCATTCAGAATTAATGATTATTTTTTTACACCATTTTTCAAAATAGTACAAGGGCTATTGGTGGCTGGGCTACATTTTGAACCACGATCATGCGACGAGGAGGACACCCGACCTGGTACCTCCTCTTTAAACTTCATCACCACACCAACGGGAGGAGTTTGAGCCCTAACAGAATGAACGAGCTCCAGCCCCTCTAGTCAGTGGGTCTTCAGTCAGAGGGGGAGTGAATATAAACGTCGCACTGTTCAGCTACACGAGGGCTTTTAGCGACGGACCTCGTAATTTTGAACCATGGTCAAGTGACGAAGACGACACCTAAGCTGGCACACCCCTCTCCTAACTACCACACCAAGTGAGAGTGGGAGAAGAAATCAGTGAGAGTGTCCCCTTCACAAATGATGAGTCCAGATCCAGGCTCATTACCGAACCATCTGGAGGGAACTAAGAACCCGCTACATGTTCTTCAACATCCCAGAAAAAACCGGTATGACAGTGGATGTTAGATGATTTGGGTGGGCATCATGCGGGACGGGCACGCAGATTTTCATGTCTGGCTCTTTGACTGCTGTGGCGCATAGATATAAAATCTTGGGGTCTTTCAGGGATATAGTTCACCCTGATTTCATTTTTATGAAAGACTAGGTTCGTCTACAGGGAATCATCTGACGGACTAATTTCTGGTAAATGAAGATAACGGTGGGTAAAACACGCAAATCTCCAATCCTTTACTCTATAAAATATATTTAGGACTTTCAATTGCAATTGGTGTGTGTGCATTCTCCCTTTCAGAACCATGCAGGGCCTGAAATCAGCTTTGCTGAAAAAATCGAACCGATTATTCTTTCCATTCGGATTTATAAACAGTCTTTTTTAAAGAAAAATTCAAATTGCGGAATCTGTTTACCAGTAAGTGAAGGTATAAAATACATATTAACTCATTTTTGTTCTATGTCCTAATTTTTCTCTTAGACTTTCCTGCGTTGATGAGCCATACTCACAGGGACGTAACGTACACACCCGCAAACCCGCGTTAGGGTGGGGGCAGGCTCTAGAGGGCCCAAAGCCCAACTAAAGCAAGTACGGTTTGGGGGCCCAAAACTTGACTCTGAAGGGGGCCCTACTATTCTTCGTTACGCCACTGCATTCTCATGAACATAAAAGCGTACTTTTACTGTTGTATGTTTTTTTTTCGTATTACACTCAAACCTGTTTTTAAGCGGTCTTTTTTTATGCGATTTTTTTTTGTGCGGTAAATAAAAATTTCAATCAAATTGAACATAATTGACGAAGTTATCAATAAAAAAATCAGTAGGATTGATCGGTCATTTAGTTTTTTCGATTTTTTATACTAGTCCATTTCCAAAACTCTATTCGACATTTAAAAAAATACAAAATAATTATGTCATATGCAAGCTCTCTCTCAGAGAAAGCTCTCTGTTTCAAAGAGAACCCGATCATATGACAGCAGATAAAATCCTATGCAGGACTCGAACTCTGTCATAAATTAGAATGTCATTTTCTTACAATCGATGCCAATTCTGAAAGAACTTCAAAATTCCAAAAGGAGCTTCAGTCGTGCATATCTGGCTACCGGGACATATACAAGCATCTAGTGAAACAACAGTCGTCGCAAAAACTAATCACTAACTATATGGTATCTGAAAAAAAAGTCAACTCTAAACGAGTACGAGATAGTATCTTCAAGTGACGAAAGCGATTTTGAACCAGTTTATCCCAGGAAAGTTCGCGTAAATTGTCAGACTGCGAAGGATAATGTTTATACGTTTTGAAAAGTTTTGTATGAGTAAAATAATCACATAATATCTAAATAAAATATTTAAAAATGTTCGCAAGTGTATTTTTTAAATCAGATTCCAAAACGTTTAACGAAATTCCAGGTATGTACTAGTTATTTCGTAAGGTTTTGAGTTATTTTAAACGTGAGACTTTTTTTATGCAGTCCCTATCCACCGCATAAAAAAAAATTTTGTTTTCCGAAAACTATATTTTATAGCTATTCGTGAAGTTTTGTGCAATTTTTTTATGCGTTTTCTTTTATGCGGTCCCTATCCACCGCACAAAAACAGGTTTAAGTGTACATTAACTAATGTACATTCCCGATTTCATTAAAATTTGTATACCTTTCAAACAAAAGTGAAAAAATCTCTTAATTTTGAACACCAGTATATTAAGTTAGTTACGTTAACTAACACTACAGCAAATGCATATATTTATACATAGTAAGAGACGAATATTCAGTATACTAGAATGAATCACCCATAAGAAATAGCCATTTGAAATGTACGAAAGTTTTTTTTTTCTAAGGGGATGCATATTAGCAACAAAGCGTTTCCAGACATGACAAGTCCCCAAATGTGAGAGTTATTTCATGGTGAAACCCTCTAGTGGTGGCTCTCGTTACTAAATTTTGAAGCTTGAATTAATCCTTATTCGTTTTAATTAAATTTAAATGAATTAATTTTAATTCAATCTCTCGTCGAATGCTAAATATTGCCCTGATCTGATTTTGCTGAGAGTACCAGAACTAAATTGATACTCAAGGGATCTTTTACATGCCACATAATCATGACATGCGTACCAACCATTTTTGCGCACAGAAAATCTATCTACTCCAGCCGGGATCGAACCCTCGGAGTGAGTGAGTGAATATTAACGTCGCACTGTTCAGCTACACGAGGGCTTTTGGCGATGGACCTCGTAATTTTGAACCATGGTCAAGTGACGCGGACGACACCTGAGCTGGCACCCTCCTCTCCTAACTACCACAACCTACGGGGGGACGTTTGAGCTCTCGACAAATTTAACGTGCATCACTCCAGTACATGGCTGGTCTTCAGTGCTACTGGGCTCGAACTCATGACATGACAGTCACGATCCAATGCCTTGACCACTTAGCTACCACGGCCACGGGATCGAACCCGCAAACTTGGGCTTAAGCGAGCACACCGAGCCGACTAAAGCGAGCACACTTTAAGCCACCGAGCCGACTAAAAAAATTTGAAAGTATCAATGAAATTGAAATTCAATGTTTTAAATTCCTCTACAAAGATTATAAATAAAACAACTATAATTGTTTTATAATAAAATTTAACTTTAGATAATTATCTAAAGCTATGCATTTTATTAATATTTGAAAAAAATTATTCAATCATCTGCTCAGGACGAACAGTTTAAATATTTATGTCCTATCAAGAAAAAAATGACTGAAGGATATTAAAGAAAATAATTATAAAATTTTGAATTCTTATTGAGGTATCCGACTGGTTGCGACAACTTTTTTTTTAAAAAAATGGAGATATGGGAATTTTTGTTGTTGTTTTTAGATTTATTTAGTACATTTTATGAAAAATATGCT
Organism: Trichonephila clavata; assembly: GCA_019973975.1. Lineage (NCBI taxonomy): Eukaryota > Metazoa > Arthropoda > Arachnida > Araneae > Nephilidae > Trichonephila > Trichonephila clavata. The sequence goes on from BMAO01008195.1 coordinate 746,708, forward strand.
AAAATTAAGGAGAGAAAAATAAATTACGATTACTAAAATGGGGAAAATGGGTAAAAATTGACAAAAAATAACATAAACGCGGCCCATTCTGTACCAAAAGTTTATGAACAAATTTTCAATTTTTCAATTCTGATGCGTTGCTATGTTATTCATTTTTGAAGTGACCTCAGGATAAGAGATATTTTAATTTTTACAAAAACTAGATAATTTTATCGTAGTTGTTATAGGAAATTGCTTAAGAAAACAGTGATTATATTCACTTAAAGGACTAATTTTTTTAATAAAACAGTGATTGATAAATCTGAAGGTTAAAACATTTCTACTATTATACAGAATTTACACAAAAAATTTCGGTTAATTATTTTCAAAACTTTTTGAGCAATCACTGTCCCCGTTTGATCATTTTCGAAAAAACACATTTCGAGTAAAACGCGTTTTAAAGTCTGACATCTTGCTTAAAGTAATGGCATCTGCTTTTACTAAAACACTAGTTTTTGTTCTAGTTAATCGAAATTAAAAAATTGGTACTTTTATAAAGCTAATACGATGGACTATAAAATAAAATCATAAAAAAAAAATGTTAATTTTTGACAGAATTCACAAATTTAGGGTAGTCGGATACTTTAATGTCAGTTTTAATAATGATGAATTAAATACATTTTTCTTCTTTTCACAAAATATTACAACATTTTATGAATAAAACTAGAATGAGAGAGAAGGAGATTTCTTCTTCACAACTTAATAATTAGCTTTTTCTTGATTATACGAGTGTATACAATAAAATTTTTTGAAACACTAGAAAGTTTTCGAGATCGAAGCTCTGAAAGTTTCAATATGTTTGATTTGAGAAACTCGTTATTCAACATCTGAATGCAAGATTTTTTTTTCTCTTTTTTCTTGTGGCTCTCAGACTAACTAGTTTTGTTTATTTCAATCTTTGAATTAATGGCAAAACATTGCTGAAACCACTTAGCATATGTATTGCTGTGTGTGTGTATTAAATAACATGGTTCTCATTCGGGAGTTGGAAAAGTGAGGGGAAGGATTTTTCTACATTTTATTCTTAACGTGGTTTGAGCATAAATTCATTATTCCAATACTCTTTAGAGATTCTTTAAACGTGTATTGTTTATTGTTAATGTTCTAAATAAGAAGCTACACATATATTTATAGCAGGGGTGGGATGACTTTTCGAGGGTACGCGGTACTTCTGATTTTTCAAGGTATTGCGGACCACCCTGTAGTGTAAGTGTGTTGAGGTAAAAAAAAAAGGCCTACTATATTATAACTTAATAATAAATACGGAATATATATATGTGTGTGTGTACTTATCTACATAACTAAATTAAAAAATTCACACTTTTAAAATCGTGTTTAAAGCCAAATGCAAGATACAAACATAATAATAGCCACAAGCATAACAATACCAAATAATGCATTTATTTATCTAACAACTCAAAATACAAAAAATAAAACATTTATCTAAAATCAGTTCTCGTAGTTATAGTCATATAAGAGCTATTCTGCATACTGTCAACCAATCTTGAATATTTCGGTATATAATTACTAACTGCTAATCTTCAAGCGGTCACCCAGGCCACGGTAGCCAAGCGGTCAAGGTATCGGATCATGGCTAGCGTGTCATGAGTTCGATCCCAGTACCACTGAAGAATCGCCGTATAGGGGAGCGATACACGTTAAATCTGCCGAGAGCTCAAGCGTCCTCCCGTTGGTGTGGTGTGGTAGTTAGCAGAAGGGGGTGTCATCCGCGTCACTTGACCATGGTTAAAAATTGCGAGGTCCGTCACCAAAAAACCCTTGTGTAGCTGAACAGTGCGACGTTAATATTCACTCACTGAGCATAAATGCACATTATTCCAATACTCTTTAGAGACTCTTTAAATGTATATTGTTACTTGCGCTGCACTACAAAGCTGCTCGAAAGCTATTGGTGATGGACCTCACAATTTTGAAACATGGTCAAGTGCCGAGGACGACACCTGAGCTGCCACCCTCTATCCTAACTATCACACCACACCTACGGGAGGACGTTTGAACTCTCGACAGATTTAGCGTGCATCAAACCCCTACACGGTGGGTCTTTAGTGGTACTAGGCTCGAACTCATGACATGCCTGCCATGATCCGCTACCGTGGCCTGTCACTCTGCTATAACTTGATCTTATATATTAGTGAAAGAATTATTACGCATGAATAGTTGTCTGAAATCTATAAAGTGAGAAATTAGTTAAAAAATAAGGCACGAGCTTAAAAGCCAATTAAAAATTTTAATTGGAGTTCTATAATATTCTCATGTGTATTTTTTAGGGTGCTTTATAAATATTCCTTGTAGAGAACTAAATACGGGATATTCGAAAATGGCAAAACTAATGCCACCTTAAATATATTTTTCAAAATCTGTGATATTTTAGTAGCTGTAAAGTCAAAATTCAAGACCGGAGATGGATTTTGTTTTTACTAAGATTATACTTTTTACGAGTTGAAAATTAAAAGAATTTTGTAATTCTAAATATTTTAAATTGTGAGACAAAGAAGGCTTAAACCTTGTTTTTTGATGCATATAATTTAAAAATCTCATTAAAAAAATCCTAGTTTTTTTTGTAGGAGTTGGGATTAAATTTTTGCCTAGTCAAAAAGGTAACTAGGGTATAAGGACAAAATAAGTTTTCCAGAAAATAGGGAATCCTGCTTTTGTTGATGTTGATTATTATTTTGATCGGCATTTTAACGTCAAAACAAAAGATTAAGACCGATTAATAATATAAATAATAAACTAATTTTAAAAGAGTAAATACCTTTAAGCATTTAACTTATATTTGGCGTTTAATCAAATAAGTCGAACAAGATATAAAAACATTACATTCTGCATACATTTGGATGGAAATTATAACTCATTCTAAGGAGATATTTTACTATCTATATTCCTTTACTGATTAAGTCAAAAGCAGAAATAATCAAAAAACAATTTTACATATTGAAAAAAGATGACCTTATATAGTTTTCACTAACTAAATTTTGCCCAATTTTAAGCTTTGGAATAAATTCGCAACATATTAAGAACTTTTATGAAAAAAATATCACAGAAGGTTTCATGTTTCAAACAAAAGATTATACATTTCTTAAAAATGTTACTTTATATCTTCCTTTTGTAGGGTATAGTCAACTTTCCCATTCACCAAGTTTCTACCCAATCGAGTCTTGAGAACCATTCTTAAATTTAACTTATTTTTCAAATAAACAAGTTTCGTTTTAGAATTAGATAATCGAAAACTTACTATTTTGTAGCCAGTTCATCGCCAAGTAACCAAGTTCTTTGTAGTCACTCTAATTTTATTTCCTTAAAATATTTAAAAAGAAAAGTTAGTCACTTTCGTAATTCAAAAGTTTATTAATTAAGAAATACTATTTTAATTTACTTAGCGTTAATGTGTGCCTGAAATTTAAACGAGTACAATTAGACATTAGAGAGTTAATTACGTACAACATTCGGATGTGAAGATTACTAATTAGGATTTTCTCTTTCAAAAATATCGAAAGACTGATATTAAAAGCTACTTTTTAAGATAACAGTAGTAAAAAAAATGGAATTTTTCCCAATGGGAAATGATTGAATATGCTTAAGGTCAACTGATGTAGAAATAAATTTGTAATTAGAAACGACTGATGAATAAACAACAATTGAAGGCCTCTAAATTATGTCAACAGTTAAATTATTCAAAAGATATTAATTTCATGATTGTTCTCCTAGTAAAAAAAAGTTTTAGTTTATGTAATTTGCTTTCCATAACAAATATGAATCAACTAATGAAAGTCGTTACCAATTGATCTTAAAGTTGAACGGTTTTTTTCTCCAATTGATCTGTATATATATATATATAATTAACTGTCTTCTTAAACTAAAGCGTGAAAATTGCTTTTGGTATTTTCAACGGGATACCAGCTGATGACTTTTGCCAACACCTGCTTATTGAAGGCCACGACATGATTGCTTCTACTGACAAACGTTGGTCGTCAATCAACCAAGGCGCCGGGTCAGACAGATTTGGGGTTGAGATATGAAACGGAAAGATAACAATCCATGTCATGCAAAGTACAGACGTGGTATGTGCATTAGCTTTACTATAAATTAATAAATTACAAAATGAATAAACCACCTGCAATTTCATTTTTTTGTAAATTAGTAGAGAATTGTTTGAATTATAACGTGGTTTATTTCATGGTATCTAACTATATATCAAAATAGTGATCATATTTCAATTTCAGTTTCTTTATTTACAGTAATTAATCAGAAACAAAGTTACAAGCTTATTTTTTGTATACATAACATCTAAAAAGTAAATTTTTGAGTTTTTATATGCCTATAAAATTACTTAAAAACATTAATCATTTTATGTTAGTTAAGAGAATGATCAAATTTACCTTGAATTTTAATTCATATTTCTCATACGAATCCAATCTTGCTTGCATCATAGTGAACCTATGTTTTTACAGTTATACTATTCTGAAATTCATATATTTTCTTAGAATTATAGATGAAATATAGACGCACAATATCTTAGACTCCCTCAGATTATGAAAGTCATGGTCACGACCACGTGGCCGGAATTATTTCTGTCGAGTCGTATCGATTTCTGCCTAATAGAACATTCTTATAGGGGTTCTCTTGCACATTAAATCTGTTGAAACTCAAAGTCTTTATATTGTCAGTGTAGAAATTTAGAGAGTGAGATGCCATGTCGGTGTCATCCTCGTCACTTGAACTTGATTCAAAATTATGTGATCAGTCTGTAATAACCCTCGTGTTGTATCGAAGCTGGAAGTTAATAATCAATTAATCTCAGAAAAAGTGGGTATGCTTCAATTATTTTTATTACTATCCTTGATAGCCGAATCTCTGATTAATCGGTTGGCTGATTTAAAACAATGTCACAGTAGAAGAAATGCAACGTCTATTGGGTTTGGATCTCCGAATTCTCAACCATGTTAAAGGGACTAGAATGACTTCTAAGTTGGTACCCTTTTCTAAGCTGCTCCTCTTTTTTTTTTACCAAACATTCGTTGAAGAAAGACATCTGAATTTTTGTTACATACTAATAAATAATCACGAGAGGGATTCCTTTGTTACTAAATATCTGAGATCCTACGAAGAAGCTAATCTGAATTGATATCTGAAAAGATCAGTTTGCCGCCATTCTGGTACATTGTATAGTGACGCTAACTGTTGTGCCGTTGGAATTGGCTTCGAATCACGGAGAAGGATGTTTGTAAATGTATAGTGTCAACTCTAAATAGCCGTCGAGCCGCAAGTCCTCTCGTGAGGTTGGTGGAAGGGGAAGAGAGGTGGCAGGCTCCTGACCAATTTCAGAGTGTTCTCCTTCAAAATTGGGGTGGAACCGAGCCAAAACATACTGTCACCTTCATGCTTCAGCTGACACGCATACACCCATGCCTTTGCCACGATGAATTTCGTGGGCCTCGATCTGACCTCGTCAGGCAAGTGGCATTAGCAACAACCATAATAAGATCAGTTTAGCAAAATAAAAATCTTAAATATTAAATGTTCAAACTTTTCTTAAAAGAAAAAAAAAGGCAATAGAAGAAAGTTTTTAAAGACCTATACCTTTCCAAGCAAAGAGATTCAGAAAGGATTTCTGAAAATAAGAGAACACTGTTAAACACTTACATAACCCACGTAAAAAGAGTTTCTAGATCTTGTTATTTCTCCTGTTCAAAACATGAAAAAATAGGAATATATATAAATTAATTTCATCAACTAAGATGAGGTGGTTTTATGGTTCTAATATTTCAGGTGCATCGTAAAGGTAACTGCCTTTTCTATTTGAGAGAGCCGAAATGGTGTACAATGAAAATATCCAAACCAAAGAAAAGTTTCCATATTTGATTCTATACCTTTAAACGTGTACTGAAGTACTTTGGCAGTTTGAATATATATATATATATATATGCAACTGTCAAGTACTTTTAGTTTTTGTTTACAATGGTATCGAGCTAGAACAGCACACTTGGATCACCACTAGAACTATATACTTGGTGGACGGGAAACTTCAAGAAAATAATAAGGTTAAACATGTTTTGACGTTCAGTCATTAATTTTAAAAACACGTGAGGACGCTGAAACTCGTTTCAAAGTAATGTGTGGTGGAAAGAATAAGAACTCGAAGTCCGCGATTTTAACCATTTACCTACCGTGACTCTGAAAATTTACACTGATATATTTTAATTGTCCTTTGATTCCTTTAGGCACTTTGATAGAATTAATTGTAAAGCTGGGCAACTGTGTTCTATAATTGTTGATTTACATAAAAGAATTCTTTAAAAGTTTGTATCTACATGCGCTAAGAATTACTTTCTTGTTCTGTAAAACTCTTTGTAAAATGTTTTTATGATAGTTTTATGTAATTGTTACAATAAACAGCAAAACTTATGAAATGATATTACTAATACGAAGAAATTTTAAAAAATAAGATGTTACACATTTTAAAAATATTTTTACCAGATTTTTTTATTGATGTAAATTATTTTATAGCTGAACTATAGAACAATATAAGTAGAGTAATGTACGGTTGTAATTTGAACCAATTAGTAAATACGAGTAAAACAGGAATGCGATAGGCTATAGATGTTTTATTAACATTCTACTCAGAAGCATTATGAGAACTACACTGGTGTCCAAAAGTTAAGCATAATTGATAGTTATGTCAATAAAGAAGGAACTGTAAATCAGAATGGAGGAAACATGATATGCGAGTGTAAAATGGTTATAAAATAAGGAAGTAAATCAAAAGAATTATAATAATTAATTTTATTATCCAAAGTAGCAGTTTGAAAGAAAACTGAGCATACCAAGGATTCACACTTTAAAGAAAAAATGAAAGAAAACATTAAATAAAATACTGATGCTGCAGTTTAATAATGCGTGTGGTCACCTCTGACAGCCAGGCACGCTTCACAGCGATTTACCATACTTGCTAAGAGATGATGAATGAGTCGTGAGCTCAAACGGTTCCAAGCTTCTTGGAGAGCTCTCTTCAGTTCTGTAACGGAGCTTGGTGGGTGCGAAAGGGCTGCAATTTGTTTCCCGAGCATATCCCATACATGCTCGATAGGATTTAAATGAGGGGAGCTCACAGGCCACGACATGCGCTGGATGTTTTCCGTTTCAACGAAGTCATCAATCAGCACCGCTCGGTGACATGGCGCATTATCATCCATGCATATGAAGTCAGGACCGACAGCACCTCGATACAAGCAAACATAAGGCTCAAGAACTTCGTGTCTGTATCTTTGAGCAGTCACAGACCCCGTGTCAAAGAAATGGAGGTCTGTGCGGCCGTCCATCATGATGCCTGCCTATACCATTACTCCCTTTGATGAAAAATGATGTCTTTCCGTTATGTTTCTTGGATCAAAACGTGTTCCACGTTCTCTCCATATCGTTACCCACCGAGAATTACTACTCAGACTAAACCGGGACTCGTCACAAAACATCACGTTGGCCTACTCTCCCACACTCCAATGTTGATGTTTCAAACTCCAGTTCAAACGAGCGCGTTTATGCGCAGACGTGAGGGGAATGCAAACTGCTGGTCTTCTGACATACAGGCCAGCATGATTGAGTCTCCTGTAAACAGTTTGTCTCGAAATTCGTATTCCTGTGGCGACTGTGAGCGCCGAACCCAGTGCTCTGGCAGTACTGCCCCTCTGACGTCGCGCACTTATTACCAGATATCAGTCTTGGCGAGGGGTTGTGACTCTTGGTCGACCTGATACTGGTTGTAGGGTAACATCTCCTGTTCTTTGAAACCTCTGCCACAGTCTTGAGATCACAGACTGGTCCACATTCAGAATTGGAGACACTTCGGTTTGTGATCGTGAGGATCCCAGCATTCCAACGATTCTTCCTTTCGTAAACATGTCCAATTGGTGTCTTTGTGCCATCAATCACCTTGTTTGATGGTTATCAACGTTCCTTCGCACAGCAGTTGCACGAAACATGTCTGAACTGCCTATGCTGCGTGAATCGGTTTCTCCGCGTTCCGACGTGCGCCGGTGTTTCGCGCAGGACGTAGTCGACTGAAAAGCTTTGCATAAACCCAATGTTTCTTCTTCACCCAATTAATATCCGCAAGAAATTTGGAATAATTTTGCGAATATTTACTCCATGTTTTTCGCATTTTATGATTTATGCTTAACTTTTTTCACCAGTGTATTAAAGACTGACCTTATAATTTTCAATCACACTCAAGTGACGAAGACGACGTGTAAGTGTCACCCTTTTCCCACTTCACACAACGCTGAAGGGAAGAATTTGAGTTTTAATTGATTTAACTTACATCAACTCCTTTACTGGCTGTGGCCGAATCCGACCAACAAATTCAGAAATCCCGTTTAGTAGGAACAATTTGCAAAAACAGTTATGAAGGATGAGATGTCGAGTGGAATGAAAAGGGGTAATAAGCTGTAAGAAATGTGTTAATTTAACGGAAAGTATGTTTAGATACAATACAAACAATGCATCACGGTTTGACATCAGAAATACAACGGCAAGTTATTGTCATAGAAATTGGTATAGGTAGCACCGACCAGTAGGTAGGAGCACACCGACACCGGCAGACTAAAGATTGTCGGACGCGTCCAAACAAATCCGGTGTGCTAGAGATGAAAGCTGAAGCGACGAAGATACGTACCGTGAGATCATCCACTGTGCATCTCATATACAAAAGGTTTTGGGTGTCACCAGGAGAAATACAAGTGGTTAAATGGAGGCCAAGCCACAGGTTTGCGACGACAGAAGAGCGTGGAAGCCAAATAACTGGTCTGCCACATCGAATCCACCTTCCTGGATATGTAGCATGGACGTGGTTACGCACCGCAATCAAAATATGTGCTGGTGCACCATCATGCATGAACCACACGTTCTGTCGAGCAGTGGCCAGTACTTCTTGCAGCAACTCGGAGAGAAGTAGGAAATTTGCATGCGTGAAAGTATCTTCTACCCTACCGCAGCGCTCTAAATCCCTAAATTCGTTTATCAGCGCCTCTCGTCTGGCTCATTGTCCTACTGATGACTACTATTATTGTGATTTTCACTAACTAAACGTGGTTTGCCATCCCATGTCCTATGGTGATTTGTTATCCCCATGCTGCCCGCTATCTCTCCTCTGAATTTGTCGGTCGAATTCGACATCACCCGGTATATTGCAGATTTTCCACAACATAAGGACTCGATCTCGATTGCAACAATACTGGCCGCAAACTCGTGACCATGACTATTCATCTATTGTGACTACAGAGTAGACTAAATATTTCAGGTTTGCAAGTTTCACACACACACTACACACACACACAGGATTTCTATTTCTAGCGTATAAGATCATGGCGGGCATGTCATGAGTTCGAGCCCAAAACCCCTAAAGACCCGCCGTGTAGGGGAGCGATGCACGTTAAATCTGTCGAGAGCTCAAACGTCCTCCCGTTGGTGCGGTGTGGTAGTTAGGAGAGGGGGTTCTAGCACAGGTATCGTCCTCGGCACTTGACCATGGCTCAAAGTTACGAGGTCCGTCTCCAAAAGCCCTCATGTAGCTGAACAGTGCGATGTTAATATTCACTCACTCATTCTAGCTTATAAAAAAAGCGTTGCTAATTAAAAAATATACTAATTTTAAACACTTTCACAGTGAATTCATCTCTTAGGCTCAAAATTTTGAAAAACAGTTGCCATTTATTTTAAATCTAATAGTAGAATTTTTTTAAAAATTAATATTCATTTATTTGTTTAAATTTGTATTTAAAGTTTAAAAAAATTTTAAAGACGTAGTATAAACTAACTAAAATGAGAAATGTAGAAATTGAAAACAACAAACCATTAATGCTGAAGAAATCTTGGCTCTTTTTTAATTCCAGCATCTTAATAAAGCCCTTTGAACTGTAGTCTATGTTTATTTTATATCTAGTCATAGATTGTCTAATTACAGAATTAAAAAAAAACATGAACAAAAGTCATATCTAATTATACCATTATCTAAAAAAAAAATAACTATACATTTTGCACTAAATTATTTTAAAATTTGAATTAGAAACTCTTTGCAATCTTTAACAAGTTTTTAAAGGTTATAATTTAAAATTTTTACTTTTGCAATACTAAAATAAGAATGCGAGTAGAAGAGCACAAAAAATAGAATAATATATTTAAAAAACTATATATATAAAGCTATGTTGTTCTACTATATTTCATAACGCTTTCTAGATTTTTTTTTGTAGCTAGCTCTCCAATTTAAATGTTGAAAAAGAAAAACTTAATTAACATACTATTTATTTTTATTTCTAAATTATTTTATAAAATGTGTTTTTTCACAAAGTTCTAATTATTTTGCACAAATATTTATAAATAGATTAAATTATTATTAAACCATGTTTTTTTTTTTAAAAAAATCATGTTTTTAGAACTTATTAAAAGTAATAAATGGCTTTAAAGTAGTAATAAAATATTAAGAAAATCCTATAAAAATCATTGAATTCGTATTTTGATTCCATAAAGACTTCTTTTATCAGTAAATAAAGATTCTCAGGTAATATGATAATGTAATTCAAATATGTTAAGCGAAAATCTTGATAAATAAAACATTTAAGAAATCAGTTATTAAATTTCTGCACCGTTTTTATTCATCAAATATTGAAACCGAGATTTAGCATTTTAATTAAATTTAACATAGATTTATATTAAGCTACAATGAAATGAAAAATGGAATTTTGCAATCTTATATTAATCGTTTTAGCCCTTTGAGGCACGGAATTTTAGAAATAAAAAAGACCCGTATTCCACACAACACAGAAGTTTTATTTCTTTTTTAAACTGCACACACGCGCAGTTGGTTTATTTTTTATTAATTAAGAAATAAAAACATAAAGGTATAAACAAATAATATTTCAACTAAGTTTTTTTCATATGGTGGGACTAGGTAGCTCATGGGGCAACAAGAATTTATGTTTGGAATATTTCGAGGTAGTTCAAAAATGTCTCACGCCATGCATATTTTACACATAAAAAAAAAATCGGACATATTTTAATATCATCTTGCCTCAGTGAGCCAAGAAATTGAGCTAAAGAGTATCTGCTTCTTTTTATTCGAACATAAAACAAATTTTGAGCTTATATTCAGCACTTCAATAACACATTTAATTAATTATTAACTATGAGCATGGATTACAGTATAAAGTTGAAAATTAACGCATGGAAGGTCAGAGAACAAAAGACAAAAAAAAAAAAGATGCATGTTAAATATATCTCTTGCATGTATATATATATATATATATATATATATAAATAAAAATATATTACAAAAATATACAAAATAGTTATAAACCTAAGATAACTATCGTCATAATAGGAAAGATTTAGCCACAGAAATACTAAAAGCAAACTCCCAGCCTTAGGAACTAGGAATGCAGGTTTAAACAAAGTTTTCTGGCCAGCCAACCTTCACCTGAATTTGCCAGTATTCTGGGCCATAGGGAAAGCAATAAATTTCTAGATAAGTTTAACTATATTATAGATAAAACCATAATCTATTAATGTAATACTATAATGTTATAGCTTTTAATAACTACTAAAATATTTAAAATCAAAGCCAAACTAATAGACTTACCACGTGAATACATATTCGCTTCTTATGGACAGTAACAGTAACGCATATAATTATTATGTATTGAGAAAGTAGCAATGTTACAATATATATATATATATATATACTTTTAAAATTTCTATATTTTATTTTAAAATTTATAGAAAATAAAAATACCATCCAGACATAATCGATTAATTTTAATAAATATATTATTACAAATTACATAGCTAGAGCCATCTATCTATAACTGTATAACTGAATATATATATATATATATATATATATATTGTGTGTGTTGTGTGTGTGTGTGTTGTGTGTGTGTATAACTTACAGAATTTATTTTTACTTTAGTTTGTAATATAAATTGAGAAAAAACAAACAAATGTAATTTAAATTAAAAAATCAAATACAAATGTTGTTTTTGCCCTTGGAAAAGGCTGGCAGAAAAGCATTTTTCTCCATATATTTGTGTTATCTCTCGAGATCACTAGTAGATGTATACAAATATTAGCAATGTATTGCAAAGCAAATCCAATCGAAGTTAACGAGAAGTGCTAAATACAAATATTTTCATTTTCTAAAGAAATACCACGTTGTTTGAATTGACCAAAATCTTTAGTCAGTTCGATTTGTGAGGAATAAGGGATAAAATATAAGGTGAATGTATAGTAATTAAGATGTTTCAGACACTAATTTTATAAATGTGTGATGGATCTATACGGTTCCTTCCACTAACTCCTTGGGGATTCCTTTAGTGAAAGAATTATTTCAACCAACTTTCACCAAAGACAAGAAAACGTGATTATGCAAATTAAGTATAATATATATATTTTGCATTCGAGTTTTAGGGAGTTAGTGAAGTGTTTATCTAAGATTTCTAAAGTGAGAATTGAAGTTTACTGAAGTGAGGATAGCTCGGATGTGAAGTAAATTAATGAGAAGCGAGAAATCCGGCATTAATGCGTAAACAGTGTAAGACGTGTGAAGTTGGATCTCTAAGATGCGCTCAAGTCAATTTTTTGTGTTCAAGGCCTCGTCTAAAGATTAAAGAATTACAAGAGTTCAGGTACTGTGCTCCTATTTTAAGTAGAAGTTAAATTGTTATTGCACGTCCGAGGTAAAAACGAGCTTGTATAAGTTATCATAGGAATATAATTGAATGATCGTATATATTATCCCAACGCTATCTTGATTATTATTGATTATTATTGTGTCTGTGTTGAATATTGTGGCAAATAAACAATTTTAGAGAATCATGTCGTCTGATCAATTAGTTCCTCCCTCACACATCTAGCCGTGTTAGAGGGAAGATTGAATAATACTTCCTTACAAATGTAGAAGTTCATATTTTTGTAAAGTAGAATTATTGCCAATTCATAAGCAGATTTAAAATTCCCAAATATACGGGATGTTGCCAAATTCGACCAACAAACTCAGAATGTTAATAGTAGGCAGCATGGGGTTGACAAATCAACATAGATTATGAGAGCGCAAACTACGTTTAGTTGGAGTTACTCGCAAAAACAGTTTTAAGGGTGTAATGTATAGTGGAATGAAAGTGGCAATAAGGGTAAAAAATATATTTATTAGACGGAAGGCAATTAACAATACGAAAAATGGATCACAACTCGACGTCAGAAAGGCAACGACAAGTGATTGTCTCAGGAATTGTTTAAAGTTGTGACTGTGTAGGTCGCGTTGCACAGCCGACACTGACAAACAAAGGATTGTCGGACGCTTTCAAACAAATTTGGTTACATTTCTAACGTCAAGCTGTAATACATTGTTCGTATTGTAAACATGCTTTACGTCTAATTAATGCATTTTTACCTCTTATTGCTCTTTTTCATTTCACTGTGCATCCCACCCTTCATAACTGTTTTTGCGAATTACTCCGACTAAACTTGATTTGCGACCCTATGTTCTATGGTGATTTGTCATCCCATCCTATCACTCCTCTGAATTTGTCGGTGAATTCGGAAACACCCTGTTTACAATGTAATCTACATGCATGTAATACTTTCCTCTCCCAAATGTTTAATTGCTTTGCAGTATCCAGCGACGTTTTTATCTAACTCTTGCACTTTCAAGCACTTTGAGTGACAATTACAAATAATTACGGAAAAACTGCAAATATTTTGATTTATCTGAAAAGTATATAAAACACATTAAATGTTGAAATATTTAATGTTAATCCATTATTTTATCAGAGCAACAACGAATAATTCAGATAATTTGTAGCTAAGGAAACAACAGATTTTCCCGTTTACTACACGTTATGGTAACCTGTAGTTATCCCTTACATTCGAACCCTCCTGTCTATCTGTACACCCCGCTAGATGTGTTGGAGGAAATAAATAATCTACAGACATAATGACAATCTAATTTGATTTATTAATTCTTATTACTGATTATGAACAAGCACAACACAATTTTAATTAAGGTATATAACAATGGTAGAGTGCAGAGGTGAGATACACGAAGGCGGGTATAATATTACAGAACTTCAACTGAATCTAAGATAAGCTTAAATACGCTCATTTACAACTACGCCGCACACTAATAATCAGCTTTTACTTAATCAATTTTACTATACCTGATTCCTTAATGCTTCGGTTCCTGCACGGAGAACTTCAAGCATTATCTTTAGCTGGATCAAATGACGATGACTCCACGCTCCGTAATATTTAATTACACTGCTTTTCAATCTTCACTAACCACTTCTCCTTGTGCACACATCAAACGTATCAACCTCGCTTAACTCATCAACAACTACGTGTCGACAGCTCACTTTCTTCACTTCACTTCCCTTAACTTAACTTGACCTCTTACTTCACTCTCTTTCAACTCGCGAAAACCGAATTTATATAATATTCCACATTTACATAAATCACGTTTGGTTTCTCGATGAAGGTTGGTTGAAATAAATATTTTGATTTAAAGGGAAAAGAAGATATTAGTATAATCGATTATAGATCCGTCCCAACGTCAGAAATGCTTTTATTTAAGGCGATATGGTACCCTAAAAATCATTAAACTGTCAAAAAAAATTTTATTGGCTTATTTGATACCCCGAATTTTTATAAACATGCCTGCAAAATTTCAAAGCTTTACCTGCATTTTTCATTAAGTAATGGAGCAATGTTTGATGCTAAACAGCAACTTCCACGCCTACATTTCAGATTATCTGCTAGAAGAGAGCCAGATAAAAAATGAATTAATTATTTTTCTAATGCGCATCAATGAGATTGACATTATATATGCAGTAATAAATCATTTTAAGAAAGAATTGTGCAATTCATGCAAAAATTCTAGTTTGTGAATTTTTTACTGGGAAGATCAAATGGATTTGGTCAAGATTTAAAAGTTGGGCGTGCTTTTTATGATATTATTATTAATGAAATTAAAACTTCAAAACGGATTCTCCCAAAGCACAAATACTAAATCTCATTTTGATAACTCAGATAATTAAAAATCTAATTTGCAAGAATAGAAAAACTCTCCCATTTTTATATATTTGTTTTTGGTGATATATATATATATCCCATGTGTGCGAGATTCAACACTTTTATTATTAAAATATTCTAAGATATTTATTTAAGCAAATGCACATATACAGTTCTTAGATTTGGATGTATTTTACCTATAAATTGTTATTTGATTTTGCTTTCATTCGTGTACAATATTTAATATGCGAAGGCTTTTAAAATCATGGAAATAAAAAATAAAGCCATAAACATCTTTTGTACATGTTGTTCATTAGCTCTGAGCATGGAATTAGCTCTGAAGTGTGTGTATTTATTTTTTTTATAATTATTAAGATAAAGTTTTATGAAATATTGATCTTTCATTCGTTTTTTTCTATATATTCATTATGGCAGTATACTGTTTAATTGTTCTACATTTGTGCAATTTTTTATGGTAAGTAGTTTTAAATAAGCTAATTAACATTTCATAAAAGTTTCAGACTATTCGATGAATATTATATCATGATATTCATGGAATGAAAACTTCAAACTCATATTTCTCCATGTTGAATTTTTGTACATATACAGTTATTCAAAACCTTAAGGCTTTTTTGATAATTGAAGTATGGGTTTGAAATTTTTTATACATGTTCTGAAACGTATGTTTTGTAAAACGGTGCATGGAATTAGCTGTAACATGTTTAGTACTTTTTCTAAACAATTTCAAAATCAAAATTAATGTTTTTTTGGGAATTTTTGGAAGATTAACTATAAAAAAATTAATAAAAAATTAAAGAGCAGCAGCAGAAAAAAATCCATGCACAGTTTTATGTAGTATATTATAAAGTACTTGTAAAAAATTATTTGAAAGAAAAGAGACATATTTAAAAAGCCTTAAGGATTTAAAAAATGCTTAAAAAAGCTAAAAAAAATTTTAATTTTACAAACATTTTGCAACAAAGTAAAAATTTTTTGTATGGAATTATTATTAAATATTAACCTTTATGAAATACAATTAAAACCAAATATCAAATATTAAAAATAAAAAAAAAGTTGTGAAGATGGTACCATATCGCCTTAACCTGCATTGTATGTATGCAATTCGTTCGGGTGGAATTTTGCAACTCAATTTTGAAGCTAATATTTTCAACCGATTGAGCTGAAATTTTGTTTGCTTAGTTTGGATAATAATGCATGTTTTGGTTATTTATATTCCGATATTTCAATTGGTTAAAAAGATATTAATTAAAAACCTTAAAACACATCATTGTTTTACCCCTGTAGACTGTTTATTCTGCTGTGCTCGTCGACGCAAAATGAACAACGAGATGAAGGGAATTTTTTTTGTCGTTTTTAAAACAGCGATCTAATTTTATCTATGAAACTCAGATAAAAAATATAACTACAGGATCGGAAGGACCATTTATTTCGCCACGATACGTGTAACATTTTTTACAAAATAATAATATTTGTATTTTTTACGATTTTCTTTTAAAATGAGTCAAAATCGATGCGTTTTTATGAAAATGATGTTTAAATCATTGCGCATGAGTCTTTTTTTTTGTTTTCTTTTGTTTAAATGAATCAATATTCCGTACTAAAACAGCTCATGTCTTGCTCTTTTAGAATCAGTCATTTAAAAAATAAAATGCCGACAACTTTTTTCTTACGATTTTTCAAAAAATTCTCAAAATTTTAATTAAACATTTGATAACTTCGTCGTTTATGAAAATAATCTCACGAAACTTTTTTCATGTGTAGAACACTATTATCCGAGATCTGTAGGAAGATTGAAAAAATTGCTTTAAAATTACGGATTAAAAAAATATTTTGTGTTTTTCGTCTAATACCCCTTTTTGCGCGAGAATTGATTCAGCTAAAGTTGATTTTGAACAGTCTAGCTGCAAGACTGTTCAAAATTAACCGGCAAATGACCTAGCTACAATGATGCGCTGAATGAGATGAACAGACTGAGAAACCTGTCCAGCGATAACTAAAATGTAAAAAATAAATTAGAAGTAAAAAAACTTTTTTAAAAACAAGCTTTTATTTAAATGCGCTAAAAAGAATAAAATAAACTTTTCCTTAAAACTTCTTTTACTATCAACTTCTAACGTCATCACACAATTTATATCATATAAAAGCTTGTCGCGAGATTTACCTGTGTGATATACAAGTAAATTAAATAACTTGATCTGATTGATTTTAATTTTAAAAATTTTCAAACTGAGTAAATACGAGTACTTTAATCTCGCAACGAGCTTTTATATCATATAAATTGCGTAATGATGTTATAAGTTGATAGTAAAAAAAAGTTTTAAGGAAAAGTTTATTTTATTCTTTTTAGCGCTTTTTAACAAAAGCTTGTTTTTAAAATGGTTTTTTTACTTTTAATTTATTTTTTCTAGAATGAAACTATTATACGAAAAACTATTTTTATGTGAATAAGACTAAATATAATATGAAGAGTAGAATGTATTGAATTGATATATCTATCCTCTAGCTTTGCCAGTATATTCGCCTTTTCTCATTATTTTCTAAAAAATATTTATCCACATTTAATTCCTTTATGAAAAGTCTTGCATTACTTGTTTCATGGATATTGACACTCCTAACAGAAAGAATAAGGTACATAACATAACTATTCGTGAAATAATTTTCGTAATTGCTTACTACCGTAAAAATTATTACAAAAACTGATATTTTATTACAAATTTTCAGCAAGGACACATCTTTGCAGTTCATAGTAGAAAATAGATTTTTAATAACACACAAAATTCAAATGTGAATAATTTTAAAAATGTATTTACAACTTTTTTGTAAACAATTTTAAAAGAATATGGATTGCTAATGGTAACTTGTACAATACATAAAAAGCACAAATAGTAATAATATTTTCTTCTAAGGCAAAATTTTAAATTGTACCCCATTTTCCCTTTCAAAGTCCCTAAAGAAGAGATTTTATAATATATTATATAGAGAGAGATAAAAATACTGTTTTTATTGATTATAGGTGATATATAGTCCCTCATGGACATTGACATATGGATGTGTGGCTTTCCCAGAAAATTTTTATGGGAGGGTCATAAGTCCATATGTTTGAATTAAAATTCTTTTCGATTACAGGCGTTATATAATAAAAAAGTATTCGTTAAATTATTTCGTCGTTAAGTGACCTTGCATATCCGTAACTCTGCGTGTGGTATGGATGGTAATCGAAACTAGTCCTTGACTTTGCATACTAGCTGAAATACTAGAACTTTGAATACCTGACCATGAAAAATCGTTTAGGAGCCGTCGAAAGCTTGTTAAACCATGAAGATATTTTATGTCTTTTTCAGTGTGATTGGTGAGAAGGTCTGCCTATCAAATAGCAAATTGTTACTTTTACTATGCCCAACCTCTTCAGTACGGATTTAAGGGGGAGAGATAGTTGTAAGTTTGCATAGTATTTCTAACTCAACAGGAAGTTATCGCACCTATATATTTTCCCGGCAAATTAAGCACTGATTATGGATTACCTAATAAAAATTTATAGAATAGTACAAAAAAAAGTTAATACCTATTCCTAGAGGTATTCTCTTTTTGACGAAACTATTTTGCATATATTTTAAAATACTCAGTAGGCTTTATAGTATTTTGATTTCAGTAACTACAACAGAGAGAGACTGTATGTGTGAATAAATGATACTTTTTATTGCTTAAGATGAGTTAATTCTTCGCGAGTGATTCTTAGGCGTTCTTGTTTTACACTGAACTGTTCCCTATTTCTCTTTGTGACCATGGCAGACTTGTGGTCATGGCCAGAAGCTCATGACCGGTGTGTCATGAGTTCGAGCCCTTGTGCCATTGAAGACCCAGCGTGTATAGGGGCTGGTGTCCATTAAATCTGTTGTGGTTCAAATTCCTCTCTTTGGCTTGGTGTGGCAGTTAGGAGAGTAAAGTGGCAGCTCAAGCGTTGTCATCATCATTTCACCATGGCTCGAAATCCGTCACCAGTAGCCTTCATGTTGTCTTATAGTGCGACATTAATAGCCACTCATACTCTCTCCCTATATCTATTATTTGATTCTGATTATAAATTATCATAAAAGATCTAAATTTTATGGAGTGGTCTCGAAGTCATGGTCAGCATTCCTTCTGTCTAGTCGTGGGTATGAGCAGGGACGTCTTAAGACTTCTTGAGGCTCTGGGCCCCTACGCTAAAGTAGATCCTGGGCTCTTACACAAATGCAGGCCCCACACCTATGACTTTTAAAAGTAGACGGTACATAGCATTCGTTGTCAAATGCTGGTACAAACAATGACCCGAAACAAATAAATGTACATGATTTACAATCGCATAAACCGGCTTAACCGACTGCAGCCATTTAACCAAATTGTTAGACATTTGAAGAAAAAAAAATTAATTTTAGGATCCGAATTTTTATGGTCCTTAAGTTTTTCCAACCACGCGCCATGATCTCAAGTAAATAAACTGATTCGAACCCGACCTTTGTGCGAGTTTCGAGATTTGTAGTTGGCAACGGCTGCAATGTAAATTTAACTAACTTGGCTCGTGTAAGTATTTAAGGAGACCGAGATTGGTTGAGAGGAGATCGTCGGTTTCGGACGAGGTGATTTTGCTCTTCGATTGAGGGCATATGGGATGTGTGCAGCTGGTTTGTTGAAGGGTTCGAATCAGTTAACCAAAGTCTGGTTAAATTATATTTTGATGATTATATTTTTTTTTAACTTAATGTTTTAAATTGCTCCAGTGGCGAGCAGATTCGCTTCTCTTATTTAAAGAATAAAAATGTTTTTAACGAAACTGCTTTATTACTATGCCTCCTCGACGTTAAATTTCGCTGCCAATCTTTGCTTACGTTAATTCACCATGAAGAATTATATCACAAATGAATAATGATATTGTATGGTAGTAGTCCTAGTGTAATGGATGGGCCACCCCCATCCGCTGGTGTGCGAGAAGGAAAACTAGGCATAGTCAAAATAACACAATTTATTTACTATTCTCAACAACAACGCAAATTCAACAACCTAAACTAAGAAATGCACCAATTGATAAATATGGGAGCAATAGCGAAGTAGACGGGATAATTGGATATACAAGTATTATAATAAATCGGATCCCTTACACTTAGCATGTCCAGGCAATACACTTTCTTTTATTTGAAGATAATTTCTAAAGTAATCCACACACTATCTAAACCGACGGAATCCAATTTAACAACTAATTGACCAAATCGTCAATCTTAATATTAATCAAATAAACTATGAAGTGCTCTCGTCTAGCTTTACTTTATCTTACGTTAATCTTCATGCTATCCTTTAGCTTCTAACCTCTCTCTCTCTCCTTCTCGAACTCGAAAGCGAATACTTAAATGCATGACATAATTTACATAGGCCGCGTCTTCTTCTTCGGGAAAAAGTTTTCAATTAAATTGTATCTAAAGAAAGTTATTCCCCAAGAAGATTGTTAGGAAAAATGCGGATAGGCCCCTTACACTAGGCCTATACAGGAATGACGGTCATCACATGTAGCCAGTTGACATATTGTTCCACATTCCCAATTTTTTGGAGAATACAACCGGAAAAAACATTTGATCCCTGAAATAATTCAAATCATGATCTTATTGAGACCTTGTCGAAAACGAGACGAGTCCCCTATTGTGGCTGAGGCCTTGGGCCCGGACCAGTTGCCTAATGCCTTAAGAAGTCCCTGGGTTTGAGTCTTGGTGCCACTAAAGATTAGCCATAAAGAACTCCAGAAGCGTATTAAACCTGTTGAGGCTTTAAGTCTTCATGTTGGTGTAATGTGGAAGTTTGGAGCGGTAGGTGTCATTCTTGTCACTTGACTGAAGTTCTTTACCAATGGCCCTTATGTTACTTCTGACGGATTAATAACCAAGTCTTATGTCGTTAATCGAATCATTCAATAGATAGGACTTATTTTTCAATTCCAACAATTATAGCTCACTCTCTCTCTCTTTCTCTTTATATATATATATTTATTTATTTAGATACATATCTTGTTCAAATTTTCAATCGTTAATAAAATGCTTTCTATTCATCCACACAATCAAGTTCAAATAATTTTTTAAACTAGTAGTGAATGACACTTGATGTCAATACAGTTTTTCAAATATTAATTAATTAATTACCGGCTTTTGACGCCAACTTAGATTTGTCTCCATTGTTGTAAAAATGTAAAAAAAGGACAAAAGTTGGCGTCGAAAACTGATTTTTTAGCCAAACCAGTTTTGCATTGTTACAACAATGCAGGCAAATCATGCTCTTTTTTCAATTCCTACTATTAATTAACTCTCTCTCTCTCTCTCTCTCTCTCTCTCTATATATATATATATATATTGTTCAAATTTTCAATCGTTAGTAAAATACTTTCTATTCATCCATTTAAAGTAGTAATTGACTTAAAAATTTCTTTTTTTATTACTTGTTTACTCAGCCAGGTTAAGCAAAATTCTCTTACTTTAAATTATATTTCTCAATTAATATAAATTTAAAAAGTTCGTGGCACAAAAGCTAGTTTCATACTGAAGAAATGTAACACAAAGTTTATTTATACTTGCGGTATTATCCCAACCTTTTGGCGACATTGTATGAAACGAAGCACGTGGATGACAATTCCTTCTTTTTGCCCGTTTTATGCATGTACATCTTACTGTATTTTTGCTTTATTTACGGAATTAAACGATGTCAAACTGATGAAGTGTCCTTTGGGATTAAGATTGAAACTAATTTGATAAAGAAAGGGTTGCAAGGTTTTATACTTAATTTTTCTTAACTGTAGTTAGACGTTGGTACTTTTTTCTTTATTCTGAGGCAAATGTAAATGCCCTCGACCATTTTTTGGAGAGAAACACGTTTTTTGTTACATTTAGGGTTTTATTATTATTTTTTGACATTTTATCTTCAAAAAATGAAACGAAGCCTTAGAAATTTAAAAGTATTTGTTTGAAGCTCTTGGGATTAAAAACTATTTCATAGTGCATTGAAAAAGCATAAATACTTATTGAAAAATTACTTACATTAATTAAGAACTATAAGAAATATTAAATGCATTAAGAAAAATACTAACAAGTTCATAATACTAAGAAAATGACACAGCAGATCACAATTTTTCAAAATTTAATGAATATTCAATTAGTGAAAATGCATATAATGGTAGAAATTATTTAAAATACAATATAAGAAAAAAAACCCCGAAAATTGCATCATTTTTTTTATATTTCAGATAGGCAGTAACAAAGTTCAGCTTCCTTTCCTCGAATTGAATCAGCAAAATTTTTCTACATTAATGTAAGAGATTTTATTTTATTATAGCTGATTGAATGTAAGAAAAAAGATTAATTTTGAGAGAAACAAGGATTTCTTTATGTTCCTCTAAAAGGGAAACAGATAATAAGTTTTGCATAGCATCTCTTGCAATTTTAAACGGAGAAATTTGCGAAGATCCGAGGTTTGGATCCAGTTCCAGTATATAAAATTTATGCAAGTATTTTACATCAGTCAAAATCAAAATAAAAAGGTTTCTGCAGATATATTTTTTAGAATAGAAGGGAATAATAAGGAACACAAATGTAACAAATGGAAAATAACAAACAATTACTTTTTAATTCCATTTAAAGACTGTTTTAAATTCAATGTTTAATTTTTTTTTTAAAAAGAAAATTAAAAATTATGCTAAATACCTTCAGTTTATTTAGAAAAATATCTTTTTCTATCTTATTTTAACTACCTATAAATTACAATGATAACGCATTTTATTTATGATCACCAATGCATTAAAAATGCTGATATAAAGTATGCTCATTATATTTTGAAATGCACAAGTTTAGGTTTTTAAAAGAATCATGAAAAAAATTATAAGTTCAATGAAAATAAGTGTTGTACCCTTCTCGCTTCCTGATAATCACTGAGCTTGAATTCAACGATTGGCAAATCTTGAAGCCAAAAATATAATACAATTATTCACCTAATTTTTAATGATATTGTTAAAATTTAATAACAAGTACATTGTAAAAGATTAATCACTTTATTATAAAGATATATCTGTGACAAAGAAAAATTATAAATCTTCTTTAGTGCCTATTTCATAGGAGGCTAAATGTTTCTAATTCTCCAGTTGATTCTTTCACTTTTTATAATGCTTTTGTTAGATATGCCAATACAGACGAAGCTAAGCTAAAGTGATGGCTTTTTACGTTCCTGGTTATTTCTAATGAACTTCCCTCCGTTTTTGATTTTCAGCTCTAATTTTCAAATAAATAGGGAGTCAGCTACTGAAAAAAGGGGGTGCGGGAGGGGGGGATAAAATCTGGCTGATATAAGATAATCATCTGAAGACTTTATAGATTCAGAAACCATTATAATGAATTAATGGTTTAATTTTATTTAAGGTATCCGAGTACTTGCGACAACTTTTTTTTTTTTAAAAGGGACATATAGGGATTTTTTTGTTGGTTTTAGATTTGTTTAGTATATTTTAAGAAAAATGTGCTAAAATTTAGAAGAGAAAAAGAAATTATTATTACTAAAATGGGAAAAAATAGGTAAAAATTGACAAAAAATAGCATAAACGCGGCCCTTTCTGCACCAAAGGTTTATGAACAAATTTTCAATTTTTTCAATCTAATGTGTTGCTGTATTATTCAATTTTGAAATGACCTTCAGGATAAGAGATATTTTCTTTTTTACAAAAACTAGAGCACTTTATCTCGGTTACTATATGAAAATGCTTAAAAAAACAATGATTATATTCACATAAGGGGCTGTAAATTTTGTGATAAAACAGTGATTGATAAATCTGAATGTTAAAACACTTCTACTATTATACAGAGCTTACACAAAACATTTCAGCTAATTATTTTCAAAACTTTTTCAGCAATCGCTGGCCCCGTTTGAGTATTTTTAGAAAAACACATTTCGAGTAAAACGCGTTTTAAAGTATGACATCTTGTTTAAACTAATGATATGTGCTTTTACTAAAACACTTGTAGTTTTTGTTATAATGAACGAAAAATAATAAGCTTGGTATTTTTATAAAGCTAATAAGATGGCCTATAAAATAAAATAATAAAAAATTTGTCAAATTTTGGCAAAATTTATAATTTTAGGGTAGTCGGATACCTTAATACACAAATAAGCATTTGTTTCATAGAAAAAAAGGACTTAAATTGTTAACTCTTGATATAATGCGAGTTTTTAAAAACTAAATTTGTTATAAATATTTCTAATAATATCACAGTTTTGTTAAAAACTGGCATTTTCAATTACTTCTCAATGTACGAATCTCTATTTAATGTACGTTTGTATGTTATTTACTAGCAAAATGCTTATAACTATTGTTGTAATATATGTTGTTACAACATATAGTTATTTTATCAATACTTTCTTCACATTTAATTGTGTTTTATTCTGTCTTGTGTTTGTGTATTTTTAGTAGTTTGGTATATTGTTATGTATATGGATTTTGTTGTTTCTCTCTATTTGTAATTTTTATTTTATCCCAGATATTTTGTCTTCATGTTTTTTTTAACCCTAATTTTGCTGGTCCTAATTCAGCAACAGCTTTAGAAATCATAACAGGTCTTCATTTTAGTCTATTGACTCTTTTGGCTTCTTACATTTTAAAGTTCTAATTCTGTTCCATGTTATACATATGCTTAGTTAATTCTTCTATAATAGACTCTTCCATTATTTTTAAAGTGTGTTTCTTTAAATCTGGTTTGAATCTTCTAGCTTTGTTAGTGATATTATTTGTATTATCAATTTTATTATGCCATGTATTTCTTTCATTTTATGTTACTATATATATATATATAATTCTGCATAGTAATTTTGCAACCCTTTTTGATACAATCAATAAAACAAAATTACCAGCTTTCAATGCATTATAATTTAATGCACATAATGAAATTATTTCTTTTATTTTTAACTGTCAGAAATAAATTAATAGAAACTGTGCTTACATGCTTTTTAACGAGATACAATCGGACAGAAGAAAAATCATTAGCATACAAGAGAAAAACACACAGAGAAAAGAATAAGTAACTGCTACTTAAGTCAGCACCCAAGCATTAACTAAAAAATATTATTTACATTAAGCTCAGCTCTCATCTATTTTTTCTGTGTTACTACTCATAACTCCTTCCATTGATACATGTAATCTCGTGATGCTTGCTCCCGAATTGCTCATACTTTCTCATTATAGGATCTACAAGATCGGGTTCATAATCGGGAATCGCTGCTCTTTAATGCTATGCTTCAGTTTCGATTCCTCCTTCCTTAGTAGTTGGAACTGGAAATTGGGCTTTCTCACGCAAGTAATATTAAGTGTAAGCTATATAGTGAATAGATGTTAGATGGGAGAGAGAGAGACATATCTCTCCAGGCCACATCGTGACTTCGACTGAAGAAAAAAAAATTATCGTGAAGGAAAACATTCTATTTGCTCCAATGCTTTTTCTGGTTGGCGGGGAACTCGTTTAGAACAAACCACAAGCACATAAAACGATCTAAGAATCAAGACACCTACATCAACTTTTACCGTAAATTTCTACTCTTGTTGGCTATCTATCGATAAGGAAAACAAGTAATGGATCGTTTATGCTTTTAACATTGACTTAAGGCATGGATACCATAGCTGGAATTTCGCTTGAGGGAGAACTATCTACCGATAAAAAATACTACTAGAGCTTGGGTGTTGTAGTTAATTGATTATCTTTTTATTTGTTAGCCTTGACAGCTTTTGGTAAAATGATACTCTTGTCCTTAGAGTGGATTGAATTTATTCATTCTTTTAAATAACGTTTAGGTTGCAAATTGCTTTTGAGATTCAAAAGGTTAGAATTGGTCAAATAATTAGAGATAAATATTTTTTTTTAAAAAATTTCTTCAGTATATTGATCACATGTATTTCTTCAACGATTGCAATATTCGAAAACTTTCAATATGTTATTACTTATTAAGAATTGTCAATGCTAAAAGAGTGTTCAGTGACATAATGATTCATAAACAACCCCTGCATAGTTAACAGATATGCTTTATAAATTAAAAACTTTTTAATATCTGCTTATAACGGGTTCACTTCGAGTTTTTTGACTCGTCTCTTGATCTTGGTTCAAAATTAAGAGGACTCTCACCAATAGTCCTCAAGTTTTGCTTCATAATACGAAGTTAATATACACTCACTCCCATGCCTTTCGACTAACTAACCTCAAGAGAAAAAACCTTTTCAGGAATTGATTGATTTTTAAGAATCTATTTCTGTGAGGAAAAAAAACCCTGACGTATGTAAATGAATTTTGCTATTTAAAGTAAAGTGAATCGAAGTTGTGGAAGGTGTTGATAGTGATATCTTAGTAGATAGTGACAGTTTAAATTATATTTGTAAAAGCTACCTTCCGGAATATTTACGTATCTTTTCATAAAACTTGTAGTCTTAGTATCATTATTAGAAGGTATTCGAATTCAGTGCATCTGTCAGACTTCATCTTGTATCAGATAAGTAGTATTTGTTATTATTAATTTAGAGAGGGTATTTCACTCCCATTTATTAAATGTAACCACATAAAAGTGGGCTTAAACTTAATAAGAGTTGTTGATTTTACAATGTCTCTACCTTCCATTACCCCTTTCACTAATGCAAACTCAGGTCTGCCACAGGCTCTAGGGATTTAACAGCGCACAACTATAGCCCTTATATATACATATATTACTATTATTTATCAATCTTTGTGTTCAATTCATTAATACATTTACCCTAGTATAAAAACCTACAACAACAACAAAAAAACCTCCTAGGATTTTTTTTTTAAATTATGCATTCAAAGTTTTTGAAACTTCAGTTATTTTACTCTTTTTTTTGTTTGGAACATTGTTCCATTGTCTCAATCCCATGAAGGAAACAAACATCTTTTTAAAATTTATTTTGTATTTTTTCTTTTTCTTCATTAAAAAAATTTTTTTTGTTGTTTCATTTACTTGAAAAGTGTAAAAAAAAAAAACATTTGTTATATTTCTTAGACAAAATCATTTCTTTCTTTTGTTTTCGAAATGTTTCCTTAGAGTAATACGTAAATTCAACTTATATATTTGACTGAAACGTAATCCTCTGAATTTATCGGATATTATAAATATAATTTTCAGTTCAGATAAGAAAAGAAATGTATATCATATATATATATGTCACTTTTATATTTAATACTTAACTTAATTAAAAGGGAAAAAATATTCAATTTTCTCGTATTTTATTTTAACCAGTTAACTATGACGCCCCTGCTTGAGAGCGTGCAACTATGTGTGTCACGGAAATCGAGCGATGACGAGAATACTTGTCAATCACAGAGTAAGTGCACCTGTTAAAATATTGAATAAAAAGGTGGGTTTATTTTATAAAATTTTCAACTTTATTACTCATATTTATTTATTTGTTCACATAAACATATATTACATAAATACTACTAGAAAAATGCATATACAGGTAAGAATTTAAATTCCTCCTGTAGACTGGTATTCACCGACACAGGGTACTGTACTATGCTGACAAAATATTTTCTACCTGTATTGACACTAAGAATGTTCTGTAAAAGGTGCTGTAGATCACAGTCCTCTTACCGAAAAGTATCCTTGACTTTCCCATCCAAATGAAATAACTATTATTTAGACACCATGACATTGGGTCATTACTTTAATGTCAGCACATGATTCTAATATCAAACAATTGGCATTTACACTACTCGATAGCTAGGTAATTTCGGGCCAGCAGCTATCGATGGACTCAGCACCTGGTCGGCTTCACCCATTTGTCCCATGGCTGACCGTATTTGAAGGAACCCTATTATAAATCAACTTCCCGACTTTTGCTTTTGTCCTTTTAGGCTAACATCTGAAACAAAACATTATCATTGAACATAAATAAGTTCGTTATACAAACTTATACTCTGTGCCAGCCGATACATATGGGGACGCATGACTTCATCTTAAAATGTTCCTAATTTTTTATTTATTTGTTTTACTCTGGCTTGGCCTCAAAATATTCTAAACATCTTGAAATATAAGAATATGCTTTGTTTTACTCAAAAACTACAATTAAAATAGCCAATGATCACTACTTTTTATACATAACGAGTATATTCGTCATGACGCAAAATCCTATGACTTCTCCAAGACTATATAGTATATTCGTCAATCCCAGTTAATTGATTAAATAAATGACTTGGAGGGGGGGAAGGGTTTCTTAATATTAGGGAACAATAATTTTATAAAAGATTGCAACAGCATAAGAAAAATGTTTATCATCTTGCAGCCACTTTTTATTTATATAAATAATGTTTTTAATGATATATATACTTCGTTTTAGTTCTTCCAATTTGATTCAATTCATTTCGAGCTATAAATATGTTTCTATATTTACACTGAGTATTGCAATGCCCGATGCATCCAAACGTTATGTTATATTGCATATATTATCAGAAATTTCATGAAATACGAGAGTATCATCCTTTTAACACTGTTTATCGTAAGAATCTTATTTTTAGGGGGAAAATATACTTGTGTTTTTTTTATGAAAGAATCATATACGTGTAACCGTAGTAGTATAGGGATGGGACAACCTGATTTCAAAGCCTTGACCTAGGATTAGTGGTGATGTAGATCATTTGGTAAGCTCCTAACGAAGGTCATTCTTTATTTCGTGTACGATTTATATTAAACTTGATTTCTTCCTTTTACCTTTCTTCGGAATTCAAGGAATTCGTGTCACACATTTGACTATCAACCCATTTCTAAATTCATTGCTACATAGGGTATAGTGTTGGACAAAAATCTGTGAAATAAGTCATATATTATAAAACAAAATTTTTAGGAGTTATTTTATCATTTGACACAGTTTTCAGCTAAATCAATTTTTTTTATTTATTTCGCAAAAAACTAAAGAGCTGAAAATCAAAATACATTTAAACTTTCAAAAAAGTCACACAGAAAACTTATCCAAAACCTTCCGCCACGTATTATATTTAGCTTTATGATTTTAGCTTATCGCGAAAAAAGTAAATGTAATTTTTGACTTCTAGATATTTCATGGTTACATAGTAGGTGGGACCAAAAAACATGCAAGTCGAGCATCTACAGATTCAAACTAAAATATTTTTAGATTTAATTTAATTTCAAAATGTTCAGTTTGATCGCGTTTAGGAGTACTGACACGTAACGTTTCTACATTAAGGGAAAATATTTGTGCTTATTTTGCAGATCCAAAGAAGATTAATGTAGCACTACCCAGCTATATCTGTCCAACGTCTTTGGTACATGAAATTTGTTTTTCGTGTATAACAAAAACACAGAAACGAACTATCTTGTCTTATTCAACTCTCTAAAATTGTTTGATGTGCCAAGTTTCCCACCAAGATGTAAATTTCAATACAGCATAAACATTTCCAATCGAAAA
Organism: Trichonephila clavata; assembly: GCA_019973975.1. Lineage (NCBI taxonomy): Eukaryota > Metazoa > Arthropoda > Arachnida > Araneae > Nephilidae > Trichonephila > Trichonephila clavata. The sequence continues at coordinate 776,310 of BMAO01008195.1, forward strand.
AGACCTTAGAGATAAATTACATATCTGAGGATTAACCTAAGTCTAAATGTTATTGGAGATTAAAATCTGAATATATATATATAGTAATAGGCCTGAATATGATTTAAGATTTTAATTTCCCATTTTTAAGGTTGAATTTATGTATTTCTTCCTGTAGCTGTGTTGCTGTAGGCAAAAATATGTAAAGTTAATATGTAAGCATAACAGCAGTTGGATATTTCTGTCATGATTGACAAACGAACTCATTTTTTCAGCTGAAATTATAGCTTAGCTTGTTTTCTTGGTAGTAGCATTACATCACACAAAAGAAAAATAATTACATTTTTTATTAAGCATGCTATTCAAGGAGAAAATATGGGGAATGTTTGTTATTTATTACATTTTTATGTTTTATTAACATTGGTTCCATAAATACAAAACAAATTTCTAGCTTTAGGAAAAATAAATAATGATGATTTTTCACGACTTTTTTTTAAAAGGAATGCAACCCATTATTTTTAATATACAAGATGTTTATCAATTCCTAATTCTATATACATCCTTGTACATTATATTTTTTTCATAAGAGTTTTAGATATATATATGAAAATAATACTTCAGGGGAATAACCGAGCAGAGAAAATTTTCATTTTTATGTTATTTTTCAATCTTTCTCAATATCCATGAACTACGCGAATTTTAATGTAATTACTTCTTTCCCGGATATAAATTTAATTTAATTTATTTCTTCTTTGTTAAAAAATAAAATTTGATAAAAAAAAAGCAATCGTTTTTCCACTTTAACCATATCGTTTATCAAATTCTCAGCATTCTTTCAAAATATAGATGGTTTTCAATGAAAAGTTTTAACATCGAAACCTTTTAAGAAAAAAAAAAAACTGCATCAATTGCTTTATACTTTCGTATCTCGATCATAAAAAAGCCCTTTTCTATCTCTCTGAAGAGCCAGGAAGCCAAAAAAGGAAACTGTCGACCCACCAAAAGCATTTAATGCATTGCACTTTTTATGCATAAAAGAAGCCAAACACACGCCAAAAGAGCGTTGCTGTAGACATCATAGACTCTTGAATCATTCAGTGCTTAAGAATCTTGGCCTTCACAGGCCAAATAAAGGCCAAGGGGTAACAAAACCCTTTTTGTTTCACTACAAACCTACAAAGACGATAAGTACCGCGCGCGCGAACACGCAGACCCGCAAAACATACACCCACTTCTAAAAGGTACAATAACGGTCTGTAGAAGCTTTTTGCTTGCGGTTTTTTTTACAGGGAATGCGGTATTTGACATCTCTCTTCTTCGAGCAATCATTTGACTTCGTATAAAAAGCTTTAAACAATTCAAGTTCCTTTTAACTGACTTGCTTTACATCAATCAAATACCATAAGCTTCATTATAATTGGTTTTACTTACGAAGAAAAAAATAACTAATCGACGGAGTGCTCTTGCTTGTGAAGAATCTGTAAGTAGACAGCTGGGTGACTTTGAAGTGGAATCGGCTCTCTTTGATTCTCGCGATTATTCAAATTTAGTCTAATGAAATTGGAGAATCGTTTATATTCGCTATTACTAAAAATAAAATTTTCTTCGGTTGAAATGCTTTTCTTGGAATTTGATTGTTGTTAGAAAAGGCAAGCTGTCTGAGTTAATTGTATTGATGAATCACGCTTTATTTTAGGTTATTAACACAGTTTGTTCAACCTTTTTTTATATTTTATTTACTTACCCGTGACGATTTATTCTTAAATTACGTCATGAGACAAAAAAAAAAAAATCAGATAGTTCATTATCATAGTTTTATATACATAGAACTGATTGAGAGTTAAAACTCAAATCTAAGTGAATTTGCTTATAAGGTAACATTTAAGTAATTTATTAGGAAAAAGGAAAGAAAAAGGAAGAAAGAAAGAAAATTAACATTCAGTAATAGAATTACCGTAAAATCCGGCGTATAACGCGCACTTTCAATACAAAAAATAAGATTGAAATTTACGGATGCACGTTATACGCCGTGTATAAAAATGATAGATTTAAAAATAGAAAAAGTGATGAACGCATAAAAAAATTAAACTTCTACACATATTAAAATACTGTTTATTTAAAAGTAATGACATATCTTATGAATTTAAAGATTTGTAGTTCTAGAACAAAGTTTCCCAAACTTTTCTGTCTCATAGACCCCTCGCCATACTTTTCGGTTTTCGGTACCCCTAAATACCTAATATTGAAATTTTGGAAATTTGTCAATTTAAATGTCTTTTGACAGCTGGTATAAGGTTTCACACTAAAAAATTTAAAATTTCTAACTGTAGTGAAGCATAGTGTTAAAACTTAACACATTTATGTTACTTAAATTAAAATTTAATTAACATATAAAGTAACTTATTAAGCAAATGCTTTTAATGGGATGGATGAATCTGGTGTTTCACCCATTCTGATGCTTCCAGAATTGGCTGATTTCTGTTTCTAAGCTATGGACCACTTTAAGATCTTCGTTAGTGTCTATTCCGATCAGTTCCTCTTGTAATCTGACATTTGGATTTTTTTTTCAATGTGAACATATGAATTCATTGCCTATTGTGGTATTACCATAAATATAGTCATAGCATTCTCAGACCTAGTTTAAAATTCTGAATAAAGGGTATTTAAATGTTGAACATAAATTAAAACGACATTTTCCTGGCAGATGATCTGAAACAAATTGAGAAACTAGGGAAAATTCGGGAAGGTCCAGTATTATAATCCTTAGCTTAATTCTGGCAAAAAACGCTGAAATGAAAGTTCTTGTAACTGCAAATTAACCTCATTATATTTAGTAAAAAAATCTGTTTAATGAGTAAATCTGGTTTCTACTTGATTAAATTTTCTTTTAAAATTAAAGTCACGGTCTAGTTTAAAAAGAGCCACTATTATAGACCCCCATTTACACATCATAGACCCCCAAATTATTTTTTCGTTGACGTGGATCCCTTGAAGATCGTCACAAACCCCTGGGCTTCGATATGGACCACTTTGGAAATCACTGTTCTAGAAATATATTTTTTTTTAAACCCTGGGATAATACCTTGAACAACTGACGTTAAAACTTCAGAACATTGTACAGTAGAACGTCGTTTATCGGAATCAATTGGAACCGGACACCGTTCGGATACGCTATTGTTCGGATAACCGAAAACCGAATGCAATCCATGCAGGATGTGAGACTGTACACTATACAAATATTGAAAATCTTCACATGTGGGAAACGTGCTTGAAAAAAAAGCAAAATAGGTGCAAAATGTCGCAATTTTACCTGATTGTGGAAAATTATCACTTATATTTCGCTGTACCAATGTACACCTTCGTTTTTTCACTGCAAGGTCTCTGATTTTCTTCAGAAGCAGTAGTTGAGTAGGACAGCACTTTGATTGCTGTTCGTTCCACTCCATAGCTGTCTCTAACGCAGAAACGTGTCAGTATTTGATGGACCCTTGCTACTTTCGTTGTTGTTGTCCTCGTCTTCATCTGTTTCAACGTCGACAGGGTCGGATTCTACTTGCACGGGAGTCACAATCTCGTCATTATTTAGCATTTGAAATCTACAGTCTTCTGACTCATGCCATCCAGGTTTCTACATCAACAAAACTCAACAAAAGAGCACGTATACACCCCTCACCTGGAAACAAACTGACCTAATATTCCTCACAGATGTTTACCAAATCACACAACTGAAATTTCCCAAATATCCCTGACCTTGGGGGTTTACCCCGTCACTTTTGGCCTCACACGAAACAACTGTTGAGCATTACACTGTTCGAAAACGTATCCGGACTTTGGTTCGGATATTTGACGCTCCGGATAATAAACGTTCGGATAAACGATGTTCTACTGTATACTTATATTTCAAGTTTCTTAGTAAAAATGAAGCTGTTGTTATACGGTGACTATAGCTAAAAATTGAAAAATGCAGCTTGAAAATATAGGTGCGCGTAATACGCCGGATCTTACGGTGTATTCAAATTTTGAATACTAAAAGCATGCAATAAAGTTATAAAGAGGTAGCTTATTTTTTTATTTTTAATATCAAAGAAAAGCAACGAGTTTTCTCTTTAAACTGATTAAATTTGTTTAGCTATTCTAAATATCATCGAAAGACACAAACAACAAAATTAAATAAATTACGTTTTTATTTAAATAATTCGTTGAAATCAGAATAAGATAAACAAAATTCTGGAATAAATACTGTAAAAATATGTCGATGTATAGGTTTGAAAACTTGAAATCGGAAATGAGTTTTCATTTGAAAATTTAAACAGATTTAAAATATTTCAAATAAATCCTTCAGTCAAATACCCATTTTATTTTCAGAATGACTCAATTCACAAACAATTTAAGTTTAGATTTATCATTTCGAATATTTCTAACTGACATAAATATTTACAGAAGAGAACACGCGTCCTTTTTCTTTTTGTAACTGATAAAATTGTATTCATTACCGAGAGCTGATGACGCGGATGAATGATTCACTGTTAATACGATTTTATATCCCCCAGTATTACATCCAATGAAATTTTAATTGGCACGACGGCGCCTTTTTCCTTTTTTACTCAAATCAAGAATGAAAGAGCAAGCATTGCGTCTGGTGTAACCGATCCATGAGGTCAAATATTGAAATATATTTCATGTTGATTTCTGAGTCATCGTGTTAGACAGAACGTAAATCTAGCGTTATGTTTTAGGGTAACCTTATCACAAATAGTATTTTTCAATGAAAATAATTAACAAGTTTTAATATTTGCTTAGAAAGTGATTTCTACAAGTATTTTAGAATTACTTATTGCTTGAATTTTTATTGGATATATAGTGAAATTTATAGTGAAATTATATTGGGATACGATTCCAGGAATTAAAACTCATTTCTTATCAATATAAGATTATCAATGGTAGAATGTGGAAGACTATATAGTGGTTGAGTCATAGCGTATCGTGCTTCCACAGCCATAGGTCCGGGCTCAAACTCCGGGCTAGGCAAGTTCGATTCATCCTTTCATCCCTTCAGTCGGTCGATAAAATGGAGTACCAAGCATGTTAGGGAACTGAATAAGGGGGGGGGGGTTGCGTCAGACTAACTACCTGACAGGAACATTCACTCATGCACCTTAGTATCCAAGGTCACGAAAACTGAGATGGGTACAGTAGGCCTTGGCCCTTCATGGGCTATTGCGCCGCTGAGTATAGTTTAGTTTGTTGTGGAATAGGATATAAATTATACGTTTTTGTACAGTTTGCAATAAGTAATAAGTAACTGCTGAGGTAAATCCTGAATTGATAATGTGTATTAATGTTGCACTTCTAAGAAACACGAAATGGTCGCAATGGCCTAGTGGTCATGATCATGAGCTCGTGACCAGCATGTCGTGAGTTCGAGTCCTAATGTCACTGAAGACCCACCGTGCTAAAAGTGACGTGGTTCCAACTTCTCCCGTTGGCGTGGTGGAGTAGTTTTTTTTTAATAGAGAACATTTAGAAACCCCGTGCACCACACAATGTATCCCACGGGGGGCTTACAACATAAAGGAAAGATTACAACACCAATATCCATGTCTTCTCCGAAATTCGAATCCAGTCCCTACGGCACCGCAGTCAGCGTCATTAGCTACTATACTGGATGGGTGGCGTGGAGTAGTTTGGAGAAGGAATGCAAGCTCAAATGTCGTCATCGTCAGTTGACGTCAAGTCCGTCGTCAATTGCCCTCATGTTGCTTTAATAATGTACGACATTAATATATTCTCTAATGTACTAATTTAATGTACGATTTTAATATATTCTCGCTAAGCAACACGAGAGTTACTGGTGATTAGCCTAGTATTTTTCAATCATGATCAGTGATGAACACATCCCCTGAGTAGGTACTCTGCTCTCCAAACTTCTACGCTGTTCCAACGTGAAGACTTTGGGCTTCGATAGATTTAACCGTGCATCAGTCCCTTTACTCCTATTATCTATATTTCTATAATAAATAATGGGTGATAAAGAGGAGAAAAACAGTGGAGTTGTGTTTTACTTTACAACTTATTAATTAGGAGCAAGAATTAAAAATGAACCCATTCAAATTCGAGACAAACTTCTGATAAAAGATGCTACAGTTATTTCACTGAAGGAGGGTTTGTTAACACCGCGTGAGTGAGTGAGTGAATATTAACATCGTACATCGCACTATTCAGCTACTCGGGGGCTTTTGGCGACGGAACTCGTAATTTTGAACAATAATCAAGTGACGAGGACGACACCTGAGCTCTGTGTCACCCCCTCTCCTAACTTCCACACCACACAAACGGGAGAACGTTTGAGTTTCGGCAGATTTAACGTGCATCGCTCCCCTACATGGCTGGTCTTCAGTGGTACTATTCTCGAACATTGTTAACACCGCACTATACAGCAACACGTAGGTTATTGGTGAAGATCCTTATAATTTTGAGCCGTGGTCAAGTGAAGAAGACGACACCTGAGCTGGGTCCCCTCTACGAACTTCCACACTATACGAATGGGAGGTCTTTGAGCCTCTACAGATCTAGCATGCCTCAGACCCTCCACACGGCGGGTCTTAAAGTGGCACAGTGGCTCGAACTTATGGCAAGCTGAATATGAATCCGGGACCATGACTACTAGTTTACCGCGGCGACTTATTTCATTGAAATAAATTCATTGGTCAAATTGAGAAAAACTACTTTTATATACTTTGCTAATTTTTTAAGCATTTTAATTGGATTTTATTTTTATTTTTCACATGGTTATATGATTCACTGAAATCAATTATTCTTTCCTTTTGAATTGATTTAAACCATTGAATTGATCGTTTAATATCGTAGATCAGAGGTTCCCAAACATTTTTACCTCATAGACCCCTTGCATGTTTTTCGGTTTGGGGTAGACCCTGCTTACTTAATATTGAATTCTTACCAATTTATCAACTTAAATGTCTTTTTGACAGCTACTATAGAGCTACTGACTTTAAAAGAATTAAACGTCTCATTCTATTGAAGTATAGTGTTAAAAACTTAAACACATGTTACTTAAATTGAAATTTAATTAATACATAAATCTGGTGCTTCAATAACAAATTTTCAATATTTTGTATCAATCTTTTCAAGTTTAACCCTAAATCTTCTATGTTATTAATGACCAGATTTGTTTCCCCCCTTTCTTCTTTTGTTTTCGAGATTGGCAATCGTCCTAAAACTCATCAAAAGGAAAAGCAATTAAAAACTTTTCGTGATATTCCATAATAGGTATGTCTTTTTAAAGCCAAAGTTGCTTGTATTCGTTTCTAAACTTTACCTTGAGATCTTCGTTAGTGCCTATTCCGATCAGTTCCTATTGTAATATGATTTTTTTTAATATGACCATATGAATTAATTCTGACAATGGTAATACAAACCATAGTCAAATCATTTGCAAACCTAGTTTCAAAATCTGAATAAAGGGCAGTTAAATGCTGAGCGTAGATTAAAACATGGAGTGTCTGTGACAAATTGAGAAAGTACGACCTCCAATGTTATACTGCTTTTTAGTTTAATTCTGGAAAGAAACGCTTTGAAATATTCCTTGTTTTCATAAAATTTATACTGTTACCTTTTTCTGCAAATTAAAATCATTATATTTAGTAAATAGATATGTTAAATAGGTAAAATCTGGTTTCCATTTGATTAAATTTTCTTTTTTAAAATTAAAATCCTGATCTGAATGAGCCTCTGTCGTAGATTTCCATTTACATATCATGGACCCCCAAATAATTTTTCCGATTACGTGGACCCCCCTGCAAATCGTCATAGACCCCTGGGGTTCCATATAGACCACTTTGGGAATCACTGTCGTAGATGATTCGTTTTCCTAATAACCCTAAGGCGCGTGTCTCCCTCTCTCGTGTTTGTTGCTAAAATTTGAATCACACCAGCCTAAGTATTTCAAAAACCTTGAAATTATTTCCTCGGTGCATTTAGAAGTGTTCAATAATGAATTATAATTCGGAACCTAGTCCTAATGCAACCCGATCTACTGAAATCTTCCGAGCCATTTGGTTTGCCGTTTCAGTGACACGGGAATGAAACAAACACATCCCGGCAAATTTACGGTTCGACAACCACCGTAATCCTAAACCGATTCCGTAACATTTGCCGTCCTTGAGTAAAAGTATCCGATTCATACTCGATTTCATTTTTACTGGGTCCGATTCGTAATGATGGGTCAAATCGGGTCGTTGACAGTGTTATTAACTTCAACGAAGGGGGAAGAGTGGCTGTTGTCGCACAACAGGCAATTTAATGTTGCTCACTGTATACACACCTCCCGCCTCCTTGGGGAATGTCACCTCATTTTACCTTCTGTCCTTGGGTGCGGTTGAATACAATAGTCTTCACGTTCTTTTGCCAGCTGGGTTGGGACTTTCTTTTTTTCCCTCTCCTCTTCCCCAATGGGATTCGAAAACAGCTAAAGTATGTGACTGCGTTATTTCGTTTCATCATCCAGAAGTAGGGATGACGTTCAGTGAGAGAGAAAAAGTGTGAAAAGGCTAACAATAACAATTGCTGATAACTGTGATTTGGTTCGGAAAGAGATATGGCGTTTTTTTTGGAAATGTGACAGATAGGGGATAAGTTGTATAGTTTTAATTTTCTGTGACATATCAGAAATATGTGAAGTGTAAATTTTATCTTAAATTACTGCTTAAAGCCACAAAAATATATATGTAGATTAAAAAAAAATTTTTTTTAAGACCTTAATGATATATTTGTTTAGCGAATGATTAGAGCTTATGCAGTTGAAAATATGAATCAAAACATTAATAAAAAACATAAACCCATCTATTAGAAGTTTTAACAACTGAAAATGTTCAAAGTAACTGAAGGGTTAGTGATAAAAAAATCATGCTTATAAAACGCTATGTTAAATCTGAGTTTAAAGCATCCCTGTTGTTGTTACTTATGCTACCTGATCGACAGTAACATCAGATAAAAACCCTCGAAATTCTTCGTGGCAGGTGACAAGTTGCATGCCTGTCGTTAGCCGAGCCGTAGCTTTAAGCACCTTACAGGAGTCAGTACGATTTGGTTCGGTTCCACCCCAATTTTGCGGGAGAACTCCATGGGGTGGTCAGGTGCCTCCCATTGCTCTTCCCCTTCCTCCAATCTCACGAAAGGACTTGGGGCTCGACGGCTATTTAGAGTACTCCCATGCCATAAATGCACTATACATTTACAAACATCCATACATTTTCCGCGATTCGAACCCAAGCCCTAAGGCACAGCAGGCAGCACCACTAATCATTATACGGGGGGGGGGGGGGTAGAAGCATCTCTAAAAGTGTGTAGTGTTGAAGCAAGGTAAAACATATTTCCCCCCCAATGGGCTGCATCCTGGCAACTAAGCTTTTACAGACGCGGCAAGTCCCCAAATGTAAGAGCCATTTCATTGTGGCACCATCTACTAGCATCCCTTGCCAAAAATTTTGATGCTTGAATTTATTTTAATACAAGCTCTCGTTGGATACTAAATATTGCCGTAAGTTAATTTTTCCGAGAAACACAAGAGCCAAATGGATACTCAAGGGATCTTTTACATGCCACATAATCGTGTGACAAGCATGCCTATATAAATCTTCGCACGTAAAACATAATCAGGACGACTTTTTGATCAAGATCAATATACTCCAATTTTCTTAAAAATATCACTTTAAACTGTATTATTTGAACAGAAATATTGAAGAACTTTATAAATTATGCGTAGTAAAGGAAACACATAGTGTTAAAATATTCGAAAAGTAAAATACATTACCTTCTATTTGTTATGTTTAGTTTATAAAATTTAAAAATGCAAAGCAGAATAAAATTATGAAATATTACTAATCTTACAAAAAAAAAGTGTTTTTTGGGCTTTTGTCATGAACAATAATTATTTTGGATTTACAGGGTCTGATTTTTTGTTTCATTCCTCATATAAATCTCAACTTTATCATTATAACAATAGTGTTACGATATTGGTAAGTCAAGAAATTATAAAAAAAATTAATACACAAAAAGTCGATAAATTTCTCCATTTTTCAAAATTTAAAGGGTTTGAGCAAAAGATGCTTTCTGATGCGATCTTTTTTTTTTTTAATTTTGCCATTTTACTTAGAAAAGCTAAAGGCAACTTTTCTAGAGTATAGCGGTCGAAAAAGAAGAAAAAATCATCCTACTCTGCTATACTATTCTTATTCGGAATAATTTTTGTCAAGTATTTTAAAGTCTTAGAATCACACCTCCTTTTTCTGTTGTTTTTACTATAACAGTTATAGAAAAAGTTATGTGTAAATTTTTGCTTTGTAATAAAAAAAAGGCTTTCATAAAATATTTTTTTAAACTGCTGGCAACCTTTTTATAAAATCTTCCTTTTTCTCAAACATAAAATGAATATAGAGTCAATCACTGGATTACGTAATATTCTCATGAAGAGGAGATAAATTTTCATTTCCGTGTCAATATTTTTCTATTTGGTGTTTATTTTTTACAATGCGTCGTGTAAAATCTTATATCCGGATAAAATCAGATAAGATAGATGAATGATTCCCAGAATAGTATAAAATTATTTAGAATATATTAGTTTCACTTATGATAAGTGATTTGTTTTTCCCGTTGAATAAGTGTATTTTCCCCTGATAAACTGGGCGTTTCCTAGATATTTGAAACGTATTTTATCAATTTACCATCAGTGAAACTATCGTCTCTCATTTTAAAACCAACATTGAACTAAATTTGTAACTTTATCTTTTTTGTTTATTTGTGATTTTTAAGAAGTATATTTTATAATACGTGCATTAATTTTTATTCATACAAAATTTACTAATTATTAGTTTGTTTTTTAAAGAATTTTTTATAGGAAATTCCAATTGCACACACACATTTTTCCTTTTGAGTTTTAAGTATAAAAACCAATGAATTTATGATTCATACAAAATTTTTGTTGTTTTTTTTAGGAACTTTTCTAATTGTGCCTATGTGGTTTTTCTTTCAAAGTCGAGGATATAAAAATGCTTCTTTTGACGATATCAATACATATAACAACTGCTCCTAGTATGTAATAAAATACGAATTGAGAAATTTTAATTTACTAAAAGTTGTATATTTCATAAACATTGTCTTTATTATTTTGAAATTGAAGCATTAGAAATCATATATAACTTCATTCTCAAACCGATTAAATTTAAAAACGAACACATGCTTTTATATTCCTTTCTCTATTTCTTAAACTTAATTATGCAAATTTCTAAGCGTCATTTAATTAAAGACCTATAAGTCCTGTTGAAAATATGCAAACTTAGGTGGAACTACCATACTTTAATAGAAAGCTTCTCTGAAAACTCGTCTTTAAAAAAATTTACTGGAAAACGCAAAAAAATGGTTCTCAAGAAACAAAACCTCAAGCCTGTAATCACACACTTAACAAAAGAGAAAAATGTTATTAATGATATTTTAATGTGTTACGAGGTGTTTTGAAATAAAAGGGTTTTTTTTCCTTCTTGTGAGTGCAAGCTCCATTTGTCACCATCAAGCGACGTAAGTAAGCCATTTTTTTAAATAGCTTTTAGAATCTCAAATTACTGCAGTTTTTTAAAAAAGTAATTGTACTAATACACAGTGAAAGTTATACAACATGAAAGATTACAAAATGAATGGTAATTATTTATTCTTAACTATTTTACATCAGTTTCATTTTTCTTTTCCGTTATTTATTATTTTTCTTTAAAACAGCTTTTTTAGGGGAAGCTAAGATAATCATTAAATGTATTATATACATCAGGGGTGGGCAACTATTTTATTCCGAGGGCCACATTGTGTTAAGAATATTAGAGGACCATATTTTTTGAAAATGATTGCATTCTTTTGTTAACTTTGCATCTCAGTAAAGGTATAAATCAGTGGCGTAGCGGAGAATATTAGGCCCCCCTGCAAATTCATGTTTTGGACCCCAAGTCGGATTTTACAAAGGATACGTACTTGGCGTCAGTCAGGCTTTGTCCCCTCCTCCCCGCAATGCGGGGGTTGGGGGATATAAGTTACGTTACTGGTATAAATTGTACCATGAAAATTAATAAATATAAGTTAAATAAAAGAGTCCCCATTTTAATCAAATTATTTATTGTGCCAATTTCATATCCTCTTTAAGAGACATAATTAATATAATGCATAATTGTCAAGATGTTATGATAAAATCATCGGAATATACTTATGAAAACCGATTTTCTTATAGAGTTCTTTAGTTGTGTCAAGTGAAAAGATATGTTCTTCAGTTTTAATTTTGGAAAGAATTGAGCTGTCATCTGTTCCCCAGGGTATATTTTTTTGCACTAAATTAATACGATTCGGTTAACTTTCTGGAAATTATATTTTATTATAGTAAACATTTGTGAAAGGTACAACTTCCTACACGATACGAAGGGCCTATTGCATTCATTTTCTTCACTAATAAATACGTCACTTAACTATGTAATGCAGGGATTGGCAAATAACTGCCTACAGAGAATATTTTGCAGCCTACCAATGTAAAAGAAGGTGATAGGTTAAATTTGTCTAATTAAACTGATTGACTAAGAAGCTGGTGGTTCTATCTGTCAGTCTTTTACTCATACATCCATTTGGTTACAAATCCGCATCCTTATTGCTTGGTTGCATCCCACACGATCACCGATTTCTCTTCGAAGGATAATCCACATTCGCTATAAGCAACAAATCTTCCTCGATCGTACTAAAAACTGTGCTTGAACGGCACTCGTATTCTTCGAGACGCAGTAAAATTTTTTAATAAAATCAGCCGTACGAAAAAACAATTATAGTGTTTAAAAATGAAAATTCGTTGCTTTCTTTATACAGTGCTTGTGTGTGTCGACTCGGTGATTTAGAGGTAGTGTGTATTCTTCGTAAGGCCTCGGTTGTGGGCTCAATCCCGGATAGATTTGATAGATTATTTGGATGCGAAAATTGTAGGCTAGCATGTCATATGATTATATGGCATTTAAAAGATCCCTTGATTATTAATTTGGCTCTGGTTCTCTCGGCAAAATTAAATCATGGTAATATTTAGCACCCGACAAGAGCTTAAATTAAAATTAATTCGTCAAAAATTTCGCCACCAGATGGTATCACCATGAAATAGCACTTACATTTGAGGACTTGCCGTGTCGGCAAAGGCTTGATTGCCAATATACAACCCATTAGAACAAAATACATAGTGCTTGTCGGTGGCACTACATGTGCTTATAACGTTCGTCGGTGCTGAAATGATGCTTATTTATGTACCATCGTGGCATATGTGCGATGAAAACTTTGAATGCTTACCTCCCGATGTTTGTAAAATTTTGGACCACTAGTACAGAAGAAACATATTTACCGGAAGAAAGACATAAAATTATAATTAAATTTAAAATAGGAGATATTGCAGGGAATTTTGCAACACACATTCTTAGAATATGCTGTTTAGATTATGTGTGTGAATACTTAATATACATTCATGTCCATAAATTAAGAATAATGAAGTTCAGGCAAAGAAAGAGACAGAAGCAAAACAGATTTGACTTATTTGTAGAGTCTATTTATTAAAGAAAAGGTAAAGAGCAAAAAAGATGCTATATGTTTGACATAATTAATAAAAATTACGACTTTTACTCCCTGGAGCAAATTTTAAAAAAGAACCTATTTACAAAAAACAGTATAACATGGTTAGTATGATGGTTAATACGGAGTATATCTCCCGGACGATGCAATACAGGCCTTACAACGCCTACGCAAGCTGAGTATCAAATTATCAATCTGATCTTGGGGAATATTACACCACTCATCAAGCAATGCCCTCCGAAGTTCCGGTAGACAGGTGGGAGGGGGTTCACGGGCTGCAATTCGTCGGCCAAGCATATCCCACACATGCTCTATTGGATTCAAGTTCGGTGAGTATGCTGGCCAATCAATACGGGTGATATCCTCCGATTGAAGGCATTCGTCTACAATGTTTGCACGGTGAGGACGGGCGTTGTCATCCATAAACAGACATTCAGCACCCATGGCGCCCCGAAACAAACGTACATGTTGTTCCAGAATGACATCCCGATAGATGTGGCCTGTCATCGTTACACTCTGAACATGCATGTCAGTTCTGGAACCAAGAATAATTCCTCCCCAAACGAGCCATCCTGCACCACCGTAACTGTGTCGTTTAATGGTGTTCTCTTGGTGGTAACGGGTACCTGGCGCTCTCCATATGAAAGTCCGGCGAGAATCAGACTGCAAACTAAACCTGGACTCGTCGGAAAACATCACACAAGACCACTGTTGCGGTGTCCACAATGCATGCTCTCTACTCCAGATTAATCGCAGGCGACAGTGAGTTGCGGTAAGGGGAACACATCTGACAGGCCTACGAGCATATAGACCAATGTGCCCTAAGCGTCTGTACACGGTCTGCCTTGAAACTGTCGTACCGGTGTAGCTGAACAGAGCTGACGAGACAGGTCTGATGCTGTGCTCCGTCTGTTTCTTTTGGCAGTAACTGCCGAATACCGGTCCTCATTCGGCGCGACCTGTGCTGTAACATTGACTCACATTACCATCATCTTGGAATCGTTGCCAAAGCCTGGAGATGACACTCTGGGCGATTCCAAGTTTCTCGGATACTTCCAGCTGGGTACGTCCACATTCCAGACGTCCGATAATTCTACTACGTAAAAAATCATCCAAATGCTTCCTTTGTGCAATAACTATGCGGTTATTGCACTGAAAGGCTTTTAAAGCGCTTGTGAACAATTTTACTTCTTTGCCACCATTCCTTATTTCCCCCTCTCTTACACTCTCGTCATTGTGACGTACTATCTGCGCCATCTGGTGGTTTCCTGTAATTTGTATATTCTTCTTCAAGATGTGTGTGATAATTCTACAGGTGAAATTTTTATTTTAAAGTTCAATTTCTGTGTGATTCTGAATTATCCTTAATTTATGGGCATGAGTGTAATTAAAGTGACCCTTCTTCTTTAATCTGTTATGTTTTTAAATTGTTGGTTCCTTCTCGGTTTTAACATTTACTTTAGGAAAAAAGTAATTATTGAAGTTTATAAGCTTGATTCAGCATTTGTGTAAAACAAGTAATCTGGTAAACAAGTAGAAACTGATCTAAAATATGTCATGTGCTTAAATCATTTGAGATTTTCTAGTATAATTTAAATTATATGAGAGGAAACATAATCATTTAAAATTTAAATGTCTTTTTTAATTAATCTCCTTAACATATGTCAATCCTTACGGTTATAGATACATAGTGATGAAATTGAAGATGAAACATTTTACATAAAATGTATACACCTTCATCCTAAATTTGGTCAACTTTTATTTATTCATTGAAAAAAATAGTTTGTTTAAAATATATCTAAATTTAAACAATGGGAAATAAATACTTAAGATTTAAATCAAATCGCTCCACAAGCATGTGAATTAATATGTTCATTTTTACATGCGAGTTAGATGAATGCCCCCTTAAATCCCCCCTTAAGGATATTAACATAATGCTTACTGGCCTTAACGTCTTTCACATTACAACTTTTCTACGGATTGTATAGGAACTATTGTTGGATCTTCAGTGCGGAATTGATTCAAAAGTAACGTGAAAAGAAAGAAAGAAAACTTTTGGAAAATTTCACGCCGGGGAAGAACCTACAAAGGTGTGAATGAGAAGAAAAGCAATTAATCAACGACGAAACCGTCCTGACAATGGCGAAACAATTGTTAAGATACGCACTGTCAGCCATTACAAGTGCAAAAAGAAATTACTAAGCTTGGAAAGTCCCGTATTTTAGCCTCTGAGTCGGCTAAAACTTAAAGGCCGGTGAAAATTGAAAATAACAAAGATAGAAAATAATCTTAAACTACACACTTGGTGTTTTGAAATATATTTCTATTTTTAACTCTAATTCATTTTAATATTTGATACATAATTTATTCAAATAAGTCACAGCTGAGAGAGAACCCTCCAGTATTCCTCATTCAAATAGCTATTCATTGCTCGTAATGTCGCAATATCCTAGCAAAAAAGAAAAGTTTTGAGCTCCTTAGAGTGTTGCACAGTTCAGTTAAGTGATTATTGCTTTTCTAACAGAAATTAAGATGAAGTTTAGAAAAATTGTTTCGTTTTCTAAGTGTAATTTAGAAGTTAATTTCTTAGCTTAGTTATAAGATTACTTTTCTGTGAAAAAACTCATTGCAATTTATTGTTGAAAATATGTTCTTATTTTTTTATTAGAGTAGCATTTAACAAGATTGTCGAGTAAATATGTTTAAAGGAACATTTGTAATTGTAATTACATAGTATGAGTGAAATCTAAGGGTTAAAATGATGTGTAATAAAATATAGCTAAGACAAACATTATTTTAAATTATTTTAATTATTCATTTTACGATCGCTTGAACTTTTTTTCTCTGATCTGATTTTGAAGCAGTTCTTATATATTAAGTAAGAATGGACAGTTAAAAAAATATAGATTTTTGTATTAATTACGCCAAGCATAGAAAAAGAAAATTACAAAAAAAAAAAAAAATTACAAATAATTGTGACGCTTATTCGGTAAAAGGGGAGCTATACTAAATGCTGTGCAGTTCGGTCTGGTTTAAAATCCAGGGGAAGGTATGGATGCTTGTAAATGTATAGCGCCTTTGTGGTATGGCTGTCGGAAATGCGTTTTAAATAGCCGTCAAGCCGCAAGTCCTCTCGTGAGGTTGGAGGAAGGAGAAGAGAGGGGGAGACCTCTGGCCACGTTCAGGATTTTCTCTCAAAAAATTGGAGGGGGAGGTTCCGAGCCAAATCATGCTATCATCTGTATGGTGCTCAAAGCTACGGCTAACGACAGGCGTACATCTAGCCCTTTGCCACGATGGATTTCGTGGACCTCGATCTGACACCGTCTGACAGGTGACATCAGCAGCAACAACACAATAAAAAATAATTGTACACATTAAAAGAGAGATATATATGGAAATATATTTATTCGTACAGTTTGTTTTGTTTTGTCGATTTGTGCGGTTGTAAGTGATACACATTCATTTGTTTCGGGTACGAGTTGTATCCGAAACAAATGTTTGTTTGTACGAATATTTGACAATTTTTGCTATGTACTTCCTACTTTTAAGGGTCATAGTTGGGGCGTACATTTGCGTAGGGTCCTAGGGCCTACTTTTGCAAAGGGGCCTATGGCCTCAAGAAGTCTGATAACGCCCCTGAATACGGGTCTGATACCTAGCTCCTGGTTTTCACTCACTGCTCTACCTTCTTATTTAAAAATCCAGTGTTTTCAACAGGGGCGTAGCTACCACCGTATTAGCCGTATCAATAATACGGGGCCCCCAAGCTGCAAGGGCCCCAACATGTGTAACTACAGTACCACTAACAGGGCTTTCATTTTTAAAATAGGACCCTGAAGGAATTTTGATACAGGACCCATTCAGAACTAACTACGCAAGTGGTTTTCAAAGTGCTTCAGTCCATGATATATGACTTGAAAATCTCTTGAGCGTCACCAATCACAAAATCTCTGACCTTAACCATTGGATGGTGTAATGGACGTGAAAACACTGTAAATCAGACTTTATTATTCATTTATTTTAAAGATCCAGTTAAGCACCAATATTAGTCATCGGACTTGTGTTTGAAAGAATGAGTCAGATAACTGTATAATCTTGAATGGGAGACAACCCGAAAAAAATCAAACAAATAATACAATAAATTAAGCCAGAAACCACGATAAAATATAAAGCAAAATTAAGATGAGTAGGACTTTGTTATGATCTGTCGCCTTGTAACGAACAATATTTTCTTTGATTCTAACACTAATAATGCTGCTTCATTGCATCCTAAATTTCAAACTATTTCCATAATTTTTATTTAATAGCTTTCAGAAGATAATAAATAAAAATTATATACAGACACAATAATTGTATAATGAAATAATTTTACTGTGTAAAAGTTTGTCTCAAAGGGCAGTAAATAAAACCATTTAAATTCTTCCAGAATGAAAAATATAAACTTTAATCTTCCATAATAAAAGCCGAATGAACAATACGAACACTTAAAATTATCACCCCAACAATTTTTACTTAGTAATACGAGTATAACATACATTATTGTTTCGGTTTTTGACCTTGTCATGGAAAATATCCAGTGATAATTTCCATCCAAAATTATTTAGAGAACAACATATCTTACATAAACATTTTGAATTGTTGTTTAGTTTCTATAGTTCCGTCATCGTGAAATCGTTAAACGAAAGACAGTTCTGTACATTTTTACATTTGTCATCCGAAACAATAAACTGTGCATTTTTATGCAATTCTTGAAGCTGAAAACTGTCTTCGTAATTTTCGGTGAGCTGTCAAGAGGATACAAAAAGTTCTCTTCGATAATTGTTCTCTTAGAAAGGAAGTGGTAAACACAGCAATCTAAAAAAATTCTTAAGCTAATTCGATCTATAAATTTCGTTGTTAGAAATAACAGTAAAACAACGATGAAAATGCCAAGAGGGGTTAAAATACACAAGGCAAAATAAACAGATCAGTAAGCAGAAAAAAAGAATTGTCAATAAAAAACCTACAATATAACGACTTTCTTGAACTCAAACACGTTATTCTCCCACCAAATTTATGATGTTCAAATAGTAACGAAATATTAAGTAGCGTGAAAACCTATTTGTCAAGAAGTTTATCGCCTTTGGAGCTTAAAAACCTTGTTGAGCTCTAAGAAGCCTTGTTTTGAAACGTTGTGTTGAATATTTATTCGAATTTCCATAACGTATTCCAAAATATTTTTTTAAAAAAAAGAAAGCAACTAAACTGCTACTTATGATTTCAATGACATAGATAGCAATTTTTTTGTTTTTGTTTTCGAACGTTTCACGTAAATTTTAAATATATACGATTATAAATCCTAACAATGATTATATATTTTTAATGGTAAAGAACAAAAATTTTTTTTTTCTCTGGTAAAAGACTAAAAAATAAAGACAAAATATTTTAAATGTTCTCTGGTTATATTTATATGAGGGAATTTCATTAATAATTGAATACTCATTATACATTTTTTCTGGGAGTAATTACTGAAAAATAAATTACTCTTCCATTAATCAGTATCGGAACATATCGATAAATTAATGAATGATGAATTTTTGCTATTTTTATTTAATTGAAATTAGGATTTGTCTTTGTTGCTCGCAGAAATGTAACCATTATTTCTCTCGATTTATTATTTAGTTTTGATTTTTAAAACTTGATCTGTAACAACCTACTAGAGGTTGTCAAGTGTTTGGGGGTTTGAGCAAAGATCAGCCATAACACGTTTTAAACTCAAATTTATTTATCCCTTTTTCTTAATCAACCCAACTAAAGGTAGGAAATGCACTTAGTAAATAATTGGAAGAGCAATTGTGTGTGTGTGTGTGTGCACGGCATAAGGCTACTAACATCTAAGTATAATTTACTCCACTTACTTTTAGAGCACTCTTGACTTCTACGCTAAAATTCACTGTAAAATATTTTTCTTACTTATACAACTTCCACCGTAAATCTAGTACAAAATTTTAATCACTAAAAATCTCCAATTATCAACTATCGATCATCCAGCGACTATCCGTCGACTAACTTCACGTACCTAAATGCCAACGCTTAAATAGAAAAGCTCATTTGAATGAATCATGTCTTCTACTTCAAGGGAATGTTTTCAACATAACTTACAGTTAAAAAAGAATAGTTTACCCCAAGATGATTAGTTTGAAGATTCGCGGATAGACCCGTTACAGATCCTCTGTGTATTTACTATAACAGAATGTCTGTCGAGGCTCAATGTCCTCCCATTGGTGTGGTACGCTAGACAGGAGAAGGTGTCATTCTTTTTATCATTATTTTGTCTTCATTATTTTCTTAACCCATACTTTTTTTAAGGAAAACCCTGCATTATACAATCAAAAATGTCTAAATAATATCGTGCATTATGATTCTGGGTTCATGATAAATGTAATTCCAAGAGAAATTATTATTTGTAATATTTAAATATATTTGCTGTATAATTTTTTTAAACTTAATAGGCTCATGTGACTTAAGTTAGGGTTTGCAGCCCCGGGATCCCGAAATCCCGGGATTGAAAAAATGACACTGGATTGCAAACCCTAACTCAAGTAAATTAATTTCTGTTTCAAATCACTATATGCGTAATATTTTAAATTAATTTCAGCCGAAAAATATTAGCAAGCTTTTCTGAGTGACTGTTTCAAAATACTTCACATTTCTCTTATAACCTGAAAATTAATAATTAATTAAATGTTAATAGTTACAAAGTCTTATAGAAATTTCTTTAGCCGTCATGGAGGAGATTAACTAGTTCTCCTTTAACTCAACCTTTGAGAAAAAGAATATATATATTTTGAATAAAAATATAAAAGACGTTAGGTGAAAAATATCTTATCTTTTGAAATTTTATCTTTTTAATTTTTTCTGATTTTTATGAATTTGGATATTTTTATTAAGGTCCGCACCATTCAACTAGTTTAACCCCACTTATTAACCCTAAATCTGAGATTGACCTTGGTTAGTTTAAGAACTTTTAATTTCATTTTAAAAACTTTGTTATTCTAATTTTTATGTTCGCCATTGAGATTTTGATTTTGGCTTTTGTATTTTAAGATTCTTTTGATTTAATACTTTTTTTTTGTTTTTTTTAAGAATTTGTATTTTATTTTTATTTACTTTAATATATGCATATATATGCTTTGTTATTTGATTTCTTTTAAAAATTATTTTATCAATAAATGTTGAGTAAAATAAATCTACGAAAAAAAAAGGTATTACACGAGCTATGAATTGGAGAGATCTGCTCTCAAATATATAAGCTGAAGTATTTTGAGCTATTTCTCAATCAACTATATAAAAAAAAACTTTAATAAATTATAAAAAGTTTTTGCAATATTTTATGAAAGAGTATTTTTATAAATCCTAAATAATTTCGATTGTGTCTTGCAAGTTTGTAGTAAATATAAGAAATGCTGTTTAAGGGGATTTTCAAACACTCCTTGCAAAAACAACTGTGTTTAAAAGCAGAAAGCTTAAGCTAATGAATTGATACATGTTTCTTTTGTCGATTCATTTAAATTGCTGTTTTAAACTAAAATTTACTTCCTTTCGGAAAAACCCACTCATGTATTAAAGATAACGTTCAATAACAAAACAAAAGTACTGCCATAAAAGGCAAAGGGAAAAAAATCGTTCCGAATCTAACCTAAAAGAATGAAGCCCATAACCTTAATGGATTGTAACTACTGAACTTACTTCTACTTGCTGAATCAATGGATTCTTTTACAATCGGTGATGTTGGAATAGATTTATTACTTGAAATTCAAGCAGAGTAATTTCAGTTGTTTGGAGTTTTTAAGGGGAACCACCATAAAGCTCTCGACAGGGGGTTGGAAAATATCTGCTTTTATTCTATGGAAAAGGAAACTGAAACCACAGTCGAAATTGTCATGGTCAACACAGGTCTTTTTTTTTCTTATGATTCTAGCAGTTTAATTTGTTCAGCGCTCTGTGATGGTTTTTAGATTAAATTTCAGATCAAATTTCTGCTTGATAATAATAGTGTTCTATGACATTAACTCTTTATCTATCGCATTATGATTTCCTGCAAATTTTTCTCATGCAATATTTTTTTTTGAATCACTGCATTGAAAATGAAGTTATATACATAAATAAAATACTCAATTTTGGGAAATTCAGTTCGTTAGAGCTAATTAATAAAATTGATACTTTAAAGTACTGTCTAGTCCACAATGGACTCTAATATTCTCATAATATGAAAAGACCGAATGACTTTTTTAACGCAGTTTTAACTCTTAAAGATTCTAAATAACCAGAGATCACTAATACCTTATAGCACAAAATATTATTTTTGAGGATTATTAAATTTTTAAAATTTCTTTACTTTTTTTTACACATAAACTTAATTTGATGATATTCAAAAAAACAGTTGTTTTTCAATGATACACAGAAATTCGTAAAACGTGCATTTTGGGTGAGGTTTCGATTGAATGTTTTTTAAAGTACTGCATCCTGGGGTAAGAAATGCTGTATTTTCTTAACATGAACCTTGAGTTCAGTCTCTTGATCGTCATCTTAAGAATCTAACGAAAATTCCAGCAGAATTTGCTGGGATTTCTTCACCTGAAAAATCATCTGTTAGTACATCATTGATTTCGGATAGTAGGTTCTGTAATAAATCCAAAGCCTCTTGAAGAAAGAGTTTCTTTTTTCAAGACATTCTAAGAAAAAGAAATAATAATAATAATAATAATAGTAATAATAGCATCTCGAAAATCTCTTATATATTATTGTGTTAAATCTCAGTTACACATAAAGAAATTAAAATGTTTTAAATTTTTGAAATAAGAAAAGAGATTTCATTTAATTGTGTGGCAAAAAAAAAAAAAAAAAAACTCAGAATTAAAGTGCAAAATCTTTTCAAAATGTTAAAATAAAACAATAAAAAAGCAACATAATTAAGTTAGGCTAAAATAAATGCAAAAAAAAAGCATAAATATATTGCACTATAGTGATGACTTTACACCACAACAAAAAACAACAATAAGCCACACGGAAAATAAAAAGAAAAAACTAAGTTCTTGCTCCAACACCTAGTGTGCTGTAGAGTACCACAACGTTATTCAAAAGTAAAATTAATTGTATGCACTGTTCTCTTAAAATGAAGAGTCAAATCGTTTTCTAAGGTCTTCCTTAACATATAAATAAAATAAGACGTTTACCTTTTGACATATTAACTACTTTTTCGGAATAAAAATAACTATCTTCGTAACCCGATCAAAATGTCAGCTGAAAACGCAACTTCTGCTATAAAAACTATTCGCCTTTCCCGCTAAAATACTCATCATACAACCCGAGCTGCCATATATCTTAAAAGAATGGATTTAAAAGAATATTCCTACTAAGTATCGTCAGAATATTCGTAAAAATGGTTATTCTATGTAACTTTAAAGTTAGTGGTACTTATAAGTATAGTCGGGGTAGATAAATGGTTAAATGCATTTCTATATTTATTAAGAGATTTAAAAAAAAGAAAAAAAAATCGCTTTAATATTTAAACTAATCTTTTTTCGGATTCCACTTGATTCGTATCTGTACTCTTTAAAAGCCTATGGAATATAAAATGTCAAAATCTCTTTTATTTTAGTTCTGTTTTCAAAAGATTAAGAATAATTTTTTTAAATATATGTAAATAACATTATGTAAAACGTTCTAAAATATTCATAACATTTTGATCGATGAGAGTTATCCACGGATTGTCTTTTATGTTTTTTAAATTGTTCCTTGTGATTTGAAATTTAAAATTATGTTGCCATAAAATTTCTACTTATATTTAAAGATAAGTAAAGAATTGTGTGTGAACACTTGAGTTTTTGAGTTGCATGAATGAGAAAAAAAATAATAAAATTTTTCCTGGAGGAGGGGGGGGGGGGCAACACGAGTTTTTTTTTAAATTGGGAAATTTTATAAATGAACTACAAAAATAAACAAAATCCCATGCGCTTTTCTTTTTATTTACAATGAATATATGCCATTTAAAAAATAAGAGTTTCAATATAAAGATTTGAATCACAAGAATCATTTTCGTAACAAAAAAACCTTTTCGAGCTAAATGAATGTATTAAGAAGTAAGGACGATTGTGAAAAGTACCATGTCCTTTGAAAAAAAATCTAGCATAATACGATTAAAAACTTTTCCGATTTAAATTATATCGATTTCTGAAAGATAATATACCGATAGTATGGTAGATAACCGCTTGTAGTATTTTTTCAAATTAATGTTTTTTTTTTGTAAAACTTTTTTATAAATAATATTATTTGTGGAGTTTTTTCTTTATATTTCTCGTTGTGTTATACACATTTAGCCACTTGAAACTCAAACACAGATACTTCAGACCATGAGCTTAGAGCCCAGCTTACTCGCATGCCTCGTAAAAAAATTAAATATGACTAGTTAACAAAATTCTATTTTTCTTCTCTATATAAATATAAAAATGTGTGGTAATATATATATATATATATATATAAATTCACAAAAAACTATTTTCTAATTCTTCTATAATAGAACAGTGCATGCCATAATGTAAAAATTTATAGCAACAATTAAAAGAAAGTATTTTTTTTCTATGATACTGGGGAAGCTTAATACATTAAAGAAGTTAAAAATAAATTGAGAGACAAATATTCCGGAATGGGTATCTAACTTAAAAAATTAGGATACTCCAATTAGGTTACAGATCAACAAGTTCTTTGTATCCATATCGTGCTTTGCCTATAAAAATCATCTAACATCACAAGCTTGTAGTAATTATAACTTATTATAAAGGCAATTTTACCTGGGTCACCTTGATGTTATAACTACAACATTTTTATTATTTAATTTGAATCTCTACCAAAATTGTTCAGGGGGAAATGGGATCCTATATACATTTCAAATTATTAATTGAAAAAAAAAATTGCATCTAATTTTTGTAAAGGATTTGAATTATTTTAAACTCATATTTTTAAGCAATTGAGGTCATCAATATTTAATTTCAACAGTTAAAACTAAATAAAATAAAAGTTATTTTTAAAAAAAATCCTTAACATTATTTTTACAGGAACAAAAATTACTGAGAGACAGACTTTTTTATAAATGAGTAAAGTAATTTGTTTTCTAGGTTTATTTTTTCTAACAACGGATATAGAAATAAAATTCTTTTTCGAAATTTTAAGATAAGTTTCTGTGAGAACTGGGTAAACTAGATAAGAAAAATCTTCTATAATTATCTCTGCTTTTAAACTGCTTTATGTAAATGTTGTTTATCATTGGTTTGTTGAAACATAATTGTGTCCAGTAAATATAAACATTTTTAACAACTCATAATTTGTTTTCATTTGGGATATGTTTTACGAATTTAATGGGTAAAATTTCTTTAATGTTGGGGGGAAACAATTGGGGGGGGAAGCAATTAAATTGAGTTATAATTATGAAAATAGTTTCCTTTCTCTCTTAAAATATTCCTCTCTCTATATATTTATTTTTGTAACTTAACTCAGTGGCGCAACGGCCCACAAGTGCCAACTCAGTATACGAGACCTTGGGCCCTGAGCAAATGCTCTGGTCACGTAGTCAGCCTGACGCGAAACTTGTAAGCCTTGTAAGCTTGGTACTCCTTTATCGACCCACTGAAGGGATGAATGGCTGAGTCAACCTAGCCCACACACAGCGTTTGAACCTCGGATCTGTGGTGAGGAAGCGCGATGCACTAACCACTCTACCCCCCACTGGGCTTTATTTCATATCCATAATAAATATATTTTTATGACATTTAGAACACACCTAACAAGGCAGGCTGGATACATTTTTCATCTCAGACACTGCAATATTTTTCATTCAATTCTTGTTTTTCGTTAATTTCAATAAATTAGCTTTTGCAATGTGTATATATATATACATCAGTATATATATCTAATGTACATCGATAGTTATTGCTACATAAGTTTTTTTGCATTGCAAATATTTGCATTTTGTCTTTTGCATTAAATTCAGAATTCAATTTTTTAAAAATGATATAAAAGACTTTGCATTTTGTGCAACGTAACATTTTCTATAAGCATACACACTTGAAAAACATAATTTTAAAATGTATCCACAATTTTGGCCACCACTGTAAATATATATACACACACAAAATAGTTATAAACCTAAGATAACTAGTCAATATATAATATAGTGAAAGTATATATATATATATGGCATTTTTATATTTGAAAGTAAAATATATAAGGGAATTTCAAGTCTTCTGTTAGATAGCTAAGTGCCTTGATTCTATTTTAATATTTATAATTTTTTTGTAAACCTTTTATTTATGTATATATAGGTTTTCAGTTGTACAATAAATATCTTAATGAATCGAGTAACAATGAAGGTCCTGAACTTATCAAAAGTAAAATTTTTGCTTCATTTCAAGTTGCTCGTTTCAAGACAAGTTTATCATTTGCAAAATTCTATAAAAATTAACAGTTTATTTATTTTGCTTATATTCATCACCACACACACAAATTCTTAGCTCTATCTCGCTGAACAGCTGAAACGAGAGATTACAAGAATTTTACACCTTTCAGTTTATGCTGCCATCTATTGGTCAAAAAGAGAACTATAAACTTAATAAAAATGAAGAGACGTGCTTTGAAGATAGCATTCACTCAACGTTAATCCTTATTTTTGTTTATATTCTTATGGACTTATTGAAACTCATTGTTATTTATGTATTTTTATGACTTGTTAAAATTTAAAGAAGAAATGTGATGTACCTGAAAAATTTTACAGTGTTAATATTATTTGCAAAATAGTGAATCTTTATTTTTTTTATGAAAAATAAGCTTCCGAAATTTGAAGGAATCATTATGAAAGTCCTTACGGTAAGACGGTTTAATAAATTGCATGTAAGGTCCATAAAAGCACATTTAGAGGACAATTACCCTAAATATATATTTTGAAGTATTAATCACTAAATCACATGCCAACAAAGATTTGTAATGTAACAAGGGACTTAAAAAAATTCGAAGTATTCGTAATACGTTGATTTTAATATGTTTAAAAAGTTCATACATTCTTTTTTTGTTTATTTTATGAATTTCAGAAGCATTATTTACTGTGGAATAATCAAACTTTTAGATATAGAAATGCATTTCTATTTAAAATGTTAAAATCAAATGCTAATTTTATTTATGTGTATTTTAATTCATGTTATCGTACTCTCCTGTCGTCATGTCGAAATTGCACCGTAGAGTGAAAGTGTTAATAACAAGGACGTCACACACACACAACATATGTCACTTTGTAAGCGGATCTACTAAATATTTGGTTTTTTCACGTCAGCATTTCATTGATTTAAATTTAATGTCTATTAAACAACAGCAACAGTATTTAAAGTAGATTAACGAGACCAGATCTTTTCGTTGAAATTAAGTGGCTTAGAGATTTTATTTTACATGCAAAATCATTCTTTTAATTCATTATTTTAAGACTTAAAGGTTACATTTTACTATTTTGAAAGCAAATTAGTTGATAACGATAGCCTTAAGGATTCAGATTATTAACTAAATTATATTGAGATTCAAGATTTTAACAGGATAATTTGTCAAAACTTAAATCGGAGGGAAATCAATATTGTGAGAATGCTTACAAAACATTTTAAGTTTTATAGGTATTAAAAAACTAAAAATTATCTTTCTAAACAATAAAAGCGATGAGAAACTCATATATGCTTTAAAACTTTTCTTTTTCATTCATACTAAAATTTACCTATTTACTAATCTTAAAGGTAAAGAAAGGATGTAGAAAATATATACCTTAAAATCCGGTGCATAACGCTCCCTTTTAACACAAAAAGTAAGATCAAAATTTACGGGTGTGTTTATACGCCGGGTATAAAAATGAGAGGTTTAAAAATAAAGAAAAGATGAGCACGAAAAAATTAGACTTCTGCTTAAATCGAAATACTGTTGATTAAAAAAAAACGACATTCCTTTTGAACTTAAAGGGTTTTAGTACTAGAATTATACTATTTTTATCTAAAGTTTGGAATACAGTCTCGAATAAATGACTTCAAAACATAAGAGCTTCGCACACGTACATTTCAGGTTTCTTCCTAAAAAAGGAGTGCGCGTGTTATACGGCAAATATACCTAGAAATTAAAAGCTGCAACTTGAAAGTATAGGTGTGCATTATATACACCGGATTTTACGGTACATCATAAAAAGATCATTCTGAGGGAAAATGTGAAATGTAAAATAATACGAATAGTTTTTCAACTTCTACAGTGTCATTGAAGAAATATTTTTCAAGCTGTATTTAACACAAATAATTAGTTTTAACACAGTTATTAGTTTTTCAGGTAATACCTTTTCTAAGTAAATTTAAGTGTAGATTTACAAATATCCTTTCATAATTCAAAAATTGTACAGTACAAATATCTTTGAAAGATAAGAAAGTTATGCGTATATATCAGAATGAAAATGGACTTTAATCTTTTTATAAAAAGCAGCATTTTATTATACAGTGAATCGAAACACAGCTGATTTATTCTACTTTAAAAAATTTTTATTGTAGTGATCCTTCCCATTGCATATGATGTTATGTTGAACATAATTCTGGTAAAAATTAAATTTATTGAATACCAACTTCCTGATTTGTGGGATTATTTTTCTGTAAAAGGAAGAATTTATCCAAAAAATTATAATTTTTCTTGAGTTTTATATATAATTATCACTTTAATATATATTTATATATTATTCAATTTTATCATTATTATAATTCTTAATTAATTGTCAAATGTAACAGGCACGAGCAATAACTCGGCAACGGGAACAATTCCGTCTCACAGCAAATAACTTTTTTCACCTTTTGAGATATTTCACGAAAATCAAATGAATAGAGATATTCAAACACATTATCTATCAATTCATTTTCTCTCTTTGTGTTTCAGTTTTTTTGTGATCAAGCACCATAAAGAACAATCTCATATGATTATATCCAAATCAAACAGCATTTTAAAATATGTGAGAATCATTTTAGGAAAGAGCACCACTGATAAGGTGTTGGTAAGGCAGGATTACTGATGTGAAGGCTGCATTAGGACGACATTGTGAAGCTTGTTATTTGGAGTTTTGATAGATCACTGTAGGTATGAGAGAGCGTATAAGCAAATTTGGAAATCAGGCTGGAAGTCTTTTGGAGAGTGTCTGTGTTGGAGCGTCTTGGGGTCCAATAGAATGTCTTGGGGTGTCGTAGTATGTCTGTGGGTTTCCCCTTTTCGTGTCTTTAAAGGTGGAATGTGTTCTGGCTCCAAAAGCGACACGTAAAACAGAATCACTTCCGTTTACACGTAGCCGGGATTATTATTCAGCCATAGGTCCTTGCCACCTCTCGTGCGGTGGACTTTGACCTGGAGAAGGAACTTCAGTGGTCACTTCTCTGTCAGCTGGATAAAGGAGGGTCAAAGGTTAACTTGCATTAGAATTTTGCATCGGATTATCCTGCCTTGGATAGTTTCCCTCGTGAAACTCCGTGGCTATTGGGAAGTCATTAGTTCTCTTTCAGGAAATCGGTCCTTTGGTAGAGATCCCCACAATATATTCATTTTCTCAAGAGCTCATACAATTTATGATAAATATTAATTATGATGCAATATTTAGATATCATGAAAGAATATGTTAGCAGTTTCAGAAGAAAAGGTCAGCATATTAAATTCCAGATTTGCGAGAGTAAATCCATGGTGTCTTACTCTTATCAAATCTTCCTCTCAAGTCTTCCCAGGTCTGGTATATATATAATGATTCGTTAATTAAATTATCAACTCTGAAATTTTAAAATTTGAATTTTATTATTTGTGAAGTTAAACAATTTTAAAAAAGTGAAACTCACACAAGATGTGCTTGTGCGTACTAAGTTATTTTATTTAACTACATTAATTGAGAAGATTTTTAACTTGATATATTAAATAACAATAAGTATCAAATTGAAGTAAAAAGAAAAAAATCCTAGTAGAGAAAAACAGTACTTTATTTTGAGTTGTATCTAAGCAATTTCTAGAAATTACCCTGAGTCCAAAATCGTCGCGTTTAAGTTAAATCCATGTAAAAGACAGATTAGTAGCTGGTGAGATAATCTTCTTTAGTAAGAAGAAGTAGTGCATCAATACCCTTTATGACGGCTTCCGCCATTAAGTAATGAGAAGAATTGAGAGAAATTCACTTCAGTACGCTCCATATTTGTATAAAAAAAAAAGTTTAAAGATCGATGTTGTTTCTGGATTTTGTAGAATCCAAAGAACTGTATAAAATTATGTCTACAAAATCAAGTGATTTTAGTAAGACTTAATAACACATCTCAAATTAGAAATATAAATTGGAGTTAGCTATTTCTGAGAACTTCATACATTTTTTAATTTATTTCTGAGCTCATTTCATCTAAACAATTCAAAAGTATACAATAAATACATTCTCTTTGCATAAAAATTTTGCTTCGTTGCACATTGAAGATGCTGTTGTGGTGAAAATGCATGCCTATAAACCAGTAACACAAACAAGGGGGGGGGGCATGGGTCCGGTATAGCCCTTATAGCCCTCGAATGGGTCCCTTATAGCCCTCGAATTTTTTCCCTATTTTTTATAATCCTACGTATATTGCACGTACAATTTAATTAAGTATTTGTTTTTATTGTTAATTTTATTAATTAATGCTAATTACTTATTCAATAATTTATTTTTTACTGTTTTCTGCTCCCCACAATCGACCAAATCAAAAGAATATATCTGGCGGTGTATTGTGGTATGATACGAGAATGGTGGACTTTCGAGACACCCCCCCCCCTTCCTAGAAAAATTCCTGTGTACGCCACTGCTATAAACCAATGCACTTATTTTAAAAATTGCAAATTTATGTGTCACGCTTTGGAACTCTGAAATTTCAATAACACAAAAACATTAATATTTATTTTTATTTAAAAGATTTCACTTATTTTTGAGAATAATAATATAAATTAAGAACATTTATATCCTATGAAAATTTAAATTAATTGCGTACTAGATTCCAGTGTAATGGAGAATTAACTAAAAATAAATAATTGCTTTTTTAACATTGCATCTCTTAACTCATCCATGTCCAATTGGTATTATACAATAATAACCTATCATTAAAGTTGAAAATAAAATTTTGTGAAATTTGTTTTTATTTCATTATTTAAGTGTAACTTTATTATATATTCTCAAAAGAATAAAATAGTATCAAGATTATAAGATATATATTCCATATTACAACTAATCTCTAGAAATAATATGCTATATCAAAAGTAATTGCAATGAAGTAAAAACGGAGCTTCAGAAATTAATTTATTGGGTATAAAAATAACAATACTCAGAGATTATTTGCGTGCTGTAGGAAAAATAATTCCCATGTCACAGAAACGGTCATAATAAATTGCTTAAAGGCATTCCTTAAGCGGTATGTAGCTTCCATCGCAAATATTCTCTGTTAGTTGATCTGTGGACTCATCACTTTTTATTCTCTGGGTCATTTTATTCACACAGTTTACTTTGCTGAAAGGAAGCGTAGTTAGTAAAGACTTTGCTTTAGTTAAATAAGATTAACTATTTATTACTTTTTCTGTATGTCGCTATATATATATATATATATATATATATATGCAGCATTATACATTATATATTGAAACACATATAATTTGTTATAAATTTTTGCATTTTATGAAGGGAAAAATTTTTAACAAGGTTTAAGCTTTCATTTTTTCTGATTTTCGATATTCAGTAGATCCTATTTTTATGCGGTTTTATGTTTGTGCAATTTGTTTTATGCAATTTTATTATTGTGTGACATTTTTATGGCATCTTTTTTTGTGCGGTATATGAATTTCAACGGCTCTAGTGCCACTGTAATGTTTTCTATCGATGTACAAATATTCACTTCAAGACGCTCTTTCTTTTTGTTATAAACAGTCTCTCGACAATGCACATTGAATTGCTTTCTCTCAATGCGCCGGCAGTACGCGCTTGATTGAAGACAACAATTTCATTGACAGTAGCATTATCAATAATTTGATAGATTATGATAGAATCAACAATTTGATTGATAGAATAAAAAGTTATATGGAGATGTATAGTTGCAGAAAATAAATTTTAAACCTATTCAGTATTTGTATTCTTGAATTTAAAAGCCAATTCAGCTAAAAGAAATATTTGAATGACTTGGTTGCGTATGGGGGAAATTGTACAGTCGACTTTCAAAAATAAGAATATTCAAGATAAGAACAACTTGTTCCTTTTTTTTTTATGTGTGTGACATTTATTATTTTTTTAATGTTCTAAAGTTTTAAAATGTAACAAACAATTTCCTGAATATATTTTCACAAATTAAGTAATTTTTTTTTTTTTTTTACAAAATATGACAAAAATGAAAAATTTGTGCATGTATTACTCTATTAAATACTTAAAACCCTAGTATAAAGATTTTTATAAGCAAAGCACAAGATAGTGAGTCATATATTTATCTACAAGATTACTGAAGCCAAAGGTCGGCGTTTTAACGTGTTTACAATTTATTTTTCTAAAATATATTTAAAATTTTCACTACTAGAGAGCAGCACAATTCACTTTTTGCTTAAGCAAACCCCTAACAATTCTCTTGAAATTTCAACCTTTTTTTAGTGATACAGCGGATGCTGACTTAAAACAGCACAGAAAAAAAAAAGGGGGAAAGAATAAGATTGTAAAAAAATTAGATTTTAAGTGAATGCTTTGAGCAGTAATTTTTAATCACAAACTTCACTTCATATTCTATTAATAAGAGTTAATATAACCTTGTTGCTAATGCTTGTGCTGCCATCTTTCCTTTTAAAATGTAAGTTTTATTTTAAAGTGATTCAGATACGCATTTTAAGTGACACATTTGAAAGAAAAAAAGGAAGAAAATTTTATTGTTTTATGAGTGTGGTGTTTTTATTTCAATACGAAATAAAATAAAACAAATCAAACTCCATAAGTAACACCTCCCGGATGAAATCCATATTTACGAAATCACAGACTTGAAAATAAAATATCATAGGTAACTTTTCTAAATACTAGTTGGTATATGAACACACAGATAAAAACATTGCATAAATTTACAAAAAAGATTCAGACATTTTACACCAATTTTTTAGGAATATCTGCTTGCTTTGCTATTATTTTTATTCCTTTTAATTGCGTTTCATGCGTGGGATTTGTTTTGCAGTTATTGATAGGTAATTAAATTTCTTCTGAAATATTCCATGTTTATCACGCGCAATTTTGGGTAGCTTAATTGTATAGCATAAATAGCATAAACATATATTGTAACATATATTTTGAAACATAAACATATCAAAACTTCTCAAATAAAAACAATTATTGTAGTAAGTCATATTACAATATAATGTAAAAATGACAGATACAGCTTAGATAAGTACACAGATTCTTAATATATTATGAGAACTCCCCCCCCTTAGAGCTGAAGGTTAGCTGCAGCAACCATGATAATTAAAAATATTGATCAAATAAGTATTGTAGTTGTTGTGATGATGACGTGATTAGGTTTTCGTCAAATGATATTACTGACCCTGAAAAAATCACTTTGAGATTCCAACTGTTGAGCATTTATTTATTGAGGATTTTTCAGAAAGTAAAACGAAAGTATTTTAGGTTTTAACACTTCGCGCGTGCACACACACACACGCATTTTTTTAATACAGCTGAAATTAACTTTGATTCATTCGATTGTGATAAAAAAGCAAAAAGTTGAACTATTTTATAAATATATGTAAATTTCTGTTATGCATATGGCCTGGTCTACCATCACACACCCTAATTTAGTCGAAGGACGATAGTCAGTCAAGTTTATTTGTATCTAGGTTTGCGATATTGTCACAGACATTTATTTGTTATAGATTTCCATTTGTACGGCTATTTGACATGTTGACAAACTGTCAAATAGCCGTACAAACGTATTGTCTTCTTAAAAATGTCATTTCAAGGCTTTTGCATTTGCCCCAAGACCTGAAGAAGTCTTAAGACGTTACTGTTAATTACGCAGCATGTTATTTCGATTCCGGCTGTTGCACTGGTTACAAGTTTCCTATATGATTATACACTAAGAAAAGATGAACAAAGCAATATAAGAAACTGGGACAATTAGACAGACAAATAATATTTTGGTTCCGGAAAGGTGAATGGTCTAATCTCTAATCGACGTATTTAGCATCATATTGATTGTAGTGATGTTAAAGGTACATGTTGTAAACCGGGTAAATACAATGAGGCACATCCCAGTGTCACTCAGGTTCAGGTAGGACCACACGGATCGGACCGAGAGAAAATCGACGCGTTGTAAGTAGCAACAGTAATTGTTACAGGTATCCAATGGCAATGATATGATCACGGACAAGTGGTAGGTGTTGTCGATTTGCGCATTCGAGCCTGATGCCACTAAAGACCCACCATGTAGAGGGGCTGATGAACGTTAAATCTGTCATGGCTCAAAGTCTCTCTATGGGCGTGGTGTAGAAACTGGGAGAGTGGGTGCTGGCTCAAGTTTCCTCCTTGTCACTCGACCACGATTCAGAATTATTTGGTCCATCACCAATAAGCCTCGTGTTGTTTTAAGAGTGACGCTAACTCCGTGGGTGGAGGTAATGTGGTTCAAGGTTCATTCGGAAACGCACATATCCAGAAGACCTAGTGTCATGGGGCGTGGGGCGTATTTGAGAATAATGTTAAATAACCTTATGTGTTCTTTATAGGTTCTTTGACAGTTCACCTTTAATTGCAAACAGATACTGCAGTCTCTCGTTGTAGTCCCATTCCTGAACTAGTTCCAATTACTTTTCTAACAAGACAATGTTCGATCACATATTGCGGCTACCTTTAGAATTTTTCTGTAATATGTTGATATTTTCAGCAGACTTATTTTAGATCAAGAATATATCATTCCACACTCGTAACTACAAGAACTATATATCTGTGGTAAATGGTTGTCAGCAAGTGATAATACACAATGCTTAGACGACAACAGTAGACACCATTTGAGCAAGTTAAGGAGCTTGAGCTGAGACCAATGATTGGCCTTTGAAAAGAGTTTTCCTAATTGTGCAATAGCAACTTGTATGGGCAGAAATACTATGACAGTGATGCGAGGCTGAAGGTATTGGGGGTCAAGAGAACCTGACGAATCGGAAATCTGGTAGTACACAAAGGTTTGTGCCACCGCAAGATGATAGACCCTCATCCGTATAGCAGTAACGGGCTGAACAAGTTCATCTCAATAATTAGCACAAAAACATTAGAGTGCTACTTTAGGCGCGTCATCATCCGCTGGAAAAATTCGTTGTCTTCTGCTCCAGCATGGATTCCGGTATTAGAGTTAATTTGTATAGTATTCTCTCACAAAAGCATTGGCTTCAATGGGCTTGTTGACATAGATACTGGTTTGGATGATTGATTATTAGCATTGCTCTTCAAAGCAACACGAGGGTGTTACCAATGGAGATTGTAATTTTGAACCACTCTCAAATGACGAGGACCACACCTGAGCTGAAAAAAAGTTCACTATTCAAACTTCCATACCATGACAATGGGAGGACTTTGAGCCTCGACATATTTAAATGGACATCAGCTCCTCTATATAGCGGATCCTCATTGGCACCAGGACTCGAACTCAAGGTTCGATAGGAACAACGCAACCATGATCACTCTGGTACTTTGACCACCCATAGACAATGACTTGCTGAATGGTAAAAATAATCTTTTCTGATAATTGTGTGTGTATGTGTGCAGCTTTAATTTTTTTAGGCGACAGTCTCAAAAGGTAAAATTTCTTAGAATATCGTTAGTGAAACGAAAAAAAAAAAAAAAAATTGCGATGCTTGATTGTTTGTTTATTAATGTCGCACTCACACACAGGCTCTCATAAAGTGCTTGAATAGTATTTACAGTTAGTGTTAGTATATTTTTCTATTGATTAATGCCTTTTTTAGATACATTTCCCCCTTTTTTTATTTCAGTAATCAAAGCATGAAAAATGTAAAGTGAAAACTATTTTCTAGATAAACTGCTAAATATTTAGAATTATGTGCAAGAATTATGCATCTAATAAAAAAGAATTTATACTTCATTATTAAATTTCTTAGAGCACCATCTTAAGTTTCAGTAGAGCTAGTATTCATTTTTATCATAAAGTAATTCTCATTCTAAGAAGCTTTAGTTTCAATCTTCTGGGTGTCGCAACGTCATGTTTTTCTCACTTTCAGACTGTCTCACTAAATAGTTTGTTAAACTGTTGCAATCGCCTTTCTTGAAATCCAATGTCATCCATGTTAATATTTCTACTATAAACACAAAAAAAAAAAAACGGAAAATCATAGTAATGAACTCTAGTCGTATTATATATCCTATTAACTTCAGAAGAAAAATTAATTAGAATATATTTCTTCTAAGCTGATTACTGCGTTGAACATCAAAGCACCCTGAATCGAAAGCTAACATAAATATAACTAAATGCTTATCAGATTATTAAGGTAAATTCAGAAGCATTGAGCAGTTAGAAGTACTTAGAAATAATTTTTTCCTTATAAATATATAATGAAATAAGAAGCACTCTCGAACCTCCACAAATCTTTTTTTTTTTTAAAACATTTATAAACCCCGTGCACCACCGAACGTATAACACGGGGGTAAACAACACAGACAGAAGAAAGGATTACAACACAAACATCCATGCCTTCTCCGGGATTCGAACCCAGTCCCTGCGGCACCGCAGTCAGCTTCACTGACCACTATACCGGATGGGCGGCTCCACAAATCTTTGATTGATAAATTATTAGCATCACATTAAAGCCAATAATGGTGCTATTGGCAATGGACCTCTTAATTTTGAACCTCAATCTAAAAACAAGGTTTTAAACTGAGTTACTACTTTACTCTTATACCAATCCGAAGGAAAAAGTTTGTATCCCGACAGTCACACATGCATTAACCCAGCTACATGACGAATTTGGGAAGACCAGACCAGCCCCTGTAACTTGAAGCGAAGTGTCGTGCGTGTGTGAGCCTTTCTATTACTACAATAATAATATACATAGTTGAAAACACATCCTACTTCAAAATTAAACATTTTGCATCTTAACAACATAGTTTAATCAGGCATAGCGTCCTTTTCGTAATTCTTATCATGAGTAATTCTTATTTATTTTGCAATGATATCTGCCAAAGAGTGGAGAAATAAATTATATATATATATATATATATAGTTTAAAAAAAACTAAAAAACACAACTTTTATATTTAATCGAACTAAGTTGTAACAATCTTTTTTAGACGCAAAATCTGGAAATAATCGTCAAATATGGAAATGGGATCTGAAATTAATCACCAGATGTGGGATGGGATCTGAAAATGGGAAATCGTTAATCCTGATCAGAACAATCGAACAAAATTATTAAATTATTGTATTGTCATCAGTCCTGGACAAGTGAGCAAAATTTCGAATTAATATGACCTTTTAAAATGGTTAAAAATTGAGTTCAAAAATTCCGTTAGATACAAGTGAAGCTTATAAAAGGGTGTTAAAAAACTGTTGCTTGTCTTGAATAAAACAGTAGAATTTGAATAACAAACCAGTATTAAGTTAAAACAACATGAGTTTTCAATAATAAAACAACAGTATTATTATTATTATATCAGGATAAAACGAAGATTTAAAAAATACGAAGTTCCAGCAAGAAAATCTAAATGTCAGCGAACGCTTTCTGATTTCGCTTGAGTTGGAGGAAAATCGGGAAATCACAGGGATTGGGAGCTTTCACTGAATTTTAGGTTGCACTATGATCTAAATACTATACTTCGTATTCAAAATAATCACTCATTTCAATTTAGCTGTGTAGAAACTTTATCCCTAAAAAGTTAAGTAAAAAGTATAGTAAACTATTTCATTCGAATGCCCCTTTAACCCTTTATCTACCGACGGTTCTTATAAGTACCACTCGCTTTAAAATTTCATAGAATAACCATTTTTACGAATACTCTGACGATATTTAGCAGGAATATTCTTTTAAATCCACTCTTCCAAGATATATGGCAGCACGGGCTGTATGATGAGTATCTTAGCGGGGAATTCGAATATAGCTTTATAACAGAAATTGTGTTTTCAGCTGACGCGTTGATCGGATTGCGAAGATTGTCATTTTGTTCCGAAAAAGTAGTTAATGTAAAACGGTAAGTCACTTTTTTTTTGTATGTTAATGAAGACCTTAGAAAACGATTTGACTATTTATTTTAAGTGAACAGTGTATATAATTAGTTTTGCAGTTGGATATCTTTAATTAATTAATTAGCTCTAACGGATTAAATTTCCCAAAGTTGAGTGTTTTGTTTATGTATATCCCTTAATTTTCAATGTAGAGATTTAAAAAAAAATTGCATGAAAAAACTGCGCAGTAAATCATAATGCGGTAGATAAAGGGTTGAAGAAATTTTGGGAGTTTTGTTAGTATTTATTTATTTGAAAAGTAGTTGCTATTACGAATATAATTAATTTAAAAGTTAAATTTTCTCCATTGTCAATAGCCCTTTTGTTGCTTTACACTGTGACGTGATTAAACACTCACATTCCATTACATGGCGGGTTTTGAGTGGCATCAGGACTCGAACCCAAGATTCGACAGAAATGACGCATATTCCCAACTATAACCCCAACTTCTACCAATCATTAAAAACTGAACTCAAATACAAATTATATCGGAAAGGTTTTTAGCACCTCTACTACGGAACTTTTAAGTTGCGCACGTAATTATTTTTAATTAAATTTATTTATGTGTACTGATTTGCTTACAGATTTATAC
Organism: Trichonephila clavata; assembly: GCA_019973975.1. NCBI lineage: Eukaryota > Metazoa > Arthropoda > Arachnida > Araneae > Nephilidae > Trichonephila > Trichonephila clavata. Next base: position 814,838 of record BMAO01008195.1, read on the forward strand.
TGGAAACTGTCAAACAATGAGAACTGCACAACATATAACAGTTCTTGCTAGAAACATTCAATAGTTACTAAAAATTTTTTGGGATTTTTTTTTTTCTAATCAAAAATTAACATTACTTCTGATAAGCAGCGGGGGAAATATTATTCGTAAACTTAACATATTCTTAAAAAATTTATTTTACTCTACAAGATATTTGAAGAATAAATCGTTGGTAGAAAAATAATTTATTATTCTGCCTATTTTTTTTCTAAAACAATTCATAAAACGAGTTTCAATAGGTGTATTCAAGTATAGAAATCCAAATATGTTTCTTTTTTACTCCGATTTTTTCTGGCTCTGTAAACATCTCGTAGCGAATATTCTAATCGATATTCTAGAAGTAAACAGAGAGGAGCTTAACAGAAAGCTCTTAAGCACGTATTTCTAATACCGTTTTGCAAATACATATCACTTATGAATATCTGAAGATTAACCCTTGAGCGCAAGAAACGTATATAATGAGATCAAGTAACTTTAAAATAGTCTTGAAAATAAGCATTTCAAATATAATCCTTTTAATTGGAGAGAGCTTACTAAATATTACAGCCATTTTCGATTCATTTAATGTGGGATTATTTCATTTTTTTTTTGTAAATGTTAGTAATGATGAAGGAATACTTCAAATATTGCACAAATATTCCTGTGAATGCAAATGAATCACTTGAAAACCTTTTACTTAGATTTTTGTTTTAAAGTTTTATCTGTTTTTTACGGCTCAGAGAGAGGAGATAATTTTATCCAGCGAGAAAGATTTTTCTGCAAGCTACAATTATGAAATATTGTACATTATACCATATTTTATACAATAAATGGATGAAAATTTTATTGGATTAAAAGTTTTTGGAGTTAATACTTGTTAATTTTACATACAGTTATTGTTTAGAATTGCTTAAGTGTTTTTGTTCTCAAAGGTCCGTGTGACTACAAACTAATTATAAACTGAACTCAGTGGCGCGACAGCCCAAGAGGGGCAAGGCCAACTGTGCCCATCGCAGTTTTCGCGACCTTGGGCACTGAGGTGCATGAACAGATGTTCCGGTCAGGTGGTCAGTCTGACGTGAAACTCCCAATGTTTAGTTCCCAAGCAAACTTGGTATTCATTTATTGACACACTGAAAGGCGGAGTCAACAAATCCCAGCCTGGGGTTTGAACCATGGACCTGTGGCATGAAAACGCGATACACTACCCCTCAGCCACTGGGCTTATGTATAATATATTGATTCAAAATAGCGTTTAGATGTCATATATACCTTAAAAGAGATGATTAAGGTAGCCTAGAGGACAGGGCCTCAAGATTGTAGCCGGTGTGTCGTGAGTTCAAGCCCTACTTCCACTGAGGACCTGTCGAGGTTCAATGTCTTCCCGTTAAGGAGGTGAGTCATGAGTTCGAGCACAGTACCCCTGAAAAACCCGCCATGTAGGGGAGCGATGCACGTTAAAACTGTCGAGAGCTCAAACGTTCTCCCGTTAGTGTGGTGTGGTAGTTAGAAGAGAGGGTGCCAGCTCTGGTGTCGTCTGCGTCACTTGACCATGGTTCAAAATTACGAGGTCCGTTCTCAAAAGCCCTCGTTTAGCTGAACAGTGCGGCGTTAATATTCATTCAATCGAGGAGGTGAGGTAGTTAGAAGAGAATGGTGGTAGCTCAGGTGTTGTCCTGGTCGCTTGACCGAGGTTCAAAATTACAAGGTCCGTCGCCAATAGCCCTCGTGTTGCTTTATGAGTGAGTGAATGAGTGAATATTAACGTCGCACTGTTCAACTACCACTTGGCTACCGCGGCCCTCCGTGTTGCTTTATAGTGCAACGTTAATATAACTCTCAACTCAGACATTGAAGACCCACCTAGTTTAGGGGCACGCCTAGTATATGATGCACGTTAAATCTTTCGAGGTTCAAGTGAGTGAGTGAATATTAATGTCGCACTGTTCAGCTATACGAGGGCTTTTGACGACGGACCTCGTAATTTTGAACCATGGTCTAGTGACGAGGACGCCACCTGAGCTGGCACCCCTTCTCCTAACTACTACACCACACCAACGGGAGGACGTTTGAGCTCTCGACAGATTTAACGTGCATCGCTTCCCTACACGGTGGGTCTATAGTGAAACTGGGCTTGAATTCATGACTGCCAGACACGATCTGATACCTTGACCACTAGGCTATTGTGGCCACCTGACGAGGCTCAAACCCTGCCATTGGTTCACAGAAGGGAGAGAGGTGTCATCCTCGTTCCTTGACTGTGGCTCAAAACTACCCAGTTTGTCGCCAGTAGTGACAGTCTAGGCGACGTAAATGAACATCCACTCACTATAAGGGGTATTTAGATGACAATAATCCTGTAAAAGTTTGATTGATTGGGTTTCTTAGAAGTTTGATGGCTAATTTCAGCTTACCGTGTAGAGGGACTGATGTACGTTAAATCTGTCGAGCTCAACGTCCTCCCGTTGGTGTGGTGTGCTAGTTTGGAGTGTGTGGGGGTGTCAGTTCGGGTGTTGATCTCATCACTTGACCATGGTTCAAAATTACGTTGCCAAAGCCCTCTTGTAGCTGAACAAGGAGACGTTAATAAACACTCACTCATTTCCCTTGATATATAATTGGCCAGCTTTTTGCACACATGCGTTTTTTAGAGATGTGAGTCATGTGTCTCATTGTTCAGCTGCACGAGGGCTTTGGCAACGGACTTCGTAATTTTGAACCATGGTCACGTGACAAGGACGACACCTGAGTTGGTACCCCTCTTCTAACTACCACACTACACCAACGGGAGGATGTTTGAGCTCTCGACAGATTTAACGTGCATCACTCCCCTACACAGCGGGTCTTCGGCGGCACTAGGTTGGAACTCATGACATGTCTGCCAGGAGTTCGTTACCTTGGATACTAGGCTACCTCGGCCACCAGAGATGTGGAATATTTCTATAGCATTTCTGTAAAGATTACTAGGGAAGAGATTTGAAAAATATTTAGATAAGAAATTTAAAAATGTTTAAAGTAATTATCTACTTAATTTATCTGTAATTTTACCAAAATTCGCGTAACTGTTCATTCGTACATCTAAACAAGTGGTGCCAAACTTAGGAAGCTTCTGAGCTACCCTTCTGTTGGGATAATAGTCTTTGTCGTTTCATATCCCACAAAAATAATAACTGTACCGTTCTGTTATTAAATCCTATTGTGAACTACCAACCAAAAGAACTGTTTCTCCAAATCCCAAATAAAGATATTAACTGTAACTCTAACCAAAAGAACTGCTAACTTTTAAAAAATAATCTTGGTTTTAAATATTTAAATGCAATCAAGCATTATCGTCCCCTAAAATAGGAACAAGAACTGATACTCTTTTAAATATTATTAATGCCACAATCCGTTCTATTTTTGACTATGGAAGTCAACTTTTTTCCTTTTCATGTTATAGCAATAGACAAAAACTAGAACCAATTTACAATGCTGCATTATGTTTAGCCCTAGGTCTCCCAAGAAACACTCCGATAGACGTATTAAGAGCGGAATCTATGAATGACAGTATCAATAATCGACATAATTTCCTTTGTCAAAAATTTATTATTAAACAAATAGCATTAAAAGACTGGTCACCAAATGCAAGGTTATTTTGGGATATAAATAATAATTTTTATAGATATAGAGAAAAAGAAATCAGTATTTTTCAAAAGTCAATCAACCTGCACCAAGAACTATGTATTTCTAAAGTAGATTTTCTTCAGTGGACCCCTTCTCCCCCAATCTATAAAAATCACAAAATAAACATCTATACTCATGAACTGCCTTTTCAAAACAGAGATCTTCCAGATATCATAGTGCAAAATATGTTTAATGATTATATCCTGTCAAACTTTAATAACAGTATTATAATTGCAACAGATGGTTCTAAAAATACTAATCAAACATCAATAGAAATTTTAATCCCCAAGAAAAAAGTTAGACAAAATTACATACTGAAAGAAATGATTTCCATTTTTACAGCGGAAGCAATCGCCATATGGACTGCGTTAAAAAATTGGGTTTCAGAAACAGAAAACTATGTCATCCTGACGGACAGCTTATCAGTTCTAAAAAGTATCCTTAATATTAATAGAAAATCCAGTACGATAATATTAAATTTAAATTCAACTTTACACGAGTGTCTCCAAATAGCTCAATCAATTACATTTATTTGGGTACCAGCTCACAAGGGAATAGAAATTAATGAAGTAGATAAATTAGCTAAAGCCTCTCCAGATCCTTGGAATATTATTCCTTGGATTACTTGGGAAGATCTACATACATTTTTCAAAAATCAACACAAAAGCGAAAACGAAGAAATATGGAAAAAGAGCAAGAGACAAAAATTATAGTTATATTTCTCATCTTAAAAAATGGAATAGACAGGCAGCAAAAAATAGAAATACAGAAGTTTTAATTAATAAGCTTTGCGGGCAAAGAAATTACCATTAAATGATACTTATTTTCTTTTTAAACAAACAGATTCTCCATTGTGTTCAGATTGCCATGTACCAGAAACTAGTGAACATTTTATTTTAACCTGCAACAAATATCAATCGCAACGTAAAATATTGAAAAAATTTTATCTCTAATCATAGTGAATGGTCTTATTCATCAATAATAGCGAATTGGGATTCAATAGAGCATATTCAAAAAGTCGAAGAATTTTTAAAAACAACCAATAGATTCTAAAATACCAAGTAATAGATTCTAAATACTCTAGTTTCACCAACCACAGTTGAAGCATAAGTTAACAAAGCTTACAGTTGTACAATATAATCAAGACCTATCCTTGCATCCTATTCGAAGAAAATAATTCAAATAATCATTTCGGAGCATAAGGTGCTAGCCAGGGCTCCAGATGTACAGTGGTATCACTGTACTGAACTGAACTGAAGATAAGCTTCCATTTGTTTATTGCTTATAAACTTGCATTTCTAACATATATGAAATCATTTTTTTATTAAATTATATATAATTAAAAGAAGCTGAAAATTGTACATAAGTAATTGAAATATAGTTAATTATAAATAACAAAGATAGTAACAGAGTTTCTTATCAAGCTTATGAACTTAAATGAGAAGAATGGAACTCTTTATTTTTGTCATCAAGTTTTTTAATATTGGTTGAATAGGTAGTGGCGATCTACTAGAAGCTCGCGATCGACAGTTTGGCTGACCAATCTAAGCTGAAATGCTAAATAGGAATGAAGATTCTTAGTTTTCTTATATTATAATAACCATCAATATTATCCAAAATCACTATTAATCTAACTTAAAGCAAAGCAAGAAGAGAGACATTACAGGAAAAAATGAACTAGCCGCAGTAATACATTTGCAAAAGCTGTGTTTAGAATTACCTAACTGTACCAGAAAGAAGACGCCAGAATGCTATGTCAGTAAAAATTTCCTCTATTTTGCCATGTCTTTATTAACTCGCTTTCTTGTATGTCTGTCCGGGTGGAATTTTGTAATTGATTTTAAACTAACTTCCCGATGAGAGCTATAGACTGGAAATTTGGACCATAGCTCAGAATTGGATGACAATACATGAAAATGTGAAAAAAACATGGTACATTAAATTTTATTTTATTTATAAATTATCGTACTGTACTACCAATGGAAACGTTACTTGTGTTTTGAATGCTTACAAATGCTGACTTCATACCAATGTTTTGCCTTCGTTTTTGAAAGAACTTGCCTTCATTCTTTCCTGTAAACTGTTCTCGCGAATGTTTGTGGGTTCCAACTCTAATTCTCCAGCCAATAATATACTTTGCAGAATCGCTTGGGAAAACATCATGTTTGAATTTGGAAACTAATATTGAAGATTAAAGCTCTGGTTATACAGATTCTAATTCTATGAATCCTGAAGTACTGGACTGTGTTATTTGAATTTCAGAGAGCTGATTCGTCTACTTCTAGCAGATACAAGGTAAGCTGAGTTTACATTTCTTAAATTTCAACTTGTGTTGATTATAATTTGCTTTAAAGCATTTTAAAATGTCTACTGACGCATTCAGGAAAAATTAAACCAAGACGTACTCCATTGCGTAAATTAATAACTTTAGTAAATCAAGTTGAAAATAAACAAAATTTGGGAGACGATGAATTAGAATTGCTTGAGGATTATGAGAATTTTAGCTAGAGCTAAACATTTCAAGTTAACTTAGTCGGGATATTAAATATTCAATTCTTGCTGATTCCCTTGAAAAGAGGAAGTAATCGCGAATGAAGAGTATCAAGAAAAATGCTTAAGATTAACTAAATGAATTTCGTTGTGTCTTGAAAAATAAATTTATCTATAGGTGAAGTAAATAATTGTTTAAATCAAAATGAGTGTTTCTGTTAATTATGTACTTAAATCAAAATTCACTTAAATTCTCTAAACTCACAATCCAGAAATTTGCAAATGATCCTAAGAATTGGCAAGATTTTTGGAACAGTTTTGAAAGCTCAGTAGATAAAAATGGCACACTTTCACAAGGGGAGAAATCTGTATATCTAAAATATTCTCTAACAGGCCTAGAAGCCAACATTGTTTCTGGGTTTTTGAACTCGCAAGTGATAATTATAACACTTGTGTTTAATTGAAAGAGCGATCTGTTAAAAGGGATATGGTAATTCATTCTTTCATGTATAAAATTTTGAATCTAGAAAATGTAAAATATTCATCAAATGTCCGTGCTTTGAGAAAAGTATATGATCAACTTGATGTTTACGCTTTAAATGATTTTATGAATGTTATATAAACTTCAGGATTCTATGGGCACCAATTAATACCAGTGGTCTTAGAACTTATCCTTAATTACCTTGTCTTAGAATTTCAAGAAAAGTCGGTAGTGAAATTGCTATACTTTAAAAATAGTTAAAGTTAGGAAATAGTGTCGTGACTTCACTACTTTCTCTGATTTAAATGAAAACAGAAGTAACCCAATTTTACGTTATACTCATTAAAACTTTGAGAGTAAAAACTTTATTAGAAATCTACCTTCACAGCCATAGCTAAGCGTTGTGTAATCCACATGTATTTTTTTGTAATGATTCTTACGATTCTCAAAATTGTAAAATGTTTTCCCAGAACAAAATCAAAACTCGTATAACTCTAATTGTTGCTTAAAGTGTTTCCATGTTAGTAAAAATGGCGTAGAAATAAGTTTCCATGTTTTAAATGCAAAAGCTAAAATCATTAGCTCTATTTACTTCAGAACAGAGAACACAATATTACCAAGAACGATGAGACTAACCATTCTGAAATAAATTCTTACCAGCTTGATTCAATTTGTATTCTAAAGATGAAACACATGTAATTCTTCGGATGTTGTGTTAAATCGCTCTTTTACAAAAAAAGTAACGTTAACTATTTTAAGAATGTTTGTCTTCAAATATGCACAGTAGAGGTTTAAGAATGGGAAAGTCTATCTCGTAATTTTAAAAACAACAAAAAAAAATCTCCATATCACCAAAAAAAAAATTATGGCAAGTATTAAATTTAAAGTAAACGAAATAAAAAGACAACTGTGGACATTACTGTTTAAAATCTCATATAAATGATTTTAATTCTCAGAAAGTCAATTAAGACTGATAACTCTTTTTAAGTTTGAATTATTAAATTCTGTGTAGGTCTTAAAAATTTTATTTCATTCAATAAGGGATATTATGTGAAAGAAGGTTAAAAATTAAAATATATGAATACATTTCTGACGATATAAATAGCCCGCTGAAAGAGTTCCCTCTGAATACATCACTTAAATAATGCTAATCGACATGTAGTACGTAAGCAAGCATGAAGACTTATGACCAGAAGGTAAAAAAGAAAAGTTCCTTCAGAACCATCCAATTTTTGTACTGTGCTTAATATTCGACTATTCAGCCCGGTTGATATAACGCCCCAAGGTTTTCCCGCAAACTCGACTACAGCGACAAATTCAAGCTGTCCTTAGAGCCTTCCCCTTGGGAAAATAAACCCCTCGGAGAAAAGGAGATACGAAGAAACGTGTAGAGAAAATTTGTGTGAGCAAAGAATATAATAATAGCCTGGAAATAGCACCGGCCGTCGGTTGATAATTCTAAGAAACACTCGATACAAACTACTCCCTGCGGAGTTCTTTTGTCGTCGGGAGAGTTCTACTTTCTTCGAGAAAGAAAGAAGTTTCTTTTTTTCCCTTTTCTTTTTGACAAAAAAGGAAGTCAATTCCTTGGATGCGATTTGTATTTGCTTAAAGGTACCGCATCGGGATACTTGCAGTAACAACAACAGCAAAAGTTTTATTTCGTAGGTTCCCTGATACGAATGATGATGTTACTTAAAGCTCTTGTATTCAAAGAGAAATAAAGAGAATAAAGCATGAAAGAATCATGTGCAAAATACTGGTTGATAACGGTATTCTCTGTGGACAATAGACATTTTTATTGTGAGGTAAATACTGTCTCGATATCACGAAAAAACTTAAATAAAATATCTACACAAAGATAATGGTATGGAAATTATAAATTGCTAAGAGAGTATAGGTATTATGGGGACTAACTTTCCTGTGAGATTTTTATCCGGATTTCTTTTCTTGCTGTTTGTTATTGATGATAAAGCGTATTTTTTTTATTCTTTATTGCGAGATTTCAGTGATATTTTTTATATAGCTCTTACAAATTTATTTTTTCCACACAAATATAAAATACTTATTTTAAGGTATCCGAACACGTTCGGAGAACTTTTTAAAAAAATAGCATACTAAGATATTATCAATGCTATTTTAGGAGTCAATAAAAATAAATACTAATATTTAGCTCTAACGCTATTAACACAAAAATAATCTAAATTTTACAAAAATCTTAATTATAAGTGAAATTTTAGCAATATTTTTGAAAAACCTCAAAGTAGTTAGAAAAAAGTAATAAACATATCAATAAAAGTATTACTAAAACAAATTAGATGCATTTATCTAGAGAATGTACTAAAATTTTGATGTTTTATAAAAAATTTTAGAACTCATTGAGTAAATATTATAAGAAATGCGACATTCTTTATGAGACCATTATTTAAATAATAGGCCATAACTCAAAAAAATATTCATACAGTAAGAAATATTTTAGCACATTCTCTGGAAAATAATACAAATATCATGCTCAAGAAGTTTTATAGAAATGCACTTATAACATTTTGAGTTATCAGACTCACCATGATAGATTTTGAACAATTTAAGCACCCACTTCCGGTTTTTCTAATTTTATAAAATTGATTCTAGCTTGGCCTTTAGTAGAAAAAAAACAAAATATATTTTGTAAAGCCAAAAAATAGCCCTATTCAATAAAATACAAAACAAAAAATGTTTTGATCATATTTGCACATTTTAACATGTTCGTGTACCTTAATTTTCAGCATTTGACCTTTACTTAATATAACAAAATTCATTAAATAAATTTTATAATTGATAAAACAATTTCTTTTTGATCAAATGTTATTTTGTACGGTGACCTTAGAATTATTTAAATGCTGTTTTCTGAAAGATAAAAAGTTTGAAAAATGTTCCCATGATTAAAAATAAGATTCTTAAGCGTCAAAGTATTGAATGTTCATATTGTGTTAATGAATTCTGCAATTAAGCTAATAGTAGCTTAAACAGATATTTACTACTGAATTCTGCAGTTAAGCTTAGAGTAATTTAATCATATGTGCTAACATGTTTGCTGCCATTCTAAGTATTAATGACTTTATCTTCGTCTGATGAGATATTAACCACAGTGTGCAGTTACTAATGAAAATTTAAGATACAAAAATATTTAAAACAGTAGGTTGTGCTTTCTAACAATAACTAACAATTTTGTTCTTAGTGTATTTTAAATATTCCACACTAATATTGCATCAACTAATTACACTATATGTATAAGCTATATATATAATTACACTATGTATAGTATATATTACTAAGTACATAATTTTATATACAGATATGTAGTGTAAGTAGTTAAAATTAATTAATTATACATAAATTTACTGCACTACATATTTACATATCAATGTATAACATGACTTGGAGTAATGAAAAGGGCAGCCGTTTATTCTATCATACTTTATTCGAATTCAGCAAATCGTTTGGTACCCCAAGCCATTACAAGAGACGAGTCTTCTTTCCAGCGTCGATCAGGATCGAGTCTCGTTCGTGCACGTGTTTTCCGTAAATCCGCCGAAGTTGCAGTCAAAGTACTTATGCGGGAGGTGGGTTGAGTTGTCCTGGTAGGGAGTTTTACCCCAACTGACGTGTAAAGGGCTGGGGATTCATCATATATATATATACATTAATTGCACTACATTTCTCTATCTAAAAATATTAAAAAATATGAACTATTTACACTCTTATAGATAACATAGATACCCTCAAACTAAATAATCTTGCTACTAAAGAACCGCGGTATAAAGGGAGTCGATGTAGGTTTAAACTGTAAAGGATCAATGTCCTGCCACTAGTGTGGTGTGGTATAGTTAGGAGAGGGTGGTGCCTGGTCACTTGACCAAAGTTCAGAATTACGAGGCCCGTTGCCAATAGCCTTTATATTGCGACGTTAATGAAAATCTCCCTTTCTCCCTATATAATCTGTTACATATTAATTAATCTCACTATATCAAATTATACATTAACAACTCTCACTCTATAATATATTATCTCTACTAACTATTCCCGCTATAAAATACCTTATATTAACTATTACCACTCTATATATATTGTACATTAATATATTCTTCTATGTATTTTAATATTCCCATCATTAAAGGGAAACAAATTTATATTTCTTTATAATAGATATTTTTTTCCTAACAATTTAGAACTAAAAATGCTAAAGACACTCAAGGAACTTAATATGCAAAAAGGAACTTAAATAGCTAAGGGCGTTTAATATTGTTGGATGTTTATGAAAATTGATACAGAAAAACAAGCTATTCTGTAGCGCATCGATTTAAAAAATACAAGTATTATGTACTTTAAGAGTAGCTTTGACAAATAATGCGGAATATCTCTTAAAGGGAAAAAAGTGTTACTTTTTCGCAATAATGTAGAATGTTTTTCTAATAATTTTAGACTTTTAATGTATGATAAGAGATTCAAGATGTTATATTAGTTCTTATTTTTTTTGTCGGTTTTCAAGGAAATTTAACACGAATGATCTTTGGTGCATGTTTATATAAAAACAAATTTCTTCCGAGATACTTTTTTTCGGACAACCTTTTGAGGTATGGAAATTTTCTCTGCTCAAATACTACCAACCCTTCCTAGCCACATAATCCCGCACACTCTATTGCCCCCCCCCTTTCACTCTTTTCCTATCCCTCCTCATCATGCCTATTATCCTTTATTGCATATGTACAATGTTAATGCTTGTAAATGCGTACTTTTGTTTCATTGTATTTGTTTAAGGTATCCGACTGGTTGCGACAACTTTAAAAAAAAAAAAAAAATGGAGATATGGGGATTTTTTGTTGTTTTTAGATTTTTTTAGTACACTTAAAGAAATATATGCTAAAATTAAGAAGAAAAAAAATAAATTATTATAACTAAATTGGGAAAAAATGGATAAAAAATAACAAACTCGGTCTATTCTGTACCAAAGGTTTACGAACAAATTTTCAATTTTTCAATTCTGATGTGTTGCTATGTTATTCATTGTCGAAATGACTTTTAGGATAAGAGATATTTTAATTTTTATAAAAACTAGAGCACTTTATCTCAGTTACTATATGAAATTGCTTAAAAAAATAGTGATTATATTCACATAAGGGACTGTAAATTTTGTAATAAAACAGTGATTGATAAATCTGAAGGTTGAAACACTTCTACTATTATACAGAACTTACACAAAAAATTTCAGTTAATTATGTTCACAACTTTTTTAGCAATCGCTGACCCCATTTGATTATTTTCAAAAAATCACATTTCGAGTAAAACGCATTTTAGAGTGTGACATCTTGCTTAAAGTAATGGTATCTGCTTTTACTAAAACACTTGTAGTTTTTGTTCTAGTGAACGGAAAATAATAAAGTTGGTATTTTTATAAAGCTAACAAGATGGCCTATAAAATAAAATCACAAAAAAAATTTGTCAATTTTTGCAAAATTCACAATTTTAGAGTAGTCGGATGTTAACATTTAATCTTTAACTTGCCACCCTATTTTTTGTAAATATTCTCCCACATGTCAAATTACTGTTGCTGTTAATATCCTTGGATCCTAGTTCAAAAACTTGGTCGGTCCACTTAGAGTCATTTATTCTTGATCAAATTCACACCTGACATACATTTTTTGAGACCCTAATAGCCTTCTTTCTTGGTAGAGAGAGAGAGATAGAGAAAAGAGTACTCAATTTACTTTAACCCGGGAGCGATCGCTCGGGGCACAGAGTTACCCCAGGCTCACGAAATCTTTAATTTTGGGAAAACTTTTTGTTTTTCACCAATGAACCTGTCAGTATCTACCTATATGACAATGTGAACTAAAATGTATTTTTCACATTAACTTTTTTTGGAATGGCAAACGCTTTTTGTAATCTTAAGGTACTAGGAGTGGCTGAGTTCACCGCGCGACCACTTTGTTCCAAAATATTTTCTATGAACAGACTGCACCCCCCCCCCCCGTTAACGACTTATTGGTTTTAAAAGCTGTGTTATTCAACTCATTATGGTTTATAAATGTAAATGAATAGAATATAAAAAAAAGAGATGGACACCTGCGATATCTGTTGGATGAAGTGGAAACTGATTAAAACATGGGAAGGAACCCTATGAAATAATTGATATTAATCATGATAGCGACAGTAAATTTGAGAAGAGCGATGAACATTAAACATTTGAATTTTGAAAGGAAAATTTTCAAATGCTACCTAAAAAAAACTCCAACAAGAAAGATATGAAGCCACAAGTGTAACACAAGACACACTGCGCCCTACCCAAAAGACACAAGCAATAAAAAGTTCAACATGCTATTTATTTATCATCAAAGGACAGTCAAACTTCAATAACTTGAATAAAATATGACAGTTTTGCCTGCAAATATCTTTCCTGTAATGTTAACGAAAAGTATCTGTGATTTGTGTCCTTTATTAAAGTCACGCATATTTAAAACATTTTAATTCAGGTGATTGGAATTTTTCTCAAATAATCAAAGAAAAATTGAAAAGGCCTTAGAAGTAGGTAAATGTACTCTTTCCCTTAATTAAATTATTCAGTGGAATTACCATTTTTAACTTGTACAATAAAAATAATTTAAAAAAAAAAGGATTGTAGTGACTCCTTCAGCCCGCTTGTCCACTAACCGATGGTATTGAGTGTGCGCCTTTTGCCGGGTTAAGCGAATGGTGAAAGAAAAAAATTGAATTCACATCTATAATTAATAATGGACATAGATGTACTTCAACATAAAAAATGTGACGAGAACTTCTATTTAATTGAATTTAATAGTTGTAAAGACACAAGAGAACCACTTGTTTCGGCAATTAAGCGAAAAGAAAGCAGTTTCAGTTTGTTAAAGAACAGAAATACTGAATTATTCAGTTATGGTGAAAAGGCTTATATAGTTTTATCAATCAAAATTTAGCCTATTGAAAACGATACAAGAGAGTAAGCAGAGAGATGGATCCTTCATGCATAACAGGAAAATAAAGGCAGAATTATTATAAAAGGTTGCTTCAATGAGTCTGTTCTGGGATCAGTAGTAATACGGCAATACGATGAAATTGCCAGATTACTTAAGCGTCCTTAATGACTAGATCATCCCATCAATAGATTTTTTCTGCTCCGATGGAACTAGCATATTCCAGGACGACTATGCCAAGATCCATCGAACACAAATTATTTAGAATTGGTTCAAGGAGCATGAAGACTTATTTTTCTGACATGAATTGATCGACACAAAGCCCATATTTTAAGCCAGAAGAAAATCTTTGGGATATATTGGAAGAATGTGTTTACAGAGTGGTTTCTCTGTTCTGTGGTCAGTTCAATGTCTTGGAGAGCAATTGCTGCAAATCTAGATGACAATAAGGGCTGAAGCCATACAGGAACTTACTGAAACAATGCCTCGTTGAATGCGTGCCTTATTCTGAAGCAAAGGTGGTTCAATTAAAAAGTAAGGGGTAAACGAATGTTTTTGGCCACGTAGCGCATTTTTATATAATTACTTCTTTGTATGTTTTTTTATTAAAATAATCGCTACGTTTCTTCATCAACTATTGGCACTGAATATTTTTCCAAATTTCACATGTCTGAAATAATTATACATTTCGCAATAACTAATGTTAGTTTTTATAACAACCTAATCAAATAAATAATAAACATTTCTGAAGTAATTTTAACGCTTCTGACTTGTGTTTCTTGGAAATAATTTCTGTTCATTATAATCTATGGCAAATTATGGATCTCTTAATGTCGTAAAATTTTTCTTTCTATTATTTTCATTTGAAACTTATTGCATTACTGAATAACATTTTTAATACTTGTCAATGAGTAAAAATGGAGGCAGGCATCCTTAAAATTTAATGTTTCAGATTAAGACTGTTTCCTTATTCAAATCGTCGCTCTTGTATTTCCTTAAAGTTTATTTGTAAGACATCTTCATTTAAAATTTTTGTATTCAAATATGTTTTGATTTATCTTAATATACATTTTAAACATCAGATAATAATTAAGTAAACATTCGGAAACAGTTTCACACAAGTTAACAAAAGCATGATCTCCCCCCCCCCCATTAAAATATTGCAAGCTCTTTTGATGCTAGCGCCTGTTTTAATCTGCAGAATATAGAATTATTAATTTTTTTATTAAGATAAATGAGATATCTATGTGAAAATTAATGTAAATATTTTGAGATTTCACAAGTACACAAATAATTTGTTTCACAAACAATTTTTCATATGAATGTTCAAAAGGGCTTTGACTCAAGCTTTTCTTTAAATTATTAATTCAAGCGTCATCTGGTTTGAATTGAATTCAGATTCCCAACACGCTTTTAAAACGGATACTTTGATTTCGTCAACATATCTGTTGGGTATGATGATATAAAGTTTAAACATCTTTCTAAAAAATCTATTAACACCTAGCGGAAACTACTTTCTCTCATTAACTAGTTTCATAAATTACTTGAATTTACTTTGATGTGCATAGTGAAAGTAAATCAAAGGTTGTTTTACAAGATATTTCCTAATGAAAAGGAAGGTTATTCAGCGCATTGAAAATACTTTTTTTCCCTTTATCTCCTGCGGTTCTGGCTTTATAGAAATGGTTTCTTTTTATCCAATATCTGAGTCACAAAACGATGATTTCATGCTTCTTCAGACTTCAAAGTATAGATGGGAATGTAAACCGATATTATATTCAGAGAATCAAATAGATCGAAAATAACTTTCACATTTTCATATTTTTTCCCAGATCAAAACTTCAATTTATTCCCCCTACATTTATCAAAAGGATAGTATTAACAAGTTTATACACTTCACCGATTTGGCGAAGCCGTTAGAGTTTACGCTTCTGAACCCTTTTGACGAAAATCACGTCTTTCTAAATGTTACTGCTTTTGATGTTGCAAATGAATATCCATGTACTAAGTAAATACTGAAGCAAACTTTAAAACTCTAACTTTTAAATTTAAATTTCATGGTGTGGAAGATGTGTGTGGGAAAATATGAAATCTGTGTTTGCAATATTTTTCTGGAACATTCAAGATATGTATAGGATAATAGATGTGGCAAATAAAATTTTACAAATATTGGACTTCTGGGGAAACTTTATTGAATGAATTCAATATTTGGCAGCTCCTGATACCATTTTCTCTTTGGATTCATCTGAATACTCTGCGCTTTCTAGGAAACAACCCAACTTATTTTTTTTCATGCAATCGCGAAACGGAACTTAAATATTTCTATATAGGCAGTTTTTTATTTTTGATACGTTTTCATGGTTTCCATTAGTGTTTTTCAACTGCACGAGCTTCACTTTTAATATTTCAAGCAGTAACTTTTAGAATGATAGAGGTAAAAGATGATGATAGAAATATTTGGAAGTGTAAGAGGATAAATATTTTTCATTCCATATCTTGTCAGAGCTCCATTTTGCATATAAACATGAAGATAAATTTGTACTAGAGTTTTGCTAGAGCTCAATCATGCACTTATACATCCTGCTTGCTATTGATCTATATATTATTGAACTTATGTTAAGTAATGGCACACAAATTTTGCATTTGCAAAAATATGAAAGTTAAATGATTTAATTTCAGCACTTCTTAAAAATGTTATATTCATTAAATTGTCAGAAAAAGGTTTGTTTTAGCAATAAATATGTATATACTTGTGAATTTGAAATTAATTAGTTTAATTAATGCAATCTATATATGAATATATATATGTATCTGATATATAATATAGTTATAAATGTCTACATTATTGTCAATACAACTGTAAATGTAATGCAACGTTACCTTACAATAATAAGTAAAATAATTTATATAATTAACCTCACATTCTTTGTCATACATATTAAAATTTACTTTTCCCTAAAGAATTTTAGTCTTGCATTTTTTTTCCCTTCATTTTTAAAAAAATTCTGAGTACGTTAAATTCAATTTTAGATATGAAAAAAATAATTTTTTTGCCAAAGTATTAAAAACAATTATCTTAATAATTCTTTTATTAGTGTTTATCAGTTATTCTGTTTAATTTTTCTTTTGAAAAATATTGGGTTTGCAGTTTATTTTTGTAGATATTTATCTAATCCAAAGTAAGAACTTGTGTTTTCTGTAGAAAAAAAAGTCCTTCAATTACCAGTATAAAAAGAATTATCTTGTGCTAACAAATTTTCAAATTATTGAGAATGTTTGTGGTCAGTGGAATGATATAAAGGGTAATGTTCAGTTTTTCTGAAAACTTTTTTACAACTACAGCAGTGTTTTTTCCCCCTCATAAAAATAAAACTTCAGCTAAGCATATTTTAGTTTCTCTTTCACTTTGATTAAAAAGGTATTTGCATGAACATTTATCTTTGGCTATTATGCGAAATAAAATTAAAAAATTGAAATAAAAGATAGATTTGAAAAGTATAGAAACGAAATTTTAAAGCTAAATAATTTACCCAGTGTTTTTTCTATCAACTTGCAAACAGTAAATTTGATTCGAATATACTTTAAGTTCACGAAAATTTAGCGTAAAAGTAAGAATTTTTACTCTCTCAGGAAATCCTTTAATTTAATCAACAAATCTTATATAAGGCAATATTTTTAGATAAAAATATATTTAATGTAAATAAAAAGGAGAAAAGAGCGATTCATTAATCACGGTATCTCAAGAACCATTCGATTTCAAATTAACCTGTCATACTTCTTTTGTTGCTTAGAGATCCAATAAGAAAGGGTTTTGCGAAAATCAACTCCATAGGGAAAGGGATGCGAGGGCGTTATTGACGAAAATTCTTGTTTTTGAATGATTCGTTGTAAAAACTTTAAATGGGGACTTTTGTCTCCTTTCTTGAGTTAAGATACGCTAGTAACAGGTTTTGCGGAATCCCAAGATGGAGGGGGTACGGGGCTGTTACAGGTTAAAAACATTGACATTTTTGAGCTGTTAGATTTACATACTTGAAATTCGGCAAACATGTTCCTTCTGTCCTTTAAGAAAAGGTTTTTGTGAAAATCTACTCCAAGGGGGGGGGGGAGGGCTGTGGGAGAGCTATAGATAAAAAAATTCTACTTTTTTAAAAAACTATAAGATTTACAGACTTGAAATTTGGACAACGTTCCCCCCCCCCTTTGGAATAGAGATCCACTAAGAACAGGTTTTCCTAAAAATGACCTTAAGGAATGGAGGGGTTATGGATGTGTCAATGATTTAAAATTTTCCGTTTTTGAGTTATTAGACTTACAGACTTGAAATTTGGCAATTATATTTGTTTTGTAGAGTAGAGATCTGATAAAAATGGGGCTCGCGGAAATCGATTCTGAAAGCGTAGCTAAGGGAGGAGAATAAAAGTCTTGTCCTTTTTAAATCAAAAGTGAAATTTAGAGGAATGTTTCTCTGTGCATTAAAAGGTTAATGCATGTGTGTGTGATTGGGCTTAGATAAAAATAACTTAAAAATAATACAAGGTGATAAATATAATTTGATACCCAACGGAAGCGGGTGGATAATGGCTAGTATTGCACACGAATTAGTGTGTGTCTATTATTCGTAATTAAATAAGAAAAGATATTTACGAAAGATTGATAAATTTGCAATACACATTGATTGTTTTTAATCAGAATAATTTTTAAAAATGTTCTTCTACTTGTTCTATTAATCCTGTCAATTTATAAAAAATTCTATCATATAAAAATAAATCCATAGTCAATTTTGAGTAATTAAATATTAAGTTGAATCAATTATAGAAGTAGTTTTAAGCATTAAATTAGTAATTTAGGAATTTATTTTTTACTTAAAACGTGCATAAAAATATTTTTATTGTTGTTGTTTCTGCTAAGTTTTATTCATTTAATTTTTAAAGCTTTTATAAATATGTATATGTTTGAAAACGAAATCCATTTGTCCCAATAAATAAAGTATTTATTAATAATTATGCATCATAAATACACAAAAGAGATGCTTCATAAATATTGAAACATTCACAAATAGTGTGCTTTAGTCATGATTAATTATTATGCATCATAAATTCGCTTGCGAGAGAGACAATTCATTAATATTGAAACATTCATTATCAGTGTGCTTTGAAGACGAATAAAGCATAATTTAAAGATAAATTAAAAAAACAACAAAAGGCAAGTATTTTTAAAGATTATTTAAAAACAAACAAAGGAATTGTTTAAGTAAACACCATTTTGAAAAAAAATAGCCTCGAAAAATTACATTCCAAGCTCATAAAATTTTTATGAAGCGAAAAATGAAGGTTCGTTGGAGACAATGAGTCTATTTCCGTTTCGTAGCTAGAAAGTTTAATCAAAAGACCGATGTTTAAAAATGGATAAATGCATATTATATTTGAGCGAGTTGCTTTAGAATAGAATGAAACTTAGAATCAAATTATCCCCCCCCCTTTTTTTAGGACTTATAGTTGCATTTTTTTTGTTTTGTTTTAGATTTTGTTTTTTATTACAGAACTCTTTTTTTTCCTGTAAACAAATCGATTTTAAAATTTTTTTCGTTTTTTAAAAATATTTTTTAAACAAAAGATTTGCGTCTTTATATATAACTACACTATATACATATGTCCCAAAAGTCTATAGATTTTACTAAAACACGTTTCTTATATATAGTAGAGCTAAATTGTATACAAACAACAAATTCAAATATTTTTATTCGAACCATATGATATTTGCATTCAAATAATGTTTAGAAAAATTAATTTGTATGCAGCCAAACAGAAGCATGTATCCCAATCGTTTATAGAAGACATAATATTTCAACAAAATGTATACTATTATTATAATATTATAACTCAATATAGTATTCTTTACAGTTTAAATTTCTATTTTTCAGTGTCACATCGTATACTATACATTTTTCCATCGACATAAGTAAAGTTAGTAATATTATTTGCAAGTTGTATCATGTACTTTCAATGGCTGTTTTCAAAGCAATTCACTGAATAAAATGTCTTCCATTATCATATCTTCATATCATAATGCCCCACATGTTATCAGTAGCATTTTGGCTCATCCCGGTGGCCACTCAAAAACAGTAACTTTTTTCGTGTTTAAATTTTTCTCAGCACTGGAGGTATGGATGGGAGAACTTTAATTGTGATATTTCTCAATTTCATCCCTCTATGTTTTCTGGAAGATGAAGTTTCTATACATTAAAAAAAGGCGTTCTCTTTTCTTTCCGGGGATCTCAGTTTTTATAGCATCCTCAACCAGAATCTTTTAGAATAATATTTCTATTAATGATTTTTGTGATTGGTCAGAATACTAGGATGATGCAATATTGCATCATCTAGTGTTGAAAAGCGTGAACGTGGCAGTTTTCTTAGGCTGTTCAACCACAATTTTATCTTTCTTCCCTTCAGTGGGATGATAAATGAGTGCAAAGCTTGCTTGGGAACTCAGCACTAGGGGGGGGGGTAGTACCAGACTGACCACCTGACCGGAACATCTGCTCATGCACCTCAGGGCCCAAGGTCACGCATACTGAGTTGGGTACAGTAGGCCTTGCGCCTCATGGGATGTTATGCCACTGAGTTAAGTTGTAGTTGAAAGGATATTTCGCATTAGGTGGGTAAGCTAAAAATTATTACACTTAGTCTCTTGAACTCAAATAAATTCCCTCGGGAGAAAATTGAAATGGGGAATTATTGCATATGTGTGTGTGTGTGCAGGGTGTCCAAAAAATAGCTTCCCCCCTCTTCACAGCCTGATTCCTCATCAGGAGTACATAAAAAATGCTTTAAGAACTTTACCTATAATATCTATAGTTCATATACGAGAAAACTACGGTAAATGATAATGAATGAATGATGCTTGACAGTTCATAATGGGACTCCGGCCCATTTCTGTGCTCATTTGCGTGATTGACTGGCTACCCTGGCCACTAAATCGGACATGGGGGTCCGGTTCTATGGCCGCCACGATCACCAGATCTCAAACCATTGGTTTTTTCTCTACGGAGCCATCTCAAGGAACTGGTGTATGGAGACGTAGTGACTACACAAACATGCAAGTCTGCATGCTGCTTATATTTAGTACCACGCTGCTGTGACGTGTGCACTCATCCATTCCCCGACGTGCTCATACCTGCCTCGATATGTACGGAGGACGCTTTGGACATCCGCCTTTGTAAATATTTGAAAATACTACTGTTGATAGGTCCAATACGATTGTGACGCCATACTTTGTTTTCGCATCTTTCTCGTAAACTATGGATGGTGTGTGCGTAGGTACAGTTCTTTGGGAATTTTTTATGTACTCCCAACGAGGGAACTGACTGTGTTGAATTTGGGTGCTATTTTTGGGATAACCTGTACATATTTCTAGTGTTCCTTTTCTTGAAAAAAATGTACGAATATAAAAAATTTGTCATATTGTAATGCCGGACAGTTCCTGCTTCCATCTGAATTCCCTTGTCAACCCGCAGATCTGGCTAGGTGTGTGGGAGAAACTGAATAATCACTAGACATATTTCACTCTAATTAATTTATTGACACCAAAATATCAAGCAGACACAATAACAATCTAATTAAGATAACTGATCAGATAGTAGAGCGTGGAGGTGAGATTCAATAGCCCGGAGACAATAATACGGACCCTCAACTGATTCCACGATTGCTTAAACACGCTCAATATAAACTACGTCGTACACTAATAAGCTAACTTCTAATTAAACAAGGATCACGATACCTGTACTTTTATGAAGTTGATTCTACACTTGAATCTTTGCAGGAGATCCTTATATGGATTTAATCACTGTCGGTTGATTCCCTCTCAGTAATCCTTTTCATGGATAAACTCCAAATGCTCTTAATAATTCCACGATCCTTCACTCTTCAACTAACAAACTCACTTGCCCTCTCACTTGCCCTCTCACTTGCCCACTCACTCGCCCACTCACGAATACAGAATTTATATAATATACTTCATTTGCATAATCACGCTCCTTACTCGGTGAAAGTTGGTTGAAATAAATATTTTTCCCCAGAAGAATCCCAAAGGAATTAGTAGAGTCGTGTACAGATCGGTCACAATATTATCAAATGTTATTACCACGTAATATTTCGTATACTAAAGGAGTAAAATATATATCTACGCTAAAAATATATTAATCTCCTCCTAAAAAAAGAAAAAAGATATATTTATTAGCATTTCATTCCAAACATTAACTGCGTTTCTGTTAGAAAAATGTTGGAATAAGATGCGTTTTTCATTAACTATCACTATTCATTGAAAATGAAAGTTATTGACATAACCACCGCATTTTTCACACATCAAAAATCGTATCTATTGATTTCAAATACTCCATTTCTTCTTCTCATCGGTTGATTATTTTACCACCTTTTTGCGGTTTGGCACTCATGCCAGTTGAAGAAGCCGAATTTTAATTATCCCATACTTCCCTTTAACGATTTAAATTCTCTCCTAAGCGTACTCATGTCAAAGCCCATTCATTTTTCTATTTAATTTTCTAGTCTTTCAATGTGAAGCGCGAATAACCACGCAAATTTAATTTCCAAATGTGAATTCATTAAATCGTAGTCTGGAGCGAAAGAGTGAGGAATTATTTTTTTTTCTTTCTCATTTTCTTAAAATTCTTTGATAAGTTCAGTGAAACGCAATTAAAAGGGTTTTCACATTGCTCAAAGCAAATAAGTAAGTAATTGAATGAAAGAAAAAAAATATATCTTTAACTCCTCGAAGATGCGATTTCATTTTACTCTTGAACGTAAAAGTATGGAAACGAGCGATAAATTAATTGCTTGAAATTGCAAATCTGAGAAAAAGATCTTTTCCCTTTCTCTCTCTCTCTTTTTCCCTTTTGAATCACTGAAGAAATTTACTTCTGTTATATTAGATTTTAAGAAATGAGTGGACGTAAGAAGTTTCACATCAAAGGATAACGATTCATTTTAAAAGGAGCTTTTAAAAGAGACACGGAAAAAAATGAACGGAACCCCCTTTTTTTTTAAAAAAAAAAAGGGCACTCACTTCTTAGATAAGTCAACTTTAAACTTGTATAAAAGCATTAAGTAATTTGAGACCAAGTCTTATCAGCATGCAAATAATTATCTGACCTAGGACTGGTAATTATCCTTGCCTGTAACAATTTTCAAAGCTATTGGTGAAAGAAATAATTTGACATTGTTTCATTTCTGGATTTCTTTAGGGTTTATCCTGTGTTCGAGAAACTATTACAGCTTTGCATATTAGCATTCTGATGATAATTTAAATAAAGGAATCTTTATTTTGATCATCCATTACTAAAAAAAAATACCCAATGGCTAATAAATAAAAACACAAAATTAACCATTACAAATGTCTATACCAGTGATTCTCAACCTTTTTTATTAACACGCTTTTATAAGTTTCACTTGCATGTAACGGAATCTTGGAACTCGATTTTTACCCACTTTAAAAGGTCAGATTAATTCGAAATTTTGCACACTTGTCAAGGACCGATGACAATACAATAATTTCATAATTTTGTTCCATTGTCCTTTTCAGGGTCGTCAGGAATAAGGTTAATCAGATTTGGTGACAATTCCATTTTCTGCTTCCAGATTTCGCGACTTATTGCATATATCATTTTTAAATTTGGCGACTAATTCCATATACCATTTTCAGATTTGGCGACTAATTTCATACATCATTTCCAGATTTGGCGACTAATGTCAAATTTAACGACTGAAAGAATAAGGTCTAACCCTAAAGGGAGTGTTTTGAATTTAAAGCTAATTTTATGCTTAAGTATAAAATACACATTTTATTTCTTTTACTCAGACTTGTTAATAGAACTAAAACAAAAAAAAAAAGTGTTCTGTATCTGAGGAAGTAGAGGGTGTGTGTTATCAATTTCTTACCATAATATAAACATTTTTCTGAAAATGAAAATACAAAAAAAAAAAAGGCTCGTGCATGTGAAAAAAAAAATTATGTTCTAACTGCTAAACATTTTTTATTTTTAAAAAGCAATACTTTTAGAAGTGATGATAGGAATTAATATTATAGCAATACGTTTAAAAAGTGAAAAAATGATTGACACTTAATATTACCATGTTTTTATTAATTCGCTTTCTTTAATGTCTGTCCGGGTAAAATTTTGCAATTCATTTTAAACTGTGTGACTTTCCGACGATCTAGAGACTTGAAATTCGGACCATAGCTCGTAAGTGGATGATTATGCATGAAAATGTGAAAAAAGAAAAAAAAAACGAAAAGGAGCAATTTTATACTTTTTTAGTCCGTTATAAAAACATGGTACATTAAAATTTTTTTTAATTCGAACTTTTTCTTCTTGGCACACTTTTATTTGTTTGACCTGTTCTTTTGAGACGGAATCTAATATAAAGATACGGGACTCATCCGAGGCCCAGTAAACGGAGAGAATAAATACACTTCAGACCCGTTAATTAATATCCATTGAAGAGCAAGACTAATTCCACAGTCACGTAATTCTAGTTTCAAATATTAAACTCAAGGATAAATTCAACAATGAATAAATGATAGTTTAAAAAACTAAAAAACACGCTTTTATTGTAGTTCGAACTAAAAAATTAAAAATAAATTATATTTTAAAAAAAACTAAAAAACACGCTTTTATACTGAATCGAACTAAAAAGTAAAAAAATAATTCTTAATATAAGAATAAAATGATTAACGAGAAAATGAATGTCATTGGGGTAAAAGCGTGGGGTGCTTTGTACTACATTTTTACACTAATTCAGCTTTTCGGAATAAAAGTTAGAAATCATAACAATTGATGCGTTGATAGAACACCCCACGCTTTTACCGCAATGACATTCATTTTCTCGTTAATCATTTTATTCTTATATTAAGAATTATTTTTTTAGTTTTTAGTTCGATTCAGTATAAAAACGTGTTTTTTAGTTTTTTTAAAACTATAATTTATTATTATTAACACCCTTTATAAGCTTCACTTGTATGTAACGGAATCTTTGAACTTCATTTTCACCCACTTTAAAAGGTCAGATTTATTCTAAATTTTGTTCACTTGTCCAGGACCGATGACAATGCAATAATTTAATAATTTGGTTCCATAGTCCTGATCAGGATAATCAGGATTAACGATTTCCCATTTTCAGATCCCATCCCGCATCTGGCGACTCATTTCAGATCCCATTTCCAGATTTGGTGACTAATTTCAATTTTGGGACCAAAAGATTAAGTTGCAACTTAGTTCGATTAACTATAAAAGGGGTTTTTTAGTTGTTTAAACTGTAACTTATTTTTCTTGCGGTTCACTTTGAACTATTTCAAAATTTGGCGGTACACTAGCAATAAAATATGTTTAAAAGACTTATACTTATATATAATACACTATGTAACATAGTTAATGAAAATAACTTTCAGTGTGAGATCGGATAATATGTACGACAAAGACATCGAAATTCTTATCGAGTAATCAATAAGAATACATTTAATTCGAAACTTGAGCTTGATGACTTTTTATAATTTCGTTTATATTTGTTCGTAAAAATGATAATACCGCTCTCATTTCGTTACTTACATTTAAAAATCTTCAACTTTTTTTTAATTTTTGTATTGGTTAATGCTGATATCCGAATGTAAATCCTGATATGATGTAAATTCGAATTCTCGTAAATAAGATGTAGAAAATTGTAACAATATTTTAAGCTTTTTTGGCTATTATGAGATAATAGCCTCTAATTTTAATCCAAAAAGAATTAATTGACTCTTCCGAATGTTTTGAAATTAAATCTAGGTTATTACAGAACGAAATTAATTTTTGCTAATCATTCAAAGTTAATTCATATACAGACTAACCCAATCAATTTTTTTGTATTCATCTATCCATGAAAGGATATAGTTAAAGTAGTTTGTTTCTATAAAACAATTCGGTTCTTGGTTTATTTTTTTCTCAGTATAATTAATAATTTAAAAAAAATTGGCAGCACAGTTAAATAATTTCACGGCACACAAAAGGGCCGCGGCACATTGGATGAGAATCACTGGGG
Organism: Trichonephila clavata; assembly: GCA_019973975.1. Classification (NCBI taxonomy): domain Eukaryota; kingdom Metazoa; phylum Arthropoda; class Arachnida; order Araneae; family Nephilidae; genus Trichonephila; species Trichonephila clavata. The sequence goes on from BMAO01008195.1 coordinate 840,544, forward strand.
TACACTAATTAAAAAATATTCGATAACCCTTATTAAAATTTAAAAACTTTTTTTGGTAATGATAAAATTACGAGTCCTTAAGAATATAATCTTAAAAATATCAGTAAAAAAACTTAGACTACTACTTTAAAAAGTCTATTCTATATAAAGTTTCTTAATTTGCAATTTATGCGCTGAATATTTCCAACCATGAAGAAAGACCTTTTCAATGAAAATTTCTTTCGTTAAAATATATGGCTTCCATTGATTGAATCCTGATATCCTCATCATTTTTCACAGTTTAATTACATACCACAACCTTAGAATTATCGACGCTTTTGTTTTCGCAATCTGAAGGTAAGGTATAGAGAAATACAATACAGTCCATTGAAACTTTAATTCAACCCTATCGTAATTTATGCAAGAATAGCTGCGCAATATCCTACTTAGATGGCCTGTATTGAAAAAGTTAATATTAATTATAGGAAGCCAAATTTCATATAAATTTCAATCTTTAAAAACTTATTAAAGCTCACGTCAGTCTTCATTAACTAAAATTAATATCCCACTCAGGAAAATAAAAAGCTATTTAAAACAGGATCCCTTATTTTTTAAACCTCAAAAGTGCGTGTCTTTCAAAGGCTTTGTATTGAAGAACACTTTTGAGGGTTCTCTTGAAGCTAGGTATGTATCATTCTAAAATGATAAGTGGACGCTTGGCGTGTATAAAATGAAATAACAGTAAAAAACTCGTAACGTAAATGATAGCACCGCCTTGGAGCGTTCGTTTATTAACCATCGTTTTCTCGGCTCTCGCTTTTTTGAAAAATGTACCTATATCTCTGTACGTATTTTTGGCAAGAAGCTAGTTCATAATAAATTTCGTCGGTATACGAGGCGACATCATTATAAAAGATTTAAAGTTCGTGCCAAAAACCTTCCATGAATAACAACTGGATGTCGGGCAGGCTCTACTAGCGCTATAAGTCATCCCTCGGTTTATGTGATCGAGGGAAACTGTGCAGACTTTGTTAAAACTGAGTGAAGGAAAGGTTTTATCAAAGAATTGCCGCCGTTAAAAATGGAGAGATAAATGTGTTGTCGCACTGACAATGCAGTTTTTAAGGAAAGTTTGCCGTGTTTCGGTTTATTAAAAACAAACTTTCTGTCGTCGCGACACGTTCACTGTATCGTAAAAGCATCACACTTATCATCTGAGGTATACAATTATTTAAAACTTTGAAGGAAGTTTTTAAATCCAATATTAGAGTAACTACATTCGAGAAAATTTCGTTTTATTTTTATTGTTACATATTATATGCATGTTAAAATATCACTAAGCATTTTTTTTAATAAAATATATTTCACTGCAGAAAACTATAGTAATATAGCATAGCTCCCATTACGTGACCAATAAATATTTTGATATATGGTCGCTAAATAAGTACTTATTGAAATTTATTAAAGATACTTTCTGTAAGGAGCTTGATACGAATGCAATAAATAGCTTAGAAATAACAATATTATGAATTGTTAAATAAAAAAAAATTTAAATCATTTAAGATTTTAAAATTACTTCTTGATTTATAAGAAGTTTAAATATATGTATAGATTCGCCGACGCGAAACTTTATTTTTAGAATATATCCGTTTTATTCATCTCTCGAATATACTACACAATAAAAATAATAAATTTCTAGAAATATAAACATTTAGCAATAATTGAAAATATTTTTAAAATAACACTTAGTGTCTATATAATGTTTCATATATAATGTTTCCCGAAGTGGCCTGCAAGGTCATTTGGGTTGGCCACTCTTGATCTAAGAAAATTGCCGTGAGCATTCTTATAGCTCCATCGCAAAGATATTTGACGTACAAAACAACGCTATCTTTATAAGTTTGATTATTTTTTAAAAACAATTTATTTTAAATTGAATCAGAACTTCACATATTTCTCTAATTCAGTATTTGAATTTATATCTTACATTTTAATAAAAACTTATAGTTAAATTAAATCTTTGAAATTTTAGTCTGCCTTTAATTTAAGATTAATTCAAGTATATAATTTTAACTTAACATTGAAAATCAAACATTAAGTTTAATAAATGAGACGTACTTAATGTATTAATTACTTAAAATAATTTAATAAATGACGTTTTTACTTTTAAAACTTAAACATCAATTAATAAATTGAAATTGCAATCCCATCATTATTAATAACTTATGAGGTAAATAATAATTCATTTTACGCAGCAAAATATTAAAGGTTAATGCTATATTTAGGAATGGCTCGACGATTCTTTCTCTGCCGCTATTAAATTTTTGCTGCGTCAAGTATTAGGGAGCATGCCATTAACGTTAACCCAAAGGTAGCAATTTTTATTCAATTGCAGAAAATTAATGGCTTTGTCATCAATGTCTCTAACAACAAAAGAAACATCAGCAAAGCTGTAGCTTTCATCTATTGTTTGAAATCATCAATCTTTTTGTAAAAGTAGATCAAATGATATTAAATGACTTCTTACGGGAATAACATCTAATATTCCAGAAGCAATAATAAAAGTAATAAATGTGTGTAGGTTGCGAGATTCGAAGATCGATATTTGATACGTCATGAATGTGAGCTTCAATTAATCGAAAATAAAAGGTACAGAATTATAGGAAACATGATCAAACTGCAATCGAAAGGAGTGATCAAATTTAGCTATAAATAGATTCCGAAATGAGGTGGTTAACGCCTTTTAATGAAAATGAATAAAAAAAAATCAGAAGGGTTCTTCGAAATGTCAGTTATTTTGAGATGAAATTTAGTTTATGCAAATTACCTAAATTATACAATTATGGAAACGCTTTACTTAGTTTTGAAAGAACTTTGGCAACGAATGATACGACACAAAATGAATTAAACCTAATTAATTTACACTAATGAATTAATGGGTTACAATTCTCTAAAACTTAGTTATGAGCCGATTAAGATTGAAAAAATGATCATATTTAGTTTATTTTTAAAATGTAGAAAGATATATATATATATATATATATACTCGAAGATCAAAGATAATGAATTGAATTAATCTTAGAATTTTTGCATTTTTTAATAAAAATGTATTGAAAAAATGAGCTTGTAATTTGAGAAATTCTGTATAAAAGATTTTATTAAAATATAGTTAAGATAAAAATTAATACTTTTAGAACATATAAATAGCAATTTTAAATAATTCTAATTATTTCTTCGTTAACTTGCATTAATTTTTATGCTAAAGAATTTTATCCATTCAAATATTTAGTAATTATAAGGAAGGAAGGAATTTCGAAGTTTAATGCAATCAGAATCAGCAAACCTAATTATAAAGTAAATAAAGGCAATTAAATTTCAAAATTTTATTAGACTGAAATAATAGCTGGATAATTATTCAGCAATTATAAAAATGTACTTTATAGACATTGCAAATGAGGTATAATGATGCATCCCCGTTCAGCTAATTATTTTGCAAAACAGTAGTACAAAGAACTAAAAAATGCGATATTATAAACGATATTTCTCAAAAGCGTCAGTCGCATTTTAAGTCAATTGCTAATTAAATTTAATTAGCTTCTCATTTTGTATAGAAATACTGTTTGTATTTCAGAAACCGCGCTCTTTAGAAATCTGTCATTGCGGCATTGCCGTTTGTAAAACTGACTAAAAAAAGTTAACTTTCTACTTCAATTAAGAGCAAAAGAAGTCCGAATAACTTTCTGCTTTAATTAAGTGTAAAGAAGTCTGAGCACAAAGATGGAGAAAGTGGAATGTAATTAAATAACTCAAAATGACTTCCTTGATAGAAGCAACGCTTTTCGAAATTTCCATTGGAATATTTGCATGATATATCTCGCATCTACCGAAACAAATTTTTCTAATTACACAAGTGAAAATGGTTGATTCACTTTTTCTCTTTCTGTGTACAAACGTAGATTTTAAACGTTCCATACCTAATTTCACTCATTTAAAAATTTCTCCTTTAACTTAATTTTGGAACTATGCTGGTAAATTGTTGTACTATTCCTATATCATCTTTGCTGCATTATAAAAATTAAAGGAAACAATATTTTAAAATGGACTCAGAGTTCCCATCTGTTATTTAAATAGTTTGACTTAAGAAATTATTCGCGAGGTATGCAGAATTAATATATGTTATTTCCTATCTTTTGGTTAATCTAATAATATGCACACTTCAACGTAGTATCAAGTTATGTACATTAGTAAGTAATTAAGAATATTATGTATGAAAGTTCTTTTTTAAAGGGAGGTAGTTTGAAATTTAATTTTTTTAAAGATTTTAAATTTATTTGGAACGTTAAGAGAGTTTGAGGGTTACTCTAATTAAAATATTAGATTGGTGCAAATGAATTGACGGACTGTATAAAACTGCACTATTTTTTTCAGAAGCTGTTTATGTAATTAAAATATGCTCCATTTGCTTTAATACACCATTTTAAATGATATTTTAATACATGGATCTTAATGCCTTAGAGAAATTCTGATCTTCAGAATCAATAAACTCTGGTATGGAATTTTTCAGACTGTCTTTATTTTCGTACTGTTTAGCCTGGAGACTTGTTCCAAATGTTTAAAAAATGAAAGTGCCAGTTAACGAAGTTTGGTGCTACAAAATTTCATATTTTAAATTCATCTAGAACTGCATTTTTTTTTTGGACGATGTTATGCGGCTGAGCGTTGTCATGGAGAAGTATTGGGATATGCTGATTAACAAGTGAGGCGTATAATTTTTAATTTTTCATGCATTTCATCAATGTACTGGTAATACAGCGATTCTCAAGCTGTGGGGCGTGCCCCCTAGGGGTGTGTGATAACCCTATAAATGGGGAAAATAAATTCTTATAAATAATTATAAATTTACTTAAAAATATTAATTTACTGAAATTTGCTTTTTTCACTGCTATTTGGATACCCCCATAGTTTATTCATTTCCATCAAGAAAGTTTTGCAGCGACCTTAACATATGATAATCAGATGGTGCTATATGAGGATCGCATATGCTGGCTGAGGTAAAGTTTCCCAACCTTGCTGAGCAATTTTTTAGGTAGTCTAGTGTTGCCATGATAAAGAATTACACCTGTTGGACAACAATGGACGTTTATGGTGAATTTCTTTATTCAAAACAACACGTTGCGAACGCTGTTTCATTTTCTTTCAACAACTATTGCTTTATACCCTTGCTGTCTCACCAACAACACAACATAACCTTCTTCTGATGCATTCCAGCTTTCGATGTGGATGGTGGTGTCTCCCCTTTGTAAAAACATTCTTTTTTCTAACCACGTGTTTGCACACTACCCACTTTTCATTTCCAGACACCAAGTGGTCCAAAAACTCTTCTTTTTGTGACTAGTAAGATTGGAAGAACATATCGAAATTCTGTCCAATACATTTTTTTTCGTTTAGTTCGTGTGGCACCTAAATAGGGAGTTTGGAAACGAAACCAAGCCTTTGAATGCAATCCAAAGCAGTAGTCTGATGAATTCCGAGCTCGAAAGCCCACTTCTGTGGAAGTTATGTGAGATTTGTCCTGATCGTACTGCGTAGCACTTCGTCGCTGACATTTGATGGCCTTCTTTATCTGTGTTCAACTTCCAAAGAAAAATCACTCAAGCAAAATTTCACAAGCCATCTTTTGGATGTTTGAGCTGTTACTGCTTCCACTTCAAATTCGTCGCACACGTTTCTGTTGTTGTTGTTATTACTTATGCCACCTGATAGACAGTAACATCAGATCAATTTTGAGGGAGAACTTCCTGGGATGGTCAGGGGCCTCCCACCTCTCTTTTCCTTCCACCAACCTAAATAGAGGACTTGCGGCTCAACGGCTTTTTAGAGTACCCCCGTGACGCGAAGGCACTATACAATTACAAACATCCATGCCTTCTCCGGGATTCGAGCCCAGGCCCTACGGCACAGCAGTCAGCATCACTAACCACCATACCAGATGGGTGATTGTACAAGTTTATTTTTGTCCCATTGCATTATTCCTTTTTGGAACTCAACCAACAAACGATGTCTTGTGCATTTTTTTTTACTCATGTTGACAGCTTTACAAGTTTAAAAAAACTGACAAAATGCGAAAAAAATGTGTATAAATCATGAATAGTATACTAATTTATCTATTTGAACCGGTTTCAGTCTGATTCAAATTTTTGCTAACTATCGACAAAGCTTAAAAGTGCGCGTGTTTAAGAACGACAGAACTTTCCCTTATACCCACTATTTCTTTGAAATATACTTATAAATTGCAAGAATTAATTAATAATACCAGACGCACAATTTTCAAAGAAAATGAAAAATTTAATTGAATCCCTTAAAATTCTGCAGTTTTTCAAAAGATGCTCTGACAAAAACTTTCTTTCTTTCTATTTGTCGATCGTAAATTACAATACTTTAGAAAACTCATTCATTTTAATGTTTATTGCTCTTACAATTAAGGCACTACTGTTCACTCGTAAAACTTTTTCCAAGAGTTAACCTAATGCCTGCTTTTATAATCCATCGAAAATAAAATTATCCCCAAACTTATTTCTACATTATGGAGGCACTTTTGCATATTCCTATGCGGTTAAACCCTCTTCTCTACCAGCACAAAAAAGTGGCAAAGCATAAATATTAATGGAAAAATAAAGGCTAATCTGCATTGCTTAAGAAACTTCTCCTACCTTCTTTTATGTCGAAGTAGCAGATGTTGTAACAAAGACCATTTCGTTTCCACTTTTTGGTGGCCCCGGTGAAAGTATTTTGCTTTTGAAGCCAGAGGAGGAGGGCGAGGTTCATCTCTGTGTCAGCAGATGCTTTTAGAGCACTCCAATTTAAAAGTAACAGAGCTTTTCTTCGAATGTAAAGTCGGAGAAAATTGCGCGCGTGTTGCACTAGTTTATGCTCATAGGATGTTTCGAAACAATCATCCCCCCTATGAAAATCATGGCAATTCTCACGGGAGAATTTCGCTTGCAATTTTTTTGATTTCTTTTTGCTTGTGGTTTTTAAGGGGTTGATCAAAAATTGCAGCAGTTTTTTTGTGAGGGTAGGTAACCCAATGATTATAGTTAAATGTATATTTTTAAAGAAAGTTATGGACTTGGTGAACCTTTTGTTGTAATCAATACAAATTATAGTTTTAAAAAACTAAAAAACTCCCTTTTATAATTAATCGAACTAAGTTGTAACTTAATCATTTAGTCACCAAATCTGGAAATGGGATCTGAAAATGAGAAATTAATAATTGTATTATCATCGGGTCTTGGACAAGTGAGCAAATTTTCTAATTAATCTGACCTTACAAAGAGGGTAAAAATATTGAGTTCAAAGATTCCGTTACATGCAATTGCAGCTTATAAAAGGGTGTTAGAACATTAAATGTTCCCCCTCACAAGACTTTTTTTTGAGCGGCAATATGTAATTCTCGGTAGCTTAAAAATTACTAAAGTATTTTCACATAGTATCTATTCAAGTCTACGGAAAAAGTCGTAAGCATTTAAGTAACTTTGTGATAGCGGTCGGTTCCTGCTTGACTCTGAACCCCCTTGTCTACCTGTAAACCCGGCTAGATGTGTGGGAGAAACTAAATGATCATCAGACATGATTTCAATCTAATTTATTGTTTCCAAATATCAATCAGACACAATATCAATCTAATCAAAGTAGGTGATTAAACAATAGAGTGCAGAGGTGAGATTCTATAACACGGGGATAATACTACAGACCCTCAACTGAATCCAAGATAAATAAGCTCAAATATAACTACGTCGCACACTAATAAGCTAACTTCTACTTAATCAAGCTCACAATGCCTGTACTTTTTATGCATCGGATCCTAAACTGGAAACTTGCAAGTGATTTCTATCTGCTTGATCAATGTCGTCGGATCCACACTCTGTAATCTTTTCCCTGGACAACTCCAAGACCTCTAACTAATTCCACTCTCTTTCAAACTAACAACTAACTCGCAGACTCTATGTTAACTCCTACTTGCCCACTCCAACGTGTCAACACACAAACTCGCGAAAGCAGAATTTATATAACATACATCATTTACATAATCACGCTTCCTTAATCGGTGAAAGTTGGTTGAAATAAATATTTTCCTAAAAGAGTCATGAAGGGATTAGTAGAGCCGCGTATAGATCCGTCACAACTTCTCTCACTTCAAAGCAGATTATTACGATAACATTTAAAATTTTAAAAACATTAAATTAAACAGTTAATGGTCTCCATAATATTTATTATATTTCGGTGTTTTCTGTACATTTAAATTCATTTATAAAATGGTTCATTAGTTAATGTTTAAATCTCAATAATAGAAAAAAGGTATATTCTAAGAAATCCGTCTCAGATCTTAAAAATGTCCACCAACATACATTAACTCATTATACATTAAAGGATAGTTGTCATTTTATTAGAAAATCCATCAATTTTTTCCCCACTTATAGTCGCTGAATAGTTGCAGCTTTGGATTTATTTTTATGTTCGAGAAAGAAATTTTGGGAATATTTCTGGAATTCTCATTAATGAAGATTTCGCTGTCTCTGTTTTGCTGTTCATCTTGTTCTAAGGAAATGCTTATATTTGCTTTCCGAGTCATTCACCTACTTCTGGTGTATTTCTGTGTGTTCGGAGAAAATCGTCTTAGAATCGTGATCGACAACACATTTATAACGCGTTAAAGATTCTTTTCACAAGATTTGGTTCTCCTTCGGTTTGTTCCTTTGTTCACAGGGTCAGAGTCAAGTTTATTTTTAGACTCAACATCCCGGACGAAGGTTCTTGACATTTCTTGAAGAAACAAGATCTTCCGAGGTTTCGTTGAATATGCTTTGCAGTATACGTAAAATTTATGCCACTCCTTCTTATTTGGTAGTAGTTAAAATTTAATACAAATAGAAAATACTATAGTATTTGAAATTTATTTCCTAAAACAAATGGTGCATAATTCAGACCTTTTATCATGGGCAGTCTTAAATATAACATCGAAAGAAAAAAGGTAATTGAGACTGGAAATATTAATATATTTCTTGTCTTATGTTTACCTCACTCGTGTTACAGACCCTGGATATAAAAAAAAACCCATTGAAATTAGTATTTGAACATGGATTGAAACACTTCATGGCTTATTTAATACTTAGTATGTTTGAAAATCAAAATAATAGTTATTTAAGTGGGTATATAAATATTTTACTTTAAATCCCCGATAATTTTTTGACACTACCAACTATCATATTCTGTTTCATTTTTTATTAATAGTAAATATGTGCTAATTTTCTTTAGCTCAACGTGAAGAAATTTTTATAAAAATGCTAGTATCTGCTTTCATCATCTTTGTAAATTTAATTTTTAAATAAATGAAATGTAATTTTTTTTTCGTTTCTTTTCTTACAATCTGCAGTTAGGATCCAGTTTTCCCCGTTTTGTCTTCTGGAAATAAAGGTCTGCTACTTTTTACAGCCTTTTCCTTAAGTCTAAAAGTATTAGATATATTTAATCGAAATTGTTTTACTAAAAATCTTTAAGTTATTTACTTCATTTTTGTAATGATTCATGATTCGTGCGCATCAGCTGAAATGCAAGTATTTCAGCTAATAATTTTTAAAGTATGATTAAAATATACAACAGAACAATATACATATTACAAATTTTTATTATTGTCTCAGTATATCATTTCAAAAACTTTGTTTGCTAAATCAGATGTTTACGTATTCAATTTAGTTTTAATAAGAGAACTTTTGTGATGGTTTTGAATTAATGAAAATTAATGCATTAGTAACATTACTTTCAAATGTCATGACGTGGTTTTTTATTGTGCTATGATAAGTTGTTTACACGTCATTTGATATAGGTATTAACGATTACATTGCGTTATTTACTCATAAAAGGTAAAATTATTTAGCTTCAAAATAGAGTTTTTGTTGTGTGTAAGAAGAAAACTATAAGTTTAAAATTAATTATAGACGTACATTGAGTGTACTTTTAATATGTCATTTTTCGTAATTTGTTTTATTGAAGATCTTTTAAATATCTGCAGAAATTGTATCATATATCTAAGAAGCCTTGCTGTTTGAGACGTGTGTCTTTACAGTAAACATCATATATTTTAAATTTTTACAGGTAGCAAAATTTGAGAAAGATTGAAAAAACACATTTACTGGCTTCATTCTCATAAATTTATCAACGATTTTATATATCAACACACACGCGCGCGTATATATATATATATAAACATACACACACAGAAAGCAATTTCTTATTTGATAATTAATATTAATAATTTTAATGCATCATCGCTTTAGTCAATGAATTGCGTGAACAATGAAATTTAAAGCGTTAAAATGTACTCGTTAATTATTTACTTTGTTTAGAAAGAACTGAGCTAAAACTTATATTTCACAAGGGTAAAATAGAATAAATTGATTCTTTGATGTATTTGAGATGAAAGAAAATCATTTTTCTCTCCCTTTGATGTATTAAGGCAGACCGAGTATTGAATTCGTCAATTCTTTTTGTTACTTATACATTAAACAATTTTGTTTCTTTAAGATATTCATAACTTTTTCTCTTTTTTTTTTATCGCCAATGTCACCGACAAAACTAAAAAATTTTATCTGAAAATCATGAAATACTAGTTTATGAGTATTTTTTTAAAGATATTTTTTAGTTAAAATTTGAAAGATTTTTGATTGATTCAAGTTCAATGGTCTGAAAAATTAATGATTCAGTTGTTACACAATGTAAATAAATACAATATTTCAAAGAAAACATTTGTGTATGCATAGCATGCTGTTTTCCAGGATTCATTGTTAAAGATGTTATACATATTATTGGAATTAGTGCCGAATAAATAAAAAAAAAACATGATTTCGTCTTAGATTTTATTCTTTAACCAAACATCTGTCATTTAGTTAAGAATTCTCAAAGGTTTTGTGTCACTGAATCTTGTTAAACTTAGTTTAACATAGTTACTTTGAATAATGGTTATTATTTAAACATTTTGTTACTTGATTCCCATTGTCTTCATTGATTCTTTAAAATCAATGATTTATGTTTTGCTCAATTTCTCCTGCTAAAGAAATCAAACCCACTATTACAAAGCTATATTAAAAAAATGAAAAACTACACCTATTGAATGAATATTCGTAAAGAAGCAAATTATACTTCATATATTTAATAATATTTTTTAAATCTTAACCACTATTATATAAGTTGATACTACATGGCAACAAATAATTTTTTTATATACCATAGATATTTTCAAGCATAGTTTTGCTGTCTATTTTAACAATTTAACATTTAGGTATCCGACTAGGTTCGGAAACCAATTTTTAAAAAATTGATTTTCAGAATAAATTTATTGTTTTAAAGAACATAAATAGGCTTAAAAAGTCAGAATTATTAAACAAATACCATGTATCACCCTTTGTTTTTGGAAAAAAAATTATTTTTATGAAATTTTAGCAAAATTTAAAAAGTTAAGAAAAACGCCATAAATAAAAATAAATTGCACATTGGCAATTTTAATTTCATTAATATATTTCTTGTTTCCTCTGAAGTGTCACAAACCGCAGGATAAAAAATATTTTAATAAATAAGTATTTTATTAGCATTTAAATTTGATGATAATGATTTTTTATCAAAATTACTGCATGTTCTAAGCTAAAAAGGGCTGTAAAATGTGATGAAATGTAGATGTCTTAAAACCTGCTGTTTGTTACACTTTGAAGGGCCCATAACATATATGTTACACATTTCATCGAATTTGATTGGATTGTTTTGGAGATATCCCGTTTTGCGCGCACAAATTAGCGTAAAAATTTAATTTTTCAAAAAACGCATAAATAAATATTTTTATAAGTTAGATAAAGTAAATGCTATAAAAACAACTTACAAAACTCTCTAGTTTTATGTGTTAGTCTTTCTTCCTCAATAATTATATTTCTTTTTCCCTAATAGCCCAAACATTACCAAACATCAAAATCCTAAAAAGCACTTTTTCAAACTATTCAGATACCTAAAGAAAGTATTTTAGGCTTTTGCAAAAACGAATTTTTTTAATACTCATTTTTATACGTAAAAAATAATTGTGTAAGATTGTCTCTTCACAACTTTTCACACTGCAAATATAGGGCTCGTGGCTGGCGTGTCATGAGTTCAAGCCCTAGTGCTTTTGCTTATTAAATCTATCTTGACTCTTTCTCGTTTGGCAGTTTAGAGAGAGGAGTGCCAACTAAGGCAGTGGTCTCCAAACCTTTTCAACTCATGGAACCTCCTAGAACTTGAAGGTGCTTTCGTGGAACCCTTAGAACTAGAAAGTGTTTTCGTAGAACCCCATTCCATACATATACTTCGAAGAATGTATCTCAAAATAATATTTAAAGTGGATCAACATGTTGTAGATACTTTATGTAAATGCAATTAAAAAAGTATTTCATTTATTATTAAAAAATTCTGATCTAATTTTTTAATGTACGTACTGTACACATTAATAATATTAATTTATAAAACAAGTGTCGCCTACTCATGCATTACATTTAGTAAGTGAGGTATGTGCTTGCTTTTTTCCCCACACAAATTGTTGATGTTTAGGTCTTTTGACATTAAATGCAATTGCATTACATATTCCAAGTTTAATTTGTTTTTTTTTCTTTATTTTTGTAGCCACCCACGTTGAGAAATATATTTCTCTTATACATAATGTTCTGAGTGGAGTTAAAATGTTTATAGCTGTGTGAGAAGTACTGTGTATTTTGCATGAATTTGAAACCGAAAATTTAGGAGCTGTTCTTTCTTAAATTTAGATTTTAACACACTGAATCTGTTGATATGTTTGATAAATTGTTTCCTCTCCTTCATTATAGGTGTTTTTGTAGTCAAATGCAAAAAGGTGCATTTTCTATTAGAAAGCTATTTATTTTGAGACATTATGCTAACTAACGAGTTAAAAATTATCTCGTGGGACTTTCGAGACACTAAACAATAGAATATTCACAATCTAATAAGAAGTATATATATAAAGACAAAACGTTTTAATATTCTTTTATTATATTATAATATAAAAGTTCAAAAAGCGTTGCAAAATAAAGTTATAAATAAAATTTTTCAGTTTTAATGAATAGTAAAGGAACTTTAGCTATACTTGTAATTATACAAGCTTCATAGAGAAAGTAAAACCGTTTTGAATACATATTTCTAAGTTTATTTTCAATTTTTTATTGTAACTCGTTGAACCCTTGGGAATAAATACCTTATGGAACTTCAGAGCTTCGTAAAACACAGTTTGAAGACCACTGAACTAAGGCATGATCCTCGTCACTTGACCATATGGCCATGGCAGCCTAGTGGTCAAGGAAATGGATTCGTGGCCGGTGTGTCATGAGTTCGAGCCAAGTCCCACTGATGACCCGTCGTGTAAAGGGGAGGCGATGCACGTTAAATCTGTCGATGCTCAAACCTCCTACCGTTGATGTGGTGTGGAAGTTAGTAGAGTGTGTGTGAGGGGGGTGCCAGCTCAGGTATCGTTCTCGTCACTTGACCATGGTTCAAAATTACTCGAGGGCGTTTGGCAACGGACCTCCTAGCTGAATAGTTCGACGTTCATATTCACTCACTCGTCATTTGACCGTGATTTAAAATTACGAGGTTTGTTACCAATTGCTCTCTTGCTGCTTAATAGTACGACGCTAATAAATACACCCACAGTAAAGATTCCATTCAATATCCCTCTCTAAAATTTACCATGGCCGCGGTAGCCAAGGGGTTAAGGTATCGGATCATGGCTAGCGTGTCATAAGTTTGAGCCCAGTGCCCCTGAAGACCCTCCGTGTAGGGGAGCAAAGCATGTTAAATCTGTCGAGAGCTCAACCATCCTCCCTGGTGTGGTGTGGTAGTTAGGAGAGGGGGTGCCAGCTCAGGTGTCGTCCGCGTCACTTGACCATGGTTCAAAATTACGTGGTCCATCGCCAAAAGCCCTCGTGTAGCTGAACGGAGCGACATTAATATTCACTCACTCACTCACTCTAAAATTTACCTTTTGATATTAAACTTTCATATTTTTGCAGAATTTACTTACATATGTGTACAATATTTTTAATCAAGTTTCTACTTTTAAATAGGCATTCATTTTAAATATTTAAAATTTAACTTTAAAATTATTTAAAAGTTTAGCTTTAAAAATAAAATTTCAATTAAATTCACATGAACTACTAACTCTAAACTTTATTTCAAAGTGCAATTTTCAAGTTACATCTTTCGAAAAATGAATCTAACTCTAAATACATAAATTTTTAATGGGATCTTAAGAAATAGTACAAATGTGTACTTTCTCTTAAATTTAATATTTAATTTCACCCCTGCGGGGATTTTTATCTCTTTAAAATTTCTGTGAAAAGTAATGTAATACACAATGTTAGGAAAATGATTCAAATGTTGAAACACTAAATGAAAAGTCAATAACGCAGTATGTCTTTTCATTTTTTCGAAGTATTTTCTCTCGTTTGCTGAATGACTTACTTTCCTAAATGACAACATTTTATCCTGGGGTGCCAAAGTATCTATTTTGTCAACAGTCCTCTATTTGAGGTTCACTTCAACAAACTCCCTGTGTCTGTTAAACCGCCTCGTTCGCAAGTTCCTCAATCAACAGGATTATTTTGGTGATTTTTTAGATGGACCGTTCGGTCAACAGAGATATTTAGTCAACAGAGATATTTAGTCAACAGCTTAGGATGTTTGATTATACTACTCGGTTTAGACCAGAGAAAAATATTGAAAGCTGAAGTATTTATCACACACATACACACACACAATATCGAAGGGAGAACTAGCTTTAAGTCAAGAAATTATTTGGCTTTAGCAACTGCTGGTATTTATCTTTACTACTTTTCTGAATATGCATGTACATAAATATGAATATATGCATATGTAGTTCTTTTTCTGTTTCTCTCTTTGAGAAAATTTAGTATTTGAGTAAAATAATCCTTCGGTAAATGGAGGATATACTTTTATACTTTAGATATCATGGGGCATGTTTCGTTTTTAAAAGCTTATTCGTTATCATAAAAATGTTATTGCATTCGATTTAGATTTAAAATTAATCTTGCGAACTCTAAACAAATTTTTATTACATAGAATATGTGAGGATACAATTTAAAGTTTACTTAAGAGTGTATGTGCATGTATGTGGGTGCATTTGTATATGAAAAACTTCGCAGAAGATGTTTTGCATTTTTCTAATTTAGATGTCTATGTTGTAGTTGTGCCAAAACAAATAAGAGCACTTGATGGTTGATGCATATTTCTATATTAATTTATGTGGAACATATTAAAAAGAGCACACAGAACATGTTCACTCACACAAAACTACTACATATATATACCAAAACACAAATGGTTTCCATGGCGATTGCGAAGCATCTTAAACTTTCAGAACATTTTAGTCTTTATACCAAATGATGCCAACCGGAAGTATTTATTTAACTCCCAATTAAATTACTAAATGAAGTTTGAAGAAGGTTAACGTGAAATATTACGCACACGCAAGCACATGCACATACATACATGCTCATACATAATGCTCATACATACATGCTCATAAGTAAGTTATTT
This sequence comes from Trichonephila clavata, assembly GCA_019973975.1. Classification (NCBI taxonomy): domain Eukaryota; kingdom Metazoa; phylum Arthropoda; class Arachnida; order Araneae; family Nephilidae; genus Trichonephila; species Trichonephila clavata. The sequence continues at coordinate 856,165 of BMAO01008195.1, forward strand.
TATATTAAGCGCTGTCCTAAGTCAGCAATGTTTATGATATTGTAGCATCCATATTTTTATATTTTATATCTGATTACTTTTATAATTTCTAATACATCTTTCTAAAATCTTATGTCTGGTTTATCTTGCAATATCCGTTTTGATGATTATTGATTATTCACCTCTCTTTATTAGAGAATTTTGACTGTATATATATATATAACTAGCTGTTACCCGCCCGCTTCGCTGGGTATTTCATGTTGTTTTATAAATTTTTACTGCTTATATATATGTATAAATTATTGATATCTATGTCCTAGCATTAAGAATTCGATTGAATTGAAAAATATACTTATACCTGTAACTGTCACCTGTTGATAAAAAAAAAGGGCAGAACTCATCTAATTTGTATTTTCTAAAAATCTCTAAAATTGAAGCATAGAATGATGTTTGTTCTTTCGTAACTCAAAAACCAAGTGGATTCCCGAAAAACCAATTTTCGGTGGATCTCTACTCCGTAAATTGAACATGCAAGCCAAATTTCAAGTCTAAATCTAACAGAAAAAAGCAAAAGTTTTACTATAAATATCCCCGTAATCCCGTTGAGAGCCGTTTTCCAAAATTACTGCTCTTAGCGGATTTCAATTCAACAAAAGAAAAATGCAAACCAAATTTCATTATTATAGTCCTTGTAGCTCGAAAAAAGGAACTTTTTTTGTCAATACGTCCCAGTAACCCCCTGCAACCCCCCAGAACTTGATTTGCTTAAAATTTATTCTTAGTGGATCCCTATTCAACAAAAGAAACATGCTTAACAAATTTCAAGTATATGGGTCTAACAATTAAAAACAGGAATTTTTTTCTGTAACTCCTCTTGACCCTCGCAAACATCTTTGGGGGTCAATTTTCGTTTTACTCTTTGTTAGAGGAACTCTATTTCATGAAAGGAACATGCCTACCAATTTTCAAGCAGAATGATCAAGTAGTTTAAAAATGGAAATATTTATCGATTACGCCTCTTAATCTTCCGAAATTAAACTTGGTAGTTGATATTCGCGAAACCCATTTTGTGGCGGTTCTCTACTTTACGAAAGGAATCTGCTTATCAAATTTCAAGACTGTACGTCTAACAGTTTAAAAATGGGGATAATTGTCTATAACGCCACTTGAGCCCCCGCAACGCCACTTCTGAGTCTGTTTTCACAAAACCTATGTTGTAGGGGAATTGCACTCTATGAAAGGAATCTGCTTAGCAAAATTTGAAGACTGTGCGTCCAATTAATTAAAAATGCAAAAAAATTATCAATAACGCCCCTTGAACCCCCGCAACACCACCTAGGGGTCGATTTTCACAAAATACATTTTGCAGTGTATTTCTATCCTATGAGAGGAATCTGCTAACCAAATTTCAAGACTGTGAGTCTAATAGTTTAAAAAAAGAAATAATTATTTATATCTGCCCTTAACCCCCCGCAACACCCCTTGGGGTCAATTTTCTCCAAACCCGTTTTGTAGCGGATATTTACTCCATGAAAGAAACATTCCTACCAATTTTCAAGCACGTAGGTGAAATAGTTTAAAAACGAAAATATTTATCTTTTACGCCACTTATTCCCCTGCAACGCCACTTAGAGGTCTGTTTTCACAAAACCTTCTTATAGCTGATCTCTACTCTATGAAAGAAATCTCTTGATCAAATATAAAGACTGTGCGTCTAATAGTTTAAAAATGGAAATAATTATCTATAACGCCCCTTAAGTCCCCTCAACGCCACTTGGGGGCAATTTTCACGAAACCCATTTTTAGCGTATCTCTACCCTATGAGAGAAATCTGCTTACTAAGTTTCAAGACTGTACGTCTAATAACTTAAAAATAGGAATTTATAACGCCCCTTAAACCCCCCGTCCCCGCAACACCCCTTGGGGGTCAATTTTCCCAAAACCCATTCTGTAGCGGATATTTACTCCAGGAAAGAAATTTACCTACTAATTTTCAAGCAGGTAGGTGAAGTAGTTTAAAAACGGATATATTTATCTATTACGCCCCTTAATCCCCCGCAACGCCACTTAGAAGTCTGTTTTCACAAAACCCGTTTTGTAACTGATCATTATTCTACGAAAGGAATCTATATATATCAAATTTAAAGACAGTGCGTCAAATAGTTTAAAAATGGAATTAATTATCTATAACGGCACCTAAGCCCCTGCAACGCCACTTGGGGGTCGATTTTCAGCAAACTCATTTTGTAGCGGATCTCTACTCTCTGAAAGGAATCCGCTTACCCAATTTCAAGATTGTACATCAAGTAGTTTAAACATGGAAACAATTAATATTAAAGCCCTTAACCCCCCGTAACGCCCCTTGCGTTTCGAATTTCGGAAAATCCTTTCTTAGCTGATGTCTACTCTATCAAAGGAACATGTCTACCAAATTTCAAGTCTGTAGGTTGAATAGTTCCAGAGATTTCGTGATTAGTCAGTCAGTCAGTTGCTTTTCTCCTTTATATATATAGATAAAAGATTTTATTTGGGAGTGTATTATAACATTCTTTTAGTGGAATCAATTTATTGCAGTCGTTGAATGGATTAATGAGAAGACATATTGCTATTTTAAAATTCATATTTATTTCGTTAGGTAGAAAAAACATTCACACCACCAATAAACAATACAAACAAGACATTAACACGTACCATTTACAAGACGTTCGCAAAAGTATCCTTTGTTCGCTCTAGGGATCTAAATCTATTACAGTCATTCGCAACCGGAAACTACTAGAATTGTATGGTTTCTGTTTAAGACTCTTCTGATTGGTCCGAATAAGCGGGTAATGCAAAGATGCATCACCCTGTTTTAAAAATACTTGCCTCTCAGTTTTTCGGGAGATACATTTGTGGCTATATCCCGTTAGGCTGGCATTTTTATAATTGATCAGATTAATATATTAAGATTTTATGAATAAATAAAAATCGGTTTGAATTGCACATTTTTTCCCGAATTAATATTGCTAGTCTCATATGGTAAGTTGTTTACATTCAAGAGTAAAAAAATTCAAATAGGGCTGTATATACGTTGAAAGTAAAAATATTATTAATGAAACATCTGAAAATTTCTTAGGAAAAAAAAAATAGTTTCCAATAGTAGTATGAACGTAAAGAGATTGTCTAATAGAATATTGTATGGTTTTGAGAAGTATTTAAAAACGTTCAGTATATTTCCGTGCTTGATACTATGCATTATTTTTCTATGAACAAACTTTTTTATTTTCATAAACTAATTTTTGGTTTTTATATGATACGGATACTTGACCTTAATGAAGAAAAAGTAATTAAGATAATCATTAACATAAAGATTAAACGCCTGAGTGAATTGAAACACATTTTTAGAAATAAACGTATTTTAAATAACAAACAACTTTAATGAAGAAAATAACAAAATCGAAACTAAATTAAACAAGACAGAATATCTGGTTTAATCGGGAAAAAGGAGCTTCTTACAATTTGTAATATAACACACAGCTTGCACACAAATACACATGCATACAAATACACATGCACACAAATACACATGTACACAGACGCACATGCACGCAGACGCACACATGCACACAAACACAAATGCACACACAACATGCACACACAAACATGCACGCATGCAAACAAGCACGCATGCAAACAAGCACGCATGCAAACAAGCACACATACATGCACAAAAGCACATGCACTCACACATGCACACAAGCACATGCACAAAAGCACATGCACTCACACATGCACACAAGCACATGCACTCACACATGCACACAAGCACATCACTCACACATGCACACATCCACTCACACATGCACACACACATGCACACAGCACTCCACTCACACATGCACTCACACATGCACACATGCACTCACACATGCACACATGCACTCACACATGCACTCACACATGCACTCACACATGCAAACATGCACTCACACATGCAAACATGCACTCACACATGCAAACATGCACTCACTATACGGGATTTGAATATAAAAACATAAAAAATACTTTTAAATGCATGCTTATTATTTTTTCACATTGCAATAGATCTTCCCAATATGTGTGCATTAATTCGTATTACAAACAATATGTTTTTTAAAAAAAATTGCAAATGTTTCTTAATTTTCCTATGTTCGAAGAGGATCTGATGTTAATCGCTTAAATAGTAATAAAACAAATGCATCTCATTACACCATAAAGAATTCCTTAATGTTATTTCCTCCTACTGTTACAGATATTTAGACTAAAAGTCAATTACAAACGGTAGCATGTAATTGATGATCAGTCCCATTAGTAAGCAACACTGTATCCTTAATACACACACACACAAATCTTTCAAATTGTCTTCTACATTTTTCTGAAAGCTATGTTAGCGGTGTTTACCCAAGCCCTTCATTTATGGTCATAGGTCGTTTTAGAATCATTAATCATTGCAGCATTAACTATCCTGGTCAGACGACACTGAGGAGTAGCGAGCTGCTCGCTCGATGCTATTAGAAAACCAAGCGTTCTGAGGCAAACATTTAGAAAAAGAGTTCTATTTTAAATTGTATGAGCGTAACTGACATGGATTAGAAGCATCGTATAACTCTTCAATTTGGTTCTTTATTATTTGATCAACTTAAACTTCATATTTCATTGATTGTAATCCTCTTAAATTAATAAAATTTATTGAATCTTTTGTATATGAAACATGTATTGGTGTTATATTTTTATTATCCAGCTTTGTAATCTATTTTCTGCATTATTTGTATCTGTTAAGAATAGTTTCTTTTGTTTGCTTTAAATTTAACGTAATATTAAAATATGTTGTGACGTTTTTGAGCCCACAGATGCAAAATAGGCTTCTTTTTTGTGAATAGTATAAGCCGTTCCTATGCACACGGGCACACCTAGATATTGCGGGGTCTTTTGTTCTGACACCACGCCGAAACCGATGACCGTGAGAAACCCAACGGCTGGACGCACGCGAGAGCCGGAAACTTGGAGTGTAATTTGAGGTGGTCAGAAAGAAACGCCCCCATCCCAAGACCATGGAGTGGAAGGACAGTCCTTTGAAAACACCAAAGGAGAACGGTTGTGTTGCCTCTTCCCTCACAAACAACATATTCTGAACTAATGAAATAATCAATATTATGAATAACTTCAATGTAAATGTATAACTGTAATTAAAATAGCTGTGACGTAAGTAAATCAGTTATTCGTATTCTTAACTCCCACGCTATCATAAATTTCCTAAGTATCGCAATGTTTGTACTCTTTAAACTGTAAGAAAATAAACTAAACGACACAAAACGGCACAAAAAAATTGATAAGTACCAAATGTTTTATAAGAATGTTAAGAAATAAATGTCTAATGTTAATTAACAATGACTTTAGTTATTCCCCCTTTCCCATTACATTTACGATATTTGAACCAAAAAGGAGCTTCAATCCGAATTCTGGCCGCGGTTGGTCAAGGACTCGTGGGCGACTTGTCATGAGTTCGAACCCTAGTGTCACTGAAACTATCACTCACATTTAACCTAAGTTTTTAATTTCTTAGGGGTCAAACCTATTTATGTAACATAGCTATGCTGTTTATATAAACCTTGAATCCAAATTGTTTTTTGTATTCTTTTATAATCAGACAAATTTATTTTTCATTTTATTTTTGGGGGGGGGGTTGAAATTTGTTTGTCTTATTTCTTGAGGATTAAATTTTCCCATTTTAAGTTAGAAGGGGCATATTTATTTTTAAATTGTTTGTCTTTGAAATAGTAAGAGGAGCCAATGGTTTATTTTTATCATTGCATATTTCTATACGTATAACGAAGTAGTTGAGTGCCTCGTTGAAGATGTTCAAAAGGTTTTTGGAGAGTTAATAGCTTCATAATTTTGAATCATAGCTAACCGATGTAGATTAATAGCTATTAGTAACACGTTACTTCCCATATTTTCATATCACACTAAAACTACCACAAATCAGGTCCCACTTTTTTCCTATAAACTTGTTTAAACATGTTATTCATCATTTGTGATGTATTTAAAACGAGATAAAGGGAGACTCTGTTATACACACATGTCCATAAATTAAGGATAATTGCACACACAGAAATTGAACTCTAAAATAAAATTTCACCTGTAGAATTATCACACACATCTTGAAGAATATGCAAATTACAGGAAACCACCAGATGGCGCGCATAGTACGTCACAATGACGAGAGTGTAAGAGAGGGGTATATAAGGAATGGTGGCAAAGAAGTAAAATTGTTCACAAGTGCTTTAAAAGCCTTTCAGTGCAATAACCGCATAGTTATGGCACAAAGGAAGCATTTGGATGATTTTTTACGTGGTAGAATTATCGGACGACTGGAATGTGGACGTACCCAGCTGGAAGTATCCGAGGAACTTGGAATCGCCCAGAGTGTCATTTCCAGGCTTTGGCAACGATTCCAAGATGATGGTAATGTGAGTAGATGTTACAGCACAGGTCGCCCCAGAGTTACAACGCCGAATGAGGATCGGTATTTGGCAGTTACTGCCAAAAGAAACAGACGGAGCAAAGCATCAGACCTATCTCGTCAGCTCTCTTCAGCTACCGGTACGACAGTTTCAAGGCAGACCGTGTACAGACGCTTAGGGCACATTGGTCTATATGCTCGTAGGCCTGTCAGATGGGTCCCCCTTACCGCAACTCGCCGTCGCCTGCGATTAACCTGGAGTAGAGAGCATGCATTGTGGACACCGCAACAGTGGTCTTGTGTGATGTTTTCCGACGAGTCCAGGTTTAGTTTGCAGTCTGATTCTCGCCGGACTTTCATATGGAGAGCGCCAGGTACCCGTTACCACCAAGAGAACACCATTGAACGACACCGTTACGGTGGTGCAGGATGGCTCGTTTGGGGAGGAATTATTCTTGGTTCCAGAACTGACCTGCATTTTCAGAGTGTAACGATGGCAGGCCACATCTATCGGGATGTCATTCCTGAACAACATGTACGTTTGTTTCGGGGCGCCATGGGTGCTGAATTTCTGTTTATGGATGACAACGCCCGTCCTCACCGTGCAAACATTGTAGACGAATGCCTTCAATCGGAGGATATCACCCGTATGGATTGGCGAGCATATTTACCTGACTTGAATCCAATAGAGCATGTGTGGGATATGCTTGGACGACGAATTGCAGCCCGTCAACCCCCTCCCACCTGTCTACCGGAACTTCGGAGGGCATTGCTTGATGAGTGGTGTAATATTCCCCAAGATCAGATTGATAATTTGATATTCGGCATGCGTAAGCGTTGTAAGGCCTGTATTGCATCGTCCGGGAGACATACTCCGTATTAACCATCATACTTACCATGTTATACTGTTTTTTGTAAATAGGTCCTTTTTTAAAATTTGCTCCAGGGAGTAAAAGCAGAATTTTTATTAATTATGTCAAACATATAGCATCTTTTTTGCTCTTTACTTTTTGTTTAATAAATAGACTTTACAAATAAGTCAAATTTGTTTTGCTTCTGTCTCTTTCTTTGCCTGAACTTCATTATCCTTAATTTATGGACATGAGTGTATTTATCAGGAGTAATTATTTTTATTTTGAAGAAAATCGGGATGTTTTAAGTTTTTTTTTATTCGATCCTTCAATAAATTCATTTAAGTAAACATGACTTCGGAAAAAAATGTCTTAAACTGATAATTTCGCGAGCATCTGCTGGACTGCGCAGTTATTCAGAAAACCTTAAAGAAAGTTAATCTCACTTCAATTATAGGTCCCTGCCTTTATAAATAAACTGCGTTCAAACCAAATAACCAAACGTTCTGTTACACTGTAAGAACTATAAATTTTGTTGTTATACTAATGGTATAAAAAAATTTAAGATTGAAGTAATTTTTTAAGTAATCGTTCAAAATCCAATTAAAATTTTAAGTAACTATTTCTTCTACGAGTTGTTAAGGATGGTCTACCTCATCCATCAGTGTACGAGTTAGAAGGAAGATTAGCCATAGGTCAAAATAAACACATTTTATTTACAAGTCTCTACAACCTAACAAACCTGAACAACCCAAGATTAGGAAATGCACTTTAAACTAATTATGGGAGCAAAAGCGAGGAAGGCAATGTAAGTAATGTTTAATTATAATTTTAATCACTTACTTTAGGAATGTCTTAGCTATATACACCTTCCAAATAATCTAGATACGTCTAAGTTTATCTACTTCAAGCTGACGCTAATCCAATTTTATTATCTAATTGACAAATCGTCAATCTTAAATACTAAGCAAATAATCTACGGAACAGTCTTGCCTAGCTTTCTATTACTTTACGTTAATCACCCACTGCTATCATTTAGCTTCTAACCTCGCTCTCGAACCTGAAAGTTAATGTTTCAATATTAGGCCTACCGGAAAGTTCTGTCCGTTTTTAGAATAAAACGAAAGAACAAATTTTTCATGCCTTGAATAAACTTTATTGAATAATATTATTGCCACCATTATTTATGACTTCTTGCCAGCGTGAGGGCAATTTGTATATCCCATTTATAAAAAAATGTCTTATCTCTAGAGGCCAAAATTTGAACCAGTGCTTGTCTGATATCTTCTTCGTTCTTGAATTTTTTCCCCTGTAAAAATTTTTGTAAAAACAGAAACACGTGAAAATCGGAAAGTGCTAGGTCCGGGGAGTATGGTAGATGCGACAGAATTTCCCAGCCAGCTCTGCGACTTTCTGACGAGTACCCAAAACAGCACGTGGCCTGGCTTTGTCATGAAGTAGTATGATGTCCTTCCTATTGAACACTTCGCCGGACTCTTTTCTTGGAGTACTGTTTTTAATTTATCCAACTGATGACAGTACCTCTTCCAAATTTAGCCTTTCATTTGGTTTCAACAGCTCAAAATGTATTGGTCCTCGCATGTCCCACCATATACACAACATTCTTTTGTTCAGTCTCAACTTCAGTTTAGAGGTGGAAGGGGCAGGTTTTCCGGGTTCACAATATGCCCTTTTCCTTATGATGTCATCATAGGGAAATCCATTTTTCATACCCAGTTATGATCCTGTATAAGAAGGGTTCGATTTTGTTGCGTGCAATATGCTGATACGATCATTCAAATTCTTCTCACTTAACTTACGTGGCACCCATCTCGAATACTTCCACACAAACTCTAGTTTCCGAATTTGATCCGAAATGGTTTGTTGAGCTGAATCAAGCCTATCCGCAATCTCTGATGTTGTCAAAAAGGATTTTGCTCTAACATGATCTTGACAGTATTGTCGTAGATCAAAGATGGTCGCCCAGAGTGGGACTTATCAGAAAGGCCGAAATCACCTACTTGAAAATGTTTGAACCATCTTCTGCATGTTTTATTAGAAACTGTACCTTCACCAAACACTTTCAATAAATTTCTACACGCTTCTGTAGCATTTATTCCCTGTTGGAATTCGTAAATGAACTTTGTCAACAGCCGTGGGTAAACGATCCCAACTGACTTAATACTAACATGAACCATCTATGTTTTAGTTCATTTGCTAGGTCAGTATGTAGACATTCAGTGATAAAAAAAAAGAGGGCTAAATACTCGTATGTGTCAAATGAATATGCGCATACTTGTTGAAACTGATTGTAACCGGAACGGACAGAACTTTTCGGTAGACCTAATATAAGCCTTGCTTTGCATACGTCACATCTTCTTCGGGAGAAAGTTTTCAATACAATAATATTTAGTTTCCCCAAGAGGATTATTAGTAGGAGGTACTCGAATAGACCCGTTACCAAGTATCATCTCTTGAACACAGTTTGAAATAAGCTGTAAAAACAGAATAGTTGCCGAATTTCAAATAAATAAAATGAGGAATTAAAACAAAGAGTTACGCCTATTTTATATGTTAAATAGGCGCGTAATATTTGTGAGCTGTACAGATGGCACTGTTTATACTATACCAAACTTTAAAAGATATTCTATTCTCTCTTCTATACAGTTATTAGTCCTTGTTCTGTAGTAAATATTCTCTGTGAAAAAGTTTTCTTACATCCCTACCATTAAAAAGCATCATTTTAGAATCTTTTATACCATCCTCATTTATCCCGTCGAAGAAAGATAAAAGTTTTTCTAACCCACCTCCTCTCGCATATCGAAAAGAGAAACATGCCATTGAATACCAGGGTGAGACATTCGAAACTAGCTTGTTGGTTGTTTTTTTAAGGAGGCCCTTTAGATGGCAACTGCAGCCACTTAGCAGTAGTTCAAAGGAAATCGAGTCGTCCATTTCAATTCCCGTCTCAACGGTATACGAATTTTTAGCATCTCCCCATTTTTCACCGTCGAGGTGCTGGCGACAAAAACACCCGATGTAAATTTACATGCCTGAACCATTTTCACTTGCCAGCGATTTGTATTCAAAAAGGGTTCATCCAAACCAATGCACAGTGCAAAATACGGAAGAAGCACGTTTCGAGAAATGATTACCATACTATACTTCGTTTTACATGCCAAAGTATCGAAACTAGCAGTTTAGTTTCATGGTTCGACGGTTATGCCCCGCTTAAAGAATTTCGGGAAACAACTGTCGTTTTTTGATTCGCTTTTGTACTGCAGCTATCCATCTTTACCTTCCTTTTTTATGACCTTCAGTAGGCTCCTGCGCTTCAGCTTTCGACAACTGTTTTTAATCTTAACGTTTGAAGGGAAATGCCGTAAAAATTTCACATTCTATCCATCACATCATTCTTTATGTCTCTAGTTATAGCGGATAACTGCTTTGGAAGAGAAGTTACTGTCTTTTTCAAGTGCTAAATTAAACAGGAAGATAAACTTTTTTTTGTTTTTGTTTTGGTTTAAACGAATTGTTTTTGTTTTAAGTAGAACCTTTGAAGTTTCAGAACTGCATAATAACGAAGAATTTTTGCATATTCAATTGCCATTTATGGCATTTTTGAAAGAAAAAGTCCATATTTGTTGGTGTATTTTGTAGGATTATTTTGTGGTAGTGTTTTATAGAAAATGTTAACGTTTTAAATCTAAGTTAATTTTGATTTCTCTAAAAGGACACATGCACATACATTGTAGAAAATCGTTATAAATTTCCTCACCTGGAAATGAAACGAAATGCTTTGACAGAATTTATTAACTTGCCGATTTTTCTTAATTCTACTCAGCATTTTAATCAAGCGGTTGAAGAGAAATTTTGATTGGATAACTTTTTTCATGATGGTCTAATCTTTTTTTTTTGTTAAAATAACGGAATATGAGGACAACGGTATATCCTCTCAAAGAGTTTTCTTACTAAATTAAAAATCTTTATTATTTTGTTTAAAAGATATTTACTTCATCTTTGCAATTACACATTTCTAGGCTTCAATTTTAATGTTCTGTTTAAAATTTTTCTATACGAGCATACTGCTGTTCTCTTTCCTTTTTCTAGCAGTTTTAAACCGTTTGATCACTTATTTTTTATATTTATATCAATAATTATATCTGAAGTTAATCAGACCTGGCACATCTAAAAGAATTTTCGTAAAAAATATTTCTTTCAGAAGTGGGAAAAAAAGAAAATTCAAACACGTAAAAAGATAACGAAAATAAATAATTAATGTAGTATAGTAATTATTTACTTGTAATTTGTGTGTTTTTGCTATCTATACTAACAAAATTTATGTTAGATAACGAAAATTTCTTGTTTTGCCGAAAAAATTTGTTTACCGAGCACCTGACTTAGTTTATTATTACCTCAAGCTTTCGAGATAGTAAACCAAATAGTAAGAGAAATAAGACCTCTAAGATATCTTAGGACGGGGTTTCGGTGGCAGTCGCGATCAAGATTGTCGAGATCTAATTAATATTTTTATATTATGCAAATAATGTCTTACACAGCGTAATATTATTTATTCTTTCCCAAATTGGGAACTATATAATATATTTTTTATTTGGATGGCCCAGAGCAAGAGCAACTATTGTCAAAATATCAATGTTGGAAATGAAACTTTCAAGCTTAACGAAAAAATTCTTTGTCCTGAAGTTTTATGTTTTACATTAATAATTAAAATTGACTTTGGCTGGCCGTGGGTAGCCTAGTGGTTAGAGGATCGGAAGGCCTGGGTTCGATGCCTGATGTTACCAAATACCCTCATAGTATATACGTAGTACATGCTCTTTAATATCAGTGGGTCCGAAAGTCTTGTGGGCGGTCGCAGCAGAAACAACGGGTGCAGGGAGCTGGAGAATATTTCCCTCCCCTCCAGTTCCCTGCCTAAATTGTGGAGGTGGAGATAGGTGGTGTCGCCTTTTATTGTGTAAGAAGTGAGCCAAAACGTACTGTCACCTGCATGGTGCTCAAAGCTAAAAGTTAACGGCAGGCATACACTTAGCCCTTTGCCACGATGAATTTCTTGGGCCTCGATCCGACACCGTCAGACAGGTGGCATTAGAAACAACAACATTGACTTTGGTTTCTCTTGCATATAAATATAATTTTGACGTCTTTTTTATTATCTTTTAAGATAACACACAATACTGATTGTGTGTTTTTTTTTTACTTCCGTTGGGGACTTTAGTGTGTTTCTCTTGTCTTGCTATGACAGCACTTTTACCAAATAATTAGACTTTTACTATTTTAGAACTAATTCTAATATTTTAACCGATTCTCATTAAACTTGGTTTTTGGGAAAACAATTTAATACAGAAATAACTGTCTTCAGCTAGTCAAATGTTTAAACTGGCATGCAAGTACAGGTAAACTTTTTCAATAGAGAGTGCCGTTTCTGCAGAGGGCCGCAGTTTGTTCTGACCTCTGAACTAAGTTAAGAAGTGATTTGATTTTTTGTAAGACTCTCTCTCTGAATTTTTTTATTTGTATATTCTGAAAATGATTTTATTTTGTTCTATCAATTATATTTCTTGAAATAATATCGCATGCATTTTCCAAAATTTATGTAAATATGTAAGGTTTGAAGTGAACTTCTTTAATTCAGTTTATAACGATGTTCTTAAGCGAAGCTCAAAGGAGAGCCTGCTTTTTGAGAGTCACTACTTTATCTTATAAAGTACTACCAAACACCATTGAAGATATCATTTAGATTTAATTTTGAATAGGACGAACTTGGTTCACGATAATTTTAAAGCTTTACGAATTCTAACTCGTCTGTTATTTTTTCTGTTGTGTTAAACTATTTAACTTTTAATTTGGAACTTTTATTTTGCTTCTCAAGCAGAGAATTTGATCATTCATTTAATTAAGTAAAAAGAGCTGTTAAAATTCTTATTTAGTATGGTGTGAGCTTGAATTCTTTTGAACTAAAGAACTATACTAATACGAAGAAAATAAGATAGAGCTCCTAAAAGTAAAAAATGTCGGTTTATTTTTTTGCATAAAGCTAGTAGAATTTTAGTTATTTTTTTGACAAAACATTCTTTTAAAAAAAATGTCTGAAGATTATTTTTTTTCATGTTTATCAAATCTTCATATTTATAAAATAACTTAACCAATATAGGATGTAATAACGTATTATTATTAAAAACCATTTTCAATTTTTGGGAAGAGCCTTACGTTTGTCATTTTATATTAGACTTACATACTTAATCCCGTCTCTTTCATTTTATGATCATAATTTTGTAGATGGACTTTTGAAGAAAGAAATTTGTAAACTAAGTACATTTACTTTTTTTCTTCATATGAATTATGGCTCTCTTCGTAAAGTCTTATATAATTTTTAATGTCTCTATGCCTTGGTCTTATTTAAAGTGTTTGTTTAACCTCCAAAATTAATATCACTTTTTTTGTTTACTCTATTTAATTATAATTCTATTTAAAATAGCCTATTTTCATGATCATTAGTAATTATATGCATGTAATCAGACTGAATGAATAATAACTTTATTATTCTTATTGGTGTAACATAAACACGGAATGGTTTCTTCCAAAAAGTTAAGAAATCCCTGAAGGTAGCTTATAGCATTTTAAAATGTTCTAAAATATTTGAAGTTAATGCACAAGTTAACTAACAATGCTTAGGTTTATTTAATTTAAAAAAGCAATTTATTCCCTCTTGCATGTCTTAGAGATGTCAATCTAAACTATTTTGATATCTATCAATATAATACTTTATATACGTGCAGTTATATATAAATTACGTTGATGATTAATTTATTTGCGTAGTTTAATAACAAAAGTTAGTTTCTCAATTTATTTTAAGGTTTATAGGCTGACACATTCAGGCTTTATTACATCAACTAAAAGATCGATTCACCTTTGTTTTTCTATGGTTCCTATTTCCTGACATTGTTTTCAATAATTATTTTTTTAATCGCCTTTGTTTACAAAATGAAAATTATTATTTTTTTACTTGCCTTTGTTGACGAAGTGAAAATGAATTTTAAGTAAATAGCAGAATAATTTTTTTGGAAAACAATCTTTTCACCAATGTAATTCAAATAATTTCTCAATGTAATGAAGCTCTTTTTAATACATTAATATTTGGGAAAAAAGTGGGGGAAGCAAGAAAATTTAATCCCCTTCTCTTATTCCGTTTTCGTAGAATATAATCCTTGCTAATTTCGTGTAATTAGATGTATGAAATTCAAAGAAAACAATTCTAGTACAAGAAAAACTGGTCTTCAAGAAGAAAAATTAAGCATATACTGCGAAATGGCTCAAAAATTTTCTTTTAGTTTTAAATCATAATTAATTAATATACTTTCTTAGTATTTGTATTACAAATACTTCGAGAAAAAGGATCATATTTAATATTTTGTTTGCGAATACTGAGATTATATCAATTTATTCTTATGGTGATAGTTTCACTTCTCTGAAGAAATAATTTCTAGAGCTATAATAGAGAGAAAACACATAAAAAATGGAGCTATAATATAATTTTTTAGGTTGATTTTTTAGGTTACTTGGTGTTTGCTCTTATTTTTTTAAGGGGATGGGCTGATTGGAGAATTTAAATTAAATTCTATACACATGAATGTGTTAAATATATAAATTGTATATATAATGAGTACATGAAACAATTCGCTTTTACAAATATTTAAGTTTTGGAATATATTTATATAAATAAAACACAGTAGTTTAATTATTTCAATAATTCTGTTTTATGAGGTATGTCTTTTGTTTAAACTGCTGAAAACGCAATCTTATAATATATTTATTGTTAACCATTGAAATACTCAAGATATATGCTCCAAAAGATTCGAAAAATTAACAAAAAAGAATATAAGTTTTCGGTGGTAATATGTAAAAATGCAATATTACTACATAAAAGCTTTTTGAGTAATTCATTTTATTCCTCATCGTATATTTTTAAATCTTCATATTTTACTCCAATGAATAAATTATTACGATAAATCATAACATTTGAATTCATAACATAACTATACCGATATCAAAATTTCTTTGGTATACACACACACAGCATACCGTTCCCATATATATTCAAAGCAGCCACTAAAGGTCTATTAGAAATTCATTATACTTTAACAGAAACTACGGATATATACGGGAAGAAAGTGGTTATATATGTATGGTATAGGGGGGTATACTGACTTTAAAGTCACGTTATTTACTCCACTGCTATTAAGTTCAATTTTGAATAACGTCGCATTAAGGCTGTGCGATGGCTCATCAGTGATATATTTCGTAATTAACAACGTTTGAATGATTAAAGAGATGCCTAAAAGGTTGTGCCTCATGTTTCCTAAATTTCCACAATATGGTTATTAAACTTAGTTTAATGTAAAAGGCAGAGCAAACCTCTTTGAGGTTTAAACTCTGTGTTACTATAATAATTTTTCAAATATTTTTAAAGTTATATTTCTTTTTTAGGTGCACATAGTAAATGATTAATGTGGTTGAAACAAATTTATTTTAGCAAAGAATTTGTTTATGGAATATTTCTCAATGTTTGAAATGTGTTCAAGGCTGTGTCTGTCGGGAAATGGGGTGGGGAGGGGAGCGGGATGTATCCTGTGTGAATTTTGTCTATTACTAGCCGCAAATCGCTATATAGTTTATATTTGAAATAATAGATGGCAGCACAATTGTATTTAATGAGTTCTTGGAGAGAAGGCTACGAAATTATTTCTGGTATTTTCCGCAAATTTTACATTAACTTAAACATTTAAAGGTTTTGAAAACATTTGTTTTGGCTGTCATCTTGTTTTCTTGTCTCTTTAATAGCTACAATTTTAAAGAAAGTAAAAAAATAAAGTTGTGTGTATTTAATATATTTGAATACTGACTTACCTAAGAAGTGTACGGCACACACATACACTTTTCATTAAATTTCAGTAATACGCGTACATATCAATAATATTACTTTTCTCTTCAAATTTCATATTTACTGCTCGCATAGATGGATATCATTTCGAATTCAAGCACAAACACATGAATTATTGAAATAAAAAATGAAGCAATTAACCGAATTTTATTACAAAATGAAATTGTGAAAAGTGATTTGACGTAGAATAATTTGAAAAAAGTCAACATTTTTTTTGACTTTTCAATTTATTTTTTAAATGCAACTTTTTTAACATATATTTTTATTTAACATACGCTTATGTGCTGTTTAGTTTATTATTTTTAAAGTAATTGAAGAAAAATTAGTGTACCTACGGCAACACATTAAAATGAAAAAGATCTGTTCGAAACAAACTTTCGAAGTGAATTTTATAAAACTTTTGGAAATTTCTCTACGGGATTTTCTTAATACTTACAGTTTTTCCCCATGTGATACAGTGAGATATAAAAACCTATAATTAAATCTTGATCCTCAACGGTTTCCGTTAATTTAGTATAAAAAGGAAAATGGAGAAAGCAGATTAACTACAAATTAATATTTTTTTTAAATGGGAACATTAAAACATTTTTAAAAAACTGTCACACACATAGAATTTTATGGAAGTTACTAATGGTAATTCCTAAAAACATGTTTTTTTTTTACATTTGTTTTTACACTTTTAACGTTGAGCGTCAAAACTGGCTATATTTCAACGTTCAAATGCAGAGTTTTTAATTTTACACTCAATGATTTGCAGTAGAGATGACCAACCTGAGCTAGCACCAAACTCTATGAATTGCCACATTGCACGAACGGGAGGATTTTGATCTCCCACAGGTGGCCGCGGTAAACTAGTGGTCAAGGTTATGGACTCGTGGCTGGCATGTCATGAGTTCAAGCTTAGTACCACTGAAGACCCACCGTGTAGGGTCGAGAGCTCATACGTCCTCCCATTGGTGTGGTAGTTAGGAGAGGGAGGTACCATCTCAGGTGTCGTCCTCGTCACTTGACCATGGTTCAAAATTACGAGGTCCGTCGTCAAAAGACCTCGTGTAGCTGAGCAGTGCGACTTAATATTCACTCATTCGAGCTCCCCCAGATATGACTTGCATCAGCTCTACACGGATTGTCTTTAGTTGTAAATTGCTTCGAGCCTATAACTGTGGACACGGACTCGTGCCGGGCATGTCATGAGTTCGAGCCTTGTGCCGCTGAAGACCCGCCGTGTAGAAGGGTCCACTGCACATTAAATCCGTCTAGGCTCAAACGTTTTCTTGTTGGTGACGAATGGAAGTTTGAAGGGAGGGTGTCTGTGCTCAGGTGTCGTTCTGGTCACTTGACCATGGCTCAAAATTCCGAGGTTCGTCTCCAAAAGCCCACGTACAGCTTTATTATGCGACAAAAATATAACTTTCTGTCTTGAACCACGATTACGAAAGCTCAAAGTCCTGATATTGGTGTGATGGGGGAATTTGAAAGGTGGGTGCCAACTCAGGTTTTATCCTCGTTTCTTGATCATGATTCGAAGTTATGGTTTGTCGCAAATACTTTTCGCGTTGCTTCGGCATCGACAAATAAACAAATCAATCATATACTTCTATTAAATCCTAGAGTAATGAAAGATAACTCATATAAAGAGGCTTATACACGTTAAATCTGTAATGGTTCAAAATATTCCCATTGGCGTGGTGTGGAAACTGGAGCAGAGGGTGCCGGCTTGGAAATCATCCTCGTCACTTGACTGTGGCTAAAAATTGCAAAGTAGTACGTCGCCAAAAGCCCTAGTGTTGCTTCGCAGTACATTGCAAATTAAAATCAAATCAAATTCAGTGCCATGGCGAAAATTTCGGAGAGTTAAGTTCCAATTTCATTTGTGGCATTTTTATAATTTGGCTAGATTTTGCAACATTGACCTTGCAATTAAAATTCACATTAAAATGTTGTAACATAACTAAACTATAGACCAAATTCCACTAACAATGTTATATGTTATATTTAGAATATTATACTAAATTATACTAATAATATACTATTATTAGTAGTGGTTTCTTTAATTATACTTGTAGCCTTGGTTTCTTGTCTGAAAACTTGAAAGACTTGGTTTCTTGAATTACATTTGTACAAAATAATTAATTCTTAACGTAATACTGATATATGCAATCATATAATATAGAGAAAGCGTTAACATTAAATAAAACTTCGAAAAGTATTCCATTTCAAATAGGTTTTTGGTAAACATTATAAATCTTCTTCCTCCTGGAAACTTTCGAATTATGCATACAAATACTCCTGAGCATGAATATTTGCTAAATTAAACTAATTCTTAAAATTCTCGAGCTTGAACTTTTCGGGATTAAAATTCAAAATGGGAAAACGCAGACGCGGAATTATTACAGCTAAAGTAAGTTTGAATCCGGCGTAACTTCAAAACCATAGCTTGTTAAAGCAATCTGTTGGAGGCTTTAAATATTCCCAACCTGACTTTGACATTCCTCTTATTTCATATGATCTTACATTTTCAACTAAACGCAGGAACACATTTCAGGAACATTATTTTCCACCCTCCCTCTACAGCCACCGGTTGCAGTAGAAATGACCTTAATTAAAACCCGCTCTGACATTATAGGATTATTAAATTGACCATGATTCGTATATCTTGTCCGTTGGACTCTGGTCGGTTCAGATTAACAGGATTTCATTTAGGGAGTGCTCCTGGAATTGAAATACCTAGAATAACGGAGTACGACATATTATTATTAATATTTTACAAACTCTAGGATTATTTTTGTGAGGCTGAGGACATGAAGTTTAGGTTGCAAGAGGTAAATGTAGAAATCCGGGTTATTAATTAATTAAAAATTATTTGATTATTTAAATTTCTACAAATATTATTCTGCCTTATATTATCAGAAAATAAGATAGAGGCCGCGGAAGCCTAGTGGTTAAGGTAACGGACTCGTAGCTGGTAACTCGTGTCGCGAGTTCGAGACCAGTACTACTGAAGACCCGCCGTGTAGGGGTGCGCAGCACGTTAAATATGTCGTGACCTCAAACGTCCTCCTGTTGGTGTGGTGTGGTAGTTATGAGAGAGAGGTGCCAGCTCAGGTGTCATCCTCGTCACTTGACCAGGTTTCAAAATTACGAGGTCCGTTGCCAAAAGAGCTCGTGTAGTGCGACGTTAATATTCACTCACTCCGAAAATAAGATATAAATTGGTCAGATCGGTTGCTAAGAGATAGCATTCCTGCCTCGTAAGCCCTGGATTGCGAGTTCAATCCCGGCTGGAATCGATAGATTCTCTGGATACGAAACGTGTGGGCACACATGTCGTATGATTATGTGGCATGTAAAAGATCCCTTGAGTATCGATTTGGCTTTGGTACTCTTGGCAAAATTTCCTCCTGGTGATATTTAGCATCCGACTAGTGCTTGAATTGAATCAATTCAAGCGTCAAAAATTTGGTAGCGGGAGCCGCCGATAGAGGGTGCCACCAACGAAATGGCTCTCACATCATGTCTGCAAAAATTAAGCAGCCAAAATGTAGCCCATCAGATAAAAAATGGATATAAAAGCCATTATGATAACTTTTTTCACCTGATTTTCGCCGTGATGATTACAAAAGAACAGTGGCAAACACAAGGCGAGGTTGTGATTCAAACTCCCACTGACCAACAAATTTTTAATTCTTACCATAGAGCAGCGCTTCACAAACTTTCAATATTTGCGACCCAACTTTCAATCAAAATTTAAATCACACCCCCTAATCCCCTCCCTGTACAATAACAATTGTTGAATGAAGTAATGATGTACTTTGACGCTCAAGCTACAATACGACCTTAACTATAAACCATGCAAATTATTAGGATAAGTATTAAATTTTGTACATGTTACTTTTAAGCAAGTTACTTTTAAATAATAGGATAAGTATTGTGTTACTTTTTCTTTCTAATTGTAAAATTGAAACAGATTGCAGTAAACATGCAGCGTGTATTTTATTTTTTGTGTCAGAATGTATTTGTTTTTTGCTTCCTTCCAATAAATTAATAATTTTTTTCAATAATCTTTTATTTTCTACTTTTTGATATGCTCACGCCCCCTCGTAGAATTATTACCCCGTTTGGGGGGGAGTGCACCCCATAGTTTGAGAATCACTGATATAAAGAGAATACTCCTCCGCGCTATCGTGTATGTGTTTTCACAATGTAAACTTCTCAAGAGAGAGCTCTTTGTACTCTACTGCAAAGTAACCATTTAAAGAATTGGATGAATTTAAATACAGATCTGTTCGGATACAGTAAGTACATTATTCCCGGTCCATTCAACAACTTTTATCAACTTAATAGAAAACTCTGAGGTCTCAATATGCTGCTGTTGAAGAGAAGTGGATTCGAAACCCGATTCTTGACCACATTAGCCTGTGGTCATGATCACGGACTCGTTCCCGGTGTTATTTGTTCGAACCTAGTGTCACTAAAGACCCACCATTTAGAGGGGCTGATGCATACTAAATCAGTCTTAGTATAAAAATCCTGCTGTTGGCGTGGTAGTTTGGAGAGAGGATTACCAGAGCCACAAGGTGTCATCCTCGTCACTTGACCGAGGTTTAAAATTACGAAGTCCGTCACCAATAGCCCTCGTGTTGCCTTGTAGTGTGTCGTTAATAAACACTCACTCGAGACCCAATTCTCCCATAGGCCATCCATGTAGAGCAGTGCTACTCAAACTTTCAATATTTGCGACCCAATATTCAGTCATAATTTTCTTCCTCCCATGCAATATAACAATATATTGAATTCAATAATTAATAATATACTTTGATGCTATAGATACGCAATGCGACTTTAAACTAAGTGTCACCGACGTATATAAACATCTCTCGCTCAGTCAAAGCGTTAATTGTATCGGGCGTATATATGTCTTTCCGAAGTACTATCTTTTCTATGCACTGCTATCCATAAAATTATTCCGAAGGATTTAAAATGCAATAAAAGGGCATTGACAGAGTTTCCAACATATTTACTAATTTCGGAGGATTTGTTAATTTATTCCTTTTCTACCCTCCCCCCCCCTAATACACCACCCGCCGTTCGCCTACGTGTTAAAAAACGGTGGCATTGTGGAGCGAATTGCGTAACTTTTAATCGGTATTTTAGGGATTAATTATAAACCGTATAAATTATCAAGATTAGTCTTAATTTTTTTGTATATAATTTTGTATATGACAAGCCCATGGGGTCACTGGTAATTATTAAACTTGTTCGTAGCTTAGTATTCTTAACTTAGTTCTTAAATTAATTATAAAAATACATTTCTCTCAGTACTGATGTATTTATAAGTATATTATATCAGTGCAAATGTGAATTTCCTTTTTGTTATGCCAGAATATATTTTGTTTACTTTGAGTAAATTAATAATATATTTTTTTAAAAATTCTTTTGTTTTCGACTTTCCAATATGCTCGTACCCCCTAGTAGGATTATCACCCCCCTAAGAGGCACACCCCTCAGTTTGAGAAACGCTGCTGAAGAATCATGGATCTGCTGTACTATTAGGGCTAAAAACATACAACTCCATTAAAATTTGTTTTCATAGAAAATTGGATTAATATAATAATTATTATACATTGCTATATAAGGTCTTGATAAAGAAAAATATATTGGTGAATTTCGGATACGATAGAGAATCAGTTAATGTGACTAGAATAATAGAATTATTCATTTTAAGTATCAGAATAAATTGCTCAAAAAATTAATTCAGTCTAATATAAAACTTTTAAATTTAAGCATATTTTTTAAAATAAATTTTTGACATTTTATACATTTCTCGAGCGAATGATACCCACAAGATGCAGGTTGGTATATATTATTTGCATAAATTCTCAAATTTCACGTCTATTTTTAATGCTGAAATTATGTAACAAATATTATTGAAAATAGTTTAACAAAAAAGTTACTTAGTGTTTAAAGGAAGACATTTTTTCCCTTGCACTGCTGATGATAAAAATTACTACACCATCTTTCTTCTATTATACTGCATGTATGCAGTAAAAAAATATTTACTTTTCATCTTTGTATAGCATTTTTTAGAGATAATAGTGCATTATTTCATTTAATAAAATCATGTTGTGTTAATTACGTATAAATCATTCCAAATTATTGGTTCAGCATTGCGAAATAATTCAGAAGAATAAATATAATTTAATACTTCCAGTTTCTTCCTCTTGCATTTGTTAAAAATGTAACTTATATTTATTTTGCATGTAGAATAAGTATTTCAGGATACACCTAGACAATTTAAATTCCATATACCTGCTCTTACTGTTCAGAGTTTTGATCTCAAAATTAAATTTGGTCTTTTAAAATTCTTAGAATACATCATTAAATATTCAATATTTCCGTGCATGTTGTTTATTTGTCGCCACAACTATCATACGTTTATAAGTGTGAAGAAAATCTCGAAGACGAAAATACCGTTTAAGCCCTGAAAAGTAATTAAGCAATCTAAAATTTCTACTCATAGTTTGCTTTTGAAACAGGAGCAAGTATTTTATTTGGGCTGTTGTTAACTGAAATGAAATTACAAGAATTCAAAATAAACGAAATTAAATTATTATTATCATGTATTTCCGCCGCAATTTAGACTCAAAGATATCTTTTGTAAACATATTAAAAGCTTCAACAATTTCCTGGAATTCCTATTAATTTTAATAAGCTCAAAATGTCAAGAATTACATGGAAATAATCTAGTTATGATCCTGTAATGGATACACATAAATGCTATAAGCATCTGCTGATTATTTGGAGAAAAATATAATTGAATTTTCTCAGTAAATATTGTTTATTGGAAATCAACTGCATCCCAGAATTGTTCTATTGAAGGTTTCTTTCTTATGCATATAAATAGAAGATTTTTATTTAATTACTACTTATAGTTAAAGATTCTAAAAAATAAATTTTATAATTTATGATATCGTCAACAAATTTTCAAGGTGTAAAATTATCGAATAATTATTACTTTTATTATTATTATAGAACTAATAATAATAATTTTTTTATCGAATATTGGCTAATAGTGCTGCATAAGTAGATGTAGAATGAATTTTTATAATTATATAATACTCTCACTCACTCGTTTGCAAGCACATTTGCTTGCTCACACGATCTCTCTTTTCCCCCTCAATCTCTCTTTCTCTTCCTTTCTTTCTCTTTTTCTCTCTTCCTTTCTTTCTCTTTTTCTCTCTTCCTTTCTTTCTCTTTTTCTCTCTTCCTTTCTTTCTCTTTTTCTCTCTTCCTTTCTTTCTCTTTTTCTCTCTTCCTTTCTTTCTCTTTTTCTCTCTTCCTTTCTTTCTCTTTTTTTCTTTCTTTTTCTCGGTCTCTCTCTCTTTTTTTCTCTTTCTCACTCTAATGCTTAAAAATTAAAATAATTTGCGCATTAAATCGAATTTCTCAAAAAGCACTGAATGAAAGATTAAATTAACACTTTCCCAAACACTCAAGCTTATTTTTTAACGTCTTAAGTTTAAGTAAGCTTATATGTGCATATCAGTTCTGCATTTACAGAAACTTCTTTGTTAGTGTAAGTAAATACCCTTTTTTGAGCCAATGTCCTCTTTTCATTAGTTCCATTGTCGACGACTTTTGAGGAGTTTCTTGGAACATCCGGTGGAATGAAGGTAGGCAGTATCTAATTCAGAGACCTTAGTGTAAAGCACAGTGTGGTGTGCAACTATAGAAGGCAGTTTAATGGGACCAAATATGTAAAGAGAAGATATAGGTAAGGTCGCCAAAAAGACACGACGAACAGAGATTGATATTCGTCATTTAATTAAGTTTCCTCTAACATCTCTTTTAGTTTTTCCTGCATTCATGTATCGTACACCCAATTTTACGTACATGCTTCAACTCTTTTATAGTGTTTTTTATTCATGTACCGCCGTAATCTAATGGTCATGGTCACGTATTCGTGGCCGGCGTGTCATGAGTTCAAGGCTTAATGCCACTGAATACTGCACGTGGTCAATGCGCGTTAAATCTGTCGAGACTCAATGACCTCCCGTTGGCATAGTGTGGGAGTTCGGAGGAAGGGGCTGCAAACTCGGGTGTCATCCTTGTCTCTTGACCATGGTTAAAAATTACGGTATCTTTTCTCCAATACCTCACATGTTGCTTTATATAATGACAATAAAAAACATTCATGTCACTCAACCTTTGGTTCACATTCGAAATTTCCTTAAAATTAATTATGTATTTAAGGAGATAATCTATTCCTTAATTTTGAATGCTACTATATTCAAACCAAAAATTGTTATATGTTGAACATATTATTACACTTATTTTCTTCTAACTCTTATTTTTAAAATTAAAAGAACTATCTGAAATTTTTTTATTAAACATTTTTATGTTAAAATCGATTGATATGACTAAGAAACTGGAGAAGAAAACCGCATTTTTAAACAAATAATCGAATTATTAATATATTTTCGAAACGGAGAGAAGAAGTAGAGTCTTTTGCATAAAGAAATAAACTGCTTGACAATTGCTAAGAAACAGTTACGTTTTTCGGAATAATTAAGAACAGACAATGATTGAAGAAATGATACTTACATATCTAGTAGGGACTATGTGCATTTATTATAATGCAAAATGGAACAGATATCGCCACATCGAGGAATTAAAAACTAAAAATAAAAAAAAAAGATGCTCCTTAAAGGATTTCCAAATAGCCACAAAAAATTGACAGACATGAGTACCTTAGTAAAATGTGTGTTGAGAGACTATGGGCACTAATGCACATTTTGCATCTGTTCTCCGTGCTCTTTACTAAACTATCGAGGAGTCCTTGGGAACATTGTCTCACTCCTGTCTCAGGGCAGTTTTGAGCTCTTGCGCTGAACTGGGAGGGATTGTTCTTTGTGCAACACTTCTGCCAAGAGCATCCTAGGCATGTTCAAAAGAATTTAGGCCGGGTGAGTAAGCAGGTCAACTGCATACGGAGAACATTTTCAGTTTGCAGTGTTACCGATTCTTCAATACTTCTGTGTGGGTGCACATTATGGTTCCTAAACTGAAAGTCTGGACCTACACAGTACCCCTATAAATACGGACCTTATCCAGAATAATCTCTCTGCAATACCGATGCGATATAACACTTCTTTGCTCAAAGATGTGAAGCGGTGTTTTGCTATTGTGCATGATACCTGTCCACGCCAGCACGCCTAGGCCGTACCAATCGCGTTCACAAGCAAACTTTTGTGCACAACGTATTCCACGTTCTCTCCACAGTAATTCGTAGCCAGAATCACTTGTCACACTGAAACGATATTCGTCGGAGAACATCACTCTAAAACAATTTTTGTGATTTCAACTAATATGTTCCTTACACCAGCGTAATCTCTCTCGACGATGGCGTGGTTGAAGTGAAATTGAACGAACAGGCTTCCGTGTATACAAATCAATTTGATATAATCACCATGATATGGTTCTTGCTAAAACATGCTTACCAGTAGCAGTTGCAAGATTTGCAGCTATCCAGCCAGAAGTGAAATTTCTGTTCCCTTTTACCACGAGGGCTACATAGAGATCCTCTAAAGGTGTGGTGTTCCTACCTTCACCCTCGGCAGGATTTCGCAAAGCATTTCCACCTTCAGCGACCTTCTTTAATCGTGAGATGACGCTCTTTGATACACCCATTGCAGCAGTTACAGTGTTGATACTTTTTCCTGCTTCCAGTCGTCCAACTGCTCGTCCACGATCGTAGTCACTCAAATGATGTTTTGCTGACATTTTGCTCTTAATTATTGCAAGAACTAGACAGAATTTCAGAGAAGAAACTTTTATAACACGCATCCAGTAGTATTTTCGTCAAACATTAAACAGCATGAATTTTCGTATTGAATCATGAGCTTGAATGCACACATTGTCTTTTATACAGATAACGAGTTCTGGTCTACCACACCCTCGGAACTTGAGTTTACTTTCATTGGTTAGCTATCTGAGACACAATTTTGCATAAATCACTCGTTCCTTAGCAATTGTCAAGCAGTGTATATAAAGAAAATAAATTTAAAATTAATAATAATTTTTTTTAACTTTATTTGATTTATATATGTTTTTACAGAGGAATTTGTAATGACATTCGTAACAATATTTTTGTCATATTTTGTGAATTTATATTTTTTAGTTAAGTTTCACCTCCCCCCCTCCCCCCAAAAAAACACTATTTCTGGTGAAACTTGATGAACATGAAATTAATTAGATTTTCAGCGTAAGTTAATTTATTATTGTTTTATAGTTTAAAATATTTAAGATACTATCCTATTACAGCTGTATTTTTTCCACGTTAAAAGTTTTAGTAAAAGATTTTGAAGAAAAGAAAATTAATTATTCCTACTACATTTCATGAGTTTACATCAATCGTTACAAAAAGCTAGATATATCTAAACATATTTTTAATTTATTTGATTTATTTTTCTTGCATAGTTTTAGATATTTAAAATCATTTTTAATTAAAATTTTCTGATTACTTCAAGATATTTGATATAGAATAAAAGGTATTTGGTATAAAATTCTTCGCAAAAAATAAAAAAGGATGCTATGGAAACTCATGAAAAAAATGTTTGAGATGGAAAAAAAATCTCCTTTTTGTATGAAATAGAATCCATACATCATCTTAGCAATTAATATCTTAAGTACAAAAATATAAGTAATTGCTTTATTGTATTTAAAGTTTTTGTGTCTGAGAAAGCCACAAAAAATATCTGCAGACATATAGCTAGATTTACTATTTCAAATTTTGTTGTATAGTAATATAAGAATATTTTTAATTAATTTTGTTTAAATAAAGCAGTATTCTTCAAACTTTAAAAAAAATTTCTTGGTCAGAAAAAAAGTTGGAAAGGAAAATAATCAATGTGAGCAAAAATATATTCGCGTTCTTTTATAGTGTTTGTAAGACCATGAATATCTAAAATTGGGCTTCTCAACACGGTGTGCACGTTCCACAGGAAAATACTTAAAAAAAAATTGCGGTGCCGGTCAGGTTTTTTTTAAAGTAATTTTCGGCAACTTTACATACATGAGTTAGGGAGCCATTACAAGAGGTACAATATGACAAAAATTAGCCGCAACAATAGTGACAAAAAGCATTTTCGTGTTTTATGACGTTAAAGGGCGAATGAAAAGAATGGGTAAAACGGCCTTGGGGGGGGGGAGATACTTTTCCGACGAAAAATAGTGGGAAACTTATGGCAATTTGACTTTGCAACGATTTATTTAGCTTCTTGTATGTTTATGCAGATACGACAAAAGTTAGAGAATCTTCATTCCGTGTTTAAACAGCAAGAAATAACTATCAACATTTTCAAATTCTTTTGTTGTTCCTTAAGATTTAATGATTGTGTTTTAACAATTGTACAAGTGAAACAAATGTTTTATTGCATTTACTTTTATTATATATTTTTTACATATTAATTTTTTATGCATAAATATTCATTATTATGATAAGTTTTAAGAATTTTTTTTATGTTGATTAATACGCATAAGTGCGTGTTTTCTTAGCTTGAATGCCCCATAATCTTCCCAAACCCTTTTCGAATAACATTGTTATTTAAAGAAAAAATTTAATTTGCCTCTCATATCTGAGAAAATGTCTTTATTCTCTTTTATATAAATGCCGATAGCAGTTCATTTAAAATACGGAATATTGATGAACGTTAGAATATATTCATTAATTATTTATTATAAAGAAAAGAATTCTCTCAAATAATACAATAAAGCTATGTACTTGAAATTGAAATAAAATGCAGTTTTACTTATTACGGCAATTTTTCTTTGTGGTTAGTAATAAATGAACAACTCTGATAGTTAGATGTTTAATTTATATTGTTTTAAATTAATAGAAAATTTTCAAAGGAAATGTGTTGATTTTTCTTTTGTAAATATTATTTTTCTTTTCATTGTATAAAATATTGACTGTAAAACAACACACAAGCACAAATTTTTTCTAATTTGTTTTAAGACTTTCCAAGAAGTGTTTATTAATGAAACTAAATTTGAAATGCTTGTTCAATTTTTATTTTTTTGCACTTTTGTTTTTTACCATTAAGATAGATTTACCATATCTTTTTAATAACTATCAATTTCGCCGATTAGAAAGAATATATTTCATACAATCTAATAATTGTATGTTTGTTAAAACTGAAGAAAATTAAAATACTGGGTGTTTCTAAAAAAATATCGAAGTTTTAACGCTTTATATTATTTGTTACATATAACATATTAGTATTAGTCATACATCAAGTGAAAGAGCAACTGAAACAGTTTGTTTGCTGGTATGTGTGCGCGTACACGCGAAACGTATGCTAATTCCCCCCCCCCCGCTTTTCCACCGATAAACGCGCTAGTAGACTAATGGACAGGAAGCATTTTGTGTTCTCCAGTTGGCAAAGACAGAATCTGTTATTACTGCGAAACGAGCGTTCCGTATTAAGTTTTGTTCTCAACTACCAAACGATAATAACGTTCATAGATGGTATTATCAGTTTGAAACAACTGGCTGCCTTTATAAAGGGAAAAGTACGGTACGATTAAGACTTAGCGAAGAGAGTGTTGCTCGAGTGAGAGACTCTTTCTTGCGTAGCTCAAATCAGTTCGGTGCGCTAGTCTTGAATTAGCAAAGCCAGTGACGACTGTTTGGAAAGTTTTAAGCAATTGCTTTGAACTACGTCCTTATCGTCTGCAGTTGCTACAAGCTCTGAAACCATCAAATTATGGCTTACGTGCCAAATTCGCAAACGACATGTTTATGCGTACTAATGAAAATTATATAGATTATGTCGTACTCAGTGATGAATCAACGTTTCACCTCAGTGGACATATGAACACTCATACTGCGCGAATCTGGAACTTAGAAAATCCTCACGAAATGCTAGAACTGCAACGAGACTCTCCTAAATTGAATGTTTTTTGTGCCTTATCTCGTCGGAATGGGTTTTCGATTTTGGAGAACCTATTGTAACCGGTTCTGACTATCTTGATGCTCTACAACTACGGCTATTTCCTCAATTGGAAGAAAGTGAACCAGATAACTTCTCATTTGGCAGCAGGATGGTGCACCACTTCACTGGCATATCTCAGTACGCAGTTGGTTGAACATCGCTGTACCCAACCAATGGATTGACTGCAAAGGACGTCACGTTAAAGCTTGTTTCGCATGCCCTCCCCGTTCACCCGATCTGACGCAATGTGATTTTTATCTGTGGGGGGTTGGTTCATTAAGGATTATGTGTTCGTTCCTCCGTGCTACCAGCTGACTTTTCAAGACTTAAGACACAGGATTGAAGCAGCTGTTGCAAGAATTACCTCAGACCCATTGAACAAAGTTTGGGATGAACTCGCCTATCGACTTGATGTGTGCGTGTGACAAATGGGGTTCACATTGAACGTTTGTGAACTTGTAGGTAAAACTGTTTAGTTACTCTTTCATTCAATGTATGAATTATATTTGTAAGCTACTATATGTAATAAATACTATAAAGCGTTGAAACTCTGATATTCATTTAGATATAGTTCATTGATCGGTAGAGTACATATATATTAATGTGAAAACTGGAAATGAAATTTATTATAATTCATAATGCACAAATTATATAACTAGAGTTAATAGATTAGTTTTAGCTCGATTCAAAGAAATTTATATAAAATGTTTAAGAAGCAAAAATATTTTAATTGAAAAAAATAATTATTTCATTTCTAGAAAATTTGATATTTTTAATTCAATGTAAATTGTTTTTTTTTTCTAACTATGCTAAAAACTTTTTCTGATACCGGCTCAAAACTTCGAAAGTTGGTTATGAAATAGATAATAATTATTTCAATCTTCGGTGATGTAGCTGCTAATTCCACTTTATTTTGACATCAAAAACACCCTAACCTATCTAGTGCTATAAATGGTTAAAATATATCGAGAAACAACAATACAATTTACAATATTAATTCCTAAAAAAACTTCAAATTATTTAAAAAATACTTTATATCATTCACTGTTCTTCATTCATTTATACAAAATTTTCTGTTCCCTTTTAATCTATACTTATGAAATGTTTCATAATTTTTTTGATTAATTTTAATAAAAAAAATCTAGTGTAATTTATAAGCAGTTACAAAAAAATATACGTTTTTGTGTAGCTGTTTATAAGTTGTGCGATATAAAATTATATGGAAAAAGAAAAGAGTACAAACTATCAAACTACATTTAAAAAACAATGCCTTTAGTATGTTTTTATTTTTGGTTCACTATCACAATTTGTTCGTGATATAACACACAGAAACACACAACGAAACAATCGATCCGCATCTTAGAAATCAAGGTGTATATAAAGCACTATAAATGGGAGGGGGGGGGGGATAAATTCGCTTTTTTTCCCTTCACAGTTAACACACACACACAATGTAACATTTGAAACTAGGTGTATATTTTATTTTTCGTTCACTCGAAAATAACATTACTTATAAAAGTAAAAGTACATAAATATATATACAGAAATCTCAACGAACGATTTTACTTCTTTAAACTTGAAATAATTCTGAAGTTATAGATTTATATATAGAGTACTTTATATTTTGTCATTTACTGTTGCTAAATTTTGCTTGTTGTTTTGAATTCAGCTAGATTTATGGAAATTTAGTATGGCATATAATTGAAACCGTATGTTATTATATACAGGTTATAAATATATTTTGCTTATACTAGTAGATGTATGAAAAATATGTATTAAGAAGTGACGGTTTTCAAAAATTGTTGGTACCAATGGCTATTTTTTAAAGAATTTTCAAAATATTTCTTTATTTTAGAATTAGGTTTCGTGAAAAACAAAAACTATTGGGCATCAACTATTGTATAAGCATCGCCATCTAAACATGACTCGAAATTTAAATCTGTATTTTTACATTGTATGAATGTGTGACTTTTAGGTGATTACAATCCCCCGACAGGAGATGATTTCAACTAAAAAAAAGAACTTAATTCTGACCCATCAACCTAATTTTCAGTAATTTTACCCCATCATCCAAGCCCAAGTCGTTTGCACGTATAACACTAGACAATTTAAAAATACTTGAGTGACTATTAAAGGGTTCCTTGGCTCTGCAGCTCTCATAGAATTTTATATTTAAAACTTTTTTTTTGCTTTGATATTATGTCTTGAACAAATCATTTATTGATAAGATTTCATGATTCTGAAAAGATTAAAGCTATTGAGTAGTATCGATCTTTTCCTTTTTTAAAAAAGATTTTAACATTAAACAAATTCTTGCAGAAATTTCTGACGTATTTTTAATATTGAAATAAAGCGCATTTGAAAAAGTAATCATATCTCTGGTTACTAATACAAATCTTATAAACCAAATAACGTCAACAAAACTTTTGGAAATACATCAGGTGAGAGAAGTCTACAATTATCACAAAATGTAGCAAAAATCTGTCCTGTGTTATGTGTGAGAGAATCGATATTTTCATATTTAAAATTCATAAAAACTAAGCATTGTTCCCTAACTTCCAAATCCCTTACTGAAGATTCATTATCATTATGCAGGGTGTCCCAACAATAGCACCCAAACTCTGCACAGCCAGATTCCTCATTGGGATTACATAAAAAATTCTCAAAAAACTGTACCTTGAGACGGATCTATACGGTTCCTTCCACTAATCTCTTGGGGATTCCTTTTGGACCATCATTTGTTCAACCAACTTTCTCCAAGGAAAGAAAGTGTGATTATGCAAATTAAGTTTAATATATATTCAGTATTCGCTAGTTTAAGAGTGAATGAAGTGAGAATTGAAGGTTAGTGAAGTGAGAATAGCTTGGATGTGAAGTGAATAGATGAGAAGCTAGCAAACCGGCAGCAGTACGTATACGTTAACAGTGTACGATGCGAGAAGTTTGGAAAGTGCTTAGTTCTACTATTGGAGAAGAGTTTAAGGCCACGTCTAAAATATTAAAGGAGAGTTCAGGTACTGCGATCTTATTTCTAGTAGAAGTTAGAGATTTAAATCATTAGCGCTCTTCCAAATTTAAACAATCTTTGTTTAAGTTATCATAAGGATAGAATTGCATGATCATATATATTACCCCCATGCTATCTTGTCTCACCTTCGTCCTCTGAGTGATCAAATTTATCTTGATTAGAGTGTTATTTGTGTCTGTGTTGTATATAGATATAAATAAGTAATTGAAGTTCATCATGTCGTCTGATCATTTAGGTCCTCCCACACATCTAGCCGGGTCACAAGGAAGAAGGGATGTAAATCCTTTACAACCTGTCCAGTCCATAGTTTACGAGAAAAATACGAAAACAAAGTATGCCGGTGGAAAAAAAAAACCGTATTAGACACATGAACAGCAATATTTGCAAATAGATGTTCAAAGTGTCCGTTGTGAATATCGACCCAATTGTGAGCATGTCGTGGAATGGATGTTTGTGTTCGTCACACCAGCGGGGTGTTCACCGAAGTAACAAGCAGTATGCAGACGAGCAACCTCGTCCATTTATGTTGTTACTACGTCTCCAAACACCAAATCCTTGACATATCCAGATAGGAAGAAAATCCAGTAGTGTAAGATCTGGTGATCGCGATGGCCATAGAACATGACCCACTAGTAATATCCAGCGATCGGGATATGCCACTTACAGCCAATCGCGTTCAGGAGCTCATAAATGCACAGACATACGATCATGTACCATCATTCATTCATCATTTTTCGTATTTTTCTCATAAACTATGGATCAAACAAGTACAGCTCTTCAGACATTATGTACGTACTCCTTACAAGGAATCTGGCTATTCAGAGATTGGGTGCTACTTTTTGGACACCCTGAATTTGTCTCGATGCACACCAAATAATGAATGCTTAGTCAGAGACTTGAAGATACAAATTTCCCATTAATAATAAGATGACAGCTGCATTGTTTCTAATACTTTTTCAGTAATAAATATTTTAATAAAATATGCTAATTTAATATCCCTTCCCTTATTGTTACTTAGAGCACAGAATGCAGATTTGAATTCATTAAATTTCAGGGCTTAATTAGACAGATGTGACATTTTTAAGAAAACATAGGAGTCGATCATGTATATAATGAAGTTGGCTACCCCTACTATAGTGTGTTAAAAAAACAAATACGGTAAAACTCTAATTTACCGAACCCCTGTCTAACAATTTTCCAGATTTAGCGAGTTTTTCCTTACCCCTTATTAAAATGAAGGCAGGAAACCTCTATTTAACGAATAATAAACTCCGAATAAGCGAATTATTTCAGCAGTCAAAAATGGATTTTCCCCCAAATGACATACATTTTAGTCTGGAGCAGAAAAAGACTTTTTTTATAAGCAGGAAATTTCAACGGGAAAGAATGCAGCTCATTATTAGATTTTACAGGTGCAGATGAGTCTTGAGTGCAACCTATCGCATGAGTATTGAATAGGACAGGAAATTCATTTATGAAACTTCTATGAAACCTGTTACATTTTCGAATGCTGTACTGAAAACATACCTCATTCAGAAGGATGTAAATGACGTAGTATTTCTTCTCAGCATAAAGTCGAAAAAGGAGTCTTTCAAATCAGGAACCAAAAAGATTGTCAAATATCTTTTCGTCAGCAATTTTTTAAATTTTCAATAAACTGTTATGTAATAATTCACTCATATTATTTTTAGCATCTGAATAAAACGTTTGAAATTGTTATGGATATTTTTTGGGGTAGTTGCTTATTATAGAATTTACAAAAGATAAGAGGAAAAATTAATATTTTTTACCCCGATATTACGAATAACCCCGAATTAACGAATGAAATGTTCAACCCCAATGAATTCGTTAAATAGAAGTCCGATTGTGTAAATAAATTGTTGTTGTTGTCGTGTCCTTCCCGCAGGGAGGGAATGAAAGTTGCCATTGTCTGTGAGACAGGTTGGACTTCTTAACGATAGATGGCGAGACCATCTATCTCCACCTCCACAATTTTGGCATGGAACTGAAGGGGAGGGAAATATTCTCCAGCCCCCTGCACTCGTGGTTTCTGCTGCGACCGCCCACAAGACTTTCGGACTCACTGATTTAACGAGCACGTACTCCGTCTATACTGGGTGGCATTTAGTGGTATCGGGCATCGAACCCAGGCCCTCCGGTCTGGAGTCCGATGCTCTAACCACTAGGCTACCCACGGCCCTGATTCCATTCCAGAATTAGATCTTAATTGATAAAATTTTGCATTGTGTTTTTGTTTCAGAATGTATATTCAATTATCAGATAAAGTCTTAGCTGTGTGAGGCAATTGTACACTTTTAGCGGGATTAATTATGCGGATCAAGATTGCGAAGCACATTCTATTTTTTTAAATCTTCTAAGATAAATATGCGTAGGTTAAAAAGAAAACATATATTGACTTCTTAATATCGAACTTTTAACGGTATGCAATTTAATATAATCCTCCATCCTTTGCGAAGGTTCCAAAATAAAATACTTACTCGCAAGTAGGCGTAGATATGTTAATTGGATCATACAAGTATTAAAAAGAGTTTTCGCGAGAAAATTAAAATCATGTGTGCTAGTAAAATTTATATCGGGAACGAATGCAGATTTTAAATTATAACCAGATATAAGATTAAAAAAGTGAATTTAATCACGAAAAATAACATACCTTCTTGATTTAAGTTTTAAGGCCACAACACAGGGAGATTACTTTTACACAGAGATTTTTCCTCTTTTTCCTTTTCCTCTTTAATAAGATCACTGCTCCTTATTTGCTAGGGAGAACCTGGCCATACAAACACCAAATTTACATTTGATTTAATAGAAATTCTTAATATAAAATACCTACCACTAGACTTAAACCTGTTCTGTATTGCCAAAGAAAATAGGAATATTAATGAATTAGAATAAATTTATCTTAATCAGGTAATATATATTCGTACCTTATTTTTTCCCCAAATTGTAATAGGTGTTCGGGTTGTTCAGAAACAATGAAAACTAATCCATAAACAAATCCTTGTTGGGTTAATTTTTATGAAATACTGTTTCTCTGTTTTTTCTCTCATTCAGATAAAAATGATATCAAAAAATTGAAAGCTTATAATTTATCACTTAATGTGTAGTTCTTAAACATGCATTATTTAATAATTAAAATATTCAGCGTTATTACTCAATTAATAATTGTGTTATTAATTTTTTCAAATTAATTAAACCTTGAAAATTAGTTGAATTGTCAAATTAATTAAATTTGACATTTCGTGCACATTTTTCCAAATTCATTGAACTGTACGTGGAGTTAATTATTAAAATTCTTAAATATTCATATGGATTATAGTTTTAAAAGATATTTTAGGGTAATAATTAATTGTTAGTTTATATATTTCCTTGCCGGTTTCATTAAAATTTTTCATTGGCTCTAATCGAGAAATGTTTCATTCTTATAGGCTGGAAGGATTATTTCATTGTCCTCGTATTTAAACACTCCTCACATCTTTTCTCCATACAATTAATAATATTAACATTAAAACAAGTTGTCTCAAGTAATTAAAACATGTTCTAAACATTTTTACAGCGAGTAAATTTTGAATATATTAGTTAATAACTCATGGGTATATCAAATAATTAACATTCATTTACGGCCGAATGATTAAAGGGTTTTTAGAATGTGTTATTTAATTAGGAAATGAATATTTAAAAAATTCTATAATGAAGTAAATATTTAACTTGCATATTAAAGGCTTGCTTATGAATCAAATATCATCACTACAATATTTAACACCCGACGAATGCTTAAATTAAATTAATTCAAACGTCCAAATTTGGTAGCGAGAGCCGCCCCTAGATGGTTCTACCATTGAAATAGCTCCCACTTTTGGGGACTTGCCGTAATGCTTAGCTGCTAATATGTAGCACATTAGAAAATAAATCAAATATCTGATAAGTACGTCACAAAAGTGTTCGTTGTAAATCTACCTATAAAGGATTTTAAGCTGGAAGACTTTGTAACTTATAAATTTTGTTTGCATTTTTCTTCATATGTTATTTACACTATTCAGTTATAATTGGAAATTTTTGCATGAAATCGCAGATCGTTAATGTTATATATAAAAATAATGTATTTTTATTTCCTTAAGTCCTGTAGAATAGTTATAGCACTATCTACTATTCTCCTGCAAAAATATTACTTGTAATATTGGCTAATTGGTTAATAAATAATTACGTTGGTTAATTGATAATAACATTAGACTCTGAAAGCTCCTGTTTAAATAATTAATTCCACAGAAACTATAATTCAATAAAATGAAGCTCAGTTATCTTTATACCTGTTTTGCAAATGAAATTACGATACAAGTTAATTTAACTCCCAACAGTGGATTCTAAAAAACATATTTACGCATATCATCCACCACTTGTACCAAAAAATAACAAGCTTTAAGTGCAGATAAAAGCATAAAAACACCCAAAATATTAAGTGCCAGAGTGTTTCTCTTCATTTCTGTGCAGGTCGACACATTTTAACGTTTTTCTTTGAACTCAAAATGCCAATAAGTCATTAAACGGAAATAATAAAAAATCCAATTAGTTTGTATGGTTTTATTGATCTCACATTGTTCATTAATGGTTTTTATTGTCCTACGCAACACCATTAGGCAATACATTCGCATCCAAAACAAAAATCTAATTGAAAGCCTAATTTTCCTTTCTAGGAAATAAATAGCATTTTTAGGGTTCGCATCGGCTCCTAAAATTTCTGTATTAATTCACTGCACATTTTCATGCAATAATACCCTAGACCATCAGAAATCGAGAAAAGGGAAATGTGTTTCGCTTGTTTGCTTAGAAGAGAACAAATTTCACTCGAAAGGTTCGCAGCTGCTGGTATGCCATTTCAAGGCAATTCAAACAATTTAATTACTCTTCGCTTTTGCTGAAACTTAATTAATATTATCGGAATCTCCGTTTCTCGATTGAATTCCTAGACATATATTCCTTTTTACTAGCATTTTGTCACCATCAACTCCGTTCGACTGTCTAACATAGTCGTAGATATTATATTCTGTTTTAACAAACGCACAATCAAGTTTTGAAATTATACTCATTTGAAGATTTTTGAAGTTAATTTTCTTTAGCCGTAGTTGCATTGGGATTTAATTGAAATTTCCGTCGCGGGACAAATTCAGGAAATTACTGAAAATTTAATTTGTCTCGGCGTAGAAGTATATGATTCGAAAAATTTCGGTAATACCATAAGTGGTCAAAGCACTTAAGACTTCAGAAGTATTTTGTAATACTAGAGAGCTGTAAGTAGTTTAAATATTCTGCATAACTTTCTTGAAAGTGAATGACAATATTTTACTGAATTTTAAGGAGAAATATTGCTTAAGTTTGGATAGTTTGTAACAATATTATGCTAATGAAAATAAATCTGGCCAAGTAATTAGAACTTGAGCAAGAAAATTAAAATTCAGTGTCACATTTGAAATAGGCTCCTTGGCGCATTATGATCTAAATTGGTCCTTGCGCCATAAAAAAAGAAGAAAAAAATCGAAATATGCTCCTATAGTGATTTAAGTGTTACTGTCTTATGGGAAAAGTAATTGATGTAAACACGCTCAGTAATACTGATTTTCATAAGGCAAATATACTCTACTGGAGAATAAAATTGCAATATACAAAGAACGAAAAAGCAAATAACAAAACTTTACTTAATATACGCGTACACCATAGTAAAAAACATATTTAAGGGCAGTTTGAGGTCATACAGAGTCCAAAATTAGCACACACAGCTGACGTTTCTGGCAGCTAAAAAGGCTTTAACTTGGTTAGATATCGAGTCGAATTGAGCTTGGATGTCAAATGGCCTACCAGTTTATGTTACACTTCATCAATCGTTGTGGTTGCAGAGCGTTGGTGGGTCTTTTCTCTCATCAACCTATAACCGGATGTTTTCAATTGGTGAAAGTTCTGGAGAATGGCATGCTCAGGGCAACAGTCGATCACTCTCTGTATTGAGGTAGGTCAAGATACGATGGAGAACATGTGGTCTTGAGTTATTTTGTTGAAAATTGATGCTTACAAGACCTCGAAAAGGGCTTCCAAGGCCACAGCCACCAACCTTAAAATTTTAGAAATGTAACGCTAGCTGTTTAGATTGATTACCAATGTCTGCCCATGCCATTGTACAAGATTCATATGATAATGAATGCAAGTAAGTCACTTAACTCTTTTAAGTACCTCCCCAGACACAAAATATATCTATCTTAATGCAGCACATAAAACCGTGATTCGTCTGTAAAGACAAGGTGGTGCCACTCCCGCATCCACTTTATTACCACTATAGTCACACCACGGCATTGTACTGCAGTGTCAAAGTTAAGGTTGCCGTGTAGACAGTCTGTACTGCTCCGGACGACGTCGACGTCCATATGGATACTTGTACTGAAAACAAACCCATTTCCTTATTGGAGGTCCGTGATATAGTTGTATGCTCCAACAAGGACGACCAGACAAAGAGTGTGTTCTCTGTCTTTAGCTGCGGGTGGTCTTTGAGACTCTGCATAGCGTTCAGTATGATCCTTCTGAACCCATTGATTCCACTTTCGCATGACAGTCGTTGGATTCCAATCAATGCAAGTTCCAATAATGACGAACGGTAAATCGTACTCTATTATGCAACGATTAGAACGTTATCGAATTTCCGACTCGTGATGGTAGCAGTTTCTCCCTATATGAGGGAAAACGCAATCTTCCCGTTTAATCAGCCAACATTTAAAAGTGATTTCTGAATAAGAAATCGTAAAAACGTAAATACTTGTAAAAAAACTTATTAGTCCAACCAATCTAACATTGTGATATATCCTACATTAAACTATTTCTCTTGTTTCTTTATACCCTATAGTTAGCTCCTGTGTTTTTTTTGTTACTGTTATGTGTCTCACAGTCTGATATACATGTGTACCAAATTCCTTTGCTTTAAACCTTTTTACCGAGACATCACCTTTTTATGCTTCTAGACTTAACTTTGGGCATCAGTGTATCGAGATTGCATTAAATAATATGGATTAATCGAAATGGCATTGATGAGATCGATTATTTTAAGAATCCGTCTTTTGGAAAGTAAAATAAATTTGTAATCGTCCTAGGATCTAAAATAAAAAAAGACTATATTCGTGGTAATTATTTCCAACTTAATTAATCTTTTTATTTTTCCTTTTAAACTTTTATAAACCCGTAACTCTAGTTATTTTTCAAATTTTAAATTTTGTATTAGTTCAGTACTTGAAAACATTTTGTTCATACATTGATAAAATGAATAAATTGCTCAATTTTGGAGATAAAGTTAAGGATTGTTAGGTAACATTTAATTTTAGACTTGGCTAAGTGTCCGCTACTGAATTGAAATGTATTTTTCCATTTAAGCAGTTATTGATTTCCATTTAGGATTCTTTTTGTATTGACTAAAATTAATAAGTTTAGAAAATATTTGCTTTAAATTCTTTATGTTTCATATTTTTACTGATTAAAGAATACTACGTTAGAGATCAAAGCTTTCTTTTTAGCTGATATATAAATATAAATTCTCCTTTATTTTTTGTAAAAATGTATATTTCCTGTAGTTTCTCTTTAGATCAAGCTCTCAATACAAATTCCCAGAGATAACTTATTAAAAATCTCTTTGATAAGTCAACGTTTTCCTTTTTCAAGAAAAATTATCATTAAAACAAAAATCAGCTTAATAAAGAGAGAAAAAGGCAATTATATATTTAACGAGGAAAAAAATTGATTTTGTGAAGAAAGACTAACATTCATTTTAATCTGGAAAAAAGTTGCAAACTTTTAAGTCCAATATTTACAGCTACCACCCTTATTTCGAAAAAGTGTGTTGCTGAAAACAAATAACAGACAAGGTATTAAACCGACGATTTCTTAAAATTAATTTGAAAGATATAGAGCAGTCACATTTATACTCACATTTAGAATGTTTAACGACTATATTTGCAAGTTAAGTATTATAGTCCCTTAAAATATATTATAGCATCATATATATATGTACAAGATAACATATTAAGTTAGTTATCATATGTACAATCATTAATACTGCACTAACTCCTAAATTAAGACCATAAATACTCTTCGTAAAGTTTCCTAGTTGATACATATAATGTATCCCAGACATCTTGGAAATAGAGCACTTATTGCATGGAACTTACACTGACTGAAGATCCCCTGCAATCATATTCATTACAGCTTCGAGAACCCAAGCACATCGATTACGCTGTAGGTATGTCTACCATGATAGCCTCTTTAACGATGGTTAATAAGTAGCCAGTTAAATCGCTGAAGATTAGGCAATCCCTGTTTACTAATATCTTAGTACACGAATAAACATTTCCTCGGAGTCTTAACATATTTAAAATTCTTATTAAGACTTCAATGACTGCAATTAGAATATCTATAATTTAAAATCTATAACAGGGGTCGACAACCTTATAGCTGTGGCGTGCCAAACCAATATACCAATACGATTTAGTGCGCCACGCAGTAGGAAATATTTGAAACAATTCGATTCCTACGACAATGCATGCAGAATTAGGGAATAGAGGTCAAAAATACAGATTTAAATTTATTATATATTAATTATGCATCATTTATATATATATAAATATATTTATTATCATAAAAATAAACATAAAATGTAACTCATCTTTCAGCATAAATAATAACTTAAAGTTGTACGTATATTATGCATCCCTTAATAAACATAAATACTTATTAAAATAAGAAATAAACAGAGTATAAGTATTCCTGCAATATAGTGAAATACAAAATTTAAATTTTAATGCGAACCTTATTTCTACGAAGTTCTACTTTAAATTGCAATATCAAGGTATAATTAGTGACTTTTTAAATTTGACACATGATTCTGAAGGTTCAGCTGTTAAACAACTTTGTGATCTTAAAATGCATTTCATATGAGAAAACAAGTTTGTTCGCGTCTATATGCAAAACTAAAAGTGAAAAGCATAGCCCATGCAATTTTCTTCAAACAATTAAATCAGCTTGGCAGAAATGTAGAAATTTAAAATAACTGTAGATTTATCGATAGATCTTTTTATAATTCCGTAAATTTTGCTTTCAGTAACTCTGAAGATTTCTTTTCATGATGCAGCATTGAGTGATGCTTTGTTTTACGAATATTACGCAATCATTTTGATTCTATTTGAATATTTAACGATAAAAATGAGCCACATTTAAATACAGGATGCTTTCTGAACATAAACTACACACAAGCAGATTCAGTAGAATCGTTTTATGGCAAAGAATTGAAAGTAAAGAATAACCTTTATGCGTGAGGAGAGGCAAAAAGATTGAACTTGATCTTATAACTAGAGTGCTACTGAAAACTGCTTCGTGTGCCACAGGTTTCCGACCCCTGATCTGTAAGAAACAAACCTTTCTTCAAAGAATCATTTTCTGAAATTTAGGACAGTTTACAGAAAAAAAAAGGAGAGCTTTAAAAAAACTTTCATTCATATATATTTGACCGTCGAGTATCCGACTACTTACGACAACTTTTTTTTTTTTTTTAAATGGAGATATGTGGATTTTTTTTGTTGTTTTTAGATTTGCTTAGTACATTATAAGAAAAATATGCTAAAATTAAGAAGAGAAAAAAAATTCTTATAGTAAAATGGGAAAATATTGTTAAAAATTACAAGAAATAACATAAACGGGGCCCATTCTGTACCAAAAGTTTATCAACAAATTTTTAATTTTTCAATTCTGATGTGGTGTTGCTATGCTATTGATTTTT
The DNA here is from genome assembly GCA_019973975.1 of Trichonephila clavata. Classification (NCBI taxonomy): domain Eukaryota; kingdom Metazoa; phylum Arthropoda; class Arachnida; order Araneae; family Nephilidae; genus Trichonephila; species Trichonephila clavata. Next base: position 898,278 of record BMAO01008195.1, read on the forward strand.
AAAAGGACTTTCAGGATAAGAGGTATTTTAATTTTTATAAAAACTAGAGCCCTTTATCTTACTCATTATATGAAATTGCTTAAGAAAACGGTGATTATATTCACATAAGGGACTGTAAATTTTGTAATAAAATAGTGATTGATAAATCTGAAAATTAAAACACTTCTACTCTTCTACAGAACATACACAAAAAATTTCAGTTAATTATTTTCAAAACTTTTTTCAGAAATCGCTGGTCCCGTTTCAGCTTTTTTGAAGAAAAAAAAACACATTTCGAATAAAACACGTTATAAAGTATGACAACTTGCTTAAAGTAATGGCATCTGCTTTTACTAAAACACTTGTAATTTTTATTCTAATGAAAGGAAAATAAAAAACTTGGTATTTTTATAAAGCTAATAAGATGGCATGTAAAATAAAATCATAAAAAAAATTTGTCAATTTTTGGAAAAAATTCACAATTTTAGGGTTGTCGGATACCTCAAGAGCAATGTCTTTCACAGATATTACTATTTCGAGTTTAGTGCATTTATTTCACATGAGAAAAGATTTGTTTCAAATAGTACAGCATTTATAAAGTGCTAGCAGTTACCCGACTTCTTTTCTGGGTATTTTATAATGTTGTATGAATATATACGGCAGTTATTGATTGTATTATTGTTGCGTATATTTGATATTTAGTTCATAGCATTAAGTATTCGATTATAGTAAAAAACATTCATACCTCTCACCGTTTGATTTAAAAAGGATATGAATTCTGAATAATAGCTTCTAGAATTGAAATAAAATTATCTTTTTTTCACCTGCAGTATCTTATCTTAAAATGGATTTCTGCGAAACCCATTTTTGGTGAATCTCTGCTCAATAAAATAAACAGGATTGCCAAATTTAAAGTCAATTTTAATATTCAAAAACGGAATTTTTTTTAATGCTTAACTCCGCAACTATGAGAGTTGATTTTCGAAGGACCAGTTCTTTGCGAATTTCAATTCAACATAAGAAACATGCATACCAAATTTCATTATCGTAGGTCGGGTAGTTCGAAAATGGGAATTTTTTTTTATGAATACGCTTCAGTAACTCCTCGCTCCCCTCATTGGAGTCGGTTTCCGTAATATCCATTCCTTGTGGATGTCTATTCAACAACAAAAAAAACATGCTTAACAAATTTCAAGAATGAAGGTCTAACAATTCAAAGGCAGGAATTGTTAGACTCCCCCCCCCCTTTAACCTTTTGCAACACCATTGGGGGTCGACTTCTTCAAAACACGTTTATCGAGGAACTCTTCTCCATGAAAAGAACACGCCTACTAATTTTCAAGGATATAGGTCTAATAGTTGAAAAGCGGATGTATTTATCTCTTATCGCCTCCCCCCCCCCCATTGCTCCTTAGAGGTCAATTTTCTCAAAACCCATTTTTTTCCGGATTTCTACTCCATGAAAGTAAAATACTTACCAAATTTGAAATCTGTACTTCTCTAATTGTTTAAAAACGGAAATATTTATCTCTAACACCTCTTAATTCCCGCAACGCCTCTTGGGGCTCGATTTTCACAAAACCCTTTTTGTAGCGGATTTTTACTCCATGAAAGGAGCATCTTTGCCAAATTGTTAGTCTGTAGATCAAAAGGTTAAAAAGGAGAATATTTATATATTACTCCCCTTACGCCCCCCGCAATGCCCCTTGGGGATCGACTTTCATAAAATCCATTATTAGAAAATCTCTACTCCATGATAAACACATGCCTACCAAATTTCAAGTTTGTGGGTTTAATAGTTCCGGAGATATCGTAAAGAGTAAGTGAGTCACATTCACTTTTCTCCTTTATATATAGATATATACAAAGATAGATAGAAATATAGAGATAGATAGATAGAAATATAGAGATAGATAGAAATATAGAGATAGATAGAAATATAGAGATAGATAGATAGAAATATAGAGATAGAAACATAGAGATGTAGATATAGAGGTATATAGATAGATAGAAATATAGAGATAGAGATATAGAGGTTGATAGAGATAATCGTACATCAGGCTTGAATCCTTTCATCTTCATCAAGAGTTTGAATCGTTTTCTGTGTGCTAAACATCTTTTTTTTCCCTATCCGAAATAAAATCTTCGCAAAAAGACCCACTTTCCCCAATTGGATATATTTTTTTCTGCTAGTAATTAATTACTTCTAACAAAATAAAAATTACCATATTTTTTTGTGAATTTTCTCTTCTGTTTAAAGGCAAATTTTAATTACTTGATACAACAACGTATCAATTATTACAAACTTACGACAAACTACTGATGCGATATTTTTGCAGATGGCTTAAATTTATAATTATCTTTGGTTGCTCCAGGCACATTAACTCACTGATGTTTGTTTTCGGGAGATCATGTCACATTCAAAGAAACTCTTTGTGTTTATTAAACATTCAGGTTATTCAGATGGAATTTTCGATTGTACTTGATATTTGTCATTTCAAGCATTAAATAATGTATTGTGTTTTATTCAAAGGGCTTAAATATAATAAATAATCAATCATTATTTGAATTTTGAATTATAAATTAGTTAATTACTTTTCGACGTATGCTAATTGTTCTGTTCTGTGCTTAACTTTGACAAGCAGGATAATTGAATTCGATCCTCAAGTAATTTGTTCCTCCTGATCGTAACAGCAATTCATTGAGCTAATGATATGTTTGAGTTTAATTTATAAGAAATATATATATTTATATTAGAGGGGAGAACGATAGCTGCATTTGCGAGTTCCTTGCTATTGTTATAAGCTATTTTGTCATATATATTCGACATGAGTGTAAAAATTCGTGTAGCTATGCCAAGCTTTTATAATTAATGCCCTAATTGAAATATTACGCTCATAAAAGCTACTCTTGGAAAATAAAGTTAGGTTACGGATAATTTGACGCATGCATATGTTTTCAATCCCTTAACTTTCATATTCAATTGTTAAACAATATGATTTACAAAGTGTGTATATATACATAATAAAGGTTTTTATATAAGTAAGTTTATTACAAAATATTACAAAACATGTTATTTAGATAGGGATATAACCTTTGGAAGACAGCATTGAAGAATATAAATATAATAAATTAATATGTTAAAAGTTCTTATAAAATTAAATTGCTAACTATATTGCTAATAAAGCTAACTATATTGTTATTTATAATGGTGTGATAAAATATCTATATAAATATTCATTATTGTTTATGCAGATAAGGTGCCTGGTAATTATGCCATTATAGCATTATACTCAATAAGTATTTCCAAAACAATAATTCCTTCAATAAATCTCAGCTATGTAATTACCATCTGGTAGCAATAGTTTAGCTAGTTTATATTTATATTTTTATTTATAGTGATGTGTTATTTATAAGGATTTGTGTCCAGATATATTTTGATAGGTTGTTTTTGTTAAAAATAACGTGTTTATATTTAAGAGAAATTTTTTATCCATATATAACTGAAATCTTATTATAACTAATAAATAGCTTGCTACAAACTACTTGAAGACAATTTTATATGCTGTAGATCATAAATTTTAAATAGTAATATTTTTAATAAGTTAATGCTTTTTATTTCAATATTATTCAAGTTCCCCTTGGGAACAGTGTAATAACAACAAGCCTATTTATAGGAATATTTTTAATTATTTGCAAGTTAACATTTATTTAATTAGTAAAAATAGTGATTCTGCTTATGACCTATTATATATATAAAATTTTATTCTGATATTTTGCCCTCAGCTAAGTGTTAGTTTTAACAACGTTTAATTATGTAGGTTAAAAAATAAAATCTAAACTCGCTATACTTTTACCAAACATTAGATCGTCAGAATATCTACATAAGTAACAAACATTATCAATGTATTGTATTTCATAAAAATTTAAATATTAATTAATTAAATTATTGCCAGCAGGTTCAACTTTCGGCAAGAATTTTTTAAATATGTTTATATATATTACCATCATTACATAGTTTTCTTTAAGAAATAGGTTAATGAGAGTGTTATAATTTTGAAACCGCATGATGACAGATATTTCCTTATTAAGACCAGGCATTAAATATTTAATATACTTGATATTGTGTTTTTCAAAATTATTCGCAACTATTTTAGTTTGATGTATTAAATTATTTTTTGTCTCTATACTTTATCTCGGCCCTCTTACTCTTTGGGGTTCTTTTAATTTTATTAAGATTATTGTGGTATAGTTATAAAATATTCATTATTTCTTAAAATAATTTGTAATGTGTTTTTAATTTAGTACATAGTATTAAACTCATATGGCGTAAATTGTGTTTTTGAACTTTAAATTAAGTAACTTTCCCGCATTTTTTTGGAACCGCACGTTTTGTTTTGGAATGTTGTAATACATAATGTTTTAATAAATATATGTAAATACGAGAATCTTTTTATCTTATAATAATTTGTCATCTTTAAAATTGAATTTATGTATTACAGAATAAATGCGAAATATTGCAATATTTTGCTTGAAATAGAATATATTACTTAACGTGAAGAGACGAGATTATGCATTTTACAAAATTAACTATGTAAAATAGAAGCTTTATTACAAAAAAGGAGAAGAAGAAAAAAAAGAGGAAAGTCAAATTTAGTTTCCCAAACTAGAAAGCTTTCGTCCTTTTAGAGTTCGAATTTCATATTGAAAAGAGAAATCTTTTTCGAAAGTATTGCAGTTTTTTCCCTTCTAAAACTTAAAAGGAAAATGTATTTTTGTAATAGTTATTATTATTAATGGATGATTCAATATTTTGAAAATTATGTTAATTAAAACGTTCTCGTATATTAAATGTATATAATATATTAATGTTATTATTATTAATAACCTTTATGAAGCTAGATTTCATGAAGAACTTGTTATTTCTTTCTCGAAATATCTCTAAAATTCATTTAGTTGTAATAATTTTTAAGTAAAATTTTCATTGAAGATGTTGTTTCATCCCACAGTAAATGGCAATTAATTAATTGAAAATATTCCCACATGTTCATTTGGTTAGAACACTGAATTCATAATATGTTCAATAATAATAAAATAAATTACAATAAAAACTTAAGTTCATAAACATATAAATTAATAAATAGGCTCAGTCACATCTACAAGTAATAAAATAATAATGCTCTAGTCAAGTTTATATATATATTTCTATATCAAACAAGTAATATTTACTCAAACGAAAGATAATGAAATCCAAGCTTAGCATTGAAAAAGCACATTATTAAGAATATTTTTTTTCAAAGCATTATTTAGAAATTTACATCTATTTCCATCAGGCAATTTTAAAAATGTTTTTAATACTATATAGAAAATTTACTATATAGAAATACAGTAAAGATTGTGTTTCTTAGGAAGGTGTTTCAGCATATCTCTTTATAAAAAAATACACGCACAAAAATTGTTGTATAAATTAAGGTATATAAATATTAAGTACCGATGGTAGCGTGCCGCTCTTCCACACCACAAGTCCGGGGTTCTATCCTTGGGTTGGGCAAGATCTCAGCCTTTCATCCCTTCATTGGGTTGATAAATGAGCTTGTTTGTGTAATTTTAAGAGATTGCGTAATTTTGAGAGAAGATGTGGATGCGTAATTTTGAGAGAAGATGTGGATGCGTAATTTTGAGAGAAGATGTGGATGCGTAATTTTGAGAGAAGATGTGGATGCGTAATTTTGAGAGAAGATGTGGATGCGTAATTTTGAGAGAAGATGGGGATGCGTAATTTTGAGAGAAGATGGGGATGCGTAATTTTGAGAGAAGATGGGATGCGTAATTTTGAGAGAAGATGGGGATGCGTAATTTTGAGAGAAGATGGGGATGCGTAATTTTGAGAGAAGATGGGGATGCGTAATTTTGAGAGAAGATGGGGATTGCGTAATTTTGAGAGAAGATGGGGATTGCGTAATTTTGAGAGAAGATGTGGGGATTGCGTAATTTTAAGAGAAGATATGTGGAAAGAAAAACAGTATATTTGATTATTTGCTATTAGAACTGCGAAAATGAGGCCCAGTAGTCGAGTGGTAGCGTATCGCGTTTCCACACCATAGGACCTGGGTTCTATCCTCGGGCTGGGCAAGGTTGACTCAACCTTTCATCCCTTCAGTGGGTTGATAAATGAGTACCAAGCTTGCTTGGGGATTAAACACTGAGGATTTCGCTTGAGACTGACCACCTGATCGGGACATCTGCTCATTCACCTCAACGCCCAATAGTCACGTATATTGAGGTGGGTGCAGTAGGCCTTGGCCCTCAAGGGCTGTTGCGCCACTGAGTTTAGTTTATATAAATAATATGCAATACATACACTTGAAAGAGAAACAGTTAAGAAAAGTCGTGTCGGCCGAGTGGTCAGGGCTATGAACTCCTGACTTGTTTTGCTTCCGTCGAGTCATGGGTTCGAGTCTGGTGCCACTAAAAATTCCCTACTTAGAGGGGCTGGCATACGTTAAATCTCTCGAGGCTCAAATTTATCGTGTTGGTATTTCATTGAAATTTGTTGAATGAGGTCTTAGCTCAAGTGACCTCTTCGTTACTTGAGAATTATTAATTATTACGAGGTCCGGTCGCCAATTGTCCTCTTTTGCGTTGAAGTGCGTCGTTAATAAACAACCAATTAGCAATCAAGAAACTAATTGCAGTTTTTACAATGCACTTTCAAGCCATAAATATAAATCTTGGAAACATTCACCAATGACTTAAGCCAGTGCATCTCAAACTTGCAATATTTGTGACCCAATATTCAATCATAATTTTCATCGCGCCCCCCATACACAATAACAATGTATTGAATTTTATAATACTATACTTTGACGCTAAAGCTACAATACGACTTTAACCTAAGTGCCACCGGGGTATATAAACGTTTTGCTCAACCAGAACGTTAATTGCCCTCGACGCATATATACCTCTTTCCGAAGTACAATCTTTGCCATGCACTGCTATCCATAAAATTATTCCGAAAGCTTTGGAATGCAATAAAAGGACCTTGGCAGTGTTTTAGAAGGGTTTCTTTACTTCATAGGATTTGCTTATTTATTCCTTTTCTTCCCCTCCTCACAATACATCATTTATATAGAAGGTGGCATTGGGAAGCGAATCGCGTAACTTTTAATAGGCATTTATAGGATTAGTTATAAACTGTACAAATTATCAAGATAAGTGTTAGTTTTTGTTTAATTTTATATATTACAAGCCCACTGGTAATTATTAAACTTGTTCTTAACTTAGTATTGTTAAATTAATTATAAAATACATTGCACACTACTGATGCAATTTTATAAGTGTATTGTAACAGTGTAAATGTGTATTTTATTTTTTTATTATGTCCGAATGTATTTTGTTTGTTTACTTTCAGTAAATCAATAATTTTCTTTAAAATGTTTTATTTTCGACTTTTCAATATGCTCGCGCCCCCCTTACAGAGTTATCACGCTCCACAGTTTGAGAAACGCTGACTTAAGTCAAAGAACATATGATAGAAAGTTAAGTATCATAATATGTTAAGGATTAGCTCAGAACTAGTGTGATCTACAGTTAATCTCAGGTACAATTTATTTTCACAGAAGTAGAGATCTGATTATATTCTTCTGTCTTAGATAAATTGAAGCTGAGTTAATTGATACTCGTATATCTTTGGAAGATTGCTATGCAATTGTTATATTCCTTAAAAATTCTGAGGAAACAGATATCATTTGATCCTTGTATCTCTTTGAACTCATTTTGTTCAAAGAATATGCTTCACACTGTGAAGAAACAAGAAAAGGGGGGGGGGGAATCGCAACAATCACAACCTCGAGATAATTGTTCGTATATTCCATCCTCACCACTCAAAGCTCTTCACCGAAGTTTCTAATATTTTCAGCAATTATACCATCAAAAATCTCTCTCCATAACGTAACTGACAGCTGCAAGTTAACTTAGCATTAATTTTAACTCTTCGAAACGTAATAATCACTATCGCATCAACTTCCGTTCCACAAATAACGCAGCCTGCACGGCATTTTTAACTGGAATCGGCTCATTTTGTTTGATGCGTTTAATGAGACTGCGGTATCTTCTCATTAAAGACAGCACGCAGTGAAGAAAGGCAAAATGACACATTTCAGCTCAAGCAACAGTTATGTGGGAAACGATGCGCAAAACCACTGAGAGGGATTTTTTTCTCCTTCTAACTCTATTCAAGCTGGTGGATTTAATACATTACACTGAAGCCCCCAGCGTATTAAATTATCGCTATCCTTTTGAGAAAGGTTTAATTACTTTTACCTGACTGCTCCCTTTTCAATTAAACGGAGGGGAACTTTTGATTTCTTTTTCGGACCTCTCCAACCCCGAAATACGAAAGGACTTTAACCAAATTATCTGAGCGACTTTATCCTCAAACTGCTTCTGTACTGGGCCAGTGACGCATGCCTCATCCTGGGACTAAAATTAGAGTCATTGGGTGTCTCTTCCCTCCCGACTAAGCTCTCCCGGCTTCTTTGAGGTTAGGGCACCACTTTAATTAAACTGTAGTCTGGTTTTCCATCGTGTTGTATCAGCAAGTGGGTTTTACTTCAGGATGAACAATAAACCGGAATTCGCCATTAACGGAATCTTTCGAAGGACAGGACAATGAAGCGATAGCCCCTAATGCCTTAATTCTGAGAATATATGCACGCAAAAAAAAAAAAAAATTCCGCTGGTGAAAAGCTCTTTTAGTCTTCCGGAAGTCTTAATGAAGTATCCTTTAGAAGAGCCTGGATACAGAAAATGAAGGAATTTGTTGATGTAACGTATTAAGCGTTCACCATCGAGCCTTTGAAAATTAGGATGAGGATTAAGAAATCACAAGGCTTCTGCGAAGGTAGAAGATTTGGTTTTGTTACTTTATGATAAAACTTAGAATCAACAACAAATTAGTGGTTATTCTTCTGATTCACGGGCTTTTGATATTTTTAAATACACTGTTTTTTTTTTATTAAAAAAAATAAGGTCTTGGGACGTTGAGAAACTAATTAGTTTAAGAGCTTAACAATACCGACGGTCTTAGAAGGTGGTTCCTATTTTCGATTTATTCTATCCATGTAATTGTCCATTTAGATTTATTCTGTCTTAGGTCTTGAATTGAAAATTGGAGTCGTATTTATATTAATTTAAGTGTCAATTCTTTTAATAAAATAATTCTCACGATTAAGGTATTCGACTCCCTTAAAACTGTGAATTTTGCCATATGTTGAAATTTTTTTTATGATTTTATTTTATATAGACCATAATATTAGTTTTATAAAAATACTTTATTATTTTCCGTTCACTAGAACAAAAACTCCAAGAGTTTTAGTAAAAGCAGATGCCATTATTTTAAGCAAGATGTCATACTTTAAAACGCGTTTTACTCGAAATATGTTTATGAAAATTCTCAAACGGGGACAACAATTGCTAAAAATGTTTTGAAAATAATTAACTGAAATTTTTGGTGAATGTTTCGTATAACAATAAAAGTATTTTAACTTTCAGATTTATCAATTGTTTTATTACAAAATTTACAGTCTTGTAATATATAATCAGTGTTTGTATAATCATCGTTTTTTTAAGCAATTTCATATAACTAAGATAAAGTGCTCTAGTTTTTATAAAAATTAAAATATCTCTTATCCTGAAGTTCATTTAAAAATGAATAACGTAGCAAAACACATCAGAATTGAAAAATCGAAAATTTATTCATAAGCTTTTGGTACAGAATGGGCCCCGTTTATGTTATTTTTTGTAAATTTTTACCCATTTTTTCCCTTTTAGTAATAATAATTTATTTTTCTCTTCTTATAATTTTAGCATATTTTTCTTAAAATGTATTGAACAAATCTAAAAACCGCAAAAATATCCCCATATCTCCATTTTTTAAAAAAAATGTTCTCACAAGTATTCGGATCCCTTAATGATCAATACTCTTATTTATACAGTACAAGGTTTAATTTTTAAAAGTAGAAATTTTTTTAGAATGAATCTTTATTTTGTAATTTAAGGAATAACTTAAGAATTACATCTACTTTCAGGATGAATTCGAATTTTTTCAACAGGAATAATTCATAAATTTATTCATTTTTTATCGATTAGAAAAATAAGAATGTGCGTAATTTTGAAATGATTGAAATCGACCAATGAGTATTCTATGTATAATTTTAATTAAGATAGGAAAATAAAAAAAGTGTGAAGTTCCTCATATATGCGATCGAACGAAACACGGAAATTGGCACGTAAGCGGACATCTCTAAATCTCAAAAGGCGAATTCCGTACGCAGGTATATGAAAATGTAATCGTATTATGAGAAACGATATTATTAAAATCCTCAAAAAACCACCTTTATTAATTATGGAAACAATTACGAAAAAGAACGATGATATAAATTAATACATTCATAAAGGTTTCAAATTAATTTGTTTCTGATTATTTTATAACAGAACCATCATTTTTCTTTGCGTCAAAAGGTAACTCTGATGACACGGCATCATCATTTTACTTGTCATCAGAGTCCCCTTTTTTAAATAAATATACTTGTAGTGAAAGGAACAATACTGTGTGCGTGTGTGTAAAAACAGAATATTTCAGAAACTTTTACGAGCTTCATATAAAAAATTTAAAGCTTCAAATATTTAATTCATTGAAGAAATCGATTTTGATAAAAAGTAATCAATATATCAGTGATACAAAAAAAATTAAAACATACAATGTTTTTCAATTCCTACTATTAGTACACTCTCTCCCTATATATATATATATATATATATATCTTGTTCAAATTTTTAATTGTTAATAAATTCTTTCTATTCATCCAATCAAGTTCAAATATTTTTTTTTAAAACTTGTAGTAGATGGCAATTGATGTCGATACAGTTTTTTCAAATATTGATTCATTACCACTTTTCGACGCCTACTTAGATTCGTCTCCATTGTTGTAACAAAGTAACTGCTAAAACAACGACAAAAGTTGGCGTCGAAAATCGGTTTTTCAGCCAAACTAGCCAAACCGGGTGTGCATTGTTTCAATAATGCAGGCCAAATCATGCTCTTTTTCAATTCCTTATATTAGTTTACTCTCTTCCTCTCCCTCCCCCCCTCTCTATATATATCGTTCAAAATTTAAATCGTTAATAAAATACTTTCTATTCATCCATTCAAAGTAGAAATTGACTTAATTTTTTTATGTTACCTGTTTTTAATCAGAAAGGCTTCTCCAAAGAAATCTTTAAATTTGTCTTGAAAATATTAAAAAAAATTCGAAAGCTAGTTCTGTTTTTAAATTATAAAAAGGGCATCAATGTATTAATTTGAATGAAGTTAACTTGTATGAGCTAAATTTGTATGCCATTTTGATATGCAAACTTTTAATATACTATAAACATTTAGTCCCTGCATTATTTTTAAGACATTTTTAATACGGTTTCAGTTAGGTCAGATTGAATATTTTTTACCTTACTTGATTTTTATTAATCAAAAATTTCTTTCTGTTTCATTTAAAAGAGCCGACTTCATTGATTACTGGAAAACTAACCAAAATTCAATTTTAGTTCGACCTAAATAAAGAGCTAATCAAGAAACTCCATCTGAATTACCTGAACAAAGAAAATTACGATTCAACAACATAAATAAAAAGAAAAGAAGATCTCTTCTTCGGATTTGAACCAGAATAAAAAGTGTTCCTTTGATTTTATGAGGAAAAGTTACATTCGGGCTATTGAAACTGATTTATTCTGCTTGATATTGAGACTATGTTCCTCCCAAACCATGTTCATACATATTTACCAAAAACGTTCCAATAGTTCTGAATTCGTAAGCATTAAATTTCTATTAGAGATATCAATTCGAAGAAAAACAGAATAATAGCATTCAAAGGAAACAGGAATGTCAAGAATGTATTTTTTGAAAAAGGTTTGTCTGTTTTGTAAACATTAAAAATATGTTTTCTTATGATGTGCATTTATCTGGTATCTAAACACGTTCCGGGTAATATTTTTTTTAAAAAAAATAGCACACTAAAGCATTATAAATGGCTTTTTATGCATCAATGCCAATAAATACTAATATTTAACTAACAATATTTGAAAATAATTATCTAAATTTTACAAAAATCACAATTATAAGTGAAACTTTAGCAAAATTTTTGAAAAACTTCAAGGCAATTAGAGAAAAAAGTAATAGGCTTATATCAAAAAGTATTACTAAAACAAATAAGATGCATTTATCCAGAAAATGTGCTAAAATAAATTTTTATGTTTTATTAAGGTTTACAAATTTTAGAGCTGATCGAATAAATATTATAAGAAATGTGGCATTCTTCACACACGAGACCATTATTTAAATAGCATGCGAAAACTCAAAAAATATTCATACAATAAGAAGTATTTTAGTACATTTTCTAGAAAAATAATATAATTATCAGTTTAAAAAAGTTTTACAGAAATACATTCATCAATACAAGTTATCAGACTCACCGTGATGGATTTTGAACAATTTTAATGCCCACGTCTGGTAGATTAAAAGACCCATTAACGATTTTTCAAGTTTTATAAAATTGATTGAATCCTGGCCTCTAGGTAACGTAGAAATAAAACAAAGTCTGCCTTGGAAAACGAAAAGATAGCTCTATTCAATACAAAAAAGTGTTTTGACCGAATTTGGTCATTTCAACGAGTTCCGATACCTTCAACGAACAAAAAAAAAAAATGTTGAAACCACGAAAAAAAAAATATACTGAAACTTTTATTGTAATTAGGCATTTAATACTATTTCAACCGTAATGTTGGAAAACATTTAGAAAATCAACAGTTCAGTCTGGTTTGCATTGATTTTTATATATGTAGAAACTTCTTGAAAAAGATATAGGTTGTAGTTTTATAATGAAAAAGTTTTTTTTATCAAGTAATGATTAGAAATTCAAGACTGCATAGTTTGAAATATCAGTAGTTCATAAAATTTTATGATGAAGAATCTGCTCAAAATAATCTATAATTTATTTTAAATAAAAGGAAGAGTAATAAGATGCGTTAAATCTTTCACAATTCAATGTAGTTTAAATCCGATGTACATGAAATTTATGACGTTACCGATATTTGTAGTAAATAAATTGAAAAACTGTAAATATTACATTAATATGCATGTTACACCTCTCTATATAAATATATAATTTATGCAGATGTATAAACACATGAATAAATAGAGAGAGGGACAGTGAAAATTTCTAATTATCGTATCCGGTACACCTCTCCATCGGTTTGAGGTAAGCGGCTTATTTTAATAGTGGAAGAGAATCAACAGAAATATAGTATTGAAATACGATTCTTTAAACGTGAATAATACTTTCAAGTAGATTGTATGAAGCCCAAAACACAGCAATTATATTTAAGATTCAACTTTTTCAAAAATGATTCGCATAAGCATGTTTATGCGAATCATTTGCATAAGCATCCATTATTCAAATTAAATTTTTACAAATATTTAGTCATATTTAATGACAAAATTTTTAAAAATACATAAAATGTAATTGTTTTTAAGTGACACTTTCAAACTGAATTATACATAAAAAGCACATGTTATTAAGTTCCATTCATTATAAGTAAGTTTAAATCATTTTTGTGTTAGTATTTTATCTTTTAATTGTAAATATGTTTCCTATCATTTTTTTTTGTTGAAAAGTTATAAATATTTGTGAATTATCATATATAATATTAGTTATGGCAAGAAATATATCTGAAATGTATTATTATCACAAAATATTAATATATATATATATATATATATATATATATATAATTCTACATGTAAATTCAATTTGTGTATTTTGTTGCAAAATCCAGTGTTCTATTTTGAACAATTAACAAGTACACACACATAAAGTTTTGTACTTTTCCTTTTTGCTATGCTTTAGAATTGATTTAATTGTAATTCGTTAAAAATTGATGATTCTGATATAAATTTCTAAGACTTTAAAAGTTTTATTTTTCAATTGAAAGATGCAATGAAAACATAATGATGCATATATATATATATATACACTCATGGTCCAAAATAAGAGTACAAATATAAAAACTGTAAAAACTGATGAACTATTTACTGTACTGCCATGAAATTTGGACCAGAGACATATTGCAATATCGGAAAGAATATAGCAACATAACAATGCTTAAAAGACTTTAATCGCGAATTCAGATACGAGTCATATTAAAAAGTCTGAAATCATGAATCAGAGATAAATCATTTACCTCGAGAAAAGTCTGTCCATCACGGATGTGACCACTATGAACTGCTGTTCAAGCTTTACAACGACCTACCCTACTGTTTATAAGGATGTCAATAACCATTTGTGGCAACAAAGTCCATTTTTCCAAAAGCTAGACTTTTATTTTCTAAGAGATCCTTGGAGGGTAGCTATGCTCAGAAATGGCTTTTCCTATATCATACCAAACATATTCAATATAATTGTGATCCGGATATCTCGAGGGTTAATCTATACGGAGAATATCCACTCCAACATGGAATTTATCAACAATGTGAGTTCTGTATGGCCACGCATTATCATCCATAAAAATGTAGGCCGGGCTCATAGCACCCAGAGAAACCTCACATAGACTTTAAGGATCTCATCCCTATAGCACTGTGAGTTGACAATGCTAGCACCAGAAACGTACAGTAGTGTACGACTGCCCTCATACATAAGGATTCTCTTGCCAGTCAATCTGTCGATTTTTGTTACACAGGAGGGAAGAAAACGAGCTCCATTTTCTCTCCAGGTGAAGATTCTACGAGAATCACTTTGTGTGGTATATTGCGACTCATCACTGAAAAGAACCTCACCTTTCTTGTGGTGTGCACAACTGCTTCAGAATATCTTGCGGGATATCGTCAAAAGGACACACCAGACTATACGCCGGGAATAAAGGCCAGTCCCTTCAAGACGGCTGTAGACTGTTTGCCTGAAAATTCCTCTTCTAAACCTAGTAGTAAGGTCACGAGCAAGCTGAAGAGCCGTTAAACGCGTCTATGTCGTCGAGCACTTCATGCTAAGTAGCGATCCTGTACAGATGTCGAGGCTCTGTGGCGATTTTGGGCAATCTTCCTGGGGATAGTACCACTTGCTTAGAATTGATTCCATAATCGGGAGACTACATTCGAGTCATTTGTTACCATTGAGCCACCTTCGCTTAACACTGACCAGCTTCAACCCTGCCAATGGCTCTCCACCTCAAGGAATCATTTAAGAGATTATGAGAAGTCATTCTTACTGCAAATAGACTAATTTAGTTGTATTAATGCAATATTCGCAAAATTGGAAGCAAAATTCTCATTTACTTGAACGTTCTCAATTCAGTATTTATACAAAAACTAACGCTATACAACATCTTTTCCTAAACTAACTGTTGATATTGTACTACCAGTTCTTCAAAATATATAAAGATACAATGTCTACCGGTTTCACTGGAGGTATTTGAAAATTTTGATGAAAAACATGCTTGTGACCTTAATTTTAGACATGAGTATAAGGATATATATATGTAATATCTCTCATACATGTATATACATCCTTTAAAATTGTTGATGGAGTCTCTTCTTTCCTCTTTTAGCTTTTTTCTCATTTGGATATCGCAGAATATGTTTTAGTAGCATTTTATGGAATGAGTATAGGAACGGAATGGATTATGACAAAAAAAAAATAAATAAATAAATAAAGGAATAGTGAAAGAGAAGTTTGATATCACTTTCATCAATTTGTTAAAAATATTTATCATTGCTTTCCCGATCTCTCTGAAGCACTAGTTCTCAAGAAACATTACATTGTTAAGCAGAAACATGCCTGAATTACATTATTTTCAAGGTTCTTTTTTCAATTCCTACTATTAGTTCACTCTCTCCCTATATATATATATATATATATATATGTATCGTTCAAATTTTCAATCGATAATAAAATATTTTCTATTCATCCATTCAAGTTTAAATACACTTTTTAAACTTGCAGTGGATGACACTTGATGTTAATACAGTTTTTTAAATATTAATTCATTAATTAAATAAAAAAATGAATAAATAGTAACAATCAAAAATAATAGTCCAACACCACATATAGAAAGGAAAATTGTTCATTGTGTCCCTGTAGCGCAATAAATAGCTCGTTGGACTTCTAATCCAAAGATCGTGGGTTCGAATCCCACCTGCAAAGGCCTAATTTCGGAGAATGTGATTTATTTTTTACTATATTATCTTATTTATAAAATGAATTTTTAATTTGTTTTTGTGATTTTACTCAAAAAAAAGTGAATTAACCATTTCACCCAAAATTTAAAAATTTATGCACCGGAAGTTATGAAATTGGAATTTTTAGAATTATTTGCTTACCAAATCTCTTTCATATAAAGGAAGGGATTCGATGAAAGCTTTAAACATTGATGTTATGCATCTTGTGTTCAAATGAATATTTGTTCTACTTTCTTGTTACTACCTCCTCATTAAATTAAATATAAATATATTATGTAACTTCTCAAGTACGATAAAATATAAGACAGTATAACATAATTCTTATACCAAAACTTATTCTATCTATAAAAAACATTAATTTAAAATCATTTTAAATTTTATTCATAGTATAGTATAATGTGTATGTAAAATTCCTTCTTTTGATTTTTATAGTTTGTTAATACTTTGAATATTATTTAGAATACAAATGAAGTGAAAATTTACAAATGAATTAAGGACCATATAAATTGTTTTTTATCAATTCATTTTAAGCTAAATAAAAAAAAATATTAAAACTATTTTTAAATCATCAATTGCGTAATTATTTAAATGTTTTAATGAAGTAAAACCTCTCCTCCCGGTTTTAAAATATAACTATATAAAAACCATATAAAATCCCCTCTTCTCTGAACAATTTATTTTAAACATTATTTTGCCAGCATTTTATCTGGAAACTCATTAATTTTAAACACAATTATTTTACTCAATTTAATTGTAAAAAAATATTTTAAATATATCTCCTAAGATATCAAAATATGGAACCACGGTTAGAAGTAAAAAAATAAGCTATATGTGGATAAAATGATAAGGTTGTAAGCCAAAGTAAATATAAAAGTAATAAAATTATGGGTAAGGATGAATATTTTGCAGATTTCTTTAATTATATATAATCGGATAACTGCTTTTACAACGAGCATTCGTAGAGACTATAGCTTTAATTCTTCAGATAATTTCTAATACTTTCTTAATTGCTATATGCAATATGTTTGGTGTAATAATACGAAATTATAAATCTTTCCTATTATCTGCAAGTTGCTGATGTGTTATTTTCTGAATTCAAAAATGCTATACGAAGAAACAAATGAAAATGTTTTGAATACTTAAAAAATATATTAAAATCCATAAATTTCTGATGACCAGCATTTTGAATTTTTGAGCTCACTTTTTGAAGTATTAATATCTCTGCATTTTATATCGTTTTATTTCACTTTAATGTACTTGAGACTGCACAAAAGTTGCATTCGAATTTTAAAATAACCATTCTTCCGTTTATGAAAACTGTAGATCTTAGATAACCATAACTTTCAGAGATAACATGTTTGATACTTAGTGATTTTCTTTATGATTTTGGTTCTAAAATAAACGACGAATCAACATATGTAAATCCATTTATTTCCCTTGCATTCCATGTTACAAAAAGACCTATAAATATTAAATAGCATAAATTATAATCGGAATAATAAGAGAACAACGGCGAGGAAAAACTTGTTTATCTTTATTATAAAATAATTCCTAATATATATATTGATGTCATAAAACATAGCAAAGATGAGTTGAGTCATAGATTCGTTTATAACGCTCATTTCCATAAAGAGATTTGCAACAAAAAACTATTTTATGGGTCTGAACAGATTTCAGTGCTTAAGCTAAAAGAAGTTGTTTGTGTTGATTTTCTAATGCTTTTTATATTTTCAGTAAACCGTACTTCGTTTACGATTAGAATGATTTGTCTGGATCGAATTATGTCGAGATTGATGCGCTGCAGTTTTTTCGAAAAAGATTATTAAACCCAAATGAATAATACAGTATTTGAATTTGAGAGATAAGAGAGGAAAATATGTTGCAACCAATACGCCTAGAATGAAGTTAAAAGTATCCCTTTATAAAAAAAATAAAAGAAAACAAAATAAGCCGAGATTAGGCAAAACGTGGCAAATAGAATTTCTCTCCTCCTTTTTAGATATATTATGAATTGCTTATTCCGGATTTCTAAAAAGAAATGGTATTAAATAATGCATAAAATTTTAAAGCCCAATAAAAATTCATGATTTGAAGCTTGCTTTATTTTTAACTTTTTGCTGAGTCATCTGAAGCTTGAGCTAGAAACGGAAATTACCATCTTCTTTTGATATCGATTTACTTTATTTTCCATTTTATGTATTTATTACGACGATAAGATGTTCGACATATTTTTATTTAATTTTCCTTTCCAGGGGCGGACATTAATAACAATCATTTTCTCTCTTTCAACAGTCCAGTCAATATTTTACTTATATAATAATGCTTTTTTAAGACACTTGTTACGAAGTCTAGAGATGAAATACTTATGAGTCAGTTGCCACCACTTTCAAATAATGGAGCCATCGGTTATTATTTTTCTTTTATGAAACTATCATCAGTTCTAAAGTGTAAAAGATCCCGAGTACAATAAATCTGAATTTAAAGTGATAGGTCATAGCTTCAATTTTTTCATGTAACTTAATTGACAGTTTGATTTAATGTGTCAGAATTTTACTGAAATATTTTGAGATTATTATTATCAGGAATTTTTAGAAAGATATAGTGAATCGTAAATAAATATTTATTTTTTCCTAGGAATTGATTGTAAACATCTATTATTTTTTGGTCGTTTTACGAAACAATAAGTGCTTACATTTCTGAACTGAAGAAAAGTAATCGGGCATCTGATAATAAAAGGAGATAAACATAATATTATTTGCAAAGAAAAATAAATTATGTAAAAGAGAGGAGTGATATATGGAATATTTTGCTTGTTGAGTAATTCAACAACACCTTTGTGAAACTTTTTGTACCTTTATTGCGATCTTGAAAATTACACTTTTTTCCAATTTTATGTAAGTAGGAAACATAATCTGGTACTTCTCCGTTTCGCCGTTGCAAACCTCGCCAAGCAGGCTTTATTGGCGGCAACACACAATACGCTCATAAAAAATGTCATAAATGCTTGTTCTCGTTGGTTTTTCATCTATTTTTGATGCATTATCAAAAAAGATGTTACTAATAAGAAAAAACTTCATCTTGTTTTGAAAATTTAGTGGTAAAAATTTACCAGCGGGATTATTCCGTTTGGGATCGGTTGTATCATTTTTGGCGACTTTATTGCTTGCACTGGCAAAACGGAAAAGTACCCATAATCTTATATTTTCTACTCTCTTTTTGCTTGTTATTTACATATTTTTTATCACATTTTTTGCTTAAGTCGTTAAATTTATATTGAAGTTTCAATTACATTTATTGCTTGAATAGAGTTTTGAAGTCTGATGTCTCCAAATCAGATTACTTAATCAATTTAACTTGCTTCGAAGGTGCTTTGGAAAAGATGCATGTTCATGCAAATCTTGCATGAACATGTATCTTTTCCAAAGTAGTTTCAAAGACAGCCGTAATTGCTGGCTTAAAAAATAAAATCGTAATTAGTGGCGTTTTTTCCTTACAGCCAATGAATCTTCAAACAGCTTGCAGAACCATCCCACTCCGATTCCATTTCTTTTTGGCAGGTATGAACCGTCAGTATAGATATGTAGCCATTCATTAACGGGATATCTTATTTCAATGGTTTCCAAAGCGCAGGGCCTTAGCTCATCAGGAATAGCCGCAACCTTATTTGATGTCAGGTTAATTAGGTCGAGCAGTTTAGATGGAAAGGCGACTGTCAAGTAGTACTGCATAGGAGTAGGGCAAGTTGTTAGTAGCAATAGCTGGTATTTCCTCATAAGAAATTCCTCATGGGAAAGAGGAGAAATCTGACTCTTAAGTCTCTGTGTTGCACATCTGTACTCGTCCCAGTACCTCCAGTCTACTCTTCTAGCTGTCTCCCAAAATTTTAGAGTGAATTTGTCTCTACGACTATCAAGAGGCTCGATGCCGTTCTGGAGTTGCATTGCAGTAATTGGAGTTGATTTGGCTCTACCGGTTATAATTCTGAGGACGCCTATTTTAAGGGTTGATTGTGCTGGCCAGATTTACAACCTCACAATCATAGTCTAGCACTGGACGGACATGGGTTTTATTTACTGTGGATAGAACATCTTGGGTATATCTCCATTAGCCTTTACAGGAGATTTAAACGTTTAAGGCCCTTTTCTGATGTGTCTGCGATGTGGGTGCCCGAGTGAAGCTTACTGTCGAGATTGACTTCAAGGTATTGGGACAAAGATACCTGTTTAAGAGGCCCTTTTTTATATTCCAGGTTGAAAAGATGCCGTTTGGTCGAACCTGATATTTATATTATTTTCTAGTGAATACACTAAAATATTTCTTATTGTTTGAATATTGTTTGAGTTATGGCCTGTTCTTTAAATAGTTGTCGCATAAAGAATGTCATATTTCTTATATTTTTTACTCGATCACCTCTAAAATTTTAATGAAACATTACAATTCTTATACATTCTCTAGATAAATGCATCTAATTTGTTTCAGTAATACGCTTACTGATATAGGTTTATTACTTTTTTTATCTAATTACTTCGAAGTTTTTCAAAAACATTGCTAAAACCACTTATAATTGTAATTTTTGTAAAATTAAGATAATTTTTTTTAAATATTGTTAAATATTAGAGTATGTATTGGTAATGATTCCTAAAAAGAATTTTTAATGTTTTAGTATGCTATTTTTTAAGTAAGTACGAACGTGTTCGGATGCCTTAAAATACTTATTTCATATTTGTGTGGAAAAAATAAATTTATAAGAGCTAAAAAATCTCACTCAAATCTAGCAATAAAGAATAAAAAGAGCTACGCTTTATCATTGATAACAAACAGCAAGAAGAAAAGAAAACGGGATAAAAAGGTCACAGGAAAATTAGTCCCAGTTTTGCAACAACAATTCCATGAAATCTCTACAAAACACCTCCGTATATATATAAAGAAAAAAGTAGAACGACATGATGGAATTCTAGAGTCTCGAATAACCTTAACGCTTTTAATGAAAGTTTCCCATCTGTCACTAAAACAGCTGCAATGTCCAACCTCACTCCAATTCACGCTGCAAACCGTGATAAGGACACTATCAGAGTTCATTGTGCGTTTCCCCCTCAGTGGACAGAAAAAGAGAGGTGAGAAATAAAATCCAATGCTTTTCCAGTTACGAGAACAACAATTTAAACCAAGCACAAAAAAGAGATATATTTCCTGTTAAAAGAAATTGCGGCTGCCGAAGTCCCATAGAAAGCAGGAACTGTGAATCGGAGACTCTTTATCTGTTTTCTTCAGCTCCTTTTAGAGAGAGAAGTATTACACCTCCTGTGAAAAAAAATAAAAACTGTTTGAGAAAAGTTTGTAGACACTGAAATTCTTATCAAACATGTAGGTTTGCAATTTTACTTTTTAACTATATCTTGCTCTTAGCGTAATTACTTTCTTTTACGAATCGTATAGGAATTGCTTCAAATGTGTATATGCTTTTCCGTCTGGGTTTACTCGAATGAAATGTAAGAGATAATAATTGAAAGAAGTAATGTTTACTTTTCTATGCGTCGTTTTTCAATGATTTTAAAAGCAGATTACGTTGTAATAATTTGTTTCATGGGATATTAACTTTATGAAATCGAAAGTAAGTTTCTTTAGTATGTTTTGGAACTATGTCAACCACTGTGAAATTCGTAAGTTCTTGCTCTGTTTTGTTTAAGGTTTAAGCAGATAACTGAAATTTTATTTTCAGATCTTTAAACCCAGGAAATTTCTGATAAAATTCTTTTAGTTCATATTAAACTATAGATAAACTGAGTTTAAAGTCTGGAAGTGATAGTTATGCTATTTTTATGATAAATATGACTTGTTTGTTATTGAAAGTTTATAAAATTTCTAGTAACAAAATTTTTTAAATGGGTAGTAAATAATGAGTTTTTAAAGAAAGTACATATTTTTCTTAGAAATTTGCCGAAAATTTATGCCGCATTATATATGTACAGCGAAATATGGAACTACGGGCAAATGTGGCCGATCTTTGAAATGAGTGCAAATCTGTAAATTCCCTTACCGCCAAAGGCCTTGTGGGTATAAGAAGTTTTTATTTTTTTTTTTTTAAAAAAAAAAAGACTTTGAGGTAATTAAGCTTAAGTCCCCCAAATTTGCATCTAAGTGTATTATTATTTTTTAAATGTATGGATATTGTAGTATTTTTTTGAGTAAACACTGCTAAGAAGATAGCCCTACATGTGAGCATAAATGGAAAGTTCACACGTATTAAACCTCACAACAACAACAAAAAAGAATTAAAAAAATATATGGAAGCTTTAATTCTTGGAAAAAAAGATGAAAATAAGGCGAAAAGATGCTTCAGAAGGCAACAATTTGATTACATATATAAATGACAAAATATTATTTGAAAGAGATACTGGATGTCCAATATGGTGTGTAGTCCCTTCAAACAGCTAATATTCTAATCAGCAACATGTTTCATATCGAGATGATGATGATCTTATAGATAAGATTATGAGGAATACAGTTGGATTTTTCAAAAAGTACAATTTCTAAGTCCCGGATAGTAAACAGTGGCTTTAATTTCGTTTGAAATGTTCAAACATACGTGATTGATTTTAAGTCGGAAGAGCATGTTTGAAATTCAGTACACTGCATTATTTCAGCTTTAAACATTATTTCTCCTTTAATCAAGCTGTATGGGATCTAGAATCATGCATTAAAAGAAAAGATTCACCAATGGCTGCATCGTAATGTACGACAGGAGGTTAAAAATTTCGACTGGATATCTTTGGGCTATTTAATTGCCATTCTGAATAATGTGTAGGTCCGTACGTCCACCCGTGTTGATTACCGCTCGTACCTCTTCTTAACTGAGATATTTTACGTAGAATGGGCTATATCCAGTGCCCCTTTCCCTCCATACCAGAACATATCGAGTGTCACACTCCAGACTGAATCGAGACTCGTTAGTAAATAGCTGCTGAGAGAGAGAGACCTCAATCATTCTAATTCCAATCACAATGATCAGCAATTTAGTCGTGGAATACACCGCCATTGCTTTACATGCCTGATAAAGTCTATTTCGGCTGAAGTTGGTTTGACACTCTCCATCCTGTTATCGAAAGTAACCGTCTTTGGTGTTGAGTAGCATTTCCTGTTCTGCCTCAGCGAATTGTTAATTGAATATATGGTCATCCATTGCTGTGACAGCACATGGATGACCTTACCTTGGTCTACATCTAATATTTCTTAATTCTAGGAATCAATTCCATGGTCTTGAAGTGACCCTTCTTGCTACTCCAACGGGACCCGTTAGATTTCTTTGTTTTGTCCGGATTTAAGTGTTCCAATAATACGCCGAAGCCATGGATTTCAGTACATTACGTTATTGTAGCATTATAAGTTCACCTTTTTTTTAAACAATATATATCTATACAATTCTGTAATAGAGAATGTAAAAAAGAAGTTTTTAGGAAATCACGTAGAAAGCTGATGCCTCATGAAAGCTGATTTGTATATGAAGTTTTCCTCTGTATTTCACTGCACTTTAGATTGGATGTTTTATTTTACGTCGGCTATCACGCAATAGTTATATTTGTGTAATTTCTTTAAAACCATGTAATGTCTAAATTTTTTTAAGCAGTCTATGCATTACTCGAATGTTTAAAATACTTTCCGCGCTCTTGATATGTAACTTATCAGTTTTGTATTACTGAAATCAAATATTTTCTCGCATTTCTTCAGGTACTTTGAACGTTTAAATAATTTGAAATTCTGAAAGAGAATTCACTTGTTCATAATCCAATTAATAATAACTAAAAATAATCGCATACCATTTAGATGAGTAATTAAAAGTAATAACCCAGTAAAAAAGCAATAATACATGAATTTAAGATATCGAATTACAAATTTATCTTTTTAGTTAATTCATTATAAGTGCAGTAAGTAATAATTTATCACTTGCATTTGCAAATCAGAAATTATATTGCAATCATTTTAAAATTATCCACAGAAATAAAACCTTATGATTCAGCATTAGTTACATTAGCTGTTTATTGTTTTTAAAGTGCTAAATAAAATAAAATATAAGTGCGCTGAAAAATAATTCTTTTTTTCTATCTTTTAAATTTTAGTTAAACATTCTTTTTCATTAAGATCAGTGACACTTAAACATTTCTGTTCTTTCATGCATATAATTAAGAAAAGAAAAAGAATACGATGAAAAATTATACAATAACTACATCCGATTATTTATTGCGAATTTATATATTGAATCATTCAGAATCTCATTTTAAAACCACGATGACAGCTATCGGGGTCTTTATATCAAAATAAAATTCCAAGTTCTTTGTACCCTTGGAAACTCATTTATATGTGTCCCTCTCAAACCCCCCATTCTTCAATCTCACCCTTATTCCCTTTTTTACATGATTGAAGTCAAAACGGAAATTGCTGCCGCTCCTACCTTTAAAACTTTGAGTTTAAAAAGTTAAAAATAAATTAAAATGAATAGATTTTTCACGTGGAAAAGCATGAGGAAATTATCATGAAAAACTCCCACAAAACGGTAGGAAAAAAGTGAATCCAAGTTGACAGGATTTGCATATTATTGCTTTCCTAGTTTCTTGACATGGAATGAAGTAAATGTTAGGCAGGGTAGAATCCAAATAAAAAATGACTGCCGGCTATTTCTGATATTTCCAAGCTCCTGTTTTATGTTAGCGAAGATGTCAATTTCCTCGGCGGATGTATTTCTATGGTCTTGAAAATAAATTGCAAAGGAAATCTGATTCCTTTTTTAGTACTTTGATTGAATTTTATAAAACCCTTATTATAAAATGAAATTCATTTTTTTAAAACTTTTTTTTTATCTTGAGATACTGAAATCTACTGAAAAAATTATCTTTTTACAGCAAAATAAAAAAAAAAAAATGTTTTTCTTTATTAGCAGTTCAGCAAAAGTGAGTGAATGAAATGTTCTGTTGAATAATACAATAAATGAAGTAAATAAATAATACAATCTTAAATAAAAAAAATAATTTTAGTAAATAAATAGTTTAATTTTAAATAATTTTAGTAAATAAATAAAATTTTAAATAATGATTTTAGTAAATAAATAATAAAATTTAAATAACAATTTTAGTAAATAAAAATTTTTAAATAAAAATTTTTTAAATAAAAATTTTAGTAAATAAATAATAAAATTTTAAATAATTATTTTAGTAAATAAATAATAAAATTTTAAATTATAATTTTAGTAAATAAATAATAATTTTAGTAATTAGTGAACTGTTAAATAAAATATATACTTGAATTTATAGTGAAAAAGGAATTTATAGTGATTAAACTTACTCCGAATTATATTTAAATCTATAGTCAGAATATTTCCTGCGGAATTTAAATTATTTTGTTTCATCCATACTTTGAATAATGCATTATTTCATGTCTTGAAAGCTGCTGAGAAATTATTTTCTTAAAACAAAGAACATTTTTAAAATGCAAATCAAATTTTGAAATGCCATGTTAACAAACCAAAAATAAATAAATAAAAGCTCGTGTTAATTCATATCTTTCTTTTAAAATTCTGGAAATTTATTCACTTAACCTATTTGTCTAAACTTAATTTTTCTAAGAGTTCACGAGTAAAAGTGAATAATAATAGATAATATTTATTTTAAGTTTCTCAGAATTTTGTTTAGAAAAAAAACCAGTAGTGATTTTAATTTTCTTAAGGAAAAAAATAAGTTTTCTGCTTTCAAATTATTTACTTTTCTTAAGTAGATTATCTGTGAATAATAGAAAATCATTTTTTTTTAATTTTAACTTTTTCATAATTTTTTGTCTAAGCTTATAATTTTTTAAAGTTATAGATAGTGAAATTTAGCAGATAATTTGTAAATATTTTAAGTTTTCTCAGAATTTTGTTTAGAAAAAAAAACCAGTAGTGATTTTAATTTTCTTAAGGAAAAAAATAAGTTTTCTGCTTTCAAATTTTACTTTCTTAAGTAGATTATCTGTGAATAATAGAAAATCATTACTTTTTTTAAGTTTATAACTTTTTTAAATGATTTTTTGCTCTAAGCAGAGTTATAGGAAATTATAATTTAATTTGAAAGCTTTTTGTCAATAAATAAAATTACTAAGTTTCTTTTAAAAAAAAGTGTAGCAAACAAGGTGATAGTAAATACTTTGGTAACCACAACGCTGCAGTGTAAAAAGTAATTGTTTTAACAAATTTTTAACAAACAAAAATAATTATACATCTAATCTGTATTATATTAATAATATTCTTGTATTCTCTCACTCTCTCACACACACACACACACACATCATATTATATTATTATTATTAATTTTATATGTACACACATAAAAAAATCGAGTTTTATTAAAATAGCAAAATTATTCCTACATTTCTGAGAAATTTATCTTATTCATTTTACATAGTACGATGAATCATCTTAGAATTCGACCTTTTGAAATTTTGTCTTTTTATACAGAAATCCTTTTAAAATATCATATTCAATGCAAGATGCATTCTGTGATTTCGATTTCCCAATGTGCATATAAATGGCTTCTATTTATGTCAACATTTTTCCAAAATCAATTCAATGTATAACATGAGTCGAAAACAACTGTTGGCTTCTATTTTAGCTGTCTTTGAGAGTCCAAATGGCTTCTTTGATGATCGATCAATAGCTAAGAATGTTATAAGGCAGAAAACGACAAATTCATAGAATTCAAAATTCTTTTGAAATATGGAAAATATTATTTTGTTTTCCTTCGTGTATGCATACAGTATAGTAATGAAAATTTATAATAGAAAACATTTCTCACATATGCGATTTTCACCATTGTCTATTAAATTTCTGTGAAAAGTGTTGCTTTTTTATCGCTATGTGAAAGGTAACATTTTTTTCCCTTTCTGTATGGTCCCTAAGTACCTGGCCACTATTTGACAACAAATTTTCTCACTCTATTTTCCCTTGCTGTGGAGGAAAAAAAATGCAATATAAATGCAGATACTCCGTAAAACGGAAAGCATTGGCGTCCACTTCTAAAAGAAAATACGCTATTTATTTTCCTTTGAATTCTTATATTGTCCTCAAATAAACAGAAAACAAAGTGAAGGGAAAAATTCACGTAAAGCTGTCTATCTTCTTAATATTTATATTTATCATTTTTTTTCTTGATAGATTTTCAGGGGAAAGGTGAACTTCCTTTTTCATTTGACCTCCGAAATTTTGAAGAGAAAGGACTAGAAAGTGAAGAGTTTACTTTTAAATTCTCAATTGAAAACAAAACTAAACTTGAAATACCTTAGAATACCTTTTTGTATGGGAAAAAACTTTCCTCTCTTCCCTTTTCTTTTTCTTAATGCTATTTATTCCAAAGCAAAACTGTTTACATTACTATTAAGGTATCTGACTGCCTTAAAATTGTGAATTTTGCCAAAATTTAAGAAATTTTTTTATGATTTTATTTTATAGGCCATTTTATCAGCTTTATCAAAATTCCAAGTTTATTATTTTCCGTTCACAAGAACAAAAGCTACAAGTGTTTTAGTAAAAGCAGATGCCATTACTTTAAACAAGATGTCATACTTTAAAACGCGTTTTACTCGAAATGTGTTTTTCTTAAATGCTCAAACGGGCTAAAAAAGTTTTGAAAATAATGAACTGAAAGTTTTTGTGTATGTTCTGTATAATAGTAGAAGTGTTTTAATTTTCAGATTTATCAATTGCTGTTTTATTACAAAACTTACAGTCCCTTATGTTAATATAATCACTGTTTTTTTAATCAATTTCATATAATAACTAAGTTAAAGTGCTCTGGTTTTAGTAAAAATTATATATATCTTATCCTGAAAATCATTTGAAAAATGAATAACATAGAAACACATCAAAATTGAAAATTTGTTCCTAAACTTTTGGTACTGAATATGATTCCTGTTTATGCTATTTTTCGTAAAGTTTTACCCATTTTTTTCCCATTTTAGGAATAATAATTTTTCTCTTAATAGTTTTAGCATATTTTTCTTAAAATACACTAAACAAATCTAAAAACAAAACAAAAGAAAAAAAATTCCCATACCTCCATTTTTTTTTAAAAAAAGTTGTCACAAGTAGTCTGATACCTTAAGCCTTTTGAAAAAAATTTAATTCCTCCGTTTTCAATTTTCCGTAGATGAAAAAATGACCTGTAACTGACAAAATATAAATAATCTGATAATAACAATTATATACTCACCGCATATATTTTTAAATTTTGATTCAGGTGTTTGAAGTTAAAGACTTTTTTCAATGAATATAATTGTGTTGTGAGCCACAAAACAAATTGCATTTGATTCAAAATACTTTATATGTATTTTCAGAAATATCAATAAAACGTTTGATAAATAAAAAGAAACGTACCTACTCATTAACATGGGGCAGCATTAAAAATTCATCTACTCAAATGTAAAATCTGATTCTTGCTATAAAATTATCTAGCTTTGGCATTAGTTTGTAGATGTTAAAATGTTTGTCAGTTTTCTATCGTCGCAGCATTAACACTGGTAGCTGTTAAAAAAATAATTAAGCGACAATTTATAGTTAATGTTTTTAATATTTACTTTTAAATTTAAAGTAAAATTTTGATTTTTTTTAGATACTTGCTATTATAAATGACTACTTCAAATACTTTTGTATAGAAATTTCTCTTCATATTCATTTTTTATACTTAATGAATCAGATTTATGGCATGAAAATAAGAATATTTCTCCTCAGAAGAACTATTTTCAATTTAAAAACATTGTCAGGACGTACACCAAACATCTGTGATTTATCATCAATTTAAGCATAAGGTAACTTGGGGGAAGATGCCAGTTTAACAGTACTTTTATGCGTCGATAGACAGCAATACTGGGCCACTTGTGTGAAGAGTCTGTTCCGACATTATGTGTGGCTTGTGAATTTATCTGAATTAATCGTTTTTAATCGGTGTTAATTTTGGATCTCGCGAACATTTAAAGTGATGAGTACAACTTTTATAATATTCTGTTCCTCATATTTAAAGTTTATAAATGTACTTGTTATTTTAAATAAAATATTAGCAATATAAGTCACAGGTAAGCATTATATTACACGTACGATGCTTGTAAAGGCGGCCATAACACAGTAGCAAATAAGGAAATAGGCATGTTTGGCATTTTCCCTGTATACTTGGGGGAAGAAGCCACATGATTCAAAAATAAATTAAATGAACTTCAAAATTTGGTTTATTTTAACGTTTGTAACACTATATACTATCGTATAAAATATAAATGCCATTAATAATTTTTATAAAATTAATGATACTAAAATTCAATTAATAAGTGGTCTATCACCATTGGTTGCCTCCACCAACACAAAACACTGGAGCACAACCCTATTCCTAGTGGTGACAGTTTTGATGAGGATAATAATGACAATTTTTGTGCTGTGTGTAAAGGGTACTTTTATGCTAAAAAAGGTCTCAAAGGTGACTGGATTCAGTGCACCGAATGTAACAAATGGTTGCACGAAGATTGCAATGATAATCATTTGCACAGAGTGAAGTATTGTGTAGTCTATCATTCGAATCTGTACTGTTATTATTTTTAGCAAACTAAATATGAAAGAATTAATTTTTTCTACAGTTATTGTTACTGCATATTTAATTTTGTAATGTTTGCCTTATTTTTTTATTTACTGGGGTGTTGTTGCATCTTATTCCATGACTGGTGGGCAGGTTCCCCCATATATGGGGGATCATGCCACAATTAAATGAATTTCTTTAACATTAAATTTCTTATTTATTTTCACACTACGAAGAGAATTAACTTGTATAAATAACCATTTAAATAATGAAAAATAAAGTGTATTTTTTATGGTCTCGTCATTTAAATTTTCAATGTACTAATCAAAAAATTCTTAAATGGGGCAACTTCCCCCTATTTACCTTATAGTTTTAAATTGTAACGTTAACAATTGGGGTTTATACCAGTGTTGTAATGAAGTCATTTAATTCTTCTTGAAATGTAGTTGAATTTTTTTGTTCTTGATAAACTAAAAAAAAAAAAAAAAAAATATCGATCGATTACATTTGTGATGTAAGTGACTTTAGTGTCGTTTGATAAGCTTTATTTTTAACATGCTTTTTTTTATTAGCTTCAGATGTATGTTACGGAATCTTTGAACTCGACTTTTGCCCACTTTAAAAGGCCAGATTAATTCAAAATTTGCCCAATTGTGAAGGACCGATGACAATACAACAGTTTAATAGTTTTGTTCCATTGTCCTGATTAGGATCAACGATTTCTCCTTTCCAGATTTGACGACTAATTCCAGATCCCATTTTCAGATTTGGCGACAAAATAAGTTACAACCCTAAAGGAAAAACTTTCATGGTTGATACAAAGAGTGATCTTTTTAGTGAAAAACATCATTGACCTTTTTTTTTACACCTTCTTCCGCTTTAAATATTTTAAACTTAACTCTTCCAGATTTCCTTCAGTTCGCTGATCCTATATTTTGCAGATCTGGCCATATCGATACACTGATAGAATGCCAATGGATATTCCAGATTCTTAAAAATAAAGTATTTAAGATTAATTTATCAATAAATAAATGATAGTTTTAAAAACTAAAAAAAAAAAAACGCGCTTTTATTGTAGATTGAACTAAAAAATGAAAAATAATTATAGCTTAAAAAACTAAAAAGAACACTTTTATAGTTAATTGATCTAAAAAGTAAAAAATAATTCTTATAATATAAGAACAAAATGACTAACAAGAAATATAATGTCATTGTGGTAAAAGTGTGTGGAGAATGTAACTTTATGTACTACATTTTTACTCTAACTCTGCATTTCGGAATAGCATCTAGTAAGAAATTATAACTCATATCGAGCACCCAACGCTTTTACCATAATAACCTTAATTTCCTCGTTAATCATTTTATTCTTGTATTAAGAATTATTTTTTACTTTTTAATTCGATTAACTATAAAAGAGTGTTTTTTAGTTTTTTAAACTTTATTGAATTAAAAATTTAGTTAACTACTTATATTTTAGTTACTAGCAGTTAATTCTAAATCCTGCCTACCTAAGAAGAGTATAGTGCTTACAGTTAATCATTTATACTTCAGCCTTAGTTCCAGCTTAATTGCCATGATGCATACATATCACAACATTACAGTTATTCATTTAAAACTTGAAATACGCTTTGTGAAATTTTTTAAATTTTTGAGATATTCATACCTTGTTCTACTAAAATTTATTTAGTCATATAAGAAAGATGGATAGATAATTTATTACACACTCTACCAATATTGTTTTGATACTTACATGACCTTTATAAATATATAAGAATTAGTAAACTTTTTAATTCTCAGTTCTGTACATAGTTAATTCATTATATTTTTGTCCGAGGCCCTCAAGTACACATTTCTTTAAATTTTCACTCATGTGTTATCCTGAAAAAAAGTAACATTTAAAACATTCTTCCTGTTTCTTAAAGCATTATTTTCAAAGTAATTGAAGTAATTAAGTGATTTTTTTGACGAATATAAACTACTTTTCATGCATATCAGACATTTAAAAAATTTTCTTTAATAAAAAAAATAAAATTTAATTACTTTATAGTATTTTTTGTAACTTATTAATATTGTTTAATGTTATAAACCCCATCTAGGAAGAAATCAATAATTTCTTACTGCTTTTAATTATCAAAGATATTAATAATTTGCACTTTTTTCCCCATAATGTAACACAGAGGGCTTTAAAGGATAGCTATTTTCCCCTTTCTTCTTCTCCCTTTATATATCATTAAGATTTTTTTTTGCACACATTTTTGTTAAATTCGTTTTAAGAAGCATAATGGAATTCCTAATGAGCGGTGTATTTTTCTTTTAATTATTCCAGTTAATAATTCTGTAAAAAAAATCTTGCTATTCTAATTAGTTTTTTTTTCAAAATTTGAATCTTATCTAAATTAGTATTTACACTAATGTTGAGCAAAAATTCTTCGACCATTAAAGTTCTCACTTAAGAAGTTATTTTTATCACCTAAAATGTGTTAATGTCCTTTTCGGGAGCAAAAAAAAATATCAAAATACATACTACTTTTTTCTCCATCACTATTCATAATAGAAAAAGAGTAGCGGTGTATATTTTTCATTTTAAGTTCCTTCCAAAAATTTAAGGCTTTTAAATTTGATCCACTTAATCTAGGGATTTAAAGGATTTACTTTGAAATGCCTCTTCTGGGACTTGACTTATATTGCGCCATCTAAGCTAACTAAGATTAAAGAGGTTGAAAGATTAGTCCAATCTACTATTAAAAGAAGAGTTAAAAAACTGATATAATCCTAGTACTTGAACTTTTCTTCTTGACCACACGCAAAAAAAGATGCGCTGTTAATTACTTTACATGGAAAACAAATTTTCCTTTTTGAACAAGACAAATAAAACAAATAGCATTAATGTAGCCTTCTAATAAAGATAGCTACGACAAAGATTATGTTTTTTTGATACTCGAGTCTTCGTAAGTCTTTCGTTGACTTAAGATAATGCAGTGGAATAAAAAAAAGCGAATGTTTTATTTAAATGTACTATAGTTATTAAAATCACATTTAAATTATGAAATAACGATGTGTTTACTCGTTGCTCGTGGGAAAAAATAAATATAATTTTTGTAGATCTTGAATGTTTAAAAACAACTGTATTTAAGGGATTAAGCTCACGTCAATCGCTTTTGTAGTTTTAAATCTTTTTTCAGAAGTGTATTCAAAATAATGAGAGATTTAGCAATTCCTGGAACACCTTTAAAATTTCCTTAGCTGAAAGCTTTGAACTGTTATAAAATACAGGGTAAGAAAAAAGGGACCCGATTTTAAAAAATCATATTATCGAACCTACTGCATATTTTACAATAAGTAATACCTGAATGTAATGAGAACTATACCACACAAGTTTTTTTTTCTGTTACAAATGTTCAATGTGTGACCTTGTTATACGGCATACGTCCAATCAGTAATGGTTCGTAATGCTGCAAAAATGCTTACTTGTCATCCTCTGCTATTTATGCCAATTGCAAATGATATGGCTCGAAATTTAATTTTTTTCGTACAATTTTCCATTCCATTTTCTGGAGCATTTCAAGTTCACAGGCGACAGCTTTCGTAGACTTCCGTGTGCTTCGAACGAAACTCTGCTTCATTTTCTCCGTGGCTTCTTCCGAGACCCTTGGTCGGCCACTACTTTTCTTTTTACACAAGCAACCCGTTTTCTTAAATTGACGATACAATTGCTGGATGGTCTTGTTGAATTGTGCTTGTCTAATTGTGCTTCCGTAGTGATTTCTAAATGCATGCTGCACCGGAATAATTGAAAAACCCCGTAAATACTCTAACACGCAGAAACTCTTCTTTGTCATTGTCGTCATGTTTGGATTTCAATCACAGCGATTTTGAACGTGCTGTTGACCCTTGATGGAAAAAAAACTTGGTATACTTCTCTTTACTTTCATGCATCACTTATTGTAATATATGCTGTAGTTTCGAAAATATGATTTTTATAAAATGATGTCCATCATTTGTACTCGCCCAGTGTATAGTATTTGTTAGCGATAAAAAATGGACTGTTTTAGGTGGAGATACAAGATGTTAGATGGATGATACAAGTTAGGTAGTTGCTTGGGAAAGATATGAGAGGTTTTTGTGAAAAATTGTGATTGTTCTAGTCATAATTAGGGTCAAGAGAATGTACTGATACTTTTTTCAAAAACTATTTACTTCAAAGCATAGCAATGGTAGTAAAAAAAAGCACCATACATTTCTGAATATAGACCAATCATGTAAACCGCCCTGAGGGTGTTTCTTTTTCAAACACTTAACCGAAAATCAAAACCCGTATATAGGCCGAATTGGAAAAAAAGAAAGAGATTTTGCAATTTTCAAACACGTTGCTATGGGGGTGAAGGTGTTGTGAAGGAGGTAAAACGAGTGGAATATTAAGTAATCTGTAAAGTAAAATACCAGACGTCAACGACGATAACTTTATTTCTGGTAACCCTATTTAAAGCTAACATCTATTCATCTATATATTTTTATACTATCTGTGTTAATTTTACTTTCTGTGCCTTTTTTGTTTTGAAAATGAGCGGGAAGAGAAACTCGTATACAGCGAATTTCAAACAACAGGTTCAGACATCCCATTGAGAGGTGAATTTTACAAACTATTCAGAAACTCAGAATTAGATACATACTTAGAAGGATTTATGTGATGTCCTTCTTTTTCTAAACTAACGGAACATGGTTATCGGAAAATGTAAAATTAAAAAAAAAATCCATTTTTTTCTAAACTACGTTTTTTCCGAGATTAGCGTAGTATAAGCCGATTCTCTTACTTTAACTTTAAAAAATATACCAAAAAATTTCCCCATATACACCAAAATATACGGTACGTGTATATTCCATAACCATCTATTTTGGTGGGCCTGTGAGTGATCTCTAATATCAGTGTCCTTAAAGAGCTTTGAAACGCGTTAGCCTCCCTTCGAAAACAAGCAAAAAGTCTCATACATTGAAGGAAGATTTTAGCTTGACTCTGTAAGATCAAGTTTCTGGATCATGAGACGAGTGCTTTTTAACAGAGTATGGACTGAGGTTTCTTCTTCATAATAACACGTTGGACAGCTGTTAGATTTAACCCTTTAACTGCCGTTAAAAAATTACGGGATTTTCACCCCAGTGTCGCTGTTTTACACATGTATGCATATGCGATGTTGGAGGGAAAGGGGAAAAAGCATAAATAAGCAAATTTTATGTAAATCCCTAACATAAGCTAATCCTAATATAGATGACTAGGTAAAAAAGTAGTAAGTCAAAAGCCCTATTAAGTACCGTAAAATTCGGCGTATAACGCACACTTTTAACAAAAAAAAGTAATATCGAAATTTACGGGTGCTCGTTATACGTCTGGTATAAAAATGATAACTTCAAAAATAAAAAAAAGAGGTGAGCATAAAAAAAAATTAGACTTCTACAAAGATCGGAATTCTATACTATGTGAACGAACTTAATTGATATTAGTATAGTGAATATGTTTTTAAATGAGAAAAAATCTAATATTTTCTTTACTTTTCTATTTAGAAATTATCATAGTAACTATACGGATTATTATTTTTTAATCTTTTCCTTCCCAAAATAAAAGGGCTGTTTTAAATTATACTCGATATATTCGTATATATAAAAAATATACTTGAAGCATATTTCCGAAAAACTTCTTAAAGTATGTTCCTTACCAGAATCTAAGAATTGCATCCTCACAAAAATAAATTTTTAATTAATATTTTAAAACAAATGCACTGTATACTGTTTTTTTCTACTCAAATTGCAAACGTATTTGTTTTTTCAAAAAAAAAATCAATTTGAATTAATTTTGAAGCAATTTATACCATTTTAAAAAAAGTTCTCTTATAACAGTTTTATCTCTATCTGTAATGTTTCATTGCATAAATCCCTGAAGAGAATCTTGCACAAACACGGAGAAGTTAAAAAAGGGCGGAAAAAGCTCGTCAGTAATGTCAGACAGCTTTATATATTGACTCTTTTATACCATACTTCACATAAATCAAATGCTTTTGTTTTACGGCTGGGACAAATCCGTCCCACAAATTATTTTGCTGAAAGTTATATCCTAAGGTTATAGATTTTTTGGAAAAATGCTAGAATAAAATCTGAAGCTATGATTTACATCAAAACAAACCTAAGTATATAAAAAAATGCGGTTCTACCTAAAAAGTACTTTAAAGGGTACTTTTAGTCCTAGTACTTTAAGTCTGCGTAATTCACTTGGTAGAAATGAATGACTTGCAATATTTTATCAAAGTAATTAAATTGTTGAATATTTTTATTGGAGAGGTCCATCACATTTTTATCATTTTAAAGATGCGAATTGCAATTTCTATGCACAAGGTCTATTTTCTGAGAAAAAGGATATGCCAATGGAAAAATGCAATAAAATTTGAAACGCACTAAACGTTTTTCCCCCCGCTAAAAACCTTCTTCAAAAGTAGAGAGTACAAAATCTCCCTATTCTTTTACTTCATCATTTATATAAACATGAAAAGGGTTTATATGCAAATGAAATGCATGGGAGAAAAGTGCTGGAAAAATTCTAAGAACGGCGAATTTTGAAAAGAAGGTCTTGCGATATATATATTAGGTGTACAACTTTGCTTCCGCCGTTTTGTAATAGATGGCTGTAGTGGTAAGTGGTAGTCGAAATAAATAGATCGTAGATAGCCTACAATAAGCTTAGGTATTTGTAAACATAACGCCATCGAAATATTAGTCGATTTGTTTCGGCATCATAAAGTTATTCTCGATTAAACATGTCAGCTTACGAGCCAAATTCTCGTCATTTGCGGGAGGTTTTAATTTTCTGCTTTGATATGAAGAAATCTGCGGTTGAGGCTCATAGAATGCTCTCAGATACCTATGGTGAGGCCACTATTAGTGAAAGAATGTGCCCAGAGTGGTTTCAACGCTTCAAGAACGGTGATTTTGACGTCGAAAACCAGCATGGCGGTGGAAGAGAGAAGGTTTTCGAAGATGCAAAATTGGAGGCATTACTTGATCAAGACTCGTGTCAAACGCAACAAGAATTGGCAGGATCATTAAGAGTGACGCAACAAGCCATTTCACAAGGCCTGAAAGTCATGGGAATGATTCAGAAACAAGGAAATTGGGTGCAGTACGAGTTGAAGCCGAGAGATGTTGAACGGCGTTTGTTTGCTTGTGAACAGCTGCTTGCAAGGCAAAGACGGAAGGGATTTCTGCATCGCATTTTGACTGGGGATGAAAAATGGGTTCATTACGATAATCCCAAGCTCAGAAAATCATGGGGATATCCCGGCCATGCTTCCACGTCGACGGCCAAACCAAATATTCACGGTTCCAAGGTCAAGCTCGGTATTCGGTGGGACCAGCTCGGCGTAGTGTATTATGAGTTGTTAAAACCGACTGAAACAATCGCAGGCAATCGTTATCGAACGCAATTAACGAGCATTGAAAGACAAACGGCCGCAATACAAAGAGAGACATGATAAAGTGATTTTACAGCATGACAATGCTCGACCCCGTGTTGCGAAAGTGGGCAAGACATACTTGGAAACGTTGAAATGGGAAGTCCTACCCCACCCGCCGTGTTCTCCAGAAGTTGCTCCCTCGGATTATCACTTGTTTCGATTAATGGCACGCGGCCTGGCTGAGCAGCACTTCCGGTCTTATGAAGAAGCAAAAAATTGGATCGATTCGTGGATCGCTTCAAAAGATGACCAGTTTTTTCAACGCGGGATTCGTACGCTGCCCGAAAGATGGGAGAAAGTAGTGGCCAGCGATGGACAATATTTTGAATCATAAATGTATAACCAGTTTTTTACAATAAAGCCTCGAATTTCGGAAAAAAACGGCGGAAGCAAAGTTGTACGCCTAATATTATAAAGCTGAATTTAAAACCCTACTTTTTTTGCTTGTGTTTGATAAATATACGAAACTTTCTTGAGAGTAGGTTAAGATCATGAAACTATATCTAAATACTTTTACTTAATTTGAAATAATTTAAAAAAAAAATTGAAACGTATATAAACAGAATTATAATAGATTTTGATATGTGTATAAATATCTTGATTGCAGTTCTGCTATAAGAAAAAATTGTTATCGAGAGTGGAATATTTATCAGTTCTTAAATATACTTAGTGATTAATTTAAATTCATTGCGAAGAATGAGAATAACTACTGCTGTACTTTAAATAATATTTGAAATCAAAGATTAAGTGTTTGGAATTTATTTTGCCCAGAATACAATCAATCAAAGATAGTTTCATTCTCTGTTTTTAACTATGTAATATTCTGCTTTTATGTTGTATTTGAAAGTATTTTATTAAATTATCGCATTTTGTATAATGATTCCTAATATTAGATAGTAGCATTAATACCATATCTAACATTTAGACATTGAGATACCGTTGAAAATTATACTTT
Source organism: Trichonephila clavata (assembly GCA_019973975.1). Taxonomy (NCBI): domain Eukaryota; kingdom Metazoa; phylum Arthropoda; class Arachnida; order Araneae; family Nephilidae; genus Trichonephila; species Trichonephila clavata. The sequence continues at coordinate 936,567 of BMAO01008195.1, forward strand.
TGAATTAAAAATCCTATGAAAATTTTTTGGTGCTATTGATTAAATAAAACAGGCATTATATATAAAATGATTTAATAGCTCACATTGATGAAATGCTTATTTTGAACTTATTTGGGAAATAGAAATACTACAGAAAAATGTACAGGATATATCAAAGTTGGCTCTATCGTTTCACAATTTTTTCAAAACGTAAAATAGTGTCTCTCTTTTGAAATTCTTATCAAAAAGAGCATTTTAGCTATGTTCAAAATATTTTAGTTTAATTTTTTTCCTAAACAAGAACATTATAGCAATTTTGCAATGCCATTAAAACCATTAATCAATTGTTTCTTATTCAAATTTGAAGGTTGAATAAAAATAAGCATCTCTGCAATATACTCGACAGCTTCGCAAATCAAATCCTAGAAGGAATATTCGAAATGATTTGTAAGAAATATGTTAGCAGCCGCGAATATTTCCACATCACTTACCATTTTCTGCCACAAGTCTATATAAAAGTGTGTATCAGCAAAAGAACTTCATGTGCGGTCAAGATCCGATAACAAAATAGAAAAAAAGTGACTCGGAATAAAACTTCCCGCTGGCAGTAGGAGGCTATCGAAGATATTTCGAGAACATAGTATCACTTCGTGTTCCTACAAACCAGAAGCATACGCATATATGGGAAGATAGAAACGATCTCAGGGGTGGGAAAGAAGGAAGAAGTGAACAACTCTAGTAACAAAAGCTAAGCTTCAATAGAAGCATCTCCAAAAAGAAAGATGGTGTCAATTCAAGCAGTAAGGTGTGTACTCAAGCGAACTTGTCAGTGACAATTCCAAGTAGGGAGAAAGAACTAGATATCACTCCTTTCATCCTCCATTAGATACTGATTGTGAAAGAACTTCTTGGGCCTTTTGTTGCCCAGAGCTTTCTGCTGACGGTGACACAGAATGCAATCCTGATGAACTGACTTCTTGCGGACTATGAGAGATCTAGAGCTTTGTTACGTAGAATACAGAAGGGGAAAAGGAAGGTAAGATACATACAGGGAACGGCTCCAGGGTGGTCAGTGGATATTCAAATTTGATTAGCAGGATTTATTGTGTTTATTATTTATTTTCCTCTTACTTTTCCCTTGGTTCTTGAGTTTCTAAATATGATATTGATTTATTTAGTGAATTTGCTTGTCATGTTACTTACTTTTAGGAAAAATGTCTTAAAATGGTTAGTTTTTTAAAGAAACACAATATGATTCAATTGACACAAATTGGTCAAAAAATCAAATCTGATTTTTTAGCTTAGATTATTATGTACTTTTTCAACAAACTCACAAAGTTTGAAATCTCTGAGTAGAAAAAACGCGGAGTTGTGATAACTTTTAGGTTCTTTTTATTCACTTTCCAATGACAAATCAAAACTTTCAACTGACTTATCTCAGAAAGATAAAATAACAAGTTTGTCTTCATTCAAAATGCTAAAGCTTTTTTTCTATTGTGCCTAATACTTGGAATTTTTTTTACTTTTTGCTAATAGGGTACAGGAAATAAAAGCTTGTATGCATTTTTCAATCAAAGCAAAAAAAAAAAAAATACTTATTTTCTTAAAAAATAATTTAATTTAGAGTTTACACATTTTTTAAGGAATTTTCAGTAAACATTTATAAAAAGAAGTATTACACAAATACCAACATGTTATCACAAAACCCCTTCCAATTTTTGACTTTTGTTATACATAGTTTGACGTACTTGTAAATCAAATTTCATATATGTACGTCAATTTTTGTAGGAAGGGTAGCAGTTTAAAATCACTTCATAAGTTTCAAGTTTTTCCCTTAGACAATTAAATTGTTAGCTTTTTATGAAATTTTGAGCACAAAATCTGTTTTACATCATGCATGCACATAGGAGGCAACCAAAAAATTATGAAAATCATTAAAAAATTTTGTGTAAATCGTACTATGTCTCCTTAAAAAAATAACAGAATTACTTCACAATTTTGTTATGAGTTATAAGTTTCGTAAGGATGTCAGAGTACAATAAAGTCTAAACACTTTTATCCCAGCTTGTTAAACTATCTTTAAATCAAAGGGATTTTTTAAATTATATATACCACTTTTGTAAATGTTCCTCTACGATTATTGATCAAAATGTGCTTTATCTCAAAAGTTGATAAGCAGAACAATTCAATTAGTTGTTTCATGAAAGGCTTCATAATATTTCAATAAGGAAACTTGTGTAAGGTATTTGAAAATGATAATCTCAGATTAAGTTGGTCTTTCATAAAATGAATTGGATTAGTAGAGCAACCTTCTGCGAAAATATTCATCGACATCACATGATTAAGTGATTGTTTTAAATTAATGAAGTAAATTTGTCGAATTATTATACATCTGTTTTGTAACTATACGTTATTGCCTCAACACTTTTAGATTCCGAATTTTTTTTTTCAAAAGTTCAAAATGTATTATTTTTTGATAATTAATATACCTACTTTAATACTTAAACTCCAGATAATAATGATTACGTTTTAAGAAATACATGTTTTCTTAATAGGAAGCTCAGTTCATTCTGTTAAAAACTGCCTTATTGCCATACAATTACTGTAAATCCATCATCTGTAAGTTACTACTATTCTCTACTACTAATAAGTAAATTACTATATAAGTTGTTTGCTTGTAGTTATCTCAAAACTTTATGAAAATACCTTACTAAAAATTAAATTAGTATGATACGAAATATATTTTACAAGAGACTATTTAGACGACGTAATAGCATTTTTATTGGATATAAACATGCTTCTATTATGCTTAAAAGTATTTTTAAATTATTTGAAACAAATGTTTTGCCTGAAAGGGCAAAATTAATGAGGAAACTGTTCTCGGCTACTCTAAAAAAAACTGTGTAGTATATCATATTCTATTGCTGTTTATAAATTTTAATTGTTACCATTCTTGCTGACCCATACTTTTTTTATTAATTTTTGTCTGAAAAATTTGGTTCTGAAATTTAAAAAAAAATAGCAACTGTAAAGCAATCAACAATACTAGGAAACAGTAAATTGTAGATCCACTGTGGGGGATGGTACAAATAATAATACGTTGTGGAACACAAAGTAAATGAACTTGAGAATTGTGTCTAAGGGATGGATTTAACTATTTAACACAGTACTTCTTCCGAAAGCAAAGATGGCATTATACGCAAACAACGGTCAATCACGTCCCAAAGATATGCGCAATGAGTATAAGATCAGAGGGTATCGGAAGCTGGGAAAACATTTGGGTGATTTGCATGGTTTGTTGCTGATTCACACTGGGTATTATTCTGATACTAAATGGCACTGAATATACCCTGAAGAAAAGGTAGTCCTACTGTTCGTTTAATATCACTCCTATATCCTGAAATATCACAGATACGAACCAGCAACGATGCTCCATTGTTGCGTGATGTGGCGTTCCGCAATTGTGGTAGGAATTTTGTTACTCCGTTGATTCCAGACGTGGGGTGGGGGTGATTGTCATTGCTTAAACATAAGCTCTACTTGGCAGAGAACACAACTGCCATTCCATCATACACGTAGACCTGAGCAGGCGGTCTATCAGAGTGAATTTTCGAGAAACGAAGTTAATCATTTAAAATAACCTGGGTTTACTTGTTTTCTCTGATTTCATCTTTCGGAATCTATGACAACACAAAGAGACTTCAAAAACATTGTTTGTTGAAAAAATATATAAGTTAAAATGCATAAAAATTAAATGTAAAGATGTTATATATGTATAAAATCATATCATATCTAAAAAATACGGATTCAGAAAATAAAAACTAAACAAATAACTTAAAATAATATTAGTTTTAAAAGCTCATCTGAATTATATATAATAACCAAATTCGTAAGTTCATTATAAATGCGTGACTTATTTCTTTTTTCAATTGCAAATTTTTTTAAAGGGGGAAGAAAGAGATCAAAGATTAATTTCATTCGTTTAGCATTAAGGAACTGCTAAGAAGAAGTGAACGGTCACAAAAACAAATAAACTTTCTCGCAATGTTAATCCTAAAGTCCCATTGGGTGGGTACAAGCAACTACCCTACTTTTGCGACAGACACCCGCAAGGTCCTTTCCAGATCTAAACTCTACGATCAGAAAGTGAATAAAATGAGCAGATTAGATACAGAAAAATAGCTAATTGGATTTCCCTTAGTTGCTAAAGCAGGAACTTCGTCCAACCTTCTTGAAAGTATGCAGCTACAAGCGTTCCCCTCGCAGTCATCCTGCTTTCGTTGCCAACTAATCACAGCCTGCCTTCGTTAATTACTATGACACCGAGTTTCAGACTAATTGGGGTAAGAGCAATGCTTAGTAATTCCAACTGTGAAAGAATGTAGTAACTCTTCTAATTTTAATTGCAGAAAAGACAAATGAGCGACGAATTACCGTTGCAAGTTGTTGTTTTTGCTTACGATTGATTATTTTTTTGTTTCATTTTTCTCAGGGAATCCCGTTTCGCGTCGCCTTTTTAAAATTTTTCTATTGCAACTTAATCACGGTGGTGATTAGAGAAGTTTTACTGTGAATTATACCTGGATGAATTCTTAGTGATTTTATAAGAGTATGCTCACTTTGAGTTAGGCAGCAGTGTCTTACGCAAAAATTCACAAATGTAATATAAACTGTTCAGTGTGACTCACCTATCTTGCTTAAACAGCTTAATTTGACTAAACTTCTTTACTTTGTTTATATGAATGTCAACAATTTTTAAACTACAGCGATTTGTTTGAAGTTGTTTATTATTCTGATGATAATACATTTATTTTTATAAACAACAATACCTCTAATTTCAGAAATATTTGATCCAGTATCGATGATACTTAAGGGCAAGAATAATACTGAAGAATTTCCTTTACTCGCAACTTTTTGTACCCACATTAAATAAACCTCAGCGAATGTGAAAAGGGAACGAATATCTAATATTATGCTATTGAATTCTCATATTAAGTTCATTAAGGTATTTCTTTCTACCGCTGCTTTTAAAGTTTATTATAAATTAATTATTAAAGCACTCTTCTGTTGATATAAGTGCATCATCAATACCATTTTTCTCCTTTTTGTGGAGCTAATACTTTATGTTGTAATTAGCTTATCAAAGGATGAGTAAGAAAATTTTTTTTATTTGCTGGGAATCATAAAAGGATTAATCAGCTGATTCAAATTACTGCACCCTTTATCTAAACAGAATTAAAGATTGCTTACTATGAAATCAAATTAAACTATTCACCTTCATAAAAATACAAAAAAATTGAGATATATTTCATCATAAAAGTACCATGATATATTGATATATATGTACCAACCATGCAGCAATTGTTGCATATTAATTTCAGATTAACAATTTATTAAAAAAACTATTTCCGCATTTATAATAATCCTTTTAGAAATGCCACTTTTGAAAGTTATTGAAATTAACGGAGACTGTTTTGTATATGCAACCGAAAAACAAACTGCATTGTGCATCTGGAAAATTCAGTGAATGAAGTTAATTGAGGAAATCCTATTAATTAGTCAAAGAAGAAAGCTGTCGCAATTTAAGATAAATGTTATCAATGCATCGCTTTCAAAAACTTGCTAATTTCAAGCTGCCTTAAGTTATGAAAATCCTTACAAACCCTGCAAATGTATTAGAGTATTTTTAAATCATTTGAAGACGATTATATCTGAAAGAAAAATTATTCTAACTTAAAAAATATATTTTATCAACCAAATCAAGCATGCGCTATCTTTAATCAGATAGAGTATATATACAGGCGTCTCTCGTGTAACACGATACTTATAAAACACGCTTTCAATTTTAAACGGTACAAAATTTGCAATTATTATAACACGAATTCGATATTGCACGGCACAAAACTTGACTTTATTACCACATGGTTTTGATGTTGCATGATTTTAAAAAATTTGAATATCATTTTCGTTCAATAAGGGGGGGGGGGTTCCCAATTGAATTTTTTCCCTATTACTTTCAATTAGGAAATTCGCAACTTTTTGTTGATTCAGTAGTACGCAAAGGAAAATTTGAAAGAGAATTGCAAAGTTCTTTAGCTCCTTATGGAGAAATTTCGAAAGAATTGCAAGATCGAAACCGACAGGTAATTGCAACTACGTCAGAAAACTTTTGTAATAATGTAGGCCGTTTTTGTTTGCCAATATTTCAAATGAAAATAAAAAGGAATACTTTAACTAGTATTGGAACCTGTAAAAATAAGGGATTTTAATATTTAAAAAGTAACTAGAAGAATTTATTAAAATTCTGAAAATGACATTTATTTTTGAGATTCTTTCTACATAACTTTCCGTCCTTAATTAAGGGAAGTGCACAAAATACGCCAAATATTAATTACAAACACACAACGAGGAATTAAGTTTACAAAGCGATTGCATTCTTTTAAAAAAATTCAAACATATTTTTGAATACTTACCTTTCTGTCGAAATGAATTTATCTTGAGGCGTATAAAAATGTTTGAAAAAAAATTGTATGAGTTTTTTGTTTTGTTTTTTGAAAAGTAGTTAGTAAAATAATCTTTGAATTGTAAGCTTTCCGTATTAATTTCTACATTCAATGATAGATATATTATTCGAAGACAAATTATTTTTTAGATTTTAAACATAATCAGAAACAGAATCCATAAAAAAATAATCAAAAATTCATTATTTAAATAGTTGATATTTATTATTGCACGTATTGTTAGATGTTAAATATTTCCCTGGAGGCCGCGGTAGCCTAGTGGTCAAGGTATCAGATCGTGGCTGGCCCTGCCATGAGTTCGAGCTCAGTACCACTAAAGGCCCACCATGTAGGAGAGCGATGCGCGGTAAATCTCTCGAGAGCTCAAACGTATTACCGTTGGTGTGGTGTGATAGTTAGGAGAGGAGGTGCCAGCTCAGGTGTCGTCCTCGTCACTTGAACATGGTTGAAAATTACGAGGACCGTTACCAAAAGCCCTCGTGTATATAGCTGAACATTGCGACGTTAATATCCACTCACTAAATGCTTCCCCGATCTACATTATTGGTTTTATTTAAATAAGTAAAGCTAATGTAATTTATTTCATAATAGCTTCCACAAGTTTTAATTATGACACGTTTTTCAAATTCCTCAAATACAGAAGTTTGCTTAAGAAATAATTTTTTCAGATTCATGTAATTTTTTTTTTCTGTACAAAAACCAAAATGATATATTTGTGTGAACCTAATTGACCCATTGATTAGTATGCGCATTATAATACGCATAGATTATGCTCCTGTATCTATTAAAAATTTAGTATTCTTGGATAGTCTTCATTTCGGATAATGCTCGTTACATGACAACTGGGCATAGATATATGGATATATATCTACTTCTACATTCTACTACATATGTTCATGTTCATCAATACTGAGCATGGGAAAATTCAAGGCTGGATACATTTTAGGAAGATGAGCAATTATTTCAATGGTTTTAGAATTTCTTTCAAGTTATGGAATCCTTTGATTTAGTAATACATAAACTGAGAGATATACCGAATTATTAGATGAATCAGGAACTGCTGCAAAAACTATATTTCAAGTTAATAAATTGCCGTAAATGGATGTAAAAAAATATAATGACAGAAACAAAAGTCGTTTGAGAAAGATAGAAAGCATGACTTTTTTTGCATGTTCCAGATATTACTACATTTGGATTTTAATGTGAATTGTAATTCACGAAATTCTTAAGATTTTTTAACTTTTTTTTTGCTGTAGGTTTGTAATGGATGAGCTATCCCATCCATTAGTGTACGAGAGTTAAATGGAAAACTAGTCATATTCAAAACAACACTATTTATTATTCTCAACAACGACACAAATTCAACAACCCAAGTTAAGAAATGCAACAATTGATAAATATATGCAATATATGCAAATATATGCAATAGCGAAGTGGACGAGATAATTGGAGATATAATAATAAATCGGATCACTTAGCACTTCCAGGCTTACACTTTCTAAAATTTGAAGATAATTTCTATAGTAAAACAATCCAAACTAACCGAATCCAATTTAACAACTAATTCACCAAATCGTCAATCTTAATATTAATCAAATAATCTACGAAGTGCTCTCGTCTAACTTTACGTTATCTTACGTTAATCTTCAAGCTATATTTTAGCTTCTAACTTCTCTCTTGAACTCGAAAGCTAATACTTAAATACATGTCATAATTTACATAGACCGCGTCTCCTTCTTAGGGAGGAAGTTTTCAATTAAAAAAATATTTAAAGAAAGTAATTCCCCAAGAGGATTGTTAGGAAAAACGTAGATAGACCCGTATCGGGGTCTAATAATAAACAAATATTAGTGCCACTATTGCAATATTGGTACTGAAAAAATACAGTTAGAGCCTTTATAAAATTATTATTTGAGAATTTAGGTTCATTTTTTACACTAGTTTTTCCTCCGCAATAAAACTCTTTCTAAGATAAAAGGAAATAAAAATATCAGTTTACTTTTAAAATACCTATAGTGCATTTTCGAGTATTTTTGCTTCTAAAAGTTGCAAAGGGTATCGCTGGCAAACAGTGACTGAAACTAAAAAACGATGAAAAATGTTAAGGACGAATACAAAACTTTTTCAAAAGTGACTAGCAGAGCGGTGAAGTAACAGGAAATTTGAGATTTTTATTCCGAAAGACTGAAAGAGAAAGTGGCTACACAGCCTATGTCGAATGCTACGCACACAGCGAATCCCCCCAGGCTACATGTTTGTTTTCAGTAAGTGTCCAGCAACATTCTCCAGAAATAAGTGTTCCCTTTTAGCTTCGGGTTACTGTTAGGTACAGTTGCTGCCCTGGATGATTGTTGCCCTATGGCACTTTGAGTTGCCCTCTCTAAGCTACAACAGTTGAACCATCCACATTTCCTATTGATATTAGATTATCCGAGTTGTGTTCTTTACGGTTAAATGGGAATTCTGGAATTCCCCCGCCTCATTCCCTCGGGTGAATCTATGAATTTATCCGAGCCTGGATATCGTTATTCATAAAAAAAATAACGTCCGGAAATATACGGTGACTCGAAGTTTTTGTGAGGACTTATTTGTATGTCCCAATTAGTTCCTTAAAAGCACATGTGAAAAAAAAGCATTTTTTCTACTGATATTAGAATACCCAAGTCGTATTTCTTATGGATAAACGAGAATTGCAGAGTTCCTTTCATCTTATTCACCCGAGGGAATTTTTGAAGTTATCTAAGCCGGAATATCATTCCTCTCTAAACGTAATAGATCCATAGTTGTTCGTATAATTTTTTTGTGAGCTGCAGTTATGTTGAGAAAACAAATATAAATAAAATATTTTATGAATTTACTTTATATGAAGCAGAAATCTTTTATATTAAGACATTGAACTCATTTATTTTGTTCATTGGGGATCAAATTTAATTTGAGAAATGTATTTGAAATCATATTTATATAGAAAGATAACAAAAGGTGGAAAGATATGTAATCTTTAGTATACACTGAATTCAATTAATTTCTAAAATTGTTTTAGAAACTGAAGTTAGAAGGATAAATCTATTTTCCGTTTATATAGGGCAATATGTATATGTTAAAATATTAAGAACCTACTTCCAATCTCATAAATAAAAATCTAAAATTCGTTAAATACTACCTTGTTTTAAATGAATTTTGATCAGAGCTGTTTGTAAAACACAATAAAATTTCTAGCTGTTAAATCTGTATTTAATGTAAAAATTTCAAACATTGCTTTGAATATTTTTAGAAAATAAAGTTAGTTTTAATAACTATCATGAATTGTACGTAATGTTTACCATACTTTTCTTTCTTTTGAACGACTAGCATGCTTTGAATTAATAGGATTAATTTATAATTTTGAACATCATGTTATTCCCCAAAATAGGATTAAATTTATCTAGTCAGGCATTTTTTAAATAACTTTCAACTAGAAATTGGGAAACATTGCATCAGAATTAATTTATTTTTTATTGCATTTTTGCAAAAAAGCATTTCAATCAGAATTGTATATCTTACAAATAACTGGTGAAAAATCCGTTGTAATTTCAACTGAGATATAATGAGGGCATAATATCTTTAGAACTATTTTACATATTTGTTGAAATTAGATTGAAGTTTTGAAAGGGTTAAACCAGGGGTCAACAACCTTTTAGCTGTGGCGTGTCAAACCAATCTACCAATATGATTCAGCGTAAGACATTTTTGAAACAATTCGATTTCCGTGATAATGCATGCAGAATTAGAGAATATAGGTCAATAATTTATATATTTACAGTTTTATTATATATTAATTTTGCATCTCTTAAAGATTTTTCTTAACATAAAAATAAGCAGCATAACATTAACTACCTTCAACAAAAATTTTAAGAAAATTAAAATTGTACATGTTTTATGTTTTTTAAACATATTTAATAAAATAAGAAATAGAGACACATAAAATACAAATATTTCCCTTCATTATCGTTAAATAAAAGATAAATAAAAATTTTAATGCGCTCCTAGGGCTTGTGTACACCACTTTACTTCCATATCGCAAAATCAGGGGTATAATGTGTGACTTCCAATTTGACGCTATTTTGAGCATTCATTTGTAAAGCACTTTCTTTGTGAACTCGAAATACTTTTCATATGAGGAAAGATTTTTTATTTGGATACGTAGAACCGAAAGCAGAGAGTACATGCAATTTTCTCTTTTCAAAGAATTAAATCTCTCAAGCAATGACATTCAATAATTTACAAAATAGTGGTAAACTTATTTCAAGAGTTATATCTTTCAGATATTTTCGTCATTCCGTAAATGCCCATAATTGTAAAGATGTCTGTCAAATAAGGTCCATTACAAATTGATCAACTTCCATCCACTCAAAAATTGACAAATTTGTACTGTAATGAAGAGTACCACGTGCGACAGACTGCCGACCCCTGGGTTAAGCCATTCTGAATTTTATGTGCTATCAGGAAACAAAAATTGATTACATTAATTTGTTTAAATAATTTTTAAACAGGCCTTAGAAGAGTTAGAAAAAGTGTCGACTTCCTATTTCTTTCGTAAAGCTGTTGAGAATAGTTGATAAAATTATAAAATGTATAAATATTAGAAATGATATTAAAGAGTAATGCATTTAAATTTTCGCTTTTAAAAATGGCACATGAATAAAATAAACAATGGAAAGTAATATACTTGGAGGTGCAAATGAAAACAATAGCTGGAGAAGAAGATAAAATCTTGGATAAGGTAGAATTTATTAACAACCTGACATCATTAAACACAAACAAATATATAAAATGAATTGGATAACCCTTATAATTCGAATGTTAGACGATAATGTCGTCAAAAAGATACTGCAGTTTAAAGTCATTGGAATTCGGAAGGGTGGAAGACCAAATCTGAGATAGACTCAGTGGAGAATAAGACTTTAAGATTATAAATGAGAAAACCTGAAGAACAAAGGTGAATGAGAGGTCAGTGTGGAGGAACTTCAAAAGAAGGCAATGGCCCACGATGCTGCCTTGCCGGATATGATGATGAAAAGTAAAATAAAAATTCCAATAATGAATAGTAAAATATCTTTTATAATAATCCTTAAATAAGTCCGTATAATGGTCACGTTTCATTTCTTTTATAACATTTATTTGTGCAAATTGAGTATAAAAGAAAATCCCAGCTTTAATATTGCTTAAGATTTATTTAAACTTTAAGAAAGCACTATGGAATTCAGAACATTTTAAATATTTAACTTTGTGTGTTAAGTTACCAGTATTAACTTATTTCACAATAAATTTAAATGATGGTTCTATTTTCTTATTCAATGCGTTTTAGAAAAAGCGTGTTGGGCTTAAGTACGGCTCTATGATCTTATTACTGTTTTTTTATTTCTTTTCTTTTGCATTTGGAGGCACTAACAAGCAGGACAAAAATAACATTGTGCCTCACTTTACGTTCATAATCCATGTATATAGCTCCTTATTCTCTCGTTTTCATTCTAGATACTTTTGAAGCATATGTTTTAGGTATTTTAAAATATTTGTTTTGAAATTTTGTTGAGTTTTCATAGTACTTACAAGAAATATATAACAGATCAAGATTTGGATAAGAGCACGGAACAAACTATAATCTAATGATCGCGTGTTTTTCTTCATGCAGCAATTCGTATTTGAGCTCAGGGTATCTCTTATTACAGTAACTAAATTCAGTCATTGTGCAAAGTATCTAAGCCTTAGTTGTATTATTTTTTGCTACGGATATTAAAGTTACATTATATTGGTGTTTAGAAAAGAAATAAATATTTTATTCCCGCATTTCTACAACTGAGCTCCTCATATGAAAATGGCTTTAACAATACATAAAATGCATCTGGCATTTACATTTATACTGAAGAAAATTACACTCCTCCGAAGATCCTTAAAAATAACGATTTAGTTGAATCCGCTTAAGAGCTCAAATTTACATTTCAAAATTTTGAATTCGACATTCTTAAAAAAAGAGAATGTATTTCGATGAACTACTTGCATATTACCGAGACTTTTTATGCACATATGTGATCGATTGAAGACATTAATAAATAGTACAATTTTGTAGTGTTGGGTTATTCAAGGATTATTTTTATGACAACCAAAATCTTTTATTCAATAGTTTCAGCTTCCACATTATTAAAATATGCTGGAAAACATGTGGAATACGTAATATTTTCGAATATGTTTGGAGAAGCTTTTTGTACAGGCAAAAATGCGTTGTTTAACTAAAGAATTTTTTGATCCTCAAGTGTACTTTTCCAAATATTAAATGATACTGTCGCCAAGCAATGCAAACGTATCTATATAAACAGTCTTATTTTTTTATGAAAGTTGTTTTCGTTTGATTTGGATTTCTGAAGTTAATAACAAAATGGAATAGAAGACGAGAAGCTTGAACTGTTTTGAATAAATATTTAAGGCAAAGTTTTGAATAAACAAGTCAATAAATTTATGTAAAATAAATATTTGAATTCAAATGAAACAAACTGATTTCTAAAAATTAAATGTTATTTGATATCTTGAGTTATAAAGAAAAACGGTACATAGATGCTGTATTGGTATTCTAGAGATATTTAAATATTTATATTTCCATAAAATTGTTCAAACAGATCTAGTCAGAATCTAAGCTCTCTTAGTTTAGGTCGATGCCTGTTTATACAGCAACTTCTGGAGCATATAGAAATTAGTATATGAATTTAAGCATTAATTTCTTTTTTAAAAGAGAAAGCTTTAATTATACAACATTTAAGACATTATACTGTGTGTATAAATACACATATTATAAAATGATAAAAATAATTTATCGTAAAAGATAAAATCGTATAATGAAATAAAAAAATTTCTTAATTTTCATGAATTGTATTAATTTCTATTTATCATTTTCAAAATTGTTGATTTTATTTTTCTAAAAAAATACACTTGGCAATTTAAGAAATATTGAATTCGAATGAATTGAATTTATACATCAAGAATTCATATTTTCCAATATTTCTTCTCTAAGGTATATTTTAATGGGTTTTTTTTCATAAAAATTGAATATAACACTTTTTTTTACAAATCCTTTTTCTCTACAGATTCTTCACCTTTACCAAGTAAATGAACTTTTAAATATTTAACAAATTATTAATATTCTATACAGTAATTCCCAATTCATTATCACAGATTTAAATAATGTAAAAGATTATTATTCAAAACTTAAGTGTTTAAAACTCTGTAACACAAACTTCATTTAGTTCTCCTCTAATATAGTTTTAAGTGAAATTTTTTGATAATTTTCAAGTTAAACTTCGAATACAATATGGCGCTACTCAGTATTTTAAAATTTAAAAAAAAAACACACACATAAAGTAAAGGAATAAATTACGCAAACTTGAAAAGATGATATTAAATTAAAGAATACTTTGTCACATCTTTTGAATAAAAGTAATTTTTTCGATGACAGAAAGATTAAAAATTAATATTAAGATATCCTGAAGGGAGGGAAGTATTCATATATTTTTTGCGGATGTATATTCTGGATCTTCTCTCAGTACATCTTACATGGCTGAATTCTCACATCTTAATGAAATCCTTCTTTGTATGGTACTGATGTCACATGTGTTTTATGTAATGAAACATTTTTCCATAATAACACAATGTAACATTTTGACCATCCATTCTAAGACTTGTCGTATTTTCATTTTTTATTAGATAAATATATATATATGAAAATTGTTTTTGGTAACTTCACGAATTTTTTTTTGCTTATGGAGTGTATCGTTTTGCAACTTAAAACATTTATATAATAGTCATTCTTTTTTAGTGTAATTGTTTAATAGGTTGATATATAATTACATGCGTACTAAAGTTAGTTAATCTTTTTCAATATTGGTTTAGTTTCTACAATTTTTCTTGCACTATCATGTATAAATTTTCAGCTGAAGGGACCCGTTAGAATCTATACAGTAAGCTTAACCCTACTCCACCACCTTAACTTGAAGGTAGCTCCAATAAACATAATTGTTTACCACTTTGATCAACTGATTATATATAATTTGCTATATTCATGGTTTTTTCGGTTTCATATTTTTTTCTTTTCTCAATTATGTAGGATTTCTAATATGAAATTTCTTAAAATTATTATTAAAATATTATTTTTATTTTATAACATAAATATATGTACAGATTTTTAATAACCTTTCTTTTTGGAATATGATTCCGATGAAAACGTACATTTTGAAATAAATTTTACTTATTGTTTTAGATTTCTGTAAACACCAAGTTTTGATATTCTGTTTAAAGGATCTAAATTAGATCTTAGATTCAAAATAAAGCAGAGAAGCATGTTTAACGCTAAACGGAAAGCAACAAATTAAACAAATGAACAATTTCCATGTTTTCTTTAATAAAGAAAGCAATACTTAAAAAACATTACAACTAGTTTTGAAGATTTCTGCTCTGAAATGATTCTGAATAAATTTCATTTTATATTAAAAGGGACTAGTAGTTGACATTCAAAAGTTTTCTTTTGTCTTTTTATAATCTATAGAATCATGCAAAGATTTATCGCTATACAAATGTAATCGTTTTTACGTATGAATTTGTGACGAATCTATACGCGGTTCTACAAATTCCTTCTTATCTCTTTAAGGAAAATATTTATTTCAACCAACTTTCATCGAGTAGGGAAACGTGATTATGTAAATGAGGTATATTATATAAATTCTGTTTTCGCAAGTTCGTGAGTTGACATGTTGTTGTTGACACGTCGGAGTTGGCAAGTAGGAGTTAACATAAAGTTCGCGAGTTAGTTGTTAGTTGAAGATTGAAAAGGAGTGGAATTAGTTAAAGATTACAGAGCGTGGAGCCAACTACATTGATCAAGCAGAAGAGATCACCAGCAAGTTTCCAGTGTAGGGATCCGATGCATAAAAAGTTCAGGTACTGTGCGTTTGATTAAGTAGAAGCTAGTTTATTAGTGTGTGACGTAGTTACATTTGAAAATATTTAAGCTGTCTTGGATTCAGTTGAGGGTCTGTAGTAGTATCCCCGTGTTATAGAATCTAACCTCCGTGCTCTACTATATATTATCTACCTTAATTAGAATTGTATTGTGTCGGATTAATAATTAGAATTAATAAATTGATTAGATTGAAAAACATATCTGTGGACACCTCTAGGTGGGTTTACAGGTATACAAGAGGGTTCAGATGTAAGCAGAAACCAACCGCTATCACAAATTTTTCTTTTCAAAAATACAAGTTCAATATTTGTGTTATATAAAAACTAAAACTTTAAAATATTAAAATAGGAGCACTTAATCTGATTCAAGGAATTTTGCTTTATTTCATAGTTCGAATGAAGGCATTAATTTCTTATAAAGCAAAAAGGCAACAAATTTGGCAACATCTCTGCAGTTTTACATCTGTGTAATTTCTTTTACATACAATTGATTTTACGATAGATTTCAAAGCTATACAAGGGCTGTTGATATCGGACAGCATAATTTCTGAAATACGGTTAAGTAACTATTACAATGCCTGAGCTGACATCCAACTCTCCAAACTTCCACATGAACATGAAGACTTTGTACATCCCCAAACTTAGCATACATCATCCTCTGCACATAGCGAGTCTTTACTGGCATCGGGACTTGAAACCATGGCCATGCGACTCGGCTACCATGACTTTTATATAGAAATTACATTTATTTCATTGGACACGTTAAAATATGCTGAGCATTGCTATGCTGATATATGCTATGATGATATGCTATGTTGATGACATTGGCATTATTACCCGAACAGCACCAGCTCTTAAACAGGCATTTATGGCATTAAAACAAAGTGCTAAAAGAATTAACTTATCTGTAAATGAGAATAAAACTAAATATCTACCTTGTTTAAAGTCTGATTTACAACTTAGTCATATAGAAATTAGCAATAATAAATTTGAAAAAGCTAACAGTGTTGCTTATTTGGGAACTGAGATAAATTATAAAAATGTGCTGGGGCCCCAAAAATTTATAAAAGAATCATTGCTGCAAATTGATGATTTTATGCCTTGAAGAGTTATTAAAAATCCAGTTTTCTCAAATGAAGAACTAAATTGCTTCTTTATAAAAGTCTTATAAGATCTGTCCTGACTTACGCATCAGAGACTTGGCCAATGACTTTATGTGTTGAGGAAACTTTGGGAATTTTTTGAGAGAAAGATCTTACGCTTCTTGGTGGAATCCAAGTGAATGGATCATGGAGAAGAAGATCTAACTTATAGAACTTTACAAAATTTGCAAACTTGTAAAATTTGTCAAATTACAGAAATTTAAATGGGCTAGTCATCTGGCTAGAATGAATGAAGATTGTTGCTGTATGAAAATCTTTTTGGCGAAGCCCATGGGAAATAAACTTCGGGACAGACCTCGTTAAGATGGATTCACTGTATCAAAAAAAACCTAAATATTTTAAAGGTCAAAAACTGGAAAAC
This sequence comes from Trichonephila clavata, assembly GCA_019973975.1. Lineage (NCBI taxonomy): Eukaryota > Metazoa > Arthropoda > Arachnida > Araneae > Nephilidae > Trichonephila > Trichonephila clavata. The sequence continues at coordinate 953,570 of BMAO01008195.1, forward strand.
ATTGCCAAAAGTAGAGATGCCTGGAGAAAACTTCTGGAGAAGGCCAGGGCCCTCCCAAGGCTGTCGAGCCATGAAAGAAGCTAAGTAATAATTAAAATTTAGAAAGAATTTAAATGTTTTAAGTCCAAATCAAATTTTTATTTCTCTCTTTTGAAATTGTATAAATTGTATTGGACTTATAAGAATGCGTGAATCAAATCAATTTCAGAAAAGCTTCGAAATAGCGAAAGCATATCGTACCAAAAAATACACATTTTTTCGAAAATCGTATACGTTGCTAAAAGTATTCCTCATTTTCATGCAAATAAAGAAAGAAAAAGGTATCACCATCATCTGTCCTTTTTTAAAGTGTCTCGAACAGCTGTTGAGATCGATACAAAACTATGCTACAGAAGAGTTTTCGCGGGTAAAGCCTAAAGGATCAATTTTTTTTCCTACTGAAAAAACTCGGTTTTCGCTAAGCTGCACGTGTTTTCTTTGATATCTGCGTTATTCTGAAAATGTAATTAAGGAGCCGAATATTTTTCGAATAAGATACGAGAGTAAAATCATTTTAACTTTTATAATCGGTTTAATTTTTTTCTATTTATATCATCTTTCAAACCCACAGCTTAGCGAACAATTTTATTGCAGAGTATTCGTGGTTTAACTGATTTAATTATATAAAAAGGGGTTTTTTACTTAATATAAACAAAAGCTTAATGCATGCAAGAAAAATAGAACAGTCAATTCCATTTGTAATTTGTACTTATAATTTGGTTATTACTTAAACTGTAGTCTTTTCGTTCTTATTCATATAAGAAATGCTTAAATAAATATATATCTTTATATATAGGCCTGGGGGGATGAAATACAATTATTTCTATAACCGAAAAGGATATTTGAGAGAGAAAATATTAAAAAAAAAGAATTATCTCTTAGCTTTATTTTTTTAAGAACACATGTTTCTGGTTTGACAATATCTTTCCGGGGGGGGGGGGGGTAGGAGCAATTGGTTTAAATTTCCTACAACATAATCTTTGGCCATTGGTGTACACAAAGGGAGAGGGGTTGGGGATTCAACTCCCCAATGGACCAATTTTTTAAAATTTCTACCATAGATATTATGCCTCTATGCTTTTGTCAACGTGCTTCTTAGAATGTAAGTCCTCCCTCCTGTAAGTGAGGTCTGTGTACGTTGTCTTTTTGGCTGCCAGTATCCCTTAGAAGTTATTATGCTTTAAGATTCCTGAATTTTTATACAGCTTTTTACTTGTTTTATGTGAAAACAACGTGTGCAGCTTAGATTCATCATTCTAAATTTTTGATAACCAAAATCACTTCAATACTCAGTTATTTGTCAGAAAACTAATAAAAACAGATTCATAAATAATTCTGATTTGAAACAATCAGTATGTATCAATGATGTTATCCACGTGGTCTATCCTATCTATAAACTCGAAGTTTCTTCCGTCTGTCCAAATTAGCACTTTAAGATATCCGACTATGTTAGGAACCATGTTTTTGAAAAAGCGTATAAACGAATGTTTTTTTAATATTCAGTGTCACTTAGATTAGAATACACTTATAAAATTGCTTTCAAAATATTATTACAACAAAGGATTATTTAAATGCTATGTTTGGCAAAAAATTAACATTTGAATTACCTATTTTCATAACATTCTCCTAATAAGGAAAATGCTTCTATACTAATTATATTATGCCTCATAAGGAGCTCAGATTTCTGTGCAGAGCATGAACTTGGATTTTTGAAATATATAACTTAGAAGTGTGGATTTATCCATATTTTATTACATCAGAGTGGAAAACTTTTTAAAAAAATACCGATAATTATTTCAATTGGTAATAATTCTGAAAATAATGTGAATTTTTAAAAACTCCTAGTTTTGGGTTCTCTGAAGAAATCTTAGCTATATATAAGCAAAATATTATTAAAAAAGCCTTTTTGATAAAAGGAGAATGTTTTGAAAATCTGTAATTCTAAGTTCTCCCCCCCCCCCAAATATTGCATTTAAGTAATTTTTTTACTGTAATAGTAGTCTTTAAACAATTTTATGCGTGTATTCTAATCTAAGTGACACTAAATTTTAAGAACAATATTCGTTTATGCGCTTTGCAAAGTCCCTTTTCCGAACGTAGTCAGATAGATACCTTAAGCTAAAACAGCGTCTCGTCACAAGTGAACTTCACTACTGAATAACATATAAATAGTCTGCGACAGAATGATGGAACTATCATTGGATGCCCATCATCTGTTGAAACATCTGGACAAAAAGGGTACTATGGAGAAAATGAAAGAAATTAGACTCTTGTAACAAGGTGCATGTAAAAGCTTTGAATAGATGGATATGACTTCGTCTGATATTACAGTTATTGAGAAAATTAATGAAAACTCTTCGAAATATGTACTGGAATTTCACGCAGAGATATTTCATTAAACTTCTCACGAATAGATTTAAGAAAACTGAAACAATTCAGGTGGTTAACGAAAGCAAATGTAAGAGAACGTGACTGATTCACGAGATGAATTCTTAAGATCAGAAGGAGCATCTAGAAATGCCTTACACAATTTTGAATCCGAAAATCAATATCTCAAAGTTTTATGAGACAATTAAACAAAATATTTTAAGAAAAAGGGCAAGAATCACACACAGGGGATAATCGATATGCAGCTAGGTCCAAGTTGTTTTCACACGAAAAACAAGATACCTGAACTTTTTTCTCTAAAAAGTTAATATGCTTGCCTTATGAGAATTCTAAATGTATAGGAGATACATGACCAAAAAGTCATGGTTCTAGAACAACATACTATTTTGCTAATGCTACCCTTTCTCTTTCTTGTACTTTTTAATTTAAATCGTTTTTTTCCTGCTATCAAAGTATCTACTTACAGACATAACATTTTGCAGACAATAGCTCAGAGTTATAGAGAACAAACATCTCGGTGTTATTATCAAAACACAGGAAATTTGAATTCCTACTTTAAACTCTTAACCGCTTCCCTTATAAATTTTTTTGAAAAGAATTCGAAAAAATCCCTTACATTTTTTTACTTTATTATTAAATACAGTGAAACGAAACAAAACAAAATATGTAGGTTTTAGGTTGAATTTTTAATTTTTTACAGGTGCAAACACATTTAGTTTTAATATTAGTTTACTTTCCCGAGTTATCTCGGGCAAACGGAAAAAGGTTAAATAATAGTCTTTGTATGATAGTTTTTGAAACAAGGGACAACATAAAGTGATATCTGACATTCTGTGCACTGGTATCTAGTCTCTTTTCTTACTGACTTACCTCTGGAATCTTTTTTACCGGAGCATAGAGTACATTGTCTCGTTGGATTTGATTTTTTTTTCAGTAGCAGGAATAACATCTGGAAAATTCTCTGAAGTTAACCTGAGTGGTGAAGGACTAATGCTGAGTCTTCCTAATGCGGCAGAAAACTCATCACGATGATTTTCTGAAATTATTTTTTCAATCAGTTCCATTCTAAATTGTTTAGGTGATCGGGAACCTCTTGATTTACAGTACAAAATGTAGGCTACATACAGAAGCATCACTTCCACTTTTTTCAATGTCCACCTCTTCATAATCACTATCTGAAAAATCATCACTTTCACTATCTTGCATCACTGCTATTATTTTACTTTTTTTTCAATGAAACTATCCTTCTTTATACATTAGTACATATTGTCTTGGGGATTAGTAAACAATAGGGAAAACACCCCCCCCCCAAAAGATTCGTAAAACCAACAAAAATTTGCAAACTGACAATCAAAGCTGGCTATTTCCTTTCATTTTCTCCAGGTCGAGTAAAATCGCAATTAAGAAGATCATTCTGACAAATTCTGCTTCGTCCGAGTTTTCTCGGGATAATAATTGACTGCAATATATACGAACCCGAGATAACTCGAGATAATCAGGCAAGCGGTTAATAACTTTCTCTCTCTAGTAAAAAAATTACCAGTAACAATATAATTTCAATATAGATAATAATTCATTCTTTAATTATCTTAATATTATTAAATAAATGCTATATTCTTAATAACTATTATACACTCGCTTTTAGAAATTGGATTTATCTAACCATTTATAAGTCTGTTTTTTGTAACTTGAATATTTTTAAAGAATGTTTAAGATTTTAACTACCATGCTTGTGCTTTTAGAGTGAAATCTATAAAATACACTATCATCTCCTATATAAAAGAAAAACATTTCAACTTCTTGGAAAACTAGTAAGTGAAAAGAACGTATGAAACAGATAATAGTTACTACGACAGAACAATTTGGTTTGTGACCAGGTTACCCAATTTAACAACAAAAATTGACAAATCTTTCCAACTTGGGAGACTGACTTTCAAAATGAAAGCTGAATTTTAATTTCTCTCTTGAAAACTTTTCCTTGAGTAAATACCTGGTATAGGGGATAAAGAAATTTTCCCAAACCTTGCATTTCTTTACCGAATAACCCACGATACTCTCTACGGATTGATTTGCATGTTGGCATTTTGCCATTACACGCTTGTGATTATCACCCTTCTCTCATTCATGTAAATTGAGTTTAGTTTAAAAGAAACGTGACCTGTAATGCAAAAGTTTTTTCGTAATCGTGTTTTACGTATTCGCGCTGTTGTAATTGGTATTCTTTGCTTGAGGAATACCAATGCGGTAGAGGAAAAAAACTCAAACGGGATTTCTTGGTTAGAGTTGCTTTAATTCCAAGCAGCGTTAGTAGTAACTGAGTGAAGTGAGTCACATTATTTTGCAAAATTTTTGAGAGAGGAAAAAAAGTTAAATAATGAGCTAAAGTATAGAATGAAATTTTGCTTTTAGTTTGTTACATTAGAAAAGCATCATCTAATTCTTGAGGAACACACGCATTTATCCACACAACAATAACTTTCTTTCCCGAATTGCTATTCCGCGTTGAATTACAGAATTTCATTTTAACACATTTTCCCTCTCTCGAAAAACAAAAGAGAGATAATATGTTGTTTTACCGAGGAAAATTTTAAAATCTCTGCATTCAGGAATGCTGAAACAAAGGTCATATTTAAATAAACTTTTATGACGTGTTGCTGTTCTTTTGAAAAGTTAAATGGTAGCTGTGAAAGGAGTATGATTAATTAACGAAATTCGAGAAAGAATGGAGGAATAAAAATTTCATCTCTTGCCTTGAGGAATTAGATGTTTTGTATACGGTTATTACATACATGAATTATTCTTTCTAAAGAAACTTATTATTTTCTCATGAGGTCTAACTACTCTAATTTAGCAAAAAAATGCTAGAAGGTTCATTATATGGCGATATTGGAAGATAAAACACGTAAATGTGTAAAAAAAACTGTGAAACAAATATGCAGAGTATTATTTAAATACCTCGAATATATGCACTTTGTTTCAAGAAAAATTCTCTGTACAATTAAAGTCTGAAGTAAGGTGACAAAAATATATATTTACTTATTATACTCTTCCTTTTGCTCTTCTTTACTATTACTCTCTAACATTTCATAAATGGCTTAATGTTACTGAAACAAGTGCTAATTGCTATTTTTATTTCAATATGAGGATTTCGTTTATATACACTTTTTTGTTAAGTTAACAGGACTTACTTTAATAATATATTGAGTTGATCTGTAATAAATTTCCAAAAGTATTAAGAAAGTCTCAAAGAAAAGCAAGAGACAAACACCACACTCTTTATTTACACGGTATTTTTGTTTTTTACACGATTTTGAAATAACACGGTAAACGAATTTTTCTACACGAAATTTTTGTTTTAGGACGAATTTCAAAAAAGTTTTGAATTTGTGCCCTTTGAATGCGGACGATTTATGATTGATTTTGCGACAGTTTATAATAAAGAAATCGATAATAACGAAGTCGAAGGTGAAGTTCAGCTATTAACAGCTGATTTAATTAACGAGGGCTTGAAATTTGCTACAAATATGTCAACGTAATTATAAGTTTTGTGTAGGAAGATACCAAGAATTTTATCTAAGTAACTTATGAAACCGTAAAAAACAGCCACTTATAACAGAGTTTGTAGTAAAAAAAAAATCGAGGTTCTTAATAACGAACGAAATTGTTCATTTGAATCAAAACCGACAGTTGTGCTATACCAGTGTTTTCCAAAGTGTGGTACGCATACCCACAAGGGTACGTGAAGAATTTGGTGGGGGAACGCATTGCACTGGAGTTTGGTAGGGATATGCACTGCACCGTGTTTAGCTGCGCCTAATTCTACGTTATGAGAAGTTAAGACAGTCTTGTGAGGCGTGAGATGATCCAGTGTGACACGGAGTTGTTGGAATTGGTTTCAGACGAGTTCTCTTGAAAAATAAACATAAGAAATACATTTTAACATCATTCTGGTTACAAATGCAACATGTGTATCCAATTTTAACAGAAAAAGTTCTGAAATAAATCTTTCCTCTTCCACTTTCAAATTTATGTGAAATTGCTTTTTCAACATTTGACATTAAGTCGAAAAAAGGAACAGGCTATTGGACGTGGAGTCGAGTCTCAGATGAAAGTTAACAATCAGGGAACCATATTATGACGATGTGTCACCTGAGCACAAACAATTTTATCCTTCACATTAGTTCAAGTAAATGTTATTTATAATGTAACTTTTATTTATATTTTATCAAGTGAATAATTTTATTTCTCTTTTCTTATTCTTTTGTGTAAGTCACAAGAAAAGGGGAATATAAATATTTTTTGATTGTTATTAAAAAGCGTTCATTTTTTAGACGAGGAGTACTCAGTGTTGCGAAAATTATAGAAAAGGTACATATATGTCAAAAATTTGGAAAACTCTATGCTAGATATATCTGACACATATACGGATGGCATCATTTTTGATCCACTTCGTAATAAACGAGCACACTGGTTGTCAAGTTGCTATGAATAGTTATTAGTTAGTAGTTTAATTCCTAATTTTCATATGTTGTATATACTTATAGACTGAATTTTTGCTGTACTTTAATTTTGATTTTTTTTTTGTAATAAAAAATGAATCGATTTTGTTTTATAAATATGTAAGATGGTTTTTATTATTTTTTTTTGTACATTTTTTGGGGAAAATATTTAGAGATTTTTCATCTTGCTTGTTTTTTTAAAGTTGTGGAACACATCCCCAAATTTACTATATGTCACATGTATTTCTTTAAACAATTAAACTGGTGTCCAAAAGTTAAGCATAAATCGTAAAATGCGAAAAACATGGAGTAAATATTCGTAAAGTTATTCCAAATTTCTTACGGATATTAATTGGGTGAAGATGAAACATTGGGTTTATGCAAAACTTTTCAGTCGAATACGTCCTGCACGAAACACCGGCGGATGTCGGAGCGCGGAGAAACCGATTCACGCAGCATAGGCAGTTCAGACAAGTTTCGTGCCACTGCTGTGCGAAGGAACGTTATGAACCATCAAACAAGGTGAATGATGACACAAAGACGCCAATTGGACATGTTTACGAAAGGAAGAATCGTTGGAATGCTGGATTCCTCACGATCACAAACCGAAGTGCCTCGAATTCTGAATGTGGACTAGTCTGTGATCTCAAGACTGTGGTAGAGGTTTCAAAGAACGGGAGATGTTATCCAACAACCAGTATCCGGTCGATCAAGAGTCACAACCCTTCGCCAAGACCGATATCTGGTAATAAGTGCACGACGTCAGAGAGGCAGTACTGCTAGAGCACTGGGTTCGGTGCTCACAGTCGCCACAGGAATACGAATTTCGAGAAAAACTGTTTACAGAAGACTCAATCATGCTGGCCTGTATGCCAGAAGACCAGCAGTTTACATTCCCCTCATGTCTGCGCATAAACGCGCTCGTTTGAACTGGAGTTTGAAACTTCAACATTGGAGTGTGGGAGAGTGGGCCAATGTGATGTTCAGTGACGAGTCCCGGTTTAGTCTATTTAGTGATTCTCAGCGGGTAACGATGTGGAGAGAACATGGAACACCTTTTGAACCAAGAAACATAACGGGAAGAAATTTTCCATCAAGGGGAATAATGGTATGGGCAGGCATCATGATGGACGGCCGCACAGACCTCCATTTCTTTGACACGGGGTCTGTGACTGCTCAAAGAAACAGAGACGAAGTTCTTGAGCCTTATGTTCCCTTGTTTCGAAGTGCTGTTGGTCCTGACTTCATATTCATGGATGATAATGCACCATGTCACCGAGCGGTGCTGATTGATGACTGCCTTGAAACGGAAAACATCCAGCGCATGTCGTGGCCTGCGAACTCCCCTGATTTAAATCCTATCGAGCATGTTTGGGATATACTAGGGAGACAAATTGCAGCCCTTTCGCTCCCACCAAGCTCCGTTACAGAACTGAAGAGAGCTCTCCAAGAAGCTTTGAACCGTTTGAGCCCACAACTCATTCATCATCTCTTAGCAAGTATGGTAAATCGCTGTGCAGCGTGCCTGACTGTCAGAGGTGACCACACGCCTTATTAAACTGCAGCATCAGTATTTTATTTAATGTTTTCTTTCATTTTTTCTTTAAAGTGTGAATCCTTGCTATGCTCAGTTTTCTTTCAAATTGCTACTTTGGATAATAAAATTAATTATTATCATTCTTTTGATTTGCTTCCTTATTTTATAACCCTTTTACACTCGCATATCACGTTTCCCGCCATTCTGATTTACAGTTCCTTCTTTATTCACATAATTATCAATTATGCTTAACTTTTGGACACCAGTGTAGTTTTGCGCGGTTTTCTAAGGAAAGTATCTACTGTGTAAAAAAGAGATGGGTTTACCTAATTATATATATTTCTTACAGTTTGTAGAAGTAAGGGTCAAGGTAGCCTATTGGCTATGGTCACAAACTCGTGGCCGGAGTGTCGCGGGTTAGATTCCTGGTGCCACTGAAAACCTATCTTGTAGAGGGAACAGATGCATGCTAAATCTATCGAGCTCAAAATCATATCGTTGGTGTGGTAGGGATAGCTAGGAGGTGGAGTTTAATTTTACATGTATATTATTATTCAACTGACATTAAATATCGAAAAAATTATTAATTTATACGTTTATTTTAGAAATTATCATTCTAAACGTAGTCACACAGTTCCCTTTAGTGTTTCCGTGGCCTAGTGAAGCGTAGTCTAATTTCATAATCGTCAGTCAAAAGCATTTGGATCCAAACTCGAGTTCTATTTCTACTCAAAACGAATGTGCAAAATGATTTTGATTAAAAGCAGTCATTAGTCGTTCATGACGTCGCTTACAATAAAATCCAAAATGATAAGAGGCGCCTAGAAATGTTTCCTTTTTAAAGTACATTGCATGCATATAAACTTGCGTCAAAAATGTCAGTCATTTTTTATGTTTTAGTAATTCACAATATATTGCATTGTATAAATAACGCAGTAGGGCCTATTAGACCGCACAGCAGCCGTTGCGGTAGCCTAGGGGGTAAGGCCAAGGACACGTGGTTGTGTGGGGGGGATGTCATGAATTTGAGCCTGTGCTGCTGAAGACCCGCTGTGTAGAGAGGTTTGTTGCACGTTAAATCTATCGAGGCTCAAATGTCCACCCGTTGGTGTGGTGTGGAAGTTAAGAGTGGGAATGCCAGCTCAGGTGTTGTCCTCGTGAATTGACCGAGTCTTAGAATTTCAAGGTCCGTCGCCAATAGCCCTAATTTTGGTTTATAATGCTTAGTAAATATTGCTCTGGAGTTATTTGTAGCATTGATATCCTTTTTAAGTCTAAGTGAAATTATATACTCCTTTAATTTTATACTATATACTAAATGTAAATTTTGCATACCATGAACGTTATTCTTCAACAAAAACAGATATCAAATCATTCTAATAATTTTTTTGAGATATCTCATTAGCATTAACTTAGTGACAAAATTATAATACAATTTTGCTCAGCAAAGTTTTCATAAAAATGATTTTTTAATGCTATGTCAGAAAAAAATATCCCGCCTTGTAAAGGGCACGGAAAACTTGTTGAGCTCAAAGTCCTTCCGTTGGCGTAGTGTGGTAATTTGGAAAGAGTGTGCCATAGCTCAGATGTCGTCCTCGTCACTTGATTATAGGCTCATAATTATGTAGTCCATCACCAACAGCCCTTGTGTATCTCATATTATCACGTTAATACAACTCTCGGTCTCTCAGAAAAAAATAAAAGAAAAATAGTTTTTCTTTTAATGTAATAACGCAAAGATCCATGTAAAGAAACATCAATCAGAATTAAGCTTCACAATTTATTTCAAAGTTATATTTTACGAAACTAATTTTGAAATTCTTTAAAGAGAAATAATAAAACTTGTATCATTATAATTATTCTCTTCTGACAAAAATTGGCAATGACATCAGGTGTGAAGGATTAATAATTTCTAAAAAAAATCCATCTTTTGACCACAACCGTTTTTTTTCTCTTGATAATTTAAATATATTATGCATGTATAGTGTTTATTTAAAGCGAAAAAGTTAAAGTTTAGGTACGAGGTTAAAAATAAAGTTAATCTAGTTTTGTAATGAGATATGTTTTAACTAAAATGAAATCATTCAAAAAAAATCACATTTTTCGCATTCCTTATATAATTTGCTTTTTTGACCTGACTTACTAGATATACAATTTCCTGTATTTCGTATATTTCTCGTATTATGACTCCATAATACGAGAAGTGCCTATTTATGCAGTTTCTACGCTTTTGATTTAAAAATGAATTTATTTTTAATTGAAAAGCTCTTGTGGTTCTGAAAATGTTAGTCTTACATAGAAAGACGTGGCATTTTTTTTTTGAAAATTTATATTGCTATCAATTTATATAAGAATGTATTGAATAAAAGAAAAAGTTAATTTAGTGAAAGTATCAAATTTATCTACACCTAAACTTTTTGATTTTTTTTTTAGCAAAAAATAATGTTTTCTTTAAATTACAATTTGTGTAAGTTATGTAGAGACTGATGCGAAAATGATGAGTAAAACTTTTAAAATTTCTTTTTCTTTCATAAAATTCGAATAAAACTTTTTCTTTTCCAGACATATTGACCCCATTCCTTTTTATTCCTATAAAGCAAATTAATATTTCATTGTCTTGATAAAAATGTTACTTTTATTTATCTTCTTTTTTGTCTTTCTTTTTTCTTGTCTTTTAATTTTTATGCGACAAGCTTTACATGATTTAATGGGTACCTTAAGCCCTTATTAATCCGAATCCATTAAGCTGGATGTCTCTTAATCTGGATAGCTATTAAAAAATTCTTAATTAATAATTTTTTCAATTGCTGTCTGGATCACTATGCTCTATAAAAACTTATTCTTTGTCCTAATGCGTATCACGAAAGAAATTTATTGATTTTAATTCTCTCTTAAGTAATTATTTGTTATTTTGCTTTGTCTAATTTCAAAATACATGGTTTTTTTTTTCATACCGTGTGTTTGGCTATGTAATTAGGTTTATTTTATACATTCATTATTTTCTTTGATTTGAGCTTTCATTAATCTGTACGACTCAGATCTCCAATTAGTCTGGAGTAATGAGTTTCTGCTGTATTTTAAAAAATATCTATCATTGAAAATATGTTAATGATATATTTAATTTGTTATCTAAATCAATAAAAAATTAAAAATAAATTGAATTTATTTATTTTTTTTAATTCAAAACCATTAAAATCCGAAATGTTGCTTCGGTGCTTTAAACAATCATTTAAAGATTACTCATAGAAAAATCAGATTATTTTTACTTCATGGCTATTTACTAGACCCGAACATAGTGGTCAAGGCGACTTGCAGCCGGCGGATCATGAGTTCGAGCCTTGTACCGCTGAAGACCTGACTTGCAGAGGAGGTCGATGCACGTTAAATATGTCGATTCTCAAACGTCCTCTCGTTGATGTGGTGTGGAAGTTAGGAGATGGGGTGCCAGCTCAAGTGTTGTCCTCGTCACTTGGCCATGATTCAGAATTACGAGGTCCTTCGCCAAAAGCTCCCGAGTTGCTGAATCGTGTGACGTTAATGTTAACTCACTCAGACACGAACTGATAGCCCTGGTGTAATTGAAGATACGCTGTGTCGAGGAGCTGATGCAAGTTGAATCTGTTGAAGCTCAAGGTCCTCTCGTTAGTGAGGAGTGGAAGTTCGGAGAGGGGATGTTATCTCAGGTGCCATCCTCATCCTTTGACCATGGTTCTAAATTACGAGGTCCTTCACCATTAACAATTTATGTAGTTTGAAAGTGCAACATTAGTAAACACTTATTCATGTTTGGATTCTAATTTAACATTTCGAAAGGCCGTGGTAGCCTAGTTGTCCAGATAATGAACTCGTTGCCTGCGTCTCATGAATTCGAGCCTAGTACCGTTGAAGACCCGCCGAACAGAGGAGGCTGAGACACGCTAAACATGTCCAGGGCTCGAACGTCCTCCCGTTGGTGTGATGTGGAATTCAGGCAAGGGGTGCCAACTCAGGTGTCGTGCTCGTCACTTGACCATGGCTCAAAAACACTTACGAAGTCCGTCGCCAAAAGCCTTCGAATAGCTGAATAGTGCAACTTTAATATTGGCTCACCTCAACATTTCGTGTGGCTGTCGTAGCCTAGTGGTCAAGGTCATGGACTCATGGCTGTGGAATGTCCTCCAATTGGTGTAGTGTGGAATTTAGGAGAGGGGAGTGCCAGCTCAGACCTCGTCCCTGGACCATGGTTCAAAATTGAGAGGTCCGTCACCAATAGCCCTCGTGCAGCTTTATAGTGCGACGTTAATATATATAGCTCTCTCTCTCTCAGCAATGCTAGGGAGAGGGGAATTACAGGATTTCTTTTTTTTTACTGTTTTATATATTTCATAAACTAAGAAAAAAAATCGCTTCTTTAAGTTATAAAGCTACACTCATTATCAATTCCTTTCATTGAATAAAAAAAGTATAATTTATTCTACTTTCATTAAAAGAAACAATGATATTACATTAAATGTAACACACTGAATACTATTTATGTAAACTTTGTTTAGTGAGCTAGAAATAGCGAAATAAACTATTTAATTTTAATTTAATGCGAATGATATGCATTATCCTGAATTTTTTCAAGTGCAATGTTTCCGATAAATTTCTAGGATTTTCACAGGAAGAATGAGTTAATTAACTTCTTGCATTTCTTTTCGAAAACTATCATTAAAACTAACGTTTGATTTTCTTTTCAGGTGTAATATAATCACAATAAATTAAAACAATTTTCTTTGAAGACTATCTTAAAAGATAACTTTATCGAATAGGTCAATATTTAATAAGATGTGAAGATAATCTTTATATTCTGTAACTTCAAAGACATGTATTTGTAATGCATGGAAGACATCATAAGATAATCACATAAAGTTTGAAAAAGATTACAAAATATACACTTCTTGAATTCATATCTTCTTATGAAACAGAGTAAACATTAAAAGAGCTGGAGATGATTTATTCAACAGAATATTCAATTTTCCTCAGGCTAAATGCTTTGTTTACTGAATAGAAATACCAGACACAAAACCGTTAACAGATTTCTAGTTGCAGCGCTTAATTTTCATATTTTAAGAAAAGTGATTTCTTTGTATTTGCAGTAGATCACTAAATGATTTTCGTTAATGGAATATGATAACTTTATCTATTCAGAAAATGCATTGAATCTTTTCTCAGAAAAATGTTTATACAATTTAGCAAAGAATTAATTCTATCTTATTGAATACTAAATGAAAAAATGTCAACTATTTCATACAAATTAGTGATTGAAAATTTGATGATTACTATTCACGAATTTCGAGCTTCACTGGATTAGTGTTGTGTTTTTCGCTTTACAGAAGGGAATGGAATATGAAACACAAACGCTTATATATGTATTGAATTCAAATTATCTTATAGTGTATTGAAATGTAAATTTCCTTTTCATTGCATGTCAAAGGAAAAGTTAAGAAAATGACTTTTATTTGTTCATATCTGTATAAAATAGCTTTGGTTTAACTTCAGATCAAAAGTAAAGATTTCAGAATTATATGTTTGTTTAAATAAGAGTCTAATAAATGTTTAAGTAAACAAATGTGAATCTTCTGCTTGACTGAATTGGATATGTCGGTGAATAATCTAAATAGATATATAGAGTGTAATATAGTTTGTGCGTAAATATAAATTTCTGCTGTTAAATAAGTTTATATGTATAGAATTGACAAAAAGGCTTTTATCTATGACCCTTGAGTAATTATTCTTTACATCTAAAATCTTATTAAAGGTAAATTCCAGTATTTCAAAAATAATCAATTCTATAGGACACCTAATGAATAACATTTCTTACTGGATATTTATAATCCCAACATCATACATATATTTAGTCAACAACTGTATTTTTATTTATTAAAATTTTCTGTTATTCGAGCCATTTAGTCAAAAAAGTAGCATGATTTTTATAGATATATAATATATGAGATGATACAGAGAAATATTAATAATCTTATTTTTTACAAAGAATCGAAGTAATTACTAGCCTATCAAAAGAGTCCTTCTGAAATGGAGTCTGTCAAATAGCCTTTCTAAATCTGCACATAAATAAGTATAAAGAGAAAACCTTTCTTTTTAGAATAAATTAGTCAGAAGAATCTATATAGCTGTCTGTAACCAATGGTAAAAAAAGAGAATATCAATCACGTAATATAGTTTGGATATAACAATTGTAATTGGGTTCAATATTAGTGGATTAAATTTTGCTAGGTAATACACACATCTTGAGATAATTAGAGTTTCTGCTTACCATTGGGGATTGGGCAGCATTTCTCAAACTGTAGGGCACGCCCCCTGTAGGGATAATCTTACCAGGGGGTGCGAGCATATCAAAAAGTCGAAAATAAAAGATTATTTTTAAAAATATTAATTTACTGAAAGGAAGCAAAAGAAAATATATTCTGACATAATAAAAAATAAAATACATATTCATTTATAATATTCATTTATAATATACATTTATAATATATTTATAAATGCATCAGTACTTCACAATGTATTTTATCAATACTTAATTAAGAATAAATTTTATACTTATCAGTTACCCGATGGGCCTGGCATATACAAAATTTAATACTTATCTTGATAATTTGTACGATTTAAAGTCGTATTGTAGCTTTAGCGTCAAAGCAGGTTATAATTGAATTCAATACATTGCCATTGTATGAAGGGGAGCGCGATGAAAATTATCATTGAAAATTGGATCGCAAATATTGAAAGTTTGAGAAGTACTGAGATAGGGGTACTATGCCACAACGTGAGTTACTTTCTACCATTTCAACTTAGCTAAAATTCAATCTGAAATATAATTCAAATTACATGCAGAAACTAGAAACGGAATGAAAAATTGCTGTGAACCATTTTAAAAATGTATAATAGTTATAAAAATATGTAAAAATTATATGCCAGGAAAGGTAATTATTCGATACTGACAATTTTCTACAATGCAATCAAATATGCTTAAAAATGTAACATCTGCTAGACTGCGAGTGTTATGCTTGGTTTCCACGGATATCAAGCAATTGAAGAGCATTTATGTGTTAATCAGAGTTTCGTAATATGCACTAGATAGACTGATCGTACATTAATGTCGAACTTCAAAGCAGCAAGAGGGCGATTGGTGAGGAATCACGTAATTTTGAATTTCGACCAAGTCACGAGGACGTCAATCCCCTCTACAAAACCCAAAACACGCCAACGGGAGAAATTTGAGCCTCGACAGCTTTAACATGCATCAGCCCCTCTACAAGGTGTATATTTAGTGGGCCAGCACTCGAGCCCACGATTCAATAGAAATAACGCTAGACAAAAGTTCCTGTCCATGCTCACTCGGATATCGATTTCCAGGGAAAGAAAAAAAACTCAGTGTCGCGCAACAGCCTACAAAGAGTCAAGTCCTATTGTGCCCATCTCAGTTTTCATCACCTTGGACACTAAGGTTGTGATGGATCTATACGGTTTCTTCCACTAACCCCTTGGTGATTCCTTTTGGGCCATCATTCTTTCAACCAACTCCATAATCAACCATTCTTTCTCCGAGGAAAGAAAACGTGATTATGCAAATGAAGTTTAATATATATATTCTTTATTTGCGAGAGTTTTAAAGTTAGTGAAGTGAGAATTGAAGGTTAGTGAAGTGAGAATTGAAGGTTAGTGAAGTGAGGATACCTTGGTTGTGAAGTGAATAGATGAGAAACTAATAATCCGGCAGTAGTGCTTATACGTAAACAGTGTACGACGCGAGAAATTGGAAATTCGGAATGTGCTTAGTTTCACTATTGGAGAAGAGTTTCAGACCACGTCTAAAGGACTAAAGGATTGCAAGAGTTCAGGTACTGTGATCTTATTTCAAGTAGAAGTTAGAGAGGTGAATTATTAGCGCGCTTCTAAAATAAAAACAAGCTTTGTGTAAATTATCGTAAGGATAGATTTGCATGATCATATATATTATTCCCACGCCATCTTATCTCACCTTCGTCCTCTAATTGATCAAATTTATCTTAATTAGAGTGTTATTTGTGTATGTGTTGAATATAGAGAATTTGAGTTCATCATGTCGTCTGATCATTTAGTTCCACCCACACATCTAGCTGGGTCATAGGGAATAAGGAATGTAAATTCCTTACAAGATGCATGATTATATAATCCAGTCAGGTGATCAGTCTGATGTGAAACCCCCAGTGTTCAGCTCCCAAGCAAACTTGGTACTCATTCATTGACCCATTGAAGGGATGAAAGGCTGAGTCGACCTTGCCCAACCTGGGGTTTGAACCCCGGACCTGTGGCGTGGAAGAGCGATATGCTACCACTCAGCCACTGGGCTTCCCCAGTGAAGGAAGCAATATTAATCAAAGGAAACAGTGTGTGAGACGTTTTGGAGTTTGTAATAGAGTTTAGGGGAAAAAATATCTACATACATTGTAAAACTCAATAACTTTTATTTTATCTAATCACAGTTTCTGAAATATGCAGTAGGAGAGAAATAACCCTCGAACCGAACCTAAGTAATAAAGATTCATTTAACTTTAATAGAAGACTTTGAAGTACAACCACATATACTCTAACTCAAATGGTAGACGGAACATCACTTATACGACTTTGCATTTAATACTCGAGTTTCCTTTTAATTTTCAGACTCTATTCAAAACAGAATCTCTCCTGTTCCTTATTTCTCCTTGCAATCATACTATCATCCTCTTCTTTTCTTGCTTCAGATCTCTTTAAACAGCAATCCTAATTAGCCTATCACAGTTCCTTAACAAGGCGAGGTTTTGAAATCCAACAATCAACCAATAGAATCCTTAATGATTAATTGAAAGTTCGTGAGAATCCACTACAAGTGCATTTCTACATTTTACCGCAGCTATAAAACAATCCCAATGATTGTAATGAATTATTTTTAAATACCTTAAATGGTTCAACATGGAATTCCTGCTGCAGCAACATGGAATTCCAGCTAATCAAATATAATTTACAATTTAGAGTTACTACGAACTTCTACCTCTTTTAGAATACTTTTACTAATAAAAATCTTCCCTATCGTCAGATTGCAATGAATTATGAAAAAATGATAAATATTGACTCTTACATATCTTTTTAACTGTAGATTTTCTAACATTAAATTGCAATCTACAACAGGAGTAAATGAAATTGAAAACAATTAGTGATTTAGAAATTTGTTTATTTTAAAAAAATGAATTTTCTTTTATTTAAGGCTATCTTTCTGTTTTGGTGATTGATCAATTTATTTCGTTTGACATGTTCATGAAATAAATCATTTTTTTAAAAACTCATTCTGTAAAACTCCTACTCCAATTAAAAAAAGTTATCGTTAACTGGTTAATAGAAGCGCTTCTTTTTCTAAAATTTCCTTTATTAAATCGCATCTACGATCCAATGTGTATTAATCCGGCAGAAAAAGTCTAAAATTCCTTACATTCAGTTTGATTTTTTTATAAAATTTAATGAAATTGCTTCTTTTTAAATTAATTTTTATTTAATTCTTTTTTAGCTAAGAATCATAACTAATTGAAAATTAATCTTATAATACGCATACTATTTTGGTATCAAATTTTCTTAATTAAATGACTAATGAGAAAATATTGGAAAGAAATAGTATATTTATTTCATTTGAAATAAATTGAACATGTAAATGCAGCTTACATAGTACATTTAAAATGATAGATGATGATTTTAGTTCGAGTCTAAATTACATGCTTAGTAAATAGATACTTTCAAACATAGTAGTACTTGCTCACATACTTATATATACTCAGTTACTTAACTTTCCTTCGAAATAACATCAATATGTACATATTCCCTTTATTACGTTAATCAATTCAACCAAGAAAATTTTAGGCATGATTTCAATTAAACGAAATCTGCTGTAATTTGGTATAGTTTCTCTGAAATTATGTTCGTTGATCTAGGAAATTTTTTTGTTAAAACAGTTTTATTGTTTTCCTAATACTTTTCAAATTTTATTAAATAGTATTAATTATTAAATTTTATCGTTATATGTTATTCCGCTTTTAATGTGCAATTTTTAACACAAATATAAGCAAATTTAAAATTCTGAATTATGTTTTTTTAGTTGGGGGGGGGGATAAACTAGGTACGAATATATATTATGGAATACTTTTTAAAAGTGTAATGAAAATTTTATTTTTTGATCCGAAATAAAATCAAAGAAATTTAGACATTGTCTACTGCTGTTAATTACAGCCTAAAACATTCGTATACTTCAAATCAAATGGCTGTTGCAATTCAAGATGAAACTTTTCGCAATAAAATGCATTATTCAGCAAATAATGATCGAGAATTTACCACTCATTACGAATTCTGTGGCACATTTTAAAAACATGTCTGTATTTGATCGAAAACTCTAATAGAGCTACTTTTCTGCCCAAGTAATAAAATCGAAAGTAGGTGCGAGGAATCGAAGAAGTCATTATGAAAAGGCAGCCATCCGTTGTATCTGTACAACAGGCCGATTACTTTAGTGATTTGTTTTCAGTCTTTAATGGAACTGGGCCGAAGTCGAGCGTCGAATAGCGGCATCCGAAATAAGCGATAAGCTGATGAGAATAAAGCTCTTATTCTCCCCTTCCTATCAGGAGATTGCGGTTGTTTTCTTTGTAGAAGCCTGCTTCTCTCGGAGACAGAAACTGTAGGAAGGATTTTAAGGTTGCCAGCTTAGTACATCAACTCGAAATGGATTTTCTTAAGGAGAGGCGTAGTCCTTATTTCTTTTCTGTAGGTATTGTATTAGAATAAATATTTTGGCTTGGGTCATTTATCGTAGAAGCTACGTAAACAAGCACATGTAAGAACAAAAATAAAAACATCATAATTCCTAAAATAATTAAATTTTTTTCCTTCTGAATCCTAAAATGTGTATATGGTATCCGAACACGTTGGAATGATCAAATTTGATCACAATACATATTTATTTTCTTCATTTGTGATCTACCTTTTAGCTTTACAAAACATACTTCGTTTTGTTTCTACGTTACCTAGAGGGCAAGTTTCAATCAATTTTATAAAATTAGAAAAACCGAAAGTGGGTTTTTAATCTGTCAGAAGTGGATGCTTAAACTGTTCAAAATCTTTCACGGCGAGTCTGATAGATATTTTTTGAGCTATGGCCTTTTATTTAAATAATGATCTCATAAAGAATGTCACATTTTTTAAAATGATATTTACTTTTTTAATCAGCTCTAAAATTTTAATAAAACATTAAAATTTTATTACGTTTTTTAGACAAATGTATCTAATTTGTTTTAACAATACTTTTACTGGTATAAGTTTATTACTTTTTTCAATTCCTCTACTATTAGTTCACTCTCTCAATGTATATATATGTTACCGGCAAAGTATGAAATGCTGGCATTGTATAGAATGCCTAAAACTAGCCGGCAATGTATGAAATGATTCCTATTTCACACAATGCCAAGGCATTCTATAGAATGGCTAATGAGAAACCGGCAAAGTATGAAATGCATCTCCGATTCGTTTCGATTGTTTCTTGGCAAGGCACTAGACTTTTAACGTGTGCCTCAGGCTCAGAATTTGTCAGTTGAACATTGCGGTTTGTTTGGCATACACACACAGTGCCAAAATATTCAATTTTAATTAAACTATTTTAACAAAAAATAGGTTTTTTCCTGTACTGCGTGAAAATGGACGAGCAAGCTGTGATGTAGGAGAAGGAGTCTTGGCCCATAGTAGGGGTCAACAACCCATGGCACACGTGCCGCACGTGGTACACTTCTCAGTGGCACTTTGCATTACTAAACAAATTTTTGTCAATTTTTGAATTGTTTCAAAAATGCCCTACTGAGTGATACACTGAATCATATTGATAAATTGGTTTGACACGCCACAGATGAAATGTTACCGACTCCTGGTCTATAGACATTAAACAACTATTCGACTACGAGCTGGGCAAAATTCGAGTTAATGCTGCAAAATAAATAAATAAAAGTTTTTCTGAACTGAAATTAAGCATTAGAAATTAATAACTGGTGTACAAAATACCAAGATGACTACTAGGAAGGAAACCAGAGATTCTTGGTTGTTGAATAGCTATGATGTGATATTTGTAGAAAATAAAAGTACACTCCCATTTAACCTGTTAAAGAAGGCGTCAGTACCATACAGCAGTGATCCCCAACCCCCGGTTCTTGGATCATATGGTATCGGGCCACTCAAGGGAACATTAAAATATTTCCCTTTTATCTACTGGGGTGTATTTCTCTTCGATAGAAATCACTTTATATGTCATGTGAAAGCCCTATATATTCATTTTTGGTGCAACTGAATTTTATTCTGAAGGCATGTTTAAATACAATTAAACTATTAAATCAAACAATCTAAAATATAAAAAATCAAAGTCCCACCCTCAGTGGGCAGAGGTAAAATTATCAAATGTTGACCGGTCGGGAAGGTAAAAAGGTTGGGAACCACTGCTATACAGTATTACGTCACGGATTTTGAGGACGTGATAGTTCGAGCCTGTACCGCTGAAGACCCACAGTGTAGGGAAGCGATGTACGTTAAATCTGTCGGGAGTTCAAACGTCCTCCCTTTGGTGTGGTGTGGTAGCTAGGAGAAAAGGTGCCAGCTCAGGTCTCGTCCTCGTCACTTGACCATGGTTCAAAATTACGAGGTACGTCTCCAAAAGCTCTCGAGTAGCTGAACAATGCGACGTAAATATTCATTCATTCACTCACTCGAGGATGTGATGGATTTCTGAAAAAACTTTCAACCAAATGCAAAAATGTTACACGTTATGATATTGAACTGTGCGTCCATCTTTGTGAACCTTGCCAGAAAAAGATAAAATTATTTTTTAAAAAGTCATTGTTGTGAAACCTGTGATTTTTTTTTCGAATGCCAATATATTTGCACTTGTAATGAGTGGGAAATAGTATGGTTTCGATCGACTTGGAACTTCTGAAGGAATTTTAAAATAAGTATATGCGATATCACAATTTACTTTGTGCCCTAAGAACTTACTAAGAATTAAATATATTCCTGCCCATGAAATTCTTCTCCTGTCAGTTGAAATTGCTGAGTCCAATGTAAGCAGGCAAGGATTCGCCAAATTGTATTTGTAAAATAAACATAAGAATTGTCTTTGCTTGAAAAATGTAATAAAATGTAATTCAAAATGTCATTAAATCTACCATGTTGCAACAAGTAGGATAATTTTAATTTCTTATTTTTTATATGTATTTTCTTTTCTTAATAAGAAAGACATAAATTTTGTTTGGAACAACTTTCATTTTTCTTTATGTATTTTGAATAATTTTTTTTAATGGCTCTCTCATTATTTTGTCTGAATAACATTTGTACTTTTAGAAATGTACTTCATTGTGATATAAAAGACTTATCATTACCTTTTTTCATACTTTGCCTAAATAGCTTTGGTCATTCTATAGAATGCCTAGACATTCTATACAATGCCTAGGCAAAGTATGTAATGAATCTCATATTGCATACTTTGCCTAAAAACGTCAGGCATTCTATACAATGCCTAGGCATTCTATAGAATGCTGGCATTTCATACTTTGCTGGTAACATATATATAGATATATATTTATATAAATTTTCAATCGTCAGTAAAATACTTCCTATTCATCCATTCCAGTTCAAATACATTTTTATAAACGTGTAGTGGATGACACTTGATATTAATACAGTTTTTTTCAAATATTAATACACTAATTAAATTAAAAAATGAATAAATAGTAACAAACAAAAATAATAGTCCAACAGCATATATAGAAAGGAAAATCGTTCGTTGTGTCCCTGTAGCGAAATGAATAGTGCGTTGGACTTCTAATCCAAAGGTCGTGGGTTCGTATCTCATCTGGGATAGTCTAATTTCTGAGAATGTGATTTTTTTTTACTATATTTTTTAATTGGAATAATTAAATAAAATTAATGAATGTATAGTAACAAACAAACAAAAAATAATCCAGCACCATACATAGAATGCAAAATAGAAAATTGCAAAGAAAATCGCTTTCTATTTCGTCAATTAATATTGTGATTTTGTCATATGTATATACATAATTATATTAATTGTAAATATTAAAAAAAGAACTAAAATAAAGTTTTTCTTTGTTGAAATAAGTAGGAATTGGCTTAATTTTTTTATATTACTTGTTCTCTAATTGCTTTGAATTTTTTCAAATATATTGTTAAAACTTCACTTATCTAAATTTTACAAAAATCACAATTATATATATATTTTTAAATATTGTTAGTTAAATATTAGTATTTATTGGTATTGATTCCTAAAAAAGCATTTATAATGATTAAATATGCTATTTTTTAAAAAAGTTCCCCGAACGGGTTCGGATACTACCTACGCTTTCGGAGACAAGTTTTATAAACTATTATGCTATTAGAGCTTTGTTGGGGTTTATGATTTAAAATTATGAAAATCACTAATCAGGAAATTTTATGACGTTTTAACTTTATTAAAATGAGGTATTTTAGGTAAAATTTGATGAAAATTATACCGAATTTCAAACACTTTACAAAGAATTCAAAGCCATATACTTAAAATATTTTTACACAACATATTTAACACAGTTATAAAAGCAATGAACTCTCTCTCTCTCAAATCTAAAAAGCATTTAGTTACTAAAAAATTTTGGCTCATTGAACATTTTCTGAAAGAAATTTCTTATAAACTGCATGGTGTTGGCAACAATAAATTGCTAAAAATATAAAACTATTGATGTGAGGGCTAAATCCAATACTTAGTTCGTTGCCTTTATAATACTTTAAGTAACATGTGTACAAAATATGAAAGAAATGCATTTATAAGTTTTTCAGTTATCAGGTTTTCAGTAACATAATTTTGACAAAAAAAAAAATGCAATCTTCATAAAAGGCTTTTAAAGTCTTGATTTTTATTTTACTTTTTTATTTTGATCAGATATTTAAAATTCACATCTTTTATAGCGTATATCTTCCTCTTTCTCTATCTTATTAAATTTTTTCTTTCTGGGTACTCGATTTTTTTTCTCCTACACAAAATGGTAAACATAAAAAAAAAATTTAATTTCAGTCAAACACTGTTTCAGAAACGTAGACAGATACCTTAAATTTATAAGTGGATAACATTTTCTTATTTCAATTAAAATTCTTAGATCAATAATGTTATTACTTATTGTATTACTCATCCAAATTTTCTAAACGTTACATCCGTAGTAAATTAGTTTAAAATTTGAAACAAATCTATTTGAAGGGATAAGCGTGAGAATATATGTAAAAATTCCCGAAAATTTTCTCTTGAGGGATTTTAACTCATAATGGTATCGGACACTCCAAGATTTCGCATGATAATTTATTCCGAGTTTACCCACCTAACGGGAATAACGATAATCTTTTTTCAAAAACTAAAACTTCTGCGTTTCTAAATTAAGATGATGCTATCTTAAGTCATCCAGAAATGCGAACCAATCAGAAAAGTTTTATCAGAAATCACATGATTTTAATAGCTTTCGATGACCATGTCTTTTATAGACGAGATCTCGAAAGCGAACAGTCAATATTTTTGTGTCTTACGAGTTCGGGTGTGGTTGTACACCTGTTTTTATATTTTTTGTTGTGTTTCTTCGCTGTTCGTTGTATGTTAAATAAAATGTTGATTTAAACATACCAAGTTTTTTCATCCTTTCCACTACTGAATTGAATACCAAAATGCCTGAATATACTAGTTCGAAAACACCACACATACACACACAATATGGGTTAGATTCTTATGACGTCACAGTCACATGGTAACTCAAATTCTTGTTTACAGCAAATCTGTTCATAAATTCATGTGACGTCATAGTCACATGTTGAATACAATCATAAGTTTCTTGCCAATCAGTTATGTGTTTTGCTGCTGGCAACTTGCCTTTTGCGGAAACTTTCTTTCAAAAAGTACATATTTGCCATCAATAATAATACACATAGGTAAGTGAATTGCACTTAATTTAAAACTACACGTGAAATATAATATATTTTTTTATTGTTGAAAAATGTTTTGAAGAATCTTAATACTGGGACATCTTTATGCAATTATCAAATCTCAAATTTATCTAAATTTTACTTGTAGAACAAAATGTAATTATTTTATATGAAAAATTTTATATGTAAAACTTAATGCTTGTTTTGCATTTAATGGACACACGTGATCCCATTTATCATGTGACCATCATGAATTTTGCCCATTGTCATTTCCTATTAATAAAAAAAAAATAACAAATGTTTATTTAGAAGCAAACTATGGATGGAAAACTTGTCTTTAAATCAATACATTGCATATTGAGTTTCATTAATAAAACAGAGGAACCACACAGGTTGCTGAACTAAAATATGTTATTTTCTTAAACTCAACTTTATCCAGTTAGATGAATATTTTAATTCCATTATTTGGGCTTCATATTTCTTATTTCCACAGATAGTTTAACTACCATACTTATTACAACTGCATATCTCTTTCTAAATTGTTTTTATTCATTTTTTAGAGGCAATGTTAGCTTATTTACCCTATAATTTGATATCGTTGTAACGCAACTCTATTTTTGTTACAATAAAGGGGAAACTTCTTAGCCTTATTTAATTTTCTTAAAATCCCTGCGAAATCTTTTCCTTTGGTATGAATCCCCTTTTATTTTTAACTTAATTTAAAGTCTCCCTTCATTCCGGGAAATATGCTTCTTACCAAATTCTTTACATACTTATTTCATGCGTATATACTTATTTCATTCATTATTTTTATTTTTTTTAGAGAGAGATAACTCTTAATATATATGTGAAACCCTAGAGCAACTTAGCATTTTTTTTGTTTGTTTGATACAGGGGGATGGGTTTTTGAAATTACTTTTTTAAGGGCAAATTTATCTATTATTTCCGTTCCTGTTCTAAATTTAAGATTTTAGACAGGGGTATTTATGGTATTGTGTGAGAGAGAAAGCTACATTTTAGCGGTGTTATCTTTTACATATTTTTGCATTCTTGATGAATTGTAATTAGTGTAAGTGCGTAAGCATCTGTGAACAGAGAGAGAGAGAGAGAGAGAGAGTTTACGATATTAATGCGTCCGATTCCAAAAAATGTGACCGTGGTACCCTAATAGTCAAGGTAATGGACTCGTGGCCGATATGTCATGAATCCGAGCCTAGTAGGGGGCGATGCACATTAAATCTGTTGAAGCTCAAACGACGTCCCGTTGTTGTGGTGTGGAAGTTAGGAGATGGGGTTCCAGAATTCAGGTATCACCCTAGTCACTTGACCATGTTTCAAAATTACGAGGTCCGTTGCCAAAAGCCCTCGAGTAGCTGAGTGATGCGGCACTCATTCAAAAAAATTAAATCCAAAAAACAGTTGTAAATTTTTTAAGACATTTAGGCCAAAGTATATAAAAAAAACCTATTATTAATTTAAAATAAATTATTTCAGACTTTTGAAAAATTGAGAACATTTACTTAGTCATAAAATTTTACATTACATTAGTAATGATGCCCTTTGGCCAAATTATATTTGAAATTATTTTTCTAACAATACTTTGAATGTATCAATGCAAGTTTCTTATAAAAGTATTAAAGTCCCTGTTTTTAATAATAATAATTTCAAAATAACTACAGAGATACTCAATCATTAATAAAAAATGGCATTTGAGAATAACTTGTCGAAGAGGAAAAAAAGAGAGAAATAATCAATTAATTGAAATAAAGAGGGATTACCACATTTACCTTTATCATATTTAATTTTATTACAGTTCTGAAATTTTCTAAGGTGTCTGAAAACTATCTTGCCTATTTATTAAATTATTTACAATAAGGGAATCAATAACATATGTTACCAAATAAGTTAATAAAAATTTAATGTTGGAGACTTATTAGTATTTAAAGAAGTGATGAAATAATATATCTACAGAAATTTACATATTAACAAGCGTCAACATTTACCTCTAAAATACTTTTAAAAAAGGTATTTCACAATTATGAGGCAAACACGGTATCTTATTACATTTAATCCTTTCAATTAAATGATAAAATATGTAACGAAGATTGACAGCACTTGAGGCCAATTTCATCCCAACTACCAATTAAATATTCACAGCACTTTGTCTCTTAGCAATTATTTTTATAAGATGGCTCATATGCGTTAATATGAAAGTTTACTGCACATCTTTTAAATAAGTTTCTGTTCGATAAGTTTGTAAAGAAGGAAGGATTTTTGAGCTTTATATATATATTTTCAAAAAATAGTGCATATGTAATTATTTTAATGTATTTTTTCGATAAGGGAATAATAATTCGTAACTTATTTACTTCCTTATTCTGTGTGCTATTTATTTAGTTTATTTAAATTATTTTACCTGACAAATTTCTGATAACATGTTTTGTAACTTTTTAGATTTTAGCATTTAAAAAATTAACGTTGTATTATGATGGTTAAAACAATGTGTTTTGTGGTTCTTGAGGTTTGAATTGAATACCAGATTCGAGTCCTCATTCTGTCAAATCGCCAAGAAAAAGTTGTATAGCTCTGCTAACTCTATCACTAGTTGAATAAACCCGGCAAACATAGTATACACGTATACATTGAATATTATGTGTGGATTTTCATTAAAAAGAATTCAAATTTTCTTATGCAGACTTTTCCGAATCCAGATTCTCCAACTAAGAAATTGTAATTTCTCCAATTTTGGTAGGAGTCATCTTATATATTGATTTTAAGGGGAACATGGTACGATTTACACAAACTTTAATTTAAGGATTTTCAAAATATTTTTGGTTGCCTATGTGTGTATACTATGTAAAACAGATGCTGTGCTCAAAATTTCGTAAAACGGTAGCCCTCTAATTTTTTTATGGAAAAAAAATTGTTAAATGATTTAAAATTCTACTCTTCTTACAAAAATTTAAGTACATGCACAAAATTTGATTTATACAATTACGTCAAACTATATATAACAAAAGTTGGTATGGGTTTTGCGATAACATATTTGGTATTCGTACAATACTTCTTTTTATGAATGCTTATTGAAAATTCCTTAAAAAATGTATAAACTCTGAGTTCAATTATTTTTAAAAAAATAAGCATTGCTTTAATTTAAAAATGCATACCAACTTTTGTTACTTGTACTATTAGCAATAGGTAAGAAAAATTCAAAGCATTGAGCACAATAGGAAAAAAAACCTTAGCATTTTAAAAGAAGACAAACTAGTTATTTTATCTTTCTGAGATAAGTCAGTCCAAAATTTTGATTTGCGATAGGGATGTGAATAAAAACGAACGTAAAAGATATCATAATTCTGTGTTTTTTCAGTTAAGAGCTTTCAAATTTTGTGATGTTATAGAAACGTATATAAAGAATAATTTAGGCTAAGAAATTAAATTTAATTTTTTGACTGATTTTTGTCAATTGAATCGTACTGTGTCCCCATAAGAATCTCATTCATTCATTCATGATTTATTATAGATTTACGTCTAGATGAAGATCATATTGTCAGTATTGTATACCACGCTTAATTTTTGTGTCTTGATTTTTTCTGAAAGAACATTTTCGATGAGTCATGCATTTGATCCAATAAATAAACACATTTAAATATTTATTTAAAAAAACAAAAATATCCTTAAATTTAAAATTATATCTGAAATGGTTATAAAAGAGTTGCTCAGAAATACTTAAAGAAAATATTTAGAATATTTCAGAGAAACCAAGCACACCTTGAAACTTAATATAGACTTTATCTATGAAGAGAAAAATAGTAAAATACTTCACTCTCTTAAGCCTTTTAAACTGAAGTATCTCAGTCAATATTAGTATAATCCATGAGATAAGATCATTTTATGAAATTGGATGAGATTTTTAATTTATACACAGAATGTGTTGCTCAAATTCTTAACTCAAAATAGCACTTCGCTTTGGAGGTGTGTCTCAGCATATCCTCATAAGTCATTAAAAATTCTCGAATGCTACATTGAGTGCTGTGTGCTATTTATTTAATGAGCTTAAAATTTAAGCTTTGTTTCGCTGTCAGAGTTTAAATTAGAAGGAATAAACTAGAGTAAAAGGAAATATTAATCACTTCTGAAAAGCATTACTTCATCTTGCAGATGTTGAATCCATGGAGTAAATTTTTCAGAAAATAAACTTACAGATTATGAAAAAAATAGTAAAGCAAAAAAGTTGGAGTTTTAAATTAGTAAATGCTCGAAATTATGCTGTTTTGATGGTTTTTGAAATGTTTGGAGACTTATATTTTTGAAGAATGTGTTGTTTTTAAACAAAATTTAAAATAAAGATTCATTATTTTATTTTTTCTTTGAACTGCTGCAACATTAAATCTATTTCAGAAAAATCAGTTGGATGGATATTAAAGAAAATATTTATCTTAATTTTTTGGTTTTACTGCTTGTAAAACGCTTAACTTTATTTATTGGGCTAAAAAAATATTTATCTCTATTAAGAGAGGAAAAAATAGCTATTGAAGCTTTTATTTATAGTGAAATGTGAAACCCTATTGGAACAAGAATTTAAAATTTTTTAAACAGCTCAAAGGTACGAGTTTTGATTCTTGCAAAATACTGTGGGTTTCTACTCGTTAAATAAAACTGGGTTTTTAATATTCTCCCGTTATGTGGAAGTTAAGTGAGAGGTAGAATTCAATTGGCGTCATTACCATTCGTTCGTTGTTCATTTCATATGGTCAATTCCCAATAAACATCTGTAACTGTAAAGCTTTGTAAATTCAAAAATTGTAATTACAAGAGTTCGTCGTACGAATTATCTTCCAAAGTTAGAAAACTATCAAACCTATAAAAATAGAAGGCTGTAAAATATTTTGATCAAAAGGCTTGATCTTGTAACTAACTTATTTGGATGAAAGTGAATAATACTTACATATGTTCGTGATACTGGATCAGAATTATGGAAATTTATCACACATTGCTAAATAATACGTTAGCTGGATGTTGTAATTTTGAAAGTTTGCATTTCACAAAATATATAAAAAATACCAAATAAAAACAAAATAGAATTAAAAAAAAGAAAATTTAAAAAATTTACTCAATATTATTAAATCCTCCTTCAACTTTAAGTCCAAATTAAAATAATTAAAAAATAAAACAAATTTAACTGGGTATCACAAAAACTTTAAGATAATCTCGTGTAGAATTATCAAAATATATTTCTATTGAATATTCAATATAAACTCTCTTAGTATGTAAAGTTTGTCCCGGTTTAAATTAATTTGCAAATTTTACATCGTTAAAAACATGCTATAAATAAATTTGTTACAGCCTGTTTTATATTTGTTTCAATTATATAAAAGTTTCTTTGTATTCAATGAATGAACAAATACTTGTAAAATACTCTTTACGCCACTGTATGCTTTACAAAAATTCATTTGCTCGCCTGAACTGCTTTCAAGCCAAATGGTCAATGAGCTACACATTGTGGGAACCCCGTAACGTAACTTCCTTGCTGTCCATCGCAAGCGACTAATCGTATGCAGATTGACTCTGTCGCGGAAGATGTGGATGGAAGAAAACACTGGAAACAAGTGATTGGGAGAGGATGCGCTCTTGGGCATCAACGTCGACATTTGCCTACAGAGATAAGGTTTTACCTTTTTCCTGAGGGAAATGATCCCAGCATTCGGAGGAGGATTGAAATAAGCCCTTAAGAGAGAAAGAGTAAGACTATATACTAGAGACCTGCTTAAAGAGTTTTAGGAGATGGAGGGATTTCGAAGGGGAATTTTTCAACATTATTGTATTTGCATGTTTAAAGAATACGAAATAAGTTCATCGATGCTTTATATAGAGAAATCTAATAGAAAACAATTCAACTCAAGAACTGCGGTGGAGAACTAATCCACACAAAGGCAATAAGGAGTTTACCAAAATGTATCGAGCTTGATTTTCTGAAACAAATTGCTTTCTATTTTCATTTTAAAAGAGCGTTATTTTTCCCCAGGTTTTGAGAAAAAGAAACATGTGAAAGGGTGGCTACACGTATTTTCCATTTTCCTAAGATGGGAATTTTCCATCGAAGTGTAACAAGAAATTAACTTGTTACGCGTTCAATTTTTTGTACCTAGTAAAACAAATTATTTGCAAATGCAAAATCTATTTGCATCCGAAAGGTAAAGCAATTTTGCTGTTTCTATGGTTTTTCTTCTGAAACAGAGTTTCTTTTGTGCAGTAGTTTCGTGCTTATTTTATTGATGATTTGATATAAGGTTTATGCCGTATTAGAATTTTAGATGAATTCTTTACGGTTATATATATTTCCAAATAATTGAATATTTTCTTTAGAAATTAATGTTTGCTTCCCAAATTCATTTTACATATTTAGATATTTCAATTTACTCAAATTATTCTGATACATTATTTCTAACAACGCTTGCTAGCATAAAAGATGTCTTATAACGCGTATGTGATGTAAGTTACATTTTATTCAAATTTAAAATCCTACAAAGTGAGGTTCACATTTTATAGGTTTAAAAATTACCTACTTTCTTAATATATTCGAATAATATTCAGTTTGAATTCTATGTGTTGTTCAAATTTTATATTTTATTTAATATATTTTCGAATTTTTATTAAGTTAAATTTGTAAATAATGTCAATCTTACAAAGTACTGTCAAAGTAGAGACTGTCATGACATCCTTTTTATATACTAATTACAAAATAACCCAATTTCTCAATTGTCATGGTAACTTTAAAAGCTAATTGAACAAATTTAATTTGACTCCGTCCTCTTTTCCTGCCATTGTAATATTGGTAGCAAGGAAAATATTGAACATGTGCTCCTTTTGTATTCCAAGTTTGTCAGAGAAAGAAAAATCTTAAGACTAATCTCAAAGGATTCATATAAATTGACCTCCAAAATTTCACCTACTTATTTAAACCAGAAGTGCTTTTGAAAAGTTCTGTAAGTTTATTGTTATCAGGAATCCTTCTTGACATTAATTTTTTTTTCTTTCCTTTGTAATGTGTGGTGTTTCATACTTACTTCTGTAAGACCCGTGTGATACTTTGTGGTGCACGGGGACTTATAAATGTTTTCAATAAAAAAAAATCATACAAAGTAGGTACTTTTAAACTTGTATTTACATAACTGATAATAGACAATGTTGTATTTCTTTAATACCAACTAATCTACGGGAAAGTAGTTCTATTAACACTAGATTGCCCAAGGAAGTCGTTTGGACTGCTTTTTAGTTTTGATTAGAAAAAAAAATTATGTATATAATACAATTCCTTAAAATTATGTGACTTTTTCTACAACATATAGCGTTTTTCAATGAATGTAGTTGCCTTTTTCCTCCTTTGTTTCGCGGTTTATATATTAGTTATACCTATATTGCCCGAAAGCAGTCATTTTGACTGCTTGGGAAATTTAAAATAATCAAATGACTCTTATTATTAAATTGAGTAAATTTCTTATATGGACCAGTTCGGCTCTGTGGTTGGGTTAGGTGGAAGTTATTTGGATGCTAGCTAACAACTTCGTCTCATTCCGCATACCTTAGTGCCCTGTCCCTCCTACTTCTTTTCGTAGCGCTAGCATAGGAAACTTCATCGTGTACATGGGCCCATTGCTCAATAAACTTAAGTAGTACTTGTTATTCGTATCTTTATGGAGTGATATTTGTTCTAACAAGTTTTTTATGTTTTATATCATTTGTACCCTAAATTTATGAAAAAAATGTCGAAAGTGTGTTTGCGTAAGATGTACACATGAAAGAATTTCCACTTTTATTTGCATAAAATGTGCAAATAATAATGCGCAATTTTTTTCCCAAGTGAGGTAATTTTTTTTATTTTTTATTTTTATTAACTATACACAATAGTAATTCTTTCACAATGCAGTCATTTTGACTGCTTTTGGACAATATAGGTAAATTCAAAATCTCAGCCTTTCTAGTGTTAAAATTATATGTTTTGTTTAGTATATTCTTTCTTTCTTGATCCCTAGAACTATGGTTCCAGTGATTCCTTCTAACTTTTAGAAAGCCCTTTTGTGAACTTTTTATTAAACATAATATAGACTCAGCTTGTGGAGATTATCTGTTCTTATTTTTAGACAGACAAATATGTTTACAATTTATGAACTTATTACTATTTTGAGAGGGAAGGATTTGTTCCTTCTACTTTAACTTCATCTGAAAAGATCGAACCTTTATTATAACCACGAGGGATATCCAATAATTCAAACTAAATTTATGTCTGGTCTAATCTATTACCTAAAAGCGGCAGGATGCGTATTTGGGACAAAGACGAACTGCCGCTCTATGATGTACAACCCGTTTGGAAACTAATAATGTTATTCTCCAGATCTTGTAAACTTGG
This sequence comes from Trichonephila clavata, assembly GCA_019973975.1. Lineage (NCBI taxonomy): Eukaryota > Metazoa > Arthropoda > Arachnida > Araneae > Nephilidae > Trichonephila > Trichonephila clavata. The sequence goes on from BMAO01008195.1 coordinate 986,463, forward strand.
CACTATAACCGAAAGAAGCCATAAAACTAGGTGCCATTAAAGTTACCTTTGCCAAAAGAACTATAAACTTTGATCATAAATGTGAAAGTTACGAGTTGTAAAGCGATAAATTGCTTCACAGGTCCTAGCATGAAATATTCATGTAATATGTAGCGGAATGGGACTTGGCACATAAACGCTTCTTTGAGGCGTATGTAAAGTAAAAGGGTACTGCCGAAGATAATTTCACGCATGATTAGCCAAGCGTTTTGATGTTATATCATCAGTAATAATGTATTTATCACAGGCGTCACTATTTTTTAAAATTGTAAAATGATGTCTTAGATGCCAGCAAAAGTATAAACAGTAAACATTGTACTTATTTGTTTTGATTTCTGGGTTTTTGCCCATCATCTCCAGGCGATATAAAATATTTCTCTTTAGTCCTTTTTTATGGTTTTATTATTGATGTATACTACATGTTTTGATTTAAAAAAATAAATGGTATTTAATGATTATTCAACAAGCGCATCATTCAATGTATTTTATTACAGTTGTAGAAGCATCAATAATATTATACAACTCAATTTTATCAAGTGAGGTAAAAGAGAGAAAATCTGATCTTAAGTGAAATATTTTAATCAAAATTTCTCAAATAGATAATAAAAAAGAATATTCATATGTTTGTCGAAGTATAAATAAAACAAACATATTATTCATCAAATCAATTGCTAAGAATATAGACATTTAAATTTAAAAAAATAGTATCGTAAAAGGATTTTATATTTGATTCCTTAATAAGCATTATACTAAAAAATGCAATTGTATTAATTTGTTCTTCCAAATAGTAATGTAGCAATTTTTTTTTGTTGATATCAGTAAAATTAATCTGATATGAAAAATATAAAAACTTCTTATTTTACGTATTTTGAAATAATTTCACTGAAGATTGAAAATCAGTTTTATATTTTGCTTGTATTATAAATGTTAAAGGCAATTTTTGTAACACAAATGTCGTACAACACAGTCTTCTGTTCTTTTCCTTTTCTTTGAAAAAAAAAAACTCCCTAAGCCTCCTTCATCCTTATTTTTTTCCCCAATTGATTATATTCCTATGTATATAGTAGGTAAAATTTAATTTAGCATTTGTTATTAGTAATTAATTTTATTACTTGATTCTAATTATTTATTTTATGATTTATTTTTTGTTTTTTGTTTCCTATAATCGACAAAATCATAAGAATATGTCTGGCTGCGTTTTGGGTGTATGGCACAAGAATGGTGAGCTTTCAACCCTGGACTCCCTTTGAAAAATTCTGTATGCGCCACTGATTATATATATATATATATTCTGTTTTCTATGCAAATATATATTGCATATCCACTTATTTTTTATAAGAAGAACTGTTCTATCTTGTCAAAAACTTATTCAGGAGAACCAAAAAGTAATTTTAATCTTGATCTAGAATTTCATGTTTCCTATTTCTGTATACATATGCTAAATGATCAAATTATATATTGAAAATCCTCTACTACTTGAGACAGATTTTAATCAAATATTCAAGTTACTGTTTTGTGAGTCTACTGCTCTATCTTGCGTTCACATCATTCTTGTAGAATATTATTTGTTCTTACTGTAAATACAATAGTTCTTGAAGACTATTCTGTGTAATGTATTGACGAAGACTATTCTGTGTAATGTATTTACGAACGAAATTCAAGGTAGTTCCTGTAATAGGAGCTACCTAAGAAGAATCTTGTTTACAAATAGAAGTAAAGTTTTAATCCGCTTCGTTTTTTTTACACTGAAACTACATGCACTTAAACGTGAACAAATGAGCTCCATTCTTTATTTGAAATTCTGAAGTACTACGACGAATTTTAGAAGAAAAAATACGACTGCAGAATACATACAGACTGGAAAATGTGAAAGTAGATCCAGTTCTTTCTTTCTTTTTTTTTCAAAATAAAATACTTTGCTATTCCTAATGAAATATTTTTCAAGAGCACCGCATTGTGCTGAAATGCGAATAATGATATACACAACTGAGATTTAATAAACTCAGCCATCCTTTCCTAAGGTTTTGAATGACATTTAACGCAGGGAAATTTTACCTCTCTGGATTGAGAGTGAAAAGCACATTTTTAATTAAAGCGCAAGTCCAATATAAAAAGAATTCCCGTCTCTTAGCTTTTCCAAGGTGCTAACATGGCACATAGAATAGAGAAAGAAGAAACTTTCAACACAGTATTCATTAAATTCAGCGATCACGGCGAACAGCTGCATTAAGGTTAATTCGAAATTCTTTCGCAGTCTTCAAGCCATCGAGAGGGAAACTGATGAAAATAACCCAATACTAAAGTTGAAAAGAGGGATCCAACACAAAACGGATTTAGGGATCCGGAGGAGGGTGGAGATATTGTTCAGTATTACTCTTCAACCTGCTTGAAACATTTTCATTCTGGCATCATGTTATCCACATTTTTATTCGGTTCAATGGAGGTGCGTATTTTTGCTAATCAAAAGGTGTAATTTGTACTTCATACTAATTTAAAATTCAGCTATGGTGTTGCATTTAGTTTTCTGCGTCTCGCGTCATGCTTATTTGAAATTCAATTATAAAGATACGCATCAAAGTGTAGCAGATGGGGGAAGGGTTAGTGCGTAGCAAAAATTATTCACGAATTGCTATTCAACAATGAGACCACACAAATTTTGAATTTTAAATTTCTTGCCTTGATAATATGTTAAAGATATGCGTCTATATATATATATATATATATATATATATATATATATATATATAGTTATTTTCTTTATTTCTAAAAGGTTACTTTTAAGATTTTACTTTTTTTTGATTAGTCGCAAACACTCTAATGATATTTGTGAGATATAATTTAAAGGAATAAATATTTATTTATTATTAGAGAGATTTTTTGGTGCTTGCATATAAAATTATACATGAATAGAAATAACTCAACAGACTTCTTAAAAATATTTAAGAGGACGTAGTGTGATTGATAAAAACGTTTTGGCTTAAGGGCTTTTACATTTTTGAGGGGGGGGGGATTGCACCCTGTATATTATGTAAAACAGTTTTTTCGTCCTCAAAATACCAAAAAAAGCTAACCATTTGTTTTTTAAAGCAAAAATTATAAAATTCGTGAAGTGATTTTAAAATACTATTTCTCGTACAATAGTTGACGTACACGCATGAAATTTGATATAAAAGTACTTCAAACTATGTGTAACAAAAGTTGATAAGGGCTTTCTGCTAGTATGATTGATAATTGTAAAATACTTTTTTTATGAATACTTATTGAAAATTCCTTGAAATATACGTAATTTCTAGATTCAACTATTTTTTTAAAAAAAATAAACAAGTATTGTTTTGATTAAAAAATGCGTACCAACTTTTGTTACATATACTAATATCAACGATTAGAAAAAAAATATCAAAGTGCTTGGCAGAATAAAAAGAAAAGTCTTAGCATTTGAAAGAAAATAGAAAATTATTGATTTTTCTCTTTTTAGAGATAAATCATTTTAAAGTTTTTATTTGCCACTTGAATGTAAGTAAAAATGAATATAAAAGTTTTAACTCTGTTTTTATTAACTTAGAGCTTTCAAATGTTGTGATATTGTAAAAAAGTATATAAAGAATAATTTAGATTAAAAAGAAATTGATTTAATATTTTGACATATTTTTGTAAATTGAATCGTACTGTATCCGTTTTTAAATACAAATATTCGTTTCTTAAATGAATTAGTTTAAATCTTTTTTTAAATAATAAAACAAATTCATTACATTTGATTCTCATACCAAACACTTATAATTAAAAATTGTTTGTGTAAGTCTAATTTTATTAAAAAGCATTCCAAAATTTTTCAATTTGTTTCTTAGATATTGTGAATTAATTAGGTAGTTATTAAGAATTAGACCATGCATTAATTGTCTTTGAAAGTTTGAAAATATCAGAGAAAAATAAAACATAACATTTCGGCATAATCAAAAACATTCCATAGTAATTCTTTGAGTAACAAGGCAATCAATCATATCCAAATTTAAACATTGATAAAAAGTAAAAATAGGTAACAACAGGTTTTATTCTTCTAAAATTAAGTTTGATACGCACAATAATTTTTAAATTTAAATATTTAATTTTAAGAAAAAACACGATTAGAATAAATTAAAAAAAACTGTTTATCTTTTTTAAAAACTTTTACAAAAGCTTTGTTAAAAGTACAAAATTTTATGACTCAAACTTTATTTTTATTTTTAATAGTTAAATTATCGATTGAAAAAGCTTGGTATAAAATATATTTCTATACCAAAGCTTTGTAACTGGTCTGAAATTGCATCTTTAACTCTATTTAAGAAAAATCAGCTTTAAAATTAATGATTAAAAATAATGGAAAACTTGCGAAATGAATTCATTTATTGGAAGAGAAATAAGATATTTTAGATATGTTTAAAGCGCGTTTTTTTCTTATAGTTTTTGGTTGTTTGATTTGTTGGAACCGAAATCATCTTTTATGAAAATGAGTGAGGAGAATTTTATGAATATAAAATCCTCTATTTAAAAATTTAAATTAGTCTTTTAAAAGCTAATTAATTATAACTTCTTTTACATTTTTTCATTTTGATTTTGATGTAAAGTAATAATGAATATGAATTAATATTAAAAGTAGCTGTAACTTTAAACCCTAACGTTTTTTAATTTTAAGCTAGACAACCTAACTGACGTTTTTATAAATAAAAAAGAAGAAGAAGAAAAAAAAAAGACTAACTTAAATTAAAACAGATAATGCTTTTTTACGACTGAGAAATGCTCTTAGAATTTTTTAACTGTAATCAAGTGAGTTTTAAATTCCTGAGGAACACGATAGAATTTATTTCTTTTCAGATTGCGATTTAATGCGATGAGATAAAAATCTATTTCGTAACCAATAAGATGCAGGAAAAAGTATTTTTAATCAACCATTTAATGAAAACTGGAATCAATGTGAAATCTATTTATTTCAAGAAGGTTTATAAGGTAGTGTCCTTTAGATTATTATAATTAAACTCGTACTTTATTAGAAAACTGTCCTAGCTCTATTTTTAAAGAAAGAAATTGCTTGTTAAATAGACATTTTGAAATAATGTTTTACATTAATAAGTTTTTAAAGTGAAGCTTATTTACAAGTTTACAAGGTGGGTGCGTCAAAGGTTCCCGAAACGAAAGCTGCTATTTATATATTATATACGTCAAAAATATAGTTTGATTTTAAGAAGTAGAAGATAGGAAGAATACCTACAGATCAGGTATTAGTCATATTGATAGCACGTTTTCGGCTATTATTAAAGAGATTTAAGTGACAATTAGTCACATAGCTACAGTGTAAATCATATATTAAAGTAGAAGATTGATTCTCAAAAGGCGGATCAATTGATTAGAAGTAGTCTCCGAACTCGCGACTCTCGTAGCAAAACCCCTGTTCTTTTCTGGGAAACATCTCAACCTATTTGGTTAATTGAATTTTGTCTGTGATAAACAGTGTGTGAATAAATAATTAAAAAGTATCATGTCGAGTCGTCCTTCACTTCCTCCCACACCTTTAGCCCGGTCCGAGAGTAGACAGAGGGGGTTACAAATTCAATTCAGAGAATGACATTTGGGAACCAGTCAAGAAAATACGATATTATCTAAAATGAAAAAACATACTGCGTGTGGAATTTTTTTTCTCAATATACTGTAATTCTTTCAACAAAACTTTTACATTGTCCGATATGACAAAAAAATGAAAGAGAAATCTATCAATATGACTAATACCTGATCTGTAGGTATTCTTCCTATCTTCTACTTCTTAAAATTTCAATCTCCTAGCGAATTCAACTAAGCATCAATTCTCCTCTATCTATCTATCGAGCAAATCTATACTATATGTAACAAACCTAATCTGCATATCATGGTTTCTTCTTCAGAAAGGGTTGTTGTTATTCATAGCCCAAAGATTTCCCAAGAGGGTTAATGGAAGGACGCGTATAGATCCGTCACAAATTAAGAAGAAAATGTAAAATATATTTAATTTCTGCAGCATTGCGTATAAACTATTGCTTTAGTAACGACTTAAGAAAAACTTGGATCAAATTTTTTATTTGGTCCCATTAATAATTAAATCAAATTATGAGTATATTTAATCGTAATAAAAATGCAGTAATGTATGTATACACACATATACATATATATTTTTGCTTTGCTTCTTTAGATTTTTAGCTACTTAGATTATTTAGTATATTAGAGAGAAATTTGGGGTTTGAGGTTTTATAAGCTGATTTCCAACGTAAAGAAATTCATAAAAGGTATTGCAATATGTTATGTTATCATTAAGTTTTGACTAAAATTTAATTTTTAAATTTCATTCGGAAATGAATGATTTTTCGGCATAAAAGTATAAATATTGCATATTTATTTGCATAAAAATACAAATTAAAAAATATTTAAAAATAAAATATAAATTTGTTGTACAATTTGACATACACATGAGGTTATATATATATATATCAAATTTTGAAAAAAGAATAACAATATTTTTTTACGTCAAGTTTTATTGAGTGAATTCAGAATGAAAGTTCTCTGCAGGGATTTTTCTAGTTTGTCTTTTACATATTGTTCTTTTGCATTACATGGAGGGACGTCTTAAGACTTCTTGGGGTCCTTGGCCCCTACACAAATGTAGCCCCCTCCCCCTATGACCCTTAAAAGTAAACAGTAAATATGGCATACGTTGTCAAATACCAGAGCAAACAATAATCCGAAAAAGATAAATGTACATGACTTACAATCACACAAACCGCCTCAACAGACTACTACTCTTTGACCAATTGAGTAATGATGGCGTATTCTGGTAGACCGAAGTCTGTACGTGGATGACTGTCCTCACACATGCAGCCAATTATCGTTCAAAATTCCCAGTTTTTCAGGGAATGTAACCGGAAATTAACATTTAACCGCTGAAATTATTTGAATTATGATTTTATTAAGGGTGAGTTCAAAACGAGATGAGCCCCCTCCCTCTTCCCGGTGACCGAGGCCCTGAGCCCAGTAGACCCATGCCTTAAGACGTCCCTGATTACACGTACCCTTTTGCAAAAATGAACTAGGGGCTTCGAAGTAGAGCTTAAACTGTTTTTTACAGAAAAATGAAAGAAAAAAGAAGGGAAAATAAATATTATATATGTATAATATATAATTATATTGTGAAATTAAATTTATTTTTTTAAACAATTTTTCTCATTTAATTAAATGGTATAAGATATTGCCTGCTTACAAAATATCAGAAGAAGAGTTTGTTAAAATTTAATGTGTTTGTAAATATAACTTTTTCTCAAACTGGGGGGTGCTCCCCCAGAGGGCCTGATAATCCTACGTGGGGGTCGTGAGCATATCGAAAAGTCCAAAACAAAAGATTATTTTTTAAAAAAATTATTAATTTATATAAAGAAAGCAAAACAAAAAACATTCCGACATAATAAAAAATAAAATACACATTTACACTGATAGATAACACTTCTAAATGTATCCGTACTGCACAATGTATTTGATAATTAATTTATCAATACTAAATTAAGAACAAGTTTAATAATTATCAGTGAAGTCACATGTGTTTGTCATATATAAAATTATATACAAAGTGTGATACTAATCTTGATAATATGTACTTTTTATAATTAAAACCGTATTGTGTCTTTAGTGTCAAAGTATATTATTATTGATTTCAATACATTGTTATTGTATGAAGGGCCCGATGAAAATTATGATTGAAAATTGGGTCGCAAGTATTCAAAGTTTGAGATGCACTGGTAAAGACTGATTTTATATTTTTCCATATATCCAGGTGAAGATGACGGTACTTAGACGGAATTAAAAAAAATTTCATGCTTAGATGCATAGAATTATTCTTAATAAATTAAATGCTTTTTATATAATTGAAAAAAAGGACAAGTCTTTAAAATTATTCTTATTGCGTTGTAAGTAAGAAGAGATAAACTTTTTAAAATATATATTTGTTTGCTTTATATTTTGAAAATTTTACAACTGAATAAATCCCATTGATATTAATGAAAAATAAGATTTTTTTTGTCTGAAGATCGTGTTAATGAAAAGAAGTCGACCGATAATTCTTTTCACTTTTTGAAAAGTGCCCGAAAGCATCATATTTGACTATTTTTGTATGTTTAATCATGATAAACATTTTTAAAATTGTTATTCCTGAATGTTTACTTACCTTTTTTGAAGCGAATGTAAATATTTTATTAATCAAGGAAAACTTCTGTGATTATAGAATGATTTGAGAGGAAAATATATTTTTTCAATAATGTTTTGAAAATAATCATTTCTGGAAACTTTGGAGAATGTTGGATTGGGGTAATGTCTAAATAAATAAAGAAAATCATCATGGATATCATGGTTTCAAGTTTTTTTGTTGTTGTTTTTGGATTTGAAATTAATCTTCTAAAAATTCATGGTTTCTTAATTTTCTAATTGTATACATTGTCATTTTAAAGGAACAAAAGTTAAAAAGTAACAATTGTTCTTGAATTCTTAATCAAAATTATGCTTTAAACTTTTCTTCATTTTTCAGACTTCATTATTCCTTTTTTTTCTGAAAATGTGTGATGCATTGTGAAAATTCTAAAGTGAAAGGAAATGTATAACTGATTTTCATCTATGCAAAGGTGAAATGTAAATAATTTTTCTTGCGTGCTAATAATCAATAATAAGTTGATATACAGTAGAACCTGTTTTTGAGCGGTCCTTTTTTTATGCGATTCTATTTCTGCGCGATCTTTTTATGTGAGGTATATATGAATTTCAACGCCTTTTGCGCTATTGTAATTTTTTCTTTCAATGTACATATATACACTTCAAGACGTTCTGTTCATTTGTTATAAGCAGTCTTCCTACAATGCACTTTCAGTTGCTTTTTTTTCACGCGCCAGCAGCCCGCGCTTGATTGAGGACGAAACATTCAATGCGCGGGGGATATCAATAATTTGTTAGATTATGAAGACAGACACAAGAACCACAGGATTCTTTCAGAGAAGATAAAATACATGCAGGGATCCAGCTTTCCAACGAACTGGAAAAGCGTTTTCTTAAACTAGATACCAATTTCGAAAAGAGATTGAGATTCCAAAAAGAGAGCTTCGATCATGCATATCTAGTTATCGTGAAATTTACAAGCAACTGACCAATCGACCTTTGTCACAAAAGCTTATCACTTACTTTGCAGTGCCAAAAAATAAATCAATTGAAATTGTACCTTCAAGTGACGAAAGAGATTTTGAACTAATTCATCACAGGAAGATGCTCGCTTTGAATTACGGTGAGTAACAGTGATTTATGCATGTGCGTTTTGAAAACTTCTCCAGGTATACGATGAGATATTAAATGTTTTTAAAATGTTTCCGTGTGTAATTTAATTATTTATTTTGTTTAGATGCACTTTCTGATAAATTCGTAAATAATTAACGTATTTTCTAAGTGCGACTTTTTTTATGCGGTCCCTCTTTACCGCATACAAATTTTTTCTGTAGCATGTCGACAAAGTTGTTTGTTATATGTAAGTATTTATGAAATTTCTGAATATTTTTTGTGCCGTTCGCGGTCCCTATCTACCACACTAAAACAGGTTTTACAGTATTAATGATGAATAACACTTAAAAAACAACCGATGGTTTTCGGATACTCTTCAAACTAGCTTCTTATTTTTTTCTTAGTACAAAGTAAATCTATATACAAAGCCATCAATATTATTTACAAAAAGGCTCATAAAAAGTATAACAAGAATAATTTTTCTTACTGCTAATATTAAAGTTAATCAGGTGTGTACAAAATGACGAGTGAAAACTTACAGAGGTTTCAATCATCAATACTGAAATGAGAAGTTAAATATAAGGAATAGTACTGTCATATAAGAAACAGTGAAAAATCAACTGTTCTTCCTTTGATTATGTTAGAATTTTAAGAACATATAAGATCTTTTTAATATTTCTGCATTTAATAAAATGATCTTAAGAGTTATATTTTCGAAATATTCGATCTAAGTTACATTCAGATTATGCATTAGATTGTAATCTAGTGTAACTAATTTAGGAACAAACCAAATAAATTATTTAATTTTTATATTTAATTACCGAAATAAAAAAATTGAAATTTTTCTGGAAATTCAAGCTTAATGATTCTAATTCATTTAATAATTTTTTAATGTTTCGTTTTGCCAAACGATTATCCTGCATGTTTTTATCATTAGGAGAAAATCCTTCAAAATTGATGTTTTCTTGCCCTGTTTATCAATTTTACCTCTGTATAAATGAAAATAAAATGACAGTTAGGAAATTTGATAGATTCCTAGTAAATATTTCGTACTTGAAGGAATGTGTAAAAGAGAGAAAAACAAAGCAAATAATTTTTTTGTAGGTTCCAAAGGCTTTTCCTATAACATAGAACTAATATTTATTTTAATTTAGGCTTCAATGGTTTGCTTTTTAGACCTTATCGCGACTTTACGCATCTTTTTTTAAATGCTTAAATGCCTTTAATGTTAATAATAAAAAATCTATGAAGTGCTGGGTGAAAAGATCGTGTTGCTCAAAATGCTATTCTATAGTGGCCTTTTACATCCTATAAGGTGTCAAAATACAAAGGAATATTAATTATATTTTAGTAAAAATCCCACATCTCTTGCACTTTATAATTTAATTGTATCTTATTCTTTATACAGAGTTTTTTTTATTTAAATTTAAATCAGAGCATAGTATTGTTAGAAAATAAATGTATGCACTGAACCTCAATACGTTCATAGAGTGCAAAAACAGTTTTGCGGCTGAATGCTTAAAATACATTCAAATATTTTTTATTTTCCGAAGCCCATCGGTTATATATTTTTTCCTCATTAAGAGATTTCTTTTTTAAGGATTATACGACAAAAAGTCGGCAGTTCTTTATGAAGATATTTGTGAAATGATTTTATTTTTATTGTAGTTGAGATTATTATTCTGGAGTATAAACGCAACTGAAGCAGAAGACTTAATTCAAGAGCCCAGTATGTTTCTTTGTATATTAAAATAAGAACTTTTGTTCCCTGAAACTGCCAATTTTTCTTGCAAGTAATTAACTAAGCTAACAATAAAAACCTCATCTTTTCTGTTTCTGTTTGAGAAACAACGATCGACAAAAGAACAGAAACAGATGGGAACTTTTCTAGCCAAAACACCCATCGGTCTTCGTACCTCAACGAAGTCCCTCCAGAATTCCAGAAATATGATATATTGGCTCATGCATATTGCTAGTTCTCACCAGATATTACTTTCTTCATTGACAGCTCTAGACCTTGTCATGCAAATGAAGGCTTGCTTTCAAAGCTGGAGAGTATTGAGCCAAAGTGGGAGACAGGAGTCTGCTTGCTTAAAAGTCAGGAAGTCTATGGTTTTACTTTTGTTTCTTTTCTCATGTTGGGACTTCTAGTGCTCCGTCTAGGACAAAGTCTACGTAAGAATGTGATGAAGTGGCATATCTTTCAAGTAGCGTTTACCTTATTACTTAGCCCAAGAGAAAACTTTCACCGTTTCCTTAACCCCCCTTTTTTTTATCATGCTCTCTTTCTTCTTCCAGCTTAAACATGCGCGTGACACTAACTTTTGGCTGTCAATCCCAGAGCGCAAATATGATTTTTTCCGCATTAAATATTCAAAAGCCAGCTCGACTCATCTTGTTTTGGAGGTGGAGAGTACTTGTAATGCCACGTACGCGTATTAAGTTTAATCAGTTTCGTTGACGCTTATGAAAGGAAAGAAGGTGCGATTGAAAGCATGCTTAAAAGCGAGCATCATCAGCTATTGATCGGTGGAGTTAAACTTTTTAAAAAGTTGAAGTCGTTGAGGCAGATTTTTGACACGTTTAACTTTTATTTCTTTTATTTTGAATTTTTATTTTCCCTTTCAGGCAGCTTGGAAAGAGAGAGAACTTTTCTTACATATTAATAATTTATAGTAACTTGGTAACACTTTCAAAAAATGAGTCTTTTGCTTACACTGTTTTTACAAACTCTCAAGAAAGTTATCTTTGCTAAACCTCAAATTATCGATCCACTAGCTCTAGCGAGTTTTTACAAAACTCTAGGACAAAAAAAGCGTTAATTGCGATACTGAAAGGGGAAGGTTATGAAAGTCTAATGAGTACACATAACAACAAATTTTGACATATATAGATAGATAATTATCTTTTTAACATAATGTTTTCATGTTCATGTCTAGAAGACTTGTTATTCGTGTTATGGAGTGGCTATTCCGATTAATTTATACGTGTAAATATATTTGAAAGTATAAATATAACAATTATTGGTCTTTCTTGTAATATTACTCAATATTGAAAACATAAACAAATAAAAGTACAGTCGAACCCGGATTTGACAGATTATCCGGACCCAGTATTTTGTTCGTTTATGCAGGTTTATTCGTTACATAGGAATCCACACAAAATACAAATTTTTTGTACTTACCTTTTCGGAAATTATATAAGCAACTATACACAAAAAATATACATAGTTAAAAATTACACACTTTTTGTTCAAAAGCTAAAAATACTATTCGTGAATTATTCCAGCTTATTGGAAATTTTAGAATACTGACTAAGGGATATTTGAAAATCATTTTGATTCCTGATTCGAAAGAGTTATTTTTCGACTTTTTGTAGAGAAGAAATTACCGCGTCATTTACATCCTGCTGCATAAGAGATATGTATGTTTTCACAATTTCTAAACAGTATTAAAAGTTAGAAAAAGTAACAATTTTGATAGGAGTTTTATTATTAATTTCTGCATTAGAATCCCTATTCATTCGTACCGACAAAACAACAGTTTCCTTAATTTCAACTGCACAAATAAATAGTCCATTATATCAAATGTATCACAATTGTTAAAATTTTAAAGTTAAAATCCCTGTGTTGTGGATTGGGATGAGATAAGAAAGGAATGTTCTGTTTTGCTCACATACACCACTCATGACTCATCTGCACCTGAAAAGTCCTCAAATGAATTTAGCCCTCCCCCTTTCCGGTCGTAATTCGCTGCTTACAAGAAAAATCTTTTTCTGCTTTGGACAATAAGGATCTGTCGTTTGAAAAAAAAATCTAAATTTTTCTAATACAAACTAACAAAAATTTCCAGCAGCTGAAATTATTCGTCAATTCGGAGTATATATATATATATATTATTCGATAAGTAAGAGGTTTTTATTTATCTTCATTTTAAGGCGATATAGTACCCTAAAATTCATTAAACTGTCAAAAAAAAATTATTAGCTTATTTGACACCCCGAATCTTTATAAATATGCCTGCAAAAGTTCAAAGCTTTACCTGCATTTTTCATTAAGTATTTTTAAATTTTTTTTTTAACATTTATAAACCCCGTGCACCACCGAACGTATAACACGGGGGTAAACAACACAGACAGAAGAAAGGATTACAACACAAACATCCATGCCTTCTCCGGGATTCGAACCCAGTCCCTGCGGCACCGCAGTCAGCTTCACTGACCACTATACCGGATGGGCGGCTTCATTAAGTATTGGAGCAATGTTTAATGCTAAACAGCAACTACCACGCCTACATTTCAGATTATCTGCTAGAAAAGAGCCTGATAAAAAATGAATTAATTATTTTTCTAATGCGCATCAATGAGATTGACATTATACAGGCAGTAATAAATTATTTTAAGAAATAATTGTGCAATTTATGCAAAAATTCTAGTTTGTGAGTTATTTACTGAAGATCAAATGGATTTGGTCAAGATTTAAAAGTTGTGCGTGCTTTTCATGATATTATGAATAAAATTAAAACTTCAAAACGGATTTTCCCAAAGCACACATACTAAATCTCATTTTGATAACTCAGATAATTAAAAATCTAATTCGCAAGAATAGAAAAATTCTCCCATTTTTATGTATTTGTTTTTTGGTTATACATATATCCCCATGTGTGCGAGATTCAACACTTTTATTATTAAAATATTTTAAGATATTTATTTAAACAAATGCACGGTATACAGCCCTTAGATTTTGATGTAGTTTACCAATAAATTGTTATTTGATTTTGCTTTTATTCGTGTACAATATTTAACATGCGAAGGCTTTTAAAATCATGGAAATAAAAAAAAAGGCATAAACATCTTTTGTACATATTGTGCATTTGCTCTGAGCATGGAATTAGCTCTGAAGTGTGTGCATTTTTTTAAAATAATTATTAAGATAAAGTCTTATGTGGAAATATTGATCTTTTATTCTTTTTTTTTTCTATATATTCATAATGGGAGTATACTGTTTAATTGTTCTACATTTGTGCAATTTCTTATGGTAAGCAGTTTTAAATAAGCTAATTAACATTTCATAAAAGTTTCAGACTATTCAATGAATATTATATCATGCTATTCATGGAATGAAAACTTAAAACTCATATTTCTCTATGTTGAATTTTTGTACATATAATGTTATTCAAAACCCTAAGGCTTTTTTGATAATTGAAGTAAGGGTTTGAAATTTTTTATACATGTTTTGAAATGTATGTTTTATGAAACTGTGCATGGAATTAGCTTTAACATGTTTAGTACTTTTTCTAAAAAATTTCAAAATCAAAATTTATGTTTTTGGGGAATTTTTGGAGGTTTAACTATAAAAAAATTAATAAAAAATTAAAGAGCTGCAGCAGAAAAAAACCCATGCACAGTTTTATGTATATTATAAGGTACTTGTAAAAAAACTTTTGAAAGAAAAGAGACATATTTAAAAAAGCCTTTGGGATTTAAAAAATGCTTAAAAAAGCTAAAAAAATTTAAATTTTCCAAACATTTTGCAACAAATTAAAAAATTTTTGTATGGAATTTTTATTAAATATTAACCTTTATGAAATACAATTAAAACCAAATATCAAATATTAAAAGTAAAAATAAAATTGTGAAGATGGTACCATATCGCCTTAATCGAGGAAAGAGAGAAATTTTTTTTTTTCTCTCGTTAAATGGGGGTTCTGACTGTATTACTCAAAATTAAATCAATAGGATCAGTAATAACTTCGTATAAAATTTCTCTCGTTTATTTATTATTTCGAAATACTAATACAATAATGGATGATAATTCAAAAGTAAAGGTATATATCCATATTGACTGCAGTATTGGTTTCTCCTGGTCAGGTCTACATTATCTACTTGGACCAATTTAAAAAAAAACAGCATCTCTCATTCAGAATGACGATATTATTATTTTTAAAACGTACAGAATTAGCAGAAAAATTAAAAATATCTCAGATTTCCATTGTTACTCAATTTTCTGTTGTTACACTTCCTTTTCACACCAAGGGATAGTGAAGCTCATCTTTTTCCGATTTATTATACATGTTTAAAACAAATTAAGTTTTTGTTGAAGGAATTTAATTGCTTACTATCTCTTAATAAAATTTATTCATGGTTTTTGGACTTTTGAGTTGTAAACAAATAACCATAAAAAACTAATTGAAACTACATGTGGTACATTTTAAATTTAAATATCAAATAAATTAAAATTACTTCGAAGATTTCAAAATAAGAAACGTTGTTGAATTCATAATACTAAAAAATATATTTTTTATATTTAATTCTGAAATTATTTTTAACGTGTAAAAATCAAAAATAAGAAATAAAAGAAAAAAATTATCAAGAATACTTGAATTGATCAATAAAATTAAAGTTTTTTGAACTTCAAACATAGATAATAAATTGCACAAGTTTAACTTTTAAAACTTATTTTTTTAAATACTTTTATGGGTTTTTTTATGTTCTAGTTTTTGTCTTTGGTAATCTTAATAGTTTTCTATATCATGGATGAAAGTAATTGGCAAGTAATTGGATACAACTTTAATTTAGATAAGAATGTAAAAAAAGAGTTTAAATTTCTGAATCATACTATTAATTTTATGAGACCTTATCTTTAGTTAACTTCTTTTTGTAAATATAATTTTATTCTTTTCTACCCACTTTACTCCGCCACCTATCTTACTTTTATCGTTCGAAGTCACTTATGCAAATGTGCAGAGAGCTGAAGTGAATAGAATTTTCTATTTTTAAATGTTATAACGTCTTCCAACGCATTCGGAAGGAGAGATTAATGTGAATTCTAATACTCTTTCTAAAGAAGAGTGTATAGACTATTATTGGGATTTTAAGTGGAGCTAGAATAGTTTCTAGTTTAGCAATCTATTTAGCTATAACTATCATATTGCTAAATTTTCCTGTTACATTTTACATTACTTTGCTCACTTAAAGTTAAAAAATGCGTTTGTTTTCTCTCCTCTCAAGCTGAGAATGTAGTTAAAAATAGTTTTAAAAATCTATTTTAAACTTTACTTCGCCTTATATAAGTCTACTTTCTTCTTCAAACTCTGAAATTGTATAAATTATTCAAAGAAGGACTAGCTTTTTCATAAGCTTAAAACTATAATTAAAAAAAAGCTTCAAATGACTTATAACAGCACACCCAACTCTTTTTTCACATGTAAATTTTTTTACATGATTCTGGAATAACACGATTCGCCAATATCATTTTTTTACACGAAATGTTTGTATCAGCACGAATCTCCGCCCCCCCTTCTTTTTTAAAATTCTAATTTTGACTGTGTAATTAGAAGACGGTCGGCTTATGACCAAAGGTGTAAATGACATTGTCTACCGAAGGTCGTTCCAGCTTTATGGAAATGATATTGATAGTTAATTTGTTATCTATAAATGCCGTATTTTTGGTGGTGATTTTACGCCAATTTTATTCCTTCTTGAATCGTTTTCCAAAGTCCGTTCAGTGTTCTTGGATGCCGTTTTCCTAAGGCTCGTTTTAATAAACCGAAAGCACAAATGTCCAATGAAGAAGCGTCAGATGATTTTACAGGTATTTCATATCGTGGGACAGATTTATCCCTGTTTTTGATTCTTTGTTTGCTGAAAAAGTAGCAAGTGACTTAGACATGTGATTAGAGGCTTTGTCCATATGAAGGTCAACTTTATCAATGTCTTTTCCATATAAGACTGGAATTTCTTCGTCAAAAATTGGTTCTAAGGTATTCTGCTGATAGTAGAAGGAATTAGTTTTGGATTCACTTGAGTCATTTTTATTTTTAATTCACCGTTGTAACAAAATCCTGCAACTATCATGAATCTTTTTAGAAACTTATGTACACCTACGAAGCCATTTCGTACGGTCGCTTAAATATACCCATGCCTCATCGAGTGTCACCACAAATTTCCATTTTTCAGCTGCTAGGTGTTTTTCATATAATTTTCTACAATTTTTTCTTTCAGCAATATGTTTTGGCAAAAGCAGATGAACTTCGGGTTTAAGCACTTATTTAACTTTATATCTTTATGAATGATTTTACTTCCAGTGCCGGAAGACATTCCTAGTTTCGATACAATGAATCTTTGACTCGGCAGATTTTCTTTTGGGGGATAAGAGACTTCTCTTTCTTGATAGTTGCCTGCATTCGTACAGTCGTAGGATGAGCTTTCGTACTCATGTTTTAATTTTTACTTTCAGTTAGACGTTATTTTTCTTTCAAATTTAATATATTATAAATATTTTTTTTAGAAGTGTAATAGCCAAAATTTTTAAACCGCTTTATTTGTTGTTGATACAAATATTTCTCCTCCGAAAGCACAAATACGTTACCTTCGAGCCATCTATCAATTTTAGGAGCCATTTTTTAAAAAAATATTTTGTTTTATATTCCAATCAAAAGGAACATTAGCAGACGGTTAGTCTTAAGTTTCCAAAGTTTTATCGCAAAATGTAAACGAGAAAATAAAATACAAATTTATTTCCATAAAGTGCGAACGACCTTCTGTATTTCACGACTTGTTTACTTTGTATTCTGGAGTAACGGGGAATACCTTAATTTTATAATCACTATATATATAGGGTGTTTCATATTGAATGGTACAAAAAGAATAGCGCAGTGTGACTGCCGTAATGGATTTATTCAGGAGAAACAAATTTATTCTGCAACTACAATTATACAAGTTTTATTTGGCAACAGAGAAAAATTATCGAATGACGAACTCGCCGCTAGAGGCGCTGCTAAACAAAATGTCGTCCATGCAGAAGAAAGCGTACTGCGTTTTCGAATATGCCAAAACCTCCTCGGTAACTGTTGTGCAAAGACATTTTCGCACGAAATTTCGTAAAGAACCACAATAATTTGCGATTTTGGGGCACGGAAAATGTCCATGTAACATTAGAACATCAGCGTGATTCTCCCAAGGTGAACGTTTTCTGCGCTTTATCAAACAGTTGTGTTTTGGGTCCATTTTTCTTTGCTGAAAAATCGATTAATGGGGACATTTACCAAGACATGCTCTCTGAGTGGTTGCTCTTCCAGCTGGAGGAAGCTGTTCCTGATTTCATTTTGCAGCAAGATGGTGCTCACCCACATTGGAATAAAAACGTAAGTGAGTTCTTGAAAGAACGTCTACCCCATCGCTGAATTGGCCGTGCTGAGCCACAGGATTTGACATGTCTTCATTAGCCGCCGAGATCACCAGATATTACCCCCTGTGATTTTTTTTCTCTGGGGTTTCGTTAAAGACAAGGTGTTTGTGCGTCCGCTTCCTCAGGACTTACAGGAACTGAAGCAGCGGATAACTGCAGTGTTAAACTCCATCACAGGGGATATGCTATCACGAGTGTGGCAGGAGCTTAATTACCATGTAGACATTTGAGGTGTCACCGGAGGGACACATATTGAACACCTGTAGAAACTTGAATAAATGTAGTTTTAAGGTAAATTTGAATTTTCTAAATATATAAATTACAACGTTCACAATCATGTTTTCTTTTTGTCCCATTCAATATGAAACACCCTGTATATATATTACTGTACTTATGCTTGAATACAGCATTTTGTTCTTTAGTATAACTGTTTTTTGTGTTTAAGTGTTCAGTTCGCAGGATGTAATAAATAATTTCAATAATCTTCTAAAAGTTGATGTTCAAATTAATGGGGTTTTTTTTTCAATTCAATCGCGAAATTTCCTGTATAATTTGTGTTCATGATAATTTTTTACTATTAAAAAAATACTATTGATCCACATGGTAATAAACGCGCAAGCTTGGTATCAAGTGTAGCAATGAATTAGTCGTTAGTTAGTAGTTTTATTCCAAATTTCAATTTGAATTTTTATACGTTTTATGTACTTATAGACCTTGTGTGTGCACTTTCATTGTACACTACTTTTAATTATTTTTTTTTGTAATGAAAATGAATTGTCTTTGTTTTATATATATATGTAACAGATATTTCTATTATACATTTTTTGTACGATTTTTTAGGAAAATATTCAGAGTTTTTCCATCTTACACGAATTTTCAAAGTTGTGAAACATCCTCAAATTTACCATATGTCACATGCAATTTTTACGCAATTTTTTTAGCATGTTTATCAAAAAGAACGTATAAACTACCGTGTAAAAAGAGAGTTGGCTAAGTTAGCAATCACTATTGTTCAAAAGCCACCAATAAACAAAAATATAATTCTCTGATTTCCGAGCAGAGTATTTCTGTTGAACTATATTATGTGTAAAGAAGAGAAAAAGAAAGAGAGAGAAAAAAATCAAGATTTTTTTTTCTTACAAAAACAAAGTTATTGAAAAGAAAAACATTATACATTAAACAAAATTATTGAATTATATTTTTATTTTGAAAATAAGTTGAAAATACAGCTAAAATATTAACCAACTTTGAATTCCAAAGAATTGGACGAAATAATACTTAAAATTTTTCTTTCGAATACTTCACGCGCATTTCTAAAGCGAAGTTTTTCATTCTATAGGTATGAGAATACTAAATATATTCTGATTGCCGCGTTGTGACAAATGCAGACTCCCCACACTGGGAGGTTGGTGAACCCAAAGACCCCATGCCCGCGGGCTTAGGGCCCATGAATGATAAATTACGTCGCTAACAGAGCAGAAGCGACAAGGTTTTGGTAAAAGGAGTCCTTCGCTCAGAAACATACCCCCAGGCGCTTTAATCTTAATGTTGACCAAATACTTGAGGTTGAAATATTGAAATGCTCAAAATATATTTGACTATATATTTTTTAAAACATGTGTTGTTTCTGCAAATTAATCAATTTAATTTTTTAAAAAAATAACACAATTTTATATTAATATTTAAAGCAGTTAAGTTTTTTTTTTTACAAAGGTATAAAGTTTAAATATAATCGTTTTTTTATTACCTGGTAACCCTAGATATAACCATAAAAAGATTATTAACTCTGTATTATGTTAAATAAAATAACCATAACGTATGGTATGCGCCTGGGTGAGTGAGCATTAACGTCGCACTATTTCGCTACTCGAGGGCTTTTAGTGACGGACCTCGTAATTTTGAGCCACGCTCAATTGACGAAGACGACACCTGAGCTGGTAGCTCCCTCTCTTAACTTCCACACCACACACTAACGGGAGGACGTTTGAGCTTCGACAGATTTAACGTGCATCGCTCCTCTACATGGCGGGTCTTCAGCGGTACTAGGCTCGAACTCATGGCAAGTCCTTGCCTTGAGCACTAGGCTGCCTAGCATTACGGTAAAATGCACAAAAACAATTTATCAGAGAAGAAGGGGGGGAGTGTTCTCCTCTGTACTAAAATTACATTATAAATGAAGTATATTCAACTATATGTAGTTCAGTTTTAAGGTATGGGAAATTTCATAGCATTTTAGAAAGATTTAAAAATGTGTAGTGGTGGTTCTTATATAGGCCAGTAACCCCAGCTTCCTTACTGAATCGAAGGTACCGGGTTCTGTCCTGCCGGATAAGTGCACCACCTCATATCTCCAACGTTTTGTTATGTGTTAACCTGTAAAAACCTTCAGTACAACTGCCGTACCAAGTAATTAAAAAAATCCTCCTTTTTGGAAAGGGGGTGGGGTCAGTAGCATACCAGACCTCTCTTAAGGAGGGGGTACATTCTAAAACACGAGCAGACAGAAGTGACGAGGGATAATCTCTACAGTAAAAATTAAAAACCTGCCCGTCTAAGGGGGAGAGATCCCTGACACTCCCTTATGTGTGCCACTGGGGGAAGGACAAACTTTTCTAAATCGCTTGGTACAGTAGTTGTGCCACAGTTGAAATAATGAGAAAAAAATTTGTGGTACTGCATAGGTGCCATCGAGTTTTAAAAGTTAATTATAAAATGATCAAAAATAAATTAATTAATAAAAATCTCACCTGTATAACTAAGTTTTATTTGTATAACTAGTTAAGTTATGCGAAAATAAAGAATGTTCACATGAAATGTATAACAGCAATTTATCTAAGATGATAGGGAGAAAGCAAACCCCCCGCGCTCGCTTAAAAATATATTATGTAGTATAATTTTTTTTATATGTGTAATATTTGCTACGTTCTGTAATATTTCCTTGGAACATTTGAACTGCCTATGTGTAGAACAAGTGCAATATTAATTGAAGTAATTGTAATATCAGGGGATGTGTATAATGCATAAAATATATTTGAAAGCAATTTGGATTAAAATAAGTTATAGGAAGTCATCAGCGAAATTCCATAAATTTAAAATTTAATCGCAAATAGACCCAAATGCACCCGAATCTTTATTAATCATGCAAATAAAAGTGAGATTACCTTAATTCCACCGTCTGGCTTCCAAATTATTTTAATGTATTGTTTAATGTGCAACTATTAATAATTTCGTTTTAAATTCTGGTTTAAGAGATTCAATTGAAATATTGTTATTCATATGCGTATTCTGACCTAATAACTGCTGAAAGCACAACTTACATACATTTAATGCTAATAGTTTTGATACTAACATAGTATTTTCCAAATTTTCTTCAAAAATGGTTTTTCAAAAATCTCTTCAAAAATGTATTTTCAAAAGTATCTGCATAACATATAGACAATTACGATTGTATATTAATTACATTTTAGTCAATAAAAAAAGAAAGAAATTATCCGATTTGCAAACTTGATGATCATTTCTTCTCACCATAATCTCTTACAAAATTAAAGCATAAACTTTGTTTCAAATATTCAAATCGATCAAAAGGTTTCTGAATAATATCCACTAGCTCCTTTTAACTAGTCCCATGTAATATTGTATTATATGAAATCAGGAGAGATAATGTTTTTTTAATAACTATACCTAATTTATTTACCAAGTATTGTGTGAAATATTTGATAAACATAATTTGAGTAATCTTTCAATTGTCATGGATTCACTTCCATATGCTCTCGAGCTTCCTCCTTTCTGATGTCTCGAATATTCATAATGTGGAAACACAAATTCAGAGATTCCACTGTATAATTTAAATCGGTATCACATGGAATTATCTGCAATTATGAAGAAAGCATTTGCATTTTATGGAATAATTTTATCAAAAAGAGGTACTACAGTTTCAGTTTAATCCATTAGGGCACAATTAATTTATTTTGCGAATTCTTTTGTTAAAATCTCAAAAATGGCTGATGAATTTTTCAAATGAAGGAAACAGTTTTTAAGGTACGTTAATGATTTAACTAATTATTAAATGTTTAATTTTAATAGTATTGTTACACTTTTTATACTTAATATTTAGAAACATTTTTAAAAGGCGTCTTCGGAAAAATATACTGGTTGCTAATGTGGTAAAATATTAAAATAACTAAGGAATGTGTGTATGTAAATGATATTAAAATTATATAATGATAAAAATAACTTTTATAAATTGCGGGATATTTTAATGAAATCGCAAAAACAAAATTTTTAAAAATAATAGTCATGAAAGAATAATTAAATTAACGACAAGACAGAATCCTGACATGCATCACATAAGAAAAAATACCACTGAACCTGTTATTTAAAAGTAGAAAAAAGGTAAGAGAGCGATGACGCAACAAAAACAGATCGCATTGGTGTATTCGCAAATGGAAAAACACTGTTTTGAATGGTTTCAAATTTTTGCATTTCGTACAGACACACACACACACACACACAACAGGGTAAGTCAGAGCTTCTCAAATTTTCAGTATTTGCGACCTAATTTTCAATCATAATTTTCATCACGCCCTCCGCCGTACAATAACAATGTATTGAATACAATAATAGTGCACTTTAATGTGCTGAAGCTGCGATACGACTTTAATAATAAACCGTATAAATTATCAAGAAAAGAATAAAATTTTGTATAAAATTTTGTAAATGACAAGCCCAGGTGTTACTAATCAGTATTAAACTTGTTCTTAACTTAGTATTGATGAATTAATGGGGAAATACATTGTGCTGTATTTTGATACACTTATAATATAAGTGCAAATATTTTATTTTGTATTATGTCAGAATGAATTTTTTTCCTTTTCAGTAAATTAATGTTTTTTCAAATCCTTTATATTCGACTTTTCGATATGCTCGCGCCCCCTTTGAAGGATTATCACGCTCCTCTAGGGGTACCCGACCCACAGTTTGAGAAACGCTGTGGTAAGTGATATGTGTGGCAAGTAAGAAGTTTTACTATACAGATTACTTAAAATACTAAGTAACACTTCTGACGTGAATGAGGGCTGAGGGCTTAGGAACAGGGACGTCTTAAGGCATGTGCCAGTTGGACCCAGGGCCTCACTCTCGGTGGGGGCTTCATTTCATTCTCGACTCGGTCTTAATAAGATCATGATCGAGTTAATTTTAATGGGAACACGCAAATATTATTCCCATACATATACTCAAGAAAAAAAACCCAGGGAATTTCAAACTGTATATCAACTAATAAAAGTGATAAGACTGTATTGTTATGTGAGGACCTTTGTCCATGTTTAGGGCTAGGTCTAATGCCATAAACAACCATTCAGCTCATTTAGTTGAAAAGTGGCCGTTGGTCGAGCCGGTTTGTGCCTAGGTTTTTGAAATTGTGAGTCGTGCTCATTAATTTGTTTCCAATTTCCCTTTGAACGAGTATTTGACAATGCATGTTACTGTCTACTATTAAAGACCTCAGGTAGGGTCTACTTTTACATAGGGGCCCCCAGGGCCTCAAGACTGCTTAGAAAAGCTTTGTACTTTGACAGAGAAGAGTAAGTTCAGAAGTATATACGAAGGGGCTTGAACATTTTGTGACGGAAGATCCATTTAAGGATGACTTCTTCTAGTTCCAACAAGACTCTGTATCTTGCCATATGGTAAAGATTACCTCTGCTTGGCTGAAAAACACTATAAGATTAAATTACTTCTATGGCTAATTTATTCACCCGATTAAAATTTTTATGGAGAATATTGGGGACTATCGAGGAAACTTCTTTAGGATTTAGATTCAAAGGACAAAAATGAACTTGTGAAAAGTGGAAAATTGGTTTAGGTCACTATCAGGAAAGAACTACAAAAATTAATGCACGATAAGCAAATTCGGGTTTGTGGTGTTCTTAGAGTCAAAGAAGATACCATTAAATATTGACAATTCACGACGTTTTTCGTTTAAATGAAGTACATTACTTTTGCATGTTATTCCAGTTTTTTGAAAAACAATGATAATTATTCTAATTTTTGAATTTTTAGAAAACGAAAAGCTTATTGTGAAACATTTCAATATTATACAAACGTTTTATGTTATACTGATCTGCAAAACATTCAGAATACGTATTACTTGCTTTGCTTTAAATTTCTGAAGCCTTTGTTTCTACCAAAATAAATGCAGATCTCACACCACTTCGTACTACTTTTTTTTTTCTCTTTAGTCTAATATTTTGAATTGAATTTGTGTTAGTTAAATGATTTAGGATTAGAAAAGAATCCAGAAAATTTCGAAGCCTAATTTAAATGTTCAGATATTAGAAAAAAAAATGATAAAACTAATGAGGTCGATAACCTTTTGGGTTCTATTACATAAAATAATTCACAGTTATCACGGTTAAAAACATACTGTTAATACCTTTAAATTGTCAGTGATAGACACAAAATAAAAATTATTTTAAAATATTTTTATGGTCCTATTTACACTCTGTTTTCATGTAGACAGTTCCCTGCGTTGACAGAGAGATTACTCTACATGTTTTATATTTCGGTTCTTTTAACAATGCTATGTATAATGAATGTGTATGTATTGAAATATAAATTTATTTTACAAGCAATAATTTTTTTACCTGTATTAGGATTTTGGAATATAAAAATTATATAAAAAAAGAATAGTTAAATAATGCAATGTTTAATTTTAAAACTTCACAATAAAATTCTTAAATTTTATTTCTGATTTTTAATTATCCTTGAAGAAGTTAGTGTCTGAAATAAAGCTTAAACATTTCCATTGTGATACTCTTAAATTGGGTATTATATTACTTAAATATTCTTATTTTTTTAAATCAACATATATAACTAGATACACTAAAAATGTGCACTAAAATATTGCAAATCTTCCTAAATGTTTTAGTGAAACTGATTTAAGTTGATTTATGCAAGACAGTGTTTCTTAAATTAGGGGTCGTGAAGCCAAGTGAGGTCATGTGACTTGTAGCTGAGGTTGCGAAAAATTTTAGGATTTTTGTTGTTGTTGGCAATCCGATTGTTCTAGCAATGCTAGATAATCTCTATATATCCCAAAATCTGGGAGGTTTGGTAATCTTTTTGCATAAAGTAACTTGTTCACCATTAACAGTAGTTTAACACATTAACACAACAAATAGTTTAACACATAGTTAACACACAAATATAATTGATGGAAATATATATATATATACAACGAATAACTTTTTGGCATAAACTATTATAAAATCATACACTTTATTTATTTTGCACATATTGCGCAAAGCTTACGGGGTCACACAAAAGTTTTGTACAAGAAATGGGATCACCCACCCCCCAAAAAAAATTCGAGTCCTTGATGTAAGGCATAATCTTAGATAATCATAACTTTTTAAAAAAGTTTCTACTCCACTTTACTTTAATTAAAAATGTGCTATATAATATATATGCAACAATTATCTGTTAAGTGAATTTCCCATTATCAAAAATATCTTTTTCTTTTTTTGTTAAAAAATGATGTATTTATTTAAAACTATATTTATTATAAATAATCAACTGCAAATTTGCTTTAAAATTACTATTTTACATTCTGTGGCTAACAATCTTTGTGGTGACCTGTAGCAACCCCTTACATTAATACCTTCCTGTCTATCTGAAAACCCGGCTAGATGTGTAGGCAGACTTAAATGATCAAAAGACATAATTCCAATTCAAACTGATTTATTGATGCTTATCAGTATATAAGATCAAACACAACACAATTCCAATTAATATAAATAAATGAAAGTAGAGTGCAGAGGTGAGATATTAATACAAGCGGATAATAATACAGAATTTCAACTGAATCTAGGACAGCTTAAACGCGAACAATTACAACTACACCTCACAATAATATTCTGATTTACTTAATCAAAGTCATTAACCTTATATTTTACTGCTGCTGTTACCTTCGTGACGAACTTAAGGCACTCAAATTAGCTGGATGAATTGACGAAGGCTCCAAGCTCCATAATAGTGAATTTCAATACTTTTAATCCGCTTCTCTTCGCGCACATCAAAATGTATCAAGCTCGCTCAACTCGTCAACAACTACGTGTCGACTTCTCGATCTCTTCACTTTTCTTTAATTTACTTGACTTCTCACTTCCTCTTACTTAGCTCCCTTCAACTCGCGAAAACCGAATTTATATAATATTCCTTATTTACATAAATCCCGCTTGGCTCTCGATGAAGGTTGGTTGAAATAAATAATTTGAATTAAATATAAAAAGAAGAGGTTAGTGAAAAACCGTATAGATCCGTCACATCTTTTTATTGAACTTATCATAGAGAGATCCTTAAGTGTGAAGAATATACTAGTTCTATTTTTAACTTTGATTGATCCTCATAGGAAACTAAACGAAAGAAATTACTATAAATTTTTTTTCATCATATTCTTGACTGTAATTTATATTCATTGTAAAAGTAGTACATGCATGACACTTTTATGGCGGAAATCAATTAAACTAAAGAAATTATTTTCATCGTACAAGTTTATTTTTCGTTAAAAATACAATTTGGATCTCCATGTATAAAACATATAGACATTTTACTTCTGTTAAGGGGACACAGTAAGATTGAATTGACAAAAATCGGTCAAGTAAACCATATCAACTATTTTCTAACTTTAGTTATTTTTTATTTTTCTGCATTGCAAATTTTGAAAGCTGTAAGTCTAAAAACCCCTTAGTTATATTTTTTATGTTCCATTTAATTCACATCCCAATGGCAAATAAAAACTTTAAACTGATTTGTATCCGAAAGGACATTCTCCAATTTTTCATTTCAAATGCTAAGGCTTCTTTCTACTGTGTGTGCCAAATAATTTGACATATTTTCTAACTATTTCTATTAATACATGTATGTAACAAAACTTGGTAGACATTTTTGAATTAAAGCAATATTTATTTTTTTAAAAACAATTGAATTTATGCTTTTTTAAGAAATTTTCAATAAGTATTCATAAAAAAAGTATTTTACAGATATCAATCATGTTATCACAAAATCTTTACTAAACTTTGATATGCATAGTTCAACACGTACTTGTAAATCAAACTCCACGTGTGTGTTTCAGTAATTTTAGGAGTAGCATTTTAAAATCTTTTCATGGATTTTTAAATTTTTCCTTGAAAAATAAAAGGGTTAACTTTTTTGTGGTATTTTCAGCACAAAAATTGAACCTTATACATTCACATGGGGCATATAAAAAATTTGTGAATACCATTAAATCTAAGTTTTTTTTCCTTATAAATCCTAACATGTTCGTATAAAATTATAATATAGAGCAAGGGTGTCACACACAAAGCCAAAGGCTAACTTGGGCCAAACAAACAAGGCTTAACTTTTGGTGGACTGCAAAAAAATCAACATTCATAGAAGCGAAAGATTTATCTGAATAATACATTATAATAAACATAAATAAAAGAACAGGAAAAGTTTAATGTTTAAGTCCTGACACTTGGCATCTCTCCTCTGCTACTATCTTTCCTATTTCGGAAGAAATTTTGATATTTTATTATATATTATTGTGTGCCGATATACTGACTGGGCCTCAAAAATATTCGTTTTGGGCCGCGAGTTTTACACCCCTGACGTAGAGAATACTCTTTCATTGTGTTTTTCCAAAGGAAGGGCACTCGCGATATTTTGGTATTTGAGGGAGTGCGTGTCCATAAAATATCTGGTAGAAAACAATGAACTGCCCAATGAGTGCTTACCACTCAAGTATGAAGATCGGCTATGGGATTTAGATTTTCTTATCGATATTATTGGACACTTAAATAATTTATATTTAAGATTAGATGGAAATTTTTACTGTTGTTAGTCAAATATCTTCTTTAGTGGACAAACTCCCCCCCCCCCTCTATTTTGAAGAGAAAAAAATTAATACATTTCAAATTAATGCATGAATTATGAACCAAAGTTAATAGTGCTCCGATAGCTATCATTGATTTAAAAATTTAACATCCATTTTGTTGGTTTCATTCAATATTAGGTTTGATGGTTTCCAAAATGATAACAAAAGCTGAACTTTTCACAAATCCTTTTCCAATTTCTCTGCATGACATAAATTGCTATCCACCTGAAATCCAAAACGAAAGTATTGACCTACAGCTCTATACTACACTGAAAAGCAATAACATAAGCCTATAAGTAAAAATCTTTCACGTTCTCATATTTCTTTTGTTTGTTGGAAAAATTGGTATAATTTTAACGTATAAATTAAAGTATAATTTTTTTACCAGTTAGTGGCAATCTTCTCAAAAAGATTGGCCACCCCTGCCCTCAAACTACTAGTGTCAAAAAATAATGCGAAAACAAGAAAATCAACACATTCACTCCATTCTTCACATATCTTAATTCAAATTTCTTAAACAATGTCACTCATCATTTTGTTACATGTCTCAAGAAGAATTAAAAGTGCACTTTCAATTCCAGAAATACATTTTCTAGAATCAGTCTCGACTTCACTTTTATAGCAAAATGTAAGCAAGACCCGGAGGGACAGATATTCAGAAAACGAGTCTTAAAAAAAGGAATCGTTATTGTGTCTTGGAAAGTGTTTCCCTTTTTCCGCCGGTTGATAGCTCTGGGTCGTAAATATTTTCCCCCTATGGGGGCTTAGTGTAACCCCTGGTCCTCTTTGCCGCAGCAAGAGGTAGAGGAAGACTCCATTTTTTCCTACCAATGTCAAACTCAGTGGCGAGCCCCCGCGGTCTTCAATCGCATTAACTGTCAACGAAGCGGAAAAGAAAAGGCGACAAAGCAATATTTGCGCATTGAGATCGCCTATCTTTCTCTTAAAAAGCTAGAGAAGCTAGGGGGTGCCTCATAAAATATCTTAATATAGGTAGAAGGAATCGAGAGACCGATAAATAAATTGCTACGGGAGCCGCGATTTTTAACTCAGGTGGCTCCATTGGAAATGAAAGTATTCAATTATGTATATTAATCACGGCTTCAAATCAGCTTTTGACACCGCCTGGCGATGAGGGATAAGATCTCACTTTGAGTAAAAAAGATTAATTTCTGCGAGAAGCCTGGGGATGTATATTTTCTTCGCTGCAGCTTGTTCTCACCTTTAATAATTCGAGAGAAACCTTTTAACAACACGTTATAATGCTTTTAACTCGGAGAGTAGAATTTTTAAAAACGCGTTTTAGTTATAAATGGATTTTGAAAATTTTCAAGGAGATATAGTACATACACAATCAATAATGTGCAAAATCTAAATGTCATATGCATAAAAGTGGCGTTATTGAGGAAGAATGAATGTCATAGAAGCTTAGCATAATTTCATAATTTCTTAGTATGTAATAACCGGAAAAATGGGAATTTCTGTTCAGCTGATTTTCATTTAGATTTAATGGAAATGCTGAAGAAACATTCTAGATAAGTATTTATATACTAATGTAAATCGATCTCAAGAGTTTGGAAACAATAAAATTAAAAAGAACGTCTTTATCTCCTACACAAATATATTAATGTAATTTTCCTCCGCATACCTGATAACACCGCCTAAAAATTTCACACCTTTCAAAATATGTAGAATTTTCCTTAGATAGTGGGTTATTATAATTCAATCTCAAATATGTATTTTTCGTATTTTTTCCTGAAGACAAATCAGTTTTTCATTATTAAAAAAACCTTAATGCAAATGCAATTTGACTACGATGAGCTGTAGGATATAAAATTTATTCAAATATATTATATGCAATAAGATTTATAGTACAGATTTACAATAGCTTAGAGCCGTGGTGGCCAATCTTTTTGGGAAGATTGCCGCCACTAACTAAGGGGGAGGGGGAAACATTATGCGTGACAATTCCAACTAACAAAAGATATGAAAAGGTGAAAAAATGTTACTAATGGGCTTATTATGGGGTTTTCAAGCAAATAGTATTTTTTTAATGCGTCTAAGTAGCGGAAATTCACAAATAATATTATAAATAAAACAAAAGTACAAACGAAGGTTTTATTGTTAATAAACTTTTTACGTGATCAATCAGTTAGGTTAGGTATAAAATAGAAAAAAGCATTTTAAAACATTTAGTTCTCAATAATTATTAAACAGTCAGTACTTGTTTACAGGTCATATCTACACTCATGTCCATAAATTAAGGCTAATTCAGAATCACACAGAAATTGAATTCTAAAATAAAAATTTCCCCTGTAGAATTATCACACACATCTTGAAGAAGAATATGCAAATTACAGGAAACCACCAGATGGCGCGGATAGTACGTCACAATGACGAGAGTGTAAGAGAGGGGTATATAAGGAATGGTGGCAAAGAAGTAAAATTGTTCACAAGCGCTTTAAAAGCCTTTCAGTGCAATAACCGCATAATTATGGCACAAAGGAAGCATTTGGATGATTTTTTACGTGGTAGAATTATCGGACGACTGGAATGTGGACGTACCCAGCTGGAAGTATCCGAGGAACTTGGAATCGCCCAGAGTGTCATCTCCAGGCTTTGGCAACGATTCCAAGATGATGGTAATGTGAGTAGATGTTACAGCACAGGTCGCCCCCGAGTTACAACGCCGAATGAGGACCGGTATTTGGCAGTAACTGCCAAAAGAGACGGAGCACAGCATCAGACCTATCTCGTCAGCTCTCTTCAGCTACCGGTACGGCAGTTTCAAGGCAGACCGTGTACAGACGCTTAGGGCACATTGGTCTATATGCTCGTAGGCCTCTCAGATGTGTTCCCCTTACCGCAACTCACTGTCGCCTGCGATTAACCTGCAGTGGAGAGCATGCATTGTGGACACCGCAACAGTGGTCTTGTGTGATGTTTTCCGACGAGTCCAGGTTTAGTTTGCAGTCTGATTCTCGCCGGACTTTCATATGGAGAGCGCCAGGTAGCCGTTACCACCAAGAGAACACCATTGAACGGCACCGTTACGGTTGTGCAGGATGGCTCGTTTGGGGAGGAATTATTCTTGGTTCCAGAACTGACCTGCATGTTCAGAGTGTAACGATGACAGGCCACATCTATCTGGATGTCATTCTGAAACAACATGTACGTTTGTTTCGGAGCACCATGGGTGCTGAATTTCTGTTTATGGATGACAATGCCCGTCCTCACCGTGCAAACATTGTAGACGAATGCCTTCAATCGGAGGATATCACCCGTATGGATTGGCCATCATACTCACCGGCATTCGGATCCAATAGAGCATGTGTGGGATATGCTTGGCCCACGAATTGCTGCCCATCAACCCCCTCCCACCTGTCTACCGGAACTTCGGAGGGCATTGCTTGATGAGTGGTGTAATATTCCCCAAGATCAGATTGATAATTTGATACTCGGCATGCGTAGGCGTTGTAAGGCCTGTATTGCATCGTCCGGGAGACATTCTCCGTATTAACCATCATACTAACCATGTTATACTGTTTTTTGTAAATAGGTTCTTTTTTAAAATTTGCTCCAGGGAGTAACAATCGCAACTTTTATTAATTATGTCAAACATATAGCATCTTTTTTGCTCTTTGCCTTTTGTTTAATAAATAGACTTTACAAATAAGTCAAATTTGTTTTGCTTCTGTCTCTTTCTTTGCCTGAATTTCATTATCTTTAATTTATGGACATGAGTGTATATTAGGATTAGTTCTTGAAGATGCTAATAAAATTAGGTGGTTTTAGGTGTATATAAGTTAATTTTAAGCAATATTTTTAATTTTATTATTTTGATAATAGAAGGCATTTGTTCAGAAACATGTTGATGCAAAACTACAACAATATCTGACAACAGAATCGTTTAAATTTGGAAAATTGCTATGGTTCAAATTTTCCAAATGCAATATAATTTGGATCATTTCCAGTTGAAATAAATTCCTTATAGTATTTGCTTTTTAGTATAGTACTTTACTGTAGGCCGATAATTTCGATTTGAATTTCAGGTTGATTACAATTAACATCTTGCTGAGATATTGAAAAAAGATTTGTGAGAAGATCAGCATTTTTCTTTATCATCTTGAAAATCATTAATCCTAGCTCTGACTGAATCCTTCAAAATGCTTTATAAATTTTAAAATATATTCTAGTTCGGAGCCTTATTAGCTTTGTTAGATAATTCCTGCATTATTGGGAAATGTGTTAAATTTTTTTCTCCTGAATCGAGACAAAAAAGTTAAATTTTGTTGACAAAAGAAGTGACCAACTAGCAGAGGCGGCACTTAACTTAAGCAGAGGCGGATTAAGGTAGTTGGAGGCTCCTGGTGGTAAAAGGTTTGAGGCCCATGGGCTTAAGAGTTGAAAAACCAAAATAGTGAAAATAGTCGCTTGTACTTTAAATTCTCAAAATAAAATGTATTACTATCATAAAACTCATCGGCTAAAGAAAAATCTTAACTGTATATAAAAAAAATTAAAAACCTTACTTAAGAGCTTGCAGTTTTGCTATATAGTTTTATTTTTCTTTGGCATATTCATCAACTATTTTTACCATATCTATTTTGTCAAAAACATTTTATTCTGTATATAATATGGCCATATTGTTCAATTTCT
This sequence comes from Trichonephila clavata, assembly GCA_019973975.1. Lineage (NCBI taxonomy): Eukaryota > Metazoa > Arthropoda > Arachnida > Araneae > Nephilidae > Trichonephila > Trichonephila clavata. The sequence continues at coordinate 1,019,567 of BMAO01008195.1, forward strand.
CTTTTCTCCCATAGTACTTCTTAAATTATTTTTAACCCCTTTTAAAACTAAAAAAGATCATTCACCTGTTGCATTCGATATCGGTATTGTTAAAAATATTTTCATAAGTTTTTCTACATTAGGAATTCTCTTGCATCTCGATAAATTTCTAGCTGGGGTTTCATAGTATCTTTGTATTCTTTTCATTTTTTGTTCCAAGGTGGCGTGGTTGGTTTGTCCCTAGCCTTTTCACTCATCAAGCTTGGGGCCCCTACCAGCGCTGGGGGCCCCTGGCGGCCGCCAGGTCCGACACCCGCTTAATCCGCCACTGATCTTAAGTTCAAATTATTTAAATGTCCCATAATGTTGGTAATGATGGGAGGCTTGGAAGCTGATCGGTTTTGAAGATGGCCCACAATTCATCAGTAATTTGTATACCCCCTTGTTTACAGGATGTTGTCGTAATTCCTGGGATGGGGTCCAGCACGAGTTGTCACTGAGTTTTCAACGGTCATGCAAGTTGAATGGACTGATAAATTTGGGAGAAACCTTAACTTTTGCAACTTTGCGCTTGGTCTCGGTTCAATGACGAGGCGAGACTGGGGGGGCACGCGGATGCAGAAAGGGGTAATTTGCCCTCACTTAAAAACAGGCGCCGAGGAAATTTTCAGCAGATTCTCTTTTACATCACATCCACTAATTTCCAAACATTAGGAAAAACTTAGTTCATTGTCCGGTGGACAATGCCAACCCCCCATCACCTCGCCTCCGTTTCAGATAAGTGAAACTCCTTTTGCTTGTTTCAATGTTTTTATTCTTTTGTTAATCTAACTTTCGTAATGTATTTTAAATTGCAATAAACAAATTTAATTTAAATTTAATCCGAGTAATGTCATTAGTTGCGTCGTCTCCAAATATTTAATTAGTACTAGCCACTATCATGATGCGGACTAAGTTAAATTAGCGAACCTGGGCAGTTGTAAAGATGTTAGTTTAAAGTAAAATTAGTCAGCGCCGCATCAGTAAGAAAAGCTGAATCCCATAGCGATTCTTCATTCGTGAGTACCAAACACTCGCTGGCAAGTTCATAGTTTTGTTTCGGATATTTTAAGATACGCTCCCTCAGATTCCAAAATCTTGAGTGTGCACTTCCCTTGGAAATAGCGAGCGCACACAACAGTGTAGGAGTATTGTCTAGACACACAAGAATTTTCTGTTAATATTCAATAAAATGTATTTTTAAAAAAAAATTTGAGGTCCTCCCCCCCCCCCAAACAGCCGCATTTCAATAAAACTGTAAAAAAAAAATTATTTATTGTCATCTGGCTTAGATTTTTAAAATTTTTAAATGAGTTTTTGCATTTTACTATTACAACTTTGCTTTGCCACACTGTGGCTCGTGGGCCGCGGGTTGGTCCCTCCTGATTTAGAACAATAACATAAGGATAATATGTGATGCCTTGAAATGCATCCTCCTGAGGAAATATAATTTTTGAAAAGTTACTGGAAACCTCATAATTAAATTTATACATTTGAAGATTACCAAATACAGAATTAAACTTTCATTGCCGTTGAAAAGACTGCTGACAATTGCAGACCAGTAATTTTTCTCATCTTCACCATTCGAATAGAGATGTATCTGATAAAGTCGTGGAAATATTATGAAGAATTGGTTGATTGCGAAAGAGTAGAATATTTGGGATGCATAAGGCATGATAGTCATTTTGAATAATGAACTGTCATTCGGACTGCACTGAAATGGCTGAATAAAAATACTGGCAGAAAGGACTGGTGCAAAATACGTATGGGCAAATCAGATATCTTTCTGACAGCTGATATATGTGAGAGAGAATCTTCTGAATGTGGTGTGTTGGGCCGCACCCGTCCAACCAACATCTTTTTCCATATTTCTAATTTTCTCTTACAATACGCACCTTCCATAATTTTATGCCCATGGCCACGCAGCCCTTAAAAACTTTTACCTTTAACTACCTATCTTCGAAAAGTGTCATGTGCTATCATCATGGTCAGTAGCAGACTGACGTCAAATAGAATTTAGGAATAAGACCGGATGTTAATCATTAGTCGCTTTCCTACAGGACGATACAAGAAATCATATGGTTTACATATCTCTGGATTATCCATACGTTTTGCTCTTATTCTTCCGTAACTTACAAAATCAATAAGCAACCATTAATGGAACATCATCTGATAATCCATGACGTTTGATTTCCTAAAAATATTGAAGATCTGGAATATCAATTGAGAAATACCTGAAAAAATCCATCGTAGAATGTTATATATACCAAGGACTCTATATAACTCATTACTTAGCCATATAAAAACAATTTCCACCAAATACGTTTAATCAGTTACTTATTACAACAGTTAATGTACAATTACTATCGTGTGTTTGGATGAGTTTTATAGTCTTGATATTGTAAACTTTTTATAGGTTATGTCTTCATTTTATACCTATATGAATTGCATAAAGAACGTATATAATTGATAAATATATAAAGACACGCACGCACAAGCACACACATACACATACGCATAAAATTTTTTAAAAATATAAATATCTAATACTTAGTGTAAAGATAAAATAACTGTGTGTGTGTGTGTACTAAAATAATGTATAACATTTGTCCCAATTCTTATAAAGTCTGCAGATTTGTCTTGCAGTTTTATTATAATTTTTTACTTTAAAATTTGCCTCAGTGAGTACAAAAAAAGCTAAAAAATAGGGATTAATAATGAAATCATTTACTTTATTTTGTCTCCTAAAAAAAAAAAATATTTTGAGATAAATTTGACACTTTTTTTTTGTGTGCTTTTTATAAAATAAAATACCTCTTCGTTTCTATTTTTTCTTTATTTTTTCGTCTGTTCTCTGCACATTTAAAACTTTTTATATCTAGCAAGTTTCTTTGACTAGCGATATATTATCCAGCTTCAAGGAGTACAATGAGATGGATCTATGTCTTCCATCAAATATCTTGGGGCTAAAAGGTAATGGGATATACGAACAATACACTCCCCTAAAAAAGGGTGCACGACTATAGAGTAATGATAAGCCTTAGTATGTTATCTTTACTTCGTGAACCAGCATTATTATTGGGAAGTTTTTATCTTTTTTTGCATTAATGTTTAACATTATAATTGTAGTTTAACTAGCCATCCATTTCAATAGTATGCCTCATGGCGGCAAGAAGTAAATTTGAAAAGTGTTTAAAAATAAAATAAAATACATTGCACGCGATGAATAATTGAGAGAACCACAAATTCTTGGAAGATATTAGGATGAGAGGTGATGTAATGAAATTTATTAAGGTGACTGATTTTGAAAATAGATTATAAAGGAATTTTACTTTTAATGTTTAGTGTCAATTGAATTAGAATACATACATAAAATTGTTTTAAGAATATCATTATAATAAATTTTTTATTAAAATGCAATTTTTTGGCAAAAAAATGAAGATATTTTCCCAAATTCTCCTTCTCCATGAAAAATGCTTCTATAATAATATTTTGTCTGTATACATTTAGGACTAGACAGGGGCTTAACAAGAATTTTTGAAATATATAATTTAAAAGTGGATTTCTATTCATATTTTAATATATCAGACTAAAAGCATTTTTACAAAAAAAAAAAAAAAACACTCATTATTTTAATTGATCGTAACTCTGAAAATAATGGAAAATTTTCTAAAACCTCAATGCAGCCTTTACATAGAGTTCTAGCTATGTATAGGCAAACTATCATAATAAAAGAAACATTTTTCGTGGAAGGAAAATGTTTTGAAAATACGTCATTTTTTAAATTTCTTGTAAAAAAAAATTGCATTTAAATAATTTTTTATTGTAATAATACAAATAAGTGCCCTCATAGTTTTCCTTAGTTTAGGAGTATTTGGATAATTTATTTTATGCTGTATCCTCAAGGATACAATACATACAAATGCAGTACAATATTTACTCGGCCAACCATTGGTCCACATTAAGGTATGTATCCAAATACCCTAAAATTGTGAAATTTGCAGAAAAAAAATGACAATATTTTTATGATTGTATTTTATAGGCCATCTCATTAGCTTAATGAAAATACCAAGTTTGTCTGTTTCGGTTCACTAGAACAGAGACTACAAGTGTTTTAGTAAAAGCAGATGCCATTACTTTAAGCAAGATATCGTACTTAAAACGCCTTTTACTCAAAATATGTTTTTTCGAAAATGCTCAAACGGGGCCAGCGATTGCTCAAAAAATTTTAAAAATAATTAACAGACATTTTTTGTGTATGCTCTGTATAAAAGTAGAAGTGTTTTAGCTTTCAGATTTATGAATCACTTTTTTATTACAAAATTTACAGTCCCTTATGTGAATATATTTACTGTTTTTTTAAGCAATTTCATATAATAGCTAAGATCAAATGCTCTAGTTTTTGTAAAAATTGAAATATCTCTTATCCTAAAAGTCATTTCAAAAATGAATAACATAGCAACACGCAAAATTGAAAAATTAAAAATTTGTTCATAAAATTTTTGTACAGAATGGGCCGCGTTTATGTTATTTTTTGTAATTTTTTACCGATTTTAGTAATAAAACTTTCTTTTTCTCTTTTTAATTTTAGCATATTTTTTCTTAAAATATGCTAAACAAATCTGAAGACAACAAAAAAATTCCCATGTCGCAATTTTTTTTTTTTAAAAGTTGCCGCAAGTAGTCGGATACTTTAAGTAGAGCTTTCGGGACTTAATTGTTTTTTTAACAAGTAATAAGAAAAAAATTTTGAAGTCAATTTCCTACTTTGGTCAACAAAGAAAAATTTTGTTTTAGTTACTTTTTATTAAATAGGTACAATTAATATAAATATGTATATACATATGACAGAATCACAATATTAAGTGGCAAAATAGAAAGTGGTTTTCCTTTCTATTTATGGTGTTGGACTATCATTTTTGTTTGTTATTCAGAAATTAGGCCATCCCAGGTCGGATTCGAACCCACGACCTTTGAATTAGTAGTTTAACGCACTATGCATTGTGCTACAGGGAGACAACGAGCGATTTTCCTTTTTATATATGCTGTTGGGCTATTGTTTTTGTTTGTTACTATTTATTCATTTATTAAATTTAATTAATATAGTTTTTGTCAAATATTAATTTATTAACATCAAGTGTCATCTACTACAAGTTTAAAAAAATGTATTTGAACTTGAATGGATGAATAGAATGTATTTTACTAACGATTGAAAATTTGAACTATATATATATATATTGTATATATATATAGGGAGATTGTGAACTAATAGTAGGAATTGAAAATCAACTTTATACATGTGTATTCTAATTCAAGAGATGCTGAAAACCAATAAAATTATTCCCTTTCCCGCTTTTTCAAAATCATGTTTCTGAGCGTAGTCAGTTTCTTGGTTTAGTTAGCTTTCCTCCATAAGAATTATACAGGCCATATATGGAAGCTGAAATTAAATAAGAAGAATTATAAAAGCTTCAATTTTAATTACTATAAATAAAAACATTAAATGTCGATTCATCGCAGGTTCGTTCCCTTGGAAAATGTAAATAATTTTTGTAAAAAATTTTTCTTAATGACTTTTAAGCATTTTTTTTCATATCTTTTTCCCTTTACTTTTATGTTTGGTTAAATGTAATTTTAGAGAGTTTTGATTAAATAATAAATACAAATATAATTTTATTTTCGTATCCTGATTGCTATAAATTGTACAAAATATTTTTGCTTAAAAAAATTTAAAACTTTCTAATAATACATTTATTATAATATTTATTATTGCAAATATAAATTTTTTATCTATAAAATTTCCAAGAAAGCATTGTAGCAACAGCATTGTTTAAAATTATTAATTTTTTCCAATTATGAAAAAAAAATTCTTAATGATATTTTGAACATTATTCCCCTTATTTCACTCTTTTAAATATTAAATAGCTTACTTGTTTAAATATTAAATAGCTTACTTATTTAAATATTAAAGAGCTTACTTATTTAAATATTAAAGAGCTTACTTATTTAAATATTAAAGAGCTTACTTATTTTGTTCATTGTTTAAATCTATAGAAAATTAGAAGGGTTTTTTTCTTTTGTATTTCAAGATAAAAGGTTTTGAAATTAAACGAAGGTATTTTAAAAATAATGTTTAAAAAATCTTATTGGAGATTTATCTGAATTTCAGTTCAGTATATGAAATTATCTTAATTTGATTTCGCTAGAAATATTCAAGAATTTTAATATTCGTTAAGAAATCAACAAAAAATAAGCTGCATGGATTGGCATTCATCTCTATTCATTACTTGATAATATTCGATTGTAATAAACTTAAGGGAGCTTTTAAAATGAAACATTTCAAGATACTCTGAGCTTTCCGCTTTATTCAAACCCGCCTAACTGAGGATTTTTCTAAATAACTTAAACTAAGAAAGGTAATTTATACTTCCCTAGTCACTTGATTGCTTGAAGGCTTTACTCACAATGTCATGATCTTTCTTTCAGAATATTTCATATTTTAAGTAACATTAATGCCTGAGGGAAGCTAGTATTTTTATCGCAGTTTTAAGTAATAAAATACCATGTATTGATTTTTGAAAATTAAGTTACTTTTTTGCTTGCTTCCTTTGATGTAAATGAAACGAAATACACAATTTTAAAAACGATGAATTCCCTTTAATTATATCGAACTAAGTGTTCTAATGTTGCCACTAAGCTGCTTCCATTAAAATAGAAGGCATTCGAAAGGAAGTTGTAAAAGGTGCAGTAAGATGCTTTTTAAAGATTTAAAGCTTTCAATCACCCATTGCGCGTGGAGAACACTTGCAAGAATAACCGCTAGCGGAAAAGGAAATAAATCACTGGGGGAATGATTAGAGTGAAAGTGTTTTGAGACACATTAGAGTGAATAAAACGATGTTTGTTTCTGTTGAAAAATGAGATTATAAGGCATTCACTACGTTAAAGTAAATTGTAAAGGACGTGACGCAATAAAATGTTTCAAATTATTAAGTGAAAGCATTTATTTGTTTTTAGATTTCTGTTGTAAGCGGAAATGCGAGCTTAAATATTTATACATACATGCATATAGATATATATGTTTGCAAATTTAGATTTTTCATAATTGATGTCTACCTTTTCAGAATTTTGACATTTTCCTGCTAAGTTTTGCATCTTAAGCATAATGTAAGAAAACAAAACACACACGCTAAAATATTTTTAAGTAAATAATTTATACTTTAAAATCGTAGCGCATTTTCTTTTCAAGAAAGGAAATGAATATCTTAAACCGTGGTAAAGTGCTATTCAAGATGGTTACTGTTTAAAATCAACTCATGGTTTTTTTTAGTAATTATTCCAACTGATGTTTTTCTTCATTTTTAATATTTTGGAATACCCAATGATATTTTATTTGCTATGAATTGTTTTGAACAGCTGCAGAAGGTCATTGGCACTTTATGGAAACGATTTTGTAATTTATTTTCTCGTTTGCATTTTGAGATAAAGTTTTAACAATTTCATAATAATCGTCTGCTAATGTTTTCTTTTGACTGGAATGTGTAAAATAAAAGATTTTGAAAATGGCTTCTATATAATATTGGTAGATGGGTCGAAGGTACTTAATTGCGCTTTTCGAGAAGAAATGTTCGTATCAAAAAATTATGAAGTGGTGTAAAAATCTTGGTTATTGCATTTAAAAAAAGGGATTTTTAGTACTTTAGTTTGAAAGGGAAAAAACGTGTAGCTGAAAGTAAAAATGAAAACATGACCATAAAATCTCAAAGTGTTCAAACGCAGGCACCTATCAAGAAAGGGAAGTCTCAGATCCTAAAAGAACATCAGCCGACTCAAAGATTCATTGCATAAAAACTAGAAATGTCTTCCGTTACTACAAGTAAAATAGTTCATCAAAAAACAAAAGTTTCAAAAGATGTTTAAATCTAAAGTTCATCTGCTTTTGCCAAAACATATTGCTGACAGAAAAACAAGTTGTGAAAAATTATATGAAAAACACATAGCTGCTGAAAAATGGAAATTTGTGGTGACACTCAATGAGGCATGGGTATATTTAAGTGACTGTAATGAAAGAAGATCGATTTTCTATGGTTCAACTGAACGGAATGACCGTACGAAATGGCGAGGTTGTGGTAGTCTAGTGGTCAAGGTATCGGACCGTGGCTGGCATGTCATGAGTTCCAGCCCAGTACCAGTCACCTTGTAGGGGATTGATGCACGCTAAATCTGTTGAGAGCTTAAACGTCTTCCCATTGGTATGTGTGGTAGTTAGGAGAGGTGGCGCCAACTCAGGTGTCGTTCGCGTCACTTGACCCTCGTGTAGCTGAACGGTGCCACGTTATTGTTCACTCACTCACTTGTACGAAATGGCTTCGTACGCTTACATAAAAATTTCCAAAGGGATTCGTGATAGTTGCAGCATTTTGTTACAACGGCAAATTAAAAATTAAAAAAAAAAGAGTCCCAAGTAAAACCAAAACTAATTCACTCTACTATCAGTAGAATATTTTAGAACCAATTTTTGACAAAGAAATTCCAGTCTTATATGGAAAAGACATTGATAATGATGACCTTCATATGGACAAAGCCTTTAATCACATGTCTAAGTCAATTGCATCTTATTTAGCAAAGAAATAATCGGAAACAGAAATAAAGTGTACCCAGTTTGATGAAATACCTGCAAAATCCCATATTGCTTCTCCAATGGACTTTGGTGTTTTCCGGTTTATTAAAATGAGCCTCAGGAAAACAGCATTCAAGAATACTGAGCTAACTTAAGTAAATACTCGTAATTTTGTATAGAATAATTTCATATTTTTCAAAAAAGTGAATAAATAAATAAAGTAATAATTTAAGTAAATGTAATTTTCAGAGACTTTTCATTTCAACTTGAACCCAAACCTTTCATCTTGAAATTTCTTAAAAAGTGGATTGATTTTGATTTTCTCTCAATTCCTACAATTATTCGCGATCTCCCAATATCTTGTTCAAATTTTTTCAATCTTTAATATAATACCTTTTAAAGCGCTCAATTGAGCTGAAATTTTAGATACAAGATTATTTTGGATGACATTACGGTAATTTAATTATAATTAATAAAAATTAATTGATTAAAACTAATTATTTAAAGAATTACAGATACAGTCACGTTGGCTTCATTTTTAGGGATTTGGGTCAAAACTTTAAAAGATTTGTTTTTCACCTTTCGTTTTAAAGCATTCAGTTGAACTGAAATTTTATATACACGATTATTTGGGATGACAATACGATACTTTAATGATAATTAATAAAAATTAATTGCTACTTAATATAGTGATTCTGTCATATGTACATACATATTTATATTAATTATAATTATTTGATAAAAAGTAACTAAAATAAAATTTTTCTTTGGTGACCTAAGCAGGAATTAACTTAAATTTTTTTTTGTATTACTTGTTTAAAATATTATATAGCAAGGGTGCATCAAATGTTGACGCGTTTGCTGCGTTAGAGACAGCTATGGAGTGGTACGAACAACAATGAGAGTGCTGTCCTAATCAACTGCTGCTGCTCAAGAGAATCAGAGACCTTGCAGTGAAATCACGAAGGTGTACAATGGTACAGTGAAAAATAAGAGATTATTTTTCACAATAAAGGTAAAATTGCGACATTTTGCACCTATTTTGCTTTTTCTTCAAACACGTTTCCCGCCTGTGATGATTTTCAATGTTCATATAGTGTCCAGTTTCATATACTGCATGGATCACATTCGGTTTTCAGTTATCCGAACAATCGCGTATCCGAACGGTGCCCGGTTCCAATTGATATTTGGATAAACGACGTTCTACTGTACATTTAAAAATCTCTATCCTTTTTTGTGTGTGTGTCCATTTTCATATTTGTTGATGCTGAAAATCCGAATTCACACAAATAAGATGAAGAAAATTGTAACAATATTTTTAATCTTTTTGGCTATTATGGGATAATCACCTCTAATTTTAATCCAAAATGAATTAATTGACTCTTTCGAATGTTTTGAAATTAAATCTTGATTGTTACAGGGCAAAATTAGTTCTTCCTCTTCTTTCAAAGTCAATTCATATACAAATGTATCCGTTATCACCAATGGATTACGAGCCGAATCAAGTTTTTTTTTATATCTAAATTTGGGAACTAATGAATAAAACTCTCAATAACAGTTTAATGAATAGTTTATTTATATAAAAGGAACTGAATGATTCGGTTCCGAATTTTTAAAATTTTTTTTCCTCAGAGTACTATTAAAAATTTTCAAAAAATTTGGTGGCACACAAAACTGCCGTGGCACCGTGGTTGAGAATCATTGCTGTAATTGATGAGTATAACTTCTGTATTTTATTCAATTAACATTTTCTTAATCACAAAAGTTTATTATTACAGGTTTTAGAATTTGCTTCTATGCCTAAAGTTTGTGAGTTATCTGAATCACACTGTACATATTGCATTATATTACTTTATATTAAGTTGTCAAGTAGGAGATGAAGCAAAAATTGCACATAACTGAATTCGATTTTTCCAATAAAAATTAAGATTTTAAGATGATCTGTTAATTTTTCCAAACTGAAATATGCGTTAAAAAGAAGAAAATATGTATCTTTCTCACGAAAAACAAATTATGCCAAAATACGGCGTATAATTGAGGTAATGTATGCTTAATCTATCTTTGCTCCATTTCATACTTGACAACCTAATGTATTGCATTGTAATGCATGAAATAAAAAGAAAGAACATACATATTATTAAATTGTGATTCGTTTCGATTTTATAAGACGCGTGCGCGTTAACAGATATTTGTTCTGAAATATAACTTTAGAAAATCCGAAATTCAACAGTAATCTTAATAATTTTTTGGAGGCCACAAGAGTTCTATTCCATTAACACAATTTGGTGCAACCGTGATACCTTATTATAAGGAGCGAATAAATGGTCCGTCATCAGATGGCTTGAGATTCAGAAAGTTAATCTACGGTGGCCTGTATATCATGGAAAAAATGGCTTACGGAAAAATATTGAGGAGAGAGAGAAAGAGAGAAATGACATGCAGCAGGTAATAACCACATCGACTTCCCCTTCTGCCAACAAAGCTCTCACAAACAGCTGTGACATGTTCTGCCAATTGGTTTGAAAGAAATAAACATATTATCAATAATCGCAATTTTTGATTGATTCTTTCCAGATATTTTTTCTTATCAATATGGCCGGGGATTTCTTCTATATTCCTAACCATAGAGTTTGCCACACTAAAGAGAAAATTTCAAAACATTTCTACTTTCTTAATTTTCAATGCTATTCACAATGCTACAATGTATGTAGGGCCTTTTATGCTAGGTTCTGTATCAATTTAACGAAACTAAAATTATTTGGTGACTGTGGATTGCTATGGAAATCTGGATATCACACATTTTGGAGTAGTGGTGATTCTTTATTTAAGCTCTAATTTAAAGATATTTTCAATGAGTAAGGGTTTAGTAAAAATAATAAGTACCTCTTACAAATGATAGTTAAAAACAATGCAAATTATATAAAAGTCATTTTAATTAAGAAGTTTAAATATGAAGCTTTCTGAGGGCTCTAATATTCTAACAAATAAAAGCAGCACTTAGAAATTGTGTATGTTTAATTTTAAAAAATAAACAAAAGCTAAAAGAAAAAAAATGAGAATACAAAATTTCAAAACATTTCTACTTTCTTAATTTTCAATGCTATTCACAATGCTACAATGTATGTAGGGCCTTTTATGCTAGGTTCTGTATCAATTTAATGAAACTAAAATTATTTGGTGACTGTGGATTGCTATGGAAATCTGGATATCGCACATTTTGGAGTAGTGGTGATTCTTTAAGCTCTAATTTAAAGATATTTTCAATGAGTAAGGGTTTAGTAAAAATAATAAGTACCTCTTACAAATGATAGTTAAAAACAATGCAAATTATATAAAAGTCATTTTAATTAAGAAGTTTAAATATGAAGCTTTCTGAGGGCTCTAATATTCTAACAAATAAAAGCAGCACTTAGAAATTGTGTATGTTTAATTTTAAAAAATAAACAAAAGCTAAAAGAAAAAAAGTGAGAAGAGAAAATTTCAAAACATTTCTACTTTCTTAATTTTCAATGCTATTCACAATGCTACAATGTATGTAGGGCCTTTTATGCTAGTTTATGAGAGATCTCCCCTCCGAGAAAAACTCTTCAGAAATGAAAGGTCAAAAAAAAAATTTAAAAAATGTATCTGTGATAGAGCAGTTCTTGAAACAATGATAATTTGACTTTTTTTAGAAGAATTCTTTGGATTGATGTAAATTTCTTAAATTCCAATGCTTTAATTTATAAACCGAGTAGGTAAGGACAAGTAGTCAAAAACGCAATGCATTTCAAAGAAAGATAGACTAAATTTAGAAATTTGTGTAATGGTAAGTATTAATATTTATGTGTCTGAATAATTATGTTTAAGCAAGTAGTACATTCTAATAGCATTGCTAAATTCAAAAATAAAACTCAGTGTAGAATAATTTATTCACCCGCCATTTTTCGGAATAGAAGGATTTGTAACAACTTAAAACAATTCAGTGTTTTATAAAAAAAAGATATTTGCAGGAACAAATTTACATATTTTTTGCATTATTTAAAAATTATGTCATAAACGTGAAGTATTTGCCTCAGTTGAAGCAAAAAGACGTTAATTGATTCTTAAGTATTTTTTATGAGAGACAGTACAGCATTTTCTGCTGTCAATTAATAATTCGAAGCAGCCATTACAACTTTTTTTACAATTTGTGAAATTAATAGTTTTACAGATCCTATCGGACGTTAATATTAAACTAAATGTGATAAATTTGGGGTTGTTAACCGTTATTGAGGTTGTTTAATCTGTTACACTAAAAGTCTCCTTTTAAGTGTAACAGTTATAGATTAATTTAAGTTAGGTTATATGCAAAGATAAAAAATCTTAACAAAAATTAAGGACAAAGAACATTGACAGTTTTTCAATAACATCCACATTCTTTCCCCACTTGGCCTGAGCTAAAGATCAGTGGGCGTTAGAGGGCACTTCAGCTGGTTGGTTCAATCATTTACAATTGTTATGACAAGAACGGTTATAGTTTTAATAAATGTTTGGGAGATCAGAGATTTTTTATATGTTAAGTTATCCTTTAAAACGGGTAATTTATTCTCAGTAGGACTAATTCGTAACTTTTTAAATCAGTTACTCAAGTACAGAGATTTGATTTTTCTTGAAATAAATACACCTTAAGCTCAGGAACCTCAATGATAAGCTAGATCTTCACCTCAATCAATATAAGGAGGAGCAGGAGGTGTCACGATACTTCTAATTTGTCTAGTATAATGATTCGAAACGAATTTGAATTTTTTACACAAGGAAATATAATCTTTCTTGTTTTATTAACATGAAAACCATTTTTTATTGATATTTAAAAGAAATCTTGCATTAATACCAGTTGTGTCATTTATAAAAATCTCATAACTTTTTTTGCAGTGTCAAGTTTTTGAAGAAAATATTATCATTTCTAGAGGGACATCATTTTTCCCAATCATTAAATTGTCTGATATATTTCAATAATTAGTATTCGTGAATGGTAAAAATTCTCTTACTAGTTTCTTTTAGTTTAATACTTATTAACTATATTTTTACATTAAAGAAAAAAATTATACAATTCAATACTCCATTATACATGTTTCTTTTCTCTTTTATTATTCAAATACCAAAAATAACTATAAAGTTCCTTAATATGAAACCCAGAATCAATTTTTTTATGTAAGATGAAAATTGCTAATATTATCAATAGTGAAATAATATAAAAAATTATAGTAAAGTATGCTTCTCTTATAATAAATTTTACTTTGAAAAATGATTTTAAACTACTTGAAATAATAGTAATAATAATAATGTACATGATAGTAAGAAAATGAATCAAATTGTGAAAACATTAGACGTAGAGAGAATAAAATCACAACAAAATATTTTAATGTTATTCCATATTTCCATGAAATGGTGATTTTTTTTTAAAACTAAATTTATTAAATTTTGGTGGTAAAAATCATTGCTTCAAAAGTATTTCATGTCCACTATGTATTTCCCCCCATAAAATCTTTTGACATCATGAACTTAATAATGAGATTTACATTTACTGTCGATAAAAGTCAATTTATTTTCAATGACTTCTACGAAATCTGATTTGAAATTTGTGATAGATGTGGCATTTTGATCAAAAGAATTCATGTTATTATTTATAACATTCGAATAGTGTGTTTTGTGTTATAGAAATAAACATCTATAAGAATATATATATATGTAAATCAGTTGTTGTGGTGGCCTTTTGCAACACATAGCTTTACTAGCTTTTGGAGCAACCTGCAGCTACAGCTCTAAGCTGGTCCAATTTTAAAAATACTAAAAAACATGATAACTGAAATGTGTTTTGGAAAAATTTCAAGAATCGGAAAGTGAAAAATGCATTTGATTGAGAAAGATCAGTTTTCTCAGAAATTCTCGAAACTCTATGTCAATATAACATATGAGTATTGATAAAACTCTGACATTTGAACAAAAAGGGAAGGAACACGCTCTGAAACATTTTCTTTAAACAGAGTTCGTCCAGCAAGTGTATGTGATGGTGAAGGGGAAGCTATACAAAGACTTTCATAGCGAGTGACTATTTTATGATGAGGGTGACGTTATGACTTATTCCCCAAAATGGCATTTCACAGAAATATAATAGATTATAAATTTTATGGAATTCTGTGTAGAATAAAGATAAAGTTTTCTTAAGAGAATTCTAAGGAAGTCTGTTGCGGATATAAACATTTTTCGACAAAAAAAATTTTTTTTTAGATGGGACTTTATCATTTCTTGAGAATTCCATTCAGTCTTCTTTAACAAAAATAGACCTAGAGATAATCTAAAAGACCTAGAACAGTTATTAACCACTTGTATCAACATTTCCCAGCTCTGAAAAGGAAGAGAATATCTTGATATGAATTAGGAAATTCTTTTACCAATTGTTTTTATTGTTATTTATCATTATTTGTTTTTTTTTGCAAGACTTCATTCACTCTAATTATTTTCCTCCCCCACCATGGAAGCTTTTGCACGCGTTTGGTGGGGTAACTTCACCCCTCATGATTTTATTTTAAACTTCTCTGCCTTTTCTTTCTTTTTTCCAAGCGGTTATTTTAAATTTCCTTTCAATAACAGCACGAAGTTATTTAAGAGGTAACGAGTAATGGACTTAAAAATAATATTCTATTTAATCCTTTCTATTAAATAAATTCATCCCTTCCCTCCTCACTCCATCGAGATTTGGCAGCCGGGTGAAAGATGGGTTTGGTTGTCATGTTGATGGAACGTCATTTTTTTTCGCTCTCCTTCGAAAGCGATACCGAAACCAAATCAACTGGAAGAGTGGTTTCCACTCATCCCTCCACCAGAGTTGCTGCACTGCACTCCATGTGGACTGCTATCTATTTTTATGTAACTTCAACAAATTCTTCACTTTCAACTAATTCTGATGATTTGATAATAGAGCTTTCTTTATGGTTCCACGAAAATGTATAACCATTACCGAGAAAATAGACTACAGCTTTCCCGTGATGTAAAGTATTCTGAGTACTGAATGTGTTATAGATTGTGACATTTTTTCATTTTAAATGCTTGACAAGCACAAAAAAAAAAAAACATTTGATGAACTCGTTCAGCACACATTTGATTCCCGCTTTAATGTTTAGTATCATATTTTGTCAGAGCTTTTCTGTTTGCAACGGTATAGTCTGTTAATTGATAAATAGGCTGTGCTAAATAAACGGAAATCGGAAAATATATTTTAATAATTTTTTACACAAGTCTTGTATTATTAGGAGTGCAGAGGGGAAATATGCTTGGGTGTCTTTGCATTTATGTTCATAAAAGGCTGATGAAATGTTTATAAATAGCTCACTAAGCACAATAAATTATTAAATACGTACAATATATTTGTTAAACTAAAATTATTAGAAGTTTCTTTTTTTATATAAAGAAATTTAAAAGTGTAAAAAGAGCTACATTTCTTAAAACAAGTTTTCCAAAAATGGTTAGTGTTATATCTAATGTCACCCAAAGCCATATTTTTTTTTGGACACCATATTTATATAAGCAGCGAAATCTTAAGATTTATCACCCCTATACAAAGGTAGGCCTCGCCTGTGACTATTTTAAGTAGACAGTATACAGAATATGTTGTTAAATACTTGTACTATAAATGTGCGTGATTCACAATTTTACAAACTTAGTCACAAACCGACTGCCATATTTCGACTAAATCATGATGTATTGTGATAGGTCTAAGCAAGGACGATGGACATGGCGTAATAGTCTTACCACTGTTGCCATTTGGCTTATAGTTCGAAATTCCCAGTTTTTTGGAAAATATGCTCGGAAATAACATTTAAATAAAAAAAATTATTGAAACCACGATTTTATTGAGGTCGAGAAGGAGACGAGGCCATGGGCCTGAGCAAAAATTGCCCATGCCTTAAAACGTCCCTGAGTTATAGGCGATAGCTAGAACAATTCCCAAATTAATGTGGGGAAGAAATAGCACTGTAGTGGATATCCTGTAATAATGGTGCTAGAAAGCACTCAAAGCGTGCATTTTTTAATGTGATATATAAAAAGAGAAAATATAATTGTGTGTGCGTACTTTTAATGTATAGTATTTCAGCTTAATTTTTGAGATGTTAAGTGCAAAAATACATTTAGAAAATAATTGATATATATTTTTTAAAATCCTGCCTCTCAGAATATTTGGTAAATAACAGTGCTTTTTTAAAAAAAATTAAACGATTGCAGAGAGTTTTAAGGGGCTTCCTTCGTATGTGAGAAAATTTGGCACTCCCGTTATCGTATAAAACGATTTTCCTTTTTACGTGATTTTCGCTACATTGCAAGTACATAAAAAATAAACAATGATTCAGTTTAGTAGAAGTTTGTAAAGCGTTCCAACTATGGTTAGAATGTTGGAGTAAAAGATTAAAATCAATCGAAAGCTCCCAACACTTTCTCTAAATTTTTTCCCCACTTTAGTTTGGTGACGAAAGAAACAAGACAATGTGTGTGGTGCAGAAAAAGTAGGAAATGTCAACCTTAAAGAATTGCATTCCGAACAGATCCCTTTGATAGCAATTCACTCTTGTAGAGCTAGAAACAAGGAATAAGATCCTTGGTCATCTTCAACACAAGACTTTGACAAGGTGGAGAGAAAGGTACAGAAGAAAAGTAAATATAAATGACAGGAAAGTCTCAAAAATTGGAGCCAGCACGTTTATTTTCCTTTCCGAAGTATAGCAGTTTTCATTCGTTTTTATTTGTTGCTTTTCTAGTAATTTCGGCATGTTTTTCTGATGCTGTAAGAATGAGTAACGTTTTTTTTCCCTTTTTTTATCGTTGTCATTCTTTTTTTTTCTTTGTCCCGAATTCCCTCTGGGCTACAATCAATATTTGAAACGCCGCAGTCTCGTATTTTTTGTTTTCCTTTTCGCATTTTTTAGAGCGAAAACCCAAGTTTACTGTTGTGTTGGAAATTTTTCAACCAATGACTTTGAGTAACGGAATTCAAAGTTCACGAAGAATAAGGAAAGCGACAGTATTTTTCTTCAAAAGAAAAGGAAGGAGATTGTTTCCTGTTTTTTTGACTTTACAATGCATAGTTATTGTGCTTAAGGTGCCATTAAGTTTAAGAATGAAAAGTGAGTTATATATTTAGATGATCATCGATATTACGGAGGGTGATTGGCTGAGCGGAAAAGTTACTTGGGAAAATCGTTTGTTTTAAATTCTGTTTTTTTCCTCTTCCATAAAAAGAAGTTTCAAGAATTTGAAAAAAAAAAAGTTTTGATGTCGCAAACCAAATTATTGGTGTATTTTCACTTATAATTGCTTTCTTTTGTTTTACATAAAATAAAACGGGTAAATATATACATGTATGAGTAATTGTAAGTACATTATAAGTTGAGTGTATAAGTAATTTAATTATACATGCATATGTAACATTTTAAGATTGTACTTTTTAAAACATGTATTTATTTCCAATACATGACAATGTTACTGAGTAAGAACAGAGAAAAGAATTATGGAAAATAAAGTCTCTGTTACCTTCTAGAATACCATCTGTACTTAAGCTTATTATTTGAAAAGTCCACTAACATCAACTTAATTATTAACTTTTGCTTTTAGTGGCTTGATACAGGTTATAAAGTTTTCATGAAATTATTTGGGTGTTAGTTGGCACTACACTGTTTAATATTAGTGGAGCATAAAGGATTATAAAGTGTCACAATTAAATTCTTGTACTGCGCATGTTGTAGTCGTTATGCTTGGTGCGAAGGAGTGGGAATGGAATATAGTTTACCTTGATCTGTCCAGTGCTGATGGCACGTTATTCCATCCCTCTATCTAGTTTAATTTGATTTTTATCCTTGTTTGAGAAAGAAGTTGTTGTGTCGAAGTGCCGCTATTATGATAAAAGTAAAAGTCGAGATAAATTAGAAATTTCTCAGGAAGTTAAGGGAGTGTTTGGAGATAATTACTCGTCACATACTCAAATTTTTCAATGGCACAAATGACTTTCGAAATATTGTAAGTTTACTGATGATGATGATGAACGTTCTTCTCGATCTGTGACATCAAGAACATGTGATGCACATCGTTTTTGTTCTATATTAATGACATCATCATGATGAAATGGGTACCTCGAGACCAAAAGGTAAAACAGAAGTACTACATGAGGTCCTGAGAAAGCTTAGAGAAAGTGTGAAGAGGAAAAAATGCCAGATGTGCAGAACAACAACACGTGGATTTTGCACCAAGACAGCGAGTGCCCCGGTGCACATTACGCTCTGTGTAAAACAGTTATTGACAGAAAAAGCATTACTGTACTCAGGCATTCACCGTACTCACCAGAGCTCACACCATACGACCTCTACCCGTTTCTTAAAGTGAAAAATGCATTGAGGGAAACACATTTTTATTCTGTAGAAGAGGTGAAATTAAAAACGGCACACTTACTGAAGATGGGGGCACCTAATGAGCCACAGCATTGCTTTGAACTGTGGAAAACTTGTATGCAGCTATGCATTGTTAAGGAAGAGGAATATGTTGAAGGGGATTAAAAGGTATTTGTGTACAATGTTTACAATAAAGCTAATTTTTAAAACTAATCCGGTTATATAATTGTCCCAGTTGTATATGAATGGAAAAGTAAATTACAATGCTTCAGTAATGGTAACTTTTTTTCTAGCTAATCAAATATCACTTTGTATCATAAGAAAAATTAAGAATTTCTTATTCCTGTTCAATCTTGTTATGAAAGAACGATTGAACTATGAAATTTTATGAAAATCAGAATTATTATCAGTTCTGAATTCTCTCTAGGCTGCAATCAATACTTAAAGCTTGTACATATTCATTTTTTCATTCAATATACCATTATACAACTATTTTCAATCTATAAATTCCATAAAATGTTTTTCAAACTTTACTAAGGATTATGCAAATAATTTTGGTCATGAAATTACTGGTCAAGCCCCATGAATATTTTTTTAACTCTTATTCATGTCACTATATCAAATACACATATTCTTAATTTTCTTCTTTTTACATTATCTAATATTTATATTTGCAAAAAGGGTTAAACGAGGAACTGGCATAATTTTATGTTCCACTTGACAAAATACTAAAGCACAGTTTAAGCGCATATTCCAGTGAACAAACTTTAAAACTTTAAATTAATTGGCTGTCTGTGCTCTGTAGGGAACTGAACCTAATCACCAGTTGCTCTGTATGGTTTAATTAGATTAAACTCATGAATTTAGATACTATGGGACTTTTGTTCTGGTTGAGTAGGTTGAGTTAATTGAATAGTTACCAAATTGATTTATACACGAAATTACTTCGTAATTTTTATTATGAAAATCTAATTATTTAAATTATATATAAAAACATAATCAGTGCCTGTTGCACTTATTATGTAAAAAGAAAATTGACATTATAAAGTTTAGAGGTTCTAGTTGCTGACATGAAAATATTGCAGACATCTCTGTGTTTTCCATTCTGAAGTTTCACTGTGTGATGGTTTAACTACGCCCCTCTCCAGAAACTACACCACATAATATATGCGTCAATTGACTGCAGCTGAAAGAGTAACTTCATCATTGGTCTATGGACATCTCTGTAAGGAACAGAAATAACACTTGTAATTATAAGAGATCTGATACAGGTTTGCTTGAGGTCCCTGTAATTCTTACTTCCTTATATATATATATAATATGATCTTGCCCCCTTAAGGTATCCGACTACTTGCGACAACTTTTTTTTTTAAAAATGGAGATATGTAGGATTTTTTTGTGGTTTTTAGATTTGTTTGGTACAGTTTAATAAAAATATGCCAAAGTTAAGAAGATAAAAAGAAATTATTACTAAAATGGGAAAAAATAGGTAAAAATTTACAAAAAATAACATAAACGGGGCCCATTCTGTACCAAAAGTTCATAAACAAATTTTCAATTCTAATGTGCTGCTATGTTATTCATTTTTGAAATGACTTTCTGGATAAGAGAGATTTTAATTTTTACAAAAACTAGAGCACTTTATCTTAGTTATTATATGAAATTGCTTAAAATAACCGTGATTATATAAACAAAAGGTATTGTAAATTGTGTAATAAAACAGTGATTGATAAATCTGAAGGTTATAACACTTCTACTATTATACAGAAAATACACAAAATATTTCAGTTAATTATTTCCAAAACTTTCTTAGAAATCGCTGTCTCCGTTTGAGCATTCTCAAAAAACCACGTTTCGAGTAAAACGCGTTTTAAAGTATGACATCTTGCTTGAAGTAAGGGCATCTGCTTTTACTTAAACACTTGCAGTTTTTGTTCTAGTAAACGGATAATAATATAATTGTTATTTTTATAAAGCTAATAAGGTGGTTTTTAAAATAAAATCATAAATATTTGGCAATTTTTGGCAAAGTTCACAATTTTAGGGTAATCGGATACCTTAACTGAATATTTATATGCTGGAATCGTTACCCGATCTTCTTTCTATATCCTCTGTGTGAGACGGTCTCTTTGTTGCATGTAAACAGCAACGTACTAGAAATCAATTGTTTATAAATATGGTTCACTGTTCTTTAAGTACTAATAAAGAAGTCGGTCCTTTCGAGGAAGTTATTTAATGATTAACTTATTAGGGCGAACAATATTTAGAAGGGTAATTGAGCCACATTTCAATATTTGCTAAAATTATCGAATTATTCTTTGAAATTAATTTAGTAAAGGTAGAAATTCATGTAAATTTCAATCAGTTTCAATCTTGTATTAGGTTAACAAGAATTAACTCCTGACAAGAAATACTTAGAACTGTGCCTTAATCCACCCTAAAAGAAAGGAATAGGTCTAAACCATTTCATTGACAATGAATCTAGTTCCAGAGCTTTCTTAATAAGCTATCAAAAAGATAATTAAGTGTCAGGAAAAGTAGCGATATAAAATGGATTCGTATAAAAAAATTGCTGAAATGTTTTTATTTTAAAAGAAATCCCAAACACAATTTGTAAAAACATTAAACTTTTCATTGATTAAAAATATTATTATAAGACCATGAAAAAATCATTTTTGTGTAGCTTGCGATGATTTTTTACAATAAAAAAAATCTGGGAGCACTTTTATTTGAGAGATTTAACTGTAAATTATTTAGGTCTCCTTAACATGTTTTTTTTTTCAAAAGTAACAATGTTATATCAGTGCTTCTGAAACTTTCAATATCTGCGATCCAATTTTCAATCAGAATTTTCATCGCCCTCCCCATACAATGACAATGTATTGAATTCAATAAAAATATACTTCGACTAAAGCAACAAAATACGACTTTAATTATAAACCGTACAAATTATCAATGTAAGAATTAAATTTTGTATATAATTTTAAGTATGACAAGCCTATGGGGTCACTGGTATTAAGCTTGTTCTTAACTTATTATTGTTAAATTAATTATCAAATACATTGTACAGTACTGATACATTTATAAGTATATTATCACAGTGTAAATGTGATTTAGAATTTTGGAATCTGAATATTTAGAATTTTAGAATCAGTGTAAATGTGTATTTTGTTTTGCTTCCTTTTAGTAAATTAAAAATAATTTTAAATAGTCTTTTATTTTCGAATTTTTGATATGCACAGTTTGCGAAATGCTGTGTTATATGCAAAACTATGGTAAGATGTCTCGAAATAATAAAAGAAATTCTGAGTTGCATAATTTAGAATTCATTAAACCATGTTAAACATGAAAAGTTTGAATCTACATTTTATTGCTTTGGTAGTTCTCTGTGATTGTTACTTAGGGGAAAAAAACTAAAGTTCGTTTTTTTATTTTGGTTTTAAATTAGATTAGTTAAGTGAGAGAGATGACTTATTTTCACATCAATTCAATGACATTTAAACTGATATTAGTTTTCAGGCACTGTTTTCAAGTTTGTTTTAGTTGACCCCTTTGTCTTTTACAAGTATTTGCTGCACAATATAGTCTCGAAAGCTTCCGTATGCTGAAGTTAATTTTGAAGGTATTGTTCAAACAAACCCCAAGTCAACTTTACGACCCCTATGTTTCACAAAAGAGAACCCTTTGTTAGGAAGTCCTAGCAATAAAGAAATAGCGTTTCGACCGTTAATTTTACCACTTCCGAAATATCGTTTCCTTAAATCCAGCTTGATGCGTTTCCGATCCCTAAGCTCCCATTAGTCACAATAATGTTGAATAAATGTGTCTGCCTTAAATAAAAGAGAGGAAAATTGATTTCGGTTGTAGGTTAGCACTGCTCTCTCTCCAATGAGGTTTGTTTTAAAACTTGTAATATTATTTTTCTCTTTTTAGGTAATCGTCTATTATGCATATAAGTAGAAAGAATATGTAGAATTATCTTTCAATTCCAGTGGTAATTTAAATGGTGTGCAGAATAAATTGCGTGAGATTTGCAATTTAACAAAAACAAACAATTATTTAGGTTTCACAAACTAATAAGCATTGTATAGGTTCGATTTATTTCCTTGCCCAAGCGTTAGTTTTGCAAGCATTTTAATTGATGCATTGTATTTTAGTTGAAATATAAAATGATTGGGTTCTGGGTAATCTAACTAGGGAAGTAATTTGTTTCATTTAAGAAAATTTATGTATCTAGGATTTAAAGGCTTGGATTAGACTTATAGAGTTTGTCATTCCGTAAAATAAATTCATACTTGTTTTTACCTCTGTACTTATTTCCTTCAATTTTATCCGCAGTTTAACTATCACGTTATTAAAAATGAGTATAAGGATTGTGACGTATTGGGAAAATTGAGTAGCGTGAGACGTAAGGAATTAAATTATTGATTTATTAAGTCTACATATATACTAATTTGCCCAAATGAAAAGTGGACTCATGCAATTGCGCTAGAATGAGTGCAGCTATAGCAGAGCCATCCAAACAAGGACACAGAGGACGGTAGGAAGTGTATATTGTATTCGGTATCCAACGGTGACACATGATAGTTGTAGATGAAATAGAAAAAAAGTAAAGGCAGGCCTCTTCCAGATTGGAACAACGCATGGTTGTATGGCTTCTGCTTGAAGGAGGTGAGTTTAATGTGGACATCTATTGACAAACAATGGCGATCTATAAGAAGTACTGTTTAGATTGAACATCTTGAAAACTTTGGAGGAAAGGTTTTCGAGAAGAACGGCAAATGATATCTGATCTCCATGACAATGTCCGCCTACACATCTCCCGTGAAATCAAGCAAACTTTAAAAAAAATCCGTTGGGAAATGTTAGAACACCCATTGTACAATCCGGATTTGTCACCCTATGAATTCTACGCCTTTAGGCTCCTAAATAGAGTATTACATTTCTATTTGAACGATGAAGTGAAAGCACTGCGCAGGACAACCATGTTCTTTCTAGAGTGAAGACATAGATCTGCTTCCCAAACATTGGTACCTGTGTCACAACACCAATAATGATTTATTTAATTTCCAATAAAGGAATTCTTTTCATTCAACTTATCCATTTTTCAGTTGGGCAACTCTTGTACAATATTTATAGTTAGATACAAGTTATTCAAACTATTGAGTGTTTTTATACTACAGAATGCTTTTTGGTGAAGGAGGAGGGCAAAACACAACATCTCTTTTCGAGTGTTCTAAGCAGTCTGCCTTTCGGCTTTCTTGGGGTGGTCCCTTCTTTCATTTCGAATTCTACTCGAGATTCGGCTTCCTGGTAGGATGCAGATATCATTGTTTTTCGGCTACGACTATTGGCATGATGTCAGATGAAAGGCTCCTGCAATATTTTAGGAGTGCACGTGTGGATATGAGCAGCTTTTTTTTTATCTGCATAGAAAAGCTAATCTATCAGCTGCGAGGCGGGAAAACGTTGCAGGATG
The DNA here is from genome assembly GCA_019973975.1 of Trichonephila clavata. Classification (NCBI taxonomy): domain Eukaryota; kingdom Metazoa; phylum Arthropoda; class Arachnida; order Araneae; family Nephilidae; genus Trichonephila; species Trichonephila clavata. The sequence goes on from BMAO01008195.1 coordinate 1,044,078, forward strand.
CATATTTAACAATCTGGTTTGCTAACTTTGGAGTTGGAAGCCTAGTTTTGCAAAACAAAATAAAATAAGTTATTTGATTTTTGTTGATTCGTTGATGATTAGTATTTTAATTTATATACATTGTACATAAAAATATAAAGTGTTTGTTTTTTAATACGCATTGAAAAAAGAAATTTAAAGTCTATGAATTCTCTTAAAATCATTAATCTCGAAAAGTTAGAATTAATTTAAGGTATTCTGATTTTTTTAAAATCATAAATGATAAAATGTTAAGGTGACTGACGACGTTCGGAATCGTAATTTTAAAAAAGTGTATAAATGAATATTTTTTTATTATATTTAGTGTCATTTAAACTAAAATATGCATGTAAAATTGTTTTAAAAACATTATTAAGATAAAAAAAAATTACATAAGTGTAGTTTTTTGGGCAAAAAATGAAAAGAAAATGACAGATTTTCTGAACATTCTCCTTTTATGGAAAATGCTTCTGTAACAATAATACTTTGCTTAAATATAGCTAAGACTTTTCTATCGAGCCTAAACTAGGAATTTTGAAAAAATCACATTATTTCCGGACTTACTATCGATCGAAAACATAGCCAGTGTTTTTGTTAAAATTTTTCTACTCTCTAGTGTATTGAAGTATGGATAAATAAACTTCTAAATTATATATTTCAAAATATCTTATTCAGGCTCTGTGCAGAAGTTCTATGTATATATAGCCAAATTATTGTAAGTATTCAAGCATTTTTTTTATAAAAGTTGAACATTTTGAAAGTATATCATTCTTCTTTTTTTATTGTCAAAAATTTGCATATTAAATAGATTTTTCTTGTTATTATAATATTTAAATATTTTTAAATGTAATTTCTAGTTAAAGTGAGATTAAATATATATATAAAGATAATTATTTGCAAACTATTTCAAAATTACGGTTCTGAATATAGTTAGATACCTTACACAGCAGCAGAAGAGACATAAAAACTTAAGTAGAAATAATGAACATAATACTTGTTCTGTTATTTCTAGACATATTTTAAAATAAATATTCCAGAAATGTTTAAAGCATCGAATATTTTATCCATCAAACTATTCTAGTAAATAAATTAAGCCCTGGAATGAGTTCTACTACATTTTTATGTCTGGAAAGTAAATGTGAAACGCTTAATCAATTTGATATTTATAAAGTAAGCAACTAATCAAAAAGTTATTATTTTTATACTTGTGAAACTAATTTTCTGGATTCTGTCTTTTTCATTTTTGTCGCAACTGTGGACACTACTATTTTTATCAACAAATAAAATATGAGGATATAACTGTGTAGTCTCGAAAATCGTCTGTAGAAGATAAATAATATTTTAATGGGGTTATATTCCGATGGGTACCCGAAACCAGACGCGTATAATACTTTTCCATTTACTATTAATTTTAATTAGTTAAAATTTTCAAGTCTTGAAAAGTAAATAAAACTTACTCTAATATTTCAAAAATATGTATAAAACAAAGAAAAAAATCGTTCGCCCAGTTATCCATTAGCCGAATATATGCGCTACTAATTCATGCAAATGTAATGAATGCTTAAAAATCATTGAATAACTTTATTATTAAACATGAACTTATAAACGTTTTGGTATATGTTGTTTAGACCGGGGAAGATTAAGTCCAACTAGAGTAAGAGCTTAGAGCTGTTCACACTGGTCTCTTGTGGCTATATTGCTTAAATTCGTAACGAGTAAGTTAACTATTAAATAAGCCAAATAAAAAAATCCAGACTGTGAAGTATATTAAGCACTTAATATTTAGAGTCAATTAATTTATTTTAGGTTTCAAAAATTTACATATTGGCTCAATAAAATATTACTCAGGGGAATAAGAAATCCAAGAAACTTTTAAAATTACCTTAAATTAGCTAAATGCAGCAAATGTAAAAAAATATGTAATATTTATAATTTAACAGGGAAGGAATTATTACTTACTTGGATAAGTATCTTTTTCAGTCACATTATTTTAAAATTACATGTTTTTAGTGCATACATATAGAATTTGCATGAATTAATAGCGCACATATTGAGTGAATAGATATTTAGTTAAACCGATTTTTGTCTCTCTTTCTTACGTTTTTAAAGTTACATAAAAGTGATTTACACTCAAAAACATTTCTTGAAGTCTGTAGAAATATTTTCAATGCTGCCATATTTCCACTGTTTCTTCTTCAGTTTATCCTGCAGTTTTATTAAATAAAATTCTATTTAAATAAATTGAGCATTACCTTAGTTCAAATTTACTTTTAAAACTTTGCGATAAATTATTACGAAAAGTTATTAAGTATTTAATATTTAAAGCTAACGTTTCCTATTACGAAATATTTCTTTTTAAAAACTAACAAAATTGTAGTATTTCAATTTAAAATTGTTACGAATTTCATCGAAAACTCATTGGGTAGAATTAATTTTACTCTCTGTTGCTTTTTTTTTATAGTCTTAAAGCATTTATTTTGATGCAATAAAATTATAGGATTAAGGTATCCGAATACCCTAAAAATGTGAATTTTGCAAAAATTAACAAACATTTTATGATTTATTTTATAGGCCATCTTATTAGCGTTATAAACATACCAAGTTTATTACTTTCCGTTTCGTAGAACAAAAACTACAAGTGTTTTAGCTAAAGCAGATGCCATTATTGTAAGCAAGATGTCATACTTTAAAACGCGTTTTACTCGCCAAGGGTCTTTTTGAAAATGCTCAAACAGGGCCAACGATTTCTAAAAAAAGTTTTGAAAATAATTCACTGAAATTTTTTGTGTATGTTCTGTATAATAGTAGAAGTGTTTTAACCTCCAGATTTATCAATCACTGTTTTATTACAAAACTTACAATCCCTTATGTTAATGTAATCGCTGTCATTTTAAGCAATTTCATATAATAACTGAGATAAAGTGCTCTAGTTTTTGTAAATACAATAATATCTCTTATCCTGAAAGTCTTTCAAAAATGAATAACTTAGCAATACATCAGAATTGAAAAATTGAAAATTTGTTCATAAACTTTTAGCACAGAATGGCTCCGTTTATTTCATTTTTTGTAATTTTTTACTCATTTTTTCCTAATTTAGTAATAATAATTTCTTTTTCTCGTCTTAATTTTAACATATTTTCCTTAAGATGTACTAAACAAATCCAAAAACCACAAAAAACACCCATATCTCCATTTTTTTCTTAAAAAGTTATCGCAAGTAGTTGGATATCTTAATGCAAACATTTCAATTTAAAATTCAAAATGGAGAAAATACATGTAATTCGGACATAAAAATAAATGACTGGGGAAATATACTAAATCATTTCAATAAAATTCTACCCTTCTATAAAAAATTTGCTTTTATAGAAATATGTTTATGCGAAATAAATCTTTTTTTTCTTCAGGTAAGTTATTTTATTTAAATTCAAAGCAAAATCCATTTCAGTACCACGGTTTTGCAGCAGTTGTTCTTTTACTGAATCTACACCACGTACCTGGTTGTTATTGCTTCCAGTCCCCCCAACAAAAATTATATATATAAACATATATATACATACACACACATATATATATATAATGCACCAACATATTTCAAAAATATATTATTTTATGGAATGGGATTACAAGATTGAAAGATAAAGACACAAGCCTTTTTGATTTTATGTGAAAAGTTCTACTTTATTCCTTTTAAAGAATACATCAGAGGAAGTAATGCTCCTTCTGAATAATTTGCAGAATACAAAACCGAGCCGTATGGCCTATTTCCTTCAAAATGAACCTTCTTGAAACAACATTTTTTTGGTGTCCTTTTATTTTGCAGCTGAGCAAAAAGAAAGCCACGCGTTTCGTTTGAAGTATTCTTTGATACACAAAAGCGGAAAATTACAATGTTATTGCTATTTCGTATGCTTGCTTTATTTCGATTTAAGCCCATTACTTACTTCCGTTATGTTTCTGAGACCATACATATTCTATTAGTTTAATATGTGAGCCATAAAAATTGAATACGTGTCCTTTGTTCTGCGTAAACGGTAAATTTTTAAAATAGTACTTTGTGTTCAAATCTCGTAAAGGCTAAAAGTTAAACTGAAATTCAATTGTTATATTGAATTTGGCTCGGGATTTTTTCGTTGCTTTTGAAATTATGAACTCGAGGGAAAGATGAAAAATATTTTCTAGTATTGTCAACATCTTGTCAGGTATTGTACAAATTATTAAGTTACTCATTGCATAACAAAATAACTTTTTTTTGGTTCTTTATTTAAATTTTCTTCGCCATGTCTTAAATTATTTTATAAGTTTGTAGCAGAAAACCATCCGGCGAAGTGGATAAAGAAAGGCTTTATCAGAGAAAATTCAGAAAAAGGTTAAATTAGAACATTTTTGAACCTACAGAAAATGTTTCTAGCACTCTCAATCACAAAATTTCCACACTAAATCCCAATTAATTTTTAATGCATCCTAAATGTAATTTTATTCCTGAAATATATTATTTTCACTAGAAGCAACTTTTCAGCTCTTTTTTTTAATGTTAAAATTATAAAATGTTTACAAAAATTTAACATTTAATATTTAGAAATTAAGATTCTGCAATGAACTGCGTCCTTATTCAAACGAAAAAAAAGTATCTTTAGATAACTTAAAAAGGATTTAATTTATATGAAGAGTAAATAATTAGCATCCTATTTAGAGAGAGTAAACGAAGAACTATATAATAACCATAGTTCGCCATACTATATGGTAAGAGTTTTGCTAAACAGTTTATGGATGAAATTTTTTGTTGTTAATTAATTGCGTTTCAAACTTCTAAAAAAAGCAAGACATCTACTAAAAATAAAAAAAAATTCTCAAAAGATTGCAATAAAATTTCTAAGAATTCATAAAAATATGAATAAAATAATTTTTCAAATATGACTCCTTAAAAAGTTCTAATGAAGAAAAATTTTGCTTATTTAAATGTTTATAGTATCACAATGTTCTTAAGAAACCATATTAATAACTTGAACACCTAATTTTTTAGAATTTAATGCATATAATTTAACATTAATGAGACCATTTCATGAGAAATATAATATAATTATAGTAGTTGAGTGCATAATAGCAGAAGTTACAAATGTTCACATTATTTTTAAAAACTATTTCATGTAGCTCTTTCAAACATGTTTTTCAAAAAGGAATTTTTAATGACTAAATACAATGAAATTTAAAATAATAATAATAATAATAATGTTTGAATTAAATAATCGAAGAAAGCAATACGTTTCAGTGATATAAATTAGTTTATGCGATTTACTCTTATTTTTACTGCTTCATTTTGCATGAACGACATGCTTATTTTATTCTGTCAATTATATTTATTCTAGAGCCTACTTTCATTTTTCAGTTCATAAATTATCCCAAAATTCTAAGAAAGTAGGTGAACTGAATTATATAGTCTCATATATAATAAACTTCTCGAATGCGGTCCAGAGGAGAGATTGAAGGAGCGATTAAAAAGTTTATACCTCTAGTAGGAGGTGAAAGAGCACTTTTTTTTCGAGTACCTCTACGATGATTTATATTACGTTATGAAATATTTGGATCTAGAAGTTTTGTTACATCACGAATAAGTTTGTTGCAACTAGCATTTATTTCACCACTTACAGAGTGATTTTTTTAAACTGACACAGAGGCGCCCGTAGTTCGATTTAACAACAGCAATGACACCTAACTTGGAATAAAGACTAATGATAACAAGGGAAGTAAGATTCCGCGGGAAAAATTTAGTTTCAAAAATCACCGACAGGTGTACGAGGGCGAGTCGAAAAATAAGTTTCCCCTGTCGACTGTGGTCAGAGTTGTGTATGAAAGTCAAAACATAGAAGGAGACATTAAATATAAGATATAATTTTACTTTTCCGCATAAGTACCAAGTATATTGAAGCATTTGTCAAACAGCTTCATAAACTTTAAAAAGCCCTACAGGAAAAACTCAGGGCTTTGCATATGAAAGAAGCGTTTAACGGTTTGTTTGACTTCAGCATTGCTTCCAAAGCGCCTTCAGGAGAGATTCTTCTTCAAAACCGGAAACAGATGAAAGCCACTTGGCGAAAGATCAGGACTGTATGGTGGATGGTGTAGGTGCTTCCAACCAATAGTTGCAATATGGTTGTGCGTTGCCGTCACCGAGTGTGGTCTCACATTGTCATCCAAAAACAGAACGCCAGATTTGAGAAGCCCAGACCACTTTTTCCGAATCGCCTCTTTCAATTTCGACAGTTTGTCACAGTACCGCGTAGCATTAATGGTTCCAACCTTCAAAAAATCCACGCAAAATAAACTCTTCTTCCGTATGCAAAGCCCTTAGTTTTTCCTGGAGGGCTTTTAGAAGCTTATCAAGTGGTATGACAAATGTTTTAATGCATTTGGTACTTATGTGGAAAAATAAAATTATGTCTTATCTTGAATGTCTCATTCTATGTTTTTACTTTCGTACTCAACTCTGACCACAGTCGACAGGGGAAGCTTATTTTCCGACTCACCCTCGTATTTTTGGCCCTGCACAATGTAAAAATTGTTACAAAAAAGAAAAAGAAAAGAATATTAAAAAATTCAAAATAACAGTGAAATGTTGCTTCATTCACTACGTTTCCTTCTCCAGGGTGAAATTGGAATAAATTAAATATGACCACCATTCTCGGAAACTACAACATGCATTCTCTGCACTACATTGCCTACGGTCACACGCAACATTCGGTACACACAAGGAACATTCGGCATTGTGTGATATATGTACCAATAGTTCCCTGTGATTCATCAACGATTTCAGCTGCAACATTTGTTATCATTTCTTCTGACACAGGTTTACGTCCTCTGACTGGGCTAGTTCCCTTACGTAGCTTCTGTCGGATTCCAATCTCACAAGGAGCTATAGATGATAAACATAATACAGCATTACTTATAATGTGCATTTTGATAATGTGAGTCACCTATTCATTTGAACTAGCTCACTTCTGCTGAGAATATTCTTCGGAGCTGTCTACATGTTTTTATAGCCCCAAATTACTGACGCGGTTGTTGCATATGAAAGCATGAATTTGGATTTTGCATTCATACCCGTGCTTTATGCTGATTCTTGGTTTGGTAAACTACACCAGCACTATAAATACTCCTAATGGTGATTTTTGAAACTAAAATTTTTTTTCGTGGAATCATATTTCCCATGTCATTATTAGACTCCATACCAAGTTTGGGATGCCATTGGTTAGATCGTGCTATAGGTGACTCGGAATAGTGTTAGTCAAAATAAATCCTCCTGTATGTCAAGTTGATTTTTTGTGCTTTTAAATAGAGAGGCTTATTTTTGTTGTATATTTCAAACTATATGTGGTAGTTCAAATAAATGCAATTTAATGTGGTAGTTCAAATAAGTGTAATTTAATGTGGTAGTTCTTGATATCTTTTGCAGGGATTATTTTTTTCAATTTTATAATTGATTTCTGTCTAATTTTGTATTAAAAACAGCTGCCCTCTATAAATACCCTCATAGACTTTTAAGAACAGCATTTATCTTAAAGAACTGTTCAATGCTCTTGTTTCATATATGAGTTAGATAAATGGATCTTTAGTTTCTAATATTTCTCCAGGATATTCTTCATAAATAACAAGTAAAAAACAAAAATTTAGCAACAAATTTTTCTGATTATGATTAAAAACGAAATTATCCGTTTTAACATTTATTGTAAATAAAGCTGTTCGAGGTACAGTCCTTCTATAATACATTAAATGTTTGTATGAGTACCGCGAATTAATATAACAATAATAATCGTAATATATTTTAAGACGCAAGGTTTTCTTTGTTTTCACTACCCTCATATTTTGCGTAGCCTAACTTTTCTATTTTTTCAAAATAACTGCTTATAGAATTTTAAAAGAAATGGAATGTGATGTAAAGCAGATCAAAATACCAAAAGATAAACTTCAGTATTGTAAAATGGATTGTGCATAAAAGATCATAATAATATATTTTTTTTCCTTTTACCAGAACGTCGTAAAACCTATTAATACAAAACTACCTACATACATAACCAACCCATGTATAAATGTACATAATAACTCTAAAATAAGTGAATAAAAAAGATAAGCAAAAAAAAACAAAACATAAGGCTCTAAAAATAAATCCTTTTTGATTCTGACCTTAATATAATCAATAAAAAACTATATAAGGCTGCTTCTGAATCTTTAGATAACATAATAGATCCAAATTCTTAAAAATAGTCTTGAATACAGAATCTGATTGCAGAGAAGTTCTGCAATGCCTTACGGGAAGTGATATTATTTTTAGAACAGAGATCCCACTGAATATAAATGCGCTCTCTGAGCATTAAGAAATGATATACAGTACGGAAATCGAAATATCGAAGGCCTATTGGGCAAATGGATTTCATGAATTATTTGTTATATACCATTTGTGGCACGTGGACATAAACGAGCCATTCATTTTCAATATATATCCTTAATACATCAAATAGTCAGCCTCTTTGCTTTGCCGTACAATCTAGTCTGGGAAATGATATTGATAGAGACATTTTGGTCAAAATCCTACCAGTGCTCAAAGCAAAGTAGTGGTAAAAGAGTCGAATTCAATTTTTAATAGAGCAGATTGTGACAGCTGATTTATCGTGAAGTTCAGGCTAATTTCCTCGATATTATAACTCTCGGAATGGCAGAGGAAAATGGTCGAATTTACTTTTATATTCCACGGCGGTTGTCGTTTTAAACTACGATTTAAAATGTAATGAGATATTGATTCGGTTACGTCAAAGGAACGACGTTTGTTCTGTGATTAATGCCTCACTTTTCGTAAATTCTATACGCCCCACTTCAAATAGCTGAGGACGTTAAATGAAACTCTACTCAGAAAATAATTATTGAAATTATTCAACTCTGTCAGCTACTTAATATTTGTTGTTATTAATAATAGCGCGAAGACGTATGATGTGCCAGGTTCAGCGAATGTAAGAATGCACTATTTTAATCCTTGTTCCTTCTTGGTATATTAAATTCCACGACAGAATTGTTAAGAAAATATTCACGTTTCTCTTTGAAAAATTAAGTACGATTTATCATGTTTTAAGTTCATTGAAAGAAATTTGACCGAAGTATTGAGTATTAACTGGAAATGATGACTTATGACGTACCAGAAGCGAAATACAAAATAAAAATAAATAATTCATGGGTATTACACGAAAATGAATAAATTCTCTGCATAAAATTTGGAAACGTTGGGAATTCGCTTGGAGTTTTGTTACATTTGATGAGTTCTTGAATTACTTGTTTGAGAATGTTTTTAATTCGAAGTCAGAAGCATTTTGTATATATATTTTTAAAATTGCCAAAAGTAAAAGAAGAAATACATCTTCATGAATAATATTGTTAAATTTTAAGTCTTAGTGCTAAGCGTATAAACTGTTAATATCATTTTTATTTTCAAAAATAAACAGTGATATCTTGAAATAATTACAAAACAGCCTTCTTTGAGGTGAAGAACACATAGAAATTATTTAGTGAGTGTTTCCGCTACTATTGGAAATAAACATTAATGCACGCTTCAGCATTGAAATATACAGGGAGGAGATATAATGTTTATTTAAGGATGATAATGGTCTTCTACATCGAGCAAATTCTGATGACAAATGTTTTGAAAGAGAAGCCATTGAGCGAATACCGCGGCCTCCCAATTCTCCTAATGTGTACCCGATAGAGAACTTATGGGACTACTTTGGAGAAAGCAGTTGGTATGGAGACAGCCTCTTTCAAGAGATATGAATGCCCTGAAAACTGGATTGCTGGAAAAGTGGAACTTAATTCCCCAAACTGGATAATAACATTATTGTAAATATTAAAATTAACTCACACGTTCCCCTTGCATTAAAATTGGACCAATAACTATCTGCCCCCCCCCCTGGCTAATTGCTCTTTTAAACGATATTTTTTCATGACTTCTTCCTTCCTCTTCGTTCTAAAGCAACCCTTTTTTTAAGGGGAGGGGGATTACCTTGTCTAGTTTATTTCATCTCCCCCTTCGAGGGGAACCGCTATCGTGGGGTTTTTCGTCTATTGATTGCTTCCCTTCATTTTTTTACTTGACGCTGAACATAAACTTCTCAATGGCGGTTGAAGGATCAAATTTACGCACGTGCAACCATTAAATAATGTTGTGATTCGTGTGTACAAATTGAAGGCGATTACATACCATATTAAATGCAAAAACCTTATTTTTCCTGAGTTATTCTCCCCCTATTAAGTGAATGAATATTAACGTCGATGACTTTTGGCGATGGTCCTCGTAATTTTGAACCATGGTCAAGTTCCAAGGACGACATCTGAGATGGTACCCCCTCTCTTAACTACCAAACCACACCAACGGGAGGATATTTGAGCTCTCGACAGATTTAACGTGGCAGGTCTTCAGCGGTACTAGGCTCGAACTCATGACACGCCGGCCACGAGTCCATTATCTTGACCACTAGGCTACCATGGCCACCCACTTCCCCCGAGCACGCCTTGTTATACACACACATTATTATCATTTTTATATTTCATGCTACAATTTCATGTCTCCTGTGGTGTTATTAAATGTTTTCCTTTGTATTTATATGCTATGGGGGGTTATGCAGAATTCCTCAAAAATTCGTAAAATTACTATTCATAGTTTTTGAAAAAACCCGCAATATTAAGAATGCCAACAAAAATTTACATTAAAAAAAGGAAAATATCAGAAAATAATTCTTATTTAGAATAAAAAAAACATGCAATGGCTTTTTTGTTCTTTTCCTGCAAGATTGCAATTTTATAGGTGTTTAATGCTGCATGGAATCTGATTAAAAATTAGTCGGGAGATATTTTTTATCGTCATATTTATACCTTTAATATATTCAATTGATAAGGGTTTAATTTGATATGAGCACTTATTATAGTTTTAATTTGTTTCAAAAATAATTCACCCTTAATGTAATTTTCGTCTACAGAGGTTGAAAATGTTTGCTCTACAATCCAGAAAATAGTCTTTGACATTTATAACACAATATATAAAAAAGCGGAGTTATAAATTATTTTTCATTGTCAGTGTTGAAAACAATGTTGACAAAATTGTACAAATGTTGCAACTTTTAAATATACCTTGAATTATTATTAATATATTTATACAACGTATTTTTTTCAGTAAAAATCCATTATCTTTAGAACGACCAGGATTTCAATTACCCTTAATCGTCCACCGATGTGTTTCGACACAGTTATATAAAATATATAAAATAATTGTCATAACTGAATAATTGAAGTACTATATTTCACCCACAGTATAGTTTAGTTGTAATACTTTTTAGTACTATTTCATGTAATTATCATATATTTTGATACCCTTTATATCATAAAAACTGTAACAAAACAAATAACTTAATCATGTAAAATTGAATAAAACAATAATATTTAAAAATATTAGTATAATGAGCAAAATCGTAATTTCTGTTAGAGGGCAAGTTTTTTATTTATTTATCGTTTTTATGCATGCTTTGTACATACCTCATTTGCAATGAATACAGTGGTATGCAATTTTTCCTGTACATTTTCCGCATACTATTTTCATCTAAGAGATAATTTTTTTAGTTGCATTTCCATTACTCTCCTTAATTTCACACTTTTTGTGTTTTAGTGAAATTTCAATTCCTTTAAATTCTATATTTTCCTGATTTTTCAAATTTCTTGCACTTACGTAATTTGAACGTAATAACAAAATGCAAATGCTATGCAACAAAACACTTAGATTTAACAATTTTTGGGAAAAAAAACTCATTTCCGATGTGAACCGAATAACACTGCATTCAAAGTAAAAAAAAAAAAAATGTGCGATAGTACCTAGGGAAGTTTGTTTTACGAATGTTATATACCTAGCAAACTATCTTTTGCGGAACGACAGCTATTTATAATGATGAATTGCCTTGATGTCGAAACGACACCAGCAAACGTTCTAGGCCTATTTAGTTGTAAAATCTCTCCTAATTAACCTAGAACCACAAAGCTTTTTCTGTGTAAATCACCATGAAAAATAATTAAAAGTCTTGAACAATTTTCAAATTCCCGGCAAAAATGAGGAAAAGAGAACAGACTAAACAGGTTCTGGTGTCCAATCGACACCGTTGGACGTTCTGGTGTTAACAAATATATTTTAAATTTTTATACACGAACTTAAGGTAGTTTGTTGACGTTCTTCATCAACACGAATTCGTTTGAAATGGTTAATGAGGCAAAATAAAAACTCATAAAAATTAAAAAACTAATAAAAAGAATCAGACTTATGTAAATGTTGATTCAAAAAATGGAATGTGTATCGGCTATGAATGATAACAAAGTTTTGTATTTTTCATAACACAACTTTAACATTCATCTAATAAGGTAATGGATAACATAGCTGAAGTTAAATTTCAATATATATTTTTTAAACAAAAATATCTTTAGTTTTGAATTTTATTTTTAATAAACTCAAGCAGGGCCTAAGTTCTAAGAGGAGTTCTACAAGCTTTGACAAGTTATCTGCTTTTTATTAAGACAATCAATACAGAATTATGCTTTTATCTAATGATATTTTTTAAAATTTATCGTTCATTAAAAAAAATCTTTTTTAAAAAAAAAATAATTAAAAAAAAAAAGATTCAATCAAAAAATTGCGCAGGAAGTAATAAAATAGAAAATACCCAAACATCTAAACTCTAGTTCCTAGATCCTAAGATTTTATGTGCAATTATTTTTAGTGCAATCATTAAATTAAAAAAATGGAATTGATGAAAGCAATTCATAAATGAATAAAGTTAGTAAAATTTCAAATTCAAAAAATATTGTATTAGTAAAAAAATATTTCACAAGATAATAATCGGTGGTTGGTAATTTAATAAACAGGTAGAGCTTTAAATATCATATGAGGTTGATAATAAAATATCTCATCCACAAATTTTCAATAAAAAAACACATTTGACAAAACATTAAAATTAAAACTTTGCAGTACATTTATTTTTCTTCCAAAGTAGCATTTTCTGTTTGAATAATATAACAAAAAATACATTAAAAAACGAAATTTCAATACCGGAAGATGCATTAGTACTTAGTATGCATTAACAAAACAATTCTAATGCATCTGAAAGCTTTTGAGATTCCAGGATCTTTCTGGAAAATATTTTCATCTTCTAATCCCTTCATTGTACTTACATCGAAATAGCATCTTCTCTTGATAGTTTATTTTAAACAAATTAATTTAATATAAGCAAACATTGAGAAAAGAAATGAATTCCGAGTTTTCTGAATATAAATTTGACTTTTTTTAAGGTTAAAGTTTGTAAATGAGGGATGGAACGTTATCAGTATGATTGCAACTCATAGGAACGCTGAAAAATCGATGTTTATATAAAGCATTCAACAGATATACTGAATAAGATGCGGCAAAAAAATATTAAAATACCACCTAGAAGAAAAGGTTTGAAAAATATCTGTTGAGTAGCGAATATTAAATGTAATTTTCAAGATGCAATTATTTTATAAAAGAGTGAAAATCAGAAAAAAAAAATAACTGTGTAAGGAAATTTGAGCAGATGCCATTTCCTTAATAAGCAAGATTGTGTTTTATTGTACAAGTTAATCATTAATAAACCTACATATGTATTTTTGCATTATTTTCTTAAAAAAATTAACAAATTTAATTAATTCATTTCAAAAGACAGCTCTGCACCTATTTCAAATATGCTCAGTATGAAACGAAAAGAAATGCATTAAATACTTTAATTTTAATGCATTGTGTATCACAGCGTACCTGTTAACAGACATGCAAAAATAAATCACAAATCTTAAACGGAATTCATTAGATTAAATTAAATCAAAGAAATTCAATGAATCAGAAGTATTAAAAAGAAATTTTAGCGTTACAATTCTGTAACACTAAACATTTGCAAACGGTCTTTATATATTTGATATTTAGTTTATCTTGGCTAATTTTTACAGAATATTTTGTATAGTAATAATAATATGAAAGAAAAACTATGATAAAGTCGATTACTAACGGATAGATATCCAAAAAAATTAAACATAGCCAGTTCAAAATAATTTTAAAAAATTAAATACAGAGGAAGCTTTAATAAAATGATATGTAAAATGCATACAGAAAAATTATCTCTGCTTACGTCTGCTGACACCAACTGTGAATTTTTCAAATATGTATTGCAAGAGAGATTGCGAATCATTTTTCATAAAGTTTTCATTGAATTTAAATTAAACTCAACATGTATAGAGGGATAAATTTTCCTTTTTTTTGTTAATGTAACAGAAATTCAACAAATAACGCTGAATTCTGTATTATGAATTCTATAACGCTGAATTCTGATATTATGTATAAAATTTATTTTTTATATAAACTTTAAATTATAAAGTTTTAAAGATATATGAACTCATTTAAAATATTTAAATGAGACCGCAATACAATTTAATTGATTATTAATGTTTCACTCTGAAGCAACAGGAGGGTTATTAGTGATGGACATCATAATTTCGAGCCTCGGTCAAGTGACGAGAATCCCACTTGACTACCCCGCTAGTTCCCCACACAGCCAACGTAAAGCCTTTAAGCTTCACCAGATTTAACGGGCATCAGCCCTCGTGCATGATGAGTATTCAATGGCCCCAGGACTTGACAGAAATAATGTAGGCCTCGAGTTCACGACCCTGACTACTCGACCACCGCGGTCACAGCAAAGCAAATGTGGGATCAAATTACTCTTAACCCGGGAGAAGTCGCGCACTCGGTACTGATGTTAGTGGTCACACGGGGGGACTAAGTCACCCCAGCGTTTCTCAAACTATGAGGCCCCCCCCTTGGGGGACGTGATAACTCTACGAGGGGGGCGCGAGCATATTGAAAAGTCGAAAACTAAGGATTATTTAAGAAAATTACAAATTTTTATTGAAATTAACAAGCAAAATACTTTGACATAATAAAAAATAAAAGGCACATTTACACTGATGTAATGCACTTATAAATGTATCAGTATTGCACAATGTATTTTATAATTAATTTTTAGCAATACTAAGTTAAAAGAACAAGTTTAATAATTACCAGTGACCCCATGATCCTGTCATATACAAAACTATTTTCAAAAATTAACACTTATCTTGAAAATTTGTACGGTTTATAATTAATCCTCGCTCAATCAATCAATTCGCTCCTCAATACCACCGTTTTCCAAATAGGTATGCGTATGTGATGTATTGGGGGAGGGAAGAAAAAAAATAAATAAGCAACTCCTCTGAAATAAATAAATCCTTCGCAAACACTGTGAAGTCCCTTTTATTGCATTGCATTGTCTTCGGGATAATTTTATGAATAGCGGTGCACAGAAAAGATCGTACTTCGGAAAGACATATATATACGTCCAGGGGAAATAACACTTTGGCTGAGCGAGACGTTTATATACGCCCTTAAAGAGGTTTAAGTTGTATAGTAGCTTTAGCACCAAGGTATAGTATTATTGAATTCGAAACATTGTTATTGTATGGAAGGGGGCACGATGAAAATTATGATTGTAGATTGGGTCACAAATATTGGAAGTTTGAGAACCACTGAGTCACCCCAATCTTTTTTATTGTAATTATTTTTATTTTACGAAATAAAAATCGTTATTCCAGTCAATAATTTAATTAAAATAAAGTACAACGAAAATCCTTTAACACGAAACTGAGGGGACTGAAATCTTTTTTCGTTTTAAAAGAATTTCGTATTAAAAGATATTGCAAAAAAAAATAAAAAGCATATATTCAACAAAACTAAGTATATTAGAGAACATTTTTTGTACTTAGATATGTATATATATATATACATGCATTTAATAAAAATCATTGAGACAAAACATTCACAAGAACTTAATGAAGTTTAATACAAAGTTTTCAAGTTTTTTGAAAAACAAAATACTTATTGAGTTTTTGGGAAATAATCTGATATTTTTCTTTGCGTTGTCTTTTTTAACCTCAAACTGCCAACAAATTGTTCGATGTCATCCATTTTGTTATTCATTTCACCATTGTAGAACGTGCATCTAAATAACTAAACATACTTTTCATGATGATCCTCATTTCCGTTGACGTGGGAACAGGAGCTGTTGTATTCGTTTCATTTTCATTGTGTAAATATGAATCAATGATATTTTTGGAGTTTTGAACAAATTCCCAAATGTCTTTGTCTGCCATTATTGTGGCTGTACACACATTATTATCATCGGCTACAACGAATTTTTCCAATGATTCAGTAGGATAGTCTAATAATACAAAAGTTTTCTCAAATATTTCATTAATTGTCGACTCAGACTCAATAACCTCCTTCTCCCAGAAGGGAAATCTTTTCGTGTTAAGAGGTTTTCGTTTTGTGTTAAAAACAATGTGAAAATACATAGCTGTTTGTCGGGATCGTTGTATTTCGTGATAACCCATATTTCGAATTAGGCGGTTTCACGTTAAACGTATTTCACTGCATACTTACCAACTTTGAAGGACTTTTCACCTTTATTTTGATAATTTGAGGAAAAAAATCAATCAAACTGGAAACTAAAATGTTTCAAATGTGCGCGACTTTAATAAAGGAAAAACAAGTTACTGACACTTTTCGCGAACAATACAGAGTTTGTATTTTCAGGCAAAACTATCATATTTTGGTCAAGTTATTGTAGTTTTACTGTCCTTAGATGATCAATAAATAGCATGGTGAACTTTTTCATGCTTGTTAGCGCGTTTTTCACGTAGTGGAACAAAAGCGCTATTAGGACGCAAATTTCGTCTTCGTTCCATACTTTGTCGTATCTTTTTCTCAGCCAATAAGCCACCAATTGACCTCGGGTTTTTCGGCATTTTGGTCGCATTTGTGCCCTAGATGAGCCGAATCATATTTAAATTTCCCCATAGTTTTCTCGAATTTTCCTACAAATTTTCCTGAATTTCGCTAGTTTTGCTTTTTTCTAGTGCTGATACAGATTTGTGTCATTATTTCTTTTCAGCTCAATAGTAGTACATTTAGAGGAGTGGTACAGTACTACTTTCTGTTAGTAAAAAGTTCATTAGTTGCATTATTGTAAAATACAACATGTGAAAAACGCGCTAAAATTACTTGGCTATGCCAATGATTGATATCTTGTTTCTTTTTGACAGGGGGCAGTATATTTTGTGATACTCACATGGCTTCATACCTTTTTTTTTGATAGATTCTTTAGGTAGTATTTGAAAATCTTCCTTTCGAGAGAGAGACTCAAACGTTTCATGTGTTCATCTCTTTTCTCAAATTTACTTTCCTACCATGATTAATATCCATTATTTCATTATGTTCTTCCATTGCTTGGTCAGTTTCTTTTTCTGAAGTTTCAACGTCATCCAATACAGATCGCAGATGATCATTTCTTTTTTTAAAAAATTTGTTCATTTACATTTATAAATCTTAATGAGTCGTACAACATAGCAATCAAAACCACAAAGTCGGGAGAAAAATGTAGCCTGTTCATAGAAAATATTTTGAAAAAAAAGTGGTCACGAGGTCATCTCAGTCACCCCAAGTACCATAAGCTTGTAAGAAACGTTTACCCTTCCCCAAAAAGAATTAATATGCGAAAAATACAGTTAAGTTTCTATGAAGACTCTGTCATATAGGAGGATACTGACAAGGTCTTTGGTAACAAAGGAACAGTTTTTCCAGAATTAAAGATTTCGTGAGCCTGGAGTAACTTTGTGCCGCGCGCAACCTCTTCCGGGTTAATATTAAGAAAATTGTGAAATCTTTTTAAATTTCTAGACAGCTTTCGATTATTTCTATTAAATTTGATATTTTCTTGGCATATTTTGAGCTAAATATTTTTTTTTACATTTCGTAGCATTTGTTTGCATTTCTTTAGTTTCTATCGTTACTCTTTCCATTCCATAAACTTTCTTTACATAACATTAAATCTGAGGAAAGTTTTAATATGTTTCGCGTGAAGACTTTTTATCAAAACCCAAACTTTTTTAGCTATTAAATAAATTTAAGAGACATTAAGTTTAACTAAATTTTTAGCTTAACTTTTTGTTGAAAACGCGGAATTTCTTCTAATTTCTTCATGTTTTTTTATTAATGTTTTGCATTTAACTTAATTTCCTGGATTTATATTTTAATCATAGCTTGGAAAAACATGTGACCTTCCCACAATATACAGCTTGAGACTCTTTTTGCATTCTAAAAGTAGAACGTTTAAGATTTTTCTATAAATAATTTTTCTTAGTAGCTTATTAAAATGCTTATGACTATATATGTGTAATTAAAAATTATTCTAAATGATAGAGTGTATGAAGAATGAGGCCCATACATTAGTTATAATATTTCTTCGGCTATAATTGCTCTTAGTATTTATTACTGAATGGATAAGATTGTTATTTGATGCAGGAACCACTATAATAGGTTCATTTATCAACTGTTCGAAAAATCTTTAGTTGAACGAGTAACAATAGTTCTATAAATAACATGCATGGGATTGATTAATTATATTGCTACATTAATGCTCTACTAGTATCACGTAGTAGTTAGTAAATTATATATATGTAAAATAGAATGGACCAGAATATTGTATAAATTGTTAATCTTTTTAATATTATTTATTATTGAAAAGTCTCCATACTTTCTTCAAGACGTCACATACATACACGCGCACACGCACGCACGCCCCCCCCCATCAGTTTCGAGAAGTATGGTAAGCAAAAGTGTGTTTCAAGATAGGAAAAGAAATCTTAAATAACTACTACTAATAAGTTAGGTATTTCTTTACTTTTTGAAGTAAAACAAGTAACATTAATTTTTTCTGTTTTTACACAGTTTCAACAAAAGTAAATGAATTGGGTTAACGTTTCTGTCCAAAAATTTTATTATGTAAAGCAGTGATTCCCAAAGAGATCTATATAGACCCCCAGGGGTCTATGGCAACATGCAGGGCTCCACGTCAGTGAAAAATTAATTTGGGGTCCATGAGGTGCAAGTGGCGGTCTACGATAGTGACTCTCATTATAGCAGATTATGACTAATTTTTTAAAAGAAAACTTAATCTAGTGGAAACCAGATTTACCTGTTTAACAGATTTATTTATTAAATTTAATGAAGTTAATTTGCAGTTACAAGGACCATCATTTCGGCGTTTCTTGCCATAATTTCTTCCATCCATTTCTTGCCTTGCTAAGGAGTATAATATTGGACGTCCCGAATTTTCTTAGTTTCTCAATTTGTCACACACAATCTGCCAAAAAAAGCACATTTTAACCTATGTTCAACACTTAATGCCCTTTATTCAGATTTTGAAACTAGGTTTGAGAATGCTTTGACTGTATAAATATATATGGTGGTAAGATCACAGTAGGTAATTAATTAATATGGTCACATTGAAAAAAAAAAACAAATGTCATATTACAAGAAGAACTGATCGGAATAGGCACTAAGAAGATCTTAAAGTAAAATTTAGACACGGATATCAGCAATTTTTGAAGCACTAGAATGGATAAAGCACCAAATTTATCTCTCCCATTAAAAGCATTTGTTTGTTTCTCAGTTACTTTTTGTAACACTGACTTTAAGCAGTGATTAAATTTTAATTTAATTAATTAACATGTGTGTCTTAGGTTTTAAACACTATACTTCACTACAGTTAGAAATTTAAATATTTTAAAGTAAGTATGACTCTATACCAGCTGTCCAAAAGACATTTCAGTTGATAAATTTGCAAAATATCATTGTTAGGTAAGTAGGGGTCTACCCAAAATAAAAAAAAACATGGCAGGGGGTCTATGAGACAAAAAAGTTTGGGAACCTCTGATGTGTAAAGGATTTAAAAACATTTTAAATTTTTTCCCCTCAAATTTTAATCTCAGCAGCTCCTGAAAATTATCTTTTCATAGTCTATGAAACATGTGTTAATTGAAGTA
The DNA here is from genome assembly GCA_019973975.1 of Trichonephila clavata. Lineage (NCBI taxonomy): Eukaryota > Metazoa > Arthropoda > Arachnida > Araneae > Nephilidae > Trichonephila > Trichonephila clavata. The sequence continues at coordinate 1,064,088 of BMAO01008195.1, forward strand.
ATATATGCATTTACTTACGTGACAATCAGGGGCGCAGCCACCGCCATATCAGCCGTATCAATGATAAGGGTCCCCAAGCTACAGGAGCCCCAACATGTGGGCCTACAGTCCCACTAACAGGGTAATTCATGTTTAAAAAAGGGCCCACTCAGAACTAGCTACACCAGTGATGGCAACTGCGTTAAAATAAGATAAATTTGCCTGATGAAAGTTATATTTTATCTGAAGTATGAATCAACATGATACAATAAATACAAATTGAATTAACCTCATACTATGAAGTATTCGCTACTAAAATTGCTTTTCAATAATTATTTTTAAACAGTTGCGTTATTTTTATACCTTTTCTTTTGTTTTAATACTGTAACTCAAAATGTAATACCATGAATGCTAATTAAAATGAAAAAAATTATTCAAAGGTAATTAAAAAGTATAGTCTTGCTAAGAGTGTTAACTTCTTGAAAGTAATTTATAGGTATGATTTCAATAGCTTTGAATTTCAGCATCTGGTAATAAAAAGAACCCAATATAATTACTGTAAACAATTATATTAAATATTTAAGATAATTACTTATACCCAAACGAATGATTATAATTATTGTAAAGGTCATACTGAAAGGAGTAATGGATTTTCAAATAAAAACTTGTTAAATCTTCTTTGCTTAGTTTAATTTTGCTCTTCATTTCACTCTATTTACAAAATAAGTACTTCACTACTTTTATATCCTCGTTCGTATAAATCATTATCTTACTCGTCACCAAAATTCTTAGTTATAAATTGTTTCACCTATTAAATCTATTTCATTCCCAAAAATTTTGTATCTAAATGCAAAAACAAAAAATACGAAGATATATATAAATGAATGGAAACATCAAGTTGAAAAAAATTATTCTGAAATATTAAAAAAAAATATTGACAATGGGGTAATAAATATGCGAAAAATATTCGTAAACTAAAAAATATTTTTAATTTGTTTTAAATTGTTTTTAATTTGTTAAATGAGGTGAATGAATCGATGTTTCTCTTTCCATAATTTTAAGGTGACACTCTTTCTGCTTTATTATCATTTATTTTTTTGCCCGAATTACGTGTTTTTTCTCCATTTTGAATTTTAAGTTGAGATAATGGCATAAAGGTATCCGACTACACTTGCGGTAACTTATTTTTTTAAAAATGGAGATAGGGGGGATTTTTTTTGTTGTTTTTAGATTTGTTTAGTACATTTTAAGAAAAATGTGATAAAATTAAGAAGACAAAAAGAAATTATTATTATTAAAAAATGTGTGGGAAAAAATTTACAAAAGATAATGACATCTGCTTTTACTAAAATACTTGTTGTTTTTGTTCCAGAGAACAGAAAATAATATACTTGGTATTTTTATAAAGCTAAAAAGACGGTTTATAGAATAAAATCATAAAAAAAATTGTCAATTTTTGGCATGATTCACAATTTTAGGGTAGTCGGATACCTTAAATAATGTTTTTATCTAAATTTTTTAAGAAGTTTCTAAAGAGAAAAATAAGTTTTCTCCCTTTTTTTCTTTGAACCACATGAAAAAAAAAGACACACACTCACGGAGAGAGAGAGATCAAATTTGTCTTTCGTAAATCAAATTTCATTTATCTATTCCTATAGCAGAGAAAAATACATTAATAGGTCCTGGCAACCAAGTAAAAGTGTCAGAAAATCCTGCTTCTGGTGAGCTACGTAAATAGAGAAAAACAAATCAGAGATATGTTCGACGACCTATGCACTCAGCGGTGGTCAAGTTTCACTGCTGTCCCATCGGGATGAAATATCCCCATTTACGGTAGTAAGAGTTCTTAGGAAATAGGAGAGGGAGTCTTTTTCGGGAATTTTTATTGTTGTCTGAGCTAGTTTAAGGCAATAAATTTTTCCCTACACAAGTACTACTCAGCAAAGCGATTTTTTTCCATCTCCAAACCGGAGAGAGTTTTATTTCAGTAGAAAAACATATAAGAGTAACTCAAATTGGATTTTTATATAAGAAACTATTAAAAGTAGGATACATTTGATGGAAAAAAGGATATAAATGAATATTTAAATAAGAAAAAAAATTAGGAATGGGAAAAAAATTGACCAAATAAAATAATTTACATATTTCAGGCATGCCAACCTTTTTTATCGTATTGCTGGCAAAATTTTGCCTTAACTGACTTGTAAAAGTCAACCCCATCTTTAAATACATATTGCAGAGTAAAACAGTAGCAAATTTAGTTTCAAACTTTGGGGGTAACTGATTTATATATAGGCGTAACGGAGAATATTAGGGGCCCTTTCAATGTCAGGTTTTGGGCCCCAAGCCGGATCTTACAAAGGTTTGCTATACCATAACATAAGGAGTTGGACGCCAACCCGCGAGGCGGGGGTTGCTGGGATGTACTTTACGCCACTGGATTTATACATAGATTATACGTACTAAGAGAGAAAGATGTATAATCATATTAGACACAGAGAGAGTTATTGCATCCAGAATCTTTTTTAATATAACTGCCCATAAAAACACAGTTTTTGAATCAGAGAAAAATCACGAACAGTAAAGCTGCCTTTTTTACTTTCTTAAATAGTTTAACATAATAATATTAAACATATATAAGCCTCTCTCTCTCTCTGTGTCTCACACATACACACGTAACTTACCCACTTTACACGTTGTTGAAACACATATATTTTTGGAAATTTCCTAGTTCTTACTGTACAGACATTAACTAGTGCTGACCTATTGAATGATTATCTTGGAAACAGAATATATAAAATTGGTATTAAATTTGGTAGTAATGAATAATAACATTTCATTTGTACATTTAATATTGTCGCGTTAATCCATTATAAGCATTATTATATACATTCCAATCATTTAATAATTTCATAATGGGAAAAATAATTAAAAATACCCGAATGAGATAAATAATATATATTTTTACTGACATGTGACACCTGACTCGGTTGACAAATGAATATTTGTATTTGTTTCACTCCTAAGAGTTTGATGTATATAAAGGAAAAAAAAATATAGAGTTACAAACTTCATTTTAATATGCAGATAATGCATTTAAATATATGTTTTTATTTCAAAAAAATTAAAATTTTTCGTATTGATTTTATTTATACTTCTCTTCACTCATCGGGGTATATCTTTGAGTAATTTTAGGCTGCACACACAAACACACACACAATAAATTTAAAACTTTATCTAAGTTAGTCATTTGAAAACTTTCCATGATACAGGTTAAAAGTTTTCTACGTTTAAATATTAAGGTGTCGAACTGCTGAAGACAAATGTTTGTCTACGGTGATATTGTATAATTTAAATGAAAATCTTGGTGAACCTTTCTTAACTATGCGTAAAATGTTAGACCTCCTTTTCAAAAAATGTCGCTTTCCAAAGACGGAATAAAAAAATTGGAAAACAGAGGATTTATTTAGCTCACTTTTAAAACTTAGAACATAAATCAATTTAAAAATTAGAATTAGATTTTATTTCCTTCGTAATCGTGCATGAATCAGTAAATATATCAGTTTAGTGAACACTTGATATATTTATATTTGACTTTTCTATTTATTATATTTGTTAAAATATATTAAGTTAATTTATAAGTTCCTGAATTTTAAGCTAAAAAATTACCTTATTTAATCTTTACGAGGTAAAATTCCTTAGCTCTACAGATTATAGCATTTTTTAAAACACATTATACAAGGGGTGATCAAATGAAAAGGTACGAAACGACACGGTGGGTACAAATATAGACTTTATTCAAAATATACACCATAGGCCTGAGCACAACGATCCCACTGATGAACAAGCCGCAGGATTCCTTGTTCCCAGAATTCCTGTGGCTGTGACGAGACCCAGTCCTTCACAGTGTCCTTGAGTACGTCGTCCCAGTTGAAGCGCTTTCCTTTCAGGTGTTTCTTCAGTGGACCAAACACATGGAAATCGCAGGGTGACATGTCCGGACTGTAGGACGGATGGTCCAACGTCTCCCATTGGAACTTGTCCAGTTCCATTTGTGTGACTCTGGAGACGTGTGTACGCGCGTTATCATGGAGCAGAACCACACCCTCCGTGAGCAGCCCCGGTTTTTTGTTCTTGATGGACCTGCGTAGGCGTCGGAGTGTCTCACAGTACACATCGGAGTTAATGCTTTTTCTGTGCTCGAGTAATTCTGTGCTCGCATCATTTGGACGCCGCTTTTTATAAGAGCCTTTGCTCTCTCCTGCGCATGCGGGCACCCGCGCATGATCCGATCCCAGTCAGAGTCTCCAATGGCATCCCGAGATGTCTCGCTACATTCTCCCTTGGCGGAATATGCAAATATTTAACTGTTTCATTTTTATGTCGTTTCGTACCTTTTCATTTGATCACCCCTTGTATATATATAATAATATCGATGCCCACATTGGAATGGATTCCTTAATATAATCTCTATTTTTGGTGATTGATGTTTTATTTTTGATGGCATTGACGAGGCAGTCCTTTGCTATAGTAAAATCAGTTTATTGTACATTTAACACATAGCGTTCCACATGACAAGAATCAGACAAGATACACAAAACACAAACACAAACCAAGCTGCAGCCGATTACATGACGAAAGACAAAACAGAAGAGAAAAAAAAAAAGGATTATTCAAATAGCAAGTATTTATATATGGGGAAGAATCGGGAAAATACATTGTAAGAAATACAGTCACGTGTCTAGGTGAAGGGAATAACTAGTTATTTATAGAAATGACATCATTGTTTAGGGAATATTAAACCTTTTTACTAAAAGCGCATGTGAAAACCATTAAGAATCCTATATTTCTTGGAATCGTTAATAAATCTATCAAATTTCAAGGTCTAAAGAATCAGTAATAAACCAACATGTTTTTAATGCTTGTGAAAGAGACGCTTTTCGGAATAGGGTATTAGGATTTATGAATTAGATGTTATAAAGGAGATTCGAATTATGAGTAGATATCAAAATATAAAGTTATTACATGTATATATAATGTGAAGACCAGTGGCTGAATAATAATACATCGCGCTTCCACACCACAGGTCCGATGTTCAAACCCCGGGCTGGGTAAGCTCGACTCAGCCTTTCATCCCTTCAGTGGCTCGATAAATCAGTACCAAGCTTGCTAGGGAGCGTTGCTGGAAGTTTCTCGACAGATTGACCACCTGATTGGAACATCTGCTCATGTACCTCAGGGCCCAAAGTCATGTATACTGAGATGCGCACATTAGGCTTTGGCTCTCATGGGCTGTGGGGCCACTGAGTTAAATTATAAATATATATATATATATATCACTCATTACCATTCAAGAGATAATAAGAATTATGATTAATACAATGAATATAATTAGAAATTCAATGTGATATATATATATGTATTGTACCAGAATATCCTTTATATTATATTATAACGTTGGTATTATTACTGTGTGTCTGACTATTTAATACTCATCTTTACACATTTTCCTGTAATTTATTATAAAGATATAAGGTTTTGAGTGTTATTCGTTTCTAGATTCGTAAAGAACTACCATTATCCCCTCCCAATGTAATAAATGATGTTTACATGAGACTTTTGTACTTTTCTAATTAATCACATTCATCAAAAGAGGGATTGTCTTGTTTGGAATACCGCCTCACAATGCCGAAGAGGATAACACCTGTCGTAAACAATACACCGGATTTCGGACATTGTACATTGTCAACCAATGGTGTCGATACAGAACGGATCTGACAAAATGTCATCACATTAGCGCTATTCTGCCTCTGTAATTGGGTGTTGATTAGATTAGTATCCCATAGGATTGAGGTCCCATTATAGTCTGTTACTATCACTATTATTGATTACGAATCCTGCGACACAAATTCGGTAGAATTAAGACACCCTAACTTTCCGATTCGCTCCAGTTGAGAAACAATAAAAGTGAAGTTGCAAAGATTCACTCTAGAAGAGGAGGCAAGGAATTAATGAGTTTCTCAGAACAATTTTAAGTTTATATAAACTAAGATGAAAGATGTGCGATTGTACATTTCATTCGTGGGAAAGTTTTACTCGCAGCTTTGTGATTAAAGCAAACACATGGCGAGTTCTCTGAGTGATTTGAGTTATCTTCTGAGAATTCGTCTTGTGGATGATGGGAATATCCAATAAGTGAAAATTAGTTTCAAAGAGAAGTTCTGCTTCTTTTAATTTATTTTCATTTGCAATGGTAAAAGCTTTTATGAAATATCCCTTTAAGTTTCCACCGAAATGAAAGCGCGTCTCGATAATTTCTGTCGGGAAATTCTAAAATTATCGATGTGATATCTTTGGGATTTATTAAAAGTAAAGCGTTAATCAAGCAAGTTTATCAGCTTAGGACATCATTTGGAGAAACGAATTCAGTAGAATATCAAGATTGATTGTTTCATTACAGTAAATATAAAGACAGATTTTTTGATAATCAGTTGTTTTAAATTCTACTACATAATGTTTCTGAATTTCGGAACTCAATTGTTTCTGTTGATTAAAATACAGTTTCAATCAAAACGAAATTTGGATTATTTTCGGGTATTTTTTATCGGAAATTTTTTCATAGTTACACCCAACCCTTTTACACGGTATTATTTATACGGTTTTGAAATAACATGGGATACGAATTTAACGAATTTTTTGTTCTAGCACAAATCGCAATTTTTTTTTTATTATTCATGCCCTTTGGATGAGGACGATTTGATCGAATTAATAACTGTTTATATGCTAACAAAGAAGTCGATAAGGACGAAGTAGAATGTGAAGTTCATTTATTAACAGCTGATTTAATTAGCGAAGGCTTGAAATTTGCTACAAGTATGGAACAACATTTTCTTACTCAAGATCCTGACATAGAGCGTGCATTATAATTTCAAAGTAATCATAAGTTTTGCGTAGCAGGATATAAATAATTATGTAAGCAACTTGAGAAACCAAAAGAAAAAGAAAACAACCGCTAATAACAGAATTAGTAACAACAACTACAAAAAAAGAAAAGACTACTGAGGCCGATAACAACGAACAAAATTCTTCATTTGAAATAAAAGCGACAGTTGTATCAGGCATATCCTAACACATCCACTGATGATAGCATTTTTGATACACTTCGTAATAAACGTGCACGCCTGTTATCAAGTAGCAATTAATAGTTGTTAGTTAGTAGTTTTATTCCTAATTTCAATTTGAATTTTTGTATGCTATATATGTATACTTATAGATTAAATGTTTACTTTACACTAATTTAATTTTTTAAAATAAAAATGAATTGTTTTTGCTTCATAAATATGTAAAATAGATTTTATTATTATTATTTCCTTGCATAATTTTATGGAAAAATATTTAGAGATTTTTCATCTTATACTATTTTTTAAAATTGCTGAACATATCCCCAAATTTTCCATATGTCGCATGTATTTTTGTACACGATTTTTTTTCTGCACATTTTTCTAAAGAACGTATCTACCGTGTAAAAATGAGTTGGGTATAAAGGTGTAAAAATTTTGAGGGTTTGATTTTAATACAGCATTTACGAAATTACTTACCTAATTAACGTTTAAAACAATCTAATCTAATATAATTAAATTAATAAATATTGGAGATTTTATTATTTGGATGTCGAGTCAAGAACCAGCCGAGTTTGGAAGTATGCCATATAATTTAATGCTTGAAGCTAGTACCACGTTAGCCGAGTGGTCATGGTCATAAACTCGTGGTCAGCGAATTCTAGTTCTATTACCTCTGATGATCCACTGATAGAGTTGCTGATGAACGTTAAATCTGCCTTGGAACAGAAGTCTGATGGCAGAATAGAAGTTTGGAGAGTGGGATGCCAACTCAAGTGAAGTCCAGAGTATAATATTTTTGTTTATAATTTCACATAGGCAAAGTATGTGCTTGAGACTACTGGCCTTTAATGCATATATTTTTTGTGTTGCAATATCGAATAATAAACTTTTTTTCTTTCAAATGGGGCTGCAGACGATTGCAAAACTAGTACATTCTTCGGAAGCTGGTGTCACTTTTTAGTGTGGTGCCATGTAGGTGGGCATCAATTGCCACAATGTGATTTTTAATGTGACATCCAGTCTTCTCTTCAGAGGGAAGCACCTGACCTCTGATAATGCGAAATTGTTCTTGTTATTTAATTTTGCCGAGATCACCCAAGAATATCTAACAATAATAATTTTTAAGATAGTTCTATCATAAAATTCTGTAACTAGTTTTAATACATTATCTGTGGATGTGTGTTACAGTTGTAAGTTGGTATGTTTTTCAAATTAGCTTACCCTGACAGTTGTTTCTATAATTTAAATTGAATATCAGAAGTTGTAAATTTTTTCTCTAATTGATTTTCTATTATTTTTCACTCCTCTTTAGGAGAAAGTACTAAATATCCATAATTTACTCATAATAATGCATATAAAGACAAATAGGAAAGTCATATTTACAAAGTATTGAATCTGTGAAATATCTGCAGAAATTTAAACTTATATGAAGTTAATAGAATCGGTGTAAGATATATACTCCAAACTTAATTTTATTCCACGTCTTAACTATTAATTACTAATGGCAGAGAAATATATTTCAAAGCTTATTTACTTTCTATCATGCCTTTAGGAAAACATTGACTCATCAGTTTTCACCCGAGGTATATTCCAAGGGAGGTTGTGAGGAGGTTTTGTCATCATTATCGTACTAAGTGAAGCATGCGGTCAATTCCCGCAAAAGCTTATCTGCTGTAAGAGCTAGCCGCCAGCTCTTCACATCTAACATTCATGTTCTAACATATCTAAGTTGTCGGTTCATTAAATAATGGTTTTAGCGGAGTTTCCGTAATAAAGTGCCCCCCGGGAATTCAGATTTAGCCCTAATCGACCTGATACGTGCAAAATAATCAGAATTATAGGTTGAACGTTGGAATTCATTTGATAGACTGTAAAGTTGCTAAGGTACGCTTCTAGTAACAAAATCTACATGATTGAATATGGATTTTAAACAAATTAAGTATATTAGAAGTTGGTGCGTATAGTTTTTGAAATAGCTGATAAAAAAGAATTAACTCATTAACTTAACAATTAATTTGTAAATGATTGCCTATTCATTACTGGATTTTAAATTCATTATGAATATGAATTACTATTATGAATATGTATTACAAATCAGTATAATATTTGCATACATACACACTAGTATATTCTAGGTTTTTTGAGTTAAGAATTTATATGATAAATAATTCACAAAATGACTTAACATATTTACATTTATAAACTAATACATTTTTTCAATAAATGTAAAGTTCGAGTCTTTAAAATATCTCATACTGAAAATACTTTAAAAAGCATTGTCATAACCATAACTTTTCAAATGAATGCGTAAATAGGAATCTGCTAAAAAATTGGCAATATATATTAGTCCCTGATGTTAAAGATAGACTATGGTGGGAAAATTTCTACATTAAGTATTATAATACAATTTATCCTTATGGACTAAATGTATTATATCAAGGAAAAAATATTCTCAATGCTATTAAACAAAATTCTCAAGATTATTATTAAAACAATGAAATCAAAAAGACTAATAAAAGAAAAACTAGAGGGAATAGGACTAAAAGGTTAAGCAGAGACGAAAATGTTATTTCAAAAAGTATTAGTGATATATATAATAGTTTCGAGAACAATTTTAATATAAAGCACATTAAATCTTTCATATTTGGATTAAGTAAGACAGAAATATGTATTACGGATATTATACTAAATTCAGATAAATTTATAAATAGTCATGCTTTATATATATATATATCATAAGAGACATTCTCAAATTTCTGAAGCATAAACATAAAATAAAAGTCAATGGAAATAAAAAATATCAAACAGAATATATATATTGTACATTATTATATATGAATAAATCTTTTGATAATATTAATTTTTCTAGCATTTTTAAAAAACACACGTCAACTTTCCCAATTCAAAATATCACTATTAAAAAGGCTTTTAAATATAGTAAAAAAATAGGTAGATCAATTTTTAACTATAATGCACCTATATCAAGCAAGAAAATTTAATATGTTATTGAATTGATTTTAAAGAATTCAAAGATAACTATCACCAGCATGTTATTACTGGTGATCTCAATATTGTAAAAGACAATATTCTTAGAAATATAATGAATAAAGGTACTGGTTTTAGACTTACGATTTCCAATAATAATAAAATTATCAAAAATCAGTTACATAATGATATTTAGCAATTCATTTACAAAATTGCTATTAAATATAGTATGCCTATAGAGGCATTCACAGAGTTTAAATGTAACATTCACAACAGATTAATAAATATAACTTTAGTACAGATAATAACATCTTTTTTAATTATATTAAATATCAGATTAAAAAATTACAAAATAAATTTATTATAGTTTATATTGATAAAGTGCCTAGAAATTTTGCCTTCATTTGTAAATACTATTATAGTTTAATGCTCAACAAACATTTTGAAAATAATACAGCTTTTATTAGGTCATCAATTTCTGATAGAGAAATAAATAATCGAATTTCGGCTTTTCATAAACAATTAAAAATACAAATTAATAATAATTTTAAATTTCCACATGTATTTCTTACTCCTAAATTTCATAAAGATCCAGTAAAGTTTAGAACAGTTAAAGTGGTTTTAATACATATATCAGCAAATCAGGCAAAATTCTACATAAAATGTTACAAGATGCAATAAATAATCTAAAAACTTCAGCCATTCTTAAAAATAGTACAGAACTTATTGCTCAAATTAAAGATAAAAAGATATTTTCAGTATTAAGTTTAGATTTTGAAGATCTTTTTAATTCAATTAATATTGATGATATGATAAAAACACTTGTAAAATTACATAAAGATAAATTGTTTAATAATGTCAAATATGTGATAGATTTTGTTCTCTACTTAGGTTAGCTCTAAAAGAGAATTATGTTTATCATAATGGTAATTATTTTTTTATCTACAGATTAAGGGTCTACCACAAGGTGGCCCAGCTAGCAACTGTCTTGCCAATTTATATTTACATTATTTTGAAAATAGTTTCACAGACAACTTAGAATTTTACTTTTTTCGTTATATAGATGATATAATCATTTTTGGCAAGCAAGACAGTAGTAACAGTTATGAAGCAAATTTTCTTGATATAGAAATTAAATTAAAATATAATAAAATAGTTACTAATATTTATGATAAACGAGAAGACTTTAATTTCAATATTATAAAAGTACCGCATTGGGAGAGTAATGTGCATGTATCTATATTCAGAAATATTCTTCTTAATTACACACTACGCAATAAATTTCTAGTTTCTAATAAATCAGAAAAAATAAAAAACTCTAAACATTTTACTAAATACTGTTTAATTCAAAACTACCCAATTAATTTTATTAATAGATATTCAAATAAAGAAATTCTAAATATTAAGGATTAAATTTCCATAGTTTTAACAGGTTAATATTATAGATTTATTATTCTTCCTAGATAGTTTTAAATACCCCCGATTTCTAGTTTTAGATAAAATTACTTTTTAAAATTTTATTATAACTTTTAAATCATATCAAGAGTCTCTAAGATTATGGTAGTAAGTTTACAATTCTTATTTTATTATTTCTATTCTTTTCATACTTTTGCTAAGTGCTATTTTTCAGCCATTGCTTTGTTTTGAAATTGTATTTGGGTCCAGAATCTGGCAATAACTTGTTTATTGTACTCAGATTTAGCGCGGGCTCTGCATTTCAGTATGCAAATTTTAGGTAAGTTACCTTTTTCTTAGAATGGATTTAGATTTCCTATCCATTATTTCCAATTGATATTTGCTCGGTATTATTAACAGAAAGGGGGAAGGTTGGCTGGTCAAAAAACATGTTCAACCCCACTTTTATATAGAGAAATTTTTTTAAGGAAAATTTTTTTGTATACAAGCTGTCCTAAGTCAGCAATGTTGATAATAATGACGCATTCATTATTTTATATTTTTATATTTTACTCTCTTATTTCAATTTTTCATATCTCCTTTTAAATTCTGTTGTCTGGTTATCTAGCAATTGCGATTCTTTTAAGTATTAATCATTTTAATTTATCTCTCTCTTGTAGAGAAATTTTGATTATTTATATATAGCAGAAGCTTACAAAAGTATAAAGGCAAAGTGAGGTAACCAAAATAAGCAAATTTAGCATAGCAATGTGGGTGCGGAAATACTACATTGAAGTAGTAGAAGGCGCTGTTGAAATTGATAGGTGAAAGCGCTTTGCAGGCTTACTTATTCCCATTTCGAAACTCAACGGCATGCATTTCATTTATGAGGCTTCAAACGGAATTGCTCCCATTGATACATTAGGTAGGTTAAGTTAAACCTGTTCTTTGGCCAACACACTCCCCAAATTTGACAGGCTTCGATTTTTTGCTGTGTTGTTACATTAAGAACATGATCTACAGAAGCCCATTAAGTCTCATAAAGATCTAGTGAACAGACAGCCAGTTGCTACTGGAAATGTGCGTGACAGGGCTGATATTTTTGCTAATAAATATCGATCCTTTCGCCGCCACTGCAAATCTTGTACCATTGTTGGAGGTCGATTTTTCATCGCACATCTCGAAATATTTATTCTCTTTGACTTTACCAGTCTTTTTCTTATCTGATGTAAATACTTATTTACTTGCTTATTCTTATTCATGATATTTCCGTACCCACATTCATATAAATCTGCAAATGATAGCTTTAGCAAGCATAGCTTTCTGACAAAAGGGAATCATAGCTATCTGACATTGGGTTTTCGAACTGTTTGAAAATGAACTTCAGATAACCATAACCTCAGTCAATAGGTGGACAAAGGAAATGCTAAGAAGAGGAAGTATAATCAGTTCTTGACAACCATTGTTTTCTGAATTAAAAGACATAATCTGAGAACAGTTTGCTGAGAGAAAATCGTTTGGTTATTTTCTGACTAATCGCCAGAATAATTCAAAGCATCACAACAATAGATGTGTATTTTCCTTCAGCGATGTGAACTGTGGTGAATTTAATGACGATGTTTCAAAAGAATCTGGAGTAGGTATTTGGGAATAAATATGCAGATAAATGTAATTCTTGAACGTGAATAAAATGTAAAATATTGTGCATGGAAAATAAGATATCCTCTTAAAATAAGCTCCAATGCTTTCCTTCAGCAAAAGAAAGAGGTAAGCAAAGACTGTGTGCAAAAGGAGTTATATATACATTTAAAACGCAACGCGTCAAGATGGTTTGCGCAGAATATTATGCAAATTTCAAGGTGGACGCACCTCATTGAGTAATGCAAATAGTATAAATAGCACAGCTCTTTGAAATACATTGAGAATGCATTTGAGCGAGTTATTTGCAGAATGAGCTGTGGCCGTTCAGTTATTTCAGTCAAATAAATTATAGTGAACACTTTTGTTTGCCTCATAAGATTACGTGTAACAGCAAAGAATATTAGGAGACCGCAAACGGAGCACCAGACAGCAGTAAATATAGTAATTGCACTGAGAAGGGCAGGTTTATGTGTTTATAAGTGTCCATGTCAAATTTAGCTGATGCCCACATAGACCACGATTCCCCAGCTGTAGCAAAGATGGTTGGAAACGGCCTCCAAAGAGGATGTAGACACAACATGGCCTGGCACTGCTTGAATACCTTGTTTTCCACTCGATGGATTGCATGTGGAGTATTCCTCACTCACCTGACTTAGAATGACACGGGACTGCATGCCCTACTCAATCCCGGGATTTCGGGACTACATTATCCATATCCCGGGATTAGGATTGATCTATTTATTAAAAATACTTACGTATTAGCATAGTTGAAATTACATAATAAAAGTGAAAATATAGTTAAAAATTGATTTAATATTTTAATGAAACAAATAAAAAAATAATCAATCATAAAAACAAATAAAAGTAGTACATAATTAAATTTTAAAAAAAGAAAGCTTTTCTTCATTTTTTGTGTTTCTGTAAATACGGTTATAAAAACACAGCTCCCCCAGTGTTTCATCGTTGAAATGGCTTCTTTTTTTTGTTACACGTTGTCCTGCCGAAGAAAATGCACTTTCGGATTCTTTACTAGTAGGTATTATCGTCATTAAATAGGAGTATGTTCTTTTCAGATAGTCACCACGTCTTCCTCCACTTTCAAAAAAGAGACATTTCTTTTTGAATTTTTGATGACAGTGTCTCAAATCTAATAGACTGCATTGGTGCATATACCTCTCTGATAACGTTATTTAGTTCTTCTGCTACACTTAATGGTTTTTGTATATGTAAATTGATCCAGTTATTGAATCAGAATGTGAATCAATTTCAAGTGTTACCTCATTTGCAATTGAAGATCCAGTTGCATGAGCTGTTAGTAATGCAATGGGATTTGAAGCGTCTCAAGTCTTCCAAGCAGGTAAACTATTAATTAACGGTATTTAATAGAAGAAGGAACTGTGACAAAATCTATTCCTGAGATGTTGCTTATATTATTGTGTAAACATTGTAGTGAGTCAGTTAGATCTGTGCGACATTCTCCCATACGAGAAATAAGAGCTGTGCATATTTGTTTTTTTGTTTTTACCTATATATATAGCACACTTATAATTGCACAAAAAATTCTGCGTACGTATTTCATAAAAAAAAATATATAGTTTTTAAAAAAATTAAATTTTTAGGAAATTTTTTTGAGAAAATTTTTTTAAAATATAATTCAGACAAACATTAAATCCCGGGATTTCTGGATTGGAAAAAAAACCCCGCGATCCCGAGGCTGAAAATCCTACTAGATATCTTCCAAAAATTCTAATTGTCTCTGTCCAAGTTAGCTGACATCGGACATCCTGAGGATGGGAAAAATTTTCGTTTTCTGATCTCACTCGTAATGGGGAGAAAAAGTTACAGAAGAAAATAAGATAAAACAATATCAAATTTCCCGGTTTAACATACACACTCGTCTCGAGCCCTTTGAGGTTCAACATGTAAAAAAACTGACATTAAACGTATATAGTAGAAAAAAGTAAGATACATTAAATGTAATACAAGATTCACAATACTTTTAAAGAAAATTTCAAAATGTAATTCAGACAACAATTAAATCTCGGGATTAGTTGTTTTAATCCCGGGATCCCGGAGCTCCAAACCCTAAGACCTAGATCCACTGGCATTTATCTTTGAGAAGCATATATCTTTAAAGCACGAGACGCCTGGATACTTGGTGGTAGATCTCCATCGAAAATCGTTGGTAATGCAGACAAAACTAAATGAGCACTTATATTTTCATCGAGAGGTTGCGCTACGCATTAATTCGTCTGTGTGAACAAAACAAAACGCAATGTCACCTCTTTGAACACTTGCTGTGATTTTTTCTCTGAACAAAAGTCATATTGTGCATCTTTTGGCATTGTTTATTCACTTTTCCAACATTGCTGTGCAATCTGGTTCTAATCCTAATTTTACTCTGTTCTGTCATTAACGAGTCGAAGGGGATCCTATGCTTCATGGTAATTATTTATCGTCCATATGTGAGTACTTTTGTTAAAAAACTTCTAGACTCACACCCTGTATCTCTATCTATGTGTGAGGAATTCTAACCCATCATTATACTATTCATATTAATACTTCTCAAATTCTTTTAGTAACAGGTTTTAAATGCTTTTTTAACTAAAAAAAAAATAAATGTATCATAAATGCATGTATTAAGTACATAAAATAGAAGAGATTTTTTCTCAGAATGCTAAGATTTCTTGGATTTGCTTACATTTACTAAAAAATATATTATTAAATTATCAAAAATACTAATGCATTCATGCACATGCTAGCATATAATCATGGATATTTCAGGGAAATTTTAAATAACTTGGTAGTTCTACTTATTGCTTTCATTTAAGCATATTAAGTAAGATAATATATTTAAAACCATACGGAGAAATATGTGGGACCAAATGCAAAAGGACACATTATTGTAAATTCTATAGTAAAAAACGTACCTAAATTTTAGGAGAAAACAAGGTAATAGATTTTTAAGATATTATTTTTAATGTTTTCCCTGAAAAAAAAAGAGGTGAATCATGCGAGATACCCTTAAACATTTTTGGCCTGAACTTATTATAATACTGATATTTTTGTTTCAATCCCTTTTATATCTTTATTCCTTGAAAAGCCCCTCTTGAATAAAAACAAGGAATTTTCAGATTTTGAAAATGTCAGTAAAATAAACAAAGCAAACGGGGCACAAAAGTAGTCGTGAATCTCTCATATCTGTTGGATGCATTAGAGCTCATCTCTTCTGCAAAAAGATATCGTGGATTTAAACAGGTGTCTAATCTGAATCTGCTTCAGAACGGTTTTCAATTCCTTGTGCATTCTGCCACTCTGAACAAAAATACGTGCTAGTGAATAAATTTATAAATAATGCATTATACATAAGAGTATAATAGAAACATGCATGGGAGTGGAGAACAGAGGGGGAAGCATAGTAACCATACCATTAAAATATGTATCTACCTCATAATTTTCTCTCTATGAATAAGAACAGCACTTTCTCCTAGTTTCTCGAAGATCGCGAAAGACACTTCATCTGCATCGAAATACTAAATATTTTAAAAGTATGCGAAAGCAACAAAATAAATTTTGAGACATGGAATAAGAGATGTGACATATTTGCAGCATGTATAATGAAGAATGGATTAGCGCGAGAATGTAAGGATTTTAGGCCTTTGTGAGAGAAAGTGCTGCTTACATTACCATATTCATGAGCAAAATATTTTTATGATACTGCCGACATGCAATTGCTCTGTAATATATTCTTTCTTTTTTAATCATTGTGTCAATCATAAAAATCCTTAAAAAATGGATGGAGACCACATTTTTACTGTACGGCTTATATCCCACGCATAGAATGTTCTGTTAAGCCTCATTTAAAAGAGTTTAGCAGCAATATGTATTCAGTAATACTGTTCTTAAAGTATTAAAATTGACATAGGAAATTGTAAGAAGCAAGAAGACTTATAAATACCTTCTTAGGAATTTAAATTAAATTAGGTTCATTTTAATTACTTGAATAAAATATTTAAGCTATCACAATATAAACATTTTGTTTTGGAAGTGCAATTATTTTGAAATAATTTCAAATGTGCTCGATTTTGCAACAATAATAATAATACAAACTTTAAGTTGCAAGTAGGTTTTGAGTACTAGTACAATCATTCTCACTTCCCTTCCCCGTACTGGTGGTTATGGTAGCCGAGTAGTCAAGGTCGCAAGCTCTTGACTGGTGGTGGTGGGGGGGGGCTATTTTTGACAAGTTGTGAGCTCGAGTCCTAATGCTGTGGGGTATTTATTGGTGCCACTAAACCCACTCCTCACTTCATCAACATTGCTAACAGCCCTCGCATAGTTTCAAAGTGTGGCGTTAATAGAAAATCAATCAAATTAAAACGATAATACAATCAGACCCCGATTTAACAAATTCACTAGAACCGAACATTTTGTTCGTTAATTCGTGGTATTTTGTTATATCAGGGATAAAAAAATTTTAAAAAATTTCTCATTTACCTTTTGGAAATTCTATAATAAGCAACTACACAAAAAATATCCATCTTTATAAACTATACACTTTTTATTCAACTTATAAAAAGGCTATTAGTGAATTATTACTCAACAGTTAATTAGAAATTTTAAAGTACGGTTTTACAGATGTTTGACGATCATTTTGATTTCTGACTCGAAAAGGTTTTTTTATCTACTTTATGCAGAGATGAAAGTACTCTGTCAGTTTACATCCTGCTGCATAAAGTATGTTTTCAGTTTCCATATAATTGTTGTGAATTATGGACCAGGTGGTCTGAGTGGGTTGAGTGTAGTTGACACCACCCTCAGACCCCCCGTGGTCTATCTCGATAGAAACCATATGTAACGGATTCTGTCTCAGTTGAATCTTGAACTGGGCTTCTGCATAATTAGATGTGCTGTTGTTTACTCGTATATTTTAAGTCTTAATCTTGTTCTTGGCTTCGGCGTACCAGGTGTGTTGTTTACTAGGATTTGTATCTCGAATATTAGAATTTATTCTCTCTAATATTTTCAGTCTAATATTTTAATTTTGCAATTTAATTTGTTAAGCTTTATTAAATTTTTGTCTGTTTAATGTTACCAATAAATCCAGTAAAAGACAAATTCTAGGACTCCAGAATTATTATTTTATAACACCACATACACGCAGCAGTATTTATTTCAATAATGTAAAATGTAAGAAAATGTAAGTTTTGTTAAAGGAGTTTCATTATCAGTTTCTGCGTCAGAATCGCTTTTCATTGGTTCATACACAAATAAACAATTTCCTCAACTTCAGTTGCACAGATAGGCAGTCCGTCATCAAATGTAACGCAATTGTTGAAATTTTAAAATATCCCCTGCGTTGTGGAGTGGAATGAGGTAAGAAAAGAATTTCCTGTCCTATTCAAAACTCACACGATAGGCTACACTCATGACTCATTTGCACTTGTAAAGTCTAATAACAGTCTGCACCTATTCCCCAATAATAGTCTGCACCCAACTATTGAAATAATTCGTTATTCGTACATAGGATTTTATTTTCATTTTAATCGGGGAAAGATATCAATTTGTTAAATCGTGAAATTCGTTAAATAGGGTTTCGGTAAATCGAGATTTGACTGTATTTGTAATTCAAGTGTTCAAGTGATCAAATTTTTCATGCAAGAATATCTGCATGAATTTGTTTTATGTGTATTCATTTTATGCACACTGTATTTTTTATAACACAGTATGCTTGACTGATTAACGTAATTTTGGGTTGTATACTGTGTCATCCCCACCATTTACAGAATTCACATGAAGAAATAAACTCACGAAATAATTTGTATGAAATATTATTTGAAATAACTTCATTTATCTATTTTAATTTTCCATTATTAAATAAATTATTTTTGTCAAAAAAGGGTATGTAGCAAAATTAGGTAATTATTGAAATATTAATCTTGTTTTTATGTAGATTTTTTCAAATAAAAATATCTTGTGATGATAACTAATAATTAAAATATTGTGTTTAATAAGTCTAATTTTCATATTTGAAAATTTTTTACTTTTAATAAAAAATACTAAAAAGGCTAAATAAAACTAAAAAAATCCTAAGGAATTAATTTAATTAAAGTCTCACAATTGCAAATAATTAAAATTAAAGTGATACCATTTTAATTGAATGAAATATGCTCACTTTCAACTAAAATGAATTATTTTCCCTCGAGAAATCTTTTTTATTTATTTTATAGTACTTTAATTTGGCTATTTTTTTGTTTAGATTGAGTTTAAAATTAGTTTGAATATATATAAAAAGCTTGAAATTCGAATAGATGTGTTCTTATAAAAGATTAATAGCTTTTACAAAAAGTACTTTTACAATCAATCAAATCTAAAAAAAAAAAACTGATAAATTTAAAACTTTCTATTTCTGTACTCAAATGACTTTTCTGGATTATTTTATATGTGTTCATTTTTTTTTTGTTGTCAAATTTGTATTTAAAATATTTGAGGATTTATTTGCTTACAAAAAATTCGGCATAATTAAATGTTCATCGAAATGCTTCAATATTCGGAATATCATTTTTTCAGTGCTAACACAAAAAAAGTGCTGTCATTTTTTAGAATTATATTTAAGACACTTTTCTAAGAAGTGTGTCTTTCTAAGTACACTTATGGGAATATTTTTTAGTTTAACATTAATTTGTTAAATACAAATATTTTTAAATTAAATTAATTGAGTGTAAATTTTTGAAGAATAGAGATTGTATAAAGAAGTTAATTATAATATTGTTTTCTTTCATAATGGATTATTTGTATTTGAAATATTAAGACGAACTGAACTCAATGGTACAACAGCCCATGAGAGCCAAGGCCTACTGTGCCTATCTCAGTTTACGTGACCTTAGGTTCTGGGGTACATGTGCAGATGTTTCGGTCAAGTGGTCAGTTTAACGCGAAACCTAAAATCTTCGGTTTTCAAGCATACTTGGTACTCATTTATCGACCCATTGAAGGGTTGAAGGCTGAGTCGTCCTTGCCCAGCCCGGGATTTGAACCCCGGACCTGTGGCGTGGGAGCGCGATACACTACCACTCAGCCACTGGGTTTCAAGGCGAACTAATTCGAGTAAATTAGTGTTACTGTTAAGGTTTACCAATACTTAAAATAGGAAATTTGAAAATCAAAATAAAATTGTCTTATTTTTTCCTAAAAAATTATGGGCATATATATAAACTATTTTTTAAGTAACTGACAGTACATACTTTCGAAACCGGGATTTTTACAAAAGCGTATTAATGAATAATTTTGAATATATTTAGTATCATTTGAATTAGAATACACACATAAAATTATTTTAAGCATATTATTACAATAGAAAATTATTTAAAGGCAATTTTTTAAAATAAAATGAAAAAGAAAATGAGAAATTTTCAAAACATTCCCCTTTAATGGAAAATGTTTTTTTAGTAATAATATTTCGCCTATATATATATATATCTAAAGCTTCTGTACAGAGCCCAAAGTAGAATTTTTGAAATATATTATTTAGAAGTGCATTTATTCATATTTTAATGTATCAGAGTATAGAAATTTTAATAAAAAATACCGGCTATATTTTAAATTAAAAAAATTCCTAACTCTGAAAATAATGCGAATTTTTTTTATGAATCCTAGTTCAGGCTTTTCACAGAAATAGCTATATATTGGCAAACTTTTATTATTATAGAATTATTTCCCTTGAAAGGAGAATGCTTTAAAGATATGTCATTTTTTCTTCATATTTTGACAATAATTTACATATAAATAATCTTTCAGGGTAGTAATATTCTTAAAACAATTTTATTTGTATATTCTTATTCAAGGGATATTAAATATTTAAAAAAAGTGTTCATTTACACGCTTTTGCAATATTATAGTTCCGAACGTAGTCAGTTACCTTAAATTGAGTTAAATGCTATTGTGTGTTAAAAACTAAGAAATAGAATTAAATCTTAAAGCACTCAAATTACTTCCCCCCCCCCTCCCGTAATTTACAGATAAAAAGTTGAAAGTTTTATAAAAACCTGTTTCGGTGGAAAAAAGGAAGAAAAAGCGGTAAAAAAAGGAGAAATATCTGAGCATTAAGCCATATCCATCCGAAATTCAATATTTAACTCAGATTCTTATCTGCATTTTAAATTGATGACATCTATTATAAAATGAAAAAAAGCATCTATTCAGACATAATGAATAGCTAAGAACACTCTCAATAAAAAAATACCAAAAGCCATTTATCAAGTATCACACTTTTCACTCTTCAGGTGAAAATCGTCTCATCCGAAGGTAAAGCGTTTATAGCACGTCACGAAAATATATAAAAGTTCTCCAAGATGTCATCGGTTGGGGAAAATCCAATTCCTTAAAGTAGAAATATTTCGCTTCCTGCCTGGAATCTTCTGTTACTGCACAGCTGTTCCTAAAAACTAGAGGTGTATTACAATGACATGTCCACTCATTACCATAGTAACAGGAGTGAATCCTGCCGTCAAAATCTGATAAACATCATTCTCGCTCTAGAACTTGAAGTAGATTTTTGAATTCTTCTCCAGAACCTCTGTAAAGTGGTTCTGCATATCTTTACCGCTATCAGGATCGATCGTATCAGGGGGCCATAGATGCGGCAAATATATATTTGACAATCAATCCCTTCAACTTTTACTACAGTTACGGACAAGAGGAAATGCCGTAGGTTTTTTTTTTAAATAAAAAGAGAAGGAATTTACTGTTGGAGAGGGACCATCTTGTATTTGCAGATTTTATTTCGAAGGACAGACTTAATTGTTCCCTTATGTAGAGGAGCGGAAAAGTTTTTTTACGTGAAAAGTAAAGACTTGTAATTTTGAAAGATGTCACACTTTTATTTCTTTCAGGTATCTGACTACATTCGGAATGTGGTTTTGTAAAAGCATATAAATAGCTTTTTTTATATTTAGTATCACCTGAGTAAGAATATACATATAAAATTATTTTCAGAATATTATCGCAAGAAAAAAATGTTTAAATGAAATGTTTTGGCAAAAAATTGAAAAAATAATGCTTCAAAATATTCTTTTATTATGGTAAATACTTCAGTGATTACAATATTTTGTCTATATATAGCTCAACTTGTATACAGAGCCTGAACTGGGAATTTGTGAAGCATATACTATTATTTAGAAAATGATTTATTCATACTTTAATACATCAGAATGGAGAAATTGTAACCCAAAACATCGGTTATTACTTCAGTTGATCGTAACACTGAAACTAATGTGAATTTTTTGAAAATCCTAGTTAAGGCTCAGTAGGGAAGTTTCCTCTATATATAAGCAAAATATTTTTCTTATAGAAGCATTTTCCATAAAAGAAGAACATTTCAAAAATTTGTAACCCTGTTTTCCTTTTTTACCATAAAATTGTTTTTAAGTAATTTTTTACTGTTGTAATAGTCTTAAGATAATTTTATATGCTTATAATTCAGGTGACAAAAAATATCAAAAAAAAAAAAAAAAATTATTTATTTTTACGCATTTTCAAAATCATGGTTCCGAAAATAGTCGGTGACCTTAATTTATAATCTTTTGTTAAGTTTGAATTGATATTAAATTTTGCTTACTCTGTAAGCTACTGGCATTGTTCAAAGATCAGTTTCCAAAGAAAAACTTCAGAATATTTATTTTAAATAGGAATACCACTATGCATTCTTTACAGAATGCTTTTTTTAATCTGCTTTTCCAATGTTTCTTAAATTTCTGAAATCACAATGTATCAAAATAAAATATTATTCGGAATATTTTTTTAAAATAAAAACTTATGATTATGAAAAAATTTTCAACGATTTTCCTTATTTTCTTTTTAATGAGACTATAGTAGAGGAAAATAACAGATTTAAAATTTGCTTACATTTTCACTTTTAGTCTTAAACAGTGTGAGAATAATAACAGGTTTCTCTTATATTATTGAATATATTATTTTAGAGAAATTCACCTAATTTAATAATTTAAGGTAACTAACAACGTTTGGAACTCTTCCATTTTTCAAAAAAATGTATAAATGAATAATTTTTTTTAAAATTTCGTTTCATCTGATTTAGAAAATACATATAAAATTGTTTCATGAATATAATTACTACAAAAATGATTTAAATGCAATTTTTCGGCAAAAAATGAAGAAAAATAATGACATATTTAAAGCCTTCTTTTTCTCCTTTTATAGAAAATGTTTCGATAATAATAATATTTTGCCTGTATATAACCAAGACTTCTTTACAAAGACTGAACCAGGATTTTTGAAAAATTCTGATTATTTTCAGAGTTACTATCAATTGAACTAATCGGTGCCCTTTGGTAAAATTTCTCTACTTTGATTTATTAAAATATGAATAATTTTTTTTAAAGTATAGTTTAAAAATCCTAGTTAAGGCTCTGTACTAGGCTATATTTAAAGTATATTTAATCTATCTATCCTATCTATCTTAGCTATATTTAAGCAAAAGAATATAATAAAAGAATTTTACATTAAAGGTGAATATTTCGAAAATATGCCATTTTTTCTTCATTTATTCAATTTTTGTCGAAAAGTTACATTGAAATAATTTTTTATTTTAATAATATTTTTAAAACAATTTTGTATGTATATTCTAATTCAAATAACACTAAATGTATGAAAAACACTATTCATTGATACAGAGTTAGATATGTGCACTGTCGCATCCCCCTCCCCTTTTTACGTCGAGTGGAGCAATTCACACTGAAGCCCCACCCCACCAATAGTGCCCGACAAGGAGCGTCACGGGAAATCACTCAGACAGACGCTAAACACTAGACGTAGGAGAAAGACGTTCTCCTTTGGTGTTTAATATATGTTTAAAAATTTCATCCTTCATTGTTTAATAAAACATTTATATCATTCTAAGGCTGTAGTCATTTTCCCATATTTATACGTTTATGCAAAATGTCTTTTCCGGACGTAGTCAGTTGCCAAGAAGTTATGAAAGTTAGACATAAAAACGGGAAATTAGGCAGCCGTATAATTATTCACACAAAGTGACTTCTAAATAAAGTATTTCATACTTGACATAGTTTGTGCTTATTTTAACCAAAGACAAATTTTAGCAAACGTTTTGCTTACTAATATTTGCTGTGCATTTATGTCAATTGGGGTTTTAAAGATTTAAAATAGGAAGAAAAGTCATAAAACTAGTAGTTAATGAAATGGTCCATGTTTAAAAACATTATTCAGAATACTTTTTAATAAAATATTTCGTTTTAATAATCTGGACAGTTTGATTCCAACTGCATCAGCAACTTAAGAGTTGTATACTTCACCAAAAATCAAGAAATAAATGCTGTCTGCAGATTTATTATAGAAAATTGTATCGGTGACAGTACATATGTTAAATTTTTAGAGAAAGTATTTATAATATTATTTTTAATATTAAGAAAAGATCGCTTTATTTGCACTGAAAGAGTACAGAAGGAGAAATTCTAATACTTAATCATTAAATTATGATATTTGAAAGAAGGAAATCAGGAGACATATTAATATGAATGGATACAATAGTTGTATTTTTATACTTTGTTTCCACTTCAAATATATTTTTGACATTTTAGCCTTTTTATTCTAAGTGAAGGTGAAGGAAAAAATAGAAAGATTATGTTTTGTGCTTAAAAATTAAAAAGTTCAAGTGTTAAAAATAAAGGTTTTAATTAAAGTTAGTGTAATTTTTAATTATTCCAAGGCTCGTGAACCCATATAAGGAGGAAAATGAGTCTACGAAACTTTTTAAGCGAAAATCAAGTCGTTCTTCAGTAAATTTGCATGATATTAAGCTAAATGCGTTATACTTTCAAAGAAATGATTAAAAGTGCATTTTTTCTGTTAAATTTACATATACATATCAACTACTAAGTTGTGTTCACAGTCCACAAAATGTCTCTCTAATCAGTATTCCTGACATTTAAATACATATAAAAAGATTTTTTTGCAATATTAATACAAATTCCTTAAATAAATCCAAATTATTTTAATAAATATAAGTCTCAGTAAAAATGATTTGAGATTTTTGAATTTACACTGGATTTCTCACAGAAGAACAGGTTCGAGTGTAATTAAATGGAAGTTTTTGAGAATAACTTGTTATAAACATCAGTATATATTGAGCAGTAAGACATTATTAGTCTATACGAATGGGAAAATTAGCAAAATACCTTTCTGTTATCGATTTTATTGTTTTATAATTTTTTTCTTTTAACATTATTACGATTTTTGGGCCGATCATTTTAACGATTATTTGTGTGTGTACAGACTTTTCATGGGAATTTATATATTTTTCTGCTTTTATATAAATTTTACTTAACTAATGTTGAAACTGACCTTGTATTTCGTTATGATACATAATAATCTGAAATTTTTTAACAATCAGAAGATTTATTTTTTCACTAAGCAAATATGACAACTGCATTTATACAAATTTAGGTCGTTTTGTTAATTTAATTTATAGTTTTAGTTTTCCAATAAAGCAAATATATCATTTTTAACCTCAGACTGCTAGTAATCAGTTTCTTTTAATGTATTCTACATTTTTTAATAATCCTACTAAAAGTTCTTAGTTATCTGAAATTCCATTTAGTTAAAATTCAAATAAAAAAATTTGTCATGTTTCTTGCATAAACAACAATCCTCAATGTAATTATAAACTTTATAAAGGTTACGGTTTTCGCGGGATTTTTTATTAGAATATATATATATATATAATCTTAAAAAATCGAACAAATATTGCCTTCAATTATTATTGAAATAATTCTTCAAAATTCACATTTTTATTCCTTGTACGTGGATTTTGGGGGTCCGAACATACACAATTATTTCTGGGTTGATTCTAAAAAATCTATAGAAATCTTCTTATCAATAAAAAAAGAAAGAAATGAGTATATATATATATAACTAGGGTAGCTAACATCCAATCTGAGAAGACCATTTTTCTCTTTTGCTTTTTTATTAGACTTGTAAAGATTTGCAAAGTAAACTGTGATAAGATGAAAAAAGATAAGGTTAAGAATTTAAAAGTTAACACGTGGTCTATTCGATATCAACGGTAGCGAGTAAACATTGATCGTATTGAAGTGTGCGGCAAACTCAAGTTCTTTGCGAAGGTCGAAAAGAGCTCTTTCAATACCAGCCAGATGCGGTTTGGCATACGGCTACGATGGAAATAACCTCATATTTTTGTTGTTATTGTCGCTGTTTCGTATTTCTTTCCTGGAAGTATTTTCCTGGAAATCAAAATTCGATAACTTTCAACTTCTACCATCAAAAGAACACGATTTTTGTTCCCCTCGCCGTGTTGCAGAGTGGATCGACCATAGCGTGCAAGTGGGATTTATAGAATTTCGATTGAGTTATGGAAGGGGAAAAAGAAATAAAAATTATAGTGAATCTCAGAATTCTTATACATTTTTCCTTCAAGAAATTCTATATGTAATGAATCTCGAAGTTATTGCATATTTTCAAAGCTTCAGGGAGGGGGAAGGATCGTAATTATGCTGTCCTGAATATGTTTCAGGATAAAAAATATGGTATAAAATATGATTCATTTATCTAGGCTGCTTTGATCTCTTTGAAAGCATAAAGTACAAAATATTAGAAATGCTGATCTCAATATCTGTTATTGTGTTAGAAATAGAATATCTGTACATTTTCAATTCCCAAGTATTATTTTAAGGGCACGAAAAAAAAAAGTTTTCTTATGCGCATGGATGTAAATAATAAAAATATGTAATGCAACACAACTTTGAAGAAAAACTTCATTCAGTACACACGAATAAAATATAAATTTTTATATAAAAATGAACAAATATTATGCTGCATTTTGTACGAAATCAAAGGGAATTTATGGTGATTGTATGGATGAATGTGTGCTGTCTGGATGCAAGAGCTTTACTTATTCAAATTTTTAAATAAATCATTGACGTGTGTTTTTGAAAATAATATGTACTTTGACAGAATATTTTCAGCTTCTTTCCGAACTTGAATTTTCTATATCATTGAATCACACGTTTATTGAAAGGTAAAGTTTTTCTTTTCTTATTAAGCAATTATATGCAGAAAAACAGCAGACTTTTTTACCAAATCTCTTGAAGATTTTTTTTCTTTTACTTATGTACAATTATTCGGTTTTAAAAAAATTACTGAACAATAAATATTCAGGGACTGGTTTAAAATTCATAAGGTAAAAGCTGTATTAGTACATTAATGTAAACCTGAAGATACAAATGGGGTTTCTGAAATATTATCAGGTAATGTTTTATAATTATTCTTCTATACTTTAAACATTAGCTTCTAAATTAATGGTACGGTTGAAATTTCTCCTAGTTTTAATGGAATTTTGGGAAGCATAGCAAAGAGGAAATAGTATAAATCATATGTAAATGTATTATTTTTTAAGTAAAAGTTTCTAGGGTAATTACTGTTCATCTCGATATTATACGTTTCTCAAAGTAATTGAAAGTGCATTTGGAATTTTGAATAATTTAAATAATTGTTGGACTTTAATACGAGGGCTGTTTTTTAAGTTTGGTCCGTTTGTTTCTTAAAAAATAATAACAATATTTTGTTTCAAAAAACCTTTATTTTAGGATTGTACATACTTTTGCCTATTTTTCTACATTGTTTTCGAGTTAATTAATGCACTTGTCATACCTTAGAACTAAGTTTTGAAAATCCTTTTCAGTCTGCCACCTGGTCGGACAGCCAAGAGTTCATGACCGCTTTCCCTTCTTAATGGCGTGGCAGGCTGTCAAAATGTGTTTTGTTTCTCCACGATAACGCAAGGCCTCGCACTTCTCGAACGACTCGGGACGTTATCGAATCTTTTGGTTGGGAGGTTTTGGACCATGAACCATATGGCCCCGACCCTACTCCTCTAACGATTTCCACCTTTTCCTACTCATCACTGTTTCACTCCCACACTCATCTGGGGATACAAGTCTATTATATAGTTGTTAAAACAACGCTACCCAGTGGCATACTCTAGGGAAAGGCTTGGGGGCTCCTCCCCCTACCCCCATGCATCAATAGATGTTTAATTTTTTCATCGTAGAGATTACCCCTTCGCGTCTCCATCTACGTGTTTTTTAGAATGTAACCCCAATCTCCAATAAGAGAGACCTATGTACGCCATTCCTGCTAAGAACCCACACACTCTTTCTCATACGCATAAATGTCATGCCACCGAGTTCATGAATTTTAACATTTTTCCGTAAGTGCATGCCTAGTTCGTAATACTATAAAAAATTTCCAGTTTCGAAAATTTGGAGATTTCATTGGCCGTTTTTCTCTATAATACATTCTGTAAAATATAAAATAAGGAAAGATCTTACCTAATTTAAATGAATATAATGCTTGGCTTTAAATATTATTTATTAAAATGAAGATATAAGGGGGGATGATTAGTTACTAGTTATTTTTCTTCGAGAGGGGACCATTGTGTTGTTTTTGAAAGGACAGATCGACAGATGGCTGCTAGCTTTCTGTATAACAATAAAATAATTCCTACACTCAACTTCATCAGAATATAGCGTCACAGTAAACACATTTCAAGGTCTTCCCCGAAATGTATATTGTATTCGGTTAGTGTGCAGATATTCGTTAGGAGGGCTGTAAGAAAATCTAGAATCTTATTGTACAATAAGATTGCCAATATTAATCAATGTGTACGTATGTGGTTTTGCATTTTGGTCTATAGACTTTTTATTTATCTTTTAATAGATATTTAGTTTTACGTTAAAATTTTCAGAAATTACGTCCTTCTGATTTGTAGGATTAATTTACTTATGAACTTAAAAATAATATTTTTAATAATTTTATAAAATATTGATGTATGAATTAGTGTTCCGGAATGGAACAAAATATAATTGTTGGTATCTATTTTATCATAATTACTACTATTTAATTTGTTATTTATATAATACTGTTTCTAGGTATTCAGCAATAAGTTCGTTATTGCTAGTTTTAATGAGTATTAAGTATATAAAAGTTAGTATTAAGTATATTAGTTTAAATTGCCTAATTAGATGTAGAATTATTTTTGTTACAAAAAATTACTTAATTTTTATAACTCTATACAATAAAAATAAACTAATAAAAATATTTTTAAAAGTATTATCTCTTTGAGCTATAGTGTCATCATTTGTGAATTGATAAGGGAAGTATTAAAATGAAGATAATTTTCTTATAACTGAATATTTATATTAGTCTTTTTAAAAACAGCCCCCTAATTATCAAGAAAGAATAAATTAATATATGCAGTTTGTTAATTATTTATAAAGAAATAACTATTTATAAAATTAGTTGGGTAATTTTATTATATTGAGATTATTATAACCTTTGATTTTTTCTGATTTATGTGAAATTAAGAATCTATTACTTTAAATGTAATTTATAATAACGCTTCTCTGTGTGTGTACCGATATATGTATATTACTATTCCAATGTGCGAGATTTTTTAATAATATTGAAAAAGTATTTTCACTTGTAATAAATCTTTCTGAAAAAGTTTATCTTTTAATTATAGTTATATATCTTGGAAATTGGTTTGAAAAATGTTGTTGTTAGTCGGAATGGTTAAGATGATTTAGTTAAAAAAAAGGGTTATGAACTACTTAGCTTTTGTAACGTAAATTAAAACATGTTCATATAATTTCAATGAAAGAAAATTACTCCTATGTCTTTTAGAAAAAACGAATTAATTTATCATGTAACGCCAAGAGTTAGAGCTATAAAAATGGAATTTTTTTTAATAAACTGAAGTCTGTACTAGTTTTATATGAATGACACGAACAATATTAAATATTTTAAATATATAACATTATTTATTGCTGAAATATTGTTTTTTTATTTCTACTATTTTTAACAAGAACTTTAAATAATAATAAATAAGCATTAGAGTTGTTAAAATATTTTAAACTGCTTTAAGATAAAATCCTTCTTTTTATATTTTTCTCAGTTCTTTAAGCCTGTAAAAAATCTATTGGGCTTATCTATAGAAGAATCTTCCAATATTAATATAGATATGCCATTTGACAGAATATTTCAGATTAATCAAATCGATTTTTGAAAAAAAAAATATAATGCTTCATAACGAAGATGGCTACCGGTGACACGTGATTAAAGTAATGCAGATCTAGAAAAGCATATATATTCAAAGTGAAGAAAGGAATGATATCTCGCTGTATATCGCATTCGATAAAATATGCTTAAGTGGATATTTATTTAAATTTATGTACATTTGCAGTTAGATGATCAATTTCTTCCGTTTTATATTGGAAAGATATTCGAGCTGGCTTCACGAAGAATATTTTTCAGAAAAATTTCTTGTAGCGTAAAGAAGTATTATCATAAAAACATCTGAAGAGTTTGACTGATATTACTTGAAGCAACGTTTGCCATGAAAATAGAATTTTTCAAGAAATTATTATAGTTTTTTTTTTAAACCTATTTTATTTCTGTAAGAGATCTGATTTTGTGTAATATAATATTTTAACAGATTATCATATGGTTTAGAGTGAAATAGGAATAGTTTAATTTTAAAATGATTTATTTTTTTCTTTGAGTGGCCGAAAAGTATTAGTTATTATATTAATAACAAATATCTCTAAGTGCCTCTAGTTAATAAACACTCTTAGAAGTGTATATGTCGTGTTGTATTCTGTAAAACATTAGCTAAAATTCAAAAGGAACAGTAATTTATTAAAAATTTTTTTAACTATTAATGTTCTGTGTAATCCTGAATAAAGTTATTGATAAAAAATATTGTAGCACTAAAAGGAAATATACTGAACTGAACTCACTGGTACAACAGCCCTTGAGGGCTAAAGCCAACTGTGCCTATCTCAGTTTACGTGACCTTAGGCGCTGGGGTGCATGTGCAGATGTTTCGATCAAGAAAAAAGGAATATAGTATATATATGTCGTGTTGTATTCTGTAAAACATTAGCTAAAATTCAATAGAAACAGTAATTTATTTAAGAATTGTTTTAATTTTTAATGCTCTGTGTAATCCTGAATATAGTTATTAATAGAAAATAATATGGCACTAAAAATGGATAGAATTATTATTTTTTTATTGGTAGAACCTAGAATATACCTAGTTGAAAAAAATTATGTCATGAATTACTTACTATATAAGTTACTAATATATAGTAGTTCATATTATATTTATGATATAAATATTATTTTGGAATTTAATATTATTGTTATATAACTCACTTAATGTTTGATAAAAAAAAGTTATCAGTTGCATGTTAATTAGTAATGCAAAGTTTTAAATATTTTTTTTCTATAAATAAAACAAATACGTGTCGCATAAAAAAAATCACAATCGTAAAAATCGAAACAAAATTGTGGTTCTAAATTGATCATATTAAATGCATTAATCTTTAAAATTCCAGATTTCTATAGCACAAGGCTTTATAATTTTATAGCCATAAACTGTTCTTAATGTTTGTAAACAGCTTAAAGTTTATTTTTTTATACTTCTTTCCCCTTTAGTTGGGCTATTATTAATTTAGACCAGGGATGGGCATTAAGTCAAACGCGATGGACTGTTGGGCCATCAAGACATCTGGATATTTTTGACCGCCTTTACTAATATCTAAGACGCGCATACTAAAGTAAATATATTTAAAGAACACCTACGCCAACTAGAATGGAGAATCGGCTTCTTATTATTGATGCAACTGAGTTTACTTAAGCAAATAATTCAATAAATGTGTAGATGACACTTGTACCTTCAATGGAAGCGCACGATGTCACTAAACAAATTCACTGTCGCCCATCCGGTATAGTGGATAGCGACGTTGACAGCTGTACCGTAGGGCCTGAGTTCGAATCCCGCAGAAGGCATGAATGCAGATGCTTAGTGCATTTGCGGCATGGGGTACTCTAAATAGCTAATGAGTCGTAAGTCTTCTCGTGAGGTTGGTGGAAGGCCCTGACCAGCCAGGGTGTTCTCCCTCAAAATTGGGGTGGAACCGAGCTAAATTGTGCTGTCACCTACATTTTCTACGAAAGGCGTATATCTAACCCCTTGCCATGTTGAATTTCGTGGACCTGGATCTGACACAGTCGAGATCAGGTGGCATAAGAAACAGCGACAAATTCACTGCCTCTGTAGGGGCAAAAAGCGACCACTGCGATGCCAGCCGTATAAATGAATTTTTCCCCACACGCCGACTGAAGGGGAGAATAAATGATGATGATGATCAGTCCTTCCCGTGATAGCACGGGATTGGTTATTGAGGCATAATCTCATCCCCCCCACACTTCTACGGGATCAAGTTCTCTTGCTGATGTCATGTCCTGCGCCACATCGAAGGATATGGCAGCGAACAAATTAAGTACATACGTTGAATTCAGATTTATCTGTTCACGGTATATTCTCTGCTCGCTGCATTGAATACAACAACGTTCCACTGTCTAACAGTTATCTGTTATATTTTAAAAAAGGGGTGCAATATCGAAAACAAGTGTTAAAAAAAGAAAATTTTCAATTTTAATACAGAATGGCCACACCTACGCTACTGGGGGGGGGACCGCAACTCCTTAAAAACATTAGAAGTAGCCCATACCCTGGAAAAGTCTGCCTACCCCTATATTAGACTGTTAATTTTCCTCTTAACATAATTTTTGTATATTGTTACAGCTTTAAAAGTAATCAATCAACAAGGTTTCTCGTTTTGTTTGTCTTTCTTTCTATCAAGTGTTTTAAGCTTCGTGATTAAAAGTCTTGCATGAAAGTATTTAAAATCTGCAACAAAATATTAATAAAAGTTTCCCCTTTGGAGGAACAAATCCAATATTATCTGAAGTTTAATTTTAATTTTGAATTTACTGCAAATATATACACTTAAACCATTTTTTTATTTATATACTTCAAGTCGTCTCGTTTATGTATTTTTAAGTTTCAAATGTGGATAATTGTTTACTTTATAATACATATTTGATGTATTATAAAGTGGTGTGATAATTGATGATTGGGGGGTGGATAATTGTTTACTTTATAATGTATATCTTATTGATTTTCATTCCTAGGGCTTAATTTTTTACTTTGATTCTTATGTGTCAAATTTAAGCTTTGAGGGGGAAAATATGATTCAAAATATTGATTTGAAGTCTGCTACAAAAATTTTTATATGCTTCAGCTTCAATTGGAGGGGGAAATTTCAAAACAGCTTCTGAAATTAAGGCGGGTATAGTCTCTTTTAAATAAAAATATTTGATTAGGAGGTTTTTATATATTATTTGCTTATAAACAATGTGTATGTAATATGTAAAATGGAATATTAGCTCAGCGTGCCAGTGAAAGCAAATCCCACTTAATTTTTTTTTTAAAATTAAGTTCATGAAATGATTATAAAAGACTATTTCCTCTTACAATAATTAACACACGCATGGAATATTATTTACAAGTATGACAAACTATTTCAATAAAAGTTACTGTAGCTTTTGTGATATAAAACATGACTGAAATTCATAAAATGATTTTTTTATGAATGCGTACTGAATTTCCTTAAAAAATGTATAAGAAAATATAATTGTATTTGGCAAACTAAAAAAAATTTCGGATGAAAATATGATGAATAACTAGTGATTTCTTTCTTTCTAATTCTCTTTTTTGCTTTGAGGTAATTTAGCTTAAACTTTATATTTGCTGTCGGGAGGTGAATATTAACGATCATAAAGTTTATGATATATATATATATATATATATATATAGCTCTGGTTTTTTTTAACTTAGAGCAGCTAAATTTTGCGAGAGATATTTGAAAAAATATGTATAAAATAATTTAGGCTAAGGGATTTTTAAAAAATTTCGTGACGGATCTATACGCGTCCTTACACTAACCCTCTTGGGAATTCTTTTGGGCGAGAAATTTCAACCAATCTTCTCCGAAAACTAGAAAACGCAACTAGATATGCAAATTAAGTTTAATATATATATTCTTTCTTCGCGTATTTAAGAGTTAATGAATTATGAATAGATTAGAAGTGAAGTAAATTGGCAGTGAAATGTATACGTAAACAAAGTAAGAAGCCAGAAGTTTGGATAAGAAAATTATAAGATTAGCTAGCACGAGATGTTAAAGTCAACTTAAAAGAAAATAGAAGACTGCATGGGTTCAGGTACTGTGGTCTTAAATTATGTCGACGTTTAGAATGTTAAACTAATAGTACGGTCATTAAATACGTAAGCTCTGTGTAAAGTAATATTAAAGGTACACTGCATTATTGAATATATTCTCCCCAACGCGAATCTCGTCTCCATCTTGCTCTATTACTGATTTCAGTTACCTTGCTTTAAGTGTTGTTTGTGTCTGAGTTGATTATAGTAATAAATAAAATAATTGGAATTCATGTCGTATGATTATTTAGTTCCTTCTGCACCTCTAGCTGGGTCACAGGGTAGAAGGGATGTAAGTGCGTTTCAATTTTTTTTCTATTATCATCAAATTAATCGAATTGTTCCTTTAAGAGTTTACGTCGATTCAATATATAAATATAATAGTCTATATCCATTATAAATCTAAGAATTTACTGTATTATATAGGAAGGAAGGTGTATTGGGCGGAAAGTATTTTACAGTATGTTCATTAACACTTTCCTTTAGATTTCTTTTTTAGGACATAATAGGGGTATTCCAAATTCTGTAATTTTGAACGATATATATAAGCCCTACAACAAGCAGTTCTTAGATATTGAAATGTTGGTGTTCCCTTCTTCTTCGAAGTGGCAAGGTTATTGAATATTATAAGATGTATTTTTGCTAATTACTTCTGATCATCATGTTTGCATGACTGTTCGTAAAACTATGAATTTCTATACTGCATGTGTACAATTGAATGGGAGAACTTGCAGATAATAATTTACGATTCAATATTAGAAAGATTATTTCATTTAAACTATATACAATTTGGGGGAAGGGGGAGAGGAAAAAGATGATAGTTAAGAGCTGATTAAATAACACACGTTATATATAAATCTTGTTTAAAAGCCCTTATTTAAATAAATAATTATATTTCGAGCAATAAATAAACAAAACTTATTTCCTTAGGAATATTTTTTTGTGAAAAAATTATGTTGGATGCATTGAACATATTCGTAGTGTGTTCAAGAGGAGTGTCAAACTGGAGGCCCTCCGTCTTCTTTCGTGTGGCCTGTGACATTTTGTGTTAAGCGTAAGAGAAAACTTTTCATTTGGAAACACCACATTTGTCGAGTAAGTTGTAAAGTTATGGACTGCCAGAGATTTTTAATTTTTCACACTTTTAAAGGCGCAGTAAGAAAACAGTTAAAAATAATTTTTCATTATTTCACGAAGTGAAATGGATAGACTCAAAAATTATACTTCGTTCTGTAAGTAAATATTGGAAAACGTATTTTTGACTAACGGAAATGCATTTTTTAAAATTATTATTCTCTTTTACGTACATAATTTTTAGAAGTCGTGCAAAATTCAATTATTTTCATTATTTCTCGTGATCTATTAGTCACTAGAAATAGCATATGTTGAAAATACTATCCCTTATAATTCTTTTTTCCATTTAATTAAATAATATTTTGGCAAAATGTAAGTAAATAATTTTTAAGAACCAAAACATTTACCTTTATTTAATACCTTATATCATGTGTAAAATGGAATGTCACTTTCAAAGTTAATATGAACAATATAAGTTTTACTTTAAAAAATAACTGTAAATCTTTAAATAAGTATTCAAAATTGTGTGAAATTTGAAAAAAAAGGTAATTGTGTTTTTAAAGCTACACATAGTGTTTTGCGCATAAAATAAGTTCCGTTGAGGTGCGAATTAATCTGACTCTCCTATTTTAGGGAAACTGTTTCGTAATGTTTTGACTTAAGATGTTTTTAATACTTTTGATTTTGTTTAATAGTTTACTAGAGTTCACTCAGAATCAAGTATAACTCACAAATAAATCTTTTGAACATATTCTTTTGCGGCTTTTAAAGCTAAAGGTTATTGAAATGCACTGTTTTAGCTGGAAAACAGTGTGTGCAGAAGAACATTGAATAACAATTGATTTTGAGTAATTGTGTTGAGCGAAGAAAAAAATATTCCTCTGTTATCGAAAAGTGCATGCCTGTAGTTTAAAATGATGCTCTAAAATTTCAGAATCAGTTTAAATGCAATCACACATTGATTTACTTTGACTTTTAAAAGCAACTTCTTTATTGTAATTTAACTTTAATCATGAAATTTCTTTGCTTTAATGTCATATATGGAACGAAATTTACAAGCCAATAACATCAAAGTATTTCCCAAACTTCTATTGAGATTGTTTTAGGGAATACACATACCCTAAAAATGACCATATCGAGTATTTTTTACTACCTCATTTTGTATATGTGACTTTTTCAACTACGTGTACAAAATTTTGTAGCCTTAGCCAAAACCAAAACTAGAATACGTGACGTCTCCATTTTGTTTGCAGAAGCTTGGCCTTTTACTTCTCATACATTAAGGCTTTTTTCAATAATTAATATAAAGTTTTGAAACTCTTTTGGTTGTTTTGCATAGTATATTTGATAATTTTATGCGTGGAATAAGGATTTAGATGAACAATTATTTTTAAAAAATCCACACAGTTCGATACAGCTGTTTTTTAACTGGTATTTTTATAGTTTCATTCTATTTAATTAACATATTTACTTTTTGATACATGATAATTGTCAATAATTGATATATATTAAGTATTTTAAAACAAAAATCTATATTGAACTATAATATATATAAGGGTAAATTAGATACATTTTAGTACTTTCATTCTTGGCTTTTTGTCAGTTTTTTATTTTTTATGGTAATCATGCATTTAAATATAGCAAGGCTTTTTTATATTTAATATAAATCTTTGAAACTTATTTTGGATGTTGGGTATAATATGTTAACTTATTCTGTGCACGGGATATGAATTTAGGGAACAGTTATTTTTTAAAAAATTGACATAGTTAGATATAGCTGTTTTTCATAGGGCTTGACGCGAAAAAAAATGGAAAAATAAAAGAATTACTCGTCACACCAGTCCCTTGCACAGAATTGTGAAAAACACTTCGAAGAATATTAGAAATTTTTTTTAAAAATAATAAAAATTTTAAAATTTTGAAATATTTAAAAAAATTTGAAATAATTAGTTTGAAATGGAGTTTTTTTTCTGAAATGTATATTTCATGTGTGTTGAAATTCGATGCATGTAAACGTTTTCATGTCACGCCCAAATCTTTCTTTTACACGGTCTTTTATTTACACGATTTTGGAATAACACAGTACACGAATTATATGATTTTTTTTTCTTTTACACGAAATTTTTGTTCTAGCCCGATTCCCCCAAAACGTTAGGAACTCATTCCCTTTCGATGAAGACGATTTGATCGTATTTATAACATATCATATCATAAACAATGATGATATGATCATAAAGAAATCGGTAATGACGATTTTGGAGGTGAAGTTCAGCTATTAGCAGCTGATTTAATTCGGGAGGGTTGAAATTTGCTATGAATTGGCTCGCGCTATAAAAATTCTCACTCACTCACTTGAAATTTGCTATTAAGTATGGAACAACATTTTCTTACTCATGATCCTGACATAGAGAGTGCATTAAAATTTCAACCCAAAGTTTTGTGTAGCAGAATATCAAAAATTATATAAGCTACTTGAGAAAATAAAAAAAACAGCCGCTAATAACGAACGAAATTCTTCATTTGAATCAAAACCAACGGTTGTGCTAGACATATCTGACATTTCTACTGATGACTGCAATTTTGCTTCAGTTCGTAATAAACGTGCACGCTTGTGATCAAGTAGCGATAAATAATTGTTAGTTAGTAGTTTTGTTCCTAATTTATGTTTGAATTTTTGTATGTTGTATGTAACTTATAGACTAAATTTTTACTTTACACTAATTTAATTTTTTTTGTGACAATATGAACTGGTATTGTTTTATAAATCTGTAACATGGATTTTATTAATGCCTTTTTTGTACGTTTTTTGGGAATATATTTTAGAGTTTTTTCCTTTTGCACGATCTTTTAAAGTTGTGGAACATATCCCGAAATTTACCATATGGTGCATATATTTTTTGCATGGTTTTCCAAGAAACGTACCTACCGTGTAAAAAAAGAGTTGGGTGAATAAATAAAAGAAAAATGTGTAAATAAAAGAAAAATGTGTTTAGGGTTAAGAAATGGCCGCGTTATGTAGGAATAATTGACGTAAAGATTAATAAGAAGTGATTGTATTTAAATGTGT
This sequence comes from Trichonephila clavata, assembly GCA_019973975.1. Lineage (NCBI taxonomy): Eukaryota > Metazoa > Arthropoda > Arachnida > Araneae > Nephilidae > Trichonephila > Trichonephila clavata. The sequence continues at coordinate 1,102,531 of BMAO01008195.1, forward strand.
GAAATGTTAGGAAAAACGGCTATATTTATATCTAAACCATAAATAAGACAGGACACAACATAATTTGATAATTTTATTTTAGTTATTACTATACACAATTTAGGAAATATCGAAAGAGTTATCACATACTATTATAATAAACAAACAATCCTGTGGTTTAATGATTGGTCAGTCGGATTGAAATTAGAGCATATTTTTTCTATGCTAGAAGATGTCCAAGACATATTTTTAATTCTCTGTTGCATGTAATAAGCTCAGGTTGTAAACGTATGCCATATGTTTTGTATAGTTACCGTCTTTCTCCAATTCAACTGCAATTTTAATTCTATGTATATTTTATTCATTTTCTTATTTTAAATTGAAGCTTACTACATGTTAATTTCTTTACAAGAAAACATACTACCAAAATTATTTTTAAAATGACTGATCCAAAAAGAGTTTTAAAATTCAATTTATGCAAACGAGAATGGTGTTCATATCGAAAAGGAACAAAAACAAGTAATAAGGGGAAAATAATGCTTTATGATTTTAAATAATTCCTAAAGGATAAATAAAAGGTTAATTCACAATTATTTTAATTACTTGTGTTTGTAGATAAAATATATTTCAATTAAAAATATCATAAAGAAACTATTGACAATATACCTCATAATTTATGACAGTTGAAAACTTAAAAAAAATTGATCAGTTAATCTTCTTAATTTGCCTTTTAATAAGTTATAATAAATTTCACTGATAAAACTACTAATTATTGTTCGAATTTCCAATTTTTATTTGCCGTTACATTAAAATCTGTGTTTTCAAAAATGGTAATTTTCTTTTTCTTTATAACATGATATTTCCCTCATTGTGCTATAATTTATCAGTTACAACGCTAGCCAATATATAACGTTTTTTAAAATTTTATAATATTATTTTACTTCCTAATGTCATATAATATTGGACCTGATTCGTATAATTCTTTTTTTTTTTTTTGTAACTTCTTTGTAATATTCAAATCTGTACATTTCTTGAAGTTGCCAATTAGTTTCTTAATGTCATTATAATATTTTGGCCTGATATTCATAATTCTTTCTTGGTGTAATTTCATAATATTCAAATCATCATACTTCTTAAAGTTACCAATTAATTTCCTAATGTCTTAAAATATTACTCTTATTTTGTAATTTCATCGTTATTTTTATTTCTTAAGATGGCCAATTAGATGTAATTTTTGAACAAGCATTGTAACTTTGAATTGTTTCCATATAATGCCAATCTATGGAATTCCGAATTTTAGGAGACATAAAATTTTACTGCCGTTTCTTGATAGCCAATGTAGAATATTGAAATTTACGGCACTGTTCCAGAAAAGAACACCACACTCCTATTTTTTTGAAATAGTCATCTAACGCCAGAACTCTTGAATCTAATATATTGAATTACATATTAATCCACAGTAAAGCTAAATGTCATTAAATGCACATAAAATGGACACATCTAGCAATGGTTTGAGTTATGAATATAACATATCCACTATCAATCTACTATTAAAGCAAATATACGTAATACTCACAAGAGTGCAAATATCCATAGGCGAACATGAATATAATTGCTGCATTTATAAATTAAAACCCGAGTAGGTTTGAATACACATATTTTTCACATTTTACACATATTTATGACATTCAAGCTAATGTTAACATATATTTTTCTATACAAATTATTCACTTCACATTTCTATAAATTTAATTATATTCTGCTTGATCATTGTGTGTCAGTTTACTATTTACTAATGCTTCAGACACTACGTACTAATTTGATATGCCATCCAGTGACATTTCTCAAGAAATCATAAGATAATACATTCACCAGTGGTTACAGAAACCAAAGTACAACAAATTTACAATGCAGCATTATTTCCATTGGTTCTTAAGAGTGTAAATTCCAAAAGAAATTGGTTGATCCAATTTAAATTTCTTTTGAAAATACTTAATATTTTACACATTTACTTAGTTTTAAAGTGGATTTTGGGAACAATTATCTTGCTAAAATGCTTACTGCCTCCTAATAATCTAATATTACGATATTATTAGGTGAGTGTTCTTCGCGTTAATTTACTTATTTTGAAACATCTCAATTTTTTTAATTTTATTTTTTTATATTTGTTATTTAATTTTTAGTTGCTTATACGGCAATTTGCAACCTTATATATTAATGAAAGCTTTCATTCTGAGAAAGAATCTTGTAAGGCAAATGAAATTAGATCAGTTTGATTCAATTTTTAACATTTGTTGTACTTTGGTATAATAACACATATAATTGCGACAATTCTATATAACCAAATACTTAATTCACATCGCTTTTACATACATAAATATATAGTTATATACATACACATATAATTCAAATATGCCAACACAGAATGACACATATATGATGAAAGGGGGAATAGGAAATACATATAGAAATAAAAAATGCATGCTCAAATATTTAAGGTTTCTATCGGGTAGGGAGATAGGGTGCTATCTAAGACTGAAACATCAAAGTTGAGTTGAAAAGTACACAAACAATTACCAATGCTACGTCTTCATGATAGAATATAGTTCTGCGAACGAAGTTAAATATAGAAATATATAGAAAAAATCTAAACTATTTGATCACAATGCCATAAAACACATAAATATGAAAAGCACAGAAATTGCTTCTATTTCTACATTTGCTTAAATATTAAAATGATAGAACATTTAGAATTCAATAGCTTAAAAAGGGGATTAACAAAAAATGTGTGATTTAATTATGTTAATCTGTGTCGTTAATGAGTATTAACAGCTTATTGTTAACTATTACGAATTAGAGTTAAAGGCTATTACCAAAACATTTCTCATTGAAAATATGCGCGATTTAACTACATTAATCTGTTTGATTTTGATCAAAACGTGGTTAAATAATAAGAAACAATTTTGTTATTAGCTTTAATTATTCAGCGTAAAAGTTTATTTTTATAACATTTCCCAATGATCAGAAAAGTAAAAAAAAAATGCCTGTGATTTAACTTTGTTAAACTGTGTAACTTGTATTTAAACGTGATAAAATTATAGTAAAAGCAATTCTACAATGAACTTTTGATTTAACGTGATGAATGATTATTCACAAAACATATTTCAACGATCGAAAAAGTTACAAGAAACTCTTCGCGAAATATTTTATGATGAAATGATACAATTTATATAACAGAAAACGTATTTTTAAAATTTCTAATGGAGTAAGAATAATAACTGATAAGGTTGAAGTGTTTAAGAACTGTAAGGTAATAAAATCTTTGCTATTACTAAATCATAGTTAAAAAATGCTGAGAAATGGGTTGGAAATTGCCCTTAACTCTAATTTAAAATATAATTCAGTGCCAGAAAATAATAGTTCACCAAATAATTCCTCGCAATATTTTATGATAAGTCTGACTGATTAATAATGACTTTTCTGCCGGGTTTCTTCGCTCGCTTTGTGATCATTATTTAAAGTACGTTTACAGCACCTTTCGAAAAGGATGAGTTATAGTCATACTGTTGTTTTAAATTCCATTTAGTATTACTCTATCTTTAAAAGAGCTACATTTATATTCATTTATCAAATAGACATGAGATATCTGGAAAGTAGAATTAATTCCCTTCGGCGAGTAGAAATTTAGGAAATAAAGTAAAAAAATTGGATGAATGTTTTACTTTTTAATCCCTTTTCTAGGAAGGAAAGGATCTCAGGACCATTACTTTTCTTTCATCTTTCACCTAAGCCTTTGAGTTTCTTGAAACATTTTTAATAACAACGAATTTTCACAGCAGGAATTCAATTTCGGAGGAAATGGAATTTTAATTTTTTTGGATTACTGAGAAGGATAATAAAAATATATTCATGCAAGAATTTCGCCTAAATTTTTTGGTGCGATTTAAGAATAAATTAAAAATGAAATTTACCAGATGTATGTCATTAAATAATTAAAATTGATTTGATACATTTTCAAAAAAAAAAAAAATGAAACACGTTAATTTATGTAACAGCACTCGTAAAATTTACATATTTAACATGTTTCATGAAGTTATTTTAAACATTTTTAATAACGGCAATTTTCACGGCAGGAAATCAGTTTCGGAGGAAATGGAATTTTAATTTTTTTGGATTTACTGAGAAAAGATAATAAAAATATATTCATGCAAGAATTTCGACTAAGTTTATGATTAAGAATAAATTTCAAAATGATATTTACCAGATGCATATCATTAAATGATTAAAATTGATTTGAAACAGTTCAGAAATTATGTTAACTTAAAACGGCCACTGATTTTTACATTATTTAACATGCTTATTGAAGTTCTTATTCAGTTTTTTTAAATGCAAATTTTATGAAAGGTTTTTTTTTTCAGTAATTCTTTCGTAGAAAATATTTTTTCCCTGGTAATACATTTTATCTATTGCCAATTCATTATTTGTAAACCAACATACAAATACATTACAGTTTACAATAAAAATTACACACAAATTTACTTTCCTTCCAGTATTTTAATTAAAATTTTAAATTTTTTCCCCTTGATAACTCATCATTTTTCGAAAGGTGCTTAGGAGAGGAATTAAATTTGAAATAAATTAATATTTTAGAAAAGTGAATGTGTGTGGGGAATGTGAGACAGTGTTGAATTATATCACGCATGTTTTAAATTAAACTGCATGCTGAAAACACTATATGTTTCATCCTGTAACAAAATATTAACTTTCTTTAAGTGCCCTATTGAAATTATATTAAAACTGAAATTATGTGGTAGTTAAACATATTAATATTTAAAGGACTGATTTTTTTAATTAGAAACAATTGCTTTGTAATTTCTTGAAGATCCGAATAATTTCATTTGTAATTAACACAGAAGCGAAATATAAGCAATAAATTATAACAGAAAAGAAACTAAAAATAGTAACCACTAATTAATATCTTTAAATTAATGTCTATTAATTTTTTTGATAAATCAGAATGTAGGACTAAGGGGAAGTTTTATGTAAAAAATATTGTCATAACTACTTTCTAAGATTTTAAAGTGACAGTAGAGAAGGCTTTTTTTTTTGTTCAATTTATTTTTGCAGTTGATTATAGGAAAGAAGACGATTGCGCTTTTTAAACGCCTTTTGATACAGCAATTTTTTTTCAAAACACAAACATATACCATTAAAGACACAGTTCATGCTATATTTAGAGAGTTAGATACACTGCCAATTAAAACCGAAGCTCGATCTTTCAAGGATAATTTACATCTAATCAACTATTGAGTTTTCACAACATTTACAACGACAGGAAGACAATATATAGTGGTAGAGCGAATTGTAAAATTGCAAATTTTGAAGGTGCATTAGCTTTTTTCATGCTCACAATGGCATACAAATACAGCATCATTCAAGTGTTAATACTTTACATTCTTTTACTGAACTCTCATGTGAATAATCTTTAAATTAAGAAATAATTTTGAATGTAACACATAAACTGAAATATTCAACTACTCGAACTATATAACAGAAATTTCAGTATCGGATTGGTGCTATTTTCAATATAACCTAGGGACATAGAAAAATTTAGATAAACTACAAGCGAGGGAAAATTAAAAGTGGTGCAAAATCAAAATGCGGTTGCACAAAGCATTGCATAGCCACTTGAAACAAAATAATTGGATACCTTTTGAAGACTAGTGGTATCTTTGGTAATTCAAAATCATAATTCTTTTTTTAAAGATACAGGATAAATTAAAAGGGCTTATTTCAGGGTTTCTAAATTACAGAAAATGATTACTCCTTCGATAATTCATTTTTATCCTAAAACACTAATATTTAAAACCGGTTGTGCTTAGCTGAGGACAACTAGTTCCTTTTAAGTGAAGTGAACAATAACCATGACTAGATACATTGTAATCTCTAATACGAAATTTTTAAAAAGAAAACTCTTGTAAAATGTGTTTGAAATACTTATATTCAGATGTGTATATAATTATAAAAGTGCAAGTTATGCGTTCTTTTAAAGGAGTCAGTCTTTTTTCATCTGTCTTCCTATTAAGTCTTTCTCTTGCAAAACCTATTCCTCTTCAGCTTTAGGATATATTGAAGTGACAGAAGTTTTTTTGCACCACACAATATAATTCATTGAACATTGAAGTTTAGATGAATCTTGGATAATTGTCCGCAGCTACTGGGTTTCCAGAAACTGCGAATATGGAAGCAAGTTTTGAAATCAGACCTTTTAAAATAAATTGAATGCAGAGCTGAAAATTTTGACAAACTGAAATATAACGAGAGGGGATTTCGTTTAAGAATGTACCTCAAAAGTCTCATAAATAAAATTATAACAGCGCATGTCAAAATGCAATTCATTCCTGTTAAATAAAAGAAATAACGCAAATTAATAATGAGATCTGTTTCACAAAGCTTCACTTTTTCATCATTGCATGCAAACACAAATACATTTTCGGGAAACATCAAATACGACAAAGACTTGGTTTACATCGACGAAAAAGAAATCACAAGCGACGAATGGAAAACATCTTTAAACACGTGCTACATTTAATTTGCATCAGACATCAAGAACATCAAACACAGACGAATCTGATCATGCAACACATCAATAAATATTATCAATCATGAATTAAAGGAAACTTAATTCTCATTATTTCATCCATCTCGTTCCTTCTAATGAAATTTCGATAAAAACCCAAAATAAATTTTGCTCAATTATGGCCATGGCTTTTCACTTTGGTTTGGTTTCTAACTTCAAAAATCCTTCGTCTCTGAGAAAGAAGTTTTCTTAATTTAATCAGATTGTTTTGAGTGATTTGATCGTCCGGTCTTAATTTGAGGGCGTCTATGTAACAGGATTCTGCCTCTTGGAGTTTCCCGTTAACATGGAACATCGCCCCCAAATTCATGTGACTTGTGACTTCCTAAGTAGAGAAAAAATGAAGGGAGTTAGTTTTCCAGTTTACCATTTTCGAGACGGAATTCAATTTAAAGAAGAAGAAAGAAGAGTTGGAGTTTAGAAGAGAGAACCTGAAATGTATCTACCTTGCACTTACATTTGGTCTCAGTTTTACCGCTACTTGATAGTACGCTTCAGCCTCAGAATTTCTACCTGCTTGCCTGTAAAACATAATCAATGATAAGGTATCCGACTACGTATTATTTTTTTTTAACATTTACGTTTGAGGTATGATATTTTTTTTAAATTTTAAAATTTATTTAGGAAATCATACAAGAAAAATCTAAAATTGTAAAGAAAAAAAGTTTAATATTAAAAAAAAGAAACAAATAAACAGAAAAAAATGTGAATGTTTAAAATAACTCGCATAAAAAAGGCCCACTCTAAATAAAAATTTTGCGAACGAATTTTCAATTTCTCAAAATTAATGTTTTTAAAGTGACCTAAAAATAAGGCATATTACATTATTTTTATGAGGCTGATTAGTAGCTGAACAGTGCGACGTTAATATTCATTCATTCATGAGGCTGATTAAAAAATACTTACTATATTTATATAAATAATTCTATTATTACGCAAAACATTCATAAAAAGTTTTAGTAATTTATCTTCATAATTTTTTCAAAACCCCCTATCCCCATTTCAAATTTTTCAAAAAAAGAAAAAACAAAAACAAACAAAAAAACCCCGCATTTTTCGTAAAATACGTTTTAATGTCAAAAACTCCATACTGGCAATGACATTCGTAATTACTAAAAAAAAGAATTATTTTTGTACTAGTAAACGGAAAATAAAAAAATTAGATATTTTCGTCAAACTAATAAATAAGACTACAAAAATGAACCATAAAACATTTTTATCTATTTTTGACCGAATCCACGATTTTAAAGTAGTCGGATACCTTAAACCAAAAAAATTATATATTTTTATTCAATTAAAAAGATTCTCTGTGTCCATGTCATGCAAATGTACATTTTCTATTTACTAAAAATACTAAAATTTGCAAAACATTGCATAAAAACTAATATATGCAATAAAGATTTACATAACATATCACCATTTAATTTAACATATCTAATCGTCACACCAATCCTGTTCGTTATATCGAAAATCTCGGTAAAACGAAACACATAACTTTGGTATTTATACATCTTATAAGGTCAGATACAATTTAAAAAATATATACAGTAGAACGTCGTTTATACGAATCAATTGGGACCGGACACCATTCGGATAACCGAAAACAGAATGCGATCCATGCAGTATATGATACCGTACACTCTATACGAATATTGAAAATCATCACATGCGGGAAACGTGCTTGAAGAAAAAGCAAAATAGGTGCAAAATGTAGCAATTTTACCTTGATTGTGGAAAATAATCTCTTATTTTTTGCTGTACCATTTTACACCTTCGTTCTTTCAATGAAAGGTCTCTGATTCTATTCAGTAGCAGTAGTTGAGTAGGACAGCACTCTGATTGTGTTGTTCGTACCACTCCATAGCTGTCTCTAACGCAGAAAAACGCGTCAGCATTTGAGGGACCCTTGCTACTTTTGTTGTTGTTGTCATTATCTTCATCCGTTTCATCTTTGAAAGGGTTGGATTCTTCTTGCACGGAAGTCACAATCTCGTCATCAATTATCATTTGAAATCCACAGTCTTCTGCATCATATGCCATCCAGGTTTCTACATCAACAAAACTCAACAAAATAGCACGTATACACCTTCTCACTTGGAAACAAACTGACCTGATATTCCATGCAGATGTTTGCCAAATCACACACAGCTGAAATCCCCCAAATGTTCCTTACCTTAGGTTTTCCCGTCACTTTTGGCTTCACATGAAACAACTGTCAAGCATTGCACTGTTCGAAAACGTATCCGGACTTTGGTTCAGATATTTGACGCTCCGGATAATAAACGTTCGGATAAACGACGTTCTACTGTATTGAATTTTTTTGTGGTTGTCAGTTAATAATATCTCTAATTTCTTTTCTTCTTTCTTTTTCTTTTGCATTTATGCAGAGTGATTTGGTATAAGACCGACGAACTTGAAGGGTGTGTAGGCGGTACAATAGACGACTCGGAATCAGATAAAAATGCAGAGTCGTAAATACCGCAGTTATGAGCTATGGTACAAAAAGGAAGAGGAAAAGCACAGAAACAGCAACACATTAATGGGACAGAAGACATATTATTAAAGGGTTGTACTACAACAGGTGTTCGAAATTACTACCAGAAGTCGTCTAGCAAGTCTGACTGTGACGCTGCATAGAATTCCTGACGTTCTGGAATATTCCTCCTGGTAGCCTTGTGGTAGGTAGCGCTTAACGGAAGGTTTGGTGAACACCGATCGTATTGTTAACCCCTTCGGGACGAACGTCGCACCCGTGCGCCAGCACGAAACACCGCCAGGAGACGAATGTCTCGTATCTGCACCAGCGTATTTCTTCCTCACAGGCCTAGCGACTCATTGGTGCGCCAGGGATCTGGAACGTTTTTTAAGCTCAGTTTTTTGGCAATAGATGGCATTCTATGTCCATAAGATTTGAGATACACGGATTCTGATATTCTACTCGAAATGAGAGAAATATTACTCACTTACACTTGGTTTTTGTTTTATAAACATAAGGGGAAAGGAATGTTTCCGAATTGAGTGCTTTTACGACTGCTCTTAAAATGAACATGTGGTTTTTATTTATAGTGAACATGAGAGATTTATTTTCGCTAAAGCATTTGATTTGGGTTTTAAGTCTTGCTTTTTATGGATAATTAGATCTGGTAGACAAAATTTGTCTTTTTTTCCTTACTTTTTTTGCAAAGTCGACTTTTAAAAATGCTTACAATAAAATGTTTAAAAACTTGTACTTAAACAAAAAGTGGCTGAAGTAAATAAAGTATATTAATACGAAATATTTGAAGCATATGCCGTTCGTATTATATACAGAATAATATTGAACAACGCGTTTATATTTCGGTATTTTTATGTATTTAGGCTTAACTACACAAAACCCTCCGGCCTGTGAGTGACTGAAAGAGGTAATCGTCATTAGCGATCCGTTTCCCAAGGAATGAATTCTCAATCAAACGAGGAACTGATCGACATGCTGATAGTGTATGGAGATGCAGATAGTAAGGAGCATGCCACTCGGCGGTTGTACCAGGAACATTACCAAACAGGTGTGTTTCACATCTCATGACCTTCGCAAGTGTAAGCAGATGGTTTCGTGAGACTGGTTCGTCAGCAAGTTAACGGGCTCTTTTTGGTGTATGAAACGTCCTTTCCTTCAGTTGAAGACCTCGTCGCTTGAACATCTGCAGCTGCTCGAGAATAAGTGACACGCCAGGAATCTTCCTGAATGTAAGGAATTTCATGCAGCACCACTGTCAGGCCAGTCAGATGACTTCTGTTCGTGATTTCGAACACCCATTGTTATACAACCTTTCAATAAAATATTTTCCTCCCCCCCCCCAAAAAAAATGTTGCTGTTTCTGACCCTTTTCTCTGCTTTTTTGCATCATAGCTCGTAACTACGACATTTGCCACCCTGGATTCTGAGTCCCCCCTCTATGTGATTATACCCCCTATACACCCTATAAACTTGTCGGTTCAGTAGTGGATCACCCTGTATTACATCTTTCAGTAATTTTAACTTTTAGGAATTATTGTTGGTTATTTTAATAATTTTAATATCTTTTTCAAAATGCCCATGACATAAATCATGTTTCCAAAAAATTAAAATTAATTTTTCCTTTTTGTTCGTTTTTCTTATTACTTATTCAGCGATTTTGATATATATGCTTAAAAAATAAGACGCTTAAAACGCTAGTCTTAAAATGTTTAAAAAGGTTATTAAATACAATATATATTGTTAGTTTATAAGCTTATCTGTAAGAAATGCAATTTTAATTTGAAATTTGATATCACTTGAAGTAATTGATAAATTTATTTTCATACACCAAGCATTTCCATACACTATTGGGAAGAAATTAAAATTATTTCCATAAGACATTTTAAATATAGTAAATTTCTTCCGTCTTCAAAATAATGATAAATAGATAAGAAATACTTTTATGTGCTAAATTCTAAATGCTCTAATTCTTTATACAGACTGCTTATTACATTTTTGAGAATGAATTGAGAGAAAAATGTAGTTTTTTTATAATAGTGGGGGGGGGGGGAGTACAATGTTCATTTACTGTCATGTTTCATTTAAACAAATCGCACAATTCATAGTTATTACGGTTTTTTAAGTCCCTGAGATGCTTGGTAATCTGGGAAAATTTGGCAAATTAAAATGTCATGTCAAACTTTAGATTGTGAAACTCTAAAGGTTGCTCAATTTCAATAATTATTTCTAAAAATTCATAACTTTTTTTTTCTATATCTGAGTTTCCATTTATATTGTATTCTCTTCAAACCTTTTGCGAACGAATTGTGTCTAATGAACATGTACAAAAGCTAAATATTAAAAATTGCGCTTCTTTAAATTTAAAACTTCAGTAATTTAAAAAAGTACCAGATGAGAAGTTAACGGGAAAAAAATCAATGATTCAATTCAAATAGCGTTTTACCAAAATGTATTTTCTTGCTCTAAGAAGAGCTGACTTATTCATTTGCACCATTTTATTTTAAAGAGAATACCTATGAGCAGAGACATCTCAAGACTTCTTTTGGCCCTGGGCCCCTATTCCCCACTTGTGACCCTTTGAAGTAGACATTATGTATAGTCGACAAACGGTACAAATACTCGTACTAACTGTAACAAATAAATGCACGTGACTCACAGACTAAAGGCCTTATCACACACGCATATTTGGAGCAATCGTTTCGCAGAATTTTTCACACAGCGGAGGGTGAAGGGTTGCCGTACACAAAACGACATGCTCTGACGTCAACCGCACTCAATCTCCACATTAAAAAAATTACTCGCCGATTTTTCTGTATGGAAATAGTATTGGATGTTCGAAAACGAACATTCAATACTATTTCTTTTATTTTACTCGCGCTTTTGTTGACGGGCGTAAACAGATATGGAGTACCACTCTGTTTAAAATATTATACGCCTTTAAAATATTATACGCCTTTAAAATATTATACACCATTAAAGTATTATACGCTATATCTGATGCATTTGACGAAGCCGATGCTGACATCCTTACTACCATCTTGTTTATGGTGTAGGGCACAGAAGTACCCATTTGGCTGGAATTTCAAGCAACTTTTGTTTGGAACAATTTTTTCAACTCACTGGGGAAAAGTTGTTCGGAGCCGTTGTTATGGTAACTAGGTAGAAATTGTTCGGAATTAGTTGCTTTCAAGAAAATGTGTTCCAAATACGTGTACATGTGATAAGACTTTTAGGTACAAACCGTGTGACGGATCTACACGCGTCCTTCCATTAATCCTCTTGGGAAATCTTTGGGCTATTAAAACCAACAAACCTTTTCTGAAGAAGAAACCGTAATATGCAGATTAGGTCTATTATTTTTTTGTTCAGGTTTGATTGCTAGGAGTTAGTTAAGGTGAGATAAAAGTTGGAGAGATAGATAGAAGAGAGTTAGTAAGTCAGTGTGATAGAAGAGAGATACAAAGTTAGAGTTATAAGGAGATAGTTATATAGAGGAAAATTGCTATTTAATTGAAGTTACCAAGATATTGAAACATTACGAAGTAGAAGATAAGAAGGTCGTCTACAGTTCAGGTATTGGTCATATTTATAGCACGTTTTGATATTTAAATTATTAAAGAGATTTAAGGGACAATTAGTCACATAACTACAGTTTAAATAAAATATTAAGGTAGAAGATTGATTAATAAAAAGTGGATCAATTTTTTAGAAGTATTCTCCAAACACGCGACTCTCGTCACTTAACCTCAGGTCGCTACTTGGAAGCATCTTATTTAATCTAATTAATTTATTTGTTTTTGAGTTAGTTAGTGTACTGAATAAATAACTAGAAATTATCATGTCGAGTCGTCCTTCATTTCCTCCCACACCTTCAGCCGGGTCACAGGGTAGACAGGGGGTGTAACAACCGGATCAGTTGACTGCCGCCTTTCGACTAAATGAATAATGATGGGTTTATATTGATAGGACTAGGCCTAGACATGGATAATGGTCATTACATAATTATGCAGTCTATCCATTTGGTATATAACTCAAAATTCCCAGTTTTGGGGAAGATATACCCAAAAATTATTACATCTGACCATTAAAATTATTCGGACCATGATTTTATTGAGGGTGCTTTAAGAACGAGACGAGGCGTTCTTGGAAGCTGAGGCCCTGGGCTTTGAACCAATTGATCCATACCTTAAGGCGTTCCTGCTTATGAGCTACGAAACTGGCTTTGCATGTTTTCTTTCCAACAAGTTTTTCATTGCTTTATTTCATGAAAAATTTTTTTGCTAGCACTGTGTGATATTTATTTGTTTGATAACTATAACGTGTTTTATTCTTTAACAATAATAACAATCTCATACAAGCTGGCAAAGAAACATCGCAAATAATTTCAGATCGATTCTAAGAATGACAAAATTTATGATTGTATATATAAAAACATTCTTTCAAAAATGAGCATAAAAATGTCTTATTTCGATAGATTTGGCTTTTAAGAAGCTAGAAACTATAGTTTCTATGAAAAGTAATATATTTCCTTTATAAATATGCAAGCACCAAAGCTGTTTCCTTTAAAATGTTTTATTTCTTTGAGGTTTTGATAATGGTACGAAGGTAAAAGGAAACAAGGTACGTTTTTCAGTAATGAATGAGTAGAGGATGCATAAATATTTCTGTAATTCCTAACAACTCTTGAAGAGGTTGAAAAAAATTCAGTCGAGTTCTTTCTGAGCAGCGCGTAATTTTATTCAATTGTAGCCACAATTTACATGCATTAAGAAAAGATACCATTGATCGCAGAGAGTAAAATTCACCCGGAATACTTCGTTAAAAGCATATGCAAGAAACTTCGTTAAAAAGACTTTGAAATATGTAAATAGTTTCCTTTTTCAAAACTGAAATACGGAAACCACTTAAGTGACTACTCTTCATTTGAGCTTACAAAGAAAAGGTGAAAAACTATTTCCCCCTCTTTCTACATGACAGAGCACAAGCTCTCTGGTTTCAGGTAAATAAATTAATCTTACATTATCCACCGAAAGACATCTTGCAGAAACCATATTCTAAATTCTAATTCCGAAAAGAAATACGATCCGGGTCTCTAATGGAGGTAAAAAAAATGCCCATCTCAGAATGTCGAAAAATTGCCAATAATCTGAAATAAATGCACTGAACCATAAATCGTTGTTTGATGGCTTTTATCGGTATACTTTATTCTTTATATTTTTCCCCTTTTTTTCAAAGCTCCAACGCGGAAATCACTTCAAGATCGCAGACTATATCTCTTTTCATTTTTTTTTATGAATAGGAATCTAAGTCAACTTTAAACCTCCCACTCTTTTCCAATAGCTATCTCCGTTAAGTTTAGTATAATGGGCTACAGCTCGGAATACAGTATATTCAGTCGCGAAATTCAATTTGCATCCAATTCAATCGTCTTGAACTTTTATTCGGAAATTTTCGATTCGGAGCGCTTCCCTGCCGAGAATGTTCTCCGGATAAGTGGGACCTTTAAGAGGTTTTGGGCTGCTCTTCATATTGATCTCTTATTAAGGAAACGCGATTTGATTCCACGTAATTTTTTTCTCGTTGTTGGAATTTTGAAGAGCCCAGTAAATTGACGTCAAAATCTTGCATGAAAATCATCCCTTATAGATTGACACTTGATTCCAACAGCATATATTCTTTCTTTACCGATATTAAAAACTCAGATGAAAACAGAAACTGAATAAAATTTTATCTGTGATCTTTTCAGCCTTACAACTAATAATAAGAAATAACGAAAAAATGCATTTCCTGATGTGGTGTAGACATATATATATACGAGAGCTGTAAATTAAGTCATGGCAGCATAGGTATAAATAAATTTGTAATGAACTTACAAGTACTATTGCATTACATTCTTTTTAAGTAAACAACAGCAAATCTTGTAATCTTTTGCCAAATGTCGAGAAGCCGTTTGTGACCAATCGTAAGATGATGATTGTTGATGTCAGTAACGGAGCGATTAGTGAGAACATCAGAAAATCTTGTAATCTTTTGCCAAATGTCGAGAAGCCGTTTGAGACCAATCGTAAGATGATGATTGTTGATGTCAGTAACGGAGCGATTAGTGAGAGGTATACAGATGAAATGTCATGAAATAGATAGTTTCGGAGAGGTTTCTTTAACTTCAGAAGCAGATCGAAGTCACAAGGACTTATGCCAGGTGAGTAGATAGGGTGTTCCAAGATTTTTCACTGCCACCGTCGCAATAAGAGTGACATTGTTTGGGACATGAAAATGAATGTTGTCATGCAACATGGAAGGGATATTGTTTTGCATTAAACATGAAACAGTCTATCGATGGTCTATAGAAAGGAGACCACTCAGGATGTCAATCTGATCTCAAGGAATAGAGGGCCGAACTATGCGTCGCAAATCCGCAGTCTCATTCCGACCGGAACGAAACGCTTTAATCCATCGTGTAGCCGACCTATACAGTAATGTATTTTCGTCACAGGCTTCCAGTAATCCTTCATAATATTCTGTTGCATTTTTGGAACGGCAACCTCTATTTTAAGCCATGGCCACTGATCAACTTTTGAAAACATGTTTTATAGCGATGGAGACGAAATTCTTCACTTTAATGCCACACAACAATTACCCTTCTAGGTAGATTGACTGTTTTTTGCCCTCTACACATCGACAACAGCGCCACTTCACTGCTCCCATTTCCTATATGAGCATGCCCGCTCACTCTCCTGAGAGTGTTTAGGTTAAGTTGCCATTATTTAATTTACAACCCTCGCGTATACATATAATATACACTAATGTTAAAAGTTAAGAGAATTTTCTCTTTTGAATTATCTTCACAAGTCTGAAAATTTAGGCTTGTGCAAAGGTTGATATAGTTATTCAAAAATATATCATACAACAGTTAGGATGCACTTACGATGTCTGTCTCTACTCATCTGTGTAGAAAAGTCTAAAGGAGAGGTTACAAGATGCAACAAAAGAATTGGTTAATAGGGATATGGTATTAGTTCCAGATGTGTATGTATGCCGATAGTAAATTACTTGACTGACTGCACCTGTATTTTTCTGTGAACAGAAAGGACTTTTGCTGATTCCTGCTCCAGTGGGCCTAGAAGGTTCTATTGTGCTAAAAGATGATCGGAACGTTAATAACAAGTATTCTTTTAAATTGACCTTTTGGAAACATAAATTTTTTAAACTTGAATTCTTAAGGCTGCATGAAGATCACAAGACTGCTGGGAAGATGCAGCAGTCTTGTTAAACCTTGCTATAAAGGAAAAATATTGACCTTCATTGGTCGTTGCAACTTTGGGACGACCTTGCTGAGGCTTTTTCTATGTGCCTTCGTTCTCATTAAACTGTTTACGTAAGTTAACACACAATGTTAATGGCTACATTAGACACTTAACTGATTTGCCCATACAGTGTTTGGGATAACAAAGATTAATGCGTTCCGTGGATGTTTTGCCATCATTTTTTTAGTTCTTAGTTCTCAATTTTGTGAAAATATAGCAAAAACAGTCCATTCAAGCATGATCAGTATTCTATTTTGTTTCTTTCAATTTTGGGGGAAAATGTTTCTTCGCTAAATATATCTAGAAGGTTTTTTAGAAACTTAAGGTTTGAGATAAGTTTTGAGAATAAAATTTCTATCTGTACTAACGATAATAAATAATACTGAAATTATAATATTGTACCGTATTTCTCTCATAAAACTCCTCCTGGGGAAAATAGAAAGGATAAATTTCGAGAAAAATAAAATGTGATCTACGAAAATTCTGAGAAATTGCAGATTGTTAAACGTTGTAGATACATCGTATATTAGTTAATAGAACGGTACGTTTCTGGAGACCAAAGAAAACAATACCTTAGAGATTTCTTCTAAATACACGTCTTGTACTGAACAGTATTTTTGGACTAGTGCGCTGTTTTAGAACGATCTTGGAAAAATAATATCCATAAAGAAACCAAATTGAGAAGTTGAGCTATGTCTCACACTTTGCTTCGAATTATGTCACTTAAAAACAGACCTCCTATATGTAGAAAATCATATAAAAGTGTGTCTAAAGTTGCTCTGAATGCGTAACTGTTGTTAAATGTCAAATACTGGAAAATATTGAAATTGAAATTAACATCAGCTAAAGCCAAAATTTAAATGGAATTTTTACAGAAAAATGGCATTGTTTGAACCCAATTGATTTCAATAAATAAACATTTAATTTGTTAAGTCTCTTGAAATGTCCACTTAAGACTAACTTGCCTTGCATTACCCAATCGTTAATTCGTCATTTTAAGTGCTTACTTTTGAATTTGACCGAATGTTCCGCAAAAGTACCACAAAAGTCGCCGAGATTTGCAAATGGACAAATCGCAGATATTGGTATGTGCCCTTACGAATGTTTTCCTCTAACAGTTCAAGGTATTTTCACATGCTTTTGCAAAACGATACTCTCTCTAAGAATTTTCTTTATTTAAGAGCATAAGTCTAACATTTCGCTCAGTATTTTTCGAGAAAACTGACAATATGCAAATTCACCAATTGTTACTTCACCATAAATTTTAGCCTAAATTATTGCGGTGTAATTGAATACCATATAGTAACCTTTAAGACCACTTAACTTCAAAGGCGTTGGAATTCGATTTCTCAGAAAACGGCATTGTTTATACCAATTACATACTGAATACGCTAGTATAGTTATGTGGGGGAGGAAAAGGAGGGAGAGAGAAGAGAGAGTCATGGAACACACGTGTCTTCTATTTCTACAGAAGATTTCAACAATCATAAGCTTCATAATATGGTAATAAGCAATAACTGAATATTACGTTTTTACTTCGGGCTACAAATCGAAATTGCACAGACACCTCTTTTTTTGGTCTACTCCTAATTTTTCTTTTTCTGATAATTGCTATAATTTTCATAAATTGAAAAAATGCATATGATTTCTAATTTTTTTGAATATATAAATAAATGTATGTAATTAGTATCGCTAATTCCTGAAATCTATTCAAGATTGATTCTTCATTCATAATTATTTTATATATACTTAGATTATAAACGATAGAAAATGTAGGAATTTTGGTATTTTTCAAAATGAATGAATTGAAAACAAATAAAAATAACAGTTTATGATATTTCGATAAAAAATTTCTCCTTACAAAAGGGCCACAGACATTTAAAAAGATCTTAGAGAGAAAGAAGTCGTTAAATTTTTATGAATTTATCCTGTAAAGCACAATGCAATATGGGTGAAATTCGAAAATAAATTGTTAAAAGGAGTAACCACGAACGTTTGCGTAAAAACATGATGTGAGAAAATTATCGAAGTAGTTGAGACAAAGCAGTCTCAAGAGTCTCTTCGAGACTTTAATGTAACCTCCCTCGTTAGGTACTAATTATGGAGATTGTTTAATTAGGCCTAATCCGTGTAGAAAGATAGTCCGAGCAAGGTCTGTCAAGAGAGACCAATAAAGATCGATATTTGTCCATTACAATGAGCTGAAAAGCAGAACAACAGCTCTTCCCAGCTGTTTCTCAAATTTCATGCGGTTACAGGAACCTAAATTTTAGGGGTTACTGCTTTTAGAATGGGAGTGAGTGATTGTTTATTAATGTTGCACTTTGAAACTACGAGGGTTAATCAGAAAAGTGTACAGAATGTTACAAGCCGCAGCATTTGAAAACTACACATTGTGGAGATTTTTCCCCCTCTAAAGTGGAGACAGATGGCGCTACTTGTCATATAGCTGGTTCCCAGTGTATGACAGGTAGTGAAAGTTCCTAGACGGTTCAGGACGATTGAAATGGCAAGACTCTTAGGAAATTAGTCTCGTTTGGAAGTGCAAGCCATGGTTCAATTTTTATGGGCAAAGATGTGTCCACATTTGCAATGAGCAGACAACTTGTAGCGAAATGGCGTCACTCTTTTCAATCAGGCAGGCAGGAGTTCGAAAACCGCAATATGACAGGGAGCTGCCTGCCAAGCTTTTCAACGACAGAAATCAACACGGCACGAATTGAAGAAATGATTCAAAATGATCGATGGGTAACTGCGTGAAATCTCGTCAGATCTGGGACTGAACTATGGTAGCATGCAACATATCGTTTCTGATGTGCTACGATATTTCAAAAGACATTTCTGTGAAACTATCCATCGAGACCTGGTTCAATGAACTAGGACCTGATTTCTCCCAAGACGGATTAAGCAAGTTGGCCTTTCGTTCTGATTAATGCCTAAATAAACGGTGATTATGTCGAAAAGTGATAGGAACGTATACCTCTAAATTCCATTTTGTTTTTTCCTGTCTAGTAATAATAAATATTTTTTTATTCGACTTGTAACCTTTTTTTGGATCAACCATCGTACATAAGGGTTACTGGTGACAGAACATCGAAATTTTGAACCTTGGTCAAGTGTTGAGAACAATATTTGTGAGCTGGAACCCCCTCCAAACTACCACACCATACTAATGCGAGGACTTTGAGCCTCTATAAATTTAACGTGCATCAGCCCTTCTATATGGGGGGTCATCAGTGGAACCCCCGATTCGACAACGCCAACAATGAGTTCGCGACCATGGCCATTTGGTTATTGCATCAATTACTATTTCCAGAATGTTGCATAAGAGCATGTTATTGTTGTTTATTTCACTCTGGATTACATACGAATGACGAGAGATAGACGAACAGAAACATGCAATACAAACACAGAATAATATAGACTTTTATTACAAAGATCCCAGCATAGAACAGTGGCCGTGGTAGCCAGGTGGTCAAGGTATCGGATCATGGCTAGCGTGTCATGAGTTCGAGCCCAGTACCACTGAAGACCCGCTGTGAAGGGGAGCGATGCTCGTTAAATCTGTCGAGAGCTCAAACATCCTCCCGTTGGTGTTATAGTTAGGAGAGGGAGTGCCAGCTCAGGTGTCGTACTCGTTACTTGACCATGGCTCAAAATTACGAGGTCCGTCGCCAAAAGCCCTCGTGTAGCTGAACAGTGCGACATTAACATTCACTTACTCACCCACTCACCCAGCATAGAACAAAATGGGTGCGCTGCTTTCCATTCAAGACGGGAATCCATTTCAGGCGAAAATCCGTCTTCTTTTCCCGAGGATACATTCCTGCCTGATTCGGGTTTCGAACCCGAGCCCACTCGATTACAAGCCGAGTGTCATAACCACCATATTAGGTGGAGCGACATAAGAGCATGTATTCGCATTGTTTAAGCTATATAACTGCCGTAAGAGACCATACTCCCTAATGATCTATTTGTTGTTTCATCTCTGTTATAGAATTTGTTTCTATGATAAATTGGACACACAATCATGAGTATGTACCATATATGTTGTATATTTTTTCATATTATATCAACCTACTATGCACATACTTAA
Organism: Trichonephila clavata; assembly: GCA_019973975.1. NCBI lineage: Eukaryota > Metazoa > Arthropoda > Arachnida > Araneae > Nephilidae > Trichonephila > Trichonephila clavata. The sequence continues at coordinate 1,123,044 of BMAO01008195.1, forward strand.
TTTCAAACAGCAAGTAATAAAGACTTCAAGTTATATGCAAAAAATTCAAAATAATGTTTGATTGAGTTGCAGGAACCACAATCCATTAATTATTCGATATGTCAACAATGGGGGGATTTGGAGTTGTGGTTGATGAAATCCATTAAAATATTGGCTTGGTGGGGATGAACTCAAATATATAGTTCCGATCTTGGTTCACAATTTGCAAGAAAAAAACTCATTTCCAATGTTCGATAATATGTGCCCCAAATATAAAGAGTTAAGAATTTTGGAAAACTATTTCATTCAACACTCATGTCTCCTAGATTATCATAAGTGAAAACTCAACAAGTCTTTCAAGCTCAAATTCCTTACGTTGGTGTTGGTGGGGAAGTTTGGAGTATCGGGTTCCAGCTCAGGTGTTATCCTCTTCACTTGAACACGGTCCGTAACCATTAAACTTCGCGTTGCTTAAGAGTGTGAAGTTAATACAACATCAAATCAATGAAATCAAACTATAGGTTATTTTCGCATAATGTCAAATAATGGAATTTGCTGAATTCTGCCTATTTTTCAAATACAAACATAGCAAAGAATTTTATACGTTTTTATTTTACTGTCCGATAAAGAGATTTATTATTTTACTATAAAATTCATTTCTATTTGAATGCATCCATTTCTAAGCTGTAAAATACACTCCATATTTCGTGTCACCCTTATTGTACTGCTAAAACGATTTTTACTAACCTTGACTACCTGAAATAAAAAAGTGGCATATTCAAAAAGCATTCCTAAATTTAAATTACTTTGCTTGATGATTATATGTTATAGTCCCACGAATTTGTATTAGGAATCTAAATTCTCCTTTACAACTTCGGTTTGCGATTTTGTATTTGTGTTATCTAAGATTTTATTAAACAATTTTGTTCTAAATTATTATTTTCTTTCGTCTCCTACCCCAACTAAATATAATTTGTATGTATTTGTATGCGAAATAATACCTCGACTTACGCGGCAATCACTCAGTCCCACCTATCGCGTAAGTTCGGGGTATTACTATAAATTGAAGCTCGTGCCGAAAGCCTTCCGGCGAAAACTCAGTGTTGCAGCAAGAATGCTCCTCAGCACCGACCGACCTTTTCCAAAGCACCACGCTCATTTATTTCAAGAGTTTCCAAGAGTTATAACTATCTGTTTCATAAAAAGATCTACGGTAACAGAAGCTGTGTTATTAATTCCTCGGTACAATGCTCTTTGATCGTTTTTTTTTAAAGAGATTAATTTAAAATGAATATTAATGAAAAAAACACAAACATTTTTTGATGTGTAACATCTTTCCTCTCGGTTGCTGGATATTTGTAGGAGTGATTTCTTGAAAAGGGACGGAAATGTGTAACAGGAAGTCGGGGAAACGTATGCTATTTGATTTGACTAATCAGCGTGCTTCGTGGTGTCTCTTCGCTACCCTCGGGGGCTACCCATTGGGGTCCAACTCTAGTGGTCATCAAGCTGCCAGCCTTTTTTATATTGTTAAATTTAGCATTTCAAAAGATTCGAATTCAAAAACTCTGCTTCATTTTCTTGACTCTAAATCCACTTCGCATATACCAGCAAGTCTTATTAGACTTCATCTAGGATAAACTTGCGATTCTTACGCTCAATTATCAGTCTCAGGGCTCGTTGTGTATGAAATCAGAGGACAGTGATTTCGGTTGTCGTATACATTTCTTCGAATTAAACGGTTCAAAATATTAAAGATTTCCTACATTTTGTACTTTTACCATATACCAAAGGTGGTTCTGCTCTTTTTTTTTAACTATCACTCGCTTCCCATGATTTCGAGTGATGATTTTAACGTTAACTTCAGTTTGCCAGAAGCCGAGCCATTCATATCTTTTTTAATTGATGAACTTAAGCTCGAAATGAACACAAATCGAAATGTTTCGACAACTAACATTGGTACTGTTATTGACGCTGTTTTTCAACGGGTTTTAAATACTTTGAAATCGCAAGTATTTGTGTCATATTTTAATTATAAGCATATTGTCTCCTCTCTCCCCCAAACTGAACAAGAAAAATTATTTTTGATAAAAAAAATTGCATTGCTCCTTGAGTTATTTAAGTAAAATTTTTATTAAAGGTATATGATTCAATAGAAAATTATTTCCAATCCTACCCGATTCATTTTTTTCAGGATTTAAGTTACTATTGCGTATTTACCACGATAACATGCCAGATATTAGACATCATATGCGACTACTGTAAGACTCGTTTAATTTTTTCTCCATCACATAAAACAGTACAGTGAGTATTACATTAAAGCTGAAGCTATTTCTGTAGAACTAATAACAGAGTGTGGAGCCTCTATAAAGGTTAAAAGGGACTCGAGTACATACTAAAATTTCATTCACATTAATAAAAATGGAAATGTTCGTTTGTTCAAAACCTCAAGTTTCCGAATAGTTCACTTGTTGCCTTGAAATTTTGACACGTTTCATTCAAACACGTGCGTGTTTATATATATATATATATATATACTTATTTTTTCCGGAATTTGCTTTTTTTAAAATTTAATTTTAAGCAGTTTTCCATACTTGGGGCTATATTATGACGTCATAGGATGTCACGGTGATCTCTGAATGCGAAAACTTATGCCTCGTACATTTTTTTTTTGAAGATTGAGATGCTTTTTGTACCATATTATGTTTATTTACTGTCGTATTAATCCCTTATTTTTTTCTTTGAGACAGAATTACGATTGTTTTCGAATATATCAAGTTAAAAAGAATTATTCTTTCAACAACTGATCTTTTGTTTTGGCAACATTTTGATAGTTACAATGCTCAAACGATAGACATATAACAGGAACCACTTAGTGTAGACGTATAATGCTCAATTTTTAGACCGTAGCAAACTTTATAAAGTAGCTGAGCTACTTTTAAATTTTTGGCTCCCTTTTGAAAATCACCAAGTTTATCTTATGCCTTACTGAACCTACAAATTCACTCTCTATGTGGTGCTCGTATTATAATGTTGCGGTTTGAAATTGAAACGGCTTGTAAAAAATAAGAAATTTAACGCAGTAGAGTCCTGAAAATTCGACACTTGATAACCCGTCAGTCCGGATTACTCGGCCACTCCCTTGCAGATCGAAAAAACCCCACGCGTAGACCCGTTCAAAATGTCAGGAAATGGCAAAGATGTTAATATTGAGGACACTTTACAAACATAAAATAACACATATTAAGGGACTAAAGCTGTAGAAACACGTGTCGGTAATGGACTTACGGGTCCTTCGCCATCTTTGTGATGAAGCTGAATGCAGTACGGAAGACAACAGAACATTACACATTTCTTAAAAAAGAGAAAAAAATAGCCAGTTTTTGGAAGGGCGGCTGCTTAATTTTCATTAGAGACAGCTTTATACCTTCATAAAATATTTTTCAGAGTTGTATCTGTCTACTGATAAATTTCCATGTAGTAAATGCTTTATGCCTTCATAAAGCACGCACTTTTTTGTTGTTGTTGTTCAAGGGTTTTGGGGGCAATTTGTTTCCTGTTGTATTTTCAAGCAAACAATACATACAAGTGCAGTATAATATTTTCTGAGGAAACTCTCGTACTTATTCTTTTTAATCCCATCCTCGATAACCTGGCATTTTCACAAAATCGACCCCCCCCCCAGCGGTCCTCATTAGACCGAGTTTTCATGACTACTGTGTGTAAATAATAAAAAACTACTATAACACAAGACACACACACACATACTTTTAGTTCGCTATATAAAGAAAATTATCAATTACTTCAATACGTTTTCGGATTTTTTTAACGGGTATTATTGACACCTTTTTGTGAAGGAATTACGCAAACGGAATATTAATAGCAATATATTATAATAGCAAATTCGCATGCTTTATAACGCAATTTCGCATGTTTTCTAATTTCAAATAATTGTTTAATTATTTGAAATTAGAAAGCATGCGAAATTGAAGAGAAGGATTTGAATTACGTACCTCAGAGTATTAGCAGCGTTGAACACTATTTCATACTCATCAGAAGCAATTTCAGCTGCTTTCACAAACATATCAGCGGCGTCATTGTGTCTTTGGCATTCTGACAGAAATTGACCTATAAAATACCAAATAATTATTTTATTACAATATAATCTCGCATAAATTTAAATTGTCTTCAATATATTACTTTTACAAGTTTTTATTTGCTTTTAATTTGAATAAATTTTTTTTAAATAAGTAGTAATATCAAAACAATAGTTTAGCGGTATTTAATTTAAAATTTAACTTTTCTCAGGCTGTAGCGGTCAATGTAAGATAAAATTTTATTCTCATTTTTTTTATTAATGCTAGATTTTTTGTATTGTATTCTTATTTATCTGTCTAATATCAATCGGAAAACAGGATATTTGTGATAGCCAGATATCACGACTTTGGTTAAAAATAATGGAATTCGTTACATTATAGCAGTTCTGAATGTATAATATAATTTTATAAATTGAAATAAATGAAATTGAAAATTAAAAGTCGCTTCAAAGTGTATATTAACTTAACTTATATAACTTATAAATACGCCCCATATTTCACTATATTTAGATTTTTTTTAAATACGGAATTGTCTGAAGCAAATTTTTTAAGATATAGTATTTTGCTTTTAGAAATAACTTGATGACAAGATTCATATTCAAAATGTTTATATATTTGTGTATTATTATAAAACTATCAATACTGGTAAAATTATTTTATTTTGTGAGAAATTTTATTTAAAAAAACGTTTTGTAGAAGCTGGGTCAAGGAAATTATACTATAGAACATTAAAATTAAAATGTAGCCATATTTCAGGTTTCATTTTTCGGTTTCCCCATTTTTGTTTTTTTTAAAGAAAATGCTCATATTCCGTTTAAAAATTTGAAACTCCGGTTTCGATAGATAATTTCATATTTATCAAGAAATGAGGAACATTTTTTGCATTACCAATAACCATATTAATTAATTTCGCTAAATTTGAAAACAAGTAAAAATACGTACCATAATGTTGATAAACACTAGAGTCATTCGGTGCAATAAACTTTGCCTTCAAGAACCAACGTTCAGCCTCTACAAGTCTTCCCTATGAATAAGGAATGAAAAGAGGAAAACAAACATATGAAGTAAATTTTTCTAAAAGTACAAAAACGAAGAATAATAATACGTAGGGGTTTCAGAAAGCAAGGTAACAAGCCTATTCAAATAAACGTTATTCAGGAAATTAAAAAAATATATATTCAATCTAGGTACGCCCAGATACATATTACTTCTCTACATAGTTACCATACTTATTCACTTGTTCTATCGGTACACCAAACCATTAAAACCAGAATCGAAGTCAGTGTCAAGGTTGTAAAATCACGCCAAGGCGGCTTGCAGGGAACCCAGCATTGGTTCTGAAATACTGACCTCTTAAGTGTTTCTTTAAGAGATGGAAATCACTTGGTGAGAGGTCAGGAAAGTAAAGAGGGGTCCGATACCTCCCACTGAAAACGTTCTTTGTTTCGCACAACTGTTGTGCCCTTCTCAATGACCGTGGCATAACACTTGTACCGTACACTCAGGGACGTCTAAAGGCATGGGCCAACTGGGCCCGGGCCCAGGGCCTCGACCACAAAGGGGGTCTCGTCTCGTTTGCGACTAGACCTTAAAATAAGGACATGATTTGAATAATTTCAATTGTCAAATGTTTTTTCCGGTTGTATTCTCAGAAAAACTGGAAATATCAGGCAGTATGTCAAGCTAATAGCTACAAGGGATAACCGTCGTCCATGTATAGGCCTAGGCCTACCACCATACATCATCATTATTCATTGAGTGAAAGGCTACTGTCGGTCAAGCCAGTTTGTGCGATGGTAAGTCATGCACATTTATTTGTTTCGGGTTATTGTTTGTAAGAGTATTTAACAACGTGTGGTAAGTACCGTCTACTTTTAAGGGTCATAGGTAGGGTCTACATTTGTGTAAGGGCCCAGGGCCTAACTTTGCGTAGGGGCCCAAGGCCTCAAGAAGTCTTAAGACGTCCCTGCGTACACTGCTACCAACTGCTGATGAATTTCAGATGGAGAATTTTTCTTTAAATGCAAAAACCGTATCACACTTCTTATTTTAATCGCGAACCTAGATTTCATCAACTCATCTTCTAGCAGATATTTAGGCATGTTACTGTATAGTTACTGGAGAACCCCAGCCCCATCTACCGGCAAAGTTTGAATGCTGTGATCGTCTTCGTTACTTTAAAAGGGATTTTTATTCATACGGGTAATATGTGCACCTGCCGAAGCTCTTGTTACCTTACTTTTTGAAACCCTACATAGTTAAAAGGCAAAATAAGTTTAATTTTTTCTTTATTTAAATGAAATGAACAAGCTTTTTCTCAAACGCGGCTTTTAACGATCTTATTCTTAAAGCACAAATACAGTTACAGAAAAATACGACTTCTAATTGAGTAATTTAGAAAGACAAGTCTTTTGTGATTTTCGTTATGACTAAAAATCTACAATGGCATACTTTCTTTTCCTAAAGTGGATCTGTCAAGTTTATTTGAAAACAATTGCACCTTCTATGGGAACATTGTTATTTTTTCATATTTTGTTATTTATTGCATTTGATCTTAGCATTAACCTAACTGAAGTCCACGTCACTTGGGGTTGGATCATAAAGACTAATGCCACTTTAATTAAAACAAATGCACATATAAATTTATACATTTTATTATTTTTCACTCTTAGACTCTTATTACTCAAAAATGGCATCCCGATTTTACGCTATTGTCATACAAGGTTTTAACGGTAGAGAGTGACTAAAATAAACATGTATTGGATGCCCTAAGAAAAGCTATTAATTTATATTCTGTAAACATAAGGATTCTATCGATAAAAGCTATAAGATAGAATATCCTATCATTAACGAAAGTCTGCATAGAATAACCATTGCCAACTAAAACTAGTAACAGGAAAAAGAAAGAAAAATTAATTTAACCATTAGTTATCTCAGCGGATATATCCTTTTGCATTAAGATTCCTTGGAAAAATTTTGATCATTTATTCAATTTTAAGTGATCTCGAGTTTGTTTCACACACACACAAATTTTTCAAACTTACATGCATCTGGCGCTAAATAAGTTTAATCAAAATAGTTGTGTGCTGGATAAAAAAAAAGATGCAAATATCGACTAGATGCGCATTATACGAACGCTATTTCATTATTATGATGGTTAGATGGTTATTAGCATGCATTCTTGATTTCCCATGCATCATCAAAATGCTCAAGCAATTTATTCAAGAATGTTCAGAATAAATTATGTCTAAAACTAAAAGCAAACGTCTGAACATTCTATGTATAAAAAAAGATTATTTTCTAAAAAATAAAGCAATTAAGGAGTTTTCGTGCTCGCTTAGCCACATACAGTTGCAGCAAACTTTTCCCATATATCTTTCCTTAACTTATTATAAACTGATACATTTTTAACGGGTTTTGCTTCCTAAGATCATTAGGGTGGTAATGAAATGAGATTATTATTCGATGTACATCAGAAGGGGTTTCGTTTGTAATTAACTTTACACACAATGATATTTTTGATCGTTTGAATTTTCCTGGAATTTATGCTATATTTAGTTACAATTGATTAGTGAAAAGGCGCTTTTTGATTTTTTTTTGCTATCGCGCCCAGAAGATAAAAGTAAGCTCTTAATGAGATAAAATTTCACATTTCCTTTTGCTCATTCCTATAATTTTGAAAAATAACTAATTCTTATCCACATTTTTATTTATATTCACATACCACGTTACAAATAAAACAGAAACATTTTTAGATCTATGTAGAATTTTTCTATAATATTTGATATTTATAAAATTGTTTCGTTTACATTGCCATAATAATCAAATAATCTCTTTTTTTTGTGGGAAGTGTTTGTTTTAAAAGTATTCATACTGTGTATCGATTAATTTAACTGTTAAACACGATAAAAATGCATTTGTTATATTTTCGAAATGCCGGCAGCGTGGCGTAGTTGGTTAGGCGTTGGCCTTGTATGCCTAAATTTGTGGGTTCGACCCCAGTCTACGTCGGTGGATTCGCATGTTGCAAAAAATCAACAGCGTCTATGTCGTATGATTATGCGGCGTGGTTAAAGATCCATAGAGTGCCTGTTTGTATTGAATACTCTCGGCAAAATTAAATTCCTTAGTACAATTTCGCATCGCCAGAGCTCAAGTGCTTCCCTTTGAGGAGGAAACTGGGTGCCAAAATTACGTTGTAGCAATTAGTATCCACTTATACGGTGCCACTCTAAAAATGATACTAGGTCCCGGGAAATGTACAAGGTCTGCAATGTGGTAGTTACCAATCCTCAGCCCCGTTTGGAAAAAAAAAATTAACAAATATATTTTCGAAATCAGTCAGTTTAAAATGTAATACTAAATAACATAGTTGAAACAATTGCATCAAATATTTTAAACGTGTTTATTGGTTTGCAAGCATTTAGAAACCGACTAAATAACTTACACGTTTTCAACGCTAAACGTACAGGTAAATCGGATTCAAAATCTTTAGTTATTATGCGTATCATTTGTTTCGCCAAAAAATTTCACCTACCACTGCTCATGCAGATTAAAATGTCAAAATCTATCTTATTCTAGTACTTGATATAATATAAAGAGGAAGATTTTTTAAAAAGTTTGAACAGGATTTTTTAATTAAAATTTGACGGAAAACTTTATTTTACGTTGCAAATCAAAGGAAGAAGACCTTAACTAGCTTTAAACCAATTTTTATTTCTAATTCCCATTATATTTATATGTATTAAAAGTTAAATAATGTTTTCTGATATATATATACCTTTCATTGCCATATCACCTATTCAAATAAATATTCTGTTAAATCCTCAAAGTAATATTTCAAAATATATAAAAAGAGAAACCCAATAAACTGACAATTATTCAAATTGGACCACGTAATTTTAATAAATAATGAATTATTTGCTCAAATCAGCAATTTAAACGAAGGAAGTTGTAAATATTTACAAGATGCAAATGATTATATGCAAGAAATTGTACGTATTGAAATATTATCCCGTTAACTGCCGATTAAAAGTTATGCGATTCACTTCCCAGTGCCACCGTTTTTCACATAGGCATGCATATTCACCATATTGGGGAGGAGGAGGAGGGGGAGAGAAGGCATTAAAAAGCAATTATTTCTCTTAAATAAGCAAATCCTTCGTTAACACTGTCAAGATTTCGGAAAGACGTATACATACGTCCGGTGCACTAAATGGATGGGTTGAATGAGACGGATATTTACGCCGGTGGCAGTTAAGGGGTTAATAATCATTTTGCTGAAAGTACTACTTCATGAATTAAAAAACATTGCAAAATTATAAATATTATGTAATTGTTCGTCTATAAATATTTAGCAATTAATTTCTCTGAAATACACTGTCTTTTAATACACTCAAAATAACTGTTATTGATACGATACCTAAATGAATACAGTCAGTAAACAGATAATTTATATCTGTAAAGCTAGAAAACGATTAAAATTTGAAACCAAAAAGCTGAAACAGGTTCTTTTCCGTCACCGGCGTAAAATCGCCAAATATTATACAACCGACGCCAAGCTGAATAGTCCCGTTAGTAACCCTTACCACCACATTTTCAAAACAAGATGTGGTTTTTTCTTATCACAGTAACGACTTTATCATAATGTACAAAAATAGATGACAAACCAATGAGATAACTAATATTTATTAATATTTTTATGAGTGTATTGGGTGTTGGTCACCAATAACGCCAACTTGGCTAGATTTGCGCCGGTGAAACGAAAAAGTACCCAAAAATAATTATTCGTATTTGTCTATCAACGCTTTTGTATTCAAATTTGTCCTCATGAGTCAAGTAAGTTTTACGAGACTGAGTAACTTGCTTTAAGAAAAATAGACTTGAAATTTTACGAATAACTAATTGGATGTTAACATAATTGTAGTAATGAAAATACTAAGTCGTTAAACAATAAATCTCTGTCTAATTAGGTCATCACAAACCCCACGATGTCGTTAAGCACCATAAAACTAGTAGAAGATCATCAAATACGGTTGTTAAACTGTGAGCAAACAATCATTCTTTATTTTATGAAGAAGCACAGGGAATACTTTCAAAAATATTTATTTAAACTGGAATTTTTAGAAGATATTTTTCTGGCGCTTAAACTTATATTAATCTGCTGAATTTTTATTGAGTAATATTTGAAGCCTTTTTTTCTTAGAAATAAAAAATCTGATTTATTTCTACAATGCTTACAAAAGAAAATTGACTTACCCATTTTGAGAGCAACTTAGCATACGTAAGGTGTGCAGGAATGTGATCAGGCTTTACCCGAAGCGCTTCCCTGTACCACTTCTCGGCATCCTCATAGTTGCCCAACAGGAAGTACGCTTCGCCTAAAAATATAAATACAATCCCAAAATGCATCTTCATCTACATTTTAAATTTTCCACATTATTATCGCTTACTGGAGCCGCGACAACATCTAAAGTTAGATTAATAACGAACACTCCATTAATGTTGTATGTCAATGGAATAAATAAGGTGTGTTTTATTCCTACAATAAAAATTGGAAACCATGAAAGTGCGAGCTTCTTGGAAAGGTGAATCATTCAATTTTTTAACCAAGCTTAACCCCTGTCCTAAGTCAATGAAAACTAGAAAAAAATTAATAGTTTTCCATTCTGGTCATTTGACCTTTCTCTATATATTTGATGCTTTGTTTTTCTTTTTCGATTACAGAACTTAACTTTCCTTTGATGTGTAGGATGTTTAACTTATCTATCATTTCTTTTATGTATATACTATACATATGTAACGATTCCAGGTGAGCATCGAGAACTTTTCGGGGGAAAAGTGTTTTTTTATATATTCAGTCAGCTATCGAACACATCTTCGTGTAGAAAGACTAACCAACGCAAACTATTCCGATTTTTAATTGGATTGTATATTTATTTCCATAACTGCTAAACCATCATTTTTTTAGTTTAGGTTTCGACTGGAGAGTAAAGCATGGGAACGTATAGGTGAAGACCATAAAAACTGAGCAGAAATTGGAATCTTATGTTTGGATTACCTTTCCTAAGAAATTATTAACTGATTAATTTATGACTCGAATATGTACGATGGGAAATTAAATTTTGTTTAGGTTATAAAATAATTATCCTTACATATATATATTTCTGTTTATGCCAATTCAGACATACATAAAACGAAGTTATCATTTCTAGCATTATATTTTCACATTATCATTAGAACTTCGATACTGGATTATAATTTAAATGAAAACTTTTTACAAATACAAATGACTTATAAGCTGCATACACACACGCTTAGAGTAACGCAGAAACTTCTCTAGAATTTGAATGCAACTTTTCAAACTTATCTTGGTTTTCCTGTCTGGTGGGATGGGTTTTGTCCAATACGGCGTCTTGAACGCAGTAGATCTTTTTGTCCTGGCCACAGCCGGAAAACCTCGCTTGGGGATCGATGGTTAAATGATAGATATCTTTATTTATTCTGAGAGCTAGCCTTATGGTATCACGAGGGTAGAAAGTTTCCATTCTTAGGAGAGCAGTTGTTTAAATGATATTCATAAAACATTAATGGAGTTCAATAATTTAGGATGTCTGGTCATTTCGTATAAGAATTGCAATTGTCTATTCACTTAAGAGTTTTTGGATCTTCGTTCAATTGGAGCTGCTTCTGTATTTTTCTGAGAGATAAATGTTAAACTAAAAAAAAATATTGCAATGATTGAAGAATAAAATATTTTGCAGTAAAATTAAATATTTTTTGAGACTCTAGGTAGACTCCTTGTGTGCCAACAAGTATAACACAAGGTTTACAAACGTAAGTCAATACTCAATCAATTAGTCTCTGTTTTGAAGTTTGAGTGATATTACATTTGATAAAAATAATTCGATTATTCTTCGAATATTAAATACGTAGTTATAATGGTAGTAACTTTATGTACTGTAGTTAAAGGAAATTATTTCCGGGAACGGATGTTGTGGCTACAAGAGATTATACTCCGATATAATATCCCGAAAGGAATTAAAAACTTAATTAAACCCACTACTTATTAACTATTGACTGTGATTAACTTTCATATATCAATCAGATTAAAATTTTAAGTATTTAGGTCTTTACATTTTCTAATAAGCAATATTTTCTACATGGAAGAGAGAGAGTTTTAAATTTATAATTCTCCTTAGTTAACTTTTGAGGAAGAATTGCTTACAAATGAATAAAGGTATGAGAAAAAACAATTTTTATAGTAAATTAATGCAAAACTAACATCATATTTTTTAATAAAATTATAATTCTTAATTATTTTTAATATTTTAATTCTTTTTCTATTACGTTCCTATTTTTTCCTTCAAAATATTGGTTATAAGCAAATATTAAGTATCGTCTTTTATGAATCGTTTTTTTTTTTTCATTTCTAATTTGAATTTTTTTTGAAGGAACAATTTTTTTAGGCACAATTTTTTATTACAAAAAAAAAATTACTCTCTAATTCCCATTTTACGAATATAGGATAACGTTTAAATATAAGAAAATCTCAATTTCTCAGCATTTAAGAGTACTTTTTTTTATTTATTCGATTATTATTAATTTTATTCACAGTTGATTAATTTCGTAGGAAGATACTTTAGCTTATTAATGAGTAGCAATTTTTTGTAAGTACTATGTTTATGTTATTCTACATCTAGTTTGAACGTATTTTCAGGAATTTAATAGTATATTAGTCTCGATATAGTTCTTGTATCAATGATGTGAATATTGAAACAAAAAACCCTCAAAAAATGAAAAATAGTACATGAACATAATTCTAATACCATTGCAAACATGTATTGCATTTGTTACATGTGGCCTAGACGAGATAGTGGTTATTGACGTTGACTTTTGTGTCGAGGGTCCGGGTTCAAATTTTAGAGAAGGCATGGATGTTTGTAAATTTTTTATGCCTGGGTGGCAAGAATGCACTCTAAATGTTAGTCGAGCTGAAAGTCCTTTCGAGAGGTTGATGGTAGAAGAGATTCCTGGACTAACCCCCGAGGTGTTCTCTCTCAGAATTGGAGTGGAATGGAGTAAAACGTACTGCCACCTGCATGGTGCTCAATGAGTGAATATTAATGTCCCACTGTTCAGCTACACGAGGGCTTTTGCATGGTGCTCAAGGCTACGGTCTAAGCGACAGACGTATTCTAGCCTCTGGTGTGGCAAACCCTAATGACCTTGAGGGTTACTTCGGAAAAACCTTATATATTTTTATTTGCGGCCTGCTGGATTGTATCTTTATATTGGATTTGGACCCATTAAAAACATTTACTGGATTAAAACAAAGGTAGCGTGATAAAATAGAAACAGTTATGCGATTTATTTGTTCTAAAACACTTTGTACTAAAAACAAAGACATTGCATAAAATATTCGCATTTGTATAGTTGTATTGAATCTCGTGGGCCACAAAATCATTTAGGGCGGGCCGCGGGTAGGCCATCACTGTTCCAGCCCTTTCTTCTGATGAAGTTCCTGGGCCACGGTATGACATCGTCGATTGGATGGCATTAGTAACAACATTTGCTTCATTAAATGCGGCAAAATTATTAGATATTGTAAGACATGCCCCCCAAAAAATTAATAAGAGTTTTTTATTGCTTGGCATCAATTCCTGGCTTCTTGGTAGTTAACTGGTTTCCTATAATAGTTTGAGGGCAATATTTGCTTATTAAAGGGCGAAACCCAAACTCGGAACAAATTTTCTGACAGAAAAAGTCCCACTACTTGTATAAGTACAAGTTCCATCTATTTATCGTGCTATGTCCTTAAAATTTAGAGACATTTGATAAACACAAAATACTTAACCCGGAATTCAGAATCTTAATAAATATTACAACATAGGAAATAAAATTTTGTGCTGTAACGTACTTTGTACTTGAAGAGTTGAATTAATTCATACTGAAGTGGAAAGTTTAACATAAAGTATGTTATTATCAATGGTCTTCAAACTTTATCAACTCGCGGTATTCTCAGAACTATATGATTTTTTCAGGAAACACTACCCCATTCTTAGAAGAATACATCTTAAAATGTTTAACGTTATATGTACTTTACGTAAAGTCATTCAAAGAAAAGTATTGGATATTTGTAATATAAAATATTACACAAAATTTTTAAAGGTTGAAAATTTTAAAAATGCTTTGTACATTATTGAGACTTAAAATAGTTATATTCTTGTTAAATTTACTAATTCTACTTTGTTTTAACAGCATTGCATATTCAAATGATTATTATCTACTTCATAATCTTTTTACAAAATTTTGCGTTGGTGTAAGAAAATTTTACATAAAATATATAATTTTCTAAAAAGAACTAAAATATTTATATTCTCTGGATTAAAATTTTTTAGTTTCTTCAACATTTTCTTCAGTTTCTTAAAATTTTTTGTGACTTTTACGAAATTTAACATTTTATTTTATCCATAAAATATTTATTTATACTTATTTTTTCAATCAAACTGCCTTTAAAAGAATTTAATCTTTTATAAATTTAAAATTTTACTTAAATTTTCGAGCTTTGATAAGGAAATAATGATCACTTGCAAAGCCTCTGTCAAAGTTCCAGGGAACCCTAGGGTGCTGTGGAACCCAGGTTGAAAACCTTTGCTCTATAGAATATAATATCGCGCGCTCGCGTGAAACACTTTTCTTTTAGAAGAAAAAACAAATGTTTGGAATTAGAATTCCATTCTAACTTTACATATGGACTAGATGTAACTACACTTGGACTTTTATTGGAGTTTTATAGAGGATATTCCAATATCTTTCAATAAGAGAGGAAGCTTGCAGAGAAGTGTTGAAAAATTTTCTATATGCCCTCCCCAAATCTAGTTTGCTTCCATGCAAAACGGTGATGCAACATTTTTGCAAAATTCTGTGGACGCTTTCTCCTTCCTCTGTTTTCATTCTGATTCATATCCCTTGATTTGTTCATGTAAATATATTTTATAGTCGTGCACTATCCTCCCCTCAAAATAGGGAGCTCTTTTTTAAATAAAAAGTATGTTTTGTTGAACAGAATCAACAGAATACAGCTTCACATTTTTCAAAAACAGCGTTTTATTTATTTTTTTTACACATAATTGAAATTTCTAAACATAAAAAATACCACAAGCATAGTTTTTATTATCAGATTTCCATTTGGGAAAAAAGGCGTATTGCGATTGATGAATTAAAAAAGTGCAGATTTTAATCTAAATTGCATGAAAGTTGACTAAAAGAATAATTAATTTAAAACTTTAGTATTCCTTTTAATTATTATACGCAAACTTCACCTTCAACGAATATTATCCCCCCTCCAAAAAAAATAATGCAGAAAAAATCGATTATTTTATTGAAGCAAAATTGTTAGGGCTATGTAAAGAAATGCACGCTCTTCGACATACTATCTTAATTTCCTACATGTACAACGGAGTTTTAATGAATCTTTAGTTGAAAATTAAATACTCTTTTGATTTGCATATTTATACCATTCTAATAAGGCTGTCTTCGACTAATGTCAAAAAGTACAATCCTAAATTTGGAACTCATTATTTTGTCTAAATATGTACCAATTTACAAATAAATCTGTGACGTTGCTTCGCAAACACTCGTTGGTGTAGTGTGAAATGAGCGAGTATTTTATTAACTTCGCACAAAAAGCCATGCGAGAGCTATTGGCGACGGACCTCATAATTTTCAACCTTGTTCAAATGACGAGGACAACATGCAGTTTAACGCTAAAGCTATAATACGATCCAAATTATATAAACCGTACAAATTATCAACATAAGTTTTAAACTTTGTGTATGTTTTTTTTAAGTAATTGATATTTTAAGTTGCTTTTAAATGATAATTTTTTAAAATAATCTTTATTTTGAATTTTCGATGTGTTCGTGCCCCACCCGTAGGGTTGTTATGCTCCCCCCAGGGGTGTACACCCCTCAGTTTGAGAAACACTGTTTTTTACGTAGTTTCCTTTCCTTTATGGCAGTACTTAACGTAAAAATTGGTTTATTTTATTTTCCCCTTCATCTACAGGGTGGTCCCGAATTCATGGTACAATCTTTAAGGGCAGGTACAGGACATTGTAATAATCATTTATAGTATAGGATTGTATAGGCGCAAGTGACGCAGGGAGGCGAAAACACAAAAAAGTAACAGATCAAAGGAAAGACAAAGTGTTTATTGAAAGTTTTGTTGACAAGTGTGTGACGGATCTATACGCGGTTCCAGTAATATCTCCTCATCTCTTTAAACAAAATATTTAATTCAACCAACTTTCATCGAGTAAGCGAACGTGATTTATGTAAATGAATTATATTATATAAATTCAGTTTTCGCGAGTTGGCAACAAAAAAAAGAAGGTAAGTAAGTAAGAAAGGAAGTGAATTGTTGACATTTGTTGATGAGACGCTGAAGTGGATACGTTAGATGTGTGCAAATAAGAGTTTAACAGAAGATTGAGAATTAGTTAGCTGAAGATTGAAAAGTAGCAGAATTAAAGATTACAGAGCGTGGAGCCATCGTCATTTAATCAAGTCGAAGAAAGTGCTTGAAATTTCCCGTGTAGGATCCGATGTATTAAAGATTCAGGTACTGTGTTCCTGATTAAGTAGAAGCCAATTATTAGTGTGCGACGTAGTTGCAATTGAGCGTATTTAAGCTATCATAGATTCAGTTGAGGTCTGAAGTAGTATCTCCACGTTATAGAATCTCACCTCCGCACTCTACCTTAATTCATATACCTTAATTAGAATTGTGTTGTGTCTGTTTGACAATTGTTAATAAGAATTAATAAATCAAATTAGATTGGAAATATGTCTGTTGATTATTCTGTTCCTCTTACACATCTAGCCGGGTTTACAGGTAGACAAGAGGGTTCGGATGTAAGAGGTAACCGAACGTTACCACAAGTGTAATGTTTATAATAACTGTTCAAAATTGCGTCCACCAATAGTTATACATGCTTGATAGCTTCGGTGGAGCGACTGACGTACACGTTCAAAGATGCCAAGTATTTCACGTACACGTGCAGCAGCTTCGGATATTCAAGCAACGAAATCCTCATTTGAATCAAGTGGAGTCGCATAAACAAGATTCTTTAGGCGTCCCCATAAAAATGGTGCTGACAAGGGGCTAGTCCAACACCACTTTTTTCCCGAAGTTGAGGGTGTAACTGCTGAAAAACTCTGTGTTCCGGTATTCGTCGACCAGGAAACTGTGCGTGATACATCCGTAGCGCAGCTCTGCCATTACCATTTGTAGCTGAGTTTTGTTTTGGAGCGCCTAGCCCGTCAGGGCTTTTATCTCCTGTCTTGAGGGTGATGGAACATGATTGCTTATAACTTACCCATTTTTAAAATTTAAGAAAGAAAAAATTGAAATAAAATTTAAAATAGATAAGATTATGAGAAATATTACAATTAATAAGAATTTAAGGTGAAAACAGAAACTTTACTTGGAAACAGAAAATTATTGATGATCAGAGCTTAGAGTTTTACATGAGATTCCCTCGGCCAATAGGGGCTTAGGGAGGTTGAACTGACCGCCCAATGGGGTAGCAGCTTATCGTGACATGTTGTGATTGTGAGTGGTGTGAGGTTATCTCCTTTCTCGCGGAGCGAGAGGGAGTAACCTGATTGGATGTTACGTTAATGTGTTGACTTCGGGCTCGGAGGGGGTACCATCGCCGTGTCCGTGTGTGAGGGCTACCGTGTGTGAGGGCTACTGTGTGTGAGGGCCGTGTCCGTGTGGGAGGGCTGTGAGAAAAGGAACTGAAAAATGCAAGAAACAATATGCTATGAACAAATTTACCTGAGAATTGTGTCTAGTTTAATAGGATGTTTCTGGGTCTGTGTGTGTTATGTGTTGGAGTATGCTTCTCGATCTTTTGGATCGAGGGGTTGTCAGATGTGTCAATGTTTTTGAAGAAATTTTTCGACAGTTTTTGCATGAACTGCCGGATTGTCTTAAATTTAATAGCACGTCTGAGGTCAGCATTTCTCGTGTACCAATTTGCTCGGTCGTACATGTCGAAGGGTGGTTTGCTTTTCCGGTATACGTAAAGCCTTCCATCGTAGACGTCATCACAATGTCTGGACATCTACTTCCCCCTACCGGAAACGCAACCAGCCAATAATTCCATTTTTCTCTTATTTCCCCTGTTTGCGCCTCCCCCTTGCGCCCATATGTTCCTATATAATAAATGATTGTGATAATGTCATGTATTTACCCTTAAAGTGTATACCATGGATTTGGGACCACCCTGTATATACCAGAGAAGATCTTTTCCGCATGGGGAGGTTTTGAAATTATGAAAAAAAGGTTTTCTATCCGCCCTATTTTAAAATATAGAATACTCAAGAAGAACTCTAAAGCAGTTATCACGGTAAATTTTGAAAGCTAGTTGAAAATTCAAAACAGAAACTAAGATTTCCACTTGCAATCACCATGTCGAGCTAACTCCTTCATTTATGAAATCATGCATCCGTAAATAGGCTTTACTGATTAATTTTGACGGAGTTTTAAAAAATTCACTGAAATATGAAAATAAAAGAAATTTTGGTACTTACCCATCATATTATACAAGGATTGTGCTTGATAATTTTCTGGCATTATCGTCACAGCCTCATGGTATATTGTAATGGCCATCTGCAACAAATAAATTAGGAAATCTTCAATATCTTTGACAGAAAATAATATTTGAAATTGAAATATTACCCAAGCCCTCCTTAAGATAAAAATAAAATTTTCTACATTGAATGGAAGAAATTACTTTAAGCAGAAATTATTTATTTAGATTAAATAATTTAATATAATTTTTAAAAAATGTATTTTTGAAAATATTTGACTTCAAGCAGATGACATTATTTTAAATTGAGTTATTTTTAAAATTTATGTTTTGGTAAAAAATTTTAAGATTTGAAGGACTTTGTCACAAAACTCTAATTAATACTAATAATTATAACAACTCAAGAACTAAAATCAATAAAACACTTAAAACATATTTAAAAGAAATGTTGTGGCTGTGATTTAAACTATAGCAACTTGAAGGCTTTTTAAATACAGATAATTATACCATATCAAATTCTAACAGCAAATGAAGACTTACAGTATACTGCCCATCATCTGCATAAAGTCTTCCCAGATTAAAGAGTGCTGAAACCCTCGTAGTTTCGTGTAGATTTGGATCCTTTAGGCCTGCACTATCCAGAGAAGCACAGTGTCTGTAGACCTAAAAAACATTTAACACACACCGAAATTTTTAAAGCGTTCTCCACTTTTTCGGTAAACAGAACAAGTAATAAAAAAAATTAAGTCAATTCCTACTTAGGTCAACAAATAAAAATATAATTTTAGTTACTTTTTATTAAATACTTACAATTAACATAAATATGCATATACATATGACAGAATCACAATATTAAGTGACAAAATAAAAAGAAATTTTCCTTGCAATTTTCCTTTCTATATATGGTGTTGGACTACTTTTGTTTGTTTGATACTATTTATTCATTGATTAAATTTAATTATTATAATATAAGCGTAAGAATCTAGCTCCTAGCCGCGATGAATTTCATGGGCCTTGATCTGATGTTACTGTCGATCAGGTGGCATAAGTAACAGCAACAACAACAATTATTCTAATAAAATAGTTATAGTAAAAAAGAAATCACATTCTCAAAAATCAGGCCATCCCAGGTGGGATTCAAACCCACGACATTGGGATTAGAAGTCCAACACGATATCAACTGTGCTATAGTGACACAACGAATGATTTTCCTTTCTGCATATTCTGTTGGACTATTATTTTTGTTTGTTACTTTTTTCATTTTTTAAAGTTAATTAATGAATTAATATTTGAAAAACTGTATAAACATCAAGTGTCATCCACTATAAGTTTAAAAAATTGTACTTGAACTTGAATGGATGAATAGAAAGTATTTTATTAACGATTGAAAATTTGAACAAGATATATAAATAAATAAATAAATATAGGAAGAGAGTGAACTAATAGTAAGAATTGAAAAATAGAGCTTGAAGGAATTAACAACAAAATGTATACAATACCTTCAAATAATCTAAAGGAGTATCTGCTTTAATATCGGAAATCTGAGGTAACTCATATACGAAAAGTTTACACACACATACGTATACCATCACATGCTTTCTCAATACATTCAGGAGGGAGTGAGAGTGAGAGAATATTAACGTTGCACTGTTCAGCTACACCAGGGCTTTTGGCGACGGACCGCGTAATTTTGAGCCATGGTCAAGTGACGCGGACGACACCTGAGCTCGCACCCCCCTTTCCTAACTACCACACCATACTAATACATACAGAAGGGATTCAGAAGAGATGGGGAAGACTTAAAAGGAGTACGCATAAAAAACAAACAATTTTCATAAAAGCATGCAGGGGTTAAAATTAAAAATACAAGCATTCTGCTGGGTAAGAACGAGGATATACAAGGATAAATATGAATAAGAAATATGTTAAAAAAATTTTTAATGAAATATTTTTAATAATTGCTCAAAATAAAGAACATTACTAGTGATGCAAGAACATCAGAGAAAAAGGATTGTCGAAAGCTCTGGAATATTCCAGGTATATTGTAATCCTCTCCAGCAGCAATCCTTGCAATTAGATTCTTTTAACAGCCGAGAGGAGTTTTATAAATCAGGCTCTGCAATTGTCTCCAAAAGGAATCAAAATACGATAGATCAGACGATCATGGCGACCAAACAATGGAACACTTTACCTGATGTATTGGTTTGGAAAAGTTGCATTCAGATATAACTGTACCTGGACAAGTCTGACACCACTTCTTGCAGAACTGTCCGGTATTTGCCCTCGTCAAGTCATTCTTACAGAAAAATATAGTCCTATTAGGAGATAGCCGTTCATTCTTGCCCAACCACTGATGGAGAAGCGTCGCTCATGGGCATGTCAATATGTGCCATGTGGAATTGTCCAGACATGTTTATTGTGAGTATTAAAGGTACCATCTTGAGCGAAATTGCATGCATCAGAAAACGAACAGTTGTGGTAAAATATAAGTAAGCTGATTTTTTTTGTCGGAGCCAGCGTGTAGTTTACTAGACAAGAACAATCAATACATGAGCTCATTGTTAATAGTATGTGTACAACCATTCACCATTCAGTGCCCGCTATTACCTGGATTGTAGTGCTCCAAGGCTAAGGCAGGCGGCCCATAGCTCGTGTGCTTGTAAATGGCTGATCTGTCACCATCTCCAAATTTGCTTCTTGTTCATCTACTGTTCTTTAAGTCCTTGCAGCCACATCGCAAAGAAAAGAAACCGTATTGTATAGCTACGAATGTAAGTGCGCAAATTATTTCGTAGAGAACTATTTCAACTTGTGAAGAAAACTTTTATCGTATTTCTATGTTGTCTCTGAAATACTTCCGTTTATAGTTCAGTAAAGGAAATTCATATCTAGTATTTTTAAATATTACGAGAGTGCTCCATTATGCCGAACGTCCCTTTAAATTCCTTTCATGCATTTAAGAGATTCCGTAAAACTTTAGAATTACAAGATAGTAATGCCATGTACAAACGTCTGGGGAATCAGAATCACATAAATACCATTTTCCATCACGTTTATTTGTATAATAATTTTTTTAATCGTTATTTTGAACCAATGGCTCTTCATACTCTGTCTCTTCCAATTTTTCAAATAAATAAATAAAATAAAAACTGAATACATAAATGATATTTTTTCGTTACAATTAAAAGCAATAACGTGTTTTCTAAATTACTAATTCCTTGCATAAAACTATTGCACGCACATTTTAGACAACAAAACCCTTATTCAAGAGCATGTTACATTTAATTACAACTTTCCCTTTAGTAATATATTTATGACAATCGCAAAGCACATACACATGCATCTATTTTCCCCCATCCCTTTAAAATCATAATAAAGAAACAAAATGTTTTTCTTAATAATGAAATATATAATTTCTTACAACTTAGAGAAGATTGCATTCGTGTTTAACATTTTTTTCCCTCTTGCTTCTCATTTTTTTCACAATACTTATCCATAAAATCTCTCCATTTGATCGACATCATTCATTTCTCATTTAATTAAGCTCATTTTCGACTTCCCTACCCACAATCATTCTTATGTACTTTCTTTTTTATTTCATTATTCCAGAAAGGGCAATCATTTAATTTCTGCTGCACGTAAAATAGCTATTAAATAGATTGTTTCACTTCTTATGTTTGACGAAGATACTTATATATATATCATTAACTGCCAGGCCTCTACCTATTTCTCATAGCTTTAAGTATTATTGCTCCACTTTATCGTAAGCTTTTATGCTGTGTGTACAAATGCCGTCATTACTATTTCATATTTATTTATTTTAGTTTCGTAATCATTTATTTTCTTTTAATAATGAAACCTATTAAAAGTATGGCAAAAAGTCTCTCGAAAGCTATATATTGAATGTTTCATGTAAGAATAAAAAATTTCTATCGGCTCTTTTATTTAAAAAAATAGAGGAGAATTTGTGTTTTATATGAATAGTAAATGAATTTTTCCAGAGTATTTTATTTTTAATGGCATTATCTATAGATGGCAGCACTATAGTAATTAAAAATGAATGAAGTATACTAGCGGAACACATGTTAATTTAGTTTTAGTTTCCATAAATTTACACTGCGATTATATACATGTTATATCCGGGTTACTAGCGGTGTTTAAATGACATTTTATTGAAACAGTTTCACTGAGTTGAAAGAGGGGATGTTATTCTAAAAGTGAATTTAAGAAGGACTGGATTATACAACCGAAACGGGGGACAATTCCAACACCATTCCTAGTACCATTTTGGTACAAATAGTGAAAAATAGTATATTTCTCATTGAAAATTTTTCACTTTAAGGTTATTTTTAACTATTTTAAAAAGTACTGGGAGATGAAAAAGTCACACATAAAACTAATAAACTGAAAATATGGAAGCATATATTAACTTAATTTTACATAAGGCACCCCCAAATTTGTATATACAACCAACTCTTTAAGTAACAATTTTTTTTTTTTTTTTGCACAAACATTTTGTTTTAGCACGAATTCCAAAAAAAATTTGAGGAATCGTGGCCTTTAAATGGGAACGATTTGAACGAGTTTATGACAGTTTATATGATTATAAAGAAGTCGATATTGGCAAAGTCGAATGTGAAATTCAGCTATTAACAACTGGTTTAATTCGCGAGGGCATTAAAATTTCTACGTAATTTCGTGTAGCAGGATATCAAGAATTATATAATCCACTTGAGAAACCCGAAATGCAGACTCTAATAAGACTTTATATTATCAAAAAACCAACAGAAGCCGCTAATAATGAACGAAACTCTTCATTTGAATTAAAACTAATAGTTGTGCTAGACATATCTGACACACCTACTGACGATAGCATTTTCGATCGTTCGTAATAAACGTTCTTACTTATTATCAAGCAGTGATGTGAATAGTTGTTAGTTAGTAGTTTTATTACAAATTTGAATTTTTATATGCTGTATACATTTGTAGCGGTGGTATTTATATAAGCACTTAACATACCACTAGATCAAAATGTTTACTTCAGTCCCGAGGCTGTTACTGGTTTTGGTCTAGTGGTACGTTACGTGCTTATATATATAACACCGCTGCACACTTATAGACTGAATTTTCACAATACACTAATTTTAATTTTTTTTGTAACAATAATGAATTGATTTTGTTTCATAAATATTTAATATGGTTTTTATGATTACATTTTATGCACGGTTTTTTTTGGGAAAATTTTTAAATATTTTTTATCTTACACGATTTTTTAAAATTATGGAACATAATCCCATGTATTTTTTTTACATGATTTTCTTCTTCCACGTAAAAAAAGAGAGCGAAAAAGATGGGTATAGAAATAATTCTAGCATCAAAGTTTGAGAAATTACATTTTAGAAAAGAGAGCGTTTTAAAAAATAATTTTCAGTAAAAAAAAAATAATTAATACAGTATTTTTTTGTGTGCAAATTATGTAGTTCTAATTGATAAAATAATGTTGAGAGAGACGCATCATGCATTTTCAAATTTAGTATTTAGTTTTTAGAAAAATAAGAGGAAACTGAAGAACAGATAATTTAAATTGTCATATTTTGACATCGTTTTATCGTTTTTAGCTTATAAGTTTTCTTTTTGTCAACAATGATGATTAACGGCAGTATTTTCACATTGGTAAACTAGTTTTTATTTACATATTTTAAAACTAACGGTTTGTTTTCATTGAATCCAAATCCATCCAATTTTGAAATGAGCTTTATAACTGGCATCTTTCAAAGCATCGATTAAACAATATATGTACAGTAATACCTCGACTTACACGAACACAGAGTTACGCGGTTTTCAAATCTCGTCCATTCATCTTTTTTTGGGGGGGGGAAGGGGATGTGTGGGGTAAAATTGGTGATATTGGTTTAGTGATTTAAAAAATTGTCGATCTTGCCAGGCAAATAAATTGAGAAGTGGACAGTAAGTAAGTGAATATTAACGTCAACTTGTTTAGCTAAACGAGGGCTTTTGGCGACGGACCGCGTAATTTCGAACCATGGTCAAGTGACGCGGACGACACCTGAGCTGGCACCCCCCTCTCCTAACTACCACACTACACCAACGGGAATACGTTTGAGCTCTCGACAGATTTAACGTGCATCGCCCCCCTATACGGCGGGTCTTTAGTGGTACTGGCGTCGAACTCCTGACATGCCAGCCAGGATCCGATACCTTGACTACTTGGCTACCGCGGCCACACTAATTGGTTGAATCAAGCAGTTTTTGAACAAAGACACTGTCCACTTCTAGTGGCCGCGGTAGCCAAGTGGTTAAGGTATCCGATCCTGGCTCGCGCGTCATGAGTTTGAGCCCAGTACCGCTAAAGACCTGCCTTGTAGGATATCGATGCACTTTAAGTCTGTCGAGAGCTCCAACGTCCCCCTGTTGTTGTGGTGTGGTAGTTAGGAGAGGGGGTGCCAGCTCAGGTGTCATCCTCGTCACTTGACCATGGTTCAAAATTACGAGATTCCTCACCAAAAGCCCTCATATGGCTGAAAGTGTGACGTGAATATCCACTCACTCACTCCCCCAATTAGAAGCTGACAATTAACGAGCTCATAAAAATGCATGAGTAAGAGCAAGACACATTGAGAACTTGAGTCTTCAGAACTAGTTCAATTGGAAGATCGAATGACGGCTGAAAGCTTCTGTGTTTAATTTAAAAAGGGTTACAAATTTTAACAAATTTAGACTCCAACGATAAGTGTATTTTTCAACAAAATGAAGAATAAAAAAAAAATTATAAGCATGTTATGAAGAAATTTTGCGCGAGAAAAAATAAATCCTTTAGCAGGCAGACTACTTTTTTAGAAAACCTGAAACCTTCTAAATTGAAATTAATTTGGGTTTGCGGTTTCGTATTTGTGTTATCTAAGATTTTATTAAACATTTTCGTTTCTGAATTACTATTTTCTTTCGTCTCCAGCCCCAACTAAAAATAATTTATATGTATTTATATGCAAAATCATACCCTGATTTACGCAGTTATCACTCAGTCCCACCTATCGCATGAGTTCGGGGTAGAACACCCCAGGGGTGGTTAAGGACCTCTCACGACTCTTCTCCATCCACCAACCTAACGAGAGGACTTCACCCATCCCCGACCAATCAGAGAGCAGTGTCTCGGCTCTCACCCAAGCCAAATATTCCAAGAAAAGGATCTGAATTTCAAGTCAAGACGCCACTCATAGCCACGCCTCCAATCAACCAATAGCCAACATGCCTCTCCGCAGAAAGTAAAACTCCACAAACGTCGTCCCTACATCTAAGACTTTCACGATATGGGATTGAGTACTGATTTACAGTCCAGATGCCCACAGATACACCGTCGTCAACAAGAGGACGTGTAGCTCGATGACTATTTAGAGTACCCCCATTCCACAAAGGTACTATGTAGCCCCCCGTTCTAAGAACCTTCCCTTATTAACAGTAGAAAGACTTTGCTCTACCCGCTAGAGGGCGTAATCTTCAGTGATGGCCAAGCTTTGTTAGGGCGTGCGAGCATGTGCTCCGATCCCTTTCAATTCTAATCTAAATGTTAGTTCTCTAGTTATGTATGTAAATGTTAGTTTTGTCTATATATATATATATATATAATAAACGTGTTTTAATTAACTAGTGGACTTAGTTAAGAACCCATTCCCCGCGTGTCCCTTTATTACATTGGGTCACACCTCTTATATATAACTATGCATTTACAAACATCCATGCCTTCTCCGGGATTCGAACCTAGGCCCTACTGCTCAGTAGTCAGCATCGCTAACCACTATACCGGATGGGCGACACAAATTTGAAGTAAACGCATGAAGTTCTCACTCACTCTTCCAATTTTGAATAGTTTAAATTTACTCTCCACCATGCTTAATTACATTTTTGAAGTTTTAAACTTACCTTTAATTCTCAAAATCAGAGAAACCAATTTTTAAACATACAAGAAATAGTTTATTTACATACTACTTTTTTCACAGAGCAAAAACAACGTTCAGTGTAAAAGTATTTAAAAAACAAGAATTTATATCAGAAAAATTTGCTCTTACCTGCATAGCTTCTTCTTTTCTCCCCAATGTTACGAGTACCAGTCCCATGTTTAAATGTGCCACTAAAATAAAATGTATACCATTATTGAGTCACAATTTTTCATACTCAACTTATTTGCATAGAAGCGCTGCATTTTTTAGCAACAATCCAAATAATACTCACCCATGACAGTTTAAAATCAAAGTGAATTGAAATTGTTTTAAGTTGACGTAATTTTTTAACTATAAACTTATTCCTGGCGAGACGGTAGTAGAGTTTTGTAATTTAGTAGATATTTTCACATATACAAATTTTTTTTAGTATTTGATAATGATTCGACATATAATTTTACTCTAAAAATTTTACCAACTATTCCTAATTTTTGACTTTGATTATTTTACAATTTATTTTTTACGAATGCATTTTAATTCAGCCAAATATTTCACTAATAATTGGTTCTATATTTTGTAATAACTTTTCCTTATATTTTCAACAAAAAAATATTTTTTGTTGTATAAGTCAATCATATTAACTGGACGATTTTTCGCGATTTTTTTCCTTTAAAATTACGATCTTTTATGAAACTTCTAAAGAAAATAATGTCCGACGAAGTGTTAATCTAAATTTGACATTTCTAAATTTTCTGTCATCTACTATATTAAAAACGCTAACTTTAAGTCATTAGAAATTAACTTATGATAATAGTCTGTATCCAGTTTTATAAGCATATAAATTTTTATCAGATTATAATATATATAGTTATTCATAATTCCCTCCAATGTTTCGAAGCGCTGTAATAAAAAAAAAATCTTAGGCGAATTCTGCAAAAAAGAACATATGAAAGGTTACTGAACGAAATTCGTTTTATTTCCATATTTTACAGGTGTTCTATATGTGAACCCCTGGTCACAAAGTCATATAACAATATGACAGTCTAGTTCCTGTCATACTCTATTCAACATGGTAATATCAATGTTATTGACAGCACTTGTTGTCCTTTCCTTGATATCCTTATTATGCGAAAACTTGGTCTTTTACATAGGATCTGATTTTTCGCACCAACTTTACCGCGTAATGCATGGTACGCATGATGCATGTTAACACGTTTTGTCAATAACATTGAAAGTACCATGTTGAGTAGAATGGGGCAGAAACCGGACTATATCACATTGATGTATTCCGTGTGACTAAGGCTTTACAAATAGAACACGTGCAAAATATGTAAATAAAACTTGAATTTTTTCTGTATTCTTTGATGTGTTCTTTTTTACTGTGTATTCGTCTTAGTTCTTTACTGCAGCGTTCCGAAATCTTGGTATTTCGGTAATAAAAACACATTTCTGTTATATGTAAGCTAGAAAATCCTTCCGATATGTAATAGAATTTAGCAGCAAATGCAATACAATGACAGGATTATGAGTGATTATAGATTAAATTTATCCTATTATTAAATGGATATCCTTACTATTCCGGTTCATCTGAGGCTGAACTCCATTTATAACATAATTAAATAGTTTCATTTTTGAATTATTTAACTAGAAATTTAATAATTTATCTTGTTTGTTAGCTTCCAAGTTCTAAAACAGAAAAGCTAGCTTGAAAACTTTATGTTCTTTCAAACATGTAATTATCGAGAATCATTTTTATGAACATCTAAATTCAAATAAGAGTGAAACGGGGCCTAATGTTTATTTCGGTCATAAAAAGGCATCAGTTTGATTACTATGTGCAAACTAGAGAAGCTCTTCCGGAACCGTAATCGAATTAGCAACATTCGAATGATGGCAACATGGGTGATAGGAAATTCGAGAAAAGAAGAATAAAAGCATTCTCGAGAAGCACACGAGACGAAAAATTCTCCACTTCCTCAATTATTCAAAGTTCCATTCCTCATTTACTTTTGAGCGTCACCATGAGTGTTTTTTTTAAAGAGAAAAATGTTTCGTTTGCGTAATGTTATAATTGATTTTTCCACATGCCGATCGATGATGGAAAACAAACTGAACAACAATTAGTTTCCCCGATTTTTTTCTTTTTTCCCTTTTTAAATTCCTTAGTTCTCATAACTTGAGGATTGCTGGTCAATACAGTAGAGTCCTGAAAACTCGATAACCCGGAATTCCGTATAACTCGGTCACACCCTTGAAGGTCGAAGAAAAAAAAACCACGTGCAAACCCGCTTGTAAAGCCGGTTGCTTAATTTTCATTACAAACAGCTTAATGCCCTCACAAAGTATTTTTCTGAGGTGTATCTGATAAAGTAAATTAATGCACATTGTATGTATTCATTAATTTAATTGAACCACTTAATGCCCTCAATACTGTGTGGATTCTTCTTGGCATGATCTCTATGAATTGTCGGTTGGTGGTATGAAGAATTTGAGACCATATACGATGAATTGCAATTTCCAATGCCTTCAGATTGAATGATACTGGATCCAGCTACCAAATGCCTCATTTGATTTCATCTCACAGATTCTCAACTGGATAAAGATGTAGTGATTGGGCAGGCTAAGCAAGGTTATCTGTCATGCTCTTTGAATCATCTGGAGACAGTACCAGCGGTATAACAGGGAGCATTGTCTAGCTGAAAGTATACATGTTTGGCACAAACGGTACTTTATTTATATAAAAGAATGCACTTTATCTGTGATAACACTTAAATACTCTTTGGCATTCAGACGTTCTTCCGCATAAATCAAGCGACACATGCAATGCAACAAAATTATTTCAAAACCATAATATTGTTTCCGCCAGCTTGAAGAACTGTTGATATGCAGTTAAGGTCCATGTTTTCATTCTATTTGCTCCATATTTGTCTTCTGCCATCTGCACGGTGTTCGTGAAAATGTGATTTTTTGAACCACGTGACCCTTTTCTAGTAATCTACAGTCTAATAATCCTTGTGCTACTTTGTGAACTGGAGATGTCTATTCTTGATCAAGGCTCACAGTACAGACTTTCGAACTGGGTGTTAGCTACCATAGCCTATACGGTGTAATGAACGGTGAACAGTTGTTTCAGAGACATTCGCAGTTACTCCTTGATTAAGATCCCCGTAATTTAAAATACGGTTGCTCTTCTGTTGCACTGGACAACTTTTACAATTTCCTTTCCTAGAGAATTTTCAGTAGCCTGTGATGACCCCAAGCCTGACGCTAAGTCCCAGTTCCCTGTCTGGGAATTCATTATCTGAAAACATTAACTGCTGCTCTCAAAAATTTCACAATTGTAGTCGTTTTACTATTTATGGTTCTGACGCTTCGAGCACCTACAGTCAATCATCCCGCGTTCAAATACAGCTAACTTAAGTTTTTTCCTATTCCTTCGCAAGAAACACAGTGAAATTGTAGCTTCACTATTCCTGCATTCCCTGTTTACGGCTATCTCGTCCTCTGGTGACAACTACGTGAAATTACAGCTGATCTCCGTAAAAGCGTCAGGTAATCATAATAATTTGGCCACTCAGTGTATGTTGGATATTAATCTCTGTCTATGTTTCTCATATCCATTAGTCTAAGATTCATTATACATTTGAATCAAAGTAAAATAAAAATGAATATGCTTTGTTTCAACAATTAACTCAATAAGCTTTTTTTTCATCTCTTATGTTCCCACAGAATTTGTCAGAAGATAATTTACACCCTTCAGTTTACCATTTATCTCCCACCGTTTCATCAGAATCTTAATTTTGAGGCATAGATATGAATAGAAAATCTCTTGACCACCCGCCTTATTGCTTCCTTTTACCGGGTTCAATGTTTGAGATGGAACCTTAATTTGAATAAGGAAATAATTTTCTATGATTTAGCAACTATTAAATTTTATTTACTAATGAAAATAATTAAACCACAAAGAGTTATGCAGACCTCTACTTATCTGAACTCCAAGTCACTTTGCAGCAGTGATTAATTAAATTAATATACTTTTTTAACCCCTTAACTGCCGTCGGCGTATATAACCGTCTCGCTGAACCAGTGCTTTAGATGCTCCGGACGTATATATACGTCTTTCCGAAATACGATTCTTTTATTTGCGCTGTATTAGTAAATCTATTCCTAAGGCTTTGAAATGCAATAGAATGACCTTTACAGTGTTTGGGAAGGAGTTACTTATTTCAAAAAAAAATTTGCTTATTTATGCCTTTTATTTTCCTCCCAATACACTACATACGAGCTCCTACGTGAAAAATGGTTGCACTGGGGAGCGAATCGCGTAACTTTTAATTGGCAATTAAGGGGTTAAAATTTTAATTTTTAATACAAACTTTTTAACTAATAGCAATTTTTGGAAAAAATACCTACCTTTCATTTCCCAGTTTTCTCTTAAGACACGTATTTTGCGATATCTAAGAATTTTGATTTATGACAAATGACGTTGATCTTTACACATCTTTAATGCCAAGATGTGTTTTCATCACATAAATTAATGTTTAATATACTTCAGAATTTTTGACTTTCAGATCGATCTAATTGCAATATTTGCAATCTAGTATCGCAAAATATTAGTCTTAATCAGAATAGAGTTACATCACAATTTATGCATAAAATGTTCCTTGTATGAAAACTAAGGTAGTATAAAGCTCCACATATCATACTTGGGAAATGAAAATAGGTATTTTCATACTTATTATTAAACAAAAATATACTCTGATCAATATTCTCACCACAACAAAGAAACTTGGAGCCCAAGTTTAATAAATGACAGTTAATCCTTAATTAAAATCTAAAGTAACTAAAACACTGAAGTCATAAGTAAAGAGAATATTTGATATACTTTGTTGATTCTCGAAATGAAATAACTTGCGCTTGCTTAAACTCGTGTTTAAATATAATCTTATGCTTTGCGAAAAATGTAGAATCGAGTAAATATTTTAACAAAGAATGCCAGATTTAATTCTTCACACATGAAATACGTTATAATAATTCATTGACTCGATTTTTAAAAAAAGGGAAATAAATATTTCTGGATTACTCGCAAAATTAATTTAGTTTTCGAATCTGATATGGATAAAAAATATCGAAATAAAAGAATTAATTAATCCATTTAATCCAAAACCTCTACAAAGTGGAGGCTTAGTTACCATGTTTTCATACTAAGGAAAAATTAATTTGAGTTCTAACTTACCTGTGGGAAGTTGAAAAGTTCTAGTTGCATTTAGATATAAGCTGATTTAACGTTTTTTTTTTAATTGAATTATTTTAAACGTTCAGAACGATAAATAATCTCAATTTTTAACCTTCAAAATGAATGCATGTGAAAATAGTTATTACATAAAACCAATTTTGCATGAGAAAGTTATTCAATATTTATGTATCTCTACTACTGAGAAGTTTTTAATAAAAATATATATTCATATTGGAGAAAATTCCATCATATCTTAAAAAGTGAAAGGAAACAAAATACCTAAGATTACCCTAAAATGACTTATCTTATTATCAATAAAACATTTTGATGTTAAATTTATTAATTTCAATAGGCTGGATACTTCTTATGGAATGTGCAATGCTTCATATGCAGAAAGAATTTTTTTTTAGAAAAATTACCATTTTATTTTAACTGTGCGAATTACTTAAACATTATTCGAGATAATTTATTTTGCGCATTTAGGCTTTTCAGACTTATTATTCTATTGATAAGATTTGAAGAGCAAAACTTAAAATATGCTCGGTAACTAAAGATTAGAAGAGCCTGTTAGTATTTTTACAGATATAATGGAATATATATATATGTTTGAAAAAATTAAAATAGTTTTCTCCAAATGTAAAGAGTCAAGCAAATGCACTAAGAGAAAAAAACCCAGCTTAAATGGACCAGGCTGAAATGAAGGGAAAATTTAATGTACGCCAAGTATGATTATTAAAAATATAATTAGAGTAATTTTTTATTTCAAAGCAGTTCTTTGCTATTTCAAACAGAAAACATTTCAAAATAATGATGAAAAAACAGCTTTTAGAGACAAATAGTTTTTAGGATGAATAATTAAACCCTTGTATATAATGTTTTTGTACTTAAATTGGCATAAATGGTTACAAAAATAACTTCGTCACACGCAGAGTCTTAATATTTAAAATTAATCTTTCTAAAGAAAAATAATTCCTTTTGTATTTTTGAAATAACTTTTTTCAACAGTTTGCTGAAACAGTTTCCCTATTCAAAATTATAATGCGTAAAGAATTTTTTTTTTCTTTGCTAAATAAATTTTAAGATTTCCTGTATCTCCTAGATTTTTTTATACATAGTTTTTCTACCACATCCTTTTTTGTTGTGCCGTTGACAGAAAAATGAATCCTAACTAAATTAAAAACTTATGATCCTTTATACTTCTATTTTTGAGAATATTTAGTTGAAAAAATTAATAAGAGTTTAAATATTTTATTAGTAATAGATAACGTTATTTTTTATGTTATTAAATATGTATATTTATCTCAGTTTTTCTTTATCAGAAACAATAATTTCATGTTAACGATATATATTTAGAAATTACTTCAGAATACTCTAACCTAAAAGAGAAGCTCTATTACTCAAATCTTTTTTAACACATTTATCATAAAGTATATGATTATATTCGAATACTTATTCGATATATGTTTAAAACTTATTCAAATCTCTCTTAACGCTTTGGCACAATATCTTTCTATAAGAAATAGTGTATATTTAATGTATTAAGCACATTATTCGCAGTTTAAACTTAAAATTTGCTGTACTTTACAACATTTTATTTGTCAAAAATTCTCGATTTACAAAATTAATATGACTGCACATATATCTAAGGAATTGCTCCTTAAATGCTAGACGTTAAGAATGCACGCGAAAAAAATTTAAAGTAGTAAGCATTAAACGTTATGCTCCAGTTCTCAGTTTTAAAACAAATTCCGAAAGCAAATCTTTATATAACTTTCTACAAGTATACGGAAAATCTATGAATTTGTTAGCTTTCATTTTTTTTAAAGCGTATTTACTTTTTTTCTCTCTCAAGGAATCCCTTATGGCCTCGTACATCAAAATAGATCAAAGGAAAATGATAGAAAACCATTCTTCAAAATTAAAAGAGATTGGTAAACTGTTATTCAAAAGTCGAAAGTGGCTTCTTAGCCCATATCATACTAAAAATCGAAATTTTATAAATGTATTTTTTCTAAGCTTACGAATACAAATAAAATAAAGAAAACCTTATCAAACTTATTAGTTTGGTCGGTACAGTACCTAATTTTTATTAGTTTAATCGATATAGGTTGTCCTAAAACTAGAAAAAAGATACCATCTATTGCTATTCGTTCTTACTTAGAGTTGAATGGGATAAAGTACCTTAAGCAAGGTCTAATGTTATTTTACGGATAGTTGCCTTTTACTGCATAGGGTTTTAGCTGCATCTTCTCTCTTTCTGCTTTTTTACTCTTAAGATATTCAGCTGAAAGCTTTGGAAAAAGCTTTATTAATCCGTTGAGCACCTAGTTTTTTGTAAGGTGGTCTTGGAATAGAAAGCTCAAAATAGTAAACCGTTATATATATATATATATATACAAATTGGTTTATTTTCCTGTTTTCTGCAATCCTTTTACCCTTCTTTCTATGGTCGATACTCTTTTTGTTTCTTCGAAATTGGATATTACTGAAACAACTCATTTGTCATTCCATCAAACTGCTACAACTTTGTTCTTTGCATCTAAATTGCTGTCTGAAGAGCCTCATTCCATTTTCGACATCGTTTTCGAAGACATAATTGAGCATTTAGTTATTCAGTATTCTCTAACATTATCTGTAGCTAAAAGGTTTTTTTTTAAAGTATGGAAAATAGTCCATGGGAAGAATAAGGAAATTATTCATATAAATTTTGTATACCTAATGGTTTGTAATTATTGACTACAAATTCTGGAATACTGAATGAGGTAAAGACGTGTGTGTGTGTGTGTTAACGATTTTCCTACTTAATTTCTTCGTTTGTACCTTTTGGATTTGTATTCGTCTACTCTTTTGTGCTTCTTTTGATGGCATGCTGTTGAAAGATGTAGATTCCGTTTCGCAATGCCTTGCACTTCGGTATTATTCTATATGATTCGGAGATAAATGTTTTCCATATCTGGGACGTTAAATGCATCTATCAGGCAGACTGTTAGCCATCTATGTTAGTTGTAGAGTAGAAATGTTTCGAATGTTACAGAGGAAGAAAGGATTATCTCCATTTCAATATTCCATTTGGAGATTAGGTAGTAATGGACTGGGTCATCGTTAAATTTTTTGGGACAGTAATAAATGAAGGAAAATTTGATCTTCCAGTTAGTTTTTAGAAATTATTTTTCACTGGTTCAAAAGAAAAGTGAATGAGTGTTTACTGACGTCACACTGTAAAACAAAACAAGGGCTATTGGTGATGGACCTCGTAATTTTGAGCCACTGTCAAGTGATGAGAAAGATCACCGCACTCTCTAAATTTCTTCTCCAAGCCAGCGTGAGCACATAAGCCAAGACGGATTTAGCGTACATTAGCCCCTGTTCCTGCAAATCCATGACTCGAAAACGGCAGAAGTATAGATTAACCTCAATAAATTTATATGTTAGTTCTTCTGGAGCACAAAACTTTAAAAAAATTGTGCTGAAAATGTTTGAAAAAATCTGCAAAAACACTAGAAATAACTAACATTTAATTTCAGTCTTCTATTGAATCAACTATGTAGTTAAATGACCCTTCGACAAAATAAATTATCTTAAATTTCGATTATATATGCAGAAAGAATTTATATACAGGCCACTTATATAAGCTGTCCTAAGAAAATATCGGATTAGAGATTTTTCAAAATTGACTTTGATGTAAAATTGTGGAAACGTAAAAATTATATTACCATATTTTTGTCTTTATTTTAGCAATAATTTCAAATAGGAATTTCAGTGAAATAAATTGATGCTCAGAAGATTATCTCTTATTTTGCTGCACTTTTTTGTATTATTTAACCTCTTCTTTTCATTCTATTTCTTCCAGCTATAACATATGTTTATCTTCCGAGGTTATTACAAATATGTAAGAACTGCATTTTCTTGTTTTCCTTTATAAGCATCATTTCTAAGTGGTTGAGAATAAAGATAACAAATTATATTAGGTGGAAAGATAAAGAAGATATTGGGTTGATATTCCTTGTAGCGTATTGAGGCGTACAGCCACTAACACTGATAACGACACGGATAGTATGAATGTAGAGTTAGAAATAGATTTAGTAGTGGCAATTTGCATCTTATATACCTCAGTTATACATTGAATTATCTTCTTTTTCCTTGAGGCAGAGATGAAACTGCAGCGGTTGAGTGGTCACGGGTGCAAACTACATACACTGGGCAATGAATTAGAAACCCAAGATCAATATTTTAGTGCATGGATAACTGCTCTGATTCGCTTGGGCATTGATTATGCATGCTTCTGGAATGCATTTGCGTTCAGAGAATATCATGCAATGGCTATGCAACCTATTAGAACTTTTAAATTAGATGGAAGAGGAGAGTGCTGTTGGATACGTCTTCTCACCATATTCCACGCATTTTCTATGGGGTTCAGATATGGGCTATACGGTGGTCAGGAAAGATGTTGGAAGTCATACTGATGTTCAGGGAAACAGTTTTGAACACTTCCGGCAACAATGTATAATTGTATTATCTTCCATGAAGTATCCGTCACCATCAGGGTAAAAATGCAACATTGCCGTGTGCTCTTGATCTGCCAGCATATCTAGGTATCTAATGGTTTTTTGTTTACCCTCGAGGAACACCAGGGTACCACTTCCTTGACAATAGAACATGCCCCGTATCATAATACTCCTTCCAGGCCCTTGCACAGGGCGAGTAAGGCAAGATGGATTCATGACTTCGTGGGGTTCTCGCCAAATTCGGCGTCTTGCGTAAATGCAATATAAGGTGTAGCGTGCTTCATCCGACCACATTTCTCAGCCCCAGGGCAGCCAATAAGAGTCTATATTCATGCTACCACCAACCAATCAGAAAGCAAGCTCTAAGCTCTCATCCATGCCAAAAAAAACTTCATCTCTGCAGCAGTCAGATGAAGAATCATTGCCATCGTCTCAGTTAATAGCCATGATTCCTGTTAAGCAGAAAGAAAAACCCCACCATCGCCATGCCCAACATCAAAGTCAACCAGGATATGGGACTGAGGACTGTTTCACAGTCCAGATGCTCACATTACAACGCCCATCAGATCACATTACCCGTTTCCAATCCTCAGATGTCTAGTGCCTTCTTTCACAACACCACTTCCAATGAATTTTTGCATTTCAGGCAGAAATAAGAGGTTTTCTCACAGGCACCCGACATGCATCCCTATCCTCTGTTATTCTCTGCGCATGATTAGGGGTGAAATCAGTTGGGAACAGTTTTATTTGACGATTTATGTTAGTTGAAGCTCAGTAACGTCCCTGTTCTGCCGTACAATACGTCGAAAACGACGCAGATCATGCTCTTGGAAAGTTGTACTCGAACCTCCGTTACATCTTCTAGAGAAGGACTGTGAGTCCAGATTTCAACTTTTGAAAGCCTTTGACGTAGCAGCTTTTGAGAACTCAGTGACATTTGTAGTCTTATAAATCGAGGCCCCTGCTTAACAGCACGAACTTTTTAAGTGGTGAAAGATCTGTCGTTTTTCCAATTTTCCTTCATTCATTGTGAAATACACTCTTACATCTCAATTATACTGGAATTCTAACCAGGTGTAACCCACATCATAAAAAAAAATTGCATACTTTATCCCTAGAATGCATTCAAATGCAAAACTCAAAGGTTTCTAATTTATTGTCCAGTGAATGTAGTAGCTGGTACAATTTCAGTTGAGTTTCATGTTTGAGTCATGATGCCACTAATGTCTTACCTTGTAGAGGAAGCAATGTGCATTAAATTTGTCGGGTTTCAAGTTTTTTGTTCTTATGGTGGAAGTTTGGAGAGGGGTATCAGTTTAAGTGTCACTCTCCTCACTTGAATATGTCTGAAAATTTTGAGGTTCATCACTAGTAGCCTTCGTGCCGCTTCAAAGTCCAACGTTAATAAACAATCATCAATAAAATAGAGGCTTACTTTTGTTCTGCCTCTCAAGTTGAGAGTTGAAAGTTCATACTATGAAATACATGAACAATTACGTTTTTAGTCTATTTTATTTGTTAAACCCTTAACAGGGGTTTCGCCAATATTTTTTAGAAAATATTGAATCCATGGGGACTATACAAATTTAATTATTGATATCGGGTTGAAGCTGTGTGTTTAAATAAGCACAATTTGTCACGAATAAAACATACAAAACTATTTTATGAAAATGCAAACTCTCTTTGCTCACCCTAATTCAAATCAATGATAGATATTTTTAAGAGATAATTATTGTGTTTGAGGGATTTTATTTTACACTTATTAAATATATTATGAACATATTTTATAAATCATTACGTTGGCTTAATTTTTGAAATTTTAAAAATAATAAAATTACTTTTAAATTCATGTGAGCTTTGGTTCTTCCGTCTCGAAAGTTTACCGATTTCTTTTGAACTGCTTTAAAATAAAGAAATAACTCCCTCGAAAATTTTGTCTTAAAATTAAATAATGAAATTAGTTTTATTTGATGTTGAAAAATAAGAAACCATTTCAAAAATAAGTCTAAAAATTTATATAATCCTGTAGAATATCTAATTAAAATTATTACAAGCATTTAAGATACTGAAACAAGCTCAAATGAAAAAAAGAAATAAATTATTACAATGGATAAACATTAAATATTGTATTTTTTATGTTTCATAATATTTTCTTCATCTGTAAAGAGTTATTTTCAAAGACTAAAAGTAAAAATAAATAATTCCTGAAAAGTCTAATCTTTTTAAAAAAGTACGAAGCGTTACAAATAAAAAATTTTATACCATGCCTATATTACAAACATTTCAAAAATTTAACATCATGTAACAAAGCAGAATATTGTATAGTTTTTCTAATTTCTAATTTTAGGCATTTTTCCTCAATTTTTACTTTAACAAAGAAATATTATTTAACTTCAACACTATATCTCATCGTGTAATGGCGTTGTTTTTTCTCTAATTCTTATGCATAGGAAAAAAGATGGAAAGAGTTTTTATTTTTTTATATGTTGCCTTATCAAAGAATTCTCAATATTATTTTTACTCCAAGCAGGAAAAAATGAAGATAACTTACCGGCCAGCCGAGGTCTGAAATGAATAGCTATTCGGTAGGTGTATAATGCTTCTTCGTAACGTCCTTGTTCTTGTAGTAATATTCCCCTGAAACGAGAGAAAACAAAGATGTGGTTATTTTTCATATCTCGATTAGATATCTATTTAAGCCTTTCTTTTTTTACTATAACTTTAACAGAAATACGTTAATTAGTATAACTAATAGTAAAGAAAAGTTGAAATTAAAAAATATTTGTTAATATTGTAAATGAGAAAGAGCTACCATTAATGCAGCGTTTCTCAAACTGTGGGGCTCATCATAACTCTACGAAAGGGGCACAAGCGTATTGAAAACGAAAGATTACTTTAAAAAATTATTAATTTACTAAAGGTAAGCAAGCAAAATACATTATGACATAATAAAAAATAAAATACACATTTGCATTGATATAATATGCTTATAAATGTTTTAGTACTGTTCAATGTATTTTATAATTACTTTAACAATACTAAGTTAGGAACAGGTTTATTAATAACTAGTGATCTCAAGGGCTTTTCATATATAAAATTATATACAAAAATTAACTCTTATCTTGATAATTTCCACGGTTTATAATTATCCTAAAACTGCCCTTAAAAGTTACGCGATTCGCTCCCCAGTGCCACCTTTTCTTCTCGTAAGTACGCGCATGTGATATATTGCAAAGGGGGGGGGGGAGAAAAAGAATAAATAAGCATAACCTCTGAAATAAGTAAACCCTTCACAAACACTGTCAAGGTTCTTTTACTGTATTCTAAAGCCTTCAGAATAATTTTATGGATAGCATTGCACAGAAAATATTGTACTTCGGAAACACGTATATATAAGCCCGAGATAATTAACAATTTGGCTGAACGAAACGTTTATATACGTTGGGGGCACTTCAGAAGGTTAAAGTCGTATTGTAGTTTTAGTGTCTATTATTGAATTCAATACATTGTTTTTGTACGGAGAGGAGGGGGGGGGGGTTACGATGGAAATTATGATCAAATATTGGGTCGCAAATACTGAAACTTGGAGAAGCACTGTATTAATGTAATTATTAAAAGAGGAATTTGTACAGTTCTATTTTGGGAAGAGATATTGAATATATATATATATAACTCAGTCAGTAGCGCACACAAGAATTTTTCAAGGTGGGTGTCCACTGACGAAAGTTCCCCAACTCGTATCATAACTCAAGACAACACCAATTGATTCTTTTGATTTTGTCAACAAAAAAACAGTAAAAAATAAATTATTGAATTGATAATTAGCATTAATTAATAAAATAAATTGTTTATTACAAGTACTTAATTAAATTTTATGTAATATATATATATATATAGGATTATCATCAATAGAAAAAAAACTCAAGGGTTTGGGGGGGGGGTCCGGACCCCCAGGACCCACCCCCTGTGTGCACCACTGAACTCAGTCACAGAAAGTTTTATGAAATGTATACAACGAAGAAGAAAAAAAATATTTATTTATTTATTAAGTTTTGTAATAAGGACCTTAAAGGGGCACATGGTACGATTTCTTACAAAAATCTGTGATTTAATGTTTTTTAAAATTTTTTCGGTTGCCTCCCATGTATTTGTTTTATATGAAACAGATTTTGCGTTCAAAATACCACAAAAAGCTTCACAATTAAAATTTTTTAAGGAAAATTTTAAAATTTTTGAAGAGATTTTAAAATGTTACTCCTATAATAATACGCCTTCCCGAAGTACGTTCTTTTCTTTGGGCTGCTATCACTAAAACTATACCGATGGCCTTGGAATGCAATAAAATGAACTTGACAGTGTGCGTGTTTACAAAGAATTTACTTACCGTTTTTTTTAAATCTAAGCCGCACGCCAAAATCTCAACAAATTTTTGTAAAAAATGAAAAATAGTGTAAAAAGTTTTATCTATCTATCTATATCTATATCTATCTATGTATATATATATCCAGTTTTACAAAAATTAAAATAATTTTAAAAGGAGGACTAATAAGAAGTTAATAATTAATTATTTTACTAGAGGAAAACTTTTAAATATGCACGTGAATCTGTAATTGCTTTTCTTGCCCCATCCAACATCCTTTACTCTAAGCCGCACCCAATGTTCAGTAGCATTAACATAGAAAAAATTAAAAGTAAAAAAACTTTTTTTAAAAATAAGCTTTTATTTAAACGCGCTAAGAAGAATAAAATAAACTTTTCCTTTTAAACTTTTTTTACTATCAACTTATAACGTCATTACACAATTTATATGATATAAAAGCTTGTCGCAAGATTTAATTACTCGTATTTACTTAGTTTGAAATTTTAAAAAAATCAAATCAATCAGATCAAATTTTTTAATTTATTTGTTTATCTACACAAGTAAATCTCGCGACAAGCTTTTATATCATATAAATTGCGTAATGACGTTATAAGTTGATAGTAAGAAAAGTTTTTAAGGAATAGTTTATTTTATTCTTTTTATAGCGCGTTTAAATAAAAACTTGCTTTAAATTTTTTTTTTTACTTTTAATTTATTTTTTACTTTTTAGTTATCGCTGGACAGGTTTCTCAGTCGGTTCATCTCATTCAACGCATCATTATTGCAAGGTCGTTTCCCGGTTTATTTCGAACATTAACTAAATGAATGCAAAAAGGCGCACTAGACGAAAAACACAATTTTTTTTTAAATCCGTAATTTTTAAGCAATTTTTTCAATCTTCGCACAGATCTTGGGTAATATTGTTCTACAAACGAAAAAAAGTTTCGTGAGATTATCTTCATAAACGATGAAATTATTAAAAATTTAATTAAAATTTTGCGTATTTTTTGAAAAATCGTAAAAAAAAAGTTTTCGGCATTTTATTGTTTAAATGACTGATTCTGAAAGAGCAAAGCATGAGCTGTTTTAGTACGGAATTTTGATTCATTTAAACGAAAAAAATTCATGCACAACAATTTAGACATCATTTTCATAAAAACCCATCAAAT
Source organism: Trichonephila clavata (assembly GCA_019973975.1). NCBI lineage: Eukaryota > Metazoa > Arthropoda > Arachnida > Araneae > Nephilidae > Trichonephila > Trichonephila clavata. The sequence continues at coordinate 1,164,947 of BMAO01008195.1, forward strand.
TTGACTCATTTAAAAAAAATCGTAAAAAATACAAATATTATTATTTTGTAAAAGTCATTGCACCGTATCGTGGCGAAATATATGATCTTTCCGATTCTGTAATTATTTTTTGTCTTAGTTTTATAAAAATAATTAGATCGCTGTTTTAAAAAAGTCAAAACTCAAAAAAAAAAAAGTACCCTCTTAGTTCAATTTGCGTCAACGACCACAGCGGAATAAACAGCTCACAGGGATAAAACAGTTATGCGTTTCTTAAGGTTTTTACTTAATATCTTTTAATTAATTGCAATATCGGAATATAAATGTTCAAAACATGCATTGTCATCCAAACTAAACGTGTATACAAAATTTCAGCTCAATCGGTTGAAGATATCAACTTCAAAATTAAATTGCAAGATTCCACCCGATCAAATTACATACACTGCAAGTTAAATAAAAGCTTGTAAAAAAAGGTTTGGCTTAGATTCGAGTAAATAATATTATATAATATTTATAATTTTGTAATATTTTTTAATTCATGAAGTACTACTTTCAGCAAAATGATTATTAACCCCTTAACTGCCACCGGCGTAAATATCCGTCTCATTCAACCCATACATTTAGTGCACCGGACGTATATATACGTCTCTCCGAAATCTTGACAGAGTTTCCGAAGGATTTGCTTATTTCAGAGAAAAATTTGCTTACTAGTGCCTTTTCTCACCCCCTCCCCCCCGAATACATCGCATTCGCAGGCCTATGTAAAAAACGGTGGCACAGGTAACATTTAATCGGCAGTTAAGAGGTTAATGTTTCCATTTTTGAAAACAACGCGTATGGTATCTAAGATAAGGAATCCAGCTAGTTTTAAATCTTTCTAACTTTTCTTACACCATACATTGTTAAGAAGTGAAATATTATGGAATAGGGGAACAATATTCTGAAGAATCCTCGAATTTAGTGGACAACGCACTAAAAACACATAGCGAAGTACATAATAAATTTTCTTTACGCAAAAACTTATCTACAGAGTAAACTTTATACTATATTTAGATATAAACAGGCTATAAAATGTACATGAAACATATGTCAGCTATTACTTACAGATTATATCGCACATCAGCCATGTTCGAACGGTAGCTAAGAGCTTTCTTATAGGCCCATTCAGCCTCATCCTTGTTGCCACGACCACTTAGAATGTTTGCCAGATTTCCGTAAGCTGTAATGAAATGAAAATATTTTCAATTAATTTTTAAGCAAATAAATTTCTCGAAAAAATATACATGCATCATAGTAATTATTTTAGATAAATTAAACTGATATTTCTAGAGTTTTAATAATAATGTATGTTTTGAAAATAATCCCAGAAATAAGTTTTATTGTTAAGTAACTGCTTTTTTTAAATGTATTGAGGTAAAAAGGGTAACGTAAAATCAACAGGAGGAGGACAAAGATTTAATTAATTCAACAATGTATTTCCAGTTATTCAGTGACCGTCCTACCTTATTTAAAGATATAATTGTCACAAATTGTATCTTTGTGTTTTTTGGGGATGTTGCAACACACTCATATACAAGTGGAGTCAATTTCTAACAGGGCTAAGTTAGAAGTACTACTTTTAACTATGGATTAATCCTCCTTGTTCTATGGACTTAGTGAGTGTGTGTGGATACTAGAAGAAGTAAATTATATATTTTTGTTTTTTTCGAATAATAATGTACTTGCATTGCTGTTTTTATAACAAAAAGAAAATATCTTACTATTGCAACAATTGTTTTATTGATTTAAATGTAGAAACGTGATTAAATGGGTCCATTAACGTAAATATCATCTGACGAACTTGACAATTCTATGAATATTAATCATTTTAATATGTACATAGACCAGTGGCTTGGTAAAATTCTTCAGGTACCTTGGGTTTTATGAGTTTTAGTTCTTTTATATTAGTTATAATAATCCAACACAATATTATTTTATATGTTATAAATTTATTTTTATTTTAAGATTAACTCAATATTTAATTTCGCTATTTTCTCACATGTAAATATTTTAAAATGCTTTCCGAATGTTTCTGTTCTATTTACACCAGTAGAGTAAAAAATATGTCTCATGAATCCATCTTTCTACTCGTTCAAAATAATTTTTTTTTCAAAAGGTTGCATATTAGCAACTTCGCTTTGTAGACACAAGTCCCCAAATGTGAACCCCTCAGGGGGCTCACCTTCTTTAGGTGAGTACGGGTGTCACAATCCCGAGGTGCCCTAGTGATCTTTTCCTTTTCCCACGGGGTCTACTGTCTTTGGTGAACATGGGCTTCATGAACCCGGGGTACCCTAGTGATCCTTCTCTATTTTCGACCCTCTTTCTTGTCATTCAATTCATTCTTTCTTTCTCTTCCCGTCTAGACCACAGATATTAAAACAAATGTTTGGCGCAGTATAGCCGAAATCGGCTCTTGCGCCAATAAACCCAAAAATCACTCACTCACTCACCCCAAATGTGAAAGCCATTTCAGTGGTGGTTCTCGCTACCAAATTTTGACTCTTGAATTAATTTAACTCAAGATCTCGTCGGATGCTAAATATTGCCGTGATTTTAATTTTGCGGAGAATACCACAGTCAAATTGATACTCAAAGAATCTTCTATATGACACGTTGTAACGGATCTATTCGCGTTCTTCCTACTAATAGTCCTCTTGGGGAAAAATGGGTCTTTATAACTTATTCTATTGAAAACTTGTGACGGATCTATACGCGGTACTACTAATCCCTTCATACCACCTTAAGGAAAATATTTATTTCAACCAACTTTCATCGAGTAAGGAAACATGATTATGTAAATGAGGTATATTATATAAATTCTGTTTTCGCAAGTTTGAGGGTTGGCACGTAGTAGTTGACAGCGTTGGAGTTGGCACGCTAAAGTTGATACGTTGAAGTGTGCAAGTAGGAGTTAACATAAAGTCCGTGAATGAGCTGTTAGTTGAAGATTGAAAAGGAGAGTGGAATTAGTTAAAGATTACAGAGCGTGGATCCAACGACATTGAGCAAGCCGAAGAGAGCGCCTGCAAGCTTCCAGTGTAGGGATCCGATGCATAAAAAGTTCAGGTACTGTGCGTTTGATTAAGTAGAAGCTAGTTTATTAGTGTGCGACGTAGTTATATTTGAAAATATTTAAGCTGTCTTAGATTCAGTTGAGGGTCTGTAGTAGTATCACCGTGTTATAGAATCTAACCTCCGTGCTCTACTATATATTATCTACCTTAATTAGAATTGTATTGTGTCGGATTAATAATTAGAATTAATAAATTGATTAGATTGAAAAACATGTCTGTGGACACCTCTAGGCGGGTTTACAGGTAGACAAGAGGGCTCAGATGTAAACAGGAACCAAACGCTATCACAAACTTTCTTCCGAAGAAGATAATAAAGGCTTGTATATAAAGATTAAATTTTCGAGTTAGAAGAGAGAAGTTAGACAGCTATAACAGATAGCAGTGATTGATTAGCGTGAAGCTAGGCAAGAGAATTTCGTTACTTATTTGATTAATATTGACAATTTGGTCGATTAAGTGTTAAATTTGGATTAGAAAGAATTGAATTAGAAGGTGTACTGCCTAGACGTAAATGATACAATTTATTGTTAATTCTCCTTGCATCTCGTCTTCCTCGCGATTGCTTCCCATATTTAGTAATTGGTGCGTTTCTTAGTTTGGGGTGGTGTATTTGTGTCGTAAGTGAGAATTGTTAATAAATAGAATTTGTATTGACTGTGGCTAATCTTCCTTCCGACCCTCTCACTCTAATGGATGACACGGGCCATCCATTACAACGTAATCATATGGCATGCGTGCCGACGATTTTCGCTTCCAGAAAGTCTATCTACTCCCGCTGGGATCGAACCCGCACCTTTGGGCTTACGAAGTGGGTATGCTACCTGTAAGAAACCGGAGCCGGCAAAAATGATATACCATACTATATTTTCTCCCGTTGATTAATCTGTAATTTATGAATAATTAATATGATTAGGATTTGATTTGTGTTAGAAATAATTTGTTTATATGTCTCTACCTTTTTTTATTGAATCGCCTTATAAATATTCCTCTTTTAAATTATTCCCCAGCGTCTAAATAATAATAAAAAAAAATTATACTTTAAAAAAATCTTTTGGTTAAGATATTTCTTCTCTGCGTTGTATTTAATTTATTTTAATCAGCAACTAAGCTGTATTTAAAGTAAAATTTATAATATTTCTAATTAGAAACTTTTTAAAAAAGAATTCTTAGTTATTTTAAACATAAAATATATTTTATGCACCTCGCCAAACTGTAGCTATTTAACTTATTTAAGCAAAATAAGGATAAAAAAAAAGGCCTCCATCCGGAGTCGAAAATATTAATTATTTAAACATTTTTCAGAAATAAAAGGAGGGGAGAGATTTATCTAAAATCTTTTAATGATTCTTTGCTTTTTTTTACCTCCTCAACCGCATCATTTGTTGAAATCTAATGAACTAGGACTGATTTAGAAACCTTTGATAAAAATAACTTTAATTACTCCCGATTTTCTTACAACCCGATAAAAGCAATGATAAATAATTTATTCGCTTTCATCCCTCCCATTTTTACCAGAAAAGAACGCCTAGTTAGATGGGATAGTAGAATGCCACTCTGGGAAAAAATCAATAGATTAAAAGTTCATCTTCATATCTGATAATTCTCCAATCCCTGCGGCAAATGCATATGCTCTTATAGATTGAAATTCACAAGTCATTAACGGTGAACAAGCCTCATTAAAACCACGTAAAGATATTTTATCATCTTGCAATCAGAAATCTTTGCGTTTTCGTCGAGAACACGTGGTCTTTTGACAGAAAAGAATAGTAGTATATGTAATGAAAGTTACGTTCATTAACTGAAAAGGTGGGAGATTATATCGTAATTACCAGAGGGAATGCTTTATTCGCCACTTAAGAAGGTGGTGTTGGATTATCAGCGCTTGCATTTAGAGAATGCTTTTAGGAAAGTGAAGGCTGTGCATAATTTTATTTCATTTTAATGTCCTGACTGACAGTGAGACAGTACTTGTAATGATTCACTTTCGTGTGCTGGTGGAACGTCTTTTTAGGGTTAGTCTTTCAGCTAATTACTCGTTGAGAATTGTTGTATCAAAAAGACTTAAATAGAGAATGAATAGGGGAGGAATTTAATTGGGACGTCACGGTGAATTTTGGAAAAATTCAAAATTGAGCTCGTCTAAAAGGAAGCTGTTTACATTATCAATTAGTAATTCATATTTGTTGCTTTGCTTAGAAGTTTTAATTTGAAATGCTAAAATTTATTTTGTATTCCATATTATAAACTTTGTGGCTTGATGGCAGCATGCCCTCATCTCATAAGCCCAAGGTTGTGTGTTCCATCTCGGTTTGAGTTGATAGATTTTCTGGAATGAAAATCGTAGGCACGCATGTCATATGATTATGTGGCATGTAAGAAATCCCTTGAGTATCAATTTGGCACTGGTACTCTCGGTAAAGTTATATCAGGGCAATATATAGTATCCTACGAGAGCTTTAATTAAAATTATTTCATGCGTCAAAAATTTGGTAGTCACCACTGAAGAGATGGTGCCACCTCTGAAATGGTTCTCACACTTGACATGTCTGCAAAGGTTTGTGTGCCAAAATGCAGCCTATTTGGAAAAAAATAATAAACATTGTGTATTTTTGGGGGGAAATCAGTAATTAGATAACTTTAGTATGTATTTTTTATATTTATCTGAGAAAGTGATAAATGTCACCTTGAAGTAATATTTTGTACATTAAATGTCATATGTTTGTAGTGTTATATATATATATATATTAGTGCACACAGTTATAACGTCTCTATACATATTTATTATGTACATATGTATATTTTTTACATCCCGACTTGCTTTTCTATAAGTCTTTCTATCCCTTTGTTTAACAAAAGGCCAAAATTTGAATTCAAAAATTTCTTCTCATGTTTTAACAAAACGTATTTCTCTACTTTATATTAAAATGAAAAAAATATAGATTATTAGTAACTTATATTTACGAGTATATTATACGATTTTATGCACGTAACAAATCATATTTCTCGTTTAAATAAAACTAAAATTTTAAGAAAGTTATTGTGAATCTAAGAAATTAAATTAAGGTTTTTTATTATTTATTTAACTATCTCTAATGAAATATTTTTATTTGCATTTTATTTCAATATACATCGTGAAATAAGTAAGAACTATTTGGATTAAAGTGATACAAAATATCCGTAGAAACAATTTTTGAAAACTTGTTCGACAAATTCAATTTCGTGTAATATACGTTTTAAAAGTTTCCAAGAAATTGTTTGATGTTAAAGAGAAGCAGATGATAATTTCAGAAACTGATATTTTGCTTTCATTATTGTAAATTAGAATTATAAGAATCATTTCTGCCTTTCTATGACTATATCTTTTATAGAAACAAAATATTAATAAGATTTAGCAATTTGAAAATTCTTAATAATTAATTTATTGAAAACTTTTATATTTTTATAAGCATAGAGCATAATGATATCGTTCTGTCGCAGTTTCTCAATGCGTCGTTGCCATGTTTACCTGAACCATCAGTAAAGCACTATTTAATTACATTTTTCAATAAGGAATTCATTAATAATTAGTTCGAAACCTAAAGTATATTTAACAAATTTCTTGTCATCGGGCTTTCATTTAATGCTTACTACACTTGACAAATTAATATTAATATAATAAATAAAATCGGGATGCTAATTATTTCAATAAAAGTACAATTGAATCGAATATGCGAGAGATAATGTATTAAATTAATTTATCAAAGTTTTAATTATGCTCTGAATATTATTAGATACTCCACTATTTTCAAAATTAAACAAATATCCTTATCTACAGAGAACTTTCGGTATATATATGAACGAAAACATCTCTAAATTGTCTTCAGTAAGTATACTTAAGGTTCTATTGTGAGAGTCGTGTACCTAGAACGCTAACACCATTTCGTTTGTTCCGATTTCAATTCATACATATTCTAACCGAATCAATTGGTTCCAAGGAAAGCAAAATAAACATGCAACAATAAGAACTGAACACAACTATTGCCCCGAGAGACAGAAAAAACAAAGAATTAAATACTTTAGAGAAGCTCTCAGTGGGGTTTGAAATCTAAATAACATCTCCTTTTGGCTGAGTGAATATTGATTACTTCACACAGAACCTCAGATCTCTTACAAAAGGTTTATGTAATGTTTCGTTAACAAAAGCTTTTTAAATTTATCATGCGCTAATGGGAATAAACCTTATTCGCTTCCAATTCGCAGTCTGTAAATAATTCGAGAGTAATAGAGCTAGTATATTTAGAGACGAATCTGTTTATCCACTCCTGTGAGTATAATAAGTAGATTTAATTTTGCACTAAAACGCGACTAATGTTTAGAACGTAGTATAAATATTCCCCGTTTAAGAATTCCCTTTATTTATATTTCTCTCAGAAAAGGCGTGAATTTTTAAAAAATAAAGTCTGCTCTTCCCATAAATGAAAGGAATCGTGTAATGATTGGAAAATTAATGTAAACAACATCTCCAATGCTAGCCATTCCTTTGAAGTATTAAGTAATTTAAATGCCTGTATTGTCGCAAATAGAGAGGGGGAAAAAAGGTAAGTATAGAAGGCTCAATATCCTTTACAACAATTCGTCGCTGCTGAATAGTCAAAAATTTTTATCACCAATTTCATTGAGCATTAAAACACAAATGGCTAAGATGTTATTTGATTTCTCAAGCAGCACTTTAACCGTCTTTTTAAAACCACTACTAAGAAAGCAATTAACTTTTAAGGATCGTTATAAAGCCAGAAAATCGTACTTTAAAAGTGATAGGACAGTATAAAATTAACTATATATTTTCCCTGCAGCAACACTGATACAGCAGTTTTGAGTTATGATGATGCTTTTGCTTTATGTTCGAAGAATAACAGTGCCTATGCGGAAGAATAAAAAGAGATACACTCACTTTTATTCTACTTAAAACTTTTTTCCTTAAAATGTTCACTCTTTCGGGGCTGTTATTATTTTTAAGGGAGTAGATAAAATGAAAGGCCTTTGAAATAATTATTTAAAGAAATCTCTTATTTTCAGGATAGAGCGTTGCGTCATTTAGAATAATTTTGTATCATAGATTGCTATTTTAATTTTCCTCTAAAGATGGCTGACTACGTTCAGAAATATGATTTTTTTTAAAAGTGAATAAATGAATATTTTTTTTATTTAGTGTCAGTTGCATTAGATTATATATATATAAAATTATTTGAAAAATATCATTATATATATATATATATATATATATATATATATATACAGTAAAAAACTACTTAAATGCAATTTTTTTAGCAAAAAAATGAAGCAAAAATAATAAATTTTTCAATTAGTCCCCTTTTATGAAAAATTCATCTATAATAATAATATTTTACCTATATATATAGCTAAGACTTAAGCACAGAACCTAACTTGAAATCTGAAATATGTATATAATTTAGAAGTGGATTTATTTATATTTTAGTATAAATATTCATATATCAGAATAGCGAAATTTTAACAAAACATACCCATTTCTATTGATCATAAATTCGAAAATAATGTGAAATTCTCAAAAATCCTAGTTCAGTCCATGTGTAGTTCGTTATAAATAAATTTAAAATGAAATTAACAAAATATATACGCTTTTAAACGCTTTTAGACGAGAAAAACTGTATATACTTATGCATTAAAGTAGCTCAAAACTCTTATAAAATTAAAATTAATTCTCAAGATGATTAGTATACACTAGTCATTTGCAGTTTTTAAAATTTCACGTTGTCTTAAAAACATCTTTTCCTTTTTCCAATGGGCTGCATATTGGTAACTAAGCCTTTGCAGACACGGCAAATCTCCAAATGTGAGAGCCATTTCATGGTGGCGCCATCTAATGGGGTCATTCGCTACCACATTTTGATACTTAAATTAGTTTTTTTTTTAATTCAAGCTCTCATCGGATGCTAAATATCGCCGTGATTTAATGTTTCGAAGAGTACCAGAGCGAAATTGATACTCAAGAGATCTTTTACATGCAACAATCATATCACACGCATGTGTACGATTTTCTCATCCAGAAAATCTATCGAATTCGCCCGGGATCGAACCCACAATCTTAGGCTTACGAAGTGGGCTCTCTACCTCTTAGCCACTGAGCTGAATGCCAGATAAATATTTAATATTTTATTGAAAGACATGTGCAGTATATAGGAGCTACACTTCCTAAAATTCAATCCTTGAAAATTATTTCATACATTGTTGAAATAAAACAAGTTTTTGCTGTTAATGATGAATATTTCTTTTCCAAAAACATAACGGGAATACTAAAACGTATTAATTGCTTTTCCTGAGTGAAGGAGAAAATACTATTAAAACATTACTCATAATGCGAAGGCTGTCATTGAAGGAATTACCCATAGAAGAAAAAAGTCATCAAAAGCGGAATAACTAGACGTTGGAATCCAAGTGTTCATAAAACCAACGCTATATATTCGATAAGGATTATCTATGAAACATGACATCAAAAAGACGTTAAACAACAGTTGAAGTATGTAATCCTTTGTCCTATAAAACTTTTGCAGAAAAGTTGTCTTGGGAGCTTCGATGCTAAAGCGTCATAACTATTTTCTTACTTTTCTTTCCCATACTGTGTACCCTTTTATAGTTAATCACAAATGTATCGATAAAAATATTTCTAGTTAAGAGAATCATCAAACAAAGGAATGATCATTTTATTACTTTATGATTAATGAGAATGTTGAAAATCGAAAATAGGCTCATGAAAAAGTACTTAAAATATTTTAACTAGTTATTTAGATTAACGCTATAATTTAATACTTTTTAGGTGATAAGCTTCTTCTATATGATACGATATAAAATAAATTTTTACGATGAAGAAGTTGTTACTCTATCATAATAAACTTAAATAAATAATCAGGCACATAAATTTTTGAAGGAAAGAGGAAAATGCCATATTTATGCTTTATTGTAAAATAATATGTTTTCTGTTAAGCAGCAACTATTATTGCATGTGCAGGTTATTGTTATTGCATGTTTATTTACTTTCTAAAAAACATTGAAATCGAATGAAATTTAGAATGAACTATTTCGCTCAAATGCATAATACACCCACCCACACACACAGTAGTTTAATTATTCAGATAAACAATAAACTCTATTCAAATCAGTTTAAAATAGCTATTTGTAAACATAATGAAAATTTTATATCGCGACATGTACCTCATAAGGGTCGCTTTGAAATATAAACTGTGATTAGTTTTCTTTTAATGAGTCAGTGGCGCACACAAGGGGGGTATCCTGAGGGTCCGGACCCCCCCCCCAAAAGCCCTTGAGTTTTTTTCGATTGATGATAATTAAATTTTGCGTTATATATAAATAGGATTAAGTACTTCTAATTAACAATTTATTTTATTATATAATGCTAATTATTAATTCAATAATTTACTTTTTTACTGTTTTTTGTTAACAAAATCGACAAAATCAGACAAATCAATAGGTGTTATCTTGAGGTATGATACGAGTTGGGGAACTTTCGACCATGGACTCCCCCCTTGAAAATTTTTTGTGTGCGCTACTGATGAGAGTGTATAATTTACGAGAAAGTAATTTAATCACTGTAGATTACTATAATTACACTTTTCACTTTACGTAATATTCAACTGTTATTTTATAAAACACATGTATGTTATATATAAAGCTGCACTTACTATACTGATTATTTATCTTTGAGGTACCATATATTTCTTTATACATAACATACTTTCGTGTTCTATAACATTTTGTATTATTTTAATTACAGTACTTTTAAAATGCTGAAGTAAATGTCCCTTTCTTTAAAATTTAAAGATAATGGATTCTAACTAAAAATTGTTAAGTAAAACTTATTCTGAGACTCTTTAAACTACGTTTTTTTTTAGAGAAATGAGATTATTACCTTTTGGTGGGTTTATATCTATTCCAGATCTGTACAAGTCTTCCTCGTCTAGCCAATCGTGGTTTCGAAGGACAGTTCGAGTTGACATCGCCACCAACATAGCAGCTACCAAAATATATATTATCCCTTTCCATACCTTAGATGATCCACATCGTCTATAGAAATTATCAATTCCCAATGCTACAAGAATACAAAATCCCATGCTAGGGATGTACAAGACTCTTTCAGCAATAACAAAGCCAACATAGAAAAAGAGATTCGTCGCAGGGATGAAAGGAAAGATCAACAGAGTCATAGACATTGCCAAGGTATCAGCTGCGCTAGCAAAAGCTACCCTAGTTGGTGGAGTTGGATTATCCGTTACTTCTTCGAACTCTATGTTACCAATAGGAGATGGAGGAGTAGCATTGCCTACTGTCATTCGGTAGCCAATATAATGTGAGGAGTGGTTAGTTCCCGACCTCCTACCTCTGTTGTGGTGATTATGACTGTTGTTTCTAGCAGCGATTTGAACGCAAGGACATCCTGCATCTCCACCTTTTTTATGAGCATAGCTGTTGTTGTGATATAATCCATTTTTCGTTAGATAACTTTCACCACTTAAGCCAACAAAGCAAAAAGAACCGTTACCACAGATGCACCTCTTACGATACGCTTTAATTAGCCAATAACCCAATAACCCAATACTCAAATAGAATGCAGCTGTACCAAAATTCCTCTTATCTTTTAATCCAGTAAGAAGAGGAATAGCTTCCATTGACCAATCGAAACTAAGCCATTTGGGATATATCAACAACCAGAAATTGAAAGCCGGCAGATATAGAAAGGTCAATGTCCTGGTCCAAAAAGAATCATTGGCTGCAGCAGGGTTATCAGCAGGCGCGAAATGTGGTGCTTTGCTACCCATAAGATGAAACCTCAGACAGATTATAGCAGCACCAGCTGCAAGCAGATGAAGCAAGCCCTCTCGTAAACTGCTGTACTGCTTCTGCAAAAGAGAGAAGGGGCACTAATTATTTTAAAGAAACAAAATATATTTTCATACGAAATGTATTTTTAAACTTTTGCTATTAATATAGAAGGAGTTTAGAACAAATGTCTTTAACAGAAATTTTCTGACCGATCACCTACCAAAACTGATATTTTTTGCAAAGATTATTCGGAATACGCTGTGCTTTAGGACCTTGATGAATTATTCTAATGTATGTGTTACCGGCAAAGTATGAAATGCCGGCATTCTATAGAATGCCTAGGCATTCTATACAATGCCGGGTGTTTTTAGGTAAATTATGAAATATGAGATTTATTACATATTTTACCTAGGCATTGTATAGAATGCCTAGGCATTCTATAGAATACCTAAATCTATTTAGGCAAAGTATGAAAAAGGTCATGATTAGGATATTATATCAATGACTTACATTTCTAGAAGTACAAATGTTATTCTGACAAAATAATAAGACTTCTAATTTTACCTTTATTGTAGAAAACGATCACTTATATTTTTCGCTGTACCATTGAACACCTTCGTTTTTTCACTGCAAGGTCTCTGACCAGGGGTTGGGGAACACCGTTTTATGGTACTGACGCCTTCTTTAACAAGTTAAATGAGTTTACTTTTATTTTTTACAAACATCTCATCATATCTATTCAGCAACCAATAGTCCCTGGGTTCCTTCTTAGTAGTCATTTTAGCATTTTGTACATCAGTTATCAATTTCTAGTAAGTAATTTCAGTTAAAAAAAAAACCATTTTTATTTGGCAGCATCAACTCGAATTTTGGGCGACTAGCCGTCGAATAGTTGTTTCATGTCTGTGGACCATGGGTCGGAAACCTTTTAGCAGTTTGCCTGTCAAACCAATCTACCAATATGATTCAGCGAACCATACAGTAGCGCATTTTTGAAACAATTGAAAAATTTACAAATTTGTTGAGCAATGCAAAGTGCCTCTGAGAATTGTACTGCGTGCCACTTGTGACATACGTTCCCAACCCCTGCTATAGACCATGACACCTTCACCAACACTATAGCTCGCTCCTCCATTTTCAGGCAGCACAGGAAAAAACCAATTTTTTGTTGAACATGTTTAAGTAAAATTGAGTATTTTGACATTTCCGAACAAACAGCAATGTACAACTAACAAATTCTGAACATGAAATACGCGTTAAATTTTTATGTCTTGCCAAATTGCAATATTCGAAACGAATCTGAGATGTATTTCATACTTTGCCGGTATCTCATTAGGCATTCTATAGAATGTCTAGGCAATGTGTGAAATAGGAATCATTTCATACATTGCCGGATAGATTTAGGCATTCTATACAATGCCTAGGCATTCTATAGAATGCCGGATTTCATACTTTGCCGGTAGCATATATAAATCAAAAATTAAAATACACTCTTCAACAAACAGAAAAAGATAGAAAACGTTTATGGCAAAATCGGTATAGGAAATTACATACGCTAGTTTCGATTTCCTCATATATATATATATATATAATAATTAACAATAATTTAAATATTACAAGTACGTAATGCAATCAAACTGTCATTTTGGCATAAATCAGTGATGATTATTTCAGATTCACATGCTATACATAAAGTGTATAAATCTTTAGACTTTCATATAGATCTTTTGGGATTTCCTCTAGAATCTTTTAGGATCATTCAAAAGATCCAAAAGTTTACAAAATTGAAAGTGTTTGCGCATTGCTAACGTAAAATAACAATTTTCCTAAATTTCGTTTTTTCCGAATTAGCAGACCCATATATAAGACGGCCTTTTTACTTTAACTGTAAAAAAAATTCCGAAAATTATCCGCTTATAGACGGAAATATGCAGTATGTTGCCGAATTCGACCGACAGATTAGGAGGAATAATAGTAGACAGCTTATGGACCAGAAATCACCATAGAACATAAGGTCGTAAACCACGTTTAGTCGGAGTAATTCGCAGAAACAGTTACGAAGGGTGTGAAGTGTAATGAAAAGGTGCACTAAGAGGTTAGATATACATTTATTAGACGAAAAACTTGTTAACAATACGAACAATGCATTACAGTTTGACGTCAGAAATGCAAAAAATGACTGTTACAGGAATTGTTCGAATATGCAGCCGCTTTTGTCATAGCACAGCCGAACCCGACGGACGTAGGATTGTCGGACCGCCCAAGCAAATCTGGTGTGCTAGCGATGTCGATCTGTGCAATACGATCCTCCACTGTAGCTACCAGTGTCTCATATACAAGCAATTTCAAGTGGTCTCAGAAATAAAAATCCAAGGAATTGTGGTCCGGGGAGAGTAGAGGCCAAGCAACAGGTTCGCCGAGTCCAATCCACCTCCCGGGATATGTAGCATGGAAGTTGTTGCACCGCGCGATTGAAAAATGTGCTGGTGCACTAGCGTGCATGAACCACACGTTGTGACGTTTGAAACAATAAAGTAGCATGATTTGAAAAATAAAACTTTAGTTTAATTAAGCCACAGCTATTATTTACATTAATTTACAATTTAGTACTGTTAAATGATTTTAGAGTCCCAATTTCTATTGGTTTGTAAGGGATTGATCTTGGTGTCCGTTCACTGCGATGGTTTCGCTCCAACTCTCTTTCTCTCACGGCTACCTTTCCGTCCCTGTGGTTGACCGCTGTCGGAGTCTTTTTCTCTCCATACATCCGGTCGTAAGCGGAATGGGCTTCTCCTTGTGTCAAAGGTTGCCGGGGCTAACCAAGACACGTCCACGCAATATATTAACGACTGCAGGTGTTTTTCCACATGCGGTGATCAATTCACCTAAAACTAATCCAGCCGTGGGAGGGAAGTCGCAGGTGTCCGGTACTCCCTGCAGCAACTCCGAGAGGATGTACTGCAAGAAAACAAGGTATTTTATGCCATTGAAGCTTTCGGGCTGTATAAGTATATCCCCAAATTTGTTTTGCCACTCCCCTCGTCTGGCTCATTGACCTCCCGACTTCTACTATTATTCCGATTTTCATTGATTAAACATAGTTTTCGATCCCATGTTCTATGGTCATTTATCGTCTTCATGCTGCCTAATATCTCCCCTTCGAATTTCTTGGTCAAATTCGGCAACACCCTGTATAGTAATAAAAGCTAGAATTTAATGCAACTGGACTATCTACTTGATCTTTTGAATGAGAACGCAAGCATTTAGTTTTAGTACCCTTCATTTCCATCTCAGAATCTAATTAGAAGTGTGTCTAAAACTTTTTCAGGATATCAAATTTAATTACGTTTATATATTTATACAAAGTTTTCAGTTTGTAAGAAATTCGATTTTGAAACACGAAAAAGAAAGAAACTTGCTCATAGTATCAATTCAAGGACTTAAACAGAAAATTCCAAGTTGAAGTTCTAATTCTTGAGATTTTTCTGGACGCAAAAGTATTCCACACCTCGTAATGTGGGAACTCCTCGATCCTAGCTAATGAAATTTGAACTTCTGACAAATGCCATTAAGTCGTAGGAGAAAATGTTACTAAAGGTAGAATCAAATAAGACATCGCTCCAGGGCATAATGACTTCGTAATCAGATCTGCCGAAGCACTTCCCTTTACTTTATTTTTGTTCTGAAACCGTTAACCGTTTTTCCGCAAGTAATTAAGAAATATTCTGGCTTTTACAATTATCGACGAAAACTTCATTTAATCTTCCAATCATTCGCTTAGTTTATTTTGTTGCTTCGAGGACACCAGGCAAATAAGGTTTTAATAGATATATACGGGATTTTCTAAGTATTAGTTAATTCCTATTTTTTGTCAGTGAGATAATTATACAACATGTATAGAAGATGCAACGAATAAATATATTACACACATGTACCATTCAAATAATATATAATAGTAACTGAAATGTTCAAAAATGGTAAATGAATTCATGAAAATTTAAAAAAATACATCCGTATTTGATTCAGCTTAAGTTTAAATTAAATTTTATTCGATCAGATTTTTAGCCGCATGGGTGGAATAATTTGTGGGTTCGACCTCAGCCCATGTCGGTGGATATACATGATGCACAAATTGACAGTGTCCATGTCGTATGACTATGTGGCATGTTAAAGATTCCTAGAGTACCTGTTTGACTTGGATGCTTTCAGAAAATTTTAATTCCTAGTACAATTTCGCACCTTTAGAACTCAGGTGCCTCTCTCTGACGAGGAAACTGGGCATTAAAATTACATTGGGACAATCGGTATCCATCGACATGGTGCCACATTTAAAAGTGATACTAGGTCTGCAGTGATAAAAATACCAATCCGTAAATCCATTTGAAAAAAAATAGGTATTTGTTATTTCAATTTACAAACCTAAATAGAAATAATGTATTTAAAGTTAAATGCATTTCATTGCATTTACTAAGCAGTATCTCTCAAAATCTAATTGCAGGATATTATAGCGAAATGGAAAAAGAATGTATATAATTAAAGTTATTATTTGAATTTACTACTTACATAGCCACTCATCCAGTATAGTAGCTAGTGAAGCTGAGTCCTGTGCCGTAGGGCCTGGATTTGAAACCCGAGGAAGGCATGGATGTTTGTAAATATATAGTGCTTTTTGGCATGGGGATATTCTAAACTGCCGTTGAGCAGCAAGTCCTCACGTTTGGTTGGTGAAAGGGTTCTGACCACCTCCAGAATCGAAATTGGGGTGGAACCGAGCCAAATCGGGCTGTCACCTTTATGGTGCTCAAAGCTACGGCTAACGACAGGCATACAATTAGCCCTTTGCCGTGATGGATTTCGTGGGTCTCGATATGACACCGTCAGTCAGGTGGCATTAGCAAGAACAATACTTTCTAAATGCTTTTAAATGCTCCCTAAACGGAATTTTTTTCTTCATAAGAATAAATTCTATATTTGGAGTACGAATTAAATTTATAGATAAGTAATCAAGGAATTAACAAAAAAGCTTTTTTGGATGCCTTTTTAAAATTAATACACGCAGTAATCTATCCTCCATTTTTGAACTACGCTGCTAAACTATGGAATACTCGTATGATATATTATTTGATGGCTTTATTCCAAAACTAATCTCCCTCCCCCACCATTTTATCTGGGGTTTTAAATGTAATGATATTTTCTGTGCATGCAATGACCGAAATATATAACAAGAAATAGTCGAAAAATTCAATAAACTTCGTATTATTTCTCGATACGCCTGTTCATTCATAAAAATAATTGAAAGGCTTAAACTTATTTAAGCATAATTAAAAAAGTTCATTAATTTTTTTAAAACATTCTTAATGAGATAGAAAAATCGTTTCTATAAGGGTACAACTTTGAAATGACTACTTTTGAAATGAATACCACTATGCTTCTATAAATGTAAAATCAACACAAATTACTTTAACTCGTTCCTTAAATTTATTTTTTAAGGATATAGTAACAAAAAATAGTTAACTTTTACTTACAATTTACAACTTACAAAACAATTTTTTCTCTAAAAATATTTTTATATACTTTAAATGCGAGTATCTTAGATTATTCTGTTTTCGATTTCTACTTCTATTTCTTTCATTTCGGAACAAATAGCTAAGCCAATGACATATAAATCCAAGTCAAAGCCATCAATAATTGGTTTCTCCTTTCGTTGAATGTTAGTTTCCCTTGATATTTTCTGGGAATCCACATCTGAAGGGAAAATAAAATAGCAAACAGCCGCCGGTTCCAAGTGAATAAGTAATAAGGACAGAGGTCTTTCTATTGGAGGTACAACCGGGTGCTTTTTAATTATTAAGGTGTTTCGAACCGCAACTTTAGCTTTTCAACGTTTGCCTTACTGTGGATACAGCATTAATACGACTTCTATTGGGAATGGCGAATAGAAGTATTTGTTTCACGTGAGCAAATGTTAAAGAATTCCGATCTGAACATCTCTCTTCAACGTTTTATCTTTGCTGCTTTATATCCTAAGCAGTAGCTATAGCAACATAATAGTCTTAACTTGCTAATTCAAATTGATTTTCGCATTTACTTTTAAAAATTTAGGAAATGTAATAATGTTAAACTTGTATGACAATTTTCATCAATTCTTGAGGAATTAAATATACTGGGTAACACACAAAAAAAAAACCCAGACATTTTTTGACATTTAAGAAACATTAATGGAATTTGTAATTTTAAAAAAAATTATATCTGTTAGATGCTGTCTTCCTGTACACAAATGTATTCTTAAGATCTTCTGTTGAGTTTCTTTATTATGGTACCGCTGGAACATCTCTCAACTCTCTATCCTGTTGGTTTCTCCTTTTGGGGCAGATTCAGTCTCTTCAAAGTTATTAATCCAACTTTTTATCACGTGATTTGATGGGAAGGCACTATGGCATCCTATGTTGTAAAAATTTCAGAACACCCTCTGTGCAATTACCAAACTATCACTGTTTTTATAAAAC
Organism: Trichonephila clavata; assembly: GCA_019973975.1. NCBI lineage: Eukaryota > Metazoa > Arthropoda > Arachnida > Araneae > Nephilidae > Trichonephila > Trichonephila clavata. Next base: position 1,183,401 of record BMAO01008195.1, read on the forward strand.
ATTTTTTATGGTAAATGCACACTGACCCCATGGTTACTAAAATGACAAAGTGTACTTGCTCAAGATCACTGTCCCACAGTACTGCCACCATGCATTTTAAATATTCCCGTTATTCTGTACCACTCTATACAATGTGATTTTTAAAATATTAACACTATTCAGAGCCACCTGTATCTCGATCTAACAACCCCAATGACTCCATACTTGGTATAGAGACTAATGATGACATGGGAAGTAAGATTCTGTAATAAAAAGTTGTGTTCCAAAACTCGCCCATAGGGTTATTTATGACGCTGTACAGTGCAAAAGTGTTATTAAGTATTATTCACCACATGCCAGACGAGGAATTCGGCCACATTCAATATAACCCCCGTTCGTATGCAACATTTCGCAAAGAATATTCTACGTGTACCAACAATGATTCCCTGTGACCCATCGATGATTATGGTTGTAACATCTGTTACGCCTCTTCTGACTTTACATCCTCCACCAGGGTGAATTGTCAGTGATTGTTCCTTCGAACTTCTTAATAATTTCTTTCAAACCATTAAGTGATAAAGCTCCCTTACTTATCTTCTATCGGGCTCTAAGCTCACGGGAAACAGTGGATGGTTAAGATAATAAAACTTTACAAATAAGGCGCGTTTTGGTAAAGTAAGTCACATATTCACTTGAGCTGGATCACGATCAGCTGAAAATATTATTCTTCGGATCGGCTTACATGTTTCTATAGCCCAAATTACTGGAACGTTTGTCTCATATGAAAGCATAAATTTGTATTTTGTTTTCATAACCATGTTTCATACTGATTCTGTGTTTGATAAGCCACAACAGCAAACCTGTCAGTGATTTTTTGAACTAATTTTTTTTCTTCGTGAAATCTTATTTCCTTATGCCATCATTAGTCTCCTTACCAAGTTTGATGCAATTAACATCGTTAGATAGAGCTACAGGTGATTCTGAATAGTGTCAGTTGCGTTCGATTGAAAATTACAGCGATTCAAAGTAAATTCAAAAAATATAATTCAAATCATATTTTTTAAGTAAGAATCTTATAATTTTGTAAACGTTACAAATGTTTTGGCTATTATTTGCCTGTTTCATAAATATTCAAGATATTTTATCTAACATTATAACCAAAAATATATGCTAAATATCACTTTTATTATATTATTTAAAACATACCTTGAATGGGATATCAAGAATCTCTCTCTTCGATAGCTTATGGCAGATGAATACATCATAGATAATGAGCACGCCAATTACAGTGATTCCCTGTTCCTTCGACAGCATGGAACAAGTAGCCATAATCAGAGAACCATACAGATAGAACCATCGCTTTTTGGAATGCTCCCTAACTCTGAGGTCACAATACTTCATGTAGGAAAACATGGAGAGAAGGAAGAAAAGGCAAGCACCGACGTCTGCTCTTCCAACAATTCCAGCCACTGCTTCTGTATGTATAGGATGAGCCGCAAACAGTAGACCTGCTACTATAACCGGAAAACGACTCCCCAGAAACATCTGAGACGCCAATTTCGTGAACAGAATCGTTACTATAGAATGCAATAGTACATTGATGAAATGGTATCCCCAGGGGTCGAAGCCACCAAGCCAGTAATTCAGACGAAACGACAGGACGCATAGAGGCCTGTAGGACTTATGCGATCCACTGTGAATCATCGGCGTACCCCAGAAGTCGTCCGTCAAGAGCTGCAAAATTGGGGTCGTCGGCAAAAGATCTTGATTGGTCTTGATGGCTCGGCTGAAAAAAAACATTAGAGTAAATCATTTTCAATTCAAAAAGCAAATTATTGTAAAAATTAGCAAGTATTGCTAATAAGAGGTGAATGATCTTCATGAAATTCAGCAATATGTATCGGAATAAATGTACTTCCACTTCAGGTATGTGACTACCTTCATAGTACTTTTTTTTAAACATATAAATTTCCATTTAAATAAACACTTTTTTTAAATTTGAAACAGGGCATAAAACTAGGAATTCTAGTACAATTTCCACAAAATTAGAAATAATTTTGACTATATTAGGAATTTTGAGTGAAATTTTAGTGAAAAATTGCTGTTAAGGTAAGGCTTGTATTGAAAATTCTAATTAAAATATTCGAATAATACTTACACTGTACATAAATAATATCATTATCTGTGCTTAGAGCTATAAGATTTGTTATACTTTTGAAAGTTTTTGAAATACGTCATTTTTTAGGCAAGAACTCAATTGTTTACAAAAAACTAATGTTATTTTCTCACAAAAAGTGCAATAAAATACATAAATATATACACAGAGATTATATCATAGTCTATACTAGAGATAAAACTAAATGTTACATTTACTGAAATTTTCAATTCAATATCTTAAAAAGAAATTCTGTAGTGAACTTTACCATGAAGCAAAAAAATTGAAAAACATAGTTTCTCAGAAAATGCATTTAAAGATTTTAATATGGTATAAAAAATTTTCAATTTACTATACATTTCTTAAACTCAAAATATTAATGGGTCAAAATCTCTTTAGCTTCATGTTTAACTAATTCGGACTTTTTTTAAAAAAAACTTTTGCTGTTTTCTAGAGAGTTTTATAGACTATAACAATTGTCGTTTTTAGTGAAATTTTTACGAAAAATTTCAGTTACACAAAATTTTAATAAATGTATTCAAATAATATTTAAAAAGTACACGAATAACATCTTTATATGTGTTAGGAATTAAAAATTAGTTATACATTTAAAAGTTTTTAAAAATGCCCAGTTTTAGGCAACATGATTTTTTAAAAAATTAATAATTCTTTTTTTCATAAGAAAGCAATAAAGTACGTAAATATATACACAGAGATTAGATTTTGATTCATAACACAGATATAACTAAATAAAACATATTCAGAAAATTTCAATTCAATATTTTAAAAATATTTTGTGTAAGAACGAATCTACTTCCGGTTTTGCAAACTCAATTTCCGGTTTACTAATTATGCTATAACTTTGCTTCTAAATATCGTAGAAATAAAAATAGAGTGTTTTTGAAATCTTAAATGTATGGGCTATAAAATAAAAGCATAAAAGAAAGTTCAAAAATTTTCACGAAAACGGTGAATTTTGGGTAGTCACATACCTTAAATAAAAGACAAAATTTTTTTAACTAATAATATTGACATATTTGTTCCTTATTTAAATGTGTATATAGACATTCCTCATAAAAATTTATTTTTAAGACTGTTTGGGTTCATGCAAACTAATAAATATCAAATGCATACTAAAAAATATTAACTTAGTTTGAATAGAGTCTTTATTCAAGAGAGGCGTTTAGAAACACAACATTTAATCACGGGAGGCAAGACGAGAATGAATATACAAGTACATTACATAAAACAGATTAACAATATTTACAGCACCATCTGTTGGCATTTACATAAATTTAATAGACATATCAAACTGTGCAATGTTTAACACACTACTGAAAGAGGGAGGGAGTGTTTATTAACGTCGCACTATAAAGCAACACCAGGGCTATTGGCAACGGACCTCGTAATTTTGAACCTTGGTCAAGTGGCTAGGACGACTCCTGAGCTAGAACCTTCACTGTTAATTGCCACACCTCGCCAACGGAAGGAAATTGGGCCTCGACAAACTTAAGGGGCACCAGCCCCCTTTACTCGGTGGGTCTTCAGTGGCACCAGGACTTAAACCCGTGACACTCGCATACTAATGAAAATGTTTCATTTATTTTTTAAATGTTCATAAAATTTCAGTTCTAATTATTAAATATTGGATCATTTGATGGCCCTAAATCAGTATGAAGTGGAAAATTAAAACGCCTTTGGGCTTGAAAACTTAAAAAAAAATAGTCTAAATGTAAAGAAAAAAAAAAAAAGAGAACCCCCTTTTTTGGAGAGAAAGAAAAAATGGGGAAAAAGCAATTTTTTCAAACTTTTATTAAAAATTACTTTACGGGGACATGGCATGATTTATACAAAATCTTTGGTTTAAAGCAAAAAAATTGTAAAAACCATTAAAACAATGTATATCGATTTGGTAAAACAGTTTTTGTGCTCAAAATACTACAAAAAGACGAACCATTTAATTTTTTGAAGAAAAGTTTTTAAGTTTATGAAGGGATTTTAAAATGCTACTTTTCAACAATAACAGACGTACACAGAGCAAATTTGATTTACAAATACATCAAACTATGTATAACAAAAGTTATTAGGTATTTTCTGCAAGCACATAATTAATATTCGTAAAATAGTTTTTTTTTTTTTTTTTTTTTTTTGTGAATGCTTATCGAAAATTCCTTAAAAAATGTATAAATTTAAAATTAAATTTTTTTTAAAAAAAACAGGTATTGCTTTGATTAAAAAATGCATACCGACTTTTGTTACATGTTCTAATAGCAATAGGTACACAGAATTTAAAATCACAATAGAAGAAAATATTAGCATTTTAAATGAAGATAAATGAATTATTTTTTTTTCTTTCTGAGATAAATCCATTTCAAGTTTTTATTTGCCAATGGACTGGGAAAAAAAACAATCATAAACGTTATCATAACTCTGATTTTTTTTAACTTGAAGCTTTCAAATTTCGTGAGATTGTAGAAAATTATATAAAGAATTATTTAGGCTAAAAATTTTTTTTTATTTGAATATTTGACCGCTTTTTGTCAATTGAATCGTATTGTGTTTCCTTAATTTAGTACGAATAATAGAGTGTATGTTTGTTATTTTGGATGATATAAGAAAATGACGAATGTAATTTATTGTAAGCATGGTTTCAGTCGTGCAATTTTCAACAATTTAGAACATTATTACGATTTTTATCAACTTTTTTTTATAAAAAGAGTAAATTGTAGTGACATTTTACATTACTGCTTACTTATTATAGAAATTCCATATGATATTTCAATATAATATTGAAATTCTCCTTTCTCATTGTACGATTTTTAATAATTAAAAGTGAACATACATGACCTGAAGTTTTTGGAATATTAATTTATTCTTATTCTTTTTTCATATTGTCAAAAAAAGGCAGTCTACTCAAAACATTTCTATAATCATAACCACGAATAGATCCACAGCTAAATTTTAAAAGACATCACCACCCTTTTAACTTATTATTGAAGATACCTGCTGAGAGACTGAAAAATACTGTTTTTCTTTATATATCTCTCTCATTCCCCCTCCTCTATCTCTAGAAAAAAAGGTGAAAATGTCCAAATATGATGATATTTGTCTATGGAGGCTTATACACACCCGACTGTCATTGGAATTCCGGGCACGGAATACTAGTAAAAAGGTTTTTTTTCCTGTGACTTACAGACGCTCAGACAGACAAAGGGAGAGAGAGAATCCACATAAAATATCCATAAGGTTTGTCCCTTTCTTAGATGCCTTTCTTTTCTTTTCTCCCAGCCTTATTGTACCGACAACCCTAGTCCATCCCTTAAAGCTTCAACGTAACATCTGATAGTTTTAGCCACTTTCGATCGTGAAGTTTTTAGAGCCTGCCTCGACAGAAGTAGAAAAAAAAAATAGAATTGTAGCGTGCCAAAAACAACTTACGGCGAAACCGCAAAGAAACAATTGGAGGTTTTTGCACTTCTCCTTCTTTTTTACTTTTGTTTTCTTTATTTTTTAGTGTTGCGTGCATTGCTCTTTCTCTGCCTTGTATGATTAGTTTTCTGTTGTTCTTAGATTTTCAGTTAGACGTTACAGTTTTCGTTCAATGCTTAGAAGCTTATGTTTCGAAGATTTTACTTAAGAATATATTTATAAGGAATATTATTTACATTTGCTCTGATGTTAACTTTAAGTTCGAAAACATTTCAGAATGAAAAGTTTTGTTTTTATTTTTGTATTTCCAAATCGAAATGACAATTTAAACCTGACATTTTTATAACAAACTCTAAGATTCAAGTTTTAAGGAAACATTTAAAAGCCCCATAAATAGTCTAAAAATAATAATTAAGTTATTTGAGTTTCTACAACTTTAACAGCATTCCTTGCCTATTCCGATACTTAAAAACAATTTAAGTTAAATTTTAAACATGTTTTTAGAAAAGTAGTTAAACATATATATATTTTATATAAATAAAAGTATTATAAATAGATTTTCTTATGACGCTCTGATCACTCTCTTTGCTTTAATTCATCCTCTACATAAAGAGTTAATACAAATATTCCCCCAACAGAGTGAGTTATATTCACGTCGCACTATTGGCTACGGACCTCATAATTTTGTACCTAGGTCAAGTGATGAGGAGGATACCCGAGCTGGCACCACCCTAACTACCACATTAATGGGAGTACGTTGAGTCTCGACAGATTTAACGTGCATCGGACCCCTCTACACGGCGGGTATCTTCAGTGGTATTAGGACTCGAACCCGCGACACTGCAAGCGCGAGTTTGGGCCATAACCTCTAGGCTACCACGGCCTAAATAATTCCCCGAATACAATGTTTAGAATGCATTAAATATAGTGATTTTTAATGGTAGTGAAATGAGTCTTGAAATCTCTTCGTATTATTATACTAATTGCACATTAAAAAATCATCTTAGAGCATATTTTATGTCATATGATCAATTCAGGTTGTTTGAAACTTATGTTCCTGTGTTTGCTTTCGAAGAAATATTGAATAAAGTTAACAAATTAAGGTATCCGAACACGTTCGGAGTACTTATTAACAAAATACTTATAACATACTAAAACATTTTAAATGCTCTTTTAGGACTCAATATTAATAAATATTACTATTTAACTATCAAAATTTAAAATAAATTACCTGAATTTTAATAAAATCACAGTTATAAGTGAAATTTTAGCAATATTTTTGAAAAACTTCAAAGCAGTTAGAGAAAAAAGTAATAAACATATATTAGTAAAAGTATTACTAAAACAAATTAGATGCATTTATCTAGAAAATGTACAAATTTTTTAATTTTTTATTAAAATTTGAAAATTTTAGAGCTGATTGAGAAAACATTATAAGAAATGTTACATTTTTTATGAGACCATTATTTAAATAACAAGCCATAACTCAAAAAGTATTCATACAATAAGAAATATTTTAGTACATTCTCTAGAAAAAAACATAAATATTAGGTTCAAAAAGTTTTATAGAAATACATTTGTAATAATTTGAGTTATCAGACTCGCCATGATAGATTTTGAGCAGTTTAAATGCCCACTTCTTGTAGATCAAAAACCCACTTCCGGTTTTTCTAACTTTATAAAATTGATTGTAACTTGGCCTCTAGGTAGTGTAGAAACAAAACAAAGTATGTTTCGTAAAGTCAAAAGATAGCTCTATTCAATAAAATAAAAAACAAAAATATCTGTCTTGATTGAATTTGGTCATTTTCAACGTGCTCGGATACCTTAAGAGTCAGTTATTGAAGCAACTGAAATGCTCAGTCAAAAATGTCAATTCTAATCACGGAGATAAAACAAAAAACCACATTTCCTCTCAAACTTACACAAAAATATAAGCAACAATCATAGAACTGAAAAGAATGTTATTCTTTAACAATACATAATAACTACAAATAAGGCAGACTACTTTTTAGGTTAGTTGTGTAGAATAAATTGTAATACATTTTATTTTTGAATCTCTTGTTTTTTACTTCTTATATTTTTCTGACATTAAAACATTGGCGTTAAACATTATGGCATTAAGACATTGCATTTAATATTATTTACGATAGAGTAAGAAAAAAAGGTTTATTTTTACCAAATGCAAACTTCAGTTCATATGTAGGAAATTAAATTCTTTGCTATTTAAAGTAAAAAATATTTCTTTTTCTCCCTAGCTTTCCAACTTTTTAGAGTAAATAAAAATTAAATATATATAAAAAAAATGTTGGTTGATAAGCTGTGGAGGCTCTTTTCACAATGCTTCAAAAGATAAAAAAAAAACGTAAATGAAATTTATTTTAATCTGCTTGAAATATTGAGATTTACAAGAAAAACAGAAATCTTGTTAATAAGAATAAAATAAAAGTGGGGCCAAAAACTTATGACCACTCAAGTTTACATTTAAAAAAAAAACATGTATTCTTAGCTGTGCAAAATGCTTTTAAATTCTTCCAACAGTGCCTGATCAGAATTCTATAAAATAAAAGTTTGGATTGATAAATTGTAGCAATTTTAAGATTACACACAGACACACATAACAATGTGCTCAGCAATACTTATTAAAAAACTACAATTCGATCTCTCAAAAAATATAATCCGTAAGCATAAGTGCCTATACTTTTTGAACAATAAACAACTCCTCTCATTTCTTTTTAGAAATCGAAAACCTTCCACAAAAAGAAGGGTAGGGTGGGGGAACTAAACTTTATTGAGTAAGTAAATTGAATCGAGGGATATTGAAGTATGCAAACTCTTTCAAAGACCAAAAAAGAATGTAAATTCAGAAGAAGAGCTTTCACTGGAAGGGAAATAAATGTATGGCATTTCTACCCTCTTTTAGGGAAACGATAAAACTAAGAGGTCGCTATTTTTTCCTTTGTATTTTCCTCCTTTCAGTCTGACAGGAGTTGATTAAGCTACAATGAAGGGAATGGTCTACGTTCGACCAATGAGGGAAAATAGCATTCCTGTTGTACAAGAGAGAATATAAACCATTGCAGATCTATGGATCTTTCCGAATACTTCTAGAATTGGAAATGAAGGATCTGGAGTTTTATTTCTATCGGTAATAGACTGTGTTTCTGGTCTCCGAGGGACGATTAGGGCCTGTCATTTGGCTCAATCCAGGCGTTAATCCCTGGCTTGACCAAGCGCCTTCCAATCTTTCGATCCATACCTACCAACGGCAATTCGTCTATTCTTAATGGGGCTTGCAGTTTATCTCAAGGGATGTAGTAAAACGCTTTAGGAATATCCATTAAAAGAGCTGACCATTTAATAGATAATGGAAAGTCAAGTGCTAGCCAGGGTGTAAATATTTAAGAACATAAAAATATCATCTCTTCTTTCGTGCTGCTGTTCAGTTTGGGAAGAAAAAGAAAGAAAAAAAAACTAGTTGACTGCGAAATGTAAAATTTATTCTTAATTTTTTTTGTATAAAAGCTATTTACTTATCAATTTTGAATAAAAATTGCATACAAAATATTAATTTTCGTAATGCACCGCTGGGTCGTCTATTTTCCAAATTACACTAATTTAGAAGCAAGGATTCATTGGCTATTTTAATTTTAGTAGAATATTTCCAAATGGATGATATCCTAGGAGTACACACTGTATGCTTTAATTTTAGCTTTACATTAACCATACAATTATATTAAATGTTTTCCACAATATATATATATATATATATATATATAGTTAAAATTCTCTACTATAGAGATCAATAATCAATAATCACTAAAATTGAAGCAAAAAAAAATTGTAAAATAAACCACATAAGATTTTAGAAAAAATGCATTAGAAATAATAAAAATAATATATATAAGGATAATTAAATTAGATCTAAAATTAAATCCCTAGACCCCTTTTAACTTTTATTTACCCGTTATATCTTCAAGTATTAAATTTATAATCCAGTTCGGAAATGAAGAACACATGGCTCTAAACAGAACTTTTCCACTCCGACCATTAATTTTTATTACCTCGTATGTCATGCCTTTCAAATATACTTCTTCAATAAGAAGTGTACTTAACACGTGTCCGTTTTTCTCTCTTAGAAGCAGACCCAAAATTGAGTTCATTGAATAAAGTCAGTTCAAAATAAACTGCCTTGGTGTTGACTCGAAAATCATGACATTATATATATACATATATATGGATAGATGCTACAGTATTATAAACATTGCTGACTCTCCCTTAGGACAGCTCTTATATATAAAATAATTTATATAAAAGTGGGGTTGAACATGTTTTTTGGCAAGTCAATCTTTCCCCTTTCTGTTAATAATACTAAGCAAAGTCCTATTGAAAATAATGGACAGAATATCTAAATCCATTACAAGAAAAAGTTAACTTACCCAAAAGTTGCAGTCAAAAATGCATTGCCCACTCTCTAATATGTAGTCTATGTCTACTAGAGAGACATAAATGACAAACATTAAGGATAGAAGAGCCAAACGTACATTGGAATCTTAAAAATACATACGCTGTAGTATTATAAGCAATGCTGACTGAGAACAGCTTTTATTTTCGTATAAAAGTGGAGTTCAACCTGTTTTATGGCTAGACGCGGCACAACTAGCCATTGTCATGTATTATGTACTTTCAACAAATAACTTTTTGCTAATTCATAATAAACCATCGTTGCAACAAATGTCATATTTTCAAAAATTCAGCAAATTATCCATTTCGCCTAATTTGAAAATAGAGGTTGTTACTTTATTTGTATCTTTCCTTCACATTTAATTCATTTTTAAGAGTAAGATTACTATACTATCATTAACAAAAAAACAAAAAAAAAATGTCTAAGCCAATTTTGATTTTTATACAATTCTAAAGAAGTATGAATTTTTAAATTTTTATTTATATTGAATTTTTTATTAAGATATCCCATTCATTCCATCCTTCCAATGAATATTTCTTTTTTTAAGGCACAAAATTTTCCAGATCTAGACTAAAAAAAATAGTATGCTTTAACAAAGCAAGCCAATATATACAGGATTATCTGAAACTCTATTGAACATTTCATATCTAGTCACGTTGGTACTCAATACCAAAAAGAATTGAAGATATTCTATACAATTTTCTGTGGTATCAAGATCAAATTTCTTGATTATTACGGATCTTGATAACAAGATAACATACAGAAAATATAAATCAACTAAAGATAAGAAATTGGTCTAGTTAGGAAAAAAAAATATTGATAATTTGGTAGAAAATGTATGTGTGTGTGTGTAAAGAAAGAATGTAACCAGATTAAATTGTCTTATTAAAGTAAGAAAATAAAGAACTAAAATATCAATGACGGAAAGGTGCAGACTAATATCTGGTTAAAAAGATCAAGCTGAATGAGAATCAATAAAATAAAAAAAGAAAGCATACACAATCTAATGATATTTTAATCCGAAAGCCAATGAAATGTGTTCAAAATGTTGTAGGTTTGTGAATAAAACCTTGAGAGGTAAAAAAAAAAAAATTGCATTACTCACAAAATAAAACGGTAAAATATTGAAAAAATGGCAAGATATTGTACCGTGAGGATGCTATGAGATTAATTAAGTAAATAAAAAACCATAATCTCGATCTGTCTCTCTAATGATATTTCATCTTGAAAATCAATTTAGCAAACTAAAAAATATATTGAATTTTTTGCAAAATAAAAATGCTAGATGTTCTGTTTCATTTAAATGCTTACTTTCAAAGCATATTATGATGCCCAAATTTTTATCCTTCAATCAGCATCTACAACTATTTTCAGAATCTCCTGATTAAGTTTCTTAAAATAACACACTTCGAAGAACACACATGTTTATATATATATAACTATAATGAAATAAATATTTCTATTTCTACTTAGAAAGGAAAAACTATGTAATCAAAAATCTACAGCAACAAACCAGCATATATAGAAAAAAGTCGACCAGAATGGAAAACTATTTGGTTTTCTAGAGGTGTCACCAATTTAGACGGTGAAGTAGAGCTCTGAGCTTGCTTTATAAGGTTCCTATATTCTTTATAGGCTTATATACAGAAGAATTAATCAAAAATCTGTTTTGCAAAAAAAAAAAAAAAAAAAAAAAAAAAATTATTTCCCCCTTTCCTCCCGGCATTCAAGACTAAATAAGAAAATCGAAAGTAACAGATTATCTTGTTATCAATTCAATAGAAAGTATTTAACAGCAGAATTATCCACAAATATCTGTTAACATTAAATTATATCTAATTATAAAAAAATACAAACTTTAAGAAATATATAGTTGATACCTCAGTTCTTAAAATATCAACATAATGTAATATTATACTTCCTAAATCAAGATTATAAATGAAATAAAAATAAAGAAATAAATGCGATCCCACTTAAAGTGAGCTCAATAGTCCATCTTCATTTTTCCGAGCCAACAACAAAGTCATCAAGTAAAAGCTATGACAGACAGCGACATATTACGAAGTTCCTGCACGGAATCTCACTTCCGAAATCCGGAATTTCCTGCAAAGAGCCGAATAAACGCCTCAAGTATTAGACTTCCGTAGTCGATCCGGAAAACTCCGGATTTTCATTTTCCCTCCACCCCTCTTACTTCTTCGTTGCGCCTTTTCTATATAGTAACACACACACACTCTTAAAATAACCAAGCCAAAAACGTTTGGGGGAGAGTGGTAACAAAATATAAAACCGGTAAAATATTGAATCCATTTGTCACTGAAGTGTCTTCTACTTTTTAGGGGAGAGGGTTGAACTTTTGATTTTAAAGATTTTTATACATGTATAGTATAAAATCTGCGTTCTTTAATTTTTTGTATTAAACGTAAAGTAGTAGAGATGAAAGTTTCACTTTATCCAAACTGTTTCTTGCTAGATAAAAGTACTTTTAGGTTATATAAATCTGTTACCATTCTAAGTGACATGTAAATTTTGTGTTCAATTAATTATAATCAAAAGAAGTTCAAAAAATTGATGAGATAATTAAATTGTATTTTTTTTAATAGAAAAAAAAGTTTAGAATTCTCTGTATGTAGTTTAAAACGTTTTGAATCAAAAACAATTATCTACCATTTTCTAATTAGTGTTTAATTTTTTCTTATTTCCATACTTTAGCATTTCTATAATGTTTTTTGCTACATATAAAGGTATGTAACAAAAAATGTATTTTTTGAAATAAATAGAACACATGTAGAAAATGAGTTAGATTAATTAAAAGCTATTGAAATAAATGGTAATGTATTTTACTCTTTAGTTTCTTTAAAAAATTTCAAAATATAGAGAACATCATAGAAAATGTGATAATCAGTGTAACTGGGGAATTAATCATTTAGTTTTGAATCATTAGGATTTCCTAAAATATCCCGGAAATTCATTTTTATTAATTACAATTTATAATTCCAAAGCATTGATTACAGTGTTAATTACTGAAGCCCAAATTCAAAAATAGGAGGAATAAATTTTTTTTTAGGGAATATATACACTCGCAATTTGTATCAACTGTACCAGGGTCTAATTAATTAATAGAGATAAAAAGAGAACATGAAGTTATATCACTAAACATTTGAAGTAAAAATTATAGATAAATTTTCATGTAACTATAGTTATATTTGAAAGAAAATCTGCTTTTTAACATTTTACAAAAATACAAAGTTTCATTCAAAAATTATTAAAAAGGATTTTGAGTCGTTTTTACTACACGTTGAATGTCCATCCTCATTTCTTTTATTACAAAAGTGACAAATGTTCTTTTTAATCCTTTTCACGTTTGTTGAGAACATTAGTTCATCTACAGATTTTTCATCCTAAGCGATTTTGATATCAACTTAAGTGACAATTACGTTGAATGATTATAGAAATGAAAACTGTAAACAGTAATTAAAACATACGGGCCATTTTTCAATACTGAATTATTGTGAGACATTAATGACATATGTATTCCGATCTCTAACACTATAATTATTTTTCGCAGATGGCCGAATAATAGAAACGAAACGAGAAACGAACAAAACGATGGAACCAGTCTCTTAAACGTGCCCACGAAAAAGTCGAGTCGCGCTACGATAATCGTCGCTCAGTAATAACCTCCATCACCAGGAAAGACACTTCATCCATTTCCGAAATTGAAAATGACTTCCGATTACGATTTCCGATTCGATAAGTTCTTAATGCCTAAGTAGTTTAAGGAACGCGCTTAACAAGATCGCAAAGTGAGAGATCGGAAATTTCCAAGAATCCAATATCTGCATTTTGACGGCAATTTGTCTGGAGAATGCGAATATTAAAGTAAATGCATCCCTAGTTCGCACATATCAATGATTGCGCCTAGTTACAAAATTCCATATTCAATGCTCAGTCGATAACCTCTTCTGGAGCATTGAGCCGCAAAATGAGCCCAAAGGGAACTATCAATTTTCTGTAATCTTCGGCCGATAAAATATCGACGAAAAGAGGTTATCTGGTACGTGTTTTCCGAAGCGAACTAGAGAGACTCAAAAGTCATCAACACAAGTAATCGATGCGACCGGGAGACAATTTCCGGATTAAAAGAACCAGAAAACACTCGAAGAGCGATCATGTTGAATGGGTGTTGTCCAACTACAAAACAGAGACTGTCGATTCAATGAAGCAATGTTTAGTACACCGCTCGTTATTCCAGAGCATTTTAACTGATGCTTCGATGGGCTCTCAAAGTTAGCTCCTTGGAAACATGTCAGCATTTACGAAATTGGAATCTTGTCAGAGATAGATTTATAATTTAAAGTAAGCAAGCGTAAACAAATGAATAATTGCCAAATTTGATTATTTTTAATTGTATCTCCTCTGGAAAGGAGTAGGAGATAAGAGTCACGTTATTGATATTCACGGAGTCATTGGCAACCAATATTGTACACTAGGATGGATCGAATTTTTTCCATCAGAATTCCAAAACCTACCTAGGCGGAAAATTTGTTCTCTCTGGTATATAGATGGAGCGAAAATAAAATAAAAAAAATCCTATGTAAAGTACTGCCTCAAGGGGAATGAAGTTAAGGTATTCAATTTAAGCAGCTTTTCGTACGTAATATCGCAACAATCGCCAACTCTATTAATACCTCGCCAAATTGTACACCCCGATTTCCTAAGTCCCGTACGTGCTAAATTGGCATTCATGTACTTCGTTTCATATAATGTCGCCAATAGGTCGCGATAATACGTAAATACCAAGCTTATTTATGGTAAAAAGTCACAGTAATTTTTGCTAAAAATAAACAGACATTTTTGCACGTTTTAACATTTATTGCAATGAGAGAATACCTATTAAATAGTTAAAAGAAAGAAAAAAAAACGTCAGGTACATTTAAAAGCTTTTTGGTATTAATATTTTTTAAAAATTTACTGTCGAAATTGCAGTGTACGATAAAGCGGGGATAAGCTTGGATTCGACTGATTCATCGGTGTGGGGCGAGACAGAGGGGGTTATGAAATATTGTGATGAACATTGCACTATTCAGTGCTCACATTATCAATAATCCTCGCTTCTGTTACTTAGATTATAAAAAAAAAAATTGTTTTGAGTTTAAAATCATTTAACCAAAAATTTAGCTACTCCCCATTTTTTCGAAAATTTAACCCCTTTTTGGGAATATTAGATTTTGAAATTATTTTTGTCTTATATATATAATCTCCACACCATATAACATCTTTTCCACATAGGCACACTTTATTGTCCACTTTAAAAAAATTCAAAAATCAACTAACATCAAAATTGAAGAGGAGGTAGGAATTGTTGACTCCTATAGAGAAAGTCTCATTTGCACTATATAACAAAACAAAATTTAAAAATCGTCAAATCTGATGACTACGAAGAAATTGTAGAGGTACAAGTCAAATGACATTTTAATTTGCTGGTCAAAAACACTGCTAGACTTACAATTACTTGCTCATGAATAATTACACTTTAAAAACCAGTACCTGAATGTTAATATCTTTTTATTAATTTAGCATTAATTTTCTCTATTTAAGGAGGTTTCTTACAAAAAAACCTGAATATTTTCGAACAAGTTAAAATAATTAATTTATGAAGTTCTAAAAATATAATATTCTACCAAACCATCTTACCTTCTATTATAAACCATCATTCACTAACAGTGCACCATCTGAATTTCAGTAGTTATAACTGAATTCCAACTCGGAAGACATTTCTAAAATATGGGAAATATGCAGACCCGTATAAAATAGACCGGAATTATTTTATGAGAGAGGATGCATAATATTCAAAACACATTAATTTAATTGTAATGTGTCTACAAACATTTTCATATCAAGTATTATACGTTCCTTATTGCGTTAGGTTAGGTAGTATGTTGTTCAAAACATTATATTGTTGTCACAGACACATATACTACTGAGTTAAGGCAAGTGACACCAAGGTTATAATTTGTTAACATATTAAAATTTTAATTCTTAGCAAGTTTATAATGAGATTGTATGTTAGATAATTCTTGTCATCCCTTTATCCATCCCTACTGATTCCAGGTTTGATATTCGCATGACGCACGCGCGCGTGTGTGTGTGACCACAGTTTGAACAATACTAACAGCAGTTTAGGCACGTTTTAAAGTGAGTGGTAAAATTACTTTAAGGAAAATGCTGCAGCTCTTTTCACGATCAAATTAGTACCCATACTGGTTTTAATTGCATCTCACTGTATTATACGTTCTCTAAAAAACACAAAAATATAATTCTAGTTCGAATCTGAAACAAATGTTTGTTCTCATTTTCATACTTTTTGTTAACTGTTCCTGTGCCTATGATTTGTGCTAGTACTCTTAACTTTTCATATATATTATCATGAATAGAAACGTCTAAAGACTATTTAAGACCCTGGGCCCCTACACAAATGTTAGGCCCACCTATGACCCTTAAAAGTAAACAGTACATAGCATATGTTTTCAAATACGCGTACAAAGAATAACCCCAAAACAACTAAATGTTCATGACAAACAATCGCACAAAACGGCACCACCGCGACTGCCACCTTTTGACTGATTGAGTAATGATGGTGTAAGGTGGTAGGCCTAGGCCTGTACGTGGACGACGGTCATCACATGTAGCCAGTTGACCTATCGACCGAAATTCCTAGTTTCTTGGAGATTACAACCCGAAATAATATTTGATCATTGAATTTACTTGAATTATTATATTAAAGCAGATAGGTTGAATAGTTCATGGAGTACCTGCTTCCCCGCAGGAAAGCTTAAACTCCTATCATGGGTAAACTGGGGGTTGCTTTGGTTTGGCTTTGCCTTAGCCCTTTGCTGCATTTGTGATCATGAATAATTACGAAAATTAAATTTTGAATATATTGAGAAATACATGTGAGTTAAGAAAAATGCATCAAAAGTTTAAAAAAGTGATATTAAGACTGAGTCAAGAATGAGACGAGGCCCCCCTTGTGACCGAGGCCCTGAGACCAGTTGATCCTTGCCTTAAGACGTCCCTGATCATGTATTAACTGCACATATTTTGCAAATTCCTTTCATTTAAATATTATTTTATGATTGTAGAAAACTTAACAGCTGACACTGTAAATACAGTATTAAAATTTTTGACGGTTAAATTAAACAAGAATTTCTCTAATAGATTTATAATTTAAGATATCTCTGTATGTGCGAGTGTAATCTTATAATTATGTCTTTTGAATGGATTTTTATTCACACACATATCCTATTTTTCCCCAGAAAAACCTCCGAGATTGTTTTTGATTTCATAAAATAAAATATAATTTCCACTTCTCATTTAGGGGTGGAACTACGCAATTACAAATATACAGTACGAATTACAAATGCTTGAAAATTTCATACGTATACAAATTACAATTCTTTTCCAGAATGATCTTAGATTTATCTTTTCTATTGTTTCATAGCTAAATTAATATTTTCATTCCAATTTCAACAATAAAAATTTAATTTAAAGTACATTAAGGTATCCACACAACCAACAGTATCCAGAAAACACTTCTGTAAAGGTAACACAATTGAACAAAATTGTTATTTGAATGCAATCAACTCAATATACTGGAAATGTAAAATTTCGAAATAATTAATAAAATGTGATTAACAAAATATTAAACTACTTTTTTTTTACAAATGATGTAAAACTAAAATCTATTTTTTTCATGAATATACTGACATTATAGAAGCGAAACCCTTCAGCAAGTATCTATTATTAAAAATATAATAATAATAATAAATGATATATATACATAAGTATTTTCATTACATATAAATATATATGTTATATAGGATGACACATAAAAAATTCAGAAATTATAGAGAGTGAGATAAATTTTATGAATTTTTGAATAATGATGTAATTAATACGAGAGTTGTCTATCATAGTGTACACATGGGTTTCATAAAATCGAAGGATGTCAATAATTAAATTTAAATGATATATACCCTCTAGTACTTTATTTTGCTACACATGTCTTTGATTTGTCCAAATCTTTTCGTTTTCTTATTAACCCTGAGAATCCTGAGGATATCTAAGCAGCCACTTTGAAAATCATAAGTGATATTTTGTATGAGTAAGCATTGCATGAACGTAAAATAATATTCTGCGGAGCAGTGGCACATTTAGGAGCTTTTCAATGGAGGCAGGAGATGGAGGATCGAAAGCCCACTATTCTCGTATCATACCCCATTAAGTCGCCAACCTTATTCTTTTGATTTTGTCGGTTGTCGTTAACAAAAAACAATAAAAAATAAATTGAATAAATAATTTGCATTAACTAATGAACTAAATTTTTGTAACTAAATAATAATAAATTATTAAATATTATTTAGCATCAACTAATAGAGCGATGGGGAGTCCTAAAACTGACCCCTTGGGCCCTCCCCCTATTGTGTGTGTCACTGCAGTGGCGCACACAAACCTCTCTTACTAGGGATTATATAGTAAAAAACACGTAGACGACATGCACCGAGGAGTAATATCTATAATAAAAATTTAAATCTGTTGGTTCATGAGGAGGCTGAACACCTCTAATTTCCACTCTTGTGTATATATATATATACGTCACGGTATATATATATAAATTATATGTACTTAAATCTGATATGATTTCTGTTTCTTAACAATTTTCCCTCACAATTTCGTTGCAAAGTCTGAATTAATTTGATAATAAAAATTAAAATTAAATGAAATTTCTTAAGAAATTTAAAGGCACAAATGTAGAAAAATGGTATAGGAGTAAGTGATAAAATAATAACAAACATACCATCAAAAGTAAAAATAAAAATTGCAGAAGCTGCTGCAGAAAAACCTGAATACTTAAGGCTAGGATATACAAGGGAGCCTTTTTATGCGAAGATAGATACCTCATAGTCACCTTGGATTTCAAAGAGTAAATGCATTCAGCATAGAAATCGGATTAAGTACATCTGTGGCATCCCTACAGTACAAAACCAAAATAAAGGAAAAGATCCTAGACAAGCAATAGGTATTGGCTTTTAGCAGATTTATTACCCTGGCACAAGCTGCGGCATTTTCTCGTGCACTTGCCACAATTTGAAGGGAGGTACTGCTTGGAAATGGGGATCGTTAAATTTTACGAGAGATCATCAGACGCACATGCCTTTCCTATGCTTCGTTAATGACTGCATCTAAAGCTATCCTAGTCCCTAAAACTTCCCATGTTTGCCGTCCCTTAAGACCCCTTAGTCCTGTGGTACTAAAGGAGAGCAAGGTCTTGCCGCTGACTAACAAAGAACCCCATCAAAGCGTTCAGTCGTGGTTCATCGGCGGATTCTTCCTAAGATGGGATTTCTGAGATTGGAAATGGCATAAAATCACCATCAGGGATGACCAGGAATATAAAAATCAGAAATAGCCCATGATACTTGGATGGAAGGATTCAAACTCAGAGAGCTCACAGAGGAAAAGTTATAATCCCGGCACAAGGAGTATTATGAATGTGAAGTATAACCAGAGAAAACTTTGGTACTTTTGTTTTTATTTAATGAATGACAAAAGGGTTTCGCCTTATATTTAGAAAATGTCTCTTCGCCATAAACATAAAAATGAGATCAAAAAGATATTTATCAATAGGAAATGCTCAATATTCTCGGTATATTTTGCATTTTATCAACCACATTAAATGATAATAATTAAATGAAAAACATAGATGAATTTAAATTAAACTCTGCATTGTAAATGTTTATATTCAGGTAACTATCAGTATCTTGAATTAACAGCGTTGTGATTGAACAGAATAACGTGTTGTATAGCCAGTAATTTTCTGACATTTAATCTCTATAGAGTAAGAATTTCCCTTCGCAAATCATCTGATTTTTTATATGTATATTTAACAAATTGTACATATAAGAAATACTGCGTTATTATATATGTATGCATATATACATGCTCACGCACACACGTGTGTGTGTGTAGTTTTAGCAATTAAAGCGTTAATCTCTATCCGATAGAAAACGTAGAGTGAAAAGGAACACAATTCTGATTTTAATTCTGGAAATAATCTTGGATTTTTATCGTACATGTTTTGAAATAATCTATCAGTAACATGAGTATTCATATTAGTAATTTAGACATTAGAGAAAGAACAATTTTGTTTGAAACTAGATGTACACATTTTTTTTTCAGAATAAAATATAATTTTTGCTACATTAACACTATATTACAGCGATGCAATAGGAATATCACAATGGATCTGATAATATTGGTGTATGTTGAGGACGAGACATATATATATATAGAAATCATATGCACTCTCATAAAAGTACACGGTTGAATCTTGAGTAAGTGAGGATAAATTTCATTAACAAAAAAACTCACGAAGAAAGTATTTTTAACTTGAAATTGTGGGATTATTTGATACACAGCACTCACATTGGGCCTCCTTTATTTAAAAGCTAAAATGTTAAGAAGTACATATACACATACGCATAATATGCATTAATATCTTTTTATAAACATCAGAATTTTAAAATCAATACTTCTAAAATTATCCAACATGAAAAAGCTTTTTGAAAGTATGGTAGAGCCGTTAAAATGTATACATATTTGTACTCACGCATTAAAATTATTTATAATTCATTTTAAAGAACAAATTTACTGTACTTTTCACAACACAAATATCTCCTTATATATATTTTTGGAACTACTGAGGCATCAAAAAGGAAATAGGATTTTCAACAAAAAGAATAACAAACAAGTTGGCTGCGTTATTTTATTTATAAGCTTGAATCTTCTTTCGATTTTCTCGGTGGGAAAATATACAGAGCGTCAAAAAAAAAAAAAAAAAAAAGGATTAACTTACAACAGGAAAAGATCACAAGAATACCATGAAAATAAAAATATCATTATTTGGTAGTGAATCCGAGACAGTCATCAGATCAAAAGATCAAAGTGATAAATTTCGGTGAAAGTGTGAAACATGGCTCAAATTTCGCACTGACCATTCAAATCAATTTCAATTTATTACAGTAGAGCAGTCTTGCAAAAGGTGACGAAAAAAAGAAAATAAAAAACACCCAGAACACAGAAAAGCTTAGAAGATATCGAGATTGAGAAAGAAGCTTTTCTCTCATCTCTTTCATTCGACTGAACTTTCCCATTTTTTTAGGGTCAGAAAATCTAGTATCCCTTACGCCACTCGGGCGACAAGTGATTCATGAGACCCAGTCTCACTGAGGGGAGGGGGGCATACGAGTCTCGCAAAGTCGCAAGAAATGTCAATTCTCCAAGTTCATGCATTGACGCTCTTTTGGAAACCAAACCAATCCTGGACTTTTGCACCGGAGAAGAGGAAAAAGGAGAACTTTTCTCTTCTACCTTATCCTTTTTTTTCCAGAAAAAGGAGGATAGAGTTTTCGTTCTCTTTCTCTGTTCTTTCGAGATCGCTCTCTCGATCTTCGATAGCCCGTTTAATCTTCTGTGCGGCTACTTTTCAATCAGGTTCCGAAGACTGGGAAGGTTTTTAGAAGGAAGAAAAAGCGGGTCAGAGTCGTCTATTGTCTCCAGCAGGAAAGCCTTTAATCTTTTAAATCTGCCCCTGTTATTTGTCCGTCCTTTTTCCGAGAAGGTAACATTTCACTCGCTTGTAGTTTAAAAATGACCAAATAAAGAAGAGACTTCCAATGACTGTTCAGTTTTTGTAGACTTGTAAAAATCATATTTCTCAGATCAAAGACTACTGACACTTTCTGGAGCTAATAAAGTACTGGGATGCTTTTGTATCTATACAGAATGGGGTGAAATTCTCAAACAATAAATGGTTAGAAAATCTTGGTGCATGACACATTTATTTTTACACTACCCTCTTAACTGCCACTAGTGTACATATCTGTCTCACTCAACCAGTACGATAAGTGCCCCGGACGTATATATACGTCTTTCTGAAATACGGTTCTTTTATCAGTAAAAGTATTCCTAAGGCTTTGGAATACAATAAAAATACCTTGACATTGTTTGCGAAGGATTTGCTAATTTCAAAGAAAAATTTGCTTATTTTCCCCTTCTGCTTGCCCCCCCCCCCTTCTCCAATACACGTATACGCGCGCCTATATAAAAAACGGTGGCACTGAAGTATAAATAGCTTAACTTTTAATAAACAGTTGAGGGGTTAAAGAATTTTATGATTCATTCTACACTATATGAAAGAAAAATTAAAAAGATGGAATCAGAATTACATTCAGACCTCTGTTTAACGAAGTCACTAAATCCCTAAAAAAATTCTATTTGGGGAAAATTCATTAAATAGAAATTCCCCCTTTAATATACTTTCTAAACCAGTTTGCTGAATAGAAGATCGTAAAATCTAGGTTCGACTGTATATATATATATACTCGTATATATGTATACACATAATGCTATTTTAAGAAATGTAAAACTCAAGATGCAGAAATGAATGTCTAAATAAGAGAATTCCGATTCCATTAGAATTATCATCTTTGGAAGAATTTTTAAATTATCGTATAACTTATAGTTTTAATGTTATTAATACTACTTTTAATACAGTTGGAAAATATACTGCGAAATTGGTTATTGGAAAATGAATAACAGTTACTCTTATTACTAATAAATGTTTTCAAAATTTATACCCACTGAAGTAAGAAAAAACACACATTGTTCTATGAAAAAACCATTTTCCTCAGAAAAATGTCAATTAGATTCTGTAAAGATGTAATTTTTTGCTTCAGAACAAAATTTCAAATAGTTTTTCTCTTTCTTTGAGTTTTGAAAATATATCGATAAAATTGGTTCAATAGTCAGTGCTCGATTGATCTAAAAAAACAGAATACCATTTAAGTTATAAACATAAAATTCTCGAAATACACATTACTAAAAAATATTACTTCTGTATTTTTCATTTAATTTTCTTAGTTTTATTCACACTCCATTTTTGTTTTATTTTATTATAACAGTAGAGCGTTTTGGTTTCCTTAAAAAGGAACAAGGCTCTCTAAACCTTCCAAAATCAATTTTCCAATTTTCATCTTTAAAAAGAAGTAGATTTAGTGCTGATTCCTAAAATGTCATACCATGTGTTGGTTTAAAACTTAATACCAGAGTAATTGTAGTTTTAAAATGTAAGCAACATCAGCCACACCCAGCTGAACAACTAAAAAAGTACACCCACAAACATTACCTCCCAGAGCCAATTCTTTTTAAGATTAAAAACATATTTAGAGACTTAACTGCAAAAGAACTTTTATTAATATGTTTGCATCGCCGTACCCAGAACCCAAATTGAAGCTTTAATAATTGCATGCCTAAAAGCACATTTGTGAGCAAAAACACTTTGTGGGTTGGTGTGTTGGGAGCAATGAGGTTTTAATGAGGGTGCATATGCTAAAACAGATGTATTAAGAGAACTAAAAATAAATCCAGGTATCAACACTTGTGAAGGCCATCACAAAATTGACAAAGTTATAATTTGGGAAACCGAGATGACAGTATTAAAAGCCAGCAAAGAGGCCAGGACTATTGAAAGACAAAATAAAAGGAAGCAGGTGCTTTGGAGGAGTGCATGCAAGATGAATGCAGCACTGGAATGTTTTAACTATCAAATTTTATGTAGCTGTATCATTTTATTTATATAGTTTCTTTCACATTACTCAAAATGTGTTTTTTTTCCAGTTTTTAAGCACATTTGTTGAAAATTCTATCTGTTATATTTTAATGAAACTCTTTCGTATAGTAATAATGTATTTAATTTACTAATTTAATTCCTGAAATGTTAGTATTTTTATTTTTTACTGCCCCATTTCTAAACAAAAATTACCATTTTTATCAAATTTCAAAAAGTCAAAATCCAAATATTTTAAAAAAAGACTCTAAGCAATTAAATATATTAAAAAAATAACTAGCGCATTTAAATAAAGGTAAAATTTTGTAAATAAAACTGCATTTTTGTGGTTTTATATATTATAAAAGGAAAAATAAAGATACCTACATAATTCGCATCAAGTATACGAAAGCTAATTTTGGTGGGCACATTTTTGAATCCTTATATTTCTAAAAATATTGCATATATTTAATAATTTTGCATTATAATATATTTAGAAAAGTATACAGATTACATGACACAATTTTTTTTATTTATAGAGTCTTTTTGTTTTTGAAAATAATATTCTTTCGAAATTAAAAATTTTGCTTGCATTGCGTTATCGAGAACGTCACGATTTCCTTTAATTACAAAAGTGTTCAACATTCTAGTTTCAAGAAATATAATTACATAACTATAAAGTAAATTAATTAAAGAAGCAATGAAAACAAATAAAGAGTGAAATAACTTTTGAGTTAAATTAATAAATATATAGGAAGTATATATTACTCTTTATACTGGAATACAATAAAACTAAAAAGATGAAACAAGAACTTGAAAATTTACCTTTATGTCTCTAGAGAACAATATATGCTTAAAAATCTCAAATCAAATATTTAATTTAAAAAGCTTATGTGGTTAATAAAAACAACCATTTATAAGTCTTACGTAAAAAAAGTAAATGCTTAAACAAACTCAACTTAAGTGCTTTTTTAAATTTTAGATACATTTTTATGTTATATAATTCTTTCAAGCTAAATAAAAGATTCTTTAACAAATGACAAACATGATTTCTAAGCGAAAATATAAATTTTCAATTTTATTTTGCTTTCTAAATCCATTTTAAGCGAATTAAAAAGTCAGTTAATATAAACTAAGCTTAAGAGAAAAAAACTACTTTTACTTAATGAATAGCAGAGAAAACCACAATAAGCGTAAAAAGATAAACCTCACATGCACTTTTATTGAATCGTATTTTGAAATAAATCTTAATTCCCTTTAGTAACGTTTTTATGACATGCTACAAAAAAACTTTACTATACGATTTAAACGTCAAGCTATCCATTTGGTTTAAAAGACAAATGAAAATACGTGCGCGAATTACAGAAATTTCAGAATTTGAAGCTTTCTAGAACACATGGAAAAACGTATCTGCATCTTTCAGAAAAATATGAAAAACAAAGAAATAAAAAATAAACAAAATAGTTCACTCCTTCATTTTTTTCGTGAATTTTCTCCAATCAACTCCTTCATTCCCTTTACTTCTTCAGAAAAGCTTTTTTATGTGAAGCATAAAATACTTAACGTGCTTCATAACAGATCACGGCTTCGCACTTTTTGATTGATCTCGTGCATTCTCTTTATCATGTGGTTTCTATGGATACGAAACGTTGATTAAGAATTTGGAGAGTCGAAAAGTTAAAAGAAAATATTTAGAAGTGACTGCTTTTTGGTAAAATATTAATTGCTGGGAGCATTTTTCTCACACTTCTTTCGATGTCTGAAATTATTCAGTTCTGACAGTTTCGAGGGTTGGTTTTATTTTGCTTTTACTCCGTTGAGTTTTTTTGTCATTTTTTTCCATCATAAAGCGATGCGCTTTTGAATTTATTGTAAGATGAAGGAAGTTTTTCAAAATATTTGTGACAGCAGTTTTTAAGTAGAGCATATTATTTAGCACTCCATTTCAATGTTTTTGAGAAGTCATTTGACAGAAGTAAAAAAAAAAAAAATGTAATGCAAAATTCACAAAAATATCGTTTAATGTAGCAATTGGAGAAAAGCCAGCCTTAAATTAAAAAAAATAATATATTATTTGAAAGCTGGAGTTAAAAACTTTATTATTGAGAAAAATAAATTTAATATTTGAAGAGTCATTTTATGCTTTAAGAAAAATAAAAATATCAGATTTTTTTTCAAATTTTATTTTAATGGTTATGCAGTGTCAAATATGAGAGTTCATTGATTTACAGACTTATTTATTTTATTTAACAGCAAAATTTTGATAGAATTAATAAACTGTTCGTTTACTTATGTTGATATTAAATAGTTTGATTCGAAGTAATAATAAAAACATCAAAAATTAGATTCGTAATAAAAAATGCTTGATTATCTATATTATACATATTACATATTCAGTAGTGCATGACTACAGTTTTTCAAAATTTTCAACTCTTAAGTATTCAAAAATATTTAAATAATTTTCAGGATAATTTTATTGAAATTGTGTTTCTAACTATTCCATTATAAAACTAATAATACTTTATGGAACTTAAATTCACAAAAAAATTAATATTTTTTTGCATTACATATAAACTAAATACATTGTATCTTTAGAAAACTTGTACAGTGTCTAGTATAAGAAAATTATTTTTGTATACAGCAGAATAATTGAATACGTTTTTTTTTTCAAACAAAAACATAATAGATTTGTAGTTAAACACAAAACATCATTATCAGACAAGGTTATTAAAAATATAATCCCTTAGGTTTGATTGTTATATAAATTTTGAACCAGACTGAAAATAATGCTTACATATGAAAAATGAATGTAAAATGATATTCCAGAAGTTTGTTCTAAGTTTTTAATATATATTATTGTCTGAATATTATAATCCTAAGTCTCTATAGATTAAACAAAAGTTAATTTTATAACTTTTTCACTGTCGATTTTTGTTCTTTTTTGTGGATAAAAAGGCTTTTAGTTAGAACTTTTGTAATTCAGAACAATTTTTAACTAATTCAGTTTCAGATGTAAATATTCTTAAAAACTGCATGGAAAAAAACCCAGAATTTACAGTTTATTAAATAAATGATATTGCTTTTAAAAAAAGTAATGTAAAACTGTTGCTAAACTTTTAAATTTTGTGAATAAAAAAATGAGAACAGCTTTTATTTGTCTTTTGTCTAACTGAAAACTTCAAGAATATTAAACAGCATGCTGTGCTCTAATATAATTGTAAATAAATTTATTCATTTTCTAAAATTAAAAAGAAAAGCAATTATTTTGAGAAAGTTTGAAGTATTAATGAATTACTTTATCAGATTAGGATATTTTTACGAAAATGGTCTCCTAGGATCTTTACATAAATTCTCATTTGGTAGCAATTGTACTGCTAAAAGTAATAATTCTGTGCTAATTAAATTTGCAAGCTAATACTCATAAGCTTTTTACCTGCTTTACATTTTTAATTCAATTATTTCTTTATCGAGTGTAAAATATTAATCAAATCTTATTAGCTGTGTTGTTAAAACTACCAAACCGAAGAAAAAAATTAATGATAATTTTTTAATACCAAGTTCGATGCAACAGTTAACTCCCCAAAAAGACTAAGGCTGATTCATTAAAAACATTGTATTAATAATGACGCTATTTCACAGTTTCACACCGATTTGACGACTAGCTTAAAAGACAACCTTGGGAGTACAACAGCAGCATTGCACGCTGACATGACTCTGAGATGGATGTTGTATGTTCACGATATAACAACTCTCGGTTAGGGTTGATATGAAGTAACACAGCAGGACGTTTAACAGAACTTGCCCTACCAGCCGAAGGACCAAGCAATAAATCACATCCCTGACAGCCCTTGTGGGATCAGCTGAGGGATTAGAATATGCGGCGAAGTTAAGCCAGAGTGTAGATTGATGACAGACTTGCTAATTGCAGACAGAGGGTAGACTTGGAAACCTCACTTGTAAGACGCTCATTCAACTGATCCTCAAGTCCCTTGTGTTCTCCTCAGAGATTGAAAATGCTTATGCGTGAGAACTAGACTTATCTAGCAGTCGCGCGCCATTTGCGTTCCCTTTAGGGCATTAGTAGTTGGATTTATTGATGATTCTCTCCTCAGGATACTCGTATTTTGACTGATTGGTGATTCCCTTACAAATACTCGAATTCTGACCTATGCGGAGGATCTACCTTGGGATACTCATTTCTCACTGATTGGTGATTTATGGATTTGACTTGAGTTTTTTTTACAAAGCTGCTCATACATCAAAGAATTTGAGATTTTTCTCCTTTGGTGGGATTTTAAGAGCATAGGAAAAATGGTATATAGTGATCAGGTGAGTGTGTCAAATTTTCGGGAGTGTGAAAAGTCTGTTTAAGTCTCTCCCCCTCCCTTAACTCTGAACTGATTCAATTAAATTAATTAAAAAGCTGATCAGTTTTGAATTTTTTTAATTGTAATTGTAGATCAAGGTAATATAATAAGAATAAAGTTATTTTTATAGTTGGGGGAGTATATTTTTTGAGATCTTATCGGATAATTTAGAATTGTATCCTAAGGTTCAAGAACTGAAATGAATTTCCTTTTAAAATTCCCAAGTCGAAATATGTAACCCAAGATTAAATGATTTTTTTTTCACTTCAATTCTTAAGTTAATATTTCAGAGTTGAAGATTTAGTTTAAAATCAATTTAAATAACCAAAGTAGAAAATTAAAACACGATAGACTGCAGTAAAAAGAAAAAGAAATGTATGGTCATCAAAAATTGTTTATGAAAAATCTAGGCCAGTGGTCTTCAAAATATGTCTACTCTTGGAACCCATAAAACTGTAAAGTGTTTTCACGGAATCTCATCAAACCTTAGACTAATATCTTAAAATAATAATATCTAAAGTAGATCAACATGTTATAGGTACTAAAGTAAAAACCATTAAGTAAAAACACTTAAAGAAAAATTTTGTATCCTTTATTAAAAAAATTTTTTAGCACAACATGATCTACCTTTGCCATACATTTAGTAACTGAGATATATGTTTGCATTTCTTTACACAAGTTATCAAAATAATTGTATCGAAACCTTTTTCAAAATTTTTGACACAATTATTGGCTAACTCATTTAAATGAATTTAAATGGAAGGCAAATAAAAAATTGTTATCATTTTGATTTAGACAAAAAAGCTGCATCTGAATCGGTATTTGTGGACTTTCTGTCAAATAACATGCCAACAAAATCTTATCTCCTTGCAGTTTTGTTTCATTTATAAAAAGGAAACTAATTTTATTAAACAAACATTCTCTCTCTGTGTGGCTCTTTACTTAGAATTACATCCATTTTTAACTTTTCCAAATGAACTCTAACAAAAATGAATCACTTTAAGAGTTACACAGACTTGGTTAAGGAATTTCTACTATCATCATTATTGTTATAATTATTACAACAACCAACTTTTATGGAGGACATTAAGTGTATGTTTACATCTTTGAGTAAATATTATTACACACGTGTGTATGCTCAAGTAATGTGTGTAATTTATACAGATGGCAAGGCATCTAGTCCTTATTCAAAGAAGTATGTAATTAGGACGCTATAATGTTTTAACTCAAAATCTCTGAGAACGCTTAATTTCGTTAAATAAGCAGTAATTATTTATTTATAAGACATTTTTAGGAGCAGAGATCTTTGCAATCATAATAACGTTACTTTTATTCAGAGTTCTAAGCCACAAGAAATTCTTCGCATGGTAATACATGACTAATTCATATAAAATAATGCGAAATAAAGAGACCTAAAGTCAACGAACTCCAGCCTTTCGTGTACCGTAAATGGAAATAAACGCATAATGTTTTTGGTATAAATCAGACCATTTTAGTTATTTTTCTTTTAAACATTGATTTTCAGAATCTATTACTTACAAAAGCATTATAATATTAATAGACAATTTATATATATATATATAATAGAGAAGTTTCAACTATTTTTTTATAAAGACTAGAGAGGACACCCCCTGTCCGCTTAATGATGGACTAACCCCTCATTGTAAAGATTATACAGTTGTTCATACCAGTGGTGCATACAAGGGGGGGGGTGAGGGTCCAAAACCCCCAAACCCCTTGAATTTTTTTTGATTGATTATAATCCTATGCATATAGTAAGTAACATTTAATTAAGTATTTGTTTATTGTATTAATTAATGCTAATTATTTATTCAATAATTAATTTTTTACTGTTTTTTGCTCCCGAAAATCGACAAGATCAAAAGAATATGTTGGGCGGCATGATACGAGATCGGTAGATTTTCCGACCTTGCATCCCCGCCCTTTAAAAAATGCCTGTGTGAGCCACTGGTTTATACTCATTGCTAAAATTGAAAAACTGTTATTTACATATATTATGTAGCTCTATCATTTGTTCTTTCTTGACTGTCCTCTTCAGTTAAATTCACCACTGAAGCTGCATCGTCCAACACTTCATTGATAAAGGCCTCAGATTTTGATAAATCTGCAGCTCTTGCAGGTTCCGGGAAAGTTGAGTATGAAGTCCCGTTGATTTTTAATAAGTCTTTGTGGGAGACAACGCTTGTTTTCTCACACAACGATTCCAGTCCAGGTAATCGTGGCGATATTTTTCCGCGAGAGATTGCAATAATATACTATCGCAACCGTATGAGTGATACTATATGAAACAATGCAGATAGTTGTCAATTCAGAGCGTACGACACATGCGAATTCGAGGTTGCCAACTTGGCGAGTTACTTGAACGTTAGTATCGTAGCGATAGTACGTAATAAATTTAATGCAGCATCACGAAAAACATTTTTATATATAGCGAGAGGTGAATTGTGATCTGAAACACGATGTTAGAAGTTGTTCATTTATTACAATGATAAAAAGCTTTTTCTAGGAATTAGAATTCTTCATTTTGCATTACAGGCAAATCTATGTGGTTAATCATTGACATTGAGTGATTAAAAGATGCTAAGAAAAAAAGGCATTTATAAACGCTACTAGAGTAGGCAATATTATTAAAATCAGAATTCTTTTTGAAGTAAATCGTGTTTTAAAATAGCAGATAATAAATATTTAAAGACAGAGGTCATTAATGAAAAAATAATAGGAATATAAAAAGATCTTTGGAGAAAAAATTTAAGTGAATTGTATGAAATAATAGATATTTTTATAACTGAACAAAATAATAATTAACAGAATAAATGTATTCAAATTATTTTCTAGATCACAAATAATAGATACCCTTGTTAAATGTAAATACAAATTAAATAAAACATTATAAGATTTTGCTTACACATAATAGTGGAAAAATAATTTTGATTCGAATCTTAAATAAAAATGGCAAGCAATTATTCAAATATTGTTGATAAATAATTAAGTTATCTAATTTAAAGACCCCGGAAAGACAATGACGTTTCGAATGCAGAATTTTCAGCTTCAAGTTAGTTTTGTAAATTTAGAAAAGTTTATTTAACTAGATAAAAAGTAAAGATGATAATATATTTGATGCAAAAATGTGTGATTATATGTTTCCTCATTAACTAAATCCTTTTTTGATATATTTTTACAGACAGATTTGAATTTTAGTGTTAAAATGTTTTCCAATCAAATTGATGTTATTGGTATGTGTCTTTATTTTAGAATACAGCTATTATTTAAAGGTTTTCATATCATTTATAAGTGCTCTACTTTATTTAAATATTATTTTAGTGAATAAATAGATTTCTTCTGAATTAGGATTCTATTCTTTTAAATGAACTGACCATACTTATTCATGTTAATTTTTAAAAAAAAACTTAAACAGTTGGTCTTTAAGTTCCTCGAATGAAGTCTCAAAATTATTAAAATAAATTTTAACAACACAGAATTATGACATATGTACACATTTTAAGAAAAATCAAGTTGGTTAAATTTTTTGTATTAAATTAATGATAAGTAGAACACTATGTTTTAGTATTATCAGCATGCCAGGAAATAAAAGTATCTTTAATAATTTCGTATGATTATTTTTTTTCATATTTACCTGCTTAAAATAAATTAAATAATATAAATGAAAATTAATAGAGTAATAAAGATAAGATAATAATAAAGATAAGTATTTGAAACCACTTATCAGTCTGAGTATATTGTGAACTTAAGACATAAATTTAAGCGTGGAAAACTATACTCAAAATAGTAATGATGAACTCAAGAAAATAGTAACAAAAGAATAAATCATTTGAGAATATTTTCATTAATTTATCAGTGAAGTTCTCTTCCAAATGCTTAAAACTCATTTTCACTTGCGTATTACTCAATATTTGATTGTGCTTTACCTCCAAAATCATTATTAGATGAAATTACTGTGGCCTTCATTTATGACTCACGGCTAAGAAAACCGTCATTAAAATATTTAATACTCACATCACATGTATCGCTTGACTAAGGATTTGTAGCTGCAGGTGCAATATCAAAGAGTTTCCATTTATCGGAACAAAGCCTTACATCACAGCATTTTTAAATTTAATATCGCAAATCAGAAATCGATGACTGAAATGATATTGTTTGTAACTAATGAAATAGGAAGCTCAATAAGAGATTTTATCACTTACAGTGAAATAGTTCAAGCAATAGATGTCTTGCAATCAATCTATCTTGCTTAAAAGAGACAAGAGAAAACGCAAAGCAAGAGGTGATTTTAAATTGCTTTAAAATAAGTCCCTTTTGTCAATTTTCTCCCCCCCCCCCATATTTTTCATTCACTTTTCTAAACATATAATAAAATACAAATTGTTTTTATCGCTTTTGTTGTGGCTGGATCTTTGCCTTTCTTAAATATATATATATTTTTTACACTTCATGAATATTCATGAAATAAAAAGCTTTGCCGGAAATGACTTACGAGAATAGGATTTCGTAATGATATATATATCAATTTACTGTGATCATCCAATCTTTTTTTAAAAAAATATTTTAAATGGCTGGTTATTTCTAATCGTTTCCTTTACTTAATATGTAGTTAAAAATTCTTAAAAATTTATTTTGTATGAAATATACAGGAAAAAAAAGGTTATAAAGATGTAATTATGAATTTAAATCTTAAATATATATATTTGAAAATTCAAATACTTTACAGCCGCTTAATTCACTTATATTTTTATTGCAAAGCTTATTAAATGACTTTTTTCCTTACTTATAATTAAAACTTTAATTACTATAAAGCTTATATTTTTTGTTCTGCTCAGGTAATTTTTATTACAGTTTAAAAGTTATAGACTTATAGAGCACACATTATAATAGCGAAAATTCTAGAATGTTTTATTGCGCAAAAGTTAAAAACAAACGTGAAGGTAATTAAGTACCTGCAGTGGCTCTTACACAAGGGAGGAGTTCATGGGGGGAGGGGAATCAAACCCTTCTCATATATATATATACTAAGATATTTTAAATTTTTTTGCATAAAGATTATGCCTCGGCACACACTCGGCAGCCTGGTTTTTCTGTGTGTGTAGGTGTTCTCTCTCTCTCTCTCTCTTTTTTTGTTTTTGTAAATCCCTTCCATAAAAGAAATTTGAGTGCGCCACACTGAACAGCTGGAAGCTTTCATCGTCAGATTCTTGGTCAAAAATTTAAAATTAACAGTACTGTAAAAATATGAATAAAAAACAAATGTGTTAGTATAAAATTAAAACAAAATATGAAAGTGATTTTTTCGTATGAAATGTAGAGTCCTTCTGCACCCAAAACTTAAGATATGAAAGTAATGAATATTTTTAAAGGGAAAAATAATTAAGAAAGTCAACATCCTATACTTTAATAATATATACGTTTTACTTTAGTTTCTGGTGTCAGCAAGTATTAAATACTTTATGCATAAACTAAAAATTAATTTCGATGTTGTTTTTCAGTAAAAGTAATAACCTAATAAAAATGCTTTTGAATTGAACTTAGTATGTATAAATTCATATTTAAGAATAAGGTGAGAAATAAGGTGAGAGTGTTAACACTCTTTAAGATAGACAGGTATAAAAGATCAGGTTGTTCTTTTAATAACCTTCCCTACTTCTGAAATTTGTTATTACTAAAAGCGAGATCAAGTTTTATAAACTTTCGCTATATATAAAACTTATGTATAATTTTTTTCCTATTCTAGTAAAGTTCTAAATTCAGAGATTTCTTTTTGAATTTTATACTCGTCTGTAGAAAACACGACTAAATTGATCTATCTTATAATAAATACATTTCACTTTCAAACTCGTGAAGTAATAACTATAAGATGCAAAATTTAGCAGAATCGTGCAACTTGATGCAGAAACAAAATATTCAAAAGATAAAATATTCATTAAGTGTGGTTGATGTAAAGCACAGCGTTTCATTCATTAATATTTATCATCTAGTCAACTGCATTCAATTTTCAATGGCCCAGTAGCTCTTAACATCCACGCTATTTTTACTGAATCCTTATTCTAGAACAGCCTATCAAAAGTTCCCATGCAAATTATTTTCACAGAGCAAGAATTGGTAAGCAGTTTCTCCGCAGGGAGTCATTATCGTTCGACGAAACTTTTGGTCGTCGAACCGATCATCAAATTCTTTCATCGAAATCCAGGCGAATGAAGAAAGTTTCAGTTCCAAATGGTCTTATCATGAGTTCGAAAGAAAAGTATTCTTAAAATATATATACTTGTAACTATTTGCTGCAAGCCGGCATATTGAGCTATGTTTCATTATTTGATACAATGTAAACATAAAGAATATCCTCTGTATCATTTTGCTACGAAACTCCGTAAAGAAAAATCTTTTTGTGTATTAGTCTGTATGAACATACGTATTTTTTTAATAAAAAACTGATCTATTGGGATTTAAAAGGATTCGTATGTTTGATTTGGAAGAAGGGGAGATTCATAGAGGATTCCTGATACTGACATATTTTACAACGAAAAAGGAAAAGTCAGTCTCAGATATTCTCAAAAATAATTTCGTAACGAAACATATTTCGTTCTATAAATCCAAGCATGCAAGCAACGTAAATTGCTTTGACTTGAATAAAATGAATCAGACGAATATTTCCAAATAAAAATAATTTATTTAAACTAAGATTTTATATTTACTTTTTACTACGATTACACTGTTAAATTTTTTAAGTTTCAAATTATACTTTTGGGTAGGGATTTGAAAAATAATGGGATAGTGTCTTATACTAAGAGTTTTTACTTCTTACAAAATATCACAAGACATCCAATAAAATATTGCCAAATCTAAACACACTAAAGCAATGCCTCTCAAACTTTCAATGTTTGCGACCCAATATTCAATCATCGGTTTTATCGCACCCCCCTTCCATACAATAGCAATGTATTGAATTCAATGATACTTTATTTTGAAGAAAATCCTACAATATACGACTTTAATCTCTTAAGTTTCACCGGCGTATATAAACGTCTCGCTCAGTTAAAGCGTTAATTGCCTCGGGCGTATATATACGTCTTTCCGAAGTACGATCTTTTCTGTGCACTGCTATCCATAAAAAAATTACGAAGGCTTTGGAATGTAATAAAAGGACATTAGCAATGTTTGCGAAGGATTTACTTATTTCAGAGAATTTGCTGATTGCGAATTGCCCCCCCCCTAATACATCACATACGCGTGTCTACGTGGAAAGTGGCTGGCATTGGGAAGCAAATCGCGTAACTTTAAATCGGTAGTAAAGTAATTAATTTTAAACCGTACAAATTACCAAGATAAGTGATAATTTGGCAAGCCCATGGGATCACTGATAGTTGTAAAACTTGTTCTGAACTTAGTATTCTTAAATAAATTGTAAAATGCATTGTGCAGTATTGATGCATTTATAAGTGTATTATGTCAGTAAAAAATAA
This sequence comes from Trichonephila clavata, assembly GCA_019973975.1. NCBI lineage: Eukaryota > Metazoa > Arthropoda > Arachnida > Araneae > Nephilidae > Trichonephila > Trichonephila clavata. The sequence goes on from BMAO01008195.1 coordinate 1,218,955, forward strand.
AAAAAAACATTTACATTATGTCAGAATGTACTTTGTTTGTTTACTTTCAGTAAACAAATATTTTTTTAAAATAATCTTTTGTTTCCGACTTTTCAGTATGCTCGTGCCCCTTTATAAAGTTATCACACCCCCCTAGGGGGCACGCCCCACAGTTTGAGAAACGCTGCTCTAAAGGATGCTTGTGTTTAAGAAATTAAAAGTAGGATACTTGTGCTAGCAATCAAAATAACGATGTATTTTTTTTTTGAATGTTTGAGCAATTTATCGAAGAAAATCCTCTATGTCGCAAATTTTTTTCCTCTACTGAAATTTCAAATTTTTTAAATTTAACTTGAATCACTGTCACTGATAAAATACTGATAAATTTTTCCATAAACTAGTTAACCGCAGAATCATATACTTTACAAGCCAGGGGGGTGCTCAAAGGCCACATTGTGAAAGCGGTAGATATCGGACGGCCTCATATTTTTTAAAATGATTACATTTATTATCGTTTCAGAAAAGGTATAAATTGTACCATAAAAATTAATAAATGTAAGTTAAATAAAAAAATGATAGTTTTATTCAATTTATTTCTTGTGGTAATTTCATCTATAACTGTAAACATAATTAACTTCAAAATAAACAATATACCCTATCACACTTTACATATTTTTTTTTAAATCAAGAGTCAGACTCGTTGTGAAAATTCTCATCACAGCCAGAAAGTTAATGTAAGCCAACTTGCTTCTATAGTTACACTTGTTGAACTTTACTCACAAATATAGGTTGACCTAAATGAAAAGAGCCTTTTCCTTTTGGTTTTCTGTCATTGCTGGAGGCAGAAATCTCTTAAAGGCAGTGCTTCTCAAACTTTCAAAATGTGCGAATAAATTTCAAAAATAATTTTCATCGCGGCCCCCCTCCATACAATAACAATGCATTAAATTCTATAATAACGTACTTCGATGCCAAAGCTACAATACGATTTTAATTATAAACTGTACAAATTATATCAAGATACGCATTAAATTTTGTATATGACAAGCCCATGGGAGTGAGTGAGTGAATATTAATCTTGTTCTTAGGTTAGTACTGATAAATTAATTATCAAATACATTGTGCAGTATTGATGCATTTGTAGGTATATTATAGCAGTGTAAATGTGTATTTTATTTTTATTATGTCATAAAGTATTTTGTTTTGTTTCCTTTCATAAATTTGTAATTTATAAATCGTTTATTTTTGACTTTTCGATAGGCCTTTTAGGGTTATCAAGACACCCCAAGGAGGACGCTACCCCCACAGTTTTACAGCCCGCCATTTGTCCACCCCTGTAATAGGCCAACCCTGGACAAGATCTAAGGGCAGCGACGAAGTCAGGAAGAAATAATCGATTAAATGCTTAAAATAACAAATTTTTCAGTTTCGGTATTCAATTTTATATTCTGTTACTTCATACGTAAATTAACTATTTTATTGAACATCATAAATTAATTTTAGTGGAGATATGTGCATAATTATTCTTCTGGAATAAGGCACAGAAATATGTATACGAGACCCTGCTTGACCGATTTTTAAATCTACCACTTTAAGAGAATGCCTGCAGAACAAACTCAATAATGAAATGTCTCAAAGGGATTATAGAGAGTAAAAAGCTCAAATCACCCACCTAACTTTTAGAACATCGCTTAGAAATGGAATAGATCTGAAGTAATTTAGTGATATTCGCACAAAGAAACATTGCAATCCTCGATCCGTAAAGAGTTTAGGTGGCATACTTTCAGCACAGAAAAATAAAAAAAGTACTGAGTATCTAAAGAGACACTATTACATCGGCAGAAAATGTCCCTAACGTAAAAGCGAGAAAAAATGCTTACGACCATCATACCTCCAAAACATGTCAACGCGCAACGACACTATTTTGTGGAAAATGCTGTTGTTTTCACTTCTGAATTACATATTATGCACACCATTTGTTGTGTGCAATGACTCATTTCAAATCCTTATGTCTAGCACTAGTATGAGAAATACTGGGGTTTGAACTTGTGGCACATTATGCCAGAACTCATAAAAACAATGGCCATTATATCGTAAGTCACTAAAAATGTTACTCTTGGAAAGCAGTTTATACAAATTGCTTGTTTACGATACCTTTTTTCTAAAATGCCTCACAAGAAAATAATCTGATTTCATAGATGAGTTTCTTGGAACTTCTATTTGATTCTCAGTTTTAAGATGTTATATGGAACTTTTTTCCTCCTACCAATTTTTAATCTAACAACATTACTTCCCATACTTATTTTTTGACTGTATTATATATTTTTCGAACGGTAGCACAAGTAAAAATAAAAAAACTTGTTCATTGTTAATGCTATTTTTAAAATTTTTCTAAAGTTGGCTTCTGGCATTTTTACATTATTTTATGTTTACCTAATTTTATATCAATATCATTTTATTGATAACGTTTCAGAATATCCTATTATATTTTTGCCATCGTGATATTTTGAAAATTTAAATATATGAAAAAATTATATATTCCTGACAGAGTTCTGCTGCTTTTTTTTTTTGGCATCTAATATTGAAGAGCTATAATAGGTATTGCTTCCTAGTTCTAGACCTAGGTTAGTCAAGATTTATATTTTTTTCTGCATTTCATATTATGTTTGTATTATTAATTATTGTGTATAAATTACATTGTGTATATACATACAATTAATGTACATACATACAATTGTGTACATACATACAAAGTGTATATACACACAATTGTAATGTAATTTATATACAATGTATGTATTGGGTAATTATTTCATATTATGTTTGTTTAATTTTTGTCCTGCCATTATTTAATTAATGAGACATTTCACATCACAATTTATTTTTTAATTCAATATTCATGAATTTTAAATAAAAATGAACTTGTGCATTTATTATAAGAAAATTATTTTTTAATGTGAGAAAAACAAACTGATTATTCAAAAATTTGAAAGCTATTGATCATTTTTGCTAATTTTTCTGTGATATTTTTCAGAGAATTAATGAGGAAAATTTTGTTGAATGTATATAAAAAATCAGCTTATTAATTAATCAATTCTGACCATAACGAAAGTTATGGTCAACGAATTCTGACCCAACGACAGTTGTCGAATTAACAATTCTGACAACTTAACGAATTATAAATAATATTATTAATTAACTTAAGATATTAAGTGAGAGATTATTAATTAACTTACTTAATAATGTTACAAAATTCAGTTTTTGTAGAAGGAGCAAAGCCTCTTATCTTAATATCTTCATGTTTTTTATGTAAATTACGTACTTATAAATTTCCATTTAATTTTTACTCACGCCTCCAGAACTTATGCCTTTTACCCTTTAAGTTCCCATTATTGCTTTTACTTGTGTCTCAAATCCCTTTTTATAACTTATGAAATTACAAAAAATATTTCAAAATAAAATGTCTGTAATTGACACTAATCTCTTCTCCATTTTTACCCAAAAAATAAATAAAAAAGTATTTATATTTTAACTATATTATGTGCAACAACTGGTATCAAATAACGTTCAATTTTACATAAAAAGCTATTTAATATCAAAGTTCGGAGCTCATAAGAAAATCTTACAGATTCCCAGCTTATATATTCGATTCCCAGTACCAGCTTTCATTTCGATTAAAATTTTTCACTGAAACATTTTTGTGTCTCTCTTTTTTACATTATTTTTGTCTTTTCGCTTCGATTTTGAACCAAAAGACCACTAAACAGCCATGAATGACCTTTTTCTTTGCCTCCCTGCTAGGTAAGTATGGAAACTACGATAAGGTTTCCAAAAGCACACAGCTTGAAAGAACTTACCTTGTGGTAGTTTTGAAGCATCTATGGGAAGATAATTTTTCTTACAGAATCCCACGGGATGTAGGAAATCTGTTTTTTCCCCTCCATCCTCCCTTTCTTTATCGCCATCGATTTCAGGGTTCTTTTCCCTTTTGGCTTCTTATCATCTTCCACCAGACAAGTCGAACAAACTCCATACACCAGACAGGTCACGAGCGAGCAATCAACTGAATGTTGGGGACTTTAAGGATTAATATTTTTTGTGGCTGATGATTCCCTTCTTTTAAAATGTTTATTAAAATCTTTCACTCAGGTGTTGATTACATTTCTGTCTTTATTCCAATAAGTTTCATTTATTAACGCTGTAATTGGTTGAGAGCTCTTAATTTTTTAAAAATTTTATTTTTCCACCTCATTACAGAAATCACGTTCTGATTTGAGGCAAAAAATATTTTTTCTCTTTTTTCAAAAAATGTATAAATTGTGAATTTCAAAATTTTTTATGAATATATTTTATGATAAAAGTTATCTTTGTTCTTTAAATTTTGAACAAAATGATCTCTAGACCAAGAGACGTACATCTAGAAATGCTGTAAACCTCATTCCAATGGAAAAATAAAGCATTATTTTGCTAACCATATAAAATTGTGAAGCTGAAAAAGGTATCAACATCAATCGGGGTGAGTGAGAGAATATTAACGTCGCACTTATTAGCTACACGAGGGCTTTTGGCGACGGTCCGCGTAATTTTGAACCATGGTCAAGCGACGCGGACGACACCTGAGCTGGCACCCCCCCTCTCCTAACTACCACACCACACCAACGGGAGGACGTTTGAGCTCTGGACAGATTTAACGTGCATCGCTCCCCTACACGGCGGATCTTCAGTGGTACTAGGATCGAACCCATGACATGCTAGCCATGATCCGATGCCTAGACCACTCGGCCACCGCGGCCGCAAACAACAATCGGGAAGAAGAGAAAAACATTTGGGAATTACTATTATTGCTCATTTTTTTTTTCATTTCAGCGTAAAAATAAATAAAATACTATCACAATAAGCGAACTCAGCGTAAAAATATCTGTTAAATTTTTTCACCAATAGAAGAATCGTAACCAATTAAAAATAAAACTTTAATTACCTTTTTTTTAAACTCATATGGATAACTCGGAGAAAGTATACATAATTTATTGATAAATATGTTAATAATTGCTATTCGTTTTAAATGTTGTAAAGAAAATCAAATAATTTTATTAGCCTCTGCTCATAATTAAATATCAGAAATGAATCTCTGTATAAATTAAATATGTTTAGTTAATTTTTTTAATAAAAGTTTTTCGAGAGCACAGTTAAGCAAGTACTTTAAATACATAAACATTATTTTGAGTGGATTTTTTACTATGCAATATTCTTATTTGATACGTAGTGCGATAAAAAAAACACCTTTTTTCATGTTGCTATTCTTTTTATTCTATCAATTTTAGATTATGCAAAATTAAAGTTAAACAACAATTAACTTTAAATTTACAAATCAATGTAGGAGATAAGAATTTTTCTTACTTAGATACAATATTTTGGAAAAATGTAAGAATTCAGCAGAAAAAAATTCAAAAAAAGATGTGGAAGTAAAAAAAAAATTAATTCTTAAATGTTAAATCAGTTAATACCACCTAAGAGTCAAAAATCAATGAACTAATTAAGTCAGTGTTTCTCAAACTATGGGGAGTGGCCCCTAGGGGGTCGTGATAACCCTACATGGGGGGCGCAAGCATATCGAAAAGTCGAAAATAAGAGATTATTTTAAAATATTATTAATTTACTGAAATGTGTGTGTGTGTGTGAAGCAATTCAAAATACATTGACATAATAAAAAGTAAAGTACACATTGACATTCATATAATACACTTATTAATGTATCAGTACTGAACAATGCATTTGATAATTAATTTGACAATACTAAGTTAAGAACAATTTTAATAATTACCATGACCCCATGGGCTTGCCATACATAAAATTATGTAGAAGATTTAACACTTTTCTTGATAATTTGTACAGTTTACAATTAAAGTCATATTGTAGCTTTAGCATCAAAATACATTATTATTGAATTCAATGCATTGTTATTGCATTGAATGCAATAAGAATAGAAGGGGGCGTGGTGAAAATTATGAATGAAAATGGGGTCGCAAATGTTGAAAGTTTGAGAAGCACTAAATTATGTGAAATTTCTTTTAAAAAAAGTAGAGCGCTGGATGGTTATCATTTGATAAAAAAAAAAGTTTTTTCCACATTAGATGCGAAATGTGAAGTGAAACACTTTTAATGAATTTCAAAAATGTATTTGAGACGAATGAATTCTGAATTTTATAGCATGTAATATTTTTACAAAATTAGGTTGGAAATACCTTTTGAATAAATTCCTATCCTAAATAATTTCCTACACTTTTTTAAAGTACAGCATTAAAAAAAAGCTGGTATTATTTACAAAATGAAAAGTTATCAATAAATCGTCAAATGTTTAGTTTCGAGTGAGCAGAAAAATTTCTAATCAGCACACACACAACTCCTTCTTTACACATACTGAAAGATTGGAGGAAACCTCGAAAACCCATTGAGCTGCAATGGTGAAGAAAAAAGTCCTCAATTGTCTAGAGCCCTTCAACGGATCGGAAACAATCATAGAACATGATAGAGCGGCTAGAACAGGAAGTAACGATTCTAGCGCCCTCTCGTGGTCAAACGAGGCATGTAAGTATGTGTTTAATTACAGAAAATCGCTATTCCCCTTCTCTTATAATGAAGATGGATATTTCATTAGTGAAAAAAAAGTGGTAGAGATACTTGCGGACCTCTTTTATTGTCGATTTTCTTTCATTTGCGACTCTTAGCTCTACGTTAATTATTTTTATTTTTTCCTGCAGCGTGTTGCTTACAAGAAAAAGAAAAATATATAATTTTTTTTTTGAAAAACTGTCATTACCATTGTTAAAATGAAACAAATTGAATTAAGATCTAATCGGCGTTTATAGAATTTGAGCAAATAAAAGAAATGCGGAATTTATTGAGATAATACTGCCTTTTCACTTGAAGATTAGAAACTCGAAAGGAAATGAAGTATACATTCCTCAGCCGTTTTGTTTTATTTTTATTCTTTTGTAAATTCCACCTACATATCACGAGGAAAAAACGAGAGAAATTTATTACTGAAGCTCAAAACCTAATCTTTTTTTCTAAGCTATCATTTATTTTAAAACTGTTTTATCAATATTTTCTAAAATCTATTGATATACCAATAACTTCTCTATTCTGATAAAGAATATCAAATACAATCCAGGTACAATGTGTGATACTTGAGAATTCTGTAATAAAACAAAAAAAAAGCTTTCTTTTTTCAAAATGTTTTTGTACATATGTTTCTTAATTTCATATGCTTATATTTTTTTAAATTATGATTATATTTTAAACATTTTGTACTTTTTTGAAAATACATATCAATATACATACACTTTATAATACAATAAGCGACGCATAAAAGGAATCTTCCGAATGGGGGGGGGGTAGAATTATGCATCTGCGTACCTTCACAATAATGATTAACTTTTGGTGGTCAATGACTGACTAGTTAGAGTTCCAGTGAGTAACAACAGAGAATCCAAATTACGTAAAAAACAGAGGACATTACAAAGCTAAGACAAAACTTCCATGCGAATGTAATTATGTTGACCTACGTGGATTGTACCAATACGTGTGCAACATGGAAGAATGTCGCCATTTGAATGTGCACATGCAATTGAGCTTAAGAAAGAGCAGAAGAATCACAAATCACAGATTAGCTCGATGTATGTGTCAGAACGATGATACATTCAACGATGCTGGAAAGAAGGTAGCGGTTAACAGAGAACAACGGCAGAGAGTGAACTCCAATCTGCGCTTACAGACCTTGATGCATCCAATGCGCTTACAGACCTTGATGTATCCTACGTGCTTACAGACCTTGATGCATCCTATGCGCTTACAGACCTCGATGCATCCTATGCGCTTACAGACCTTAATGCATCCCATGCGCTTACAGACCTTGATGCATTAGTAATACGAAGTGTAACCAAGAAACCAGTGATTATTATGATTATAGTAAGCGACTCAACGAACGGGATTGGAAACTCCGGAGGCCAGTGCCCACGACCATTGCGTACTGCCAGGTGCGTTTACTGTGCTATCGGACAAATTCGACCTGGAATTTCACAGAGTAAAGTAAAATTGTTTTCATCAATTAGTCCCTCTTTGAACTGAGCTCCAATGACCAGCGAAGATGTGCCTGGAGAAGTTCAGGACAGCTGTAGGATTCTCGTTTGAATGTTGTCGGCCACTCAACCCAACAATCAAGATTTATGGTATATCGTACCATTTCGTTTGACATCCGGAATTCTTTGCTTGCCATCCGTGACACTTTAACATTACGAAGGTCGTTCCACGTAATTCTACGCTCGTAGTTATGTCCTTTTTCATGCACTCCTGAGCTTACATATGAGCATCATAATGCCCAGCTGGATACTGCTCGCCTTTCCGCTTGTTTTTGTTCCTCTGAACCTCCTGGCTGATCCGATCCACCAATATCTCCTCAATGGAGCATGTTTGGCTCTGATGAGCAAGCGTCTCTAATCATCCATAGATCGCACCAATCTAACTTACCAATTCTTACGTGTATGGAAAAGAATTCTGCCGAAGGACACCCATAGACTACAACTCAATATCCAGTCAGATAACAACTTGCATCATGAGCCGAGGAAATCCAACGTATAGTCATTTTTTTTCTTGTAACTTTATTTCCTGTATAAAACATTTAATTTCTATGATATTGATAGCCTTACGTTTTTAATACATGTACATCATATATCTACTTATTTTCCTCCAATTCAAAGAACTTTTTATTAGGTCGTCACTTTTTATGTTATAAAGTGTATTTAGATTTAAAGTTACCAAATTAAAATTATAAAATGTACTATGTATCATGTATATATACATAAGTAAGGAATCTGAGTGTGTTATAATAATTTATCACTTAATTCACAGAAGAATTAATTATGAACAAGTTTTTTTATCTTTTATTCTTAACGTTTATAAAATGTGAATTAACTGATTTTTTTTAACTGACACGTTTATTAAGCTCAAAGTATTACAGCTTGAAAAGAACTATTTATTATGTGCTTTTATGAAAAAAATGACTCTTTTGAACTCTCATTATATGACTGTAATCATTTTCCCATCTTATAATAAAAAGTTCGACTTTAAATATTTTAATTTAAAATATTGTCTCAGAAAACAACTTGTTTCTTTTGATGGCATCAAACATATTTGAACTCCTATGATTTAGCATAATTATTTATTTGGTGCATTATTTAGTATAATTTCTTTAGAACAGTTACCACCACATTATCTCTAGATCGATAATGAAACTTCTGATTATAAAATAAGTTATGGAAATCATTTTCAGAAAGAAAAATTATTTATCGTGATTCGCTTTTCAGAAGTTGAAAATAAACAGCACGCGTAATGAGATGTAAAATAGTAATTCTAAGCTGCTTTCAAAAAATGAATTAGATTTTAAACTAACTCATTACATCTATAAAAAGTTTTTTTTTCCGCAAAACAAGACGCACTCAATTTGTTGTTTAAAAGTTTTCGTCAATTATTAATTATTTCAAAATTCAAGCCTTTTTTCTCCTTTCTGCAGATGTATTTATTCATTCATTTTTTTCTTCGTGCCTTTCGTTTTAATCATTATGCATTTACATATTTTTGAATAATTAATATTCTTAGAATTTACTTGAAAGGAATATAATAAGGAATATATATATATGTATTCCTTATACTCAAACATTTCTTCGATTCCGTAGTATCCTGATGGGTAGTGTCGGATTAAACGACATAGAGACCCCTATAGGTAGTCGAATTCTTGAGGCCCTGTAGCCTGATTTTGGAGCACTAACAGAAAACAGAACACGCTCTTGTAGGCCCCTAAAAAGCACGGGGCCCATAGGCAATTGCCAATTCCGCCTAATGAGTAATCCGGCACTGCTGATGGGTAACAGTTACGAGCTTGTGATTAAAGAATGGTGGAAACTGGCGTCGCTAGCACTGAGTGGGCTCTATATCAAAATTCTCTGGAGATCCTTTTTTGAAGCTCTTTAACATTTTACGATTTTTTGCTCACACATTTTCGGGCACCTGAAGCGTGGGGGTCCCGTATCATTGATACGGCAGACACGGCGGTAGTTACGCTTCTGATGGTGGATTCAAGTCTCGTCCTTCCAAGTTCAGCATGTAGAGGAGTCGTCGCGTGTTAAATCTATCGAAGCTCATAGTCATTCATGGTAGGGAAGATAGAAAAATGAGGTTTCGGCTCAGACGTCATCCTCATTATTTGGATTAGGTACAAAATTACGAGATCTGTTGTGCTTTTCAATGTGACGTTAATAATCACTCAAAAAATTAAACGAGAATTTTTCATCAAAGTTAAGGATTGTAACCATTGGATTCAAAATCTATGTAAAGACTACATATATGTTTTGATGAGATTTCGCTTTATGAATAATTGAAAAATATTTTTAGTTAAGTCTACAAAATCATCTCATGGATATCTCTATATAAAAATTACCTATTATTTTTATGTGTAAAACATTGGGAACAGGAAAATTTCGAAAAAAGTTAAAAACTTAAAATATTGGTAGAAGTTTACTCTGCTGGCTATTAAAATTGCAACCGCATTAAGAAGCGAAGATACAAACGTCAAATTCGCAGGAAAAGAAGAACGTTCTGGGATATGCAGGTGGTTAGTATTTAAGCGTAATCGAAAAATGAGGAAGCGAGAAATAGAATCGTGAACTTTGTATCAAAAGACAGATATGCAGCGATTATCTCTTTCAGAAATCGTATTAGAATGATGATTGCTTGTGAGTAGATCGTATTATGCCTCGTATAAGAAGGAGAAACACCTATCTGAGATATTAAGGTCCTATCTTTGAGGCCTCAGAGATATAATCGTTCAACAAGGCAACATAACACAACATGTTGACCACCGTGTCCTGTCCTACCTCGACACAGAGTGGGTTTGACTATTGCTTTTACCAGCACGTTCCCTAGAGCTCTCACCTATTGATAACATCTTGACATGGGTTGCTGAGAGAATAGGATCCCATCTCTCTCAAGTGACTAGGATTGAAAAAGTGTGTTATACACCTGAAGCAGCATGGAATGACTTGCCCTTATTTAAAATCTAAGCCAAGATTGATTGGATGATTAACAGGCTTAAAGCCGCTTTAGCTGCCAGAGATCTGGTGGCTGTGTTTACTTATTTCGAAACCAGTATATCTTCAAATTGCCTAAAAGTTTAATTTTATTTTCTTCCTTGTATACTGCATACGCTCAATAAGTAAAATTTTGTCATTTCCATTCCTTCCTGATGTTGCAATTTTAATAGCCAGCAGAGTGTACATGAGAGATGTCTAAATGAAATCATTTTTATAGTTATGTCAGTTTATCTAAGTATCTGAATTCTTGTAAATGCTTGAATGCTTATTAGTATACATGATTTCTATTCAGGATATAAAAGGCTGATTGGAATAAAGAAATCACTGAACAACTGGGCGCAAAATAATCGCTTACACGATTCTGAGTTTTATAAATAAATTCTTCTCTTTAACTGGAAAATATAAATATTTTCGATTACAAACATGTAGTAAAGATTTGGAAATCCGAAATGAGATAATTATATGTGATGAATTATATAAAATAACTGATATATTTCAAAGATTCCTTCAAAAGGATTCTTAGAATAAATTGAAGGAAATCCTAAATGCATTACGGAAAAACCATGCGCTGAAAAAAAAAAGTTACGTATATATATACATATATATATATGTGTGTGTGCGCGCGCGTTTTTATTACATTTAGTTAAATTTTTACTATTTTAATGCACATTTTAGCATATTTCCCCCTAAAATGGGAATGCATTTGCTGTTATGTTTCATCCATGATACAACTTTCTATCATCCCTTGAATTGGAAAATGCATTAGAGAATGTAAAATGATATACAGCCTTAGTGCTTGCCTTCATCACGAAACGAAAACATAATACTAAATATAAATCTGAACTGGGAAAACATTCCAATTTTCCTTTTAAAAATCCATCTTTTGCGGATTCAATTGAAATAAAGAATCATATACGATATGATATTCCTATTTACTACATGCTTTTTTTAATCTTATACCTTCTTTTGATAATTCGCAAAGCCGCAAACTCGAAAACAGATTTTTCTACGACATTTAAAAACATCTATCTCCTTAAAAGTCTTGTAATGTAATATTTTTGTATATGTGCTATTCTCCCTGTTTATGTGACTCTTATACTTGCATGTTGTTAATAAAGCTGAGTAGTGTACTGATGTTTGGCTTGAAAAAAAGTGGAGGATAGGCGAAGCAAGATGCAACCCGAAATGTATAAACATAGATGCCATCATCGAAAAAAAGAAGCAGAAAAAGCTTCTCAATGTCTAGGGACAAAAATGGGAAAAAACTGAAATGGAAAATTCACCTGCCCGGAAAAATCGCACTCTTAGAGTCAACAGGAACGCATCCTTTTTATTCTTGTATAGATGTCTCTCTATAAAAGAGATTTTCTTTCAGCTAGATATTTGTAAAAACTCAAGTTGTGTTTTTTGGACATATTTCTCGTTTTTATTTTGTTCCTTGAAAGTCGTTTTCCTGAAAGCCTATACCTGCAGCCTATTCTTTCTTATTTCCTGTTCATTTATTTTAGAAATGCTGTGGAGATTTATTTTTGATGTAGAAATCTATCCAATAAGTGGTAGAAGAGTGTCCACAGTTATTAGTTTAGCTGACGTATATACCTTTTTGTTCTAGAGTCAATGACGTGAAAAAATTGCTCGGATTTTATTCCTTGGGATTAGAGAACGATTAACTTTCTTCACGTCCTCTAAAATTTTTATAGAGCTAAAGTGAAAAAGGTAGAAAATAGAAATACTGTATTTACAATCGAAAAAAAGCTCTCATCTCTACAGGAAAATAAAATAGAATGTCACTAACCAAAAAAGTGAAGAGCAGTAAATAGCTATTACACAGTATATATTAAAATACTGAGCATAAAAACATAATAAAAATGAATAATGACGTTGTGGTTTGTCGATATATTTTAGATTGAAATATGAGAACCAAGTCAAATTTTTAAGCACTTTATTGTAAGAATTATATATTGCCATTGCAATGTATTATAATTATTTTAAAAATGTGTTTATAACTCAAAAATGATCCTTAGAAATTTCTAATTATGAATTACCATATTTATTCGAATTTAATCCACACTCCCCCCCCCTATTAATGTTACTGAAAATCGGGTGCGGCTTAGAATAGAGGGCTTAAAATGTTTGTTGGATAAAGATACTGGAGATTAGAGCAATTTCAGAGTTCATGTATGTATTAAAAAGTTTCTAAATACTGGGGTAATAAATTAACTATTCACTTCTTATTAGTTCTCATTTTAATTTCGTAAAGATCGATATCAATAACTCATTTTCCCCGAATTGATTTTTCACAAAAATTGGTTGAGAATTTTTTTTGGGGGGGTTGCTTTAAATCGAATAAACATGGCATTAGAACTGATTACTTTTATAAGAGATACAATTAAAAATCCTAGCTATTTAGAAATTATGCAACTTATTTATTTCTTCCTCCTGTAACTATTAGTTTTTTTATATAATATATATAAATGTATTTTACATAATGAAAACTAAATATAAAACGCAAGAAAATTTTACTCTTGTAAGATAGGTAGTCAGATGAAGGTTATAAAAGTTTTACTTATTTAATAAATAGAAAAAAAATATCAATCACGTGTTCTAAATATATTTATAATACGAACCTGCTTTGATTTATGTTGTTATCAATCCTATGATTTCAGCTTTTCAGAGATTGCTCATTTTATAACAATGAATATCTCTGAACAAGATCATTTGTCAAACAAAACATGAAGAAGCGTTTTTTAAACTGAAGTTCATCATTTGTAAAAATTCCAAAATGCTACTCACCGAACTTCACTCAGTCATTTATCATTTATGCAGATGCCTTATCATAAACCAAAAAGCAGGTTTCTTGATCCAAAAAGACGTTACACACCTGACAGTATTCTCCAGAAAAAAAAATATCCAAACAAAAGTAGGCCAGTATCGAAATAGAAATGTTAAAAATGTTATTTTTGTACTAAGGAGTTTCAACCGCTTAAAATATTTAATGAACTGTCCACCAGAAGTCTAACGTAGAAAAAAAAAGTTTTTATTATTGGAGTTATTCTAAGCTTAAGGTATCCGACTACCCTAAAATTGTGAATTTTGCCAAAAATTGAAATTTTTTTTTATGATTTTGTTTTATAGGCCATCTTATTAGCTTTATAAAAACACCTAGTTTATTATTTTCCTTTCACTAGAACACAAACTACAAGTGCTTTAGTAAAAGCAGATGCCAATACTTTAAGCAAGATGTCCTGCTTTAAAACGCGTTTTACTCGAAATGTGTTTTTTAAAAATACTTAAACGGGGCCAAGAATTGCAAAAAAGGTTTTGAAAATAATAAACTGAAAAGTTTTGTGTATGTTCTGTATAATAGTAGAAGTGTTTTAACCTTCAGATTTATCATCACTGTTTTATTACAAAATTTACAGTTCCTTATGTTAATATAGTCACTCTTTTTTTAAGCAATTTCATGTAATAACTAAGATAAAGTGCTCTAGTTTTTGTAAAAATTAAAATATCTCTTATTCTGAAGGTCATTTCAAAAATAAATAACATTGCAACACATCAGAACTGAAAAATTGATGAATGAATGAATATTAACGTCGCATTGATTAGCAACACGAGGGCTTTCAGCGACGAATCCGCGTAATTTTGAACCATGGTCAAGTGACGCGGATGACACCTGAGCTGGCACCCCCTCTCCTAACTACCATACCACACCAACGGGTGGACATTTGAGCTCTTGACAGATTTAACGTGCATCGCTCCCCTACACGGCGGATCTTTAGTGGTACAGGTATCCAACTCATGACACGCTAGCCATGATCCGATGCCTAGACCACTTGGCCACACTGAAAAATTGAAGATTTGTTCATAAACTTTTGGTACAGAATTTTCGGCGTTTAGGTTGTTTTTCGTAAATTTTTACCAGTTTTTTCCCATTTTTAGTAGTAATAATTTATTTTTAGCGCGTTTTTCACGTAGTGTAAAAAAAGCGCTATTAGGACGCAAATTTCGTCTTCGTCTTCGTCCTCGTCTTCGTTCCATATTTTGTCGTACCTTTTTCTCAGCCAATAAGCAACCGATTGACCTCGGGTTTTCGGCATTTGGTCGCATTTGTGCCCTAGATGAGCCGAATCATATTTAAATTTAATAATTTTTTTAATTTTATAAAAAAAAAATTAATTTTTTTTAAAGTATAGTACACACACTACTTTCTGTTAGTAAAAAGTTCATCATGTGCATTATTGTAAAATACAACATGTGAAAAACGCGCTAAAATTACTTGGCCATGCCAATGATTGATATCTTGTTTCTTCTTAATTTTAGCATATTTTACTTAAAATGTACTAAAGCAATCTAAAAAGAACATAAAAATCCCCATTTCTCCATTTTTTCAAAATAAAGTTGTCTCAAGTAGTCGGATACCTTAATATGAATTTTTATTTACAGTTTTTTGTTTTCAGTGAAATACAATTGTGCTATTTTGTGTGTGTTTATTTACTGAAGATATATGATTAGAAACATCAACTAAATATTACGTGATCTCATCTAAGTATATTTACTTTTCTCTCATTTTTCTTTTTTGAAAAATTTAAAATATAAGCATTTGTCAATAATATTTTTTAATCATTAAGATATTTACATGTGATGCATAGTTAAAAAATTTCCCCTGAATGGTTATTAAATGTTTATATATATATATATAGTTTAGTTTACTAGTAAACGCACATTTACCCTCTAATTACTTTTGAAAATATTAAGAATAACTTTTCAGAAAATACATTTCAGATAGATTAAAGATGAATTTTAATACATCATCTGCTTTCGGAAGTAAATGCAAAGATTAAAAAAAACCAACTTATCTACACAACAGTTTCACAAACCTTTCAAAACCTTTTTCATACATTTTAGGAGAAAGTATCAAGAATCTTGTTGACTCAAGCCTCTTCTCTATACCTGACAAGACCTCTGTTTACATTGTGAATAATGTTTGAGTAATTATTATGTACAAAAGTTAACAGAATAGTTCTCCTTTTCCTATCTTTCGTGATTCAATTATAAAATAATCTAATATGCTTAAGACACTTATTGGAAGTTATGTCAGTATGTAGCTAGTGGTTTTGAAACAACAGAGGTATAGCATTTTCAGTAAAACTACAACAGATCATTAATCATTACTTATAACTACTAATAGAATTATTATTACTATTCAGAAAATTAATCATTACTTATAATTCCGTAACATCATAATTCTTTATATAAGCAATGAACTGATAATTACAGGGAAAAGATCAATCTAATCTCACTTAAATGACCGAATTACAAAATATTAGTTTGTTTGAAAATTAAAATAAAGTAGCAAAAAACGTATTCTTTTAGTTTCTTTTTTTTACTATAAACTTACAATAAATTAAAATGTACAAATTTAAAATAAAATTAAATACAGATAAGTCAATTTTTTAAAAAAAGATCTCAAATTTGTGAAATCCTAAGACGCAATTTAAATATTATATAAAAATGACTTAATATTGTAATAAATTGAAAAAAGTACGAATATTTTTCAACAACATTCTGCATATAATGCAAATATGTGCAACTCTTTTTTTACACGGAAGATAGGTTCCTTAGAAAACCGTGTAAAAAATTACACGTGAAATATGGTAAATTTAAGGATATACTCCACAATTTTAAAAAATCGTGTAAGTTAAAATATATATCTCTAAATATTTCCCAAAAACCCGTGCAAAAAAGTAATAATAAAATCCATGTTAGATATTTATAAAACAAAAGCAATTCATTTTTATTACCAAAAAAATTAAAACTTCTCTACAGTGAAAATTCAGTCTGTAAGTATATACAACATATAAAAATTCAGGTTGAAACTATAGATAAGGAATGAAACTACTAACTAACAGCTAATCATCACCACTTGAGAACAAGCGTGAACGTTTATTACAAACTGGATTAAAAATGATATGATCAGTAGCTGTGTCAGATATGTCTGGAAAAATCGTCGGTTTTGATTCAAATGAAGAATTTTGTTCGCTATTAACGGCCTCTGTGTTGGATTTTTTATTGATTCAAAGTCTTATTAGCGGATGATTTTTGGTTTCTCAAGTTGCTTGATATCCTACTACTCAAAACTTATGTTTACGTATAAATTTTAATGCACGATTTATGTCATTATCACGAGTAAGAAAATATTGTTCCATACTTGTTGAAAATTTCTAGTCCTCGCGAATTAAATCAGCTGTTAATAGCTAAACTTCATTTTCGAACTTATCTCAATGTCAACTTTTTTATTATCATAAACTGCAATAAATTTGATCAAATCGTCCTCATCCTAAGGGCACGAATTACCCAATTTTTTAAAAATTCGTGTTTAAAAAAAATCGTCAAATTTGTGTACCTTGTTATTTCAAAATCGTGTAAAAAAAGACTGTGTAAAAAAACCGTGTAAAAAAGAGTTGGGTGTATATATTAAGTAATATTCGTACTGAACTTCATGAAGATAAAACAAAGACAATTTGAATCCTGTACCACCTTAAAAATCTGATGTGTTACTTTTTAAAGTCCCTGTCTGTAACTTATATGAAATAAAAATTAAAGAAAGATCATATGGGTAGCTTATTAAATCATTT
Source organism: Trichonephila clavata (assembly GCA_019973975.1). Classification (NCBI taxonomy): domain Eukaryota; kingdom Metazoa; phylum Arthropoda; class Arachnida; order Araneae; family Nephilidae; genus Trichonephila; species Trichonephila clavata. The sequence continues at coordinate 1,236,716 of BMAO01008195.1, forward strand.
GAACATTGATTGGGAGATGACATATGGGGTATCTTTATCTCCGTTCGACGCGTACTTAGGCTTCTTTGCGTAAAGAGCTCTTAGAGGAAAGATAAGCTCATTCTGTTCAGGTACTATTCAAGTTATCAAACACATTATTGAAATAATATATGCGACATCATTGAAAAAAGTGAAAAATAATCAGATTAGGAATGTGTGTGATACCTGCAGGAATTATAATGAAAGTAATTCATTAAAATTTTCTAGTAAAATTGTGAAACTATTCATAATTTTTGTTATCTAACCTTGAAAATGTAATTTTTAGAAACAGTTCTATTTTGTTCCTGAAAAAAATACAAAGTATATGTAATTGCTGATTGCTCAATCCTAATAAATGGGTTATCTATAAAACACAATTTTTGTAAAGGCTAATCATTTTAAAACTGTCTCTACATATATTTTGAATAAAATGTATTTATATTTATTAAGAACTTGAAGGAATGGTGATAGAAAATATAGTTTTGAAATATAAGTACCATTAAAACCTTAAATCAAGCAAAGAGACTTATAGAGAGAGATCATCACCAAATATTTTAATTTTTAAGTAAATAATTATTTATTTCAGCAAAATTCACTATACATTACACACTAAAAAGTATTTCTTTTGAAGGAGAAATTATTTAATTGATTTGTAAATATAAGAAAAGCTATTGAACTTCAAAGGAAAAAAAATACTGCAAAGCTCAGGGTTGTGAGCAAATTCCTGTCATTTCAAAAAAACTTTTCCAACATTTGAATTCGAAAAGTTATAAGTTCAAAGGAAAGAAGATACTCTCATTCCATACAACTAATACCTAACTCTTGAAAAACAAATACATTTTGACATATCTTAAAAAATGTCCTCGCATAATTCCTAAGGTAATTTTTTTTTCATCTTTCCTCCGGCTTCAACCACAACCAGGAAAGTTTCATTAATAAATTTTCAAAAAGGTAGAACTGCGCCAAAGATTCGGTAAACTAAGAGTATACTCATTCTTGTTTATTTACGCAGTTTTCAAAATGTAAATTCGAGTTTCCCGACATATTTACTCGCTAACTTTGCTATCTCTATCCCAACAGAGGACAGTGAGATCGGTAATGTGTTTATTCAGATTTTACAGAATGGGACATCATAGGCTGCAAAATAAATATCCATTTTTCTTTTGCGCTCCCAAAGTGCATCGTATTTCTACCTCTTTTACCCCACTTAAATTTCAAAGGATATTGCTTATAAACATATAAATAAAACAGGTCGCGGCAAAAGAGATGGAATTTTCAATGTAAAGGAAAAGGGTTGAAAAATATATAAAGCTACTAGAGGGCGTAATTTAAAGAGTGGATGGAGGAGAATTTGATTTTCAAAGTAAAACTTCGACTTTCTTTTTCGTCGTTAGAAACCAGAGCAAACACTTCTCATTAGAATCATATTACAGGTTTTAAAATGATTTTTTTTATTTACCTTTTCGTAGCTACTGAGTAAGCTTTTTTTTGCTCTGCCCTCAGTCGCTTTACTAAAGTAAGAAGAATTCATCCGGGGACGTTTTATTTAAATTACGCTTCCGGACTTATATAGGACTAGCATCAAAAACAAATTATGTCGGGTAAAATTGTTTACAATTTTATTGCTTTTTGATGTTTGGCAAAACTTTTAGGAGAGGTCCAGAAAGTAAACTTAAAATAGTTCCCTAGGATATATATATATATATGATTTTCTCTCTTGTTCTTAGTGGCTCTAATATTCTGCATTAATTGTTTTCTTTTAAGCATATATATATATATATATATATATATATATATCTAGTTTCAAAATAGACAAAAGAGAAGAATTTAAATTTAAATTGCATACAATGCAAAAAATTTCTAGTTTCAAAAAAAATCTGAAGAAATAAAAAACTATTAAGATTTTACTAAATACTGCTTAATTTAAAAATATCCAATTAATTTTATTAAAAGTTATTTGAATAAAGAAATTCTAAATAGTAAGGATTAAAATTCCTTAGAATATTAATAGTTTATTATTATAAATTTATCATTTTTCCTAGATAGATATAGTTACCTCCATATTCTAAAATTAGATAAAATTACTTATTCTCTTAGTTTTTTTCCCCCCATTCATATATAATTCTATTGTCTCTAAAGTAATGGTATCATAAATACACTTTTTTTTAATTTTATATTTTTATTATTTTCATTCTTTTGCTAAGTGCTACTATTCAGCCATTCCCATGCTTTGAATTTACATTTGGGTCTAGAATCTGGCAACAACTTGCTTATTGTACTCAGATTTAGAGCGGGCTCTGCATTTTTGAATGCAATTTTTAGAAAAGTTACCTTTTTCTAGTAATGGATTTAGATATTCTATCCATTATTTTCAATAAGTTTTTGCTCAGTATTATTAACAGTAAAGGGGAAGGTTGACTGTCCAAAAAACATGTTCAACCCCACTTTTATATAAATTATTTTATAAATAAGAGCTGTCCTAAGTCAGCAATGTTTATAATACTGTAGCACATCCATATTTTAATATTTTAAACTCTTATGTTTAATTTCTCATATATCCTTTCTAAAAGCTATTGTCTGGATATCTTGCAATTTCAATTTTTTTCAGTTTTGATTATTGATAATACATCTCTCTCTAGTAGAGAATTTGGACTATATATATATATATATATGAAGGGAAAAGAGAATTACTTTTTTATTTATTTGATTAATAGAAAATTCTGCAAAATTTAAGAAGAGATTATTTTTCTACAAATATCTATATATGTATGAAATAATTCCGACTTGGCATACGGAATTTTCCACACTTGCATTAAGACATTTTTGTATTGAGTGGATATTTTTTCCTGGTTGTAGTAGCCATGGAAAGGAGGAAGGGGCTTCATATAATTTTAGTTGTATATTTCTTTAGTTCCTTAAAAACACACGCACAACATAAATAGATACGGCACTGTCACAAACAGAGACAGACAGAGAAGGATAAACTTCTAAGATACAAGCGTTTTTTCTCTGTTGCTTGTGCGTATTTGTTTTTCATGTATATAAAATTGTAACTCAACTACATTTAAAATATTTTACGGCTTTGTTCTGGTATTAAAGACGTTTTTAGAGGCATAGTTTCCTATCTCGTTTATTTCGATGCATGGAAATAAAATGCACATAAAAAAAATAGTTAAATATTCCTTTAGTTAAGAATGATTGATTGCTTTGTTCTAACAAATGTTTCTTACATTTTCCTGCACTAAATAAAGTACATTTTGTTCAATAACTTATCTTCAAAAGTATTTGAACGATTATTTATTTATTGATATTATTTTATATATATGCTATGCATTGTGATTAAGAACTGTCAAGTACGTATGATTAAAAAATTACATTTCATAACCAGATCAATGTTACTGTGGTGTTATTTAAAGACACATATCAGTGCAAGCGAAAACCCATTGGCAATATGTCAGTCACTACCTCATAATGACACCTCGAATGGATTAGCTAATTCCGTTGCCGAATATGACGACAAATACAGTCTTACCATATTTCAAATGAAATCATTGAACGTGGAAATTTCTGAATAGCTAAGTAAACATCAATTTCTAATTGTGGAAGAAAACTAAACAGAAACGCATCTCACCAAAGGAACAAATATGCCAGAAAATATGAAAAAAATCAAGTCATCCTTTTCAAAATAATTACCTAGAAAAAAGAAAATAATAAAAATTAGAATTCAAAACATGATAAATTTATATAATGAAATAAGTTCAAATATACAGATTTATTACAAATAAATACATTTTAAAGAAAAATACTCTACACATTTAAATATTACAACTTACAACGAAGTAAGTCATTTCTTAAAAAAAATAGAACTTAATATATCTCCATATTTGTATATCTCAAGTAGTTACATCGAGAAGTTTTTAAAATATCTCCTGTTGGCTTTATTTTTACAAATATATGCCCCTATTTAACATGATAAAACTTTCTTATGTGGACAGCATTCAAAAATGGGCAGTTGATCTATTAAAAGTACAGGAGAATGGGCAACAACTCCGGCTGCATTAAGGTCTTAAACCCAAGAATAAACACTCAATTTTACTTTCTTGAGCCCAGTGAGCATTAGGAACTCCCGAAAAAGCTCCGGGACACCTCCCGAGGGCATCAATAACGAGAAAATCTTCAAAAACGTGCTATGATTGACAGTGTCTGTAATAAATTGCTATTAAGCAAATCGATAACGGACGAAGAACAAGTTAAGCAATAAACCAATTAATAAAGCTTTGCGGGCAGCTGTTTCATTCATTAATAATCATTACCGAAAAGCGGCATCGGCCAACTTTACTTCCTGAGTAGCCTGTGGCTTAAAACCTTCTACACAAGCAGTGCTGGCTAAATGATCCATCGACTTGATAATGACGCAACTTTGTGGAGAAGTTTGGGAGCGGCTGTTGAAAAATGGGACATTGTCTCAGCCTCCGTGGACAGCTTTCATCTACAAATATTAGCACAGGCCCGAGGAAGGTTTAAAAAAAAGGATGATGGAAATATCATTTTTTTATTATTATTTTTTCTATGATTTCAATCTTGCGGGAGTAGTTAAGATCATGATAACGGAATGAGTTGCTTTATGCCTCTTCGCTTCATACCTATTTTTCCCCTTTGAAATATAAGCAAGTGTATGTAAGTGTAGAGGATAAAGATATTATTTTTCTCACGGCATTTTTTCAATAATTTGGCTAGTTAATAAACCTACGTCATATTTTTTAAATTAATTAATATAACAGCGTTTTTTATTTATCCTCATATACACTTCATAAGACATTAAAGCCCACCATGGCTGATATGTGAGTTTAATTCATGTGCAATAAATTTAAATTGGATATAATCGCATTTTTAATTAAATATCAGCCATTACTGTAATAAAAAATATTTTACAATGCTTTTCTTTAAATACATCATTATTTTTTTATCAGGGTTGAAATTAGAGATGAATATTGGAGATGAGCATTAATATTGTAATGATTTGCAATTATAATAATGCAATGATTTATCTAAAGTTTTAGTTTTTAAAGTAAAACAAGAAAAAAAAATAAGTCAATTCCTTCTTTGAATGGATGAATAGAAAGTATTTTATTAACGATTTAAAAATTGATCAAGATATATATATATATATATAAGGAGAAAGTGAACTAATAGTAGGAATTGAAAAAAAAAAAGAGTATGATTTGTCTGCATTTTTGTAACAATGCACAGCCAGTTTGGCTGAAAAACTGATTTTCGAAGCCTACTTTTGTCATTGTTTTAACAGTTGCATTGTTACAACAATGGAAACGAATTTAAGTTGTCATCACAAAACACTAATTAGTTTAAATTAATTTAAACTAATGAATATTTGAAAAACTTTATTAACATCAAGTGTCATCCAGTACAAGTTTAAAATATTTATTTGAATTTAATTGGATGAATAGAAAGTATTTTATTAACGATTGAAAATTTGTGAACACGATAAATATATACATATATATAAATAAATATATATAGTATAATAAATTGAAAAAATAACAAGACTAAACTATCAACTAACAAAGCCAGAATATAAAAACCTGATTTTAAGACACAAAACTATAAAAAATGGTGGAAATATATATTGTACAAGATTTAAATAAACGTATGTATAGCAGGAAATATAAATAGAGAGAGAGAGAGACAGCTAAAATAGAAAGAATTGAAAAATGAATTATATGAGACAAGATAAACATATATAAAACAAGATTTTCGCTATAAATCGCTATTTTGTTATTGGAAATTAGATACAATTTTAAGAGAGCCACGAGGTAAAGGTTTTGCGATACACCATTTTAATTTATTTTCCCACATAATTTCTAAATAAAAACGCTACTTTCAAAGAAATTAATTAAACGAATTACGAAAAAAAAAATGTAGACCAAATGAAAACTGAATTTGATCCTATCGACTCTGATTTTTAATTAAAATTTTCAGTTCGCTACAATAAGAATAACTTTACTTATTAATAAGGGTCCAATAAAATTAAGAATTTAATACTGCTATCTTTTGAATTTAAAAATGCTGTTCTTTATTTTAAAAAATCATTGGAAGTCGAGCTTGATTGAAATTAATTTTCAGCTAAATACAATACTTTGGCAATGATGATGTGTACGTTAATTTTCTGGGAATCATCTTTTTTCTTGTTTTATTCTTTCATGTAAACAGCTTCAATTATAACGTTGTAAAAACCATGCATTTATGTATTTAATTTAGAAATAGGATATTGTTTTGAACGCAATTTTATTGATCAAAAATATGGTTTTCATTTAAATTTAATTAGCCTTTTATATGAAAACAATACCAATGCTTACGATGATTTAAAATTCGACAGTAAAACTTTTTTCTGAAAATAATTCAATTAAACCACTTTCGTCTCAGTTACAATCCAGTACAGATTAAAATAAATAAATAAAATTTTTCGTCTTGCTCCTTAATTAAAATGAAAGATGATAGATCACTAGATGCTACATCTAGGAATCTACGGACAATGTTAACACACACACACATTTTTGTATACTAGATGCATAGGCATCAATTATACAAAAATAAAAACATTGTTTAAACTTTTTTTGATTGATTTTTTGAAAAACACATCAAAATTTTACTTGTGTGATTGAGCCGTCATATTAACCATTCAGTTAATAATTTATTTCATGTTGACAATATATTTCATTTACATTTTTCAAACGCATATCATTAAAAAATTTAACAACCTACAGAAACATAATCGAAATTGCTGATAATTATCATGAAAATATTTTCTTGTCAGCAACGAAACTAAACCACGATTTAATACTTAATGCTGTTCCAGTGCGTTTATTGGCATCTTTTGCTGTTGAAGCATTTTGCAAGGTTGTAAACCTCTTCTCATTAATATACGAATCACTTTAACACTAGATAAGTTCTCTAATGAAAAAGAAACACATTATACTTTCCACGTTTTATCTTATGCCACATATCTGACATGAACTCTCGAAGCTAACTAAATCAACGAGAAAGAAAGTAATAATAATAAAAAAGGCCTGTGAGTATATTCCTCCTCTGACCTTGATAGCAATGCCGTTCGTAGACTTGACCTTTCGACCTGACAACCTTTGGGAGCAACAATTAAGGACGCTCATAAGCAACCTCCAAAGCCAGCATACACATTTCACTAAGTTCCCCTCACTAAGTTTCATCTAATCAATAGGTGGTAAGTACAGGAATACAGATTATAGGTTGTGCAGAATCGTACGCAAGCTGACTGCATCTGTATCTCGTTGATGTAAGGATGGAAGCTCTATATATATGCATGCTTATAGAAATAAATATATATCTATATGGGAAAATGCATTTCGTGTCATGAGAATGCTATGTATAACTATAGATAGGGAGACTTTAGCACAGTCTGAAACGTGCTTGGATTTAGTAAAATATTCGTGACGTCAGAGGTTAAAACATTTTAGCAACTCAGGTTCTTCCACCAGAAAAGCTGAAGTTTCCTGCTAAATTTAACCAGTCAGGTGTCCAAATGAGTTTTCAGTATACTTAGAAAATAATTTTAACAATAGGTTTAGTCCTGAATGATAAATTCATGAAGATAATTTATTATTTTTCGACCCCCAATTTGGCCTATACTCTTTAACTCCAACGAGTTCGCTGATTATAGCTCGGCGATTGCAAGGACAAAAATAAATATAAATTTCAGAAATCGTGAGGAATCATTGCATGGTCCTTAAAATGTACATAAATTGACTTTCTAAGCATCTCACGATTGATAAATTATTCAGCTCGTTGACTTTACCACTGTTCTTGCAGCAAAATTGCGTAATTTTTTATTGGTCACAAGATACCAATCACTCAAAGCCTAATGCTGTGTGTGCGAGTTTAAAAAAAATTAAACTTAAATCAGAGGAAAAAACTAGGCTTTTTCATAATGCTAAAAAATATTTTTAATATGTTCTACAAACAATTTTAAAATGGTTTTAAAATTGAACAAATATGATCCACAGTCATAAAGAAACATTATTTCTAAAACAACAACCCAATAATATATAAAGATTATCCAAATCTTATATATTGAAGCACTATTCTCCCGATTTTTAAAAATTTTTTTAAACATTTTTAAGATTTCAAATTGTTAAAAATTTTATTTGGAAAGAAAACTATTTTAATTGTTCAAATAGTACTAATGTGTCTAATTTCTGTATAAGCTCCCAGTAATTTGAAATCTTGTTCCTGAGTGAGTGAATATTAACGTCGCACCGTAAAGCTACACCGAAATCGTGTTCCTCACAGTATTAGTTATAAAATTTTAATAAATTTGGTGAGGTAGAAAGGATTAACTAATTCAATCTCATATAATCATAAGCGAAAAATACTATTTGTACTAAATAGTTGAACTTGATTCTACATTTCCTTAAAAACTGACTAACTTTTGGGTTTTTATATAAGCACAAACCATACATAATTAAATTATACAAAAACTTCGCTTGAAGAAAAATCCATCAGAGATGAGAGATCTTGCCACGATTTTTATTTAATGGAATTTTTAAGTGATTTTTTCCACAAAAAAGTTTCATTTCATTTTTGAATTATTATATGGCACTATTATTATTCTATAGCAAAAGTATAGTATAGTGTTGTTTCTTTTGTATTAGTGTAGTATAACTGTTAATGATTATATATATATATATATATAATCAAAAGATGTTATAAAAAGTAAATTGTGTGAAATAACTTTTATAAATGTAATTTGTTGCAGCATTTTGCATAAAAAAGATTATATATATATAAAAAATATATAAAAAAGATTATATATATAAAATATATATAATCTTTTTATGCGAAATGCTGCAACAAATTACATTTATAACAGTTATTTCACACAATTTACTTTTTATAACAGTACCTTTATACATTATGAACAATAAGTGAAAAATGTTAACTGTAGAAAAGGCGAATTTTGACCTAAATTGCAAAATACAAAATATAGAGTTTATTTTTTTAATTTTATATAACACAAGGATAAGTATTCAAATTTATCCTTACAAAATACCTGAAGCGTAAAATTATAATCGGATAAGTTAACAGTAGAATATTGTGAATTAAATGTAATACATTTTTGCTCCACAAACTGATATTCTTCACAGAGAGATACAGCTCTTATTTTTATTTTTGACTGCCAAACACACATATTTTCAACCTCACGCAAAATTACGCAACTTCAAGCGAAGCCTGATTTGCCAAAGGGTGAAAAACCACAAACAATCGTTGATATGTGAATAAACATGATGGATGTAACAATTATAAGAATAAAATCGCATCCTATAACATTTGATCCTTATTAATTAATCAATCCGTAGAAAGAGACAAGAGAAACAGATTAAGACTAATGGAAACTGATAAAATCTGAAGCAAAATTATGCCACTAGAAAACGTTAACATAATCCCAATTAAATTGACTCTCTAAAACTTCGTAATGAATGCTTACAAATCTTAGGCACGTTTTGTACAGATTTGAAGAGTAAGCACGCATTTTTTGTACGAAAAAGTGGATGTCGAAAAGGACAACTCCCTGAGATAGTAGACGAGAAACGTTCTGGAGTTAAAGCAATGGCAGGTAAAAAAAAGGAATGCACAACGCACCTATGTTGTTTAATTAAAACATCTTATCTATAATGCCGATTCCAAGGGAATGATACTGAAAAAAAAATGATATGCAGTTTCTATTTTTTATGTATATATGATTAGTTTTTCTTTTAAAACTCCCTCTCCAGCGCTTTTTTTTTTTACTTGGGGCAGTTTTATCGTAAGACCTGAAGTAGATTTTTTTTTTTTGCTCCTTTTTTGCGGAAACGTCGCAAGATATGGTAGAGGAACGACGCTGCACTTGATAAAGATTCGTCGAGGAGTGAATATTTTTTTTAAAACTTCGCTTCAGAGTGGGAAGATTGAGAGTGTATGACGGATAAAAAGGGCAAACGACTGATACCTTAATGGTCAAGTCTGGCGGCTTTTATTTTCTTTTTGCTGTTGAGTGAAAAATTAGCATTGCGGTTGAAGTGAAAAAATGAAGGTAGATATAGCTGGAAATTCTCTCGGTTTTTGCTTAAAATTCTTCAACGGTTATTCGTTTATGTAAATCTGAAAAAAAGTGAGCCCGCTATCAAGTGTGCAGCGTGAAGCAATTCCATAACTATATGAAATGGAATTTGTTCAAAATGCTGCAAGATCAAAAATACGTGGAGTTTTTCTGGTTGTGAAATAGTATTTTGCTTAACGCTTTTCTTTGTGGTGTTTTTGTTGCTGGTTTAGAAATGATGGTGATCGATTGCTTGAACTAGACAGAAAACAACTCACAAAGAAGTTTTTTCAGATTTATTTACTTGATGTATAAGAAGAATCGACTTATGTGCAAAAATTTGGTTTTACAAAATGCCATTAAGGTATGATAAAATGTTACGTTGCGAAAAAGTCGATGGAAGAAAAAGATATTGAAATATTTACTCAGAGATCAAAATATATTTTATCATAATCTTATTTTTTACTGAATAGAAAAATGCCTAGAATATTTTCTAAAAAGACGTAGTTAGTATAAAAATAGGTTAGGAGAGAACCAAACATTAAAAATTTAAGGGAAAATATAATCCTTTTCCTTTTTGATATTGTATTTAATGTAATAAAATAAAATTAAAAATACAAATTTTTAAGACACTTGTAAGTTTTTCATTAATTATTTCATTTATAATTAAAGAGACACTTTAGTCGATTCAATGTTACAAAGATCCATAACAGAACCTAACTTTTCCATTATAAATGAGGAGTGATATTATTACTGAATTACGTACTGCAGTGCTTCTCAAACTTTCAATATTTGTGACCCAATTTTCAGTCATAATTTTCTTCGCTCTCCGCATAAATACAATAACAATGTACTGAATTCAATAATAATGTGCTTTGACGTAAAGCTACAATAAGACTTTAATTATAAACCGTACAAATTATCTCAAGATAAGTATTAAATTTTCTGTATAAATAATTTCATGTATGACAAGCTCATGGCGTCACTGGTAATTGTTAAACTTGTTCTTAACTTGGTATTGTTAAATTAGTTGTCAAATACATTGTGCAGTACTGATCCATTTTTAAATATATCAGCGTAAATGCGTATTTTATTTTTTATTATGTCAGAATGTATTTTGTTTTGCTTCCTTTCAGTAAATTAATATTTTTAAATATTATTTTATTTTTGACTTTTCGATATTCTCGTGCCCCCCTCGTTGGGTTATCACGCCCCCCTATGGTGCACGCCTCACAGTTTGAGAAACGTTGACGTACTGAAAATATAACATGTAAAAATTATTGCATAATCATTGGTTTTTTGACCATTTGAAAATTGTTTTATTCTTTGATAATTGAATGTATTAATAACTCTTTCAGTTTCTTTGAAAGATAATTTTCTACAAAAAACACCTATACGTTTGATGTAACACTCTATTTATGCTTTTCATAAGATTACAAAAATGGTCAAAAAATCCGATTTTACATAATACACAATCTTTTTACACTTTTGTTCATCCAGTGTTTCGATTATATAAAATTTTTACTAAAGTATTGCCTAAAATATTATTCAGGGCAATAAAGTACTTTTAAGTCTTCTCTATACGCATTTTATTCTACACTTTTTATTCACTCCTGTTTCTCCATCAATTCGAGAAATCGAAACATAGCAGTAGGACGTACCATTAGGAACTTCCCGGCTAGATTATTGAAAATGCATTTCGAGTTAATATTTTATACAACTTCTCACCTTTAAAAGTAACGGTGAAGAGAAAGAAAAACGGCAGGAACTTTTGACTTCCCCCACTGCAATTCGCAGTTCTTCTCTATCTCCCCAATTATTGACGGAGGCCCTATCTAACGATGCCGCTATTGAGGCGGAAAAAAAATGAAGCGAGCCAATACCAGAAACCATCTCAGGCCGTGTAACATTATTTACGAGAATGATTTCACGACTTCCCATTCTATTTTATACCTAAAGCGAAAACTAAAGACTGAAAAAAAGAAAACGAAAACGAAAAAAAAAAAACCCTCGTTCATGCTTTAAGCTGCTTGATACGTTTTTCAATCATTACAGGGTATTCCGTTCGCTTAGCTAAGGGAGCAAATTCAGCAGTTTTCATCGTTGTACCAGGTACTTAGATCCAGGGAAAAGCACTTTTTTTTTCGCCTTGCTCTCAACCTACCCTTTTCTTTCACAGTCTTTTCCACTCTTTCGGTTTCAAATCGTCTCTTTGTTAAATGCATTGAAAAGGATACCATGCGGCATGATGTCAACGGAACATTTCCCTACTTACAGCCTAGCCTGAAGCGCTTGTTGAGTTTTGTTACTTTTCTTTTCATTTTCCTTAACGATTCAATAAAGGTCTTCCTTTCCAATGTCATAAAAACCGATAAGTGACAAGCTTGATTAAATATTTTCAACCAACTGCCCCTGGAGATGGATTTTTTCCTCATCTTGATTTCAGAATGATTATCATAATTCAAAGCCATGTTGATGCGTTATCTGCACGCAGGGGTGCATTTAAAAAGCTAACATTGTACGGTGCGCTTTGAACAGGAATAAAATAAACTGCTGTAAATGAACGGTGAAAAAAATCTTTCTAATAACGAGAGGGATAAAAATTCGATTAATTTAAACTCGTGTTGCCTTAGAAGTTTTCTCCCCGCCGTGCTTTTGTAATTGAAAATTCTGAAATAATTTTAACTTCGTGTTATTTTTTTTATGGAGAGCAAAAACAACTTTGTAAATGCTTTAGGGACATATAATTTAAACAGCCCTTTGTGTGTCATTTAAAATGGACGTTGATTATTGTTTTACTGAAAATAATAAGAATCTGCTAATGACAGATAAATGAAAAGCTTTCAAGATATGGAAAAAATGAATGTGTGTGTGGATATCTTTTTTTAACTAACCCAATTAAAATCTTGTTGCAATTACATTTTGAAAGTTTTCATATTTAAATCAGTGCATAAAAAATAAACAATCAAAAGTAAGGCTTGGAATTCAATGCCTGGCTCATTTTAGAATCTATACATTTTTTCTATCTTTTTTATTTAATCTGAGAAAGACATTTTAATGTAGAAAGATAAACTTTGAGAATACGTTCCACTACATAATTAAAGGCGCAATTTATAAACAAAAATTCCCTTTATTAAATAAATCTTTTTACTAATATATGTGAAGTTTTGGTATGCTACGATTAACAGCTATTTTTCCTTTCTCCCTTAGAAACAAAATACTAGCGGGTAATAAAAAATACTTTTATATATACAACTGAAGAAATTTTTAAATGTTGAAATTTCTGTAGGTAAAAATAACATGATTTGAGGCTAATTGAGCTAATTAAAATATGTATATAAAATTAAATAACTATCGATTCCTAAATGTGTTTGGTAAATAGCACATTTTTTGCGGAATTTTCGAAGACTAATTGTAGAAATCAAGTAAAATTTGGTATGGAAACACCTACATTTATTGCTAAAAAGATTATTATAAGTTAATGGTGTTCGTTCATTATCATGGTTTATGCTCTTGAAAGTATGGTAGTCCAAAAATGAGATATAGCAACATTGACCTTGTGGAAAGTTTAATATGGAGTATTATCCCTCTTGAAAACAATGCAGCTCTCACAACAAATTCGCATGCTGTTTAAAAAGTTGTTGACGAGGTTTCGGGGCAATAAATCCGGCTCCTTTCTCAAAGTATTTTTTTAGCAACGGAGGTTTTCTTGGCCAAAATCATCCCAGACATAATCCATGGGATTCAGGTCTGGAGATCTTAATATTTACTCCATCCTCTGAATATCCTCAGCCTCGAGGTATTCATCAATTAGCCAAGCCCTATAAGGAAGGGTGTTATCGTTCATAAAAATTAACTGTCTGCCAATTGTCTCTCTGAAAAGCATCACAAAGGGTTTTAAAATAACCCCCTATTACTCAAGGCAGTTAAGGTGCCTCCCTTAAATACGCCAACATCATGCCAACCAAACCATAACACCCCCCAATACTTCTATAGTGCTCAACATAGTGCAATACCTCTATAGTTCATGATGTTACGGGGAGGATAACCCAGTCCCTCGTTCTCTCAATATGTGAACACGTCAAAAATCAGTGTTCAGACTGAATCTTGATTCATAAAGAGAGAGAAACAGTCCAACTGCTCACATGTGGCAGGATGATGTTATCTGCACCATGTCACCTGTATAACCTGGTAACTTGGAGTGAGTGGGATGCAGGCCATTGGTCTCCTGACATTATGTCCTGTCTCATTAAACTTTCGGCAAACGGTATACCTCGAAACTGAGGTACCAGAAGTAGCGGTGAGCTCATTTACGAGTTGAGTAGCTATCATTCCCTTATTACGCCATGCTTTTAAAGCCAATTAGCAATCATCCTTGCATGTGGCGGCTCTTAGGTAGGTACCCTGTAACTGGTCTTCTGGATAGTGTTCCGGTCTCTTAGAATTGGTTCCATTATCTGGAAACCACATTTCAGGACAAATTGAATCATCTTGATATTTGAGTTAAGGGAATTGATTTTCCTTCTATCTACCAAATGCTCTCCGTCGTAATCAATCATCCCGAAGTAATTGTAAGCCTTTAGAAACATGAGAAAATGAAAAACGCACATAGTAGTGTTTCCAGTTCTTGTCTTATCAGTTTTCTTAATTTGAATAACATAAAAGAAGAGATTGCGTTAAGTTAAATAACTAAGATGTTATGTTAATTAATTTTCATTCAAAATGGTTCAGTGATTTTTGAAAAATCAGCAAAGATGTGTTTGCTTTCCTTTATTCTTGCACTCCAGCATATATTTACTGTAAAAGTTGTTATATGCGATTTTTATAATATGTAAAGCAATAATATCAGCTGATGAATTATATCCCTATAAGTATTTGTCTTAATTAAAATCAGATCATATTTGTAATACAATTATATGTTAAACAGAGGCACAAGCAAAAACATCTTATGCGTCAATATGTTTATTTATAGATCCTTACTATCAGATTCAGAGGAGGGAATATATATCATTTATAACTAGCAGTAATATAATATAATACATAAATAATTACCAATGATAAATATATTTCCAGTTTTATAGAATGGCCACTATGACAACTTTCATTCTTCCTCGTGAAGATCGGTTCATCTTAATAGTTAATGCTTTCGGTGGAATTTACATAAGCAATCATTATAAATGTATGTATACTTATTTAGACCTTTAAAAGGTTTTATATAAATTTATAAGAAATCAATATACTCTAGCATATACGAAAACTGTCAGCATACTTTTTATTCGTATGTGTATTAATCATTTTTTTCTAATAAGGAGAAAGATTCTTAACTCGTCGATCTCGTTTCAAAACGATTTATTAATCTTAAAAATCCGCCTATTTAGACTTGATAAATTTTAAATGAATACAAATAGTCGATATAAAATAAAAATTTCCAAAACTCTACAGAAAAATCCAGTCTTCTGTTATTTAATTCCTTTGATCAAAATATGTGTTCATATTCTAAAAACAGATTGGATATTATCCAGTTTATGTATCTGATAAAATTATTTCAAGCCTTAAAGTATAGCAATCCAAATAAAGAAGTTGAAGCCGCCTTTTTGATGAGATAAGAAGCTTTAAGAAGCAGGAGGAGTGGAATCATGCCATCCACGTAGGTAACATTTACCAACGATAGGATCCAAGATTAATGAATCCAAACCTGACAGTGAGTAGTGATCTCACAATCGTGTAATTTTGGAGTACACTCGGAAGAATATACATTTGTAACAGTCCATTCATTCAGAAAGTTATCAGTAATACTAGACGGGGAATCAAGCAAACAAACAGCTGCTGCTCTCTGTGTATTCAGGGGAAGTACAAGAGAGAAAGTTTAAAGCCGAAATGCCAACTCAAAAGGTATATTTATATACTGACGGTTTCAAAATTACTGCTTTTGAATGCGGATGTTTACAGTTTTAAGGCGATATGGTACCATCTTCACAATTTTTTTTATTTTTAATATTTTATGTTTGGTTTTAATTGTATTTCATAAAGGTTAATATTAAATAATAATTTCATACAAATTTTTTTAATTTGTTGCAAAATGTTTGTAAAATTTAAATTTTTTTAGCTTTTTTAAATCTCTAAGGCTTTTTTAAATATGTCTCTTTTTATTCAAAATTTTTTTCCAAGTACCCTATACTATACTACATAAAACTGTGCATGGGTATTTTTCTGCTGCTGCTCTTTAATTTTTTATTAATTTTTTTGTATTTAAACTCCCGAAAATTCTCAAAAAAACATTAATTTTGATTTTGAAATTTTTTAGAAAAAGTACTAAACATGTTACAGCTAATTCTATGCATAGTTTTACAAAACATACATTTCAGAACATGTATAAAAAATTTCAAACCCATACTTCAATTATCAAAAAAGCCTTAGGGTTTTGATTAATGGTATATGTACAAAAATTCAACATGGAAAAATATGAGTTTGAAGTTTTCATTCCATGAATAGCATGATATAATATTCATCGAATAGTCTGAAACTTTTATGAACTGTTAATTAGCTCATTTAAAACTACTTAACATAAAACATTGCACAAATGTAGAACAATTAAACAGTATACTGCCATAATGAATACATAGAAAAAAACGAATGAAAGATCAATATTTCATAAAACCTTATCTTAATAATTATAATAAAAAATAAATACACACACTTCAGAGTTAATTCTATGCTCAGAGAGCTAATGCACAACATGTACAAAAGATGTTTATGCCTTTTTTTTTATTTCCATGATTTTAAAAGCCTTCGCATGTTAAATACGAATAAAAGCAAAATCAAACAACAATTTATTGGTAAAATACATCAAAATCTAAGAACTGTATACGTGCATTTGTTTAAATAAATATCTTAAAATATTTTAATAATAAAAGTGTTGAATCTCGCACACATGGGATATATATATATCACCAAAAACAAATATATAAAAATGGGAGAGTTTTTCTATTCTTTCGAATTAGATTTTTAATTATCTGAGTTATCAAAATGAGATTTAGTATTTGTGCTTTGGGAGAATCCGTTTTCAAGTTTTAATTTCATTCATAATAATATCATAAAAAGCACGCACACCTTTTAAATCTTGACCAAATCCATTTGATCTTCAGTAAATAATTCACAAACTAGAATTTTTGCATGAATTGCACAATTCTTTCTTAAAATGATTAATTACTGCATATATAATGTCAGTCTCATTGATGCGCATTAGAAAAATAATTAATTCATTTTTTATCAGGCTCTTTTCTAGCAGATAATCTGAAATGTAGGCGTGGTAGTTGCTGTTTAGCATCAAACATTGCTCCATTACTTAATGAAAAATGCAGGTAAAGCTTTGAAATTTTGCAGGCATATTTATAAAGGTTCGGGGTATCAAATAAGCCAATAAAAAAAATTTTCGACAGTTTAATGATTTTTAGGGTACCATATCGTCTTAAATTTAAGTGTTAAGTAAATCTACATTTTATGAACACACATGTACGCGGCATTTGTTGATAATAGAATATAACATGCACTATGAACGCGCAGTTATAAGTAAACAGTAATTATTTTCATCACTTTTTTTCCTTTTTATTTTTATAAAACATAATGCAGCTTAATGAAATTTTAATATTTTTTTAGAGGGGAAACATGTTGTACTTTATAATTGAGTTATTTTACTTCATATTGTAGATCTTGCGTTCCAGTTAATGGTAACTGTGAATTAAAATTCATGTAATCTAGTAAACTTGTTGAAGATGATTTTACGTGATACAGAAATCAGTTTCGAATGAATGAGTGATTGAATATTACGTCACACTATTCAGCTACTCGAGGGCCTTAGGGGACGGACCCCGTAGTTTTGAATCATTGTCAACTGACAAGGACTGAGTGAGTGAGTGAATATTAACGTCGCACTGTTTAGCTACATAAGGGCTTTTGGTGACTGACCTCTTAATTTGGTACCATTGTCAAGTGACGAGGACGACCCTTCCCCTCTCCTAACTACCACACTACACCAACAGGAGGACGTTTGAGCTCTCGACAGATTTAAAATGCATTTTCTCTGCACGGCGGTTCTTCAGTGGTACTAGGCTCAAACTCATTACACACTGGCCACTAGGCTACCGTTTTCATAGTTTTGTATGAAAATATTAGATGCTTGTAACGGCTGCAGGAGCCGAGAGGTCATGGTCGCAAACTCGTGGACATTGTCCTTTCTATCGAATCGTGGATCAAAGTCCTTTCACTACAAAAACTCATAGTGTAGATGGGCTGATACATACGTTATACCTGTCGAGAATAAGTCCGCACGCTAGTGTGGTGTGTAAGTTTGGAAGAACGGGTAAAAGTTCTGGTGTCGTCCTCGTCACTTGATCAAGGTCCGTCACCAGTAGCCCTCGTGTAGCTTCAAATTGACAGGTTAATAATTAATCAATCAAGCAATAATATATACTTGCTTGCACCTAAAACTGATAAAGGATAAAAAAATCCTTAATTCACTACCTATAAAAATACTTTTATAACTTATTCTTTATCTTCATTGCTTTTATAGCATTCAGCTTAAGTGAGACAAAACAAGAAGTTTCTTGCCAACATGAAACAGTTAGATACTAGTTTTTTGCCAATTTGTTCAGTGAAGTTACATTATTTTGAGTGTGACAAATTTTAATTTGAACGTTTTACCATCAAAAATATTTAGAATTACTTAGAATTATTTCTGAAATAGTAGTTTATTCATACTTTTTATACTAAGGGCCACAATACTTGTTCTGTTGAATTCACCTACGAACTGAAGATAAGGTTTTGTTGGTTTCGTAAAATCTACTTTTTCCTACCTAATATAAAAATATAAAATTTTCAAACTCCTGAAAATAAACCTAATTTAAAATTTCCCTGACATCATAATAAATAAAAATTTTAAATTCTAGATAGCATATAAGCAAATAAATTTCAAGTTTACCATCACAGAAAGTCTTTAATACTGGAAAATTAATTAAAGATGATATTTTTATTCGCATTTCTATACTATCGAGAGACAAGATATTTTTACATAGATACATCAATGAGATATATCAAAGAATAAGCAAACAGATAAGCCTTAAGCATATAAATAAATTTTATAATGTACCAATAAATACAATATAGTGTAATAACCATATAAACGAAAAGTGTAATCAAAATTTTGAGCTCACAAAACCACAACAAGAGCAAGTGTACAAACACTTTGTAACTCGCCCCTGTACATAAAAGAGAGAAATAATTCCTTTTTTTAAACTATACATATAAATAATTTTATCATTTTTATTTTTTTGCATTTAGTTCGTGGAATAAAATTTTTTATCGCTAATCTAGATCCGCAAATCGCACCTTATACATCATTTTTTTTGTCTTGCATCCTCTCGAATTTCCCTCACAAATCGGCTTAGAGCCATCCTAAACATAGCTTTTAGAATATCTTGAAGGATTTTTAACTGACCGTCATTTAAGCCTTTTAAAAGATTTTTAAGCCTTTTCAAGCAAAGTTTTAAATCTTCAGATTCCTTTATGGAAATTCCTTGCTTTCCTAGTGCTCCAAAATAAAACAAAATATTAAAAATAATAAAGATATTTGGTCTGAGCAAATGTAAAATTTTTAAAAAGGAAGGATTATATATATATATATGAAATGTATAATGCATAAATGTTTTTCCAGACTTCAGATTAAAGTGATATATCAAGGCTCCAAGATGACATTTTAAAGTGTTGGGGATATTACTATCACCTAAATTGCATATATAATAGCAATAAAACTTCTTATTGCTTAACCTAAGTCTGTTTTGAAATTATATAAGTTGGTATTTAGTTACTATCAAGCAAAACACACAAGTAACAGGTTTTGCCAAACAAGGTGCAAAAATAAAAACAATTTTGTCGTACTTCGTTATGCATTGACGATTAAATTTTGACTGTAACGTTTTTAGGAAAATTTAACAAAGCGGCTTTACTTATTTATTTGAATATGGAGTAAAAATAATTCAATTTTTGATGCGTATATACCAAAAAGTTGAATATTTATTGCTTTTAATAGCTGTTAAGAAATCAATCAGCAAAATTTATGTCTACCTCCTAATCGCATTACACTTAATTTAAAAGAGTATATGCTGATGTATAATGATATATTCAAACATACAGGGAGCAATGAACAGAAGTGAGGACACACATTGCATTTTCTCAAAAATAGGGGGAGGGGATCAATTGATACTTTTTGAGCGAGGATATCACTTTTGTTTTTATTCTGGTTGTCTTGTAATTCCAACTACATTTTTCATTTCATTTGTTATAAGGCTTCTTATGGAATTACCATCACACATTCTTCCCACATATTACGATTTAAATAATTTAATTAGGAATTAGTTATTAAATACATTATGCAAAAACTGCGCTTTTGATAGTTTGTCCCTGACAGCATTTTTATAAAAACAATTACTTCAAGAATTTTCTCTGATTTGAGGTGAAAAACTGCTTTTTGATGCTATAAGAAGTTATGTTTTAGTGCCTCACGAACTTTCTTTAGTTAAATACGTAAATAAGGATCGTTTCATAAGAAGTATAATGAAGACTATTAATGATGCTAGGAGATCAAATTGAAGATTTATAGTTGCAATCTCTTCACATTTTCTTTAAATACGAACAAATGTAATACTTGATATTTGCGAGTCTATATTTCTACATGGTAATTGAATGTAATTAATAAGTAAATTTAATTAAAATTCAATGTGTTCTCTCTCTCTATCTTATTTACAATATGAAACGTATTTATTAATCAATTTGGAGTTTAAAATGATTGTAAGTGTCTTCGTAATTTTCCTCGAATCCTTATTTTTTATAAAACTTCTAAACTAATACTATAAAACACAAAAACATGCAAGACAAATTCAAAAATTTATGACAGTAAAAATAGTGAGTAATGCTGTATTTCAATTCAGAAAATAGATGACTTTTGAAATTCAGTGAATCCATTTTGAGCACCCAAGTAATTTCAAACTTATTCGATCCAAAATATCGTCAAATCTAGGATGTTGTCAAAGAAAGCTAATAACGCTAGAAATCCATCACTGAAAGAAAATAATTCATTGTGACTCGTACTCGCAACATGTATTGCCTTTCTGGGAAAATGATATTTACTTAATCACTGATGAAGATCTATATTAGCTTGTCTGTCTTCCAACAGCGAGAAAACAGCACGAGTCCCCATTCATGCAGCTCCATTATGCGTTGGTCACTGCACTCTCACTAATGAGACAGCATGACCACTAAGACAGCATTTATAAAGCAAAGACACGCCCTTTCAAAATTGACGTCACGATTAAAAAATCACTATAAAGAGGAAGGCGGGGGTCTTCTTTAGCACGTGGAGAAGGCAGTGTCTATTCAAAACCACCTTGTCAGATGATAGCAAGAAAACTCATCCTCCTTTCATGCTAATGACTTGATACTAAAGCAAGGTAGCAAGCAAGTTAGTCGGAAACATTAATTAATGGTCCGATAAGTGGGTCTGCTTGGTAGGGGGACTGGCGCGTCTGATAGGTCGTTAGGGCGGTCGAACCACGAGATGGCTTGGCAGCATCATTTATCAGAAAGATATCGTGTTTATTCAGCCACCTTAAACATTGTTTTGATGAGGAATACAATCCACATGAATTTATGAGTAGGTAACAATTTTACACCAACTCTTTAAAGTTAAAGGGGAAAAAATGTGAGAATTTGCACCAAAAATGTTCGATGACTCAAATAATGCTCCTGAAAGAGGTCTGTTCATTTTAAAATGACCAGATTAATTTTCTTCTTTCTATACAGTAATGAATTTCAATTTTTGAAAGTTAAAATAAAATTTGGCTACGAAATGTTTATAAATCAGAATCTTTTGTACGCTTCAAAAAGAGCCAAACTTTTTCTAAAACATTAAGAGTTAAACTGAGTTACTTACGAGATATGCGTAACTACACAGAAAGAATAATGTTGTTACACGAACTAAAACTTTTGAATATTTTGACTCGAAATCTCTGTCTAGCTTACAATTTGACGTCTCTGTCTAGATAAATTCACTATCTTAAATGTATCTCTTCTATTCTCTGTATTTATAAATCGTGATTCTTGTATACCTAAGTTACTAAATAATAAGTAATTATTTTTTATATGCATTGTTTTAAATTTTAACATTTTTTGACAGATTGATCTCAAATAGTCAAATATATTTAATTTTTAATTATAGAAAGAATTTTTAACAATAATTAAATACAAAACTAAATATTTCACTAAAGAACAGATGCTTAAAATCCTTTCTTTTCGATTTAAGAAATAATGTTTGAGGTGTACTGAAAATATATAGATATACATAATGGTATTATCTTTTATTTCCAATTTAACTCCTTAACTCCTGGTTAAAAGTTACGCGATTCGCTTCCCAGTACGGCCATTTTTTATATAGGCACGCGAATACGGTGTATTGGAGGGGGGGGGCCCAAATATGTAAATTTGTATCTGAAGTAAGTAAGTAAATCCCTTGCAAACACACTGTCAAGGTCATTTTACAGCATTCCAAAGCCTTCGAATAGTTTTACTGATAGCTGCGCAAATAAATGGATCGCATTTCAGAAAGACGTATATATACGTCCGGGTCATTTAACGTACTAGTTGTGCGAGACGTATATATATATGCTGGTGGTAGTTAAGGGGTTAAGCAATTTACTGCTGTTTCATGATTCTTCCCAAATATAATTGTTAATAATGGAGACTTTTACACTGGGGGAAAAAAGAGGAATCTATTAATGCACAATTTTTCAATTATTTTCTTTAGTTGGCAAATCGGAAGAGATATATATGAGTTTGGAGACAATGAATCTCTCTTTCCGACTAAGAAAAAATCTAATTTGAGCATTCACAATGATTTTGAGAAATAGGAAAGATTAAGACAAATTGGAATGTATGAGTAATAACTTGGATAGTTACTGATACCTAGAGGGAAGTTGAGCAATAATTTGGAGCATTTTTTAAAAATAGTTTTCCAGATATTAAAGTCTCAATATGATCGAGACTCAATGCTTTTTTACTTTTAAGGCTGCTAAACTCTGTGTTTTTTAATAGTTACATGCCCTTGTTTTTCGGGGTTGGAGAATTTCAGATTCAAAGTCTGAACAACAGAATTTGGGCTTTACTTCAAATCTGGAGCAAAAAAGAATGAAAAACAAACACGATTATTTCCTTATTTAGATTATTAATAATAGTATAAGTGAACAATTTATTTGGTTACTTAGACAAAAGAAATTTCAGAATAAAAACCTTATTTTAATTATAATGGTAGCGGGTGGAGAGTATTTGAAGAATATTCAAGGTTTTATTAATAATAGTTAAGCTAAACTCAATGGTTTTCTGATAACACAATTGTTTCTCCATTTCTCGTACAGAGGTGTGTATGCTTTGTATTTTATTTTTAAGAATTCTATCTCCAAAGCTGAATATCCAAGCATTTTCCAAGAATATTCAAGATTTCTTACTTTCCCAAGAAGTAGCAAAATTAAATATAACATTATAATATGTATTTTAATATTCTAAAAATTATTCAGATTCTAGCAGTCTTGAAATATAAAATAGAGATCACGCAGAGAAGCATCCATTTAACCAGTGACAAAAAGTTAAAGGAATCTAAATTTCTGGTTCAGAGTTAATACGACCACAAAAAATAATTTTGAAATGTATGCAGACATTAACAATTTTTTAAACCTTCCAATCGAATACAGTAATCATAAATAAATAAAAAATCTCGATTCGGAGTTAGCTTTTTAAAATTAAATAACAAACTTTAAAAAGCATTTACATATTAATTTATCATTTGTTACGTAATATATATATATATATATATATTATGTAAACCACATCCATCTAAGTTATTTGAAGACTTACCAAAAAATTAACCAAATTTATACTTGAACTAAAAACAAAATTTTATTATTTGCTTCTTTCCTTCTTAATTTCCCTTTTCAATTAAATCCATTTTATTTCATGATAAAACACGAATTAATCATCGTGAACCATTAATTTTAAAAGTAAATCGCTTCTAAAGAGATATTTTTCATTCAGTTTTAAGCTGTGAAAATTAGCTTCAAGTTTCAGTTTTAAGTGTGAATTAATTCCATTTAAGAAAGAAAACAGTTAAAAAATTAGTTGTGGAAAATGATGATTACCATCTTTAATCACCTCTCTTTCTTATCACCTTCCTTCGCTCTTTGTTCTAAATATAGAAGCAATGTAACAAATAGTCAAATACGTAGAATGCCTTTAAATTTAAACTGAATTTCGTGGTTTAACACGAGTTTAAATTACCTATATAAATATAGCGTTCAAAGGTTGTAACCAGCCCAATGCACACATCGCGTTCAGTATAGAATCCAACTTCCCTTCATTCAATAAAAGGTCCTTGTTCTAAGAATTCGAGTTAAGGGATTTGTATTGTAATTAGTAATATTATTAAAAACTGGATGTAAGATATACAAAATTGCGCAATGAAGAAAACTTGAAAGAAAAATTTAATTTGACATTTATTTAATATGTACGATTACATTAATAATTAATGAATTATATATAATTTTAAAAATACATTAGAAAACTTGAACTAAATGTGGAAAATTTTGAATACATTAAAATATAATAAGTTCTATTATTTTTGAGATAACAGATTAGTTAAATTATGCATAAAAAGTGCGTAATTTGATGTTAAAATATACTTTAAGCTTAATAACATGATATTCAGATAAGAAAAATAAATGTTGAAAGAAATATTACGCAAAAAGCAAAGCCGAAATTAATATGTTAAATTGTAATTTGACGATAACGATTGCTGTGTATTCTCTACAGTTAGTATTGCTCCAGGTAAAGCAAATTTGTTCTTGTGTAAAGGGAAGTTTTTAATTGCTATATTACATCAGAATTTAAGCATCCCCGTACACATCGCTCGCTTACGGTATCTTTCGCCTTTTATACTTTCTACAAGTTTTCAAAATTAAATTAAATACACATAGTATTTTATCCGGAAGAGCTTAAAGGTATTGTGAAATAACTTTTATCTGTGAAATTATTGTACAGTTTTTAACTTAATAAATATAAATTTATTATGAAAGATCATCATGCACATTAAAAAATCAATTTCATTAAATATTGCCTTACAAACTTAAATAAATATATTATTTGAGATTCAAAAAGAGAGAAATTATAAAGTACAATAAAATCTTAACATTTATATTAAGTTTTGTTTTTGCAAATCAGATTTCTCTATGAGCAATAATCAAAACTTTTTTTCAGATTTCAATTTTTGAGGATTACAATCTCTCCCCCAAAACAGCACATTTAGTACGATTCCACATATTAGAGAAAATGATTCTACAGCAAAATACTTAATATCTATGTATAGCATCTCGGATCACCTACGTGAAGAAATTCTTCTTGTCAATAGGCAATGACTGCGCGACATAAGAAGGGGGAGGTAAGTTCGCTGACTATTCCGAGCACGAAAAGCTGCTGTTGAGTTTACCATCAATCAAAAGTGACAAGGCGATGTCGCCATCAGGTGGTGTGTGAGTGAGCAACTGATCATCTGCATCGACAACGTCGATTTGATCCTCATCCTGCCAGTAAGAGCGCCTTGAGGATCCAGCTCGCACTTCATTCGTTTCGCCTGTCTTTAGTAGGGACATTCCTCATTTTAAGCGCCCCCCTGACTAAGCGTTTTTTTTCCTCTCATTTCCGCACGATTTGTGAGTTCAGTTTTTTAAATTTTATTTCCTTCCTCATTTAGTCAATACAAGAATAAATACGGTTTATGAGGCGGAAATGGGGATGAATTCTGCGAGTTCTTTGGGGGTTTTATTTCTTGGAATTCTCCTTCCCCCTACCCCACTATATTTTTCGAGTTGGCATTTCTTAGGATTGGAGTAATCTATTCGAAATATATTGCTCGATGTTCACGAATACTGTTCCTTATTACATAAATTTAAGTTCTTCGATGCCTCCTCTATATGATGAGTATTTTAAGTAGAATTCATATGCATAAGATATGCAAAACAGGAAGTAATTGTAAAAATAACTACAAATGATTTTTAATACAGCTTTAGCAAAGCATATTAGTTCACTACTCCAGTTAGTATAATTTACTTTTGAACAAATTTGTATTTTTTATTGAGCTATATTATCCGAGAAACTTTTTATTCTACTTCTACCAATTTCAAGTACTTGTAATTTTTTAAATATATACAAATTAGTTAATAAGTAGATATCTGAGCATCAATTTATTCAAATTTATTATATTTGTAGGATTTATACACTCTTTATAAAATATCAAGATGTTTTCTTTTGGCAAATAACCATTACAAAATTGTTGCAAATCTTTTTCCTAGTAACAGATATAAATTTACTGCCATTATTTGTGAATATATATTATAATTCTAATTCAATCTATCACACATATTTCCATTTAGATTTTACCATTATGTTTTATTTTAAAATTTTATCCGCATAATCCATTATTAATTATTAAAATATGATTGTAATCAATGTTGTTAATATTCAAATAAACATCTAAATTAAGTGTTTGAATTCATTATAAGTGCATTACAATAATGAAATCTGATAAATTAAGAGCGTAGTTAATGAAGTGAATATTTTACAAGGATAATAAAAATCCATTAATTGAATTATTATTAAAAATTTGATTATTAGAAAATGCTTTATATTGATTCTGATTATTTACCTGAAATGCATTTCTTCTCTTCGTTAATTACCTCAGGAATATGCTAAATTCAAATATTTACCTCTGAAGTATAAAATTATTTGTTGAGCATATCTGTTAACTTTCAAATGCTTTCACTGTCGAAAATATGAATTCATACAAATTGGAGAAAATTAATAGCATGACTGTCATTGACACCTCTGTAAATTAATATATTGGAAAACAATAAATATCAAACCTTAACTTTTCTTCTTAATTTTTTTGTCTGGGGCATTAAACTCGCAAAAGTGCATTCTGAAATGTAATTTTCTTGATACTAGGACATAAGCAATTTAAAATATTTATAAAAATGATGTGTCAAATATTGAAACTTATTTATACAGTGCCAAGAGTAAAATATGCTTATTGCCTTACATATTTGCAATTTTATGTAACCTAAAACTTAAAGGTATAATTTATTACTTTAAAATATGGAAACTCAAAAATACATCCAGAACCTGTTGAAGATGGTAGAAATACTATTTATTTGTTACATATACCAAGTTAATAGTATTTTTACTATTTTTATATAACAGATTTATAAGATAGTTTTATATTTACAGATTATTTGAAAGCCTTTTTATAAACATGCAAGCACATTTTAAAATTAAATCCACAATTAATTAAAACATTTAAGCAATTTCTGAAGCATTTTTGAATTCTTGTTAAGAAAAAATGTTATTGTGATACAACATAGTTTGGTTACTCTATAGGCTACATTAAATTTTTATAATTAAAACTTCCATCAAGAAAAAAAATATTTTCTATTGTCTTTCTAGAATAATTGATATTAAAATTAATAATTCATAAAAAAGCTAGACATATTGTTATGTTTTGTTTGCTTTCTGAGACTCAAAAACAAAATTTTCTTACGCTTGTAAATTTTATATTTAATGGTGCTTGTCTTTAAAAACCTATTTTATTGATGCTGTGTGTGCTAAAGGGTTATTTGTTTTTTTTAAAAAAATTTCTGTAAAATAGAAAAATGTACTTTACACAAACTATGTGTTTACAATGCATTAAGTGTTTATTTTCAAGAGCACTTATACTAAAAAAGAATGATTTTTATGGTTATTAAAGTGCATAATTTGTGTAAATATTTTCATAGATACTCTTAGATTTTGTCATCAGTTTAATTTTTCAACAGCTCTTTACTTTTAAATTTAATTGGATGCAGTTATAAATGTTAATTTTACAAAACAATTGCAATTTTATGAATGAAAGAGAACAGAAAAGAATTCCTAATGAATGGGAGAATTTTGTAGAGAATCATCAAGACCAAAAAATTTAAATTAAAAGAAAAAAGAAGAGTTGGCTATTAAAATAAATAAAATAATCCAAAATACTCGACAAACACACTTGAAAACCGAAAGTATAATTGCATATTCAGTAATGTCTAAAAGGAGAAAAAGAAATCATAAGATTCCGAAAAAAAATTTCCACCTCATGATTACGCGAAAATATTAGAAGTGAAGAAACAAGTGGTATACAAAACAAAAAAAGAGGGAAAAAAATTAATTAAGTTTTCTGATGAAATACGAAAAGTAGCCAGGGCAAAACATTCCTTCCGCCTTCTTAACTTCACATTCTTTCGGCACAAAAACTTGCATTAGAATTAGAAATAAGAGCTATTTTAATTATTTTTATCACTCAAAATGCCTAAAAGCCCTCATCATGACTCCACTGTCATTTTATTGCATTTATTTCTGGAAGCTCCAAAAACATTCATTAAAATAAAGTTTTCAAAACATTCAGGAAACGGTAAACAAAGTCAATCCGAGAGAGTGAGAGAGGGAAAAAAATCCTAAATTATTCTCAGAAAAACAATATTGACAACATTTCGCCGAATATATTGCTTTATTTATTTACACGAAGTAGAATCAAAAAGTTTCATTCCTTTCTAAATGTATTTATTCCCCCCCCCCTCTAACATGTTTTCTTATTTGTTGTCGTTTCACTCCTAAATTGCTATATAATGACTAAGAATTAAAAAAGTGACAATTTACGTTTTTGTTTAAGCCTTTTATTTACTTATGAATGCATTTAGTTATTTTTAATTACAGAGAATTCGTGTTTTAATTAAATACTTTCAGAACTAGGTTTTTTAAGCAGAAAGTTGCATTCCTTCAGAGTCTCGGCTTACATTTAAATTAAAATAGTCTTTTTGATGTAAGTCCAATGTAAGTTATTTACAAAAACTACCGTGTATGTTTCTAAACACAAAAATTACTACATGTTGTTACATTTTAATTAATTGTTTGTTGTTGATTGTCTGGTTCATGAACATGTTTTCAAATTGGTATAAAATTTGATTTTTTTAAATTTCTGAAAATCATTATTTATCATTTTTCACCTGCGCACATATACATTTCACTGAACAGGTGTGTTAAATGCCCTGTACGTATATATACGTCGTTCCGAAATACGATCCTTTTTTTTGCTCAGTAAAACGATTCTGAAGATTTTAGAACAGTGCTTCTCAAAGTTTCAATATTCGCCACCCAATATTCAATCATAATTTTCATCGCGCCCCCCTCATACAATAACAATGTATTGAATTCAATGATTTTATACTTTGACGCTAAAACTACGATACGACCTAAACCACTTAAGTGCCACTAACGTATATAAACGTCTCGCTCAGCCAAAGCGTTAATTTTCCCGGACGTATATATACGTCTTTCCAAAATACAATCTTTTCTCTACAATGCTATCCATAAAATTATTCCGAAGGCTTTAGAACGCAACAAAAGGACCTTTATAATTGTTATGAAGGATTTACTTACTTCAGATTTTTTTTAATTCTTTATTCTTTCTCTCCCCCCTCCCTTAATACATCACGTTACCGAGCCTACGTGGAAAACGATTGGCATTAGGAAGCTAATCGCGTAACTTTTAATCGCCAGTTAAGGGATTAATTATAAACCGTACAAATTATAAAGATAAACATTAATTTTTGGATATAATTTTTTTGTAACAATCTCATGGGGTCACTGGTAATTATTAAACTTGTTCTTAACTTAGTATTGTTAAATTAATTATAAAATACATTGTGTAGCACTACTGCATTTATAATTGTAATATATCAGTGTAAATGTGTATTTTATTTTTTATTATGCAGAATGTGTTTTGTTTGTTTACTTTCAGTAAATTAATAATTTTTTAAAATAATCTTTTGTTTTTGACTTTACAATATGCTCGCGCTCCCCTCATAGAGTTGTCACGCCCTCCAAGAGGGGGGGGGGTGCCCCACAGTTTGAGAAACACTGCTTCATAACGCAATAAAATGACCTTGACACACACACACACACAAGTAAGGATTTACTTTTTCCAGAGAAAAATATACTTATTTATGTCCTTCATTCTTACTCCAATACACCACATACACGTGCCTATGTGTAAAATGGTAGCACTGGGGAGTGAATCGTGTAACTTTTAACCGGCAGTTAAAGGGTTAATTGCATGTTAATCTCACACACACTCACAAATTCGTGATTTTTTTTGCCTATTAAAATAGCAAAATCAAATGTACTTTGAACTTGTAATAAATATACAGATTAAAATTTTAATTCTTTTATTAGAGGAATATAAATACAAGGGGTGATCAAATGAAAAGGTACGAAACGACATAAAAATGAAACAGTTAAATATTTGCATATTCCGCCAAGGGAGAATGTAGCGAGACATCTCGGGATGCCATTGGAGACTCTGACTGGGATCGGATCATGCGCGGGTGCCCGCATGCGCAGGAGAGAGCAAAGGCTCTTATAAAAAGCGGCGTCCAAATGATGCGAGCACAGAATTACTAGAGCACAGAAAAAGCATTAACTCCGATGTGTACTGTGAGACACTCCGACGCCTACGCAGGTCCATCAAGAACAAAAGACCGGGGCTGCTCACGGAGGGTGTGGTTCTGCTCCATGATAACGCGCGTCCACACGTCTCCAGAGTCACACAAATGGAACTGGACATGTTCCAATGGGAGACGTTGGACCATCCGCTCTACAGTCCGGACATGTCACCCTGCGATTTCCATGTGTTGGGTCCACTGAAGAAACACCTGAAAGGAAAGCGCTTCAACTCGGACGACGTACTCAAGGACACTGTGAAGGACTGGGTCTCGTCACAGCCACAGGAATTCTGGGAACAAAGAATCCTGCGGCTTGTTCATCAGTGGGATCGTTGTGCTCAGGCCTATGGTGTATATTTTGAATAAAGTCTATATTTGTACCCACCGTGTCGTTTCGTACCTTTTCATTTGATCACCCCTTGTATTTACACAATTTTTCTCCTTGTTTAAATAATGTTTCAGGGAAAAACTAAGGAAAAACAAATGCTTAAAAATAGCTTCTTTTTTTTTGCAATTTTGAAAATGGTATAAAAGATAACTATAGATTTTTTTGTTTTATCATGTTTTACAGTTGCGCCTATGCATAATGATGGAAATTCAGAATTTAAGTAACAGATCTTGATGTAAGTTTGACATTTTTAACTTGAAGGAAAGTGAAATGGGCAATTTTTTTTTATATTAGTCCAAATAAGTTACAGAAAAAAAAATTTAATTTGATTCAATTAAGGGAAAAAGTCTTTTTAACACTGTGTCAAGTTTTAAAATAAAGGTGAACTGTTAATAGAGCTTTGTTTTCTTCATATATTATATGTATTGTATATAGTATTATGGATATTGTATTTCTATACAGTGCATTCTGTACTATTGCCTAAAACAAATTTTGAATAGCAGATATATATATATATATATATATATTTATGAATAACATTTTTATTATATTCACACATAACGAAGCTTTCGGTAATTGAAATTTAAGCATTAAAATCTATCTACAGCATTCGTCTCTCAATATATAATTTCGCATAATTTAATCAATTGTTTTAATTCAAATAACAATAAAAAATTACAAATGACTATTAAGGAAGATATTTGTTATTCTGGACACTAGTCCAAAATTGCTTATTGCTTATTTCAAAGCTATACGAGAAGTATTGGTGACGGATCTTATGTTTTAGAAATACGGCTATGGGATAAGAGAGGTGGCATCTCACTCTACAAACTTCTACGCCATGCCAACGGGATCAGTTAAAGCCTGGACAAACTTAATATGCCACAACCTTCTATACAGTGGGTCTTTTTACAGAACCCGAACTCACGACAGGCGTGCCATGAGTTTGTGGCCAAAACCACAAGGCTACAGTAGTCCCCACTATGCCAAAGTGAGGGGTTTGGCTCTTGACAGATTTAACGTGCATCAGCCCGTTCAAGTCTTTAGTGGCACCAGGATTCAACCCCACCACTCTAGAGAAACACTGCTGATAACTAGTTCTGGCCATAACCACTCGACTACCATGGCCACATCTGTTTTATATGGAGAAAAAAAATCTAGACAAAATAAATAAATGTTCAAATGGAGTTAGCGAAAAATAAAATCATACTTTCTACTTTTTCTCTGTAATCTTTACCCTTTTGAACATAATTAGTCAACTGCAATCAAGAATTTACATTATTCCCCACTTTTACTGAGAAAAGCACAATACATTTCTTAATCTTAATTGCTTTAATCTTTTCTACAATCTTGCCAAAGTCCGGTAAATTGAAAGGGATATCGTATTTCACATTGACGTAGCAAGTAAGCCATTTGCACCACGCTTTAAACATATAGTGTAACGTCTATAATCAAATAGATTCGGAAATCCAATAAAAGCTGGGATCTGAAGGCTTATGTGCAAGAGATTGATAAAGCGATAGGTTTCGGCGCGTACCGTCTGCAGTGCTGTCAGCGCGTTAATACCCGCAACAATTAGTTATAGAGTAGCGAAGGATATAGCTAGGTTGGACCTGTCCAGCACAAACGGGCAATTCATCACACGATTCATTAACAATGCAGTTAATCACTGCTGTTGGATCACAAGGCTTAAGCCTTATCAGTGCCCTTCCCGGATAAGCTATTTAGTGTCGTACGGCAAATACGAGGTGCTTGAAGGAAATCGATTCCCGATCCAAAAGGTTAAAGGCTTCTTATAATTAAGCTCCTAAGGAAGTAGTCAAGTCGCTTCTGCTACTTAATCCCGTCTGGGTTGAACTCTTCCATCATTTTGAAGTTTTCAAAACAGGGTTGAGAAGAAACATGTTTAAATCTTTTAATCATCCTGAATATTTTAACAAGTTATTGTATAAACAGGGATACAATTTGTAATTAATCCATATATATTGGGATGGTTAATATTCTCTAATAGTACAGATTTTTTATTAAAAAGTGGAATGTTTTACTTTCCGTATTGTTTCTTAGATAAGAAATACAGAAAATTTCATGAATAAATTAATACGAATCACTAATTTTCTTGGCATACTAATGAAAAGACTAAGGAATTATCAACTGAAGATAAGAATCATTAATGACATGTGTAAAGCGTAAACAAGTATATCAGAAACCTCCTCTTTTCTCTTTTTATATGAAAAGTTGAAAAAGAGGCACTTCAATTTAACATTATTCAAATATTTACGAGTATAATTAAATGATCATTTTAAGGTAAGTGAAATACCAAACTTTTTTCTATACTGGTAAAGTAATATGAGAGTATTAGCGTCGCACTATAGAGCAAAGCGAGGACTATTGGTAACCTCATAATTTTGAACCCGGGTCAAATGATGAGGACGACACCTGAGCTAGCATCCAAATTACCACACCACGATAAGGGAAGGACTTTGAACCTCGACGGATAAAACATGCATCAGCCCTTCTACAGGGCGGGTCTTCCGGGGCACTGGCACTCGAGCTTATGCCTCACCCACCACGAGTCCCCGATCACTAGTTTACCACAGCCCCACTAAAATAATATCAGAGAATTTAAGAAACTATTCACAGTAATTCCTTAAAATTCTCTTAAATAAATTTAATCAATAATAAATGGCAAGAGAAAATTTTTAGTTAAGTTCGGGAATGAATTAAAGATAAAATGTATAATTTTTGTTTTTGTCTGTATGTCATACTTCAATTTATTTAACGATGTATGACCATCTATGCTCTAGTTAGTTTTAGTAACTGTTTTAATACATGAAGTGGCTACTACGAGTATGTCAAATCACGTATGTATTGTTTGATGATCCAGTTATGAGATAATATGAAACTACAAAGATAGTATTGCATTACTATTTCATGTAGTGCAAATAAAGTAAAAAAGATTAATATTTGTCACTTTTTGTGAAACTACCCAACTTTAAATATAAGCCATTGAAGTCTCAGGGAAGTGAATTTATGAAGATAAGAATATAAAAAATAATGAGAAAAAACGATGATTAATAGCGAAAAATTTCTTTTGTTTGATTATGCCTTTATTATTACTAAGCAAAATCAAAAGAAAATTTTCTTTAAGAAAATCTGCAAGTGCTTTCTTCAGAAATAAACAGACTTCTGTCTCAGCACTTCTGGAATAATTTATTCCAACCATAAATACTCGAAATAAAAAAAACGGAGAAGATTCTTTCAATAAAATGGCCTTTACTGAAGTGGATAATACTAAAACTTTCTCTTTGATAGATTGCTCGTATTCTTACTTTTTAGTCAAAAAATTTTACGGAAAAGCAATAAAACTCTAAACGCATGAATAAGTGCCTTTGTTTAAGGGATCTCAAGATCGGAAAGGGGTAAGTCTTTTTTTCATATCATTACTCTAATTTCATTCAACCATTATAAATGCCTCTTTAATCGAACACCAGCTACGTAATCCAAAAGCAATAAAGCAAAACCTCTGAAAATTTCACTCATTCCGTTTCTGCTGGAGTTTCGAAATTTTTTCATCACTCGCGTGAGTCTTCGGGAGAATATGCGAGATTGCAACATTTCCACCCCTTCAACTTAAAAGTGAGCAAAAATCTCCCCTCTCTCCAAAGATTTCATTAATATTCCGTTCTTCAGATTCGCTCTTCCTCTCCTCTACTTTAATCCCAGCGGCAATATTTCGAATCAATTGGATGTGAAATTGAGAGAGAAACACCGTCTTTGAGATGGCTCCGAGAGTCTTCTTATGCACCGGCTTTTTGAAATTGAAGAATCCTTTTAAGGCCCATTAACAAGAACATTAAAGAGTCCGTCGCCAAGAGTTATCGAGTGACTTTGAATATGAAAATTGCCGGACCCTTTCCGGGACTTGCTTTCTGATATTGAAGATTGAAGACGAATGAAAACGCGATTTCAAAAGAATATACGCTTATACGTTAAAAATAAGAATTATAGATTTTTTTTCAATGTAAGGGATTATCGTGCGGATTACAAGAAAGATAGAATCATCAGATTTAGTTATATCATTACGTAACTAGTGTAGAGTAAGAAGTGCACATAAAAGAAACCAGCTAGTCTAAGTTTTTTTAAAAAAAGAATATTCGAGTACTTTATTTCTAGATTCACAATATAAAATACAACCAACTTTTTTTTTATATAATAGTGACGTTCCTTAGAAACTGTGCAAAAAAAAAAAAAAAACCGTGTAAAAATCATGTTTTGGTTCCTTAAGTTGCTCATATAATTCTTGATATTCTGCACCACAAAACTTATGATTACGGTAAATTTTAATGCACCCTCTATGATAGGATCATGAGTAAAAAAATGTATTTCCATACTTATAGCAAATTTCAAGCCCTCGCAAATTAAATCAGCTGCTAATAGCTGAACTTTGCCTCCAACTTCGTCATTATTGACTACTTTATTATCATAAACGGTCATAAATTCGATCAAATCATCCTTGTCCAAAGGCACAAATCTTCAAATTTTTCTCGGGGGGGGGGGGAGATTCGTGCTAGAACAAAATAGGATATAGGGAAATTAGCTGTTTTTTGGCAAATTTTGGAATATAGTAGAGAAATGTCTCAATTTATAAGTTTTTTAAAATTATTTTTAATCATTCCGTTTAGAAACCCATCGACTCCAACGAGATATAACTTGCATAATATGTGCAAAAATATCCCCACTCCTTTTGTGTGTGGGGGGGGGGGAGATCGGAGGCAAAATGCAAATTGGTGGATTTCATACGAATTTTTAACTAAAGAAATCAGTTATCAAGCTTCCGGATTTTTCTTTCTTAAAAAAATGCGAGGCGCTTCGCATGGTTTGCGTACATATTTCGATACATGATGTTAAGGTTTATTTTTGTGAGATCTTCGTATTTATTCGCTCGTTTTTAGTAGTGGAATTGTGATTCTTTTTTAAATAAATCATTACAAAAACATATTTTAAAAAAACCCCACTGAATATTATTCAGAATATAATTATAAAGCAGATGATCATCTAAGAAAAAAAAAATTTGGATGTGATATCTTCTACTGAGTCGTACATGGATCTTCATTTAAAAAAATTATAAGCAAGCTAGCTGAAGAGATTGACGCTTTTATTGAAAAAAAACATTCATATAAAAAGGATTGCTCCAGGTAATATTAAATAAAAACATGATTAAATATGATACTTTATAATCTTATGTGCATTAAAAACGTCCACCTATTCTCAACTTAAAACGTATTAAGATTTGAAATACAAATTATGTTATTTTGTTAATCTCTTTGTCTTTTTTGAAAAAAAAGTATTCTTTTATTTGAATAAAACATGCCTGCATCCCAGATAACCTATCTCCATCGAACAAAGTTAAAGAACGTGTGGGGTTGCTACTGATAATTGAAACCACCATTGAGGACATTCGAAACTTTGTCTAGTCCATCTGTTTATGAATTACATAAAAAGAATAACCGAAACCCCTCCCCCCCCCCTTCATTCCATTAGGGAAAAAAACATTCCCATCTCTTAATAAACTTCTCACTATCCTTCTAATAGCCTTGAAAGAAAAACCGAGTGAGCAAAGAAAATGGCGGAAATTAAACCTCTTCCGTTATTGCAAATATTGGAGTTTGGCTCTATTTCACTGGAGGAGGGTGTGTCAGTGCCATTAATTATTACTCCGACGACATTTGGGTGGGGAATAGAAAAAGTTACTCGAAACAGAATGAAGCGATCGTGTAATAGTATCATCTTCCCCCTCTGTATAATATTTCAATTTCCGATCTACCACCTCGCCTGTCTTGTTAGCTACAAACAGGGTCAGAGAAACAAATAAAAAAAAGTACTTCATTTATCCTCAGGCAAAAAATTATCTTTTTTTCTTCTCCTTTTTATCTGATCAGAGGTGGATGCACACACGGAGAACGAGCATCTTACTCAACAGCCCTTTCTAGCAATTTAACACTTTCTGCTAAAGAGTCGCTGGAAGGCTTAGTGTAAAAGTAATGGTAGAATGAAGACTTTTGTTGAATAGAATTCAATAGGAACAAAGAACTAATGTTCTAGAAGTGTCTTGATTGCATTTGAATATGTTAAGGTAATGTAAATGCTCAAATTTTGGCCTTTGTGGTGACTTATCTTTAGGTAAAGGAATAAGATTTTCCGATCCGCTTTTAATTTGTTAAATGTTCGATTGAGTACTTTTTATGATTTTTGAAACGTTATCTAAAACAGAAGCAACTTCCTAAGCTTTTGAAGGTAATTTTCTTGGTAGGAAACATAGAAAAGATAGAATAAATTTATACTTAACAGCAAAATCGCTGTACTAAATTGAATGTCAATTTGTGCTTGTCCTATGAATTCTCTCTTTTTATTGATCATTATTTTTATTAAAAAAGGAATATATATATATATATATATACTCCTCATTAATTTAATATTTTATAACTTTTTAATTATATAACGTCCATCCTTTCCGGACTCACGTTTTAACAATAAACTAGCTAGCTGGCTAACGGCGACCTTTTAATTAACTACATCTATCTACCCAACCAGATCATGTGATTTCCCGCTTACTATGAATACCGAGATTTCTGAAGATCCCACCCTTCTTTGTCTTTAAACATGTAGCCGGCTGCAGCGTATTGTGTATTCGTTTTCTTTGTTCTCTGTGTGGTGTTGTCAATTCCCTGTTTATGTTTAATATGTGTATGCCTGTTTTTCTCAAGATGTGCAATAAGTAGATTTCCTGCCATGAAGGACTGCCTCGTCAATATCATTTTAATGTGCAACATCAACCATCAAATTCAAAATAATGGTCCTGATTAAGAAATGCCTTACCACTCGCCATGCCATTATGTATAGTTTTACTATAAGTTACAGATAAAAGGTTAAGCGTCACCAGATTTGTAGCTTTTTACGATAGTTGTATAAGTTGTGAGTGAACAGGTAACTTGTCACATGATCGTACATGTATTATTGTTCATTACTGCTATGCAACGATTAAATTAGTGTTATAATCAATTACTGAAAAACAACATCATTAACTGAAAAACAACAGAGCCTTTAATATTATCTATTTCTTTCATACGCATAGTGTAATTTTTCTTGATCATACAATTTATAAAAATATAAGGAATATAATCTTTTGAAGCAACTCATCAGATATAAGACTACTATTAATCATCTTATAAGATATATTAAAATGCAACTTGTTAATTTCAGAATTTTGTTCTGCTTGAATATAAAAGACAGGGATAACTACTGGGTTTTCTACACTTTGATATTTCTACGAAAAGAAATAAAGCTAGAAATGTCTTTGACGACAACTACTCAGAAAAGAAGAAAATATTTACCTCTCCAACGAATAAAGATGTTAGATCAAATTTTAAAAAGTTTGCATGGAGGTTTTTTACATAATTGTATGAAATACTTTGTCTCATGTTTCATTTACAGTTAATTAAACTAATATTGTAAGATATGGATATACACAAACAAAACTTACACCGGCACATTTAAAATTTGTTTATGCAACTAACTTGCAATTCCAAAAGCTCGTGCATTAGAATTTTTACACATACTGAGAATTAAGTCTTCAAACACACACATATATGTATGCGAGCGTGTGTATTTTTTTAACCAATGAAAATTTCAACTATTTCGAAATTCAAAAACGTTTCCAACAAAAACATACTTTTCCTAAAAATTCCTGAATTAATTTAAGCTAGCCTTTAAATAGTGTCTTATTTCAAATGCGCTCGCAAAATTTAAGCATTTCTGATATGATTTAAGCTAAACATTTTCCTTTTAGAAATCATTTCTAATCATATAAAAGAACTTTTTCTGAAATACTGCATCGTAGTTGTCTAAACTTTCATATGCAAGGTATTAAGATCTAACTATTAACAGTAGAGAATATGACTATGTAAAAAGGCTTTTAGTAGAGATTTTTATTTTTTTGAAATTTCTAAAATCCGATTATATATTAACTTATAGTGCTACATTTTACACATTACCTACCTTTTTTCAATGGTCTTTTTAAATTATCAGTGGTGGTGTGCGTAAAGAATTTATTTAATTTTTACACTCGACACATATTTAAACCGTCTAGACATCATTGTGTAAAGGAGAGCTCTACTTAAATTATTTTCAAAATATACCATTTACATGTATGAATCAATCCTTATAACTTTTTGTTATTCTAACAAATAAGGAGCTTTTAGCGAACTTTAGTTACAAAGAGACATTTTTCGCAATTATTTACAAAATACTCATTTTTTCCGCTCTATAATCTTATTAAAATGTTTCGTCGGTACACATTTGTTTCTTTAGATCTTGAATGACAATGGGAAAGTATAAGAGTTTTTTTTTAAAAAAAGGAATTATATGAATGCGAATATTACAAGAGAAAAAGTATTCAATTAGCACTTGAGGCAACAGGACTTCAAAGTAAATATTTTGATTATATTTAGAATATAGTTTCTTACAGCACACTTGTGTTGAAGACTTTTGAAACCAAGAAGTCACTCCTATTCACAACAATGAACTTGCTATTTGTCGCATATTTAACTACGCAATAAATATTTGTCATCGAATATAACATATTTTTTTTAAATTTTCGAATGTTATATTAGATAATTGTACATTCAAAAGCCAATTTCTATGAAACCCTTATTTGCAGAGTTAAAGAATATTTGGTGCTATGTATATGGATTACTAAGAAAAAAAATTAACATTTATTGAATTAAACGTATTATTTAGTCAAGTCATTTTACAAATGATAAGGCAGTTTTTGAATATGAATAGGGGATAAGAATTATTTGTTGACTTTGATAAGACATTTGTCAAATAAGATTGTTATGCTTTAAATAATCAAATTTGCAACCATTGTGAATTTGAAAGATGATTAATGTGCTATTATACAGATAATTTGTTTAAATGTATTTATATATAAAATAAATTATATGGCATCCCTCTGAAGTGCGTTTGTAAAATAGAAATAATATGGCTTGTTTTAAAACGTCGTACCAGTTGTGAATGCAGCTTCTTCAAGATCACAACAAGAAAAAAGTTTCTCTCATGGATCATTACTAAATACTTACGACAGAAAAATATTTACCAATATTTCTTTTTCATTTTACATATTTACTCCTTCTCAATAGTCATATTTAAAAATAGTCTTGGTGTGTTTTCAACCAATATAATTTCATTTATTGTTTATTTAAGTTTTCATAAAGGTACTATCCATAACTTAAAGAGATCTTACACATTAAACCTATTCTACAGAGAGAAGATAATTTCCCTTCAGTGAGATACGACCCAGAAATAGGTATAAGATTATATATTTCGCCTAGTTTAATCATTTACTGCAATTTCCCTCTTTATATTGCTAATAATACCACAATATAGATAGTTTCAAACCTATCAAATACCCCTCTCACTAACATTCTGACTTGAAATGAACCTATTCCCATAATTCCTTAATGATAAATTATATAGATACGTAATGAATAGGGAATAATGAACTCGGGGGGGGGGGGAAGGGTTGTATTTACGCATAGCCGATCGTACGTTGTGTGGATTGTATGATTTAGAACTGTTTAAGATCAGTACCAAACATTCCCTCTGTTGGTCCCTTTCCCTTATTTCCCTAGTAAGAGTTCCCCAATTTGTATCTCAGCGTAAACAACTGAAATTCAAATGAAGCCAGATACTGATAGAAAACTAGATTTCACTGTTTTCTACCGGGAATATATGTTTAGGGTCAGCTGACAGATCGCGTTTGCATTTAAGTTTACAATCAACAACCATATCTAATGGATATTTGCATGGACATTTGAAGTGAGTGAGTGATTTTGGGGTTTATTGGCGCAAGAGCCGATTTCGGCTATACTGCGCCAAACATTTGTTTTAATATCTGTGGTCTAGACGGGAAGAGAAAGAAAGAATGAATTGAATGACAAGAAAGAGGGTCGAAAATAGAGAAGGATCACTAGGGTACCCCGGGTTCATGAAGCCCGTGTTTACCAAAGACAGTAAACCCCGTGGGAAAAGGAAAAGATCACTAGGGCACCTCGGGATTGTGACACTCGTACTCACCTAAAGAAGGTGAGCCCTCTGAGGGGATGGACATTTGAAGACCAAATTTTTATTTGACTAATGGTATTCTTAAGCATTATTTTCTCTCACCGTCGTCACAGAATATCAATATGCTATTGTTAGAAGCTATTTTCGAAGAATCTTATATGTTTTATGAAATATTTTCTTTAAACTGTTAATGAGAAATGGGTTTATTTGTAATAACCTGATATTTTACTAAGGGCCCTCATTTTTAAGTCTCATAAAATATTTTCATACAAATCTTAAATTTTGAGTTGAACAATATTTTTCCAAACAGTTTTGCAACATTTATAAAAAAATATTGAAGCAAAACTAAAAAAAAAAATTCTATATAAGAATAATTTGACATGCCTCTATTATAAGTATTATTTTTGTATAAACTCAGAAGATTCAGTTTTTATACAATATTTACAGAAAAGATTATAGTTAATAAAACCAAATTTTAAAATTGGATCAAACACCTTATTGGGATTAGAATTTATATATTACTCACAGTATAATTTAACTAGCATAATCTATACTTATTTAAGACTTCATTTGATCAATAATGCTCCGAAAAAACCATTTTATCATAACTGATATTATGCGGTTAATAGACGAGGAGGAAAAAAGAGAGAAACTGATAACCATCTTGCAATAAAGCTTACAAAAAATTGCGTATTGAATACCATACGTTTATTTAAATTCAATTTTAAAAAGACAAGTTAAATTTTCTCTTTTATCGAAAACTTCGTAATTTATTCGATCATGACTTTAATAAAACAAACTATAGAAATTTCTACTTCAAATTGCTTGTACTAAATATTTTTTTAAATATTGTAAAGCATCATATAAACTATGGTTGTCTTGTTCAAATCACCAGTAACAGTTTAAAACAAAGCAAGGGGAAAAAATGGAAAACTGAAATAATTTTTTGAATAACTTTCCAGTACTTAGTAAACATACGATACTATGCAATTTCAAAAGGTTTTATGACTTAGATAACGTAACATTTGAAGAGAAAATCCCGAGTAATTATTTCTCCATAAACCTGCTATAACGATATTAGTTTTTAGCATCAAAAATGTTTCTCTATTTGAAATTCCAATTCGCTTAACCTTGCTTATGTTTCTGTTTTTGTATTAAGATATCTTGCCATCTTTGAAAATACATTTCTAAAATTTTCTTTGTGTTTATTTTTTATAATTTTATAAATTAAAAAGCTCTTGATGAAACACTATATTGAAGAATATTTATAGATGACTGTAAATTAAATCGCAATTATATCCTAAAATATTTTATTCTATCCTATGTTAACTCATTTGGGAAGAATATAAAGTTGTGTTCATTAACATTTAAAACTGTGGCAAATTTTAATTGACCAATCAGCTGAATGTTAAATAAAAAAAAACAGTCTTAATAATTCTATTTAAACATTCATTGAACCAGAAGTACGATTTAGACAAAAGATCAGGTAGAAGAGGGTTAATCTGAAAAATTTGAAAATTTCCTCATTCTTTTATATGAATTCCATTACTTAGGATAAGCAATTTGCAAACAACCTACTTATTAATTTTAAGAAAAATAATACATTCTGTAAGATGTTCTGCATTCTGAAATGTATGATTAATGCATTCTGAAATCATTGTATTTAATCTATGGGTCACTGGCGTAGCTAGTGCTGAGTGGGCCCGGTATCAAAATTCTTTGTGGCCCTATTTTTGAAAATAACTGAAAATGGTCCCATTAATAAAAAATATTTGAAAGCGCCAAAATATTACACGTGTTGGGGCCCCTGTAGTTTGGAAGCCCCGTATTATTGATACGGCGGTAGCTATATCCCTGCTATGGGTCACGATCCCAGCTGGGATCACGAAAAATTACCTTGGAGGAGCAAGATGAATGAAAAATTTACAAATACAATTGAATCCACTTTTTAAGAAAAAAAATTGGTCTTTAAAATGTGAAGCCACTTTTAAGACACAATCACATTTTAATTATAATTTGGATTAGATTATTGATTTTTTTTGGGGGGGGGGAGGTGCATGCTTCCTCAATGTCGTAAGTAGAGTAGAACTGCTAAAAAGTTTGAATATCACTGCTCTAAAAATACAATGAATAGCACTATAACAGAAACTTAAGCAAGAAGGCATGTAAAATTCCAGTAAGAATGAATAGAAATGTAAATTCTTTTTTGCCCTTAACCAATTCATAAAGTTTCTACAGTTTTTTTTTTCTATTCGTTAAGTCTGTTACAAATAACACATATTTAATTCTTGAAAAGACCCTCTGTAATTAAGAAAGTAACTGAGTATGTAACTTATGCAAATGTTGTTTCATGCCCGAATAGTTATAATAATTAGCTATATTAAATTTATAACTCAGCAGTTAAAACAAGTAATTAAAATTCTGTATTATAATTATGTTAATTAAAAGGTTGGAACCCCTTTATTAATGTTCTAACTATAATCCAGCTTCTGAGTGATTATTACATTCATTGCATCACCTTTTAACTTGTAAAGAATCAGTGCAGGAATTCTACTGCTGCGATAATTAAAGGATTTTTATGGAATGCAAATTAAAATTAATTGAAAAATTTCAGTTTTAATTAAAAGACTAAAACTACAATAAAATGAAATCTTATTTAAAATATTAAATTAAGATCTAGGAAAAAATATTAAATATAACGATTTTCTTTTCAAGATACATCGCTGACTTCAAAAGATTTTATTTAAACTCCTTTGCTTTGTAAATGCGAGCAACTTTAAATACTAATTAAAAAAAAGTCCCTTCCCCCCCCCCCATCTAAAAAAAAAGAGATTAGTGAAAACAAATACTGCTTTTCGTCCCCTACCTATTTTTAAGTCTCGATAGATATTGATGGGAAAAAAATGTTTTGCAACGATACATCAAATAATGTTCATTAGCAAAAAATATTTTTTTTTTCAAAAAATAATGATACCTTTGAAAACTTATTAAAAAGATTAAGTAACAAAGATAATGGTCATTTTAATCATTAAAATAATGAGTATCTTAAGACAAATTGGAAACATTTTATCAACATGTTCTAAATAAAATTAACAGCAAAAAAAAAAATTAAAGATATATATATATATATATAACGCGCGCGTATACAATTTTATTTGAAGAACAGTTACATTATTATATATTTAAGGAGATTAAGCTGCTTTTAAATACGGAACTAGGGATGCACACATATTATTTTTATAGATAATTGTATCTGTAAATACAGGAATAAACAAACAGGCATAATGGTGCAACTTTGTATCGGACAAATTAATGAATACGAAACTACTTAAGAAAATTACTTATTTCTGAGAAAACAATACTTTTGATAACGTGGTTTTTCTTCCCATGAGCATTTCAAGTAAGTTTTAGTATTTTTAGAAAGAAGAGTTCAGAAGTTTTTTTCAAAACGGTGGCTGAAAACTTTTTTGGGCTATTTTGCATAGCAAAAGTAGCAATCCTTAAAAAGTTCTCTTCTTGTAAACTAATTTTAATGTTTTCATTAAAATTTGTTTACAAGAAGAGAACTTTTTAGGGATTGCTACTATGAAATCAAATCTAAATTTTAAATGTACTGTAATTTGATAAACTACTTCAGAAAAAATCAATTTTATTCAATTTGCTAT
This sequence comes from Trichonephila clavata, assembly GCA_019973975.1. NCBI lineage: Eukaryota > Metazoa > Arthropoda > Arachnida > Araneae > Nephilidae > Trichonephila > Trichonephila clavata. The sequence continues at coordinate 1,281,698 of BMAO01008195.1, forward strand.
TTATATTTTCAAAAATCTCATTTTTTCTTAAAATATTTACAAACAAATTTCAAGACTACCTGTTTCTTTTATTAGAATATCTCTTAGTATTTCGGTTTTTAATAATTAAAGAAATATTTGTAAGTATACAATACATTAGAACTCATAAAAAATAACGCATTGGTGGAGGTGGAAAACACAAAATTCGGAAGTTCATTTTTTAATTCTTCCAAGTAACGGGGAAAAAAACGTCTTAAGCAAAATTAGCAAGCTTCGATTTTATTTTAAGAAAACGTGTTATGAGAGATAAAACAAAACAAGAAAAGGTATTTATCTCAGAAATTATTATTTTTTTTTACTTCAGCCGATTAGATTTCAACCTCTTGGATTTCACGGAGCAAAAACGAAGGCAAACTTTTCCATGGTGTGTTGTTTCCTTCCTTCCTTCCTTCTTTCGTTTAATTTTTTTCATTATTAGCTTCTTAACCGATTAAGAAAGGCAGTGGTTTCACTTTACTTTAAAAAATGTGTTAAAAGCAGATAAAGAGGAAAACGTTGTTGTTCTTAAACTAGACTTTAAAAAGTAACATTTACCTTTTAGAAAATATTCGAACTCTTTTTTTTTTCTTCTTCTACTTAACAAATACGATGGTAACTTCAAATTTCCTTGACGATGAAAAATATAAATATATTAATACTTAAGCAATTACTTGATGTTTAAGTCACGTAAATGATTGCACTGTTATGATTTGAGAGTGAGGAAGTTGTATTACGATGCGCTTTAAAGTAACACGAGGGCTATTGGTGACGGACCTAGCAATTTTAAACCTCGGTCAAGTGACAAGGATGACACCTCCTCTCCTAACATCCACAACACACTAACGGAAGGACATTAAGCCTCAACACGGTGGGTCTTTAGTGGCTAGAGTTAGTTATATTTACGTTGAACTATAATGATGCACTAGGGCTATTGGTGACAGACAGCGTATTTTAGAACCATGATCAAATGAGGAGGGTGACACCTGAGCTGGGACCTAACTCTCCTATCTTCCACATCCCACTAACGAGAAGATGTTTGAGTCTCAAACTATTTAACATGCATTGGGCAGTGCTAGGCTCGAACTGATGACATGCGAGCTACGAGTCCATGACTTTGACCATTAGGCTACCACGGCCATGGGTCTTCAGTGGCACCGAAACTTGGATCTCTGTCACTTCGGACTGTTATGTTGACCATCTGGTATAGTGGTCAGTGACGCTGACTGCTGTGCCGTAGGGCCTGGGTTCGAATTCCGGAGAAGGCATGGATGTTTTTAAATATATAGGGCCTTCGCGGCATGGGGGTACTCTAAATAGCCGTCGAGCCGCAGTCCTCTCGTGAGGTTTGGGAGAAGGGGATGAGAGGTGGGAGGCCCCTGACCACTCCCAGGGGGCTCTCCCTCAAAATTGGGGTGGAACCGAGCCAAATTATACTATCACCTGCATGGTGTTCAAAGCTACGGCTAACGACAGACGTACAATCTAGCCCGATGCCATGATGAATTTCGTGGGCCTCGATCTGACTACGTCAGACAGGTGGCATTAGCAACAACAACAACATGTATGATTTAATTCTCAACAATTGTAATAATGATCGTGTAAAAAGACATGTTATACTATAATTCTCAAAGAAATTCCTTTTTATTTTTGCTTCTAACAGTGAGCAGATATAAGAGGAAACAAGTAATATAAACAAAACAAAAAACAAAAAAAAATTAAAGTCAACTCAAACTTATTTCAACGCTGAAAAATTTTACTTCAGTTACTTTTTATTAAATGATTGCAATTAATATAAATATGTATATACATAAGGCAGAATCACAATATTTGGTGGCAAAACACTTTTTAAATTAACATTAAAAACTTTTAAATTTGTAATTGCATTTTTTAATAAAAATTGATCATAGTAAATAAACATTTATCTTAAAACCAGTCTAAAAGGAATGTTGACGTCTGACTAGCGTATGATTATTCACGTTAAGTTAAATCTTCATCACAAATTTAACAAAAGCTGTTTTATCCATTGCTGCTGCCATCTACAGGAATAATAACTGAAATATATATCTTGAACTATAATTCATAATTTAAATTAAAGTAATTAATTAATATTTGAAAAAACTGTATTAACATCAAGTGCCATCCAATACAAGTTTAAAAAATGTATTTGAACTTGAGTGGATGGATAAAAAGTATTTTATTAACGATTGAAAATTTAAACAAGATATATAAAAATGTATATAGTTAGAGTGTCAACTAATAGTAGGAATTAAAAAAGAAAACCCTTCTAGATGATAGTTACATTGTATAAAACTGTAAATTTATGTTGCAAAGTAGAAAACTGTTGAGAGGAGTAATTTCTAGGACTAACAAAACATATGTCGTATTTTATCAAATGGGTAATCAGAATGATTTAATGTATACGTGTGGAACAATACAAGCCATTTAAAGAAGTATAAAAACAGAGTTTTACCAGAATTTATACTAGGCGCTTTGAAAATAAAATTCTTCCGACCTCTCCCAGTACAGGATGGCTCTATCCTAGCCATCATTCTTCATTAAAAGAATAAGTTTTGGTACCGAAATATCCCTTTTAAAATTTCTAAACTAATTACTTTAAATGTCTTAAATTTCTTGTCTTACGTACAGTTTGAAACTAATTATGTGATGCTGAGATTTTGATCTGTTCTAAAATGTGCACAAAGGAAAGAAAAGAAAAAAATCTTCTAGAATGTGAGAATGAAAATTGATGGGTTTATTTTAAAGATCCTAGTAGCGCTATAAAAACACTGAGTGTTTTTGATCGTTAATCTTGTTAGTTGCGTATACTTTTTTAATATAATTTTTTATTACAAAAACAGAGTATTTTAGGATGTTTTTTGTCTTATTCATACTAATGTTAAGCTCTTTTGACGCCACCTTAACAAATCTAAGCATTCTCAGATAAGTAATCTGTATGAATTAAAATAAATAAAAACACACGCACGCAGGTTAAAATGTTTCATGGAGAAGATTTTCATAAGAAAAATAATTTATTTGTTTTTTAATACTGAAAACGGGGACTACTTCGAAACATTTTTTTTTTCCGTATTAGAGAAATGGTTTCTTTTTGGTGCATTTTTATTATATAACTGTCTGCAATTTTTTAACATAATAATAATATTTCATTGCAATTATTGAGCAGTTTCACTTTTCATTTATGTTGCATACTTGATTGCATTTGATATTTAAAGTGATCATTGAAAAGAAAATTAAGTTAGAAATTTGTCTTTATTTTCAATTAAGCTCTTACTTAATGAGAATTATTGTTTATAAAAGTAAATAAATGTTTCATTTTTTTAAGTTAAACGTTAATGGAATTAGTTGCGAATTATTTTTAATTAGTTCACTTTGAACTTTAATAGCACATCAATAAAGGGTAAAATAAATAGAAATGTTTTAGATGTGTTACATAGAATCAAATTCTTTAATTTTACAATTTTTTATAAACACAAATTTAATCTTGAAATCCTACATACTTAATTTAATAAACCGTTCGAAAGCAAAGAAATGCCCCCAAACAGCAAACAAGATGAACATTAATAAAAAAAAAATACTAAAACTAAATCGTGATTATTAGCATAACAAAATTATTCTTTCTTAGTTATAACATAATGATTTAAATTTATAAGAATTTTAAAGGAGTCTCGTTACAAATATTGCAGTTATTTGGTACATATAAAACTTTAAGGTGTCTTATAAAATTTAAAATGTCTAGAAACTTCTTTTGAGTATTGAATCTAATTAGTATTCATTCTCATATAAATAAAGGGAAAATTTTATAAACTAGTTAGTTTCACTATTTCCCCTTTTAAAAAATTCCTAAAGTTTGTGATAAGGGTAAAATTACATTTTCTGATGTAATATCCTCACGGCTAAATGTTTAGAGCCCATGTGGCATATTAGTTGCTAGAATAAGTATATTTTACCGAAGGACATCATTAGTTGGAGGTCCCAAAAGCTAAAAGGACAACATACGGGAAACGAACCAAAAGATGCTGAAAGAGGAGAAAAAAGGGGAAAAAAGCTAATGCCTGCAAGGTACTTCAAATAAGGTTCGGACGCAGTCACTGTCATTCATGGCGAATGAGTACTGGAGATTCACGCGGACAAAGCAGCTTCTCTACATCAAATGACGTATATTGGGATCATTATAAGGGTCTAGTTCCTAGTAATCCTATCTGAAGATAAACTCAGATAAAAGTTGAAGTTTCGTGTTTTCAGAAGAGCATTTCTTTTAACCAAAACAAACAATGCTGAAGATTGTAGTTTCGTCTTAAGTACTTCCAGTAGTGTCATTTATCTAGTTCCATAGAAAAGTATTTAGACAGAGTTTATGCCGAGGAAAATAATTCAATTTAGGATCCACTGGACCATGATCATTAGATGCCCTAGAAATTATGGTGTATTTATAAAAGTAATTTGAAATGTACATTCGAAAAAACTGCTATGATACATTATAATTATTCATATATGCAAGAAATAATATAAAAATACACCATGTGTTTTTTTTAACTCATCCTTAAAGAATTCTGAAGCGCATTCAGCATAACATTCATAATCCTTGATCTCGAGTAATATATTAATTTATTGTTGGATTGTGGTGATTCTGTAACTGCCCCCATAGGACTAAATTTTAGTTCATCATAAGGGCTGATGTATAAAATAAGTACAAAAAAATAATCATGTATTCTCTTTTCCTTTCATATTTAACAATTTTTTTGTTTCTCTGCCCAAATTGGTGCAGATATGGCAATTGCATTTGAGGATTCATAGTTAACTTTAATATTTACCATGGGATAAGTTTTAAAAAGCAAGATACTAACTTTTAATTAGATGCTTCCTGCTATCATATGTTAGCTACAGCTATGGTTAACACTAACACACTTCAATGTTTAAAATTGCATTTTTTATTATTGTAGTTTTAACATGTATTGAGTACTTAGATGTTTTATTGTAACATAATGAATTTCAAATTCGATGTGCGGGGGGGGGGGAGTGTAGTACTACATTTGGAGAATGTAGTTTATTTCATAGATATTTATAATCGTAATGGATTCTACACAAAGACATGTATAAACTCCATAATCTTAGTTCCTAAGACTAAGAGTTGTCTATTATATTTCTATGGCTATTTAACTTTCATATATACTGTGTCTTGTTTTATTTTTCTTTAGAATTCAGCTATAAATTAGATTTATGGCACTTTAGTAAATGATTACTTATACATATTTCATTAATCGTACTTATTCTTTATAAAAGGTAGTAGTTAATTAAAAAACAAAGAGACATTAAAGATTTATTTTTAAACTATTACTCGTACAAAATATCCCTTATCTATTACTCCGAATTTTTTATTCTAAATAAAAGTAATGAAACACCTTGTTCACATTGTTAACTAACATCTTTAATAAAATACGTAGAAATCCCATGTATATTTTAGCCATTTGAAAATATCATTAGATATTAAAATAAATTAGGGCGCAAATTTAGCAACTATTCATTTAAATATTATAAAAGATTTCTTTCTAGTTCTAAAAACCGTATACTAATTAAATACTAGAAAACAAACAAAAAAAACATAATTGTTTTAATTTTCTAAAAATTCATTTAAAAATAATAAAAATATTCAAACAGCACATTACTTAAACAGCCTGTATTGCAATCTGTTGGCTAAGACTTCGAAAAAAAATTAATAGCAATGAGAGAAAATTTTTTGTACTTTAACAATCATTCAAAACTTAAATTAGATCATAAAGACAAAATAAACAATATAGACATAACAAGAAACATTAACTGTTGAGAGCCATTTATTTTTCAAGAACAAATAATTAGTGGTAATAGCAAGGGAAGGGCTTTTAATTTGCTCACTCAATGCAAATCGAATCACGTGACAGTAAAACAGCGTGATCTGTCATTCCATAGAGCTAGGTATCCACCCACCACTGCCAAAAACATGTAATTACCCCGTTCTTCTCATTAATAAACGACGTTAAGGCAAGTTTCCCTGCCGATGATAGAAACAAAAGTCTTGGAAGAATTAGATCAGCCAAGAAATTGGGATCATTATGTTAATTAAGACCCTTTGTTTTATATGCGAATTGTTTATAGCTCCATAAAATGATAATTTAGATCCCATTATCATTTTAGTTAATGTAAAATATTTAATTTGGGAGTAAAAATGATACATATTCATGTCGGAGAAACTATTAAGAAAGAAAATATTTATTTATTAATTTAACAAGCCTCAATTTATATCTAATGTTAACAAAGGGCAAAAACATTATAAATCTCAAGTTATAAGGAAACAACACACAAATTGTTCAAGAATTTTATCATTGATTACATTATTATTCTTAAAGCACGTTTTGAATCGAGAATAAAATATTCACGAGGAAATTATTACTGTTTACTTAGAGAAGTATTTTCTAATATTAAAAAGTCACATTTTGTTCATTTGTATTATTTACATCAATCAAAATTTAGTGAGTAAGGGTTTTCTCAATAATACTAAGCTAAATTTATTAAAAGTTTAATTCATATATATTTGTGTTCAAATTAGTAGTAATTATGCGTCTTACAACAGAAAAAATATCTTGAAGTTTAAAACTTTTATATTAATTTTTAAAAAAAATTTTCGTAAACAAGTTTTAAGAAATTTTATCTCAGTTTTAAGTTGCATAGAAACAAAATTCAAACGTAGAAATATAAATTTGTTGAGAATTTGTATACAAATAAATGAATTCTAACAAAGGAAAAACAGATAAGAATGGGAATTATCCATAAAATGCAGAGTGATTCATGTCATAAATCTATATTGTGTTGTATTTCACAATAATCTACAAGTGATGAAATTCTCAACAGAATGTTTAAGTGAAACTGAATGACTACAAAATTCTTCTAAAAGTAATACGGATAAATCAACGAAAAGTTTCATAAAATCCAGAAAATAACGCTATTTCGGATAATTGTATGCTAATACACTGTGTTATTAGTTCACGAAATGCATATGACTACAGATAAAAAGAATTGACAGCAGATATTGATAAAACTGCTTAAGTGTGGAGCATTCGATGATACTGCTATTTACATTGATTAAGTGCAAATATGAAAAATGGTTCGTAAGTAAATTAAGCTGTGTTATTTTCAATATCAACTTATCAGTAAAAAGATTTAAAAGTCCAGTGTGATTTAAAAAACATCACTAAAATTAACAATTACAACAGTTTATATACTTTTAAGTGATAAAGAAGAATGCTTATAGTACGTGCATACTCTGATTGACTGAATGATATTTTTATCTTCTTTCTGTAGATAAATATTTATTTTACGTTTCTGTTTTCCAAAATATTATTGGGGTCCACACTGTTGTTTGATGGTGATAGTGGAAACACCCTCTCGCTTTCTTTTTCTTTTAGTATTAAGAACAAAAATTAAAAATAATATGAAGAATAAATTAGGTGTGTGAAACATTAGAGTAGAATTGTACAATACCATTTAAAACAAAGGTGGGCATTAAGTCGATCGGGGTCTACAGATAGAATGCCAAGACATTTTGGGGTGACCACCTGAAAATTAACGGTTAGTAATTATCTACCCAAATATTCAAGATTGGCTGACAGCATGCAGATTAAATCTTCTACTGACTTTAAGAACTAACTTTAGATGAGAATGTTTCATTTTTTTTAATGTATTTAGAATTGTTTGATAATAAATGCACCATTTGATATTATATTTTTGACTATTATAAGTATGCTTGTATTTTGTGTTTTGCTTTAAACGTGGATTTAAAAGTATGAGTTTTTTTTTTAATTTTGGTTTTGTTGGTAAGTACGTGTTGATTATTAATTTATAATAAATATTGTAGACACATATTTTCCTTAGCTCTTCACCCCTATGATACTGGGTGGACCGTAACACATTGAAAGAAGTGGATCATACTCTGGAAAAGTTAGACCAATCCTGATTTAAAGGGTAACTTGCAGTACCTTATTGGAAAACCTACAATGATAAATTGCCAATTCATACTAATAAAAAAATCTTCCAATAAATTTATTTTAAAAATTGAGAGCTTTGAAATATAAATCATGTGATCAATGGATATAAAAAGAAAAAAAAACATCTTATGTACATAAATGTATTGGGAAAAAGAAATATAGAATATTTCTCAGAAAGATATTTAAGGATGTATTTTGTCTTTTGTGTCAAGATACGTCAACTAAATTTTTTGCATGTAATTCAGTGTTTACAGATGAGATATGCTTCGCACAAAAATATGTTTTGTTATTTTATATGATAATTACTCAACTTCCTTAGAGATAAAATCAATAGCAAAATTTATGCATAACATAACCATGTAATATCAAACTGTTTTCTTTATTAATTGCTAGAACGTCTTACATTTTGAAGTACTTTTTTAACGCAAAAAAAAATTTCCTTAATAACATTGGCTCCTGCAATTGTATCATAATTTATTTTTCGTTACATGCGAAGAAGTTTTGTATAATTAAGATAAAAGCAAAATAAATTATGCAACTGTCGGGACTTGTAATTGCGTTTGAAAGGGAGAGCTTGATTACTTTAAGCAGATTCTGGACATTTTAGACTTGGTTTTTATTAGTTTTTTGCCGTATGAACTGAATAACGGAACTTGAAAAACTCTTCCTTGAAACTATCATTCACTACATATATTTTCTTCATATTGCATAATTTAGATTAAATTAAAATCAAATTAGTTTATATAAACTAAGTTCCTAAGTTTTTTTTTCTTCATTTTTTACAATTACACTACAGTTCTTGAAGATATATAACTATTTGTCAGAAAATAGCACTTTAAATGCATCACTCTATGCTTAAAATAAATGAATTGGGTTCATGAGCACAAACGTTGTGAAAAATGTTAGAAGTATAAAAACTATATCCTTTTAAAATCGCAAAAGTCATCCACTCAAATAAATCGTCATTATTCCCTAAAAACATTTATTTCTGTTGTTATAAGGGAAAAAAATGAAGTGAAAAGGGATTTATTAATTTCTGCTTTAAAGATATAAAGTAATTCTTCTATAAAGTAATAAATTTTTATATAAAGCTGTAAAGTGTATATCTTTTTTCAAATCACTAAGAATTTCATAGCTTGAAGTATTTTTAAGCTGAGTCTTATAGAAAACACGTTTTGTATGTAATTTAATACCCTTTCAATAGGATCAAAATCAGTATAAAGAGAATCTCTACAGATTTGAATCCCTTTTATTTTTATTTTAACAACTTTATACTTTGATTTCTTCTAGTATTTAATCGTAAGCAATATAAAATAGTAATATAACTCTCGGTGTCGTCAAGTGACTTAAAAAATCTCTCGTTCCTCTTTTCCTTCAAAATATCTGATTGAAAAATATCTGGAGCTTCGACATATATCTTGAAGTAAAGATAAACGTATTTTATATCCTCCATTTTTATTATTTTTTTAATACAAAGAGATACGTTGACACGTCTAAAATCCCTTATCTTCACGAAATCTCTTATCAGACAGGTAAAATGAGAAGACTGAAACAACACAATGCAAATTGACTGAAAATTTAAAAAAAATCCCAAATCTTTCTGCTCGATTTAATTTTCTTAAGGGAAAAGGGCCTTTAAGTTTCTTTGACAAGCTCACGAGATTTTCGCTTTTGTACTAAGGAAATCACCGAAGTCTATGGAGAAGTAAAATTCATTTTGAAAATAGGTGCCAAGGATCTTTAAAGAAAAAAAAAGAAATACAAGTTCCCTAGTTCGCTCCCGTTACGCCTTGCAAAATCACTAGGAAGAACATCCATTAAAACAGCCTTTGCAGATCACAGGAAAAGAAGCCATGACTTCCTTTGTTCGAAGAAAATTACAGCTGCTGTGAGATGCCGGGTGACATTTGGCGAAAGTTAACAGAACACAGTTCCAAGTTGAAACAGAAATTCGAAGATTGCTTTTTGCAACCTTCAAACACTTCTCGTGTCAAAGAAGGAATTTTTTTCTCCTTTTTATTTCATATAAACATCAACCTTACGCATAAAAGAATTGAAAGGTTAAAAAATGTACCGACTTGAAAAATAAAATAAAAACATTTTTGAAAAAAAAACCCGGGACACAATGAAGAATCTTCTACAATTGAACAGTCACCACCCTACCAATAGCAAGGTACAAAGCTCAATTTGGACTGTCAATCAACCGCAGACAAAAGTGGTCCCGCAGATTGCATAAAGAAGTAAAAGGCCGTTGCTGAAAATGAAAGAGACAAGTAAAAAGTGAATCAATTTGACGGACCATTAGATGGCAAGTTAATAACATGTCTTAAAAATATTGAAAACAAATTTTCCCAAATGCATTTGTAAAATGGCTCTTTGAATATAAGTAACCAGTGCGACAAGGGTATTGAGGTTTTAATGTGCAATGCTTTACTTTTAAAAACTGATTAAGTTTTAGTTTACATCTTTGTTTTATTCATCTTTTAAATAAAGAAGTTATGCCGCTGCAAAAGTATATTTTATAATGCAGTTTTTTAAAAATACGTATTTATACACAAGCAAAATGCATATGATTAAAACCAACAAAAAATAAATGAATGGCTTGTGAGTGTGATGAAATCTTAATTTGCAGCATTATTATTAAAAAATTAACATTTTCGCTTAAATTTTCTTCGTATAAAATGTTAATTTAAAAAATATGTTTGTATTTAAATATATTAAAATAAAATTATGATAAGCTTAGAGAAATTCGTTTATAAGAGTCTTTATTTAAAAAAAATTAAAAAAAGGAACGAACTAGCAAGTATGCATGTAAATGTTTTTCTTAAAATATATAATATTCGAATGTAATTTATTTTCATGTAAAATTAAAAACGCATATGATTCATTTTAATCTATATGCGCACATAAGAATGTTGTGGAAACCTTAATTTATAAACAAGTGTATTCAGATATAATCATATGCATTTTCATAGCCAAATAGCACAATTATGAATCTAGAGAATTTTTAAAACACTTCTTTAGTATTTGCTAGAACACGGTTAATTTTATTCGAACGAATACTATACATTTTCCCTAAAAAATTACCTAAATTAGAATAAACTTTTTCTTTAAATTCTAAAATTTTGATTCATAGAGTAATATTTAGTAATTAGTTTATTTTATAGGGACACCCCATTCTGGAAACAATGTGTAACATTCCCAATGTAAAACATTTCAGTGATCATTTTTAAGACACTTTAGTATTTGCTAGCACGCAGTCAAGTTTATTCGAACGAATACTCTTCATTTCTCGAGAAAAAAAATATTATCTAAATTAGAATAAAAATTGTTTCTATATAGTCTCTAAAATTTTGGTTTATAGTATTCTTTTTTATAATTAATTTATTTTATAGCAAGAAGTCTCCATTGGATCAAATAGAATAAACACTATGGCTCTATTCTTTTGAGAATTGCAAATAATCCCTCTTTTGTTTGGTTTTAATTGTTTGCTAAAGTTGTTCCCTAACAATGCCTTTCGACAGAGTTCACCAATTTATAAGTAGTCTTGCTACCGAATTAAATACTAGCGAATGAAAGCGAGTTTTTTCATTGGTTTAGTTGCTTTTCAAGGTTTATTTAATAACAGTTTTCGATGCAATCAATTTATTTTATATGCAAAATTACTATTGAATCATCGGATCTAAAAAACTCAACAAAGTGTATGCCTTTATTCCAGTAAAGCTTCAAAGTAACTCTTCCATTGTATGATTTTAATTACTTGTTAAGACTGTCCATTACATGCCCAACCTTTTCTCTTGCCTTTAAAAAATAACTTTTCTTAAGAGCAAGATAATATAATAATAAAAAGGTGAGAGAATAAAAGAGGTCCTATTAAAGTAAATTACGTTCAAGAAAGAAGAATCGTGAATTTTATATATGGGTAATGTAAAGAGATTGTATCCTTTGACAATAACTTAGAATTTTACGTAAAGAAATAGTGTGAGTACCAATAAGGTATTAAATGAATTATAAGGACAAATAAATCTGGCTTAGAATTCATTTCACTAGACAAAAAATAGCATTTAAAAGCTATTGGGTAACGCAAAAAAAAAATACCATAACTTACAGTCCTTCCGAATTATCAATTAGCTTTTTAAATATTAATAATTTTCTTTGCTAGTTAGTAAATATTAATTTATAAAAAAATTTCTATTTAATTCTTTTTAATTTAAATACAATTTTTGTTTTAATATTCGCATAGTTAATTACTCAATAAATTCGTGACTAAAAATACGAAAATAATTGCAATAATTTTTAAAGCATTGTATATAATTTTACTAAGTAATGAAATTTTGGCTTTTAATGTAATGGATAATTTACAATGGTTATATATATATGTGTGTGTGAGAGTGAGTGTATGTGTTTTATTGTAAAAATATTTTCACTGCATAACTTAATTAATTTCAATATTCTTTCACAAAATAGTTTCTAAATTAAATACTTTATTGCAGAATTTCGTATTATAAAAATTAACATAGTTAAAAGGAAGTTTTTTCTCTTTTAATAGTGTATATACAGTTAAAATTAATAGTCAACCATGCCAATGATATAGTTAGTAAATTTTAGTGTAATAAATTTTTATAGAAACTTATTACTATTATAATTTTAAATTAGTCTGTGGTTTCTAAAAGTATTTTCTACTGCATAAAATATTTAGCACGTAATATTTGAGTAAAAAAATATGCATTAAGTTTTTTTTGTATATTGAAAATTTCAAAGCAGGGAAATATAAATTAAATTTTAAAATTTAATATAACCTATTAAAGCTTAATGCAACCAAAAAATATTTATAAAATAATTATACAATGCACTCTAAGGAATAGACTCAATTTGCAATTTTTGCAAAAATTCGTATTGTCGGCTAATTTATAACTGGAAAAAAATTGTTGTATTGGAACAGGTTCACATATCTCATTTTTTGAAAGTGAAAAAATTTTCTTGAATACTATTATAATTTAATGAACAAGCTTTTCTAAATTTATTTTCCTAGAAAATTTGCAATATCAATTCATATTTTTTATGTCAACGTTGCACGAAATATTAATTTAAAAACCGATTTGTTGTTTACATAGAGGTTGATTGAACCTTATCATTGTGAAAAATATTTATTTTATGCATATCTCCAGACATCGTACTTTTTATTCAATCAATGTAGAAAATATTATTCGTGACTATAGTTCACGAAATTTGCAAATAGATAGATGCATGAAGCTTTAATGACATGCGAATCATCCAATAATTTTAAAAAGTTTACATGAGTTTACGTTTTTTTTAAAAAATTTCATTTCTGCGTGACAATTTTTTTTGTCGACAAAGATTGTTTCTTATCGTTTTTGCTTTCCAAAACTAGCCGATCATATTTAATGTTTTTTCCCTCTTCAATTTTATTTGTTTAAAATATGCAACCCATTGAAATGTAGAAGTAAACTTAAAACTTATAGCGTGCTCTTCAATTAGAATGAATGATTTTTCCCTCAAGTGATAATAAAAGTTCCAAGAAGAAGAAAATATAGTGAAAAGAAGTTAAGTTTATAAAGAAATGAAGAGAAAAAGAATCCGGCGGCTGGATTCTGATTTATCAAAGCGTCATGCAAAAATCTCGTTCATCTCCATCTAGAATAGAAGCGACATGATGAGGCAGTACTTGTCAAAATGTCCCAGTATATGATGGCAGAAGGTAGCGGCTTTTATTAAGTTTCAGAGGAATTCTTCTCATTAGTCGTAAGATGTCGGTGCAGGAAATTGTAACAAAAGAAACGTCGTTTTTGTTTTGCCTTACAAGTTGTTACGTTAATTTTTTCCCCACTTAGAATTTCGTTTTCTTTTTCTTTTCTGTGATGTCCTTCAAGTGAATACGTCGAAGCATCGTGTCTCACACGTTTCTCAAGTTCTTACAAGACGGAAAAGAATTTGAAGCTTTTTTTTCTTCTTCTTAGATCCTTAGGCCATCGTGCATTAAAGAAAAGTCCTATTCACCAAAGTCCGAGAAAATTACAGCTAATAAGAAAGGGAAAAGTTGCATTAAAACATTTCTCACACTTGAATGCGAAGCCCAAATGAGGTATATTCTGTTATGAAGTAAAGGCCGTTATTTGAAACGTTTCTTACAATAAAGCGAGGAAGAATTTTCTATTTATTTTTTTGTTGTTCAAATAATGCTTTTTGTGTAATTCTAAAAGAAATTTAAAGTGATGCAAAAAAATCCTGGATAATAGTTTTTTTTAAAGTTTATATTTATAAAGCGTTGTATTTTAATTAAGAAATTCCAGTCTTCCTGGCAAACACAGTTTTGCAGCTTATAAATTCATTTAGTCTGTTTGCGTTAACATTATCATCCAAAAAGATTTTTCAGAGAGCTTTGTTATATGAATAGTAATATATTAAGACAATTTCCTTAATCCGAAAAAATGCACAAAATAAGAATTTAAAATATGAAAGTATTTAAAAATTAGTTAACACATGTACGACTTTTTAAAGCATATAAAATATGTATTGCTCAAATACGTAAATTAAAAAAAAGTTAGCTATAAATAAGTACTCGCAAATAAATATTTATATGTAATAACTTAAAACAATATTTACTTAAAATTCCAATCTTATTTACTTATAATATCTTAATCATAATTACAAATACCCCATTTCAAAACTTGTCTCATTTCATCTCACATTAAAAGAATAAAATCCATATTTTAGCAGATTTATTGGCGATTCCTAGTGAAAGAATATCTTAATTTTTTACACATGTCTCACTGAGCAGTGGAAACTTTCCCTAAATTTTACTGACATAATTTCTAAAAATAAATATTTTCCTTCACTTAAATACGTGGTTATATTTTCTTATATTATATTTCTCCCTACTTTTTCTTCTGTTTAAATTTAGAAAAGGGATAATTATCTGTCTTCTTTTCACCTAAGCGAAGAGCACGCTAAGAGTAAATCTTCTTATGTTGAAAATTAATTAAATAAACGATTAAAAAACAATGATATGATCAACATCAAGAAGCCTTTTTTATTGTCATGACTACATTTCAAAAAATGAATAGGATCCCATAGTTGCATTACACACCCACACATATGTATGATAGATGATTTGCTGTTTGATGTTCGTATGTAAAAGGATTATCAAAAATATAATAAAATGCATGTTTAAAAGTGAAAAACTTCTAATTTCTATACAATAAAATATCAAAATCACCACATTATTAGCCGTAAAAATATTAAAAAATGGCACAGTTTTATCTTTGAATATTGGGAACTACAGCACACAATTCCGACATTAAGAATTGAAATTTCTTTTAATTTATAATATTAATATTTCTACTCCTTCTTTCTCGCTATTTAACATTGAAATATTATTACTTTCTATTACTACATTTAATTGACAGCAACTCATTAATGCATTTTTACATGATTAATTGCAACCCAGAAAGTAGGTACAGTAAAATCCGGCTTAAACGCGGACCGGTGTATAACTCACACCCATACTTTCGAGCTGCATTTTTTAATTTTTAGGTATATTCACCATATATAACGTGCTCCTCCATTTTATAATGGAACCTGGAATGTACGTGTGCAATGCTATTATTTTTTGGAGTCAGTTATTCGAGGTATCCAAGGATTTTGAAAAAAATAGTATACTTCTAGAGCTCTGCAACTCTCTTTTAGTTCATAAGGTATATGTCATTTCTTTTAAATAAACAAAATTTTTATGTATGTAGGTCTAATTTTTTTTGTGCTCATCTTTTTTTTTCAAACTTATCATTTTTATACCCGGTGTATAACATACACCCTTATAATTCGATTTTATTTTTTGTGTTAAAAGTGCTCGTTATACGCAGGATTTTACAGTACATAAATTTCAGTGACTCCTATTTTCTGGAGAATTCAGACAGTTTCTAATTCTTAAAATATAAAGAGATTATAAAAAAATTCTCTCTATAAAGACCTGTGATTATTTAAAGTAATTAATTCATTTGGTTATTAAATAAACAGTTAAATTTAATTCTTGAATATGATAGTTTTCCTTTATTTATTTCAGCGAATATCATAAAAGGAAAAAAAAAGCCACATGTAATTATTCAAGAAATATACAATTAATTACCTGTCACATGCATTATGAAACAAATGTCGCATCTCTAAATTAAAAATAACTTTGCTTGCAAGTAAATTATTTACGTTAAAAGCATCACACTGTGCCGTCAAATTTAACTTTTACTCCAACAGAAAAGGGGAAAAAATAACATTATCAAAAGGGCAGCTCTTCAAAGTTACGGTCCCATAAAAAGTTTAGGAAACTTTACTTTAATTTTCTTCTACCTTCTTTTTATTTTATGTAATGATCAAAGCAATCCCAGTCCAAAAAAATAGAGGTCAATCTTTTTAAAACAGACGTGTATTAAACCATCAAACTAAGAGAGAGACAACAAAAAACTCCTCCTTCCTATTACATTAAAATTATGATTGTTCGTTTTATCGAGATGCTTCGGGAGAAATTAATGCCCTTTATGTAATCCGGGAAGTTTGAAACACAGGGGATGGAAGAAACGACTTTATCGACTAGGAGGAAGGGGCAATTAAGTAGATGCTCTTAGCTGTTTCATCTGATAGCTGCGAGGAACCGATAATTGCTAACACCTCCCCTTCTAGTAACCTGCATTTCCATCGATTCAAAAATTCGACCCTCTCATCCTATGCTCAACGTAATAGACACGTAGCCGAGTACTTAAGTTAGAGGATAGACAATTCGAAGCGATACACTAGCAGAACTACTTGATCGAAAGAGTTCAAGGGTTTTTTCGGAGAACGGAAAGTGATAAATTACAATTGGTTTCATAGAATAGCTTTGCAAACGGTGTCTTAATTATCTAACTGAATATTAAATAATTGATAATAGTTTAAAATGGGAACATGTAGAGAGTTCAGTAAATACCTGAATAGTTAAAATACAAACACAGTATATGATATATTTCCTTGCGAGAAATACTCTTATAAATTTAATGGTTCTGATTTTTTTCTCTTATTTTAGGAAGATAAATTTATTTTTTTAGCTGTCTGATAATTTAATATTTATTTTTTAGTCTTGATTTCAAATTTTAGAAGCAATTATAGCAGCTTTTTTATTTTTTATACAGACTCAAATGTGCCATTTTAAATGGCCGTAAAAGCGCGTATTAGAGGCGCATATAAGAATATTTTAAGAGTTGTCGAAAGTTCACAGTTCTCGTATCATACTCCAATAAGCTGCCCAAGATATTCCTTTGATTTTATTGATTTTCGGGAACAAAATACAGTAAAGGATATATTATTGAATAAATAATTAGGGTTAAATAATAAAATAAAATATTAATAACAAATACTTAATTAAATTACCATTATTTTATGTACTATATATATAGGATAATAATCATTAGGAAAAAAATCAAGGGAGATGGGAAGGGTGGACCACCTAAATCCCTTTACACCCTTGTATGTGCTACTGGTGCTTATAGATTTTTATTTACCTTTTAACACTCGGACCCTTATATTTTTATTGCTTATATGCCTTTTAAATCTATGAATATGTCACATTTGTTTGATTTAAAAATTTGGCTTTTCAATTTACCTTTAAAGCAGCGTTTCTCAAAAAGTGGGGGTGCGCTCCCTATGATGGGCATGATAACTCCACGAGGGGGTGCGAGCGTATTAAAAAGTCGAAAACAAAAGATTTAAAAAAATTACTAATTTACTGAAAGTAAACAAAAAATACATAATAAAAAATAAATTCCCATTTGTATTGATATAATACACTTATGTAATTGTATTAGTATTGTACACAGTGTGTATTTTATAATTAATTTAATAATACTAAATTAAGAAGAAGTTTAATAACTACCAGTGTCCCCCCATGGTCTTGTCATATATAAAATTATATACAAAAGTTAACACTTATCTTGATAATTTGTACGGTTTATATTTAATCCCTTTATTGCAAATTAAAAGTTATGCGATTCGCTCCCTAATGCCAGCTTTTTTTACGAAGGCGTATGTATGCGATGCATTGGGGGGGGGGGAGAAATTGAATAAATAAAAGCAAATCCTCTGAAATAATTAAATTCTTCACAAACATTGTCAAGGTCCTTTTATTGCATTCCAAAGTCTTCGGAATAATTTAATGGATAGCAATAGACAGAAAAGATCGTACTTCAGAAAGACGTATATATACGTCAAAGAAAAATAACACTTTGACTGAGTGAAGCGTTTTTATACGCCGGGTGACATTTAAGAAGTTTAAGTCGTATTATAACTATAGCATCAAAGTATAGTATTATTGAATTCAATACATTGTTATTGTATGGAGGTGAGGGGCGCGATGAAAATTATAATTGAATATTGGGTCGCAAATATTGAAAGTTTGAGAAGCACTGCTTTAAAGTTATTAGAAATAAAAGATCTCCCAAATGAATGTATGAAATTAATTCTTACCTTCAAATTTTATGATAGAAGTTACACATCAAAACATGCAAATTTAACTCACCTAAAAGAAAATAAGATACAAAATCAGTAAAAAATAAAATCATCTCAAGTCATTCATCAGACAATATACAATCATACAATATAATCATATACAATATACTTTATAATTTAAGCAAATGTACTATAAATTTTTTTACGGACTTTAAGTAAATAAATTACATTTTAAAAACTTCAGTCTTTTTTATTTTCATATCAATGTTAAAAAAAAACAACTACAATCTTATTCTCTTCTAGATTTAAAAAATAAAAATTTAAAAAAAGGGATCTCAGAGTTGTTAACTTTATCTGTAGGACTGAAAATATAAAACAATTTTCAAATAGATATAATTCTTTGAAATTAAAATTAAATAATATGAATCTCTTTTACTCATTATTTATAAAAGAATGAGGCATCAAAAAAGAGTAAAATATTTAAAAAATATAATCATAATTTTAAAAATTACAAGCATATGAGAATACAAGAAACATTTATGTACTAAATATTAAGGGATTTTTACGCTGCGGCTACTATTTTCTAAAATAGTAGCTCTTATTACCAGCAATAAGTTAATTTATAAAGCTAAATGTATCCTTATTACACTGTAGCTATTTTTATAACAATAGAATAATAAATTATGTTTTTAAAAAAATGAAAAAAATTACATTTATAATTTTTTTAATAAATTTCAATATTTTTCAAATATTTTTATTTATACAATAATTTATTTTAATATACATTTTATAATTCTATAAAGTTTTATACATCAAAAGCTACTATTTGAGAAAATAGCATCATATGCACCCTAAAAATTATTTAATATTTACTAGAGAAATATTTCTTATTTTCATATGCTCATAATTTTTAAAACTATGATTATATTTTAAACATTTTGTGTACTTTTCTGAAACCTTATTCCTTTATAAATAATTTGTAAAATGATTCGAATTATTTAATTTTAATTTCAAAGAATTATATCTATTTGAAAATTGCTTATATTCCCAGCCTTCGAGACAAAGTTAACACCCTTGAGACCCGGAGGTTAACATGCTTGATACTTAATCGTGATTGAGATAATACTTGCTTTACCGTTTACCTCATCTCTGTACAGAATCGAAATAACAATTCTAAGGCCCTGTATAGCCGTTACACTGAAACTATTAAAAACAGAAGGATTCTTAGCTGCCCATTCTAAGCAAGTTATTTTGTGCAGTAAAATGTAACGATGAAAATTAAAAATTAAGCTCCTCCGTTGTGACTTTAATAAAGGCACGCTTTTAGGCAACGAGGTACCATTAAGAGAAGGTCAACTTTCAATCCCATGTAATTTCTTTAGCTCTTTCACGCAAGGGTGTTAAACCTGTGTTGAAAATCTAGTCCCACAGCCTGAAAGCTTTTAGCTAATTGCAATTACGTTTGTGCATCGCGAAATCCTCTAACTCCCATAATGGGAGCATACATTCGGATGAGATCATCCAACTGACGGCAAAAGACGGGCAAAACCAGAATCTAACAGCTTACGATAAAAAAAAGGGCACAGAACTTAGTATGTAACGAAACGTAACAATTATAAGTTAATGAAAATTCACGAAAGATGCATGGGAAGAATAAAGTGAGAAGCAAATCAAATACTGATTACCAAGGAGTGTTTTCAAATATAAGTATTTTTTAGTGGGTTTAATTCATTACAAATGTATATTAATAATATTTTAAGGTTATAAAAGGTTACTGAATACCTTAATAATTGGCAATTTACAGTATTCAAACATTTCGTTTTAAGTATGCATTTTATTTATTTGATGAAAATGTAAGAATTTATGGACTTCATTTTTATTAATAATCTCTTTTATTTACATTGATAGAATTTACGAAAGAAAACAAAAGTATTAACTACAAATTGGCGAAAAGGTAATGCGAGTGAGAGTTATATTAATATCGCACTTTAAAGAAACACGAGGACTATTGGCGCCGAGGACGACACCTGAGCTGGCTCACCTCTCCCCTAACTACCACACCACACCAACGGGAAGCCATTAAGCCTCGATAGATTTAACGTGCATTGGCTTTCACTACATGGCAGTTCTTCAATGGTATCAGGACTCGAATCCGTGACACTCTGGCTACAAGTTCATGACCATAACCACTAGGCTACCATGGTCACATGAAAAGGTAATAAAAAGTGGATATTTCTCTACCTGTACTTTAGTTGGAAGATATACTAGATGATTGGAAAGACACAAAAATTGTGCAAAAGCTCCAAAAATTCTGAAGTACTTCCTAGATAGCTTTAGAGTTTCATTAAGTACTTCATACATTATGAAGCTTGCTGTATTTTCCAAGATTTATTAATCATTTTAATGTTAAGTCAAAATCATACACAATCCTTTTAAAGCAACTTAAATAATTTTCTCACCTCTATACATATATATCCCATTGTGTTTTAATACACACGCGTATTTCATGTTATTCGCTTAAAATTTTAAATACATATTTTTATTTTAAATATCTAAAACACTTTTATATGTTTTTAATATGTATTTGAAGTAATATCGGTCTTTTAAAGCAATTGTTTGAATAGGTTTAAAAGTCCAATGAATATATTTTTTTATTACAAAGATAAATCTCATACGAAGTTCTAGATATAAATATTTACAAAACATACAAGCTATAAAATGTTAACTGAAAACAGTAATAAAGAATGTAGAAAAAATGATAGATAAGAAAAATTAGCAAAACTTTTATCTGTACAAAAGCTTTAGCTCCTCTTGTCCCAAAAAATAGAATTTGACGAAAAAGAGAAATGTTTTGAATTTATATATAAAATAAAACTGTGCGAAATCGTAGGAAAAGTTTTCATTTGTGATTAAACTAACTAGTAAATAGATACCGTTTAAAAAAGCAGATTTAGAATTCAAAAAAACTGCTTAAAACGTACAAAAATACATTTTAATTTTACCATTATAATTTTTAAAGTATTAGAATTTAAAACGTTTAGATTTTTGTCTATTTACACATTGCTTAGTAAATTCTGCTTGAATTAAAACCTTCGTAGACAAATTTATTATTTTTATTTATTTATTTTTTTATTTTATATTCAAAACCTTTTGATTGCAATAAAAAAAAAGAAAAGAAAATGTTTACCATCACATGTACTTTATTTAATGTGCAGTACAAGTAATAAAGAAATGTTTCTTTTCCCCTTCAAATTTGATTTTTTTTATTCATTCCAGTTTCTTTCAGAATGAAACATAGTTTTTTACATCTTAGTAAATATAAGATACAAAAAGTATTTACATCTCTTAGATGTCAAAACTTTATACATTTTTTACATAAAAGAATAAATATTAAATCTGTTAAGTCCAACAAGCTTTTATTTCTATTGGAATTGGTTGAGTTGTTTTATAAAAAGCTTTTTAATTTCTTCAGCAATCTAAAGTAAATATTTTATTTAGTCAAAATAAAATATTGTAGCTTTTACAGAAGGGCAAAAAATTGTACCGAAATCTGTTTGAAGCACCTCATTTAAGTGAAAAGGTTTTATTCGAACAATGAATGAATGAAGTATTAGTGTGGAAAAGTTCTTATTCTTGATTATCAATGCTCAAAAATTTTTTTAAGGAAACTAAACATGCAATGATTGAAATATCGACTAATTTTAAGCATGAATAGATCTATTTTACTTTTAAAAAATTCTTTAAAAAGGTTTAACATTTAAAAAAATTTTAATATATGAAAAACTTTTTTTCGGAAATAACTAAAAATTATTTACTTAAGTTGTTTAAATGAAACTTGAATATTGAAATTATCCATAGCTTAAAATTAAAATACATTTTTTAAATGGTGTATTTGTGTTAAAATTATAAAGGGTCTCTTTTGTATACAGGATATCAAACACTGAAAGTAAATATTAATTTTTATAACTTCCTGTACTTTTCCAAAAGGAAAACATTTTTTAATGGAATAAAACAGAGAGGCTTTCAAAAAAGATTTTGTCAAAATCTTTTATACAATATGAAAATCTTGCAGAATGCAGTACCAAAAATCCAAAACAAAAATGAGGAGAAGAAACATTTTAAATGCATTTTTTCTCGTTATTTGAATTAAAAAATATACATATCCGTGTGAAATATTGTAAATGGTGATATTTGAATACTTAAGGCTGTCTTCAGCTAATGTTAAAGAATAGGACCCAAACTGGGAATATTTTTCAGATATAAAAGTACTCAAACATTAATATTATATTCTGGCTTCACACTATCCTGTAGAGAATCGCTTATTTTATCATACTACTCATTTTTATTCGAGATGGCACGTTTTTTTCTATAAAATGTTTCGCATTTTTTCTTCTATACCGTAATGCTAAATGAGCTATTACATGAGCTAGCTCTTTACATGTTAAAAGAAAAAACTGATTATTTCTGAAGTATTTTGAAATTTTAAAAACACTCGATTATAAACAAATTTAGGAGTTACAATGTCACAAATTTTTTATAAAAACAGAGGCATTTTTTCTGTCCGAAAATGTGCTCCGCGTTAAGTCCACACTGTAGTATATACAGCGAAATCAGCCTTAAACATAATGCTATTTAATCGGTAATCTTAAATTGATGTTGGTCTGGAACAATGTTCACCAAAACGTCGATCGTGAGCTATAAGTATCTCACGAGGACATTTTCGGTAGATCGTGTTAATTTTATGTACAATTCACAATTTCAGTTTCTCTTTGTTACATTCAGTTTAATTAAAATTGATTTCATATTTACTAGTTACTAATATTTACTGTAAATTTATAGGTAATAAGTTAATGTAAGGTTTTAAATTAATTGGTAGCTCTTTTGTTTGGTGCTATATAGGGCTTAAAAACGGTAAGGTAGCTCAAAAGTTTCATAAGTTTGGTGATTATTGCTTGATAGCAACAAGACGATGATTGTAGATACACTTCGTAACACTTCATTACGGTCAAGAGAGACAAGGACCATGCTTCAGTAATTACTACACTGATCTGATTTACAAACAATGTAAGGAATTTGAGATCCAGTTCCATTTAAAGTGTAAAAGACCCTCATTGCACCACATGCAGAATATATAGAAGAATAAGAACTCGAGCTTCTGATATGGCTTGAATATATCAGGTTCAAAAGCTTCTGATATTATTTTTCCGTTATCTGGAGCTTTTCACATTGCTAGTTAAATTCTGCAAGTTGAATCTGTCATCTATTTTAAATTTGAAAAACCATATATAAACAGAAACAATTAATGATTGTATAAAGATAAGTGGAAGAAGGGAGCAAAGCAATTCTAAACATAAATAGTACACAATTAAATAACGAAATCTTCAAAAGGACCCAGGAAGGAGTTATGAGCCTTTTTAAAAAAAAGGAACACTTATAATCATTGGAAGGAAAAGGAAGATACACTTAATCCCATTGAGAATAATTCGTTTACTTCTAAAAAATATCCTGACGTATTCCTTGGAAAAAAATCCATCAGAAAAGAATCGATCGCCACATTGCTGACCTAACAAAAACAAATCAAGCGGAAAAGAATGCGGCTGGACAAAAAATGAACGTCGTACCTGGATCGCAAAGGACTTCTCATGTCAATATCTTCCGTCACAGCTGGATCTCCGCCCTCATGAGCCTTTAGTGCAGGACCTCTATGGTTCGTAAATTAATTGAATTATCTAAGACTGTATCTGCATGGCATCTGACTTGAACCATTTTTTCGACGAAAGTACGATAGATTACGGGGGAGTTATATATCTGGGTTGGTGGGAACTATTACAATGTTCGTGTTTATTTTTTAGCAGATATTATAAGAAATCTTGTAGTATGGTTTTAATCTCTTTTGATCACCTTATTAAATGGGATGCTTTGAAGTAAGAAAAATGACTTTGAGAGGGTGTGATTTCCGAAAGATATTTTAATTAATAAGAGTAGTATACAGATTTACTACTGTTTTGCATCACTTTGTTTATCAGAATACTAATTGTGTACTACATTTGAATTAGCTCCATATGATGTTAAATGCAGTAAAAAAGAAGTAAATAAAGAACATATTTCAAAGATATGGAGGTGATTTGTGAAGAATTAAATTTCGAATTTGAACAAAGATTTCAATTTAAGGCAGTGCTTCTCAAACTTTCAATATTTGTGAACCAATATTCAATCATAATTTTCATCGCGCCCCCCACCCTGAATACAATAACAATGTCTTGAATTCAATAATACTATACTTTGACGCTAAAGCTATAATAAAACTTTAACCTCTTAAGTGCTACCAGCGTATATAAACGTCTCGCTCACCCAAAGCCTTGATTGCCCCGGACGTATATATACGTGTTTCCGAAGTATGAACTTTTCTGTGTTCTGCTATGCATAAAATTATTCCGTAGGCTTTGGAATGCAATAAAATGATCTTGACAGTGTGTGCTTGTGAAAAATTCACTTATTTCAAAGGATTTGCTTATTTATTCCTTCCCACACCCCAATACATCACATACGCACACCTACGAAGAGAACGGTGGCATTGGGGAGCGAATTGCGTAGCTTTTAATCATTATTTGGGGGATTAATATTAAAAATACAAATTATTAAGATAAGAGTCAATTTTTATGTATAATTTTATATATGACAAGCCCATGGGGTAACTGGTAATTATTAAAATTGTTCTTTACCTAGTTTTGTAAATTAATTATAAAATACATCATGCAGTACTGATAAATTTATAAACGTATTACATCAGTGTAAATGTGCAATTTATTTTTATTATGACATAATGTTTTTGTTTGTTTATTTTCAGTAAATTAATAATTTTTTTAAATAAACTTTTGTTTTCGACTTTTCATTATGCTCGCGCCCCCCTCGTAGAGTTATCACGCCCCACAGTTTGAGAAACGCTGATATGAGGGAAAAATACTTGGATGTTTTCAGATTGCCTTCCAAAGTGGACAGAGAGAGATAGAGACAGAGAGGTCGTCGCATTATAAAGCAACACGAGGGCTTTTGGCGATGGACCTCGTAATTTTGAACCATGGCCAACCGACAAGAACGACACCTGAGCTGGCACCCTCTCTCCTAACTACCTCGCCAGACCAAGGGGAGGACATTGAGCTGCGAAAATCGGCCCCCTGTACACGGTGAGCCTTCAGTAGCACCAGAACTGAAACCTGTGACATTCTAGTCATGCGTCCGTTATCTTTCAACGTGGGCAGTGATGTAGTAAAAACGGATATGTAGTTTGAATTAATTGATATATAATGGATCAGTAAAAATTAAAATTTATAAAGTTAGAATTCTACAGTTCTTTGACAAAATCAAATTTTCCAAATATGACTGTTTAAAGCTAGACAAGTACAAACTAGATTGTGAGTATCTTTTAGAAGTATAGTCAGCTTCAATCATTGCATTATTAAAAAACTTTCAAAATATACAATTTTTTTACCTTGTTGCGCTTTGTAAAAAATATTTTGTCTGCAATTTCTTTTTCTTTCTTTTTTGCCTCTTTTTAAAAAGGATTTTCGTAGACTCAAAACATTACTAATGTTTTATGATTAAAAAATAACATACGGAATTGAAATTAATATACAAAATTCTTGTTCAAAGTTTAGGAAGAAAAAAATTAACTGCAAAAAAAGAATCCAAAGGAAAAAGTATAAAATTGTAGCACTATTTTTTAATGTTTTTATGGCTATGTACTATATCTTGAAAAACAAAAAGCTAATTCACTTTATAAAACTTATTTTCAATCAGATAGTTTATGTTAACTTATAATTTTACTAATTTTAAAATATATATATTTTTTATCCCTCTCTTCTTTTGCTTTATAATTTTATTATTGAAATTTGTTTTACTTTCTTTCAATGGATTAAAATTTTCGATTCACGATGCTTTGAAGAACATTAGAAGTAATATGCAACCGAAAAAATCATTTTTAATCAGAAATTTTTTTAAAATTTTTAATCATTTCAAGAAAACTTCTCGTGATGTATTTATTTTATGGCACAGTAGATACAAGAAATTTTTTTTAGCAAAAAGATAAAGTTGATACATATTTTCAAATCCCTCAACTAAGCCTATAACCTACATACTTTCTTGCCTTAGAACAAGATTTTTGTTGCAATTTTTTCCCAGTAAGTTTTATCAAAAAATTTCTACAAAACTTCTACATTCTTAGTATTATTTAAGCGACATGGCAGATAGCATCTTACAAGATAAGTTAAGAAAGTCGAAGATAAAAAAAATAATCGGGAAATGGGAAGTAAACTTTCTTTTCCAGGACGGGATCCAGTGAAAAGGCAATAGATAATCGCTAAACTCTTTTGGGATTTCAGCTTCAGGGTGAATGAAGACTTTCTGTGGGCATATCACCTATATTTGCCTAGACTCTTCTTCAAGTCTTATCTTAGTCGTCGTTTTTGGGCTTGTTTCGGGATAAGAAAAGGCATCTCTTTTGGGATCAGATTAAGTCTCTTTCTCAAAAGAAGGGCTCTTTCTTTCATTTTCTTTCTTTATTATCCTACGAGATGTCAAACGGATCTGTCAAAACTGATAGACAACAATTTTGTGACTCAATTTTTCCTCCAAGCTAAATTTCCCATCATTTCTTCCCATGCAATGGATAAAAGCTAAGCCCTGACAACGGCAGAAGAAAAATTGCAACTGTTTTGTTAGATGGGAAATAATGTTTGCCATCCAAATTGAAGCGCTTTAGTTTCACCCATCCAAATTGAAGCGCTTTAGTTTCACCCATTCAAAGGTATCGTTGCATTTTTTTTTTATCTATTGAATTTCACTTTGTCATTTTATCGCCAAGGAGAGAAACAGTCGTTATAAATCATGTTTGCATTTCTTTCGTCTTCCTTTAAGATTAATTCCTTCGTTCAGTAATGTTTCGATCAAGTCTTCATTTTAAGGTACAAGGAAAACATTTTGTTTAGAACATTTTTAACTTCATCGATAAGCTGAAGGATTTAAAGTATGTCAAATTCATACGAGTAGAAAAATCATTCACTAATGCTTTACTGGAAGGAAGCAATATTTCTGAAAGAAACTTAAAATTCGCGAAGAAAAACTTATGCATGGAACCCGAAAAATAAGACTTGTAGAGTGATATTTCCTTATTTTTCATTAAATGGGCTTTCTAAACCTTCGTTTCAATTATTTACCACCGCAGAAATTAAAAATTACATTTTTTGGGAAAAGATTTATTTTGTTTTAAAAAATGTTAAAAACATTTCATTTATATTGATGTACGTTAAAATTTTATAATGCATGAAAATATACAGGTATATTAAATTTATCACATTTTTTTACCAGGTATTTTATTTGTATCTATTTAGAAAAAATGTTAATCATCAATTATGGTAACAGTTATTTATACTATTTATAAATAAATCATTAAAATAAAAAAAACGTTATATGAATATTTGTTTTTCAAATGTATAAAAACTAGTGAATAAATAATAAAAGAAATAAGTACTATATGGACATGGTCTGATGTAAACAAGAGATGAAGCGATTATTTAATTTTGTAGACATAAATAAGTATCAACAATTTTCAACAACTTTTACTAATCACTTTAAAAAATAAAATTTTGTCTTGTCATTTTTACCTTTTTACTGTGTCTTAACATTTATTACAATACTGATTAAAATATTGCATGATCAGAATCAACTCGCTTTGAGAGTTATATTGCTTCATGCGTTGTTATACATACTATTGGTAATTACAATTCTTAAGCCTTTGAATAAGAAAAATAAAATTATAGAAATTTTTTTTTCCAGTCATTTATAATCCTTTTAATTCGTAAATGATAAAGCAAAAGTGGTTAACATGAAACTGTATGTTACTAAAACAGAAGCGCACACAGAACACTTTTAGGGAGGTGGGGTCAGTGTCGGAAGACCTCCATACCCCAAAACACCGCTTAGCATATTCTTTCGATTTTGTCTTTTGTCGGGAATACAAAACAGAGAAAAAAATAAATCATTGAATAAATAATTAGCATTAATTAATAAAATTAATTATTAATGATCAATATTTAATTAAATTTTTCATACTATATGCATAGGATTGCAATGAATCGAAAAAAATCAAGGGCTATGGGGGAAACTCGACTCCTTCCCCCTTGTATGCGTTATTAACATAATTCACATTTTAAGCTCTCAAACATCAAGCGATTCCCTATCGGATTTAATTAAAGGAAAACTGCAATGTAAGATAAAATTGGTTTTGATATCTTCTCCGGACAAATTTTAATCAATCTAATTTAAATAAATCACAATAAACTGTGAAGTATACTAAAATTATTGAACACCGAGAAATAAAATATTCCTCCATAAACAAGAATTTGGAAGCATGACACATAACTCATGTTTAAATCTCTCATAAGAAACTAGAGAGCTTCTTAAAAGGAAACTACCCCACTCCCTACTCTACAAGAGCTTTAAATGCCATCTACCTTCAAGTAAGCAGTTTGTCCCACAGTTAACGACAACGTGTCAGGGGAAACAAGATTCCCTAATGTTACATAGTAATGCTCTCACACTATGCAATTGAAAACTCTTAGGTTGTTTGGCGTTCGTGTTTCAGGAGCGTGCAAATTATGCAAATCAGACTGATAAAAATGCAGCACTGCGCCAACCTAAGCAACTGACATCCAAATCAAGTGGCGGTGTTAAAACCGTCTAACAATATGTTGAGAGCTTATCTGAACTTCTCACTTGACTGGTAATAAATTACGGGGAAAGCTAAACATCTCAACAATTTTCGGAAGTGAAAGTAAAATAGGGCATTATCGACTTCTTCTTTGATTATCTACATTGGTTAGATGCTCTATACAATCCGTTTTCCCAGCTTTTATTTGCTGAAGCTTCAGCGGCTGCGTTCGAAAATCTAATCTACTGATGTGCGGGAATTAACCATATACATTCTGTTACAAAGTAAGAAAGTTTGCTACAGAAAATGTAACACAAAAAGACAACTAGATATAGTAAGAAAATTTACTAAAAACTATTACAGTAAGAGAGAGAAGTATCTATTATTAGAGTTGTAAATAAAATAGAGAAATACATATCAGTCGAAGTTTTAATTACTGACTCTTTAAGTATTTAAGAATTTTAAGAAAATCAAAAAATTTCATTTTAAAATACTCGTTTATGATGTTACATTTTTGGTTTTTGTTAAAAAATTAATTTTTTAGTTTTATCATTTGTACAATATTTGATAATATGAATATATTAATCGTATTAATAAAAAGAGCAATAAAACCAAAAAGCAGACGATGATATAAATATTAACACTCAATTTTCCCAAAATACTGCAATATTTGCACTTCTCTAATGAATATTATAGTCATATACACTGCTGAATTTAAATAAACTAAACAGAAAATAAACAGTTAATACAGATCACGCACTAATAAAATCGTTTAAAAAAAGGTAAATACTAAGTACTTAATACATTAAAACTTCAGTATTTTTGGAATAAAAAGTCTATGCTTACTGGGGGTACCAAAATCCATGTTATTCATAAAGCATTTCATAACCGGAATACTCTGAATCTTTGAAAAACCAATATATTTCTTTCGTGTACCAAACGGATTATCTTTCAAACTTGGAAACATAATATTGCCAAAAAGGTGTGAACGAAATTCAGAAGAAAATCATTCGAAATTGTGGGAAAGCTATACAGATCCAATAACCTGTATATCTGGTTTTTATCTAATTTATCTAAATGCGTTATAGTGACAACCGATGCAGTATTTTTAAAACAGAACTATTTCCACCACAGGAAAAGAAAAATGGAATCGCAAGGCTCCTCTGTTTAGAAAAATAAAACAAACCGCAGATATTTATTTATTGATACAAAAAGTATCAAAAACGAAATCCAAAACGATATCCTCGTATCTTTTTATCTCTGGAAGATCCACGACCTATCCGGGAAAAGAGAACTTACCAATAAATCCAACCTCAAGAAAGAAAGAAGAGGAGAGAAAGAAGAAACGTTGGTGTTTTTGAAAGGAAAAATGAGCAAAGAATTCCCGTCGAGGCAAGCGTAGTGAATCAATGACATACTACAAGATTGGAAATAGCCCTCTCAGTGTTTCCTTGCAAATAGGTCTGTCACAGAAAGTTGGGAGATAGCATAGCTACCAGGTTAGACAAGGCACTTGTCCTTCCTGGTCTCTTGACAATGACGGAAAGGTAGTGTGTACCTTGCCCACACACAGAAGGATCATATACAAAATTCGTACTAACAACGCCGCTTGCTTATATGTTGTGAAAAACACCCCTGGGGAAGATTGACGATTCCGCTTGTTTTGAAATGGATTCAGGCAAAGCATATATAACTCTTGATCGTGTCGTATTCTTACAAAGCAGTAACTGAAGCTTTGATATGTTGTTTCTTCTTTTGAAAAAGAAATGTAATCTAACATTTACGACATCATTAATATTTGTAGATAGACTAGAGGCATGCAATTCAAAGCATATTTGTGAAAAGCATTCATTCCTGTAAATATTACTGAAAGTGCATAGAAAAATACTTCAGATAAATCTCAAATATTTGTTCACATGACGTTGTCTGAAAAACAAAGAACTTTTGTCCAATTGACAATGCATATAGTCCTGAAATATATAGTATCTTGTTAATTTACAATTTATCACATTCATATTTAAAATTCTTAAAACCAACCAACCAAACGAGGTTTATAAATATATAACTAAATTAATTCTACATTACAACACTGTCCAAAAATGCAAGTATTTAATTGATAAAATCCAAAGATTGGCATCAAGTTCACTACTTAAAACACGAAATCTGTAAAAATAAATTTAGTTAACTTATAAATAAAATAAACTACTGTTTTAAGGTTTGACGATCTCTAATTTGATTAATAATCAAATTAATTTTAATATTTTTATTCTCCTAAAAATACGTAGCCATTCACTTTGTAAGATCCGACTTTTCCCTCAAAATACAAATATTCCTCGAATGGTTTTCTTATGAAATACAACTAAAATAAAAGTAAAACACGCAATCAATAATTTTCTGGAGCAGTTTTGTCTATGATCCCTAATTCACTTTCTTCGTATAACGTCAAGAAACTGAATTTTTTTCGCTTTGTATGTATCCTTATAGTGCGTTATGGTAGTTTAATAATTGCGCTTTAATATCCCTAGAATAATCTGTTGTTGATTGATGCATGAGGAATTTGCTTTTACTTAAAATATGGATCAGGAATGCGTGTTTCTTTACTTTGTCAGCGGTCCTCTGATGTTTCGGGACCATATACCGGCTGAGCGATCGATCACATCTTATCCTGTCCCACTTGACAGTGGATTTATAGTATAGGGCGGCCTCCGAATATGCCAACCTGAACTGCCGGATAGGAAGCAGGGGCTTTTATCCTCCTTTTCTTTGCTAGACAGTTTTGAAACTGAATTCCTCCAGTTTCAATGCCCGATTTGATAGATCACTTGATCTATAAGTAGAAGTTTTTGTTATATTTCTTTTGCATTGGAGAGCCTCGGACCCTCACGCTTTCAATATACAACGAATAAATTAGTAAAGCGAAGATCAGAAACAGATGTTATATCGCATTTTTCACAAACTGAAGCAAAACTGGTGTTTTCTAGACAGAAATATTCGAAGAATTGTTTGAAATGTGCAAGTTATTTATTAATTTCACTATTGCATACGTCTTGTGTTTTCTCAATAAAAGTAGGACTCACGTTGGTTACGTGTGCCCCAATGAAACAAATGTCTATATAATGGTTTCTTCAAAAAAAAGTTATAATTTAAAAGTATAATAACGCAAGTTTGCAAAGCAATTCATTTTTTCGTATATTAAAACGCTAGTAATTCATAGATATGAAAAGCACATAAAATACAATATACCTATTATAGTAAAACACAGAGACTTTAGAGGAAATAAACATCATGTATACTTGAACTATCAAAATGTAGATGTAGCAAAGCATAGATTTTAGATGTAGCAAAATGTAGCAAAGGATTCCAGAAGGAAAAAATTGAAAATTGGATTTTGTTGTTCTTTAGATGGATTATCTCAATAGTACAACTATACACCAATATTTTCAATAAGAACAACGTTTCTTGATGTTATGATAATAATGCGATTATAAAATTGTATTATTTCAGTAATGCAATAGTATTTTCAATAATACAATTTGTGTATCATGTTTATGCATATTATATATAAAGGAGAAAAGAGCGACGCATTCATCCCGAAATCTCCCAAACTATTAGATCTACAGATATAAAATTTGCTAAGCATATTTCTTTCATTCCTAAGAGATACGCTAAGAAATGGAAATGGTGTTATGGAAATCGAATTACAAGGGGGTTGGTTATGGGGTTTTAAGATAAAAAAGAATTCTCGTTTTTGGAGCATTAGATTTAGACTTGAAATTCGGTAAATATGGTTGATTTGTTGATCAGAGATCAGCTAAGAACGGCTTATCAACCAGGGAGAGGGTTAATAGATTAAAGTTTCTCTTTTTTGAACTATTAGGTCTAAAAATTGAAATATAGTAAACATGTTCCCTTTGTTGAGTAGAGATCCAATAAGAACGGTTATTGTGAAATTATATACTCCTAAGAGGGGTGTTGAGTAGAGATCCAATAAGAACGGTTATTGTGGAATTATATACTCCTAAGAGGGGTGTTGAGTAGAGATCCAAT
Source organism: Trichonephila clavata (assembly GCA_019973975.1). NCBI lineage: Eukaryota > Metazoa > Arthropoda > Arachnida > Araneae > Nephilidae > Trichonephila > Trichonephila clavata. Next base: position 1,314,986 of record BMAO01008195.1, read on the forward strand.
AAGAACGGTTATTGTGGAATTATATACTCCCAAGAGGGGTTGTCGGATTGTAAAAAATAGACTTCAGATTTAGAATTTCAAGTCCTTTTCGAATCAAGAGCCGAGGGCTGTAAAAACGCATCTCAATACATATGAAAGTTTAATGGTAAGACTTATACATCAATAACTTTAAAACACGCTATAACTAGAGTACTTCAACATCACGAAATACCCAGTGAAGCTGGCTAACAGCGGCAAGTATCGAAATACCGTATAATAGTTCATGTCAGTCTGCTATATTAAATAATTTTAATCACATATCCATCATAGAAATAAATAAATTGAGTTCAAAACCCTTTCTTTTGTGTGTAATTGCTACAATCTTTTTCTTAAGCTTTTTTTGGGGGTAATTTAAAGATAGATCTAATTAGCTTACGCAACGAGCAAATAAAAGGATAAAAAATATACTAATGTATAATCAAATAAAGTCTTTCTCATGAAACAAAGCATATAGCCTTGCCTTTTAAGACAACGCTATATGAATAGTGGAATCATTATTATTAAAAATGTCATACAGACGTTTATGTGTATATAGTTGTGCATGTCCCATAGCGGCAGAAGAGTTTGGATCAAGTCACAATCAAAAGTTGTCTGAGAAGTGGTTGGCGCTTAATGATTGAGTTCAAGTAATTGAGTTCGAATTGTGACAAGCATTGATGAATCGAAAAACTAAACTTTGAGAAAGAAATAACTTGCTCTGACAGTTTGAACGCAAGTTAAAATGATGTGTGTGTGTGACATCTCTTAGCTTTCTAAGACTTTACTTTTTATATTAATGACACTTTCATTTAAAATATAATCTTAAGGTTTCAAAGACTTCTTTCAAATATGCATCATATTCTTCTTGAAGTCAGCTTAATGTTGATTGGAAATAATAATGAATAAATAAACATAAGGAAAAAAAATCAAAATTGTATATTTCACATAACATAAGTAAATCCAGTTTACATTAATATATATAAGGTATAATTAATGCTGCAGCTATGTCGTTTTTTATTATAATACAAATAAAAGACATAGTTTTTTGTTTTACAATGTTTTTCAATTTGCTTAATTTATATTTGTAATTAATGTGCTTCATTTTGGCATCAATCCTTTAACTTGAATGGAATAGAAAGAATTATCAAAATGCATAGCTTGAATACTTTTTTGTGATTCAAACTTTCACATAATTAATTCAAAGATAACGAAAAATTAGAACTGATAACGAGCTTTAATGTGATTTGATTTTAATTTACTTTAGACTCTGAAGCAACACAACAGCTAACTAAATCTTTGAATGCTATATATAGGCATAAAATAATATAATTTAGCTAAGATATTTTCACAAAAATCAATTTTCTCCTATAAAAAGGGAGTAATAAAAAAGAAAATGGCACATTTAACACAAAATTTGCCAAAAAAATAAATTGAACTCAATGTATTTTCATAATTATTGTTTGACTAATTAATGAAATAAATTCACAGTCCTATTGAAACACCTCATTGAATTGGTTAAATCATTTACGTATACAATAACATGTAACAGATCCTTGATTTCTGTTACTATTTTTGATCATGATTACAATTTTTATTTTATTTTCTTTAATATAATGTTCTGAAAATCAAAATAGTTCCTCATTTCTTACACAGAATAAATATATAGATAAGAAAAGGCATATAAGGAATTCTTACAAACTAGATTTTCATCTTCGGTGAACAAATAGAAAGCAAAACGGCAGAAAATTTTTAACGTTATCTTTAAAGAGATTAAACTTGAAAATTTCGAAGATATTTTAAAATGCATACAATTCATTGTCTTACAAAAAAAAATTGAAAGAAAACAATGACAGAAAAAAAAACTAGCTGACTTAATTGGTCAGCATATATTACATCTCCTCAGACATCTCTTATGTTAAAGCTATGTAATAATAACCCAACCTATTGTGTTTTACATTCTCACATATTTTATAAAGCATATTTCTGCAGCCAGATTTCCTATTGGCAGACTGAGATGCATCGTTGAGTTGGGTATTTAAATGATCATAGGAACTTTCCAGTTGATTAAATCCCTACATTCCAAAGGTATGCCAGCCGAAGCGAATAATGGGAGTTGGCCCGAAAATACAGATTGCTAAGCAAAACAATTCTGCTTGTGAATTCTCGTCTGAAACACATGAAAGACATCAAACGAGAACAGTGCAGTTATGGCAACTTTACGATGAAATATATTTCTCTGATATTTAAGCGAGGTACAGCCTCACAAGGAACCCTTTTTTCCGCCCGGTTAGATATTCGGGACTCCAATTCCTAGGATCTGGCCATCAGAGTTTTGAGTCCACGAGCTTTGATCACTGAACCAAGGACAGTATCTTCTGTAATGTCATCTCAATAGCATTCGCCTAACCGTCGTCGCCGCCGAATTTCGATTTTACATGAAATATTCCCTAGAGGGACTGCATTCATAACGAAATTCATTAGATATAGGTCCAGTATGCCAGAACATCATCCAAAAATTCAATAGACGGAAATTGTGATGAATTATTGTGATTATAAGCATTTTAAAACTTGCATGTTTTGACTTGTACCTCAGCAAAATATTAATAAAGTTCAAGTGAAATATAGAAATGTGGATGAAATAAAGGATTTTTGTTAAAAAGAGAATAAATGAAAAAGATTTATAGAGTTTTGCTCGATGACAATAATACAGTAGTTTTAAATAATAAGTTAAAACAGATTTTAGATTGTATAGATCAAAAATAATACAAATTTTAAAGAATCGGATGAATACAGTTGTAAAACATTCAGATTGAGATTTTTTTTTGTTTTGTTATTAGTAAATATTTTTGTGATTCAGAAAAAAATTCCTTAGAGAATTTTAACACTATTAAGTACTGAAATTAGGCATTATGAAACAAGTTTATAATACTTATTGCTTTACTGTGCTTAAATAATATTTACTGATAAATATAAAGATATTTTTTGTGTACCTTATTCATCTCAGATTTTGTATATGAAAGTTTATCTATGTGTCCCCATTTAAGATCATTTTATTATAGAAGTTAAAAGTAAAATTTCAAAGAAACATAGAATTAAAAAAGCAGCACTCTCAAATATTTGTTATTTTTTGATAAATTATATAAGAATTTTCTTTAATGTGTGGATCACACAGGCACAATATTGTTTTGAAAAAAATCCGTAATCTTTTAAATAATTTATTTGCTGACTTTCAAACACACTTAATTTGTTTGTAATGACCTAAAATTTAAAATAATGATTTCGCAAATGCTTTGTATGTATTTAAACATAAAATAAAGAATTTGAGCAAAATAATTTTGAATTTAATCATTGATTGTTTAAAGGAAAAATATTGCGAAGCCTTTTTGTTGTTTAAAAAACCATTCGAAATGGTTTTCTAAAAGCGAAGCATTTGAATAAATTTTGGAAATAATTAAAACTCATGCGTACAATTTTTATTATACAATAAAAACTTATATTTCAAAATTGCATGACTTTTAATTAAAACTCAAATTGCAGGAATAGTTTTTAGGAAGTCCATTTCCAGAATAATGGAAAATCAAACGAAAGTTAATGCAAAGGCAGTATGCCGTTAGTTTGAAAAAAAAGCTAGAAAACTAAAAATAGACTCATAATTTAAATAAATTCTGATAATTATTGAAAAAGGTAACTGTTAGTTGCATGTTTTTCATAATTTTTATTTGTGCGTAAGTCTTTTTTTTTTGTACGGTGCTCTTTTGACATGAGAAAACAACTATTTTAACTTAGGTTGGTTTACAGTAATTTCTAAGCATTGCAAATGATGTTGAAAGTAATTTGCAAATATTAGTCTAACATTAAAAATACGAGATTTTCAAATGAAAATAAATTTTTCTTTCTTAGATATTTCCCTAATTATCGTATTTCGTAAATACACATCAAAACGCTAAATAAACACAGATTTTGTCAATACGCTCCTTAATTATCGTATTATTTACTTTTCTTTAGAAATAATATAAATTTTAAAAAGTATGTCAATGAAAGCAAATTCAACCTTTCAGATTTACAAGCCATTTCATTATATTTCAGTTTTTGAATAACATATGTGCAAATACTTGAATGATCAACACTGAGCAATGAGTGTTTGCTTAGTATCATTACTTCTCTCAAAGTTTACAAATTATGAAAACGAATGAAAGTGATATGAATTTGTTTCTGATTTTTAACAGAATTATGAATAATACAGTTGAAATGCTTGAAGTAACGTAATCTCTAAATAAACTCCTGCATTTAATTTAATTTATTTATTTAAAGCCTTAGAGAGGAATGTACTCCTATTTAATTCTTTATTATCCGTTGATACAGCGATAAAAAATTTATAAATTCCTTATCAACAAACTTAATAATTCAGGATTAATTACAATAAAAGCAATTTTATTAAGAGAGAAACTGTATTTTCAATTTTTAAGAGAATATTAAAAATTAATTTGTTTCCTTTGGCTGGAGAAAGGTTATAAAAAAAAGGTAAATATACATAATTTCTAGGTGTAATAATATTTCAATAATCAATTAATATCACCAAATAAATAAAATAGAATGATATAAAACATGTAACACACACCAAAAGCTATGATTGACTTTTCTGGACATATTTTGTTTAAACCTTTAGATGTTTAGACAGGAATATAAAAATAGTACTAAATATATCAATTTGCTTATTCTCAGAGTACTCATTTTTTTCCTATAACTTTTCAATATATCAGAAAAATCAAAGCCTGTTCGCACAATTTTTATTATACAATAAAAAAATGGTAATATATTTCAAACTATGTGACTTTTAGTCAAAATTGGAATTGTAGGGAGAATTTTTAAAAGTTCATTTTAAGTTAAATGAATGCAATCCAAACTAAAATTTATACAAAGATACTATAACCCTACTATAAAAAAGTTCAAAAGTACTGAAAATAATAATAAAATTTGAATGAATTCTGATAATAATCAGAGATCTAATAGATCTTTTTCGATATTTTTATTCGTACATTTGCTTAGATAGAAATTCAAATAAGACTTATTGCTCACTCTCCTGTGTGTATACTACACAATGTATATGAGGAGAGTAAAATTAACGTTACACTATGAAGCTACGCAAAGTCTATTGGCAACGGACCTCGTAATTTTGAGCTGCGATTAAGGGGCAAGGATGACACCTGAGTTGGCACCCCTTCTCCAGCAAACACACCACGCCAACGGGTGAGGGAATGGATATTAACATTTCCCTATTCAGCTACTCAAGGGCTCATGGCGACGGACCTCGTAATTTTGAACCATGGTCAAGGGGCAAGGACAACACCTGAGCTGGCAACCCTTCTCCTAACTTCCACACCACACCAACGGGAAGACATTTGAGCGTTGACAGGTTTAATATGCAACGGTCACCTCTACACAGTGAGTCTTCAGCGGCACTAGGCTCGAACTCATGACATGCATTCGTTACCTTGACCACTAAGTTACTACGCTTCATACCAACGGGAAAACAACAAGCATTGACAGATTTAACGCGCATAGGTCCAATCTACACTTCGGATCTTCAGGACTCAAACTTGTACTCACCGGCCAAGAGTTTGTGACCATAGCCACTAGACTAACACATGGCCACCATAATGAATAGAATAAAAATATAATAAAATAGTGTTTTATATAAATTCTACGCAAAGTTGCATTTGTGCTCTTCACTATACTGGACCTGTTAACATTATTTCACTTCATAATACCAAGAGATATTTTAGATAACACATCTGCAAAATTCTAAGTTAAATAATATTTTAATATTCCTTCCATTACACAAAAGATTGTGATTCGATGACATCATGGAAAATGATGTTATATCGATTTTACCAAAGATTTTTTTTTATTTTTATTCTCCTGGCATCCAATGAAAAATTTGCATCGTTTGTCACGACCCGCGATCATCATTACGAATGACAAAAATCTATACGTGTTATTTTTTCATTACCCCTTGCATAAAATATCATCCTCCAGTTGATTCCAGTTCGGGAATGACACAAACTAATAAATAGAAGGGCAGAAGTTCCAAAGCAGAAACAAATGTTTTTCTTCTTCGCAACAAGAAATATGATGAATGATCATTACTAGTCTAGGTCGACTTAAAACCCTTTTCTCATGCTCAAGAAACTATCGTGACTTCAAAGTCCAACGATTTATCCTCATTCAAATATTCGATATCCATCTTCCATGCCTCTGACATGGAGATGATTCTTTGCCCTGCAATGAATTACTATCTTCTCAAGAGTTTCGGATATTGAGCGGGGATAAGATCCAGTTAGCAAGGGGGAAGTATTGTTAAAAACGTTTCTTTTTTCACATATTTCCTTTTTTTTTTACTTTATCGGATTTTCGGAGTGTAAAACTGAAGTCCCATACAGATTTTTGCACCGTTTCGAAATTGGTATCCGTTACAAAAGAGTTTCGAGAGTTAAAGCTGTTTCACCGAGCACTACAAAAGTTTCTTTCAACGGAAAGGGAGGGACAAACAACGTATTTTTGATAATGGGGGAAAACAGGTTTTTCCCTAATAATGCAGGTTGATACTTTTTCTTTAAGAAAAAGTTCGTATTTAGATTCTTTTGAACTAATTTGTGTAAGAATGGATTGTGTGTGTGTGTGAATTGGTTTTGTAAAATTAAAAGAACGCAGAATGAAGTAATTTATTTTTCCAGTAAAAATGCAATCTTTTTAAACATTGCTGAAATTAACTTTCCAAGAATTTCCGTTTTTATCAATACATATCGAACAGAAGTTTTTCACTCCTATGTAAATTTTAAGAATGCTGTTAATTATGAATAAATTCCATGTGAAACTTAAAGTTTCTACTTTTTATTTATTTCATTTGTATTTTAAGATTTATTAAAAGAAAATGGATTTTTTTAAATTGATTTTAAACAGAGAGCAAGCTATTGTTGTAAAATTTTCCATAATGTTGATATCTGGAAAATCTTAAGTGATATATTTATTCAAGTAGGGAATTTCATATTTAATGTTTAAGATATACGGATTATTTTAAGTTCTAGCTTGTAATACATAAATAAGCTTTATCAAAATGAAAATTTTATATTAATTTTTCCAGTTTAGTGGAACAAGATTCATTGGTCGATTAAATTACATAAGATTTCTTTCAATTTATTTCGAATCTTATTTATTAAAACTGTGTTTTCATAATTGCTTGTGAATCTGAAAAGTGTAAAGGAAATTACAATTCCTAAGAATGTTTAGTCATTAATGAATTTATTTAATCAAATTACATTCCTATTGAAAATAAAATTTAATAATGAAACTTTTACAGAACGCTTATGTATGAAACAACAAATCATAAGCAAAAGTAATTCACAGGTTTAATAAAATATGATAAACAATTATATCATGCTGAAGTTTTTTGAGAAGCTTCATGATAAAATTTGCTGTACAAGATTCTTTATCAAAATGTTGCTAAAATACTTTTTTTTAATTAAAAGGTTGCTCAGAGCAATTATTTTATTTTCCTAAAAGTGTACATTATAACGTTCCCCAACAGAACGAAAGAGTTCTAACTTTATATTACTTCAGCTTTCTGAAATTTGACGACGCAGCACCTGTTACTTTTAAAAAAGCATTTTAGGAATCACTGATTCCAAATAACATGCTTAAAAGTCTGTATGAGTTTGAAATGGAAACCATTCACAAAACCATTAAAAATAAAATTAATAGTAAAAATTTTTTAAATAAATCATTAAAAATTTAAAAAAAAAACTCTTAAATTTATATTATTTACTAAGTTTATCATACTACCTTAAAAACAGCAATGTTCAGACTAAAAAGATTTTATCACTTCTCGTTCGAGAATAAATATTTTTCAAGGAATAAAAGTAAGAAACCAAAAAAAAAAATACAATCATATGATTCGAAATAAAAGGAAAATAAACTTTTTTTAAATTACAAATTGTCGATCAATTTCTTTAACTTAAATTTGTGACTTAAAAATAACACCTTGAAATAATTAACTCTAAATTGAAAATAATTCAAGCTAGCGAATGACCAGCACTAGAAAGAAAAAAAGATTCTACTTCGCACACAACTGGAAATTCCATACATGTGTAATTCACAGAAACTAATTTGAATGGAGGATATGTTAAATATTGATTAGTCTGTACTTGTTGCAACTATAAAGAGAGTCTAAGTGCCATGTGTGTCGCTACGTGTTTGGCAGACCAAGAAGGTAATTTGTCACTGCCGAGGAACCTGAAACTTGTTTTTTGTATAATTTAGTGGTCCTCTAGTACCGAGAATACCTCCAGCTCCATTCATTAAGTCTTAAGCTATTTTTTTCGCCGATATTAACGCTTTTAGAAATACTTAAATACCATACAATATTTCATGATTCTGCAAGGGGGTCTGACAGGATGATGTACTTTTCAGTTATTACTAAGAATTAAAGCCGTTGCTAGTAATCCGCTTTTCTCCTGTTCTGTAGCCTCCTGTGGGTTTGGAAGTTGGGTTTGAAGAAATAGGAAGATGTATGTTTTTCTTTAAAGGAATGACATAGGAATGTGGAGCTAGAAAAATAACTTTGATTTTCAGTCTATATAGCTTGAGAGTTTTGACTATGTAGCTATTTAAATATATGTGATTGTTTTACTAGATATACATACAAATGAAATAGAAAAAAGGGATCTTGAGAAAGTTGGATGTTTTGAACTTAAGCTTGGTATTATATTTTTACTGTACTCAGTGGCTCGCAAAGGGGGATCCAGGGGGTCCATACCCCCCATCACCCTTGATATTTTTTATTGATTATAATCCTATGTATATAGTAAATAAAATAATTCTTGAAGTATTTATTGATAATTCATTTCATTAATTAATTCGAAATAATTATTCAATAGCTTATTTTTTTACTGCTTTTTGTTCCTGAGAATCGATAAAATCAAAAGAATATATTTATCGGCTTCTTAGGGTATGATACTAGAATGGCGGACTTCCCCCCCCCTCCCCCTTGACGTATTCCTGTGTGCACCAAAACTGTATGATTGTATTAAAATTTTTTTATGACTTATCTCCTAATTAAGCATCATTCAAAAAAGAAGCTGAATAATCAGATAATCAATTTTTCTTTTGATCTAAAGCATTTAAAAATTTTATTTTATTAACAAAATTTTTCAGTTTGGATTGAGGTTGTCGGATGTTGATTGGATATTACATTTTGCAAAAAAAAGGTATTAAAATATAAGTAAAATATTTACTCGTATATCGTTTAAATTGTGTTTTGGATTAATATGCAGGTCAATCAACTTTAATCAAAGTCGTTTGCAAATAAATTTTCAACTATGTGATGAGGACATTTTAATGTTGCCTTTATTTCTAAATAGAGCTACATATTTTCTATATTTTCTATCCCATCTTTTTAAAAAAATAACATAATTTCCTGTATTTTTCGTTTAACTTCATTTTGATTCTCCCGGAGATTTAAAACACATATATTAACTCTTAGAATACTTTTATTGACACGCAATATCAACAGTCTTTTACAAAATATATATACAGTTAGTTGTCAAACACACATCTGTTTTAAATAACTTTCATAAATATTACCAAATTAGTTAACAGAAACAAAGGTTTGATTTCCGTCATTTACTAAAACATCCTCTCATATCCTATGTATAATTTCTAAACGCATATTTAGCTCAATTTTACTAAATGTGTTTAGATTGTCGATTAACATTTTATTAAATTATTTTGTGAACTAGTGCATACAATATTCAACTAAAACCTAATATAACTCATATATTTATAAATATAAACACGATTTGAAATACATCATTTTCTTTTTATCAGTTCAAAAATTTAATTTCAGAAATCGCGCGACAGGAAAATATTAAATAAAAAGCAAAACTTATTTTTTAACCAGATTTGCACTTTGCTTCACTATTTCATAACCAAACCACAAAGAAAAAGCGGGGGGAAATATGTATGAAATATATTTAAATAGAAAAATAAATACAAAAGGCTGATGAAATCATTTTTCATGAAAAAGAATAAAAGTAGTGCGAATGTATAAAGATATGTATAACACTCCCCACTGGGAACGATCACCTTAAAATGACGCCCGCAAGGTGTAAGCTTCCGTCTCCGACACAGCAAAGAAATGAATTTCTTTCATTACTCATGCTTATGTTTAAAGGCAAGCGCTGGTGTGCCTTGACCTTTGACTTGGAAAATTTCCGCTTTACGCCTCTGAAATATGACATATAATGCGAAAAGTCATGCCGACAAAATTTCGCCCGATCACATTTCTCTCCCCCGCATTTCCAATAATATAAAGGGACTTGTCACATATTACGATATTATCAATATTCTTTATTATTAAAAACAATTCTTTTATTTCGATAAATACGTTGCAAATCTGATGGAGTGTTTTTTTTTTTCTGCTAGAGAGAAAATTTTTAGAGAAAATAACTAAAAAAATGTTATTTATGAAATGTACACTTATAATATATTTTATAATTGTATTACTTTAATACCTATGAGGATCTGTTAATATTTTGTACGATTATCTTTATTTTGTACTATTATAGCATACATATTTAAAAATATAATATACTGACTGGTATTATACCTCAATACAGTAGGTAAATGGATGGTAATTACGATACGAATACGAATTCTTAAAGTAAAAATTAGTTTTCACTATGTAAAAGACATTCACAACGTCTAAAGCTGAAATATTTGTGATTATTTCGCTTAATAAGTGTAAAAGATGTGAATTCATAACAGATTCCTTTCTTTGTTTGAATTTTAAATCATCATCAGTTCATATTTATTGCAGAGAAGGTAGTCAGTTCTACTAGTGGCGTAATATACACCCCCGTAACCCCCTAAGGGCAGGATTCTAGGGGGCTCAAACTGACGCCAAGTATGTACCCTTTATAATATCCAGCTTGGGGCCCAAAATCTGATTTTGCAGGGGACCCTAATATTCCCCGTTATGCCACTGAGTTCTACTACAGTATTTGGATGAAATTATGATTCCCCTTTCCGAAATAACTGGTTTGATAAATGCTAAATATTAAAACTAATCACGAAAAACTTTATTTTTTGTTAAAAGTGTGCTTTAATGAGCTTGTCATTTCACAGAAATGAATTCCTTAAGGACGGTAGTTTGTTTTTATAACAGTGGTTATTGAACTTTAAACATGAAAAATATTTCAAAACAACGCATTTTTCCAGATTATGTTTAAAATTTTAACTTTGATTTAAAAAAAAAAAAAAAAAAGATACACTACTATACTTAATAGTTATATAGATTTTCAAGGACAGAGTAAAATTTACAGGATACATACGCAATTGCATTATTTAAAAAAAAATATTTGTATCAATGTATCACAGTAACAAAACAGGAAGTCAGTGATATATTGACTTCCTGTTTTGCTACAAGCAAGAGTACAAGCAGTGAGTATTCACAAAAAGTGTATTTTGTGCACAAAATTTCAAAAACATTTCCATTCAATATTCAAGACATCTTCTGAGAAAATTTGAATTTAAGATGTAAATGTCGCTTTTAGATATCACGAGCATACCAAATACTCTCTATGACAAAAAAAAAAGCGACATACCAAGAAAGAGTTCTCCTATTGCAATAGAATTTCGTATGCAAAGACATTTGTACCGAACATACAAATGATTAAAATTTGTTGTCTAATGAATGAATAGCGGGAGCTACAGCGCATCGGAACTGCGCATTCAGCAGGTGTCTATAAGAAGCGATTATGCATCTGTTGGTCAAAATTACTGTTGCATTGCAATTTAGGGTACCTTTCAACGACTGAAAAAATGCCTCACTGTAGGATTCGAGCTCTCATTACGTGCAACTGTCAGAGTTTGAAAGAGGTCGTATCATTAGATTGAAAGAAGCAGGATGGGCAAATCGGAGAATCGCTCGTCATATGGGTCGAGGCGATGCGGCCATTAGAAGATGCTGCCAGGAATGGGTGGACAATAGCAGATTTCTGTGTCATGGATATAGCGGTCGACCAAGAGCCACAGCAGATTGAATGCTAGATCAGCTACCGCAGCACCTGCTTCATTGTTATCAACCATTAGACGTGCTACCCGCACATGTAAGTCCACCATGACCATTCACAGGCGGCTGAGAGAGCGAAATTGACGCTCGTACCGACTGCTACGCCACCTGCCACTCACGCCTGCACACTGTCGAGCCAGATTACAATAATGCTTGGCTCGATCAGGTTGGAATCATGCTGACTGGGAACGTATAGTATTTAGCGACGAGTCCTGCTTCCAATTGTGTTCTGACGATCTTTGAAGACGTATCTGGAGACGCCCAGGTCAATGTGCCAAACCTGCTTTCACTACTGCACGATTGCACGTCACAAAGACCTTCAACCAGAAGTTATGGTCTGGAGTGCCATTTCTATTGACAGCCGGACGCCTTTGGTCGTCATTAGAGGCACACTTACAGCACAGATGTATGTCGACGACATTCTAAAAACTGTTTTACTACCGTTCCTTTTGCAGTACCCTGGCCTTATTTTTCAGCAAGATAATGCCAAACTAAATATAACACGTGTTGCTATGAACTGTCTTACAGTTTGTCAAATACTTCCTTGGACGGCCAGACTGCCAGCTCACTTTCCAATGGAGCATGTCTGGGATATGATGGGAAGGCGACTGCATCTACCAGGGAATGTTGATGACCTAGCCTGATAATTGCAGCAAATTTGGCAAAAAATACCGAAGGCGACCATCAGGGTGCTTTATCACTCTACGCCACGTCGTGTAGTAGCTTGCATCTAGGCTAGAAGTGGGTCAACACCTTATGGAGCTCGTTACTTGTGACGGATCTATACGCGTCCTTATACTAACCCTCTAGAGAAATCTTTGGGGCTATCAATATTTATCAATCTTCTCCTAAGAAGGCGTGATATGCAAATTAAGTTTATAATGTATAGTTATAGTTCGCAAGTTTAAAAAATTTCGTTAGTTAGAAAGTGAAGAAGGATAGATAGTAGAAAGTTAGAAGGTTAGTTTTAACTAAAGGTGACAAGAGAGAATACAAGGTAAAGACACCGCAAAAGGTTAGGAAGGCCTTGTAATAGATTAAAGACAGGAAGCTGATACAGATAGATTAAACCTTAATTGATTAGAAGACTGACAACAATTCAGGTATTGCCACCTTCATATTACGTTTGATATTTAAAGTATTACAGTGGTTAAGCGGCCACTAATTACATATCTACCACGTAAAGTAATATTGAGGTAGAAACCTATTATTATAAAGTGGTTTATTAGATGTATTCTCCCAAAACGCGACTCTCGTCCCCTCTCTCTGTTGACTGATTGGAACATCCTAATTATTATGTTACGTTGAATTGTATTTGAGTCGATTAAAGTGCTAAATAAAATAATTGGAAATTATCATGTCGAGTAATTCTTCAATTCCTTCCACACCTTTAGCCGGGTCACAGGGTAGACGGGAAATAGGGTTATTACATACTTTGTAACTATGTAACTCTGAAATAATTCATTCAATTTTTCTGAAATTTCAATAATTTTCTATTCTGTATATGATCTTTCTACCCACCAATTTTTGTCTTTATCGGACAATCCGTTCTTGGTGCATCGTTTTTTTGTTATAGAGTGCATTATTCCTCTCACAATTAATACAATAAACATGAGAAATCAGTTTAATATACAAAGTGAAAATGTATTATCCATGAACACAATACAAAAACAGTTTTCTCATTAGCAGTGTGTTTTCTCCTCTCTATGAATAACGTCCCGGGAGAAGTTACACGCACAAACGCAAACAAAGCATAAAAGAAATACATAGCATAGATCAAGAAAACGAGAAAATTATTTCATAATACGAAAATAAATATAGAAGGATAACACTCTTTGAAAAGAAAAGATATTGCGTTAAACAAATACAGAACAAATAGTACAGAGACACTTGGTCTAAACAAAATCATTAGTGAAAGAGGAACATCCCATAAATACTGTCACTCAAGATTTACCAATATGGCGATCAAACAGAAATGGCTGTTCGGGTAATTAAACCAAAACAGATCCGATGGGGAAAAAGAAAAGAAACTGGGGAAAAAAGCTGCTGCCATGTATTGGATTAGACAAATGCTGTTAGTGAAGGAAATTGCCGAATAGAGGCTAAGACTGTTCAAGAGCACAGAAAGCACTCAAGCATAAACTACCTCCCTCATAAAAGAGACAAATAAGAGTTTGACAGAGAGGTTAGAGAGGATTCCTAATTTATAAATACTTGAAGGTCTTAAAAGTATGAATGGCTTGTTCTTTCTTTTTTGGTGTGCAGGATGTTAAAATTGTGTTCAGTCTTTCATCTTGTTTCCAAGTAGCCCCTGGAATTATGTATGCTCTGTCAGAGATGAGCAAAAAGTAAAAGCGATTCCACCGCAAATCTTTCCCTCGATGATTTGGAAAGTTAACGCTTTTATGAGCACGTTTCGAAATAGTTTTACATCTCGGTTTATTTCTCTTGCAGGTGACAGTCTTGTCAAAATTTCGCACAAAACTAGTTAATTGCTTAAATAACATTTGAAGCGTTAAACTTTCCACACTTTTATGATTCAGCAATATTCAGAAGAAAATAAATTTTAATGCTTTTCTAGACTTAAGATTTCACGATCATTGAAGAATTGACTAATAAAAAATAAACTTTACTAAATCGAAGAAATTTAATTAATATATATTGTAAAAAATATCATTGTATAGTTATAACAAGATTGCAACAACGTATTACTTGAATTTTCCTTTTATATGATTTACCGCATTTACTCTTTTTTCAAAACTACATAAGCATTTCATAGCTCAAACTATCCATGGTTGTAACCTCGTGGCCGGTGCTATTTCTGTAAAGTCACGGGCTCGAATCATCGTGCCACTAAAGACCTCCTGTTCAGAGGGACTGGTACAAGTTAGATCTGTCGAAATTGAAAGATCTCACTTTGGCATGGTGTGGAAGTTTGCAGGGTGGGGCTCGGGTATCATCCTCATCATTTGACCGATGTCCAAAATTATGAGATCTGTCACCAATAACCCTTGTGTTACTTAGCCTGGTGTGTCATAGCCCAACTATCCATGGTTGTAACCTCATGACCGGTGCTATTTCTGTAGAGTCACGGGCTCGAATCATCGTGCCACTAAAGACCTGCCGTTCAGAGGGACTGATGCAAGCTAGATCTGTCGAAATTGGAAGATCCCACTTTGCCATGGTGTGGAAGTTTGCAGCGTGGGACTCAAGTGTCGTCCTCATCATTTGAGCGATGTCCAAAACTATGAAATCTGTCGCCAATTACCCTTGCGTTAATTTTCAAGTCCGAAGATTATAAACAATCAATTCCCACAATCGACAATACAGCTATCTATGAATTTTCCAATGAGTAAGTGCTTATTAACTTTGCACTATAAAGTAATTTTGAATCATGGTCAAGTGACGAGGACGACACCTGTGCTGACACTCTCCCCTCGTTCTGAACTTCCCCACTACACAAAAGAGAGCCTCTACAGTTTTATCGTGCATCAGACCCTCTACACGGCGTGTCTTCAGTGGCACTAGAGCTTTAACTGATAATGCACTGGCCACTTGTCCGTGACCATGACCATTAGACAATCGCGGCCACAAGAATTTACCAGAAATAAATTACAGTTTTAAAAAACACCCTTTTATAGTTAATCGAACTAAGCTGTAACTTAATCTTCTAGTCGCCAAATCTGGAAATGAGATCTGGAATTAGTCACCAGATGCTAGATAGGATCTGAAAATGGGAAATAGTTAGTCCTGATGATCATGATCAGGACAATGGAACAAAATTATTAAATTATTGCATTTTTATCGGTCCTGGACAAAGTGAGCGAAATTTCAATTTAATCTGACGCCTTAAAGTGGGTAAAAATTGAATTCGAAGATTCCGTTACATACAAGTGAAGCTTATAAAAGGGGGTTAAAAAGACGTTACTTTGTATTTGAATCAATGATAATTGACACACTTGCCTTTAA